>CM050651.1:77957573-79189240 GCA_027574665.1 Rhynochetos jubatus
ACAGCGTGCACGGTGGCTAGAATACAAAACGCAGAGATTTTGTTTTATGTAAACATTTGCACTAGGCAGATGCGATTTATTTTGTAATAGAAGGAAAACTAATCCATCACATTCTGTTTACTACAAGGTACTGGCTGCAACGTCTGTCCTATGATTTGTGGGTTTTTCCCTCCTGCCTCCCTTTCCTTTGAAAGGGAGATGACAACATCGGGAAGAACTGAGCGAGAAATGGATGAGCTCCATCTTTCCTGCCCTGACTAGACTATTCCAGACGCTTTGCTGAAGTTATGTTTTAAGCATCCTGATGAACAGGGGAGTGGTATATCTTAGCCCTAAGTTTGGTGGTCATTCGCAGAACTGAGTCTTTGTTTTATTCCGTCTCCATACTAAAAATCATGTCCAATTAGGGAAAAAGTGGTAATTGCACAGTACGTGCGCATTTTAAGAGTCACGTTTGGACCTTTTTCTTCCGTTAACTGTTTTTCCCTCTCTCTGTTGTAGGTTCAGTGGCACTGCAGGTCACGGATGGTTGCAGGAGCGAACTTCTACATTGTGGGGCGCGATCCGGCAGGGATGCCACACCCTGACACTGGGAAAGATCTGTATGAACCAACCCACGGTGCCAAAGTGCTGACGATGGCTCCGGGCCTCCGCACACTGGAAATCGTGCCCTTCCGAGTTGCAGCTTATAATAAGAAAAAGAAGTGCATGGATTATTACGACTCTGATCAGTAAGCTGTATTTTCGTTTTAAGACTTTTTGAGCAATAGCTGCCTTTCACTCCCCGCCCGCAAAAAAAAATTGGTTTTAATTAAATTCATATTGCTCAAAGATGGCAGTGTTTAGATGTGGTTTTAGATCACAAACGCAGCTTGACTTGAGCATGATTTGGGTGCGGTTTCACAGCGTAACAAACCTGATCCAACTTTAGCCTGCCACTGGAAGCTCCCCTTTTCCTCCCAGGTCCTGGAGTTTCTTTAATTCTGGAACATGGTGGCACAGATGGCTAAATCCACAGCAAATTATTACTGTTCATTGTAATAGTAAGATTAGCTTTCTGCTGGTTCATCTTTCTAAATATGCTTCTCAGGTATGGAAGAGAACTGATGAGAGAGTGCAGCAGGGAGAAAGCAGTTGACACCGGAGGGTGACAAATAGCTATTTGCTCTGTTGAACAATAGTGCAAAACGATGCCCTAAGCCCCAGGGTTTTCAGCTGTTAGTGGGGTTTGTTGTTGTTTTAATCAGGTACAGGACAGGTAATTTCACCTTCAGCACGTTCCAGTGTTACCTTCACTCATGTGACATAGCAGAGTCCAGAACTCACTGTATGTGCTGCTCTGGGGCCGGTGAGTGGGACTGGGAAGATGACTGGTCATTTCAGTTGAAACCTCTTGATTCAGATCGGTGGGCTGTACTTTTGTTTTACGTCAAACTGCAGCTGAGGTTTGTGCTGAAACCCAAACTGTAGGGTAAGGTGCTTCTCTAAAAAAAACCTTGATTTTTTTAATATTCTATTTCCTACTGCTTCTGGCTGAAGTAGTGTGTCAGTTCATCTTTGAAAGCGTGAACTCAGCGTGGGATGGGTTGATCTGTAAAGATGAACCCATTTCTTACCTCTTGTTCCTCAGCTGCTCATGCTGCAGTTACACGGAGTGTAGAAGTCGCCAAGGATGTCACTGTGGCCTGTGGCAATCAACCAACATGGTTTATTCAGCAGCTTCTGTCTTTCTTACCATGGATTATGTTTATTAGTAGGTGATGTGCTGGCTTCACCTTGATTTTAAGTTATGGAACTGCTTTATATTTCCAAGTACGTTCCAGTAAGTTCCAAGCACTTGAATTAGTCTGCTTTCATTTTTAAAAGCTGCAAAATGTTATCGTCTTTTACATAACTAAATATAACTTTATGGTATGTTCTTCTGTTGTTTGGAAGTCATAAGCAGCATGATAAAGGCAAATCTGTTGAAACCTGACAAGAATTAAAATAGTTTCCCTGTGTATTTCCCTACAATGTCCATATGTGTTTAGAAATTTGATGATTTGCCACATTGCAGATGTTTTAAAATTGAAGCTAATCAGGGAGGCTTATTTAGCAGTTGTAGTTTGCTGATGTTTTTCTTCCTTCCTCCTCCCTCCCGTATCGGCAGCGTTCCAGCATAAGGTTCTCCGTGCTGCTGTGAAGCTTCTCTTTGGCTGGCACTGCAGCAGGGTTTGTTCCCCCCTTTTCCTATGGGCATCTCGTCAGACCCGTGCCCTGACATGTATGGTATTTTCATTGGCAGGCGTAAAATCAGAGGGAAGGGTGCTCTTAGAGTGTATGACGTGGAAGTCTTTTCCTAAACTTACTCTCTCTTAGCTCGCTGTGGACACTTCGCTGCCTCTGTGCCTTTCATTATTGGAGATGCTCCTACAAGTCGTCGTTGCTGTGCACGGGAACGAGATTGTGATGTAAATATTGCTAGTTTTACACAAACCTTACACAACATGCACAAGGTTCAAAAGGCTGTTGTAGTAGGTACTATGGGTATTTGTCCTGTTTGTTGTCCAAGTGATGTGGCAAATTTTAGAAGAAATACACAGAAAGATTGAAGGTAAATAGTTACACTGCTGTGTCACATCTTAGTGCGTTGGAACAGAAGGGGAGCAAGCTTGAAGCCCTTTTTCAGAGGGCTGGAGCACCTCTGCTATGGGGACAGGCTGAGAGAATTTGGCTTGTTCAGCCTGGAGAAGAGAAGACAAGACCTTAGAGCCCCTCCCAGGTCCTGGGTGGCTACAGGAAAGCTGAGTGGGACATTTTCCAAGGTCCTGTAGTGACAGGACAAGGGGTAATGGGTTTAAATGGAAAGAGGGAGATTGAGATGGGCCATCAGGAAGGAATTCTTCCTGGAGAGGGTGGGGGGCACTGGGACAGGTTGCCCAGAGAAGCTGTGGGTGCCCCATCCCTGGCAGTGTCCAAGGCCAGGCTGGATGAGGCTGGGAGCAACCTGGGACAGTGGAGGGTGTCCCTGCCTGTGGCAGGGGGTGGCACTGGGTGGTCTTTAAGGTCCCTTCCAACCCAAACCAGTCTGGGATTCTGTGATTCCATGAATAGAAGGAGAATAGCAATATGGGAGGCCAGAATTCCCATTGCATAGAACAGAACAGCCTTTGTAGAGGAATATGAGTTCTGCGGTCCCTGATACTGTACTCTGAGCAGGCTAGGTTTGATTTGATCTAGGGGGGGAAACCTGTACCTCTGTCATTAGCCAGAGCAAATGGTAAATAAATCTCTCTGAGGTAAGAGGTTTTCCCTTTGTCACAGCCTTCATCGTGTGCACCCTGTTGTCCTTCCATCATGCCTGGGGGAGCCCTTGGTTTGAGGCACTGTTTTTGCTGTGTCTGTCGCTCTCTTGGAAGAAAGACCACGCTGCTATCGGTGTGCAGTTTTGTCCTGCTGCTGCCAGAATGTGGGACCGTTTGTCCCGTCCTTCCCTAGACACTGTGAAGTGCAGGATGGTGCAGCAGCCCTCTAGATGGCAATGTGGACACACGCAGGCTCCCTGAAGAGACAGCCACTACTGCTGCTCGAGGCACCGTGGGAGGCTGCAGAGCTTGGGTGGGGGCAGCTGGCTGCATTTCAGATAGACTGGGTAATGCTGAAAATGTGGCTGACTGCTGGCCCATATGCTGTTTGGTTCTGCGGGGAGGATGGCAGGGAATAGAGGTCTGGAAATAGGAGAGGATTGGTACTGGTGGAAGACCCTTGGGTGTAAAACCATGATTTTCATGAAATCTTTTCCTGAGCTCACCACTTACCTGGGGAAAAGCACAGCATGAAAATATGGGAAAGAGGGTTATATGCATAAAAGTGTTGCTCTGGCTTGTTTTGGAAAGGGGTAACTTGATTGCTATTGCACCTTTCTTAGAGGCTTGGAGACTTGACAGTCAACTAGGCAATTCCAGAGTTTACATCCCTAATGGATGCAGGGAAGGTTATGACAAGTGGGTGTCCCTTGGACTGAGCTGTAGCTGAGCTGTGTGTCTTGGCAACTGGAAGGAATTATTCTCTCCCCAAGTGGTCATCTATTCTTTGAGACCTCCTCGACATCTCTGTCTGGGTTGGTACTGGTCAGCTACATACCATAAGGTACTGGGGAACTGTGTGACACCTCGCTGTGGCTGAGCTGATCATGACCTTGACGGCAACACTGGGAAGCTTAGAATCACAGACTGGTTTGGGTGGGAAGGGACCTTAAAACCCACCCAGTCCCACCCCCTGCCACGGGCGGGGACACCCTCCACCAGACCAGGTTGCTCCCAGCCTCATCCAGCCTGGCCTTGGATACTGCCAGGGTGGGGCACCCACAGCTTCCCTGGGCAACCTGTTCCAATTATTGATTGTCATTAAATGTGTCCAAGCATGTTTTGGAAACATTTATAGGAAGAATTCTTATTACAATGGAGACATTCCAAATGGATATCTGATCTGTGAACCGCAGTTAGACTGAAGTGTGGAGGAAAAGCAACCAAAGAACGAAGCAACCAACAAAAAATGCCACCACCACCCCAAAAAAATCCCTCCTCAGTGCTGAAATCCTTTCAGAAAACCAGTGAGCATGTTTCTTCAGCCAAAAAGGCCTCTCTACCACAGACAAGTGTAATTCGGGACTGGTGGCGTAAGAATAGTTGTTGTTTGGGTGAGCAGAGATTCCCAATTCTTTACAGAAGATCAGTCCCATAAAATGCAGCCACAGACTGCTGCTGAGAAAAAACTCAATTAGGAAAGGAAATTAGTCTGGCAATTAAAAAAGCCGCAGCAGTGTCTGGAAAAATGGATTTATTTTTTGTATCCTGAAAGAAAACGGATGAGATCATGTTGGTTACAAGACGGTAAGTAAGGTTACTGGGGCAGCCTGGTCACGCTTTCGGTACAGAGTGACTGCGGAGCAGCAGTAGCACGTGAAGCAGGGGGATCTGTGAAGAGGAGAGGTTTTAACTACACGTGGTTTGTTCCCAGGACCTTTAATGTGGCAGTCACGACTGCGTTAATGCTATCAAGCCGTACTTAGAGGACAGCTCTCCCAACGACGTACGTGCTGTTCCCAAATCTGTTTGGTGTCATAGCTGACTTCTAAAGTGACTGTGAGAGGCTGAGGTGGGCACACTTGACTGTCCTCTTTAATTTAGCTGTGAGAAATCCGCTTTCTCAGTTAACATTAGGATAATTTAGGATGCATTGAAACACTACAGCAGCTCAGCAGACTTAAACCTTCTGGCCAGTCAGAAAGGAATTTCTTTCACAGCAGGTACAGGATTTGCTTGGCGTGTGTTGACATTAATCACATGTTCTTCTTTCACAGAGAGTTTGTGCATGGGCAGTTAGGTTTTGGACTTGGCTGGTACTAGCTGGTTCATTTGGCATCGTGGGGCATTCCCAGGGTATTGTATAGACTGACGGAACAAAGACTGGATGCCGTAAGGGACGTTTGGTTCCTGTAGGAGTTGCGGTGTAAGTCATGCCTGGATGCTGCAAAGGCAAATTTAAATTCAGTGAAAATCCTTCTGGAAAGGGTTGTAAGCTTAGATTTCACCTCAGACAGATGCTCCTCAGGAGATGGAGAAGAGAAGGCTTCGGGGAGACGTTATTGCAGCCTTCCAGTACCTGAAGGGGGCTACAAGGAAACTGGGTGGGGGAGCTTTTTACAAGGGCCTGTAGTGACAAGACAAGGGGTAACGGGTTTAAACGGAAAGAGGGAGATTGAGATTGGACATCAGGAAGAAATTCTTCACGGAGAGGATGGTGAAGCACTGGGACAGGTTGCCCAGAGAAGCTGTGGGTGCCCCATCCCTGGCAGTGTCCAAGGCCAGGCTGGATGAGGCTTGGAGCAACCTGGGCTAGTGGAGGGTGTCCCTGCCCATGGCAGGGGGTTGGAACTGGATGGTCTTTAAGGTCCCTTCCTACCCAAACCGTTCTATGATTCTATGTGAAGTTGGAGAAGGGGAGTTGTTGAAGTACTGAACCCAGATCAGGAGGCTGTGAATTTTCCTGGGAATCAGTCGGGTCTAAAGTTTACCAGCTGAGTAGAACCGGGCACTCGTTTTGAAGCCAGACCAGGGTGAATAAGTCATGTTACTGTTTTATTGCCATACATCGTTTTTAAAAAAACACGTATTTTTATGAATAGGCAAAACTATGAGTAAATGGCCTGGTTTTTAATCATGAGTCCTGTATTTAACAGAAATTTCTTCTGAATTGAGAGCACCAGACATTGCCCTCCGCAGGGAATGTGAATTCCAAAAGCTTTGCACAGTGCCAGACACCCTTACAGAAGGTCAGGGTTCCCAACATGATGACTAATCCTCAGTGCTCCCAAGGGAAAAATCAATTATGTAATATAGAATCCCAGGATGGTTTGGGTTGGAAGGGGCCTAGAAGGTCATCTATTTCCAACCCCCCTGCTGTGGGCAGGGACACCTTCCATAGCCCAGGTTGCTCCCAGCCTCATCCAGCCTGGCCTTGGGCACTCCCAGGGATGGGGCATCCACAGCTTCTCTGGGCAACCTGTTCCAGTGCCCCCCACCCTCTCCGGGAAGAATTCCTTCCTGATGGCCCATCTTAATCTCCCTCTTTCCATTTAAACCCGTTACCCCTTGTCTTGTCACTACAGGCCCTTGGAAAAACTGCACACACACACACACCCCCCCCCCCAGCTTTCCTGTAGCCCCCCAGGCACTGGAAGGGGCTCTAAGGTTATAGACACACTTTATACTTAGATTAAACTTGTAGGGAATAATTTCTGAAGTTGAATAAATATTCTCCTCCACCACTCAGATACGTCAGAGGTTTCCTGCAGGACTGCGGATGTTTTCATGTGGTCGTTTCCCACTTGCCAACTGGTGGTATCTTCTTTGTTCTGTCAAAGGAAAAAAGGCAAATCCATTTAACGGATTAAAGCGTTAGTCTTCATAAATGAAAGAAGCGTTGTATGAATTCTTCATCTTCTGTGCATGTTTCGTGGTGTCCTTTGAGTGGGATGCTCAGCTACTGCGAACAGTTCAGATTCATTAACAGCACATATTTGTCCCTGTGTTACTCTGAATAAATCACTTGCTGCTTTCTAAATATAAAATATTGGAAATATATATATATATACGCATACACAGACACCCACAGGGGCACCTGGGTGCCCCTGTGGGTGTCTGTGTATGCGTATATATATATATGCGTTTGGAAGAAGAGCACAATCCGAAGTCTAAGGACAGATTCTTTTCTCCTTTTGCTAGATGTGTGAGAGCAAAGCAACAGTAGGTATTTTCTGTCTGCCCAGCCCTATCCTCCTTAATTAAGGAGATGTCACAGCCCGTGTACGTAAGGCTTTCTCCACACCACGCGTGTAACAGGATTCTAGGATGCTGGGCCATGGAGCAAACACCAGTCTCAATGTAATATATTTCAAGGCTGGTTTTCTGTTGACAAGCTTTTATTGTGGATTTATTTTTGCCTTTTTTGCCCTTTTCCTTTTGGAGAATGAGTTTAATTGCATTGGCACCGAATATTACGTCAATACCAGTCAAACTCAATTGGTAGTAAAAGGTCAACTCAACGTTACAAGTATTTACTAACATACAGCGTGGCTCAGAGAAAGCTAATTCCGCTGAATAAGGATTTCAAAGGCACTTAAATCCCATGCTCAGAAAAGGCCTGGGTTAAGTTTCATTGAGAGTCATTCCAAATCTCCCTTGAGAATGGAATTTGGATGGCTTTGGCATTTATATTTCATAGCAGCTTTAACGGTGAAATTTTTTCTCCCCCCCCTTCTCATGTTCTGCTCAAATCCGTTTTACGGAGAGTAGCTCCTAATATCCTCAAAAGTCACTGTGAACAAAACTACTTGACTCTTCTTTCTGGTTTCTCCCGCCGCAAAAGCAAATCACACCCACCGATCTGTTTTATTTCCAAGCGCTCGGGGTTTGCGTCGTGCCGCAGTGCCGGCACCGAGAAGGGGGTTTTGCTTGGTGGAGATCTCAGTTTCTGATAGTCACGAAATTTGATTTTTGCCATTAGTAGAGACAGTGAGTATTGGGTGGTTAAGGCAATGCTCTGGTTTAGGTATCAACGTGGGGATTAAGCTGAAAACAATAAAATTGCAGATGCAGTAATTTTAAAAGGCAAAAACTACCACGTTGTTTCATCATGCGGCTTTGAGCAACCTGGTCTAGCGAAGGGTGTCCCTGCCCATGGCAGGGGGGTTGGGACTGGATGATCTTTAAGGTCCCTTCCAACCCAAACCGTTCTGTGATTCTATGATCATACAGTGTTTATGGCCAAAGCTCCATCTGAGTCATTTCGGTGATTACTGGTTAAGGTAATTATTTTTTGTAAAGAAAAACCCATTGAGAGGAGAAGCTTGGATAATGAGAGGGCATCATTAGTACTTTTGTACTTTTTGATAGTATTTTTGAAACATTTCTAGTGATGTTAGGAGGTGCCGATTGCACTATGTTTCTTAATGATTAGCGCTCACGGTTTTTTTTCCTTTTCTTAGAGTTTCTATAGACCTCCTTAGCTTTTATTTGTGTTTATCTCTTTATTGGTATCTGGTTCCTAGAGCTGCTTTTTATGCAACTAGGCATGAGAGTCAGCTAAAGGAATGGGGGGGGGAATGTGTGTGTCTCATTGAAGCAAACTTAAAGGGCATATCTACATTTGTTCTTAGTACCTTTATTTCACTTGGTGCTGACTTCAGTCAGGAAAGAGTTAACTCTCTTTGCCGTGGCTGCCAGGGAGCTGTGTTCCTGGGTGCTGAGAGCAGCACTGGTAAGGGCTGAGCTGGCGCTGGGCAGTGCCCGCACTGAATTCAAGCTCTTTCTCCATTTCTGACCCTGCAGCTGCGCTCCCAGCTCCCGCTGTCTCGCTACAGGCAGTGCAGGGACACACAGCTCGGACAGCTGACCCCAACTGCCCGAGGGAGTGTTTCATTCCGTAGTACGTCGTGCTCGGGGCTCAGGCGGGGAGGGGTCCGGCAGCCATCGCTCTCTCTCACTCTCTTGCTCGTTCACTCCCTGGCACTTGCTCACACGCCCTGACTCCCGCGTTAGCTGCTTTGCCAGCTCCTGTGCTGGCTCCCTGGGAGGGAGTTGGTGGGTTTGTTTAGTTTTCCCGGTCGTGCTGTCGCTGTCGGGGTTCGCCCGGAGTCTGCTGCGGCGGCTCTCGGGCTGCGGCTCTCGGGCTCGCTGGGTCTGACCCTCACTGCTCAGCACCTGGCTGTGCACTGGTCAGTGGGTGGGGAGCAACTGTGTCAGATTGTATCATAGGTTTGATTTTCTGTTATTTTAATTATTTATTAGTAGTGGTATCTGTATATATTAATTTAGATTTAATTAGTAAATAGTTCCTATCTCAATTTTACAAGCTTCCTTGTTCTTTTCCTCCAATTCTCCCCCTCTGCTGGAGGAGGGGAGGGGGATTTGTGAGAGCGGCTTTGTGGTATTTTGCTAGCTGGAGTTCAACCACGACACACTTGTAGGGCAGGGGAGGAAGTCGAGTGTTTCTCTGAAAAGGCCAGGAGGGGATAAAGCAGCTAACATTTCTTTTAAGGCTTGAGCTTTGCTGTTGCTACCACACTGTGGAGAACACCACACACGGAGAAAGTTTATAGCACTCGCTGTGCTGGTCTCTTCCTGACCGTCTGAACACCTAACGTTTTTTAACACCAGCCTTATCACTTCCCCACGTATATTTTCTAGAAATGGTTCCTTGCAAAGAGCACAAGTCACCTTCCAGCAGTGGTAGGGAACAACAGGCGTCCCTCTGCCAAGGAACTTAATCTTCGCAGTGACACAGCTGCTTCTCCCACGGGCTTACATCAGCTTTAAGTTTTCATTTTTATGTAATTTATATTTTGCAGAATTGAAACACTGTAGGGTTTCTTTTGCCTTGTTGTGACACTTGAGGAACGCACAGTCCTGAACTGAGAGCAGTAACAACAGGGCAGGGGTGTCAGCGCTGCTGTGTAAATGTATACAGTCCGAATCAGAAAGTCCTGGGGCTAGCGGTTCGGTGAAAGGGAACCGGGGAATGCTTTCCGCATCCTGCTGACTTCCATACCCTACCGAGCGCAGCTCAGCACTTCCAGCCAAGTTCTGCCCTGTGATGCGCACGCTTGGCTCTGGTTTCTCTGAGGCGTATGAGCATCTGAGATCAATACTGGGCTCTTATTTGAAACAGCCAAGTGAAGAACGAGTAACGCCTACACGTTGCAAATTGAGCAAATGGTGTAAGGAAAATTGGCTGTTTCATTTAAGAATAAATAATTTTTGCTTTGGAGCATTTGGTAGAACTCTGGCGTTCTCATCTGGCTGTTCCTGATTCAGTACTCTGAGGAGTAAGCGTTTATCCTGGGGAGCCTTTGCCGTTTGTGACCACCTACCTGAGAAGTTAATAATCCTTTAGATGATGTTAACGATGGTACACCATCCTGATATAGGTTCATTTGTGCATTTGTCCAAGTGAATTCTGCTTTTGAGGGACAGACATCTTTAAGGGAAGGTACCTTTATTATTCCCCTGCTTTTTTCTTAATTTTGACCTGTCTGTGCGACGCTACTGATACGATACCTACGCATACGCCTGCTCAGAGGCGCGCAGTGGCCCAGCCACCCAAGCTGTGGAGCTTGCCTCTAGGCTCCGAGGCTCTTGCTTTCCCTGGTCCACAAACTGTCCTTCACGAAGGTTTTGTGCAGGGTTGGTTTTTCATTCTCCAGTGGCACTGAAATGACGTTCTTCAGTCCCGCTGGAGTGACGGCCTGCAGCCAGCACGTAGGGCAGCTCTGCTGCTCGGCGGGGCAAGGTGCAAACTGGGATGGGCAGAGGGCTGAGACGGAGGTGGAGGAGCCGGTCCTCTCTCCACAGCAATTCCCTGTTTCCTGATAGAGCGCGCGCCAGGCTGGATGGAAGCGCAGACTCCATTCAGTCCACTCAGCCCCGCTTCAGTTGGACCGTGCTGCTGAACCTCAGGAGTTACTAAGCTGAATGTTGTAGGGGGTGTGCATCCTAGAGGTTTGCTGGCGTTGCTGGCCAGATGTCTGGAAATGACGGATGCTGTACAGCATTACACTCCCGAGAAGGGATTGATAAAGTATCAAGAAACAGAAGGAATATGAGCAACTTTGCCTGCTTTTAAAACATGTTCTTTTTTCCTCCCTCTCCCCCCTTGCCCCACTCCTACTCTCTCAGCCACGAAGACTTTGACTTTATATCGGGGACCCGCATGCGCAAGCTGGCTCGAGAAGGACAAAACCCGCCGGAAGGCTTCATGGCTCCTAAGGCTTGGACTGTGCTGACAGAATACTACAAATCCTTGGAGAAGGCTTAGGCCTCTTATTAACTGCAGATCAACCTTTGACGCCTGATTTATTTATGAGAAGGGGACCACACAGTCACCATTCATGTTGCTTTATTGTGGTGTCTGTCAGGAAGTTCTCCTCTGAATACAGACTCTTTCTCCATAACTTAGCATCATTCTTTGCCTGTCCTTCTGGGTTCTATTATGTCCTGGCACCTAACTAGCTGCTGGTTTTAATGTCTTCTCTTTTATTACAGTTAATATTCTTGCAGTGGGATTTTTAACTCCTGTCTTTTTTTTATATTTTACTGCCTCTGTCCTGTGAGTTCTGCAGCTGGTAAAGAGATGCAGCTTTGTTTCATATGTTATTTAAACTGCTGGGTAGTGTCTGGTTTTAGTAGTTTGTAGGAGAAAATGTAATGGTTAGACCCTTAACTATGGATAGATTATAAATCAAAAAAATAAGTAAGTTTTAAAACATCTGTAAAAGTGTTCTCATCTTTATCATCATCTCCAGGAGCACTTAACATTAATTTCTCACTACATGTAATCAAAAAGCAATTTTATATGCAGCACAATTAAGCTTTTTTGCTTGCTTTGTTTAGTTTTGGAGTTGAGTTGTCCGGTGATTCTCTCATGCTGTGGACCTGTAAAGGTGGCCAAGTAATGAATAAAAGAAAATATCTAGTTTTCACTTTGAATTGATAACTAATTCCGTTTTTTATACATGTGCTTGTTGCCGTAGGTGTCAGTAGGGAATGGTTTATTTCACTTGAAATAACTTACCGGTTTTTGGTTCCAGTTATACTTGTTCAGCTTAGTACAACTTTACAAAAAGCGTGGCAGACCAACCTTGAATTTATGTTTCATTATTGCAAGAAAAATAAAAATAATCCTCAGATCTCGGCATTTCCTGTGGTACAAACACGTCCTGGGCTTGATTTTTCTGGCTGTTTTTCAAGGTCTCCCAAGAGTAATCTCCTCCTCTTGGTTCAGCTTTGCTTGCCTGGAAGACAAAGCATGTGGTGGTGTTCTAGGATTCCTAAAAAATCCTGAAGTTGGTTAATTCAGTGTGTGAAACCCGAACTGCTAAAAGAGCGCATAAAAATGAAAAATAAACCAGTTGGTTAAGTGTAAAGTAACCCTGACCTGTTGGGAGCTTTTCAGGCATTTGCAGGTCATCTGTGGGACACCCATAACCCCTCTTGGCTAGAAACTCTTGGATCCTGCTCACAGAAACCTACTGTTGTGCTGTTAAACAGCGTCTGTAGGGGGAACCAGCTCAAGGTCTCGTTCAGAGTGCTGATACTGGCCCGCTGCGGAGCCTGGATACGTTCGTCTGGATTTTTGTGGATGAGGGGAAGGCTGTGATGAAGGGACTGGTGTACTGAATGGGACAGATGCTACTTGCAGTCTTCCTTTGCTTTGTTCACAGTGGTGTTCAGGACAAACGCTTTTCTTCCCCTGTCCCTCCGGAGAGAGGTAGAAAGGCTCTCTCAATGGGGTTTACCTCTGACAGAAGGTAAGGCAGAGTTGGGAAAAGACGACGCATGTTTATTAGCGAACCACAACAATGACTTGAGACTGTGTAAAGCTTCTTTCTTCAGAATTGCTCAGCAGGTTTCCTTCAAACTTGGCTTTCTTTGTCGATTGTATCAATATGTAGGATGTGTGAAATCCAGAGGAAAGTCTGTTCATCCGCGTGCAGCTGTTCATGCAAAACTTCAGTCTAAACCATGAAGATGAACGAGAGTTATCAGCTGCTACAGTGGATTTTCTGTTGGAAGTTGGAGTTTGGACTCTTTGTCGTCAGGTTTGATTCTTCTGCGACCTATGATGAAGGATAATACAAATATTTTGGCGGGATAGCAAACACAGGTGGAAGTCTAGAGAAGGTAGTGTTTTAAAAGTGCAATGGGGGCTGTATGAGGTCTGAAACCTAAGTGAGAGTGGTAAGCACGAGTATAAATTGTCATGTAAAGTTAATTTGGAAGCAGGAGTGCCTTCAAGCAAATTAGCACAGTGATAACATGCAGATCTCGTTTTCATTCTTCACTGGTTTGATGCTGAGGCCCTGCTGTTACAGTGTTTATGGAAAACATTCCTGGCTCTCCTTTCCCCAGGTGCCTGGGGTTGTCACAACAACCCCCGGCAGCGCTACAGGCCTGGGGACGAGGGGCTGGAAAGCTGTCAGGCAGGAAAGGACCTGGGGGTGTTGGTCGGTGGCCGACTGAATATGAGCCAGCGTGTGCCCAGGTGGGCAAGAAGGCCGAGGGCGTCCTGGCCTGTGTCAGGAACAGTGTGGCCAGCAGGAGCAGGGCAGGGATTGTGCCCCTGTGCTGGGCACTGGGGAGGCCACACCTCGAGTCCTGTGTTCAGTTTGGGCCCCTCACTGCAAGAAGGACATGGAGCTGCTGGAACGTGTCCAGAGAAGGGTGACAAAGCTGGGGAAGGGTCTGGAGAACAAGTCTGATGAGGAGCGGCTGAGGGAGCTGGGGGGGGTCAGCCTGGAGAAGAGGGGGCTGAGGGGAGACCTGATCGCTCCCTACAGCTCCCTGGAAGGAGGGTGCAGGGAGGCGGGTGCTGGTCTGTTCTCCCGGGTAACTGGTGACAGGACAAGAGGAAACGGCCTCAAGTTGCGCCAGGGGAGATTTAGGTTGGATATTGGGGAAAACTTCACTGAGAGAGTGGTCAGGCACTGGAACAGGCTGCCCAGGGGAGTGGTGGAGTCACCATCCCTGGAGGGGTTTGAGTATCGTGTAGACGTGGTGCTTGAGGACAGGGTCTGGTGGGTGTGGGAGTGTTGGGGTGACGGTTGGACTGGATGATCTGACAGGTCTTTTCCAACCGTAGTGATTCTGTGGTTCAGGTTTATTCTGACTTTAAGCCAACAGCCACAGCATTCGCAGCATAATGCTGATTAAGAACAGGGGCATCTTGTTGATTTGGGGGCAGGACTTGCTCTATACAACAGTATTTTCCTGTAATCCATGATTTTTCACTGTGGAGTTCAAATTTTTCCTCTCGCCTGCCACTGCCTTGTTTAAGGAAGCTGTACCTACAGGAAGGGGCTACCCCAGTAACTACTCTGCCAGCGTCTGGCTCTCTTTTGTGGTTCTCTGCCTTATCTCAGTGGGTAGCATTGTCAGTTGGCCACTCCTAACATCCTGGTGTGATAGTAGGTTCAACATCATTAAGGGTGCTATGGTGGATTCTGGAACCATAAGGACAAACAGGACCTGACTTTCCAGCTGGGAAAATAAAAACTCCATTGTTTCATTTCTTCAGTTCCTAAACAACCCTTTTTTTTACTGGAAGAATACTGGTGTGTCCATGAATCACAAATCTAAGCAGTTATGTAGGTGTGTTCTTATGAAGAACAGCAAAATCAAACTTCCATGTATATCCCTTTGCTGTAGGTTATTTTGCTTTAACACTCCAGAGGAGTTTTACTCTCTTAAGATGAAAAATGGCACCGTGTGTTCCCCCTGCCTCCCACCTTCTGCCTCTACACTGATCTGCCTCGTCAGTGGTTCTTCATCTGCTGCTCTTGCACAGGACCGTTTACGGCTGTTACCCTGTGCTTTGTGTGCAGTCTGAGGACGATTACTCATTTCTAGCTGATCATTCTGATGTGCTGGGCACGTGATGTATGAAAGCAATAACACCCTCGGTTTGCATGGCTGATCCAAGGACAACCTGGACCCAGCTTTCCAAAATACGAGGATTAATCAGGTAGGTGGAGGTTACCAAATCCGAATCCTTGGGACTAAATAAATGGTACAAAACTGCCACCTCTCCTAGGTGAAATGATGAATTCCAGCTGTCTTTGATTCCCGAGAACCTCATGGCTGGGAATTCTGTTTCCCCGTGTGAGCTGCCCCATGCCTGTTTCACTGACGTGAATGTTTGGGGTAACTTTTCAAGCAAGGCTCTGCGGGCTGTGATGGTAAAATAGTAGGTGAGTGCCGAGGATGCGGACTTCTGTGGGATTGTTTTTCTTTCAGTAGGGGATCTGAGCACTGACAACTCAGTACTGCACCAGGGGTGCAAAATGGAAAATGTTGACATGGGCATGGGTTTTTTTAGATGCCATTTGGAGCTAACGGAGCTTCTACATCTGGCATAACTCAGTAGATGTCAGGAGGAGGGGGAAGCGAGTGGATGTCTTGGCGTGGTGGTGGAAACAGAACAGGGCTACCATGGGCTGTGTAGCCAATACTGTCATGGCTTTGAGTTTGGACCTCCCTTGCATTTCATATTTCCTCAATTTCAGGAAGTTCCCCGGAGGGTTAAACTTTCTGCCTGTCCATGCTACGAAAGGAATAAAAGTTACTTTGAGCATCCTGACCAGATACTAACAGAGTACTCCTGATCCTTTTCCCTTCTCGATGGATTAAATGTGCTAATGCCTGTATTACTCCCTTTCCCTGTAAATGCTGACAGCTTCAAACCCAACTGCAGTTTTGTGTGTCACCTTCAGTATTTACACACACGGCACCCCTTGTGTCTCTGCTCAGAAACCTTTAAGCTTTTGTGCTTGGCACTGTAGGAACTCATCTCTGCTTCCCTGTGAGCCGGAGGGTCTGAGGCACCATCTCCAAAGACAGGGAAGACTATTCCTTCACTTAATGTAGGAGAATCCACAGGAAAGAATAAGATGGAAACCGAATCTTCGTTTAAGTTTGAATGCCTGTTTGTTTATCCATCTCTAGGAATGGGATTTAGTGTGGTGCTTGAACACTAGTAAGAAACGTGTATTCTGCTCCTCAAACCTGACATGGAGTGACAGGGCAGGGAGTGACAGGACAAGGGGTAATGGGTTTAAATTGAAGGAGGGAGATTGAGATGGGCCATCAGGAAGGAATTCTTCCTGGAGAGGGTGGGGGGCCCTGGGACAGGTTGCCCAGAGAAGCTGTGGGTGCCCCATCCCTGGCAGTGCCCAAGGCCAGGCTGTATGAGGCTGGGAGCACCCTGGGCTATGGAAGGTGTCCCTGCCCGTGGCAAGGGGTGGGACTGGGTGGGCTTTAAGGTCCCTTCCCACCCAAACCATGTTGTGATTCTATGACACAGAATCACCACCACCTGTAAAATAATGGGGAATTCAGCCTGGGGCGAGTTGGCCAAATTAAAAGCCAGAATGAAAGCAACTGATAGCTCAAAACTAACATTTTGTTGTTCTCTATGAACTGCTGTCAGAAACCTGCTCACCAGAACTCCCGATTTAGATGCTGTTGAAGAGCAGAGTGACACTACTTCCATTCTTCTTCATGTCTGAAGATTTTGCAAGCTGGAGCTGCGAAGCTAGATGGCCTTACAGCCTTCCATGGCCATTCCTGGGATACAGAGTTCCTTGCCAGCAGCCAAACAGGTGTCAGGTAACCAGGAGATTTAAAGGAAGCTGAGGTTTTTGCTCCTTGTGCTGTTTTACCTTGAAGGAAGCCTGAGGGCTGGAATAGCGGGGCCTCTTTTAAATTTGCTTTCTCATTTCACAAAAAACTTTTTGATTATGAATATAGCTGGATTTTTACTGGGCTTTTGAAGTGTCCATTGAAGGGTTTTCTTTGTGTCTCCTGCAAGCTCTTTGTCTGCTCTCGTGGTATTAGGATTTTTTTTACCTGTATCCCTTTTCATGATTTAGTCTTTATTAAAATCACTTTTTTTTTCTTCTTCTTTATGGGAGGGTATATATGTGCATGAGCCAGAATCATGCCTTCAACATTTCCAGAGCTGTTTGCCCTAGAAACCTCATCTTGATATCATTTGGAAGTTGAAGGGGGGAAGGCAACTACACTGAAAGCTAGAAAACACTGCTTTAAAGCCACATCTGGAATTCTTAGACAGTAAATGGCTCCAACTTAAAACAGAGGATCCAGAGATTTTATATGCCATAAAACTCAAGAAGCCTTGGATTCAGTATAAGGACTGTCACCCGACCTTCATGTTAAAATCCAGCTACACCACGCTTTGAAGTATGACTGCAGTCAGAACGCTACCTGTCTCTGTATAAAAGCAGGGAAAGAAACCCCCACTTTCAACATAAACTACAGTGGGGTGGAAATAATGCCCAAATATTGCTTTTATCCTCTGCAAACAGAGCTGGTTTGTCTGTCGAGTCCTACACTCATCACTCTAAGTTGCATCATATGAGAAGAATACACACCCTTTGGCCACATCCACTTATTTTCATCTCCTAACACAATTAGGATGTCAAGGAAAAGCCTTGTGGCCTAAGCTGCGAGGTTTGCTGAGCACCTGCAGATCTCCAGGCTTTCCACCCTCATGACCCGTGTCTGAGTTTGTGGTCTAAATTAGTTATTTCTGTAGGGATTGATGGTAACGTGTGTTGCAGTAACTGTGATGAGAGGGATGAGAGGCACCAGTAGCCATGTGTTAATATTCCCTGGACATCCTTGGTGCAACGTACTTGTGACAAAATGTGACCTTTTGTTCAGGAGGACAAACTCACTTCTCTGAAAGGGAAAATGCTTAGATTTTATTTCATCAATGGCATTCTCAAGGGTGTACATGGAAGCAGAAAAGACTCCTTGAGCCTCAGACATTGGGTTCAAATGGCTTGCCCACTGTAGAATGGAAAACTGCAGCTGGATAATCCACGGAAGGTGGTTTGCAGGATTGCTCATGTGTCCTTGAGTTCCGCCTTGCCTATAATTCCTCTGCCACCTGCGAAAAACAGTATTTTCATCGTTTGATTCAATTGCTTCCAGACAACGAAAACACTCATGAGACAAGATCATGTCTAAACATAACTTTCCACTAGGAAAAAGTTTAGGAAAATAGTTTAAACTATTCTAGTTTATATTTAAACTAGGATACAGTCTGAAAGACCCAGCGTTGTGATTATATGAGCAAAAATTTCCTATGGTACTATGTGACAGTAGACCAATAAGCATGCCATCAGAGGCAACATCAGAAATACAGTGCAAAATGCCCAGTATTATTGACACTTCTTCGTTAGAGACAGTTATAAATAACTCCTTTGTTCGTTATTTCTTCAAGGAAAAAATACTGCTGCTTTCCCGAGACTGGAGATCTGTTTGCCTTACTTGGTAGTTCGAGACACTCAGAAGGGCTGTGGTTCTTCGTAGTTTTTAGTCGTTTGCTGTGAGTATTTTTAAACACGTGAACACTGAGCTCCACAGTGAAATGGCTTTGCAAAGGACATTCAGGTTTTCAAGTTTTTCTTTGTAAACATTCTTGGCTATTTTATTCAGCTTGGTCATTTTTCCCTCTGTACAAGGGAAAAACAAGGTCTCGTTAAGGTCAAAGTTCTGTAAAGATCAAGTAAGGAATTTTCATCAACTACTCAACCACCTATAGCTGGTTTCCTTTTCACACAAGCTTTTGGTTCAGGGATTCATTCATGTTGTCAGGATTTCTTGTCGAACGCTTCATGTGCTGGAGAAAAGTGCGTTTAAAGGTGATAAGTTGATGGTGGAGAATTCCAGGATAGCATGTGAGTACTGACACAAGAGACCACCTCTTGTAACATCCAGTCATTTCAAAGGAGTATTGTGCCTTTTCTGTAATCGTAGTTGGGATATAAATGCAAGTTCACAGCAGCATCTTCTGTCTAAAAGATGTGCAGAAAGAAATGAACATTATTCAGTTTGTGGTTTTCTGGGGAAACAACACAAAACTTCCTTTTCACATTCTTAATGTACTTGAAAAATGAAACATAAACGTCCTGCCCTGCCCATACTTGAAGATGTGTCTTCATGGGGGACCAACATGTTTTCTGTCTCTTGTTCAAATAGTTGCATTGTCTTCCGCTTGAGAGTGTGCTGAATATTGGCAGTGAACTGAAAATCATGGTCCGTCTAGACCAGTCCTGCTCTGCACAGTTTCAAACAAGCAAATTGACCGTTTCATTGAGACATAGTTAACTGACTTGGTTCACCGGTACGTTACCTTGCAACAGCTCCTCACCTCCGGTTTTTCTACGTAACCATGTAACTGATAAAAGAAACTTGAGCCTCTTTACCCGTGCTTGGTTTGATTATTATCCCCCATGTGTCTGTAGATTTGAAACTAATGCTAAGGAAGTAGGTGCCTTTCCACATGGATTTTGTCACGTCTGGAAGAGGTCACTGATGTTCCTCTATGGGAACTTGCAGGAAGATGCTGCTGCCTGTGTAGAAGGGAAGCTGATTGTATTGAGAGCTTACAGCATGTGTGCTGACTGCCCTCTGTAAGCCTGTGGCTGAGCGCTGGACTACACACAGCCTTTCATTTTGACAGAAGAGGGGTAAGTCACTGTTTTCCTAAATGTGACACAAGGGAGGTTTCCAAGGAAATAGGCTTATCTTAATTGGCCAAAGACAAAAGGTAAACGAGGAGCTTTTTACCTGGTGGCTTACAAAATGATCAGTACAAATTAAAGGCCTGCCCTCTAAAACCCAGAGGTTTGTGCCTGTGTGTGTCCCCAGGGACACTGCCACTGATGTGAAGAGTTCCAGCATCGAAGGGGATTTTATGCAGTATGAATTTATTGTGCATTTCATGGTTCCTTTTGGAATTTTCAATGTCTGCTCAATCTCCACGTGCAATTTTAATAAAGTATGTATTCACGGTACATTCTGCTCTTGCATCGCTTTCTTCCTGTTCTCATAAAATACTCTGTTATTGTTTCAGGCTGAACGTTTCCTAGACTTGGATGTGCCGAGGGAAGCGGCGCAGTGTACAAGGGAACTCATGCCGTTTGCCGTCTCATCAGTCAGCCGTGAAACTAGGAGAGAAGGAGCTGGAGCTTGTTCTGTGCCTATGGACTTCCCGATTTGGTCAGGGCTAGTGTAACGGGACCTGCAGTTGGTTTGCACTCTACTACAGGTGTGTAGGGGTTTTTATTTGGTTGGATTTTTTGTTGTAGTAAGCATCAGTCAGCCTGTAATATTTTTATTGTCTCGTTTATCTTCTGAAGTTCCTTTAATGGCAGTCTGGGAGCCTGTCTGGGAAGTGAAGCTCAGCAGTTTAACACCATTGCTCTCGAATAACAGTTAATAGGTGTTAATTAATTTTGTCTATATAAAATTCCAATTACAGAAGCACTCGAAGAAACCAGGATAAAAATAAAGGGAAAGAATAAAAGGACTTTTAGTGGAGTAGGCAGTGTAGGAGGGGTTAGCATGTTCCCTTTAGACCAAACTCCATTTTACATCCAGCACATGCAAGAAGTGACTGGTATATATTTGCTGTCGGGATCTGTACATTACTACAATTGCAGGTAAGAACCCAGTGAGCGCTCAGATGACAGCTCCAAATCAACCAAGGCTTAGAAGGCAAGGGTCTGAAGGATAAACAACTCTTGCCTTCCAGTTAAAGAAGTGGAGTGAAAGAGGAACTGAGACCCTGAACTGTGGGACCGGATCTCTTGTGCATTAGATATCGGAGTTGGAGCCAAGGCAAATAGCACGACTTTGTCTGTTGCATGTTCATCTACAACAGTCTTGTGTATACAAAATCATGGAATCCCAGAATGGTTTGGGTGGGAAGGGACCTTAAAGCCCACCCAGTCCCACCCCCTGCCATGGGCAGGGACACCCTCCACCAGGCCAGGTTGCTCAAAGCCTCATCCAGCCTGGCCTTGGACACTCCCAGGGATGGGGCACCCACAGCTTCTCTGGGCAACCTGTCCCAGTGCCTCACACCCTCTCCAGGAAGAATTCCTTCCTGATGGCCCAGCTCAATCTCCCTGTTTCTGTTTAAACCTGTTATCCCTTGTCCTTGTTGAACGTTGTCGGCATTAGAAGAAATGTAGACTACTGATGTTCTTCCACTTGCTTTTCTCATTAGAAGAGCAAGCACTGTCTGCCGTGTGCTTGCTGCCTCAACCTCAGCTCCTTTGGGATTACTCATCGTGGGCCTGATGGCCTTGACCTCTCTCACTTAAGGTTTCCCTGGATTCTGGCTATCTCTGTGGGGCCCCAGGAGTTGGTTCTCTTTGGACAATTGGCTGCTTTTTCGCTGTGGCAGATGCCGGATCTCTTTCACGGCCAGATATTTTGGGTTTCCTGAGCGTGCTTTTCAGTGAGCTTTACTATTTTTGCTATCTCTGAGGCATGTTTTTGTGGTCTGTGGTTTTGGGGATGTGGGTTTGGGGTTTTTGCTCTCCCCTCATATTTGTGGAGCTGAAAACAACAGTTAGTGTAGTATGATCCAAAGTGTCCTAGTTCACCGTCTGTCTGTGCTGCTGCTTTTCAAGTCACAGCTTCCAGTCAACAGCCTACTTGCTGAGGAACAGAGAAAGCCTTGGCACTGTGCAAGCACTGTCCAGCAATAGCTGAAACACAGTGCCATATGGGCTGCTGTAAAGAAAATTAGCTCCATCCCAACCAAACCCCGTAAACTTTTACTTCTTAACCAGAGCTGTGAAGGCTGGAGCAGCTGCAGCTCCAGAAATCCTGCGATTTTTTTCATACTGGGCAGAAGCTGCCCTTCTGATGTAGCCAGAGAGATGGTACATACACTTGCAATTGCTTGTGGCTGCTCTTCTATATGCTTCTGTTTGCTGACACCAGGCGGCAATGTGAGTGGGAAGCCTGCTGAAAGAATTTGTGCCAGATCTGGCAGTAGAGCATTGCCACTGTTTGTAGGAGGCTTTTTAATTCTTTCCACGATGCATCACTTTGTTAGTACAAAATCAGAATGGTTTCTCCTCAAAAATGAGGAAAACTGGCGCGAGATTAAGCGACATGGAAACAACTGAAATTAAGAAGGTGAGGAGCTCTGAATTACCTTTTTCTCTCAATAATACATTCTTCATCTTCTGACCTCATCACTCCATCGTTCCGTGTTTTGTTTAATGCTTCCACGACGAGCGGTATGGATCAGAGAGATGACACCTTGTTTGCTCTCATCTGACATAAACCCCGTGAATCCTCAGTATGTCAAACGCATAAATAACCCTGGGAGTGAGGAAAGCCGCCTTGGCTGCAGCGTGACGCAATTACGCTGCATCTGGTAGCGCTTCATTTGCGAAACGTTCGCGGGACCGTTCTAACGGCGTGACTGGGAAATAATGAAAAAGGCGTCTTTGTTATGGGCTTCGTGGGAAACAAAGACGGGGGGACGGGGGAACATTGAAACTTCACATCAGCACGGACAAAATGCTAAAGGGATTTGTTGTTTTCATTAATACTGGTCTTAACCAGGGCTCTTCACTAAAGAGCTGATTGCAGAATGGCTGCAGGATTGTTCAAAGGACCGAGTTTCACCATTTCTTGGTTTTTAAACTGACTTTGAATTATCCAAGAGCTGCTAAATTTGTTTTAGTCAACAGCACTTTCAAATTGTAGGAGGGCAGAAGAGAGCACTTGGAACGTGGCAAGTTCCTTGATGGTTTAGATTTTTCCCTCGTCTCTGGCACCAGGAGTGCTTTAAACCCAGCCTGAAAACATAGAGCTGAATCTGCAGATTGATGGTTATTACACATGGGCATGACTATGAGCTCTGTCACAGCCTCTCTGCGCGCCTGTTGACCTTGTGCTAATTAGAAGATGTCATTCCCAGTGGGATAACAGCAGATCTGCCCTTACTCCTCATGCTCTGGGATTAATTTAACGGGTGCAGCGCCGCAGACTGCTGTGGGAACAGCTGGCTTAGCGTCTTCTTGCCTTGGTAGACTTTCAAGCCGCTTGGACCTTCTTCCTGCGGCCGCCAGTGCTGGCAGATGCCCTCTGATGTTCAGAGGTGAATCTTGCCCCTCGAAAAGTCATTTTGGAAGTGCAAAGAAAGGGCATTGCGGTTCCTCTGCAGGAGTCGGTGCTTGATCTTTTCCTGACGCTGCGGAACAGGCCGCGCTGCCTTGCGTGTTGGGACGACTTCATCGGCAGGTTGGAAGATTGTCGAAAACTTCAGCGGTTGCTGAGGGATTTCTTTCTCCCGCTCTGTCCTGGTTGGTAAAATTGAACATTCTCTGTAAATATGTGTAGAAGAACAAGAGTCTTCCCTTCGCAGAGTTCTGCTGAACGAGCAGGACTGTTGGTCTTCCTCCGAATTCAGCACCAGCCAGACCTGCTGTTCATATGTGACACGCTTATTTGCATTTGCTCTGATCTTTTGCCCAAATGAAAAAGCAGGAACCAAATAGGATTTTATTATGGGGTTATTTAAGCTTTCTTTTATGCAGACAGTTGCGGAGTGTATATTTGTCTGACTAGAACCTCTGAAACGTAGTCCTTTCTGCTCTCTGTTTTCTCTTTTCAAGAAAGAGGTACCTAGCCACGGTTGCTTGGACTGTTGGTTTTTGTTTCATTTCCCTCTGACAGAAGCATGCACTGAGTGTAATGACATCAGGCTACTTCTGTCACAAGGAAAATAAGGAATTAAGCTATTTAATTTTTCTCTCACTGTAAGGCCTAAGCTAAAATAGTTGCCTTTTTGGTTTCAGGGTGTGTAGTTTTATAGGGTTCTGTTTAATCTTAAGGAGTTCTTACTCAGAGTGTGAGGGGCACAAGACTAGACTAGATTCATGTTTCTAGTGTTTCGTTGCTTCTCAGAAGACCTTGCCAAATCTATCACTTTTGATTTTTGGTTTCTCTGTATCTATACTAAATAATACTTATCACCCATAAACCCAACTGCTTTACTTGGGGCTTAACCAGTTCAATTCACATTAAACCCAGACATAAATCTCCAGCCATCTTTAGAAGCAAAAGGTTTTTTCACACTAAATTTGCATTGATTTTTCCTGTCATGACGATTTTCTCCTTTACTGGGAATGTGCACTGGAAATGCCAGCCTGTTTGCCCAGGACAAGCTGACTGGTGGTTGAGCAAGGTGTACTCAGTATGGTGATCCCAGGTTACCAAATGAGTTTTGTCCTAACTTACAGTCGAGAGGTGAGTTACTGATCCTTTCTGCCTTGCAGAATTAGTTCCGTAGAGTTCAAGTGCTGAGTGTTGCTTAGTAGGAATCACATAGTGAGAAATACAAGAGCATTTTTTAAAAAACCTGCCTGTAATATAAAGATTTTTTTAAATCATGAAATGAATTTGAGAGGCATTTTATTTTTCTGTAATGTTGTTCGCATTCAAGAGACACTAAGGCATTTGTAAGTGTTTGTGCATATGTGTATAGATCTAGAGAGAGAGGTGAAAAGAGAAATTATCTTAAGCACAACACGTTTCTATTGAGTGTCAGGTGTTTCCTTCAGTGACAAAGCCATACAATTAGCCCTGTTGGGATTGCAGGCTGATACAGCCGTGGAATAAGGAGCTGAATGCCATATTGCTTAGTCAGCCAAACGATTGATTAGTCTGGATATTCTGTGCGGAAGCCGTGCATAGACTCTGGCTGAAATAATACAACATAGAATCCCAGAATTGTTTGGGTTGGAAGGGACCTTAAAGCCCACCCAGTTCCAACCCCCTGCCATGGGCAGGGACACCTTCCATAGCCCAGGGTGCTCCCAGCCTCATCCAGCCTGGCCTTGGGCACTGCCAGGCATGGGGCACCCACAGCTTCTCTGGGCAACCTGTCCCAGTGCTCCCCACCCTCTCCAGGAAGAATTCCTTCCTGATGGCCCATCTCAATCTCCCCACTTTCTGTTTAAACCCATTACCCCTTGTCCTGTCATTCCCTGCCCTTGTAAAAAGCTCCCCCGGCCCCAATTCTCTCAGCCTTTTTTCATGGCAGAGGGGCTCCAGCCCTCTGATCATGTCATTCTTTCCCTGCTGGCAGTTGGGAAGAAGGTATAGGCTGTAGCAGCAGGCTTTGCGTGTTGAAAGTCAGTAGTATGAAAGTGAGCGAGGGCGGGCAAACAGTGCATTTTTCAGTGCGTGTGTCTTGGAGATTAAGGGTCTGCATGGAATATCATTTGAAGCACTTTCAGGTTACTCACCTCCGTTGTCATCCTAGGCTTCTTAATACTGTCATTAGAGAGCAAAGCCAACATACAGCACATAAGGGAAGCTTTTTAGAACTCAGGGTGGTGCCCTCCCTGCCCAGAACAGCACCCTCGGTGTGGTTTTGGAATACTTGGTTGTAACTGCGTGGTGCAGGGACAGTGGCAAAGAAAGAACAGTTGGCGTCACTGAAAAATTTTCCTGTTAAGCCAAAGGTAGAGTTTCACTGCTGTTAGGTTGTGTTGCTGTTCAGGGTCTCATAAAGGCCGTTTTAGGTTCAAGCAAAGCTCCTCACATTTTTTTCTCTTGTAATACATAGACTAGAAAAACGATGGTTTGGATTAGCTTGGTGTTCATGGAGAGCGCAGTATGGAAAGGCCACTGTTAACTGTCATTTAATCACTTGGTAAAATGCAGTCTGGTGGCAGTTTAAGAGATTAATTCAGCTCTGTAACACCGAAGAGTTCTGTGAGAATTAACCTTCCAAGTAACTATAACTTTGTCCCATGAGTTGGAATTTTTTCCTTGCTATTTGCCGAAGCAAAGCCTCTGCCCTTGGTTATGTGCTACCACTTAATGTCCTTGATCTTAATTAACACTTTAGACAATTAGAACACGTCATTTGAACACATTGTTTTTGCAGCTCTCTCATCCCCATTTTAATTTTTGTCAATACGTTAAACTTTGGAACTAGATAGTCTCGGAGAAAACCCGATGTGTTCAGCAATGACGGCAGGAGAACGCTTTGGGAACCAAAGTGCGGTGTGCCTAAAGGTGGTTAGGAGGGAGCCTATGCTGTTCTAGACAGGAAAATCTGTCCCTGTAGAGCAGGCTGGCTAACTGCTGGTCAGAAAAGCCACACTGATGGCACCAGGTGCTGCTCTGCCGTCTTTGGGGAGCAGCGCAAACATACACCCTTGGATTTGGCTCGGAAACCTGAAGGGATGTGGGTCCTTGAAGGTTCAAGTGGAGAACAGGTCGTTTAGCCTGGTCTTTGCATAAGAGTGAATTTTACCCTGGGTATATGGATTATCCTACATAAAAGGCCTTCATCAGTTCTTACCATATGGTTAAAACACATATACATATTTTTTCTGTTACCTCCAGGCACTGTGAAGCAGCTGGGATTAATGAATAAAAATAGCCAGCAAAATCATGGCATGTGGTTGCTAGAAGGAACAATTTATAGCCAGGAGTCTTGTAGATTACTAGAAAGAAGAAAAAAGGAACAACCCCAAAACACATGACCTCTGAAAGGATGTATGAACTCTGAGTTTCATCTGCATTTTGGGCACCTGTACTGCTCAAGGCAACAGAATATGGAACTGATTAGAAGATACTAATATATTCCTATTGCTAAAAATTATAGGGAAGGGAATCTGAGACCGTGCGGTGTTTTGGGTGCCTTTTTTTAAACACCATTGCTGTAGTTTGTCTTCTAGTTGGTCACAGCATCAAGGTATTTGTAGCTTCATGGAGGGCTTTGGAAGGGATGATGTGATTTTTGTCTCTCAGAATAAATGAAATAGAGCTTAAAAGGTGGGCCCTGGGAGGTGGTCTTACTGTAACGCACAACTGTGAGCTCCGGTAACTTATTTCATAGCTCTGGTTTAGATTTTTACCTAATAATAAAATAAATAAATAAAGCGGACCTTTCTTCTACGCAGAGCCGTGACAACATGCAGGATTCTTGTTTCAGAAAATGGCTTTTTAATTGCCTGTGGTGTTTCATAATTGGCAACTGTCAATTAATTGGTAACTGTTGGTTACCAAGCTCAGTAGATAAGCAGCTCACTTTCTTTAAACTTTAACTGGGGCTCAACTTATCAGGTTTTTCTGGTTGGTTTTTTGTTTGTTTTAATGTGAGTCAGTGAATTCTTCACTTATTTCTCATAAGGGCTGTGGTTCAGTGGAAAGATCAACACAGCATGCAAATTCTGTAGGGTGTGAATGCTGAAAGGGATTGTGTGGTAGTGAGAGAAGAGTTGAAACTGTATTTCTCTCTATATTGGAGAGGCGTGGATTTGACGGATGGACCGCTCCATGGATAAGGAACCGGCTGGCTGGTCGCACTCAGGGAGTTGTGGTCAGTGGGTCAGTGTCTGAGTGGAGAGCAGTGACGAGTGGCGTTCCACAGGGGTCGGTGTGGGACCGGTCTTGTTTAACATCTTCATTAGTGACACGGACGGTGGCATCGAGTGCCCCCTCAGCAGGTTTGCTGACAACAGCCAGCTGTGTGGTGCGGTGACACGCTGAGGGAAGGGATGGCATCCAGAGGGACCTGGGCAGGCTGGAGAGGTGGGACCGTGCCAACTGCATGGAGTTCAGCCAGGCCAAGGGCAAGGTCCTGCACCTGGGTCAGGGCAATCCCAGCACAGGGACAGGCTGGGTGGAGAATGGATTGAGAGCAGCCCTGAGGAGAAGGACTTGGGGGTGCTGGGGGATGAAAAGCTGGACATGAGCCGGCCGTGTGCGCTGGAGCCCAGAAAGCCAACTGGATCCTGGGCTGTATCAGGAGAAGTGTGGCCAGCAGGGCAAGGGAGGGGACTCTTCCCCTCTGTTCCACTCTTTAATGCTCCATCATTCATTCAGTTCATTCCAAAAGAAACTGAGAAGTGCCCAAGTGAGGGTGAGGCTGAGCAGGACCAGAGATCCTTTGTCTAGAGAGAGAGACGCCAATGGAGTCTCAAAACTGGTCAAAGAAGTTCAAATGAGAAATAAGGATGTATTTTGTAGTAAACATGATCACCATTTGGAACAGATTACCTGGAGATGTCATGGTTTCTCTTTGTCGTTTCATAAAAACACCACAAACCTTTGAAAGGTGTTGCAGAGAGAACGGGGCATGATGCAGGAGTACCCAGGTGGGATACCGTAGGTTAGAGGAGGAGCTGTACAGCTTATCCATAGGAAGGTCCCTCTCTGGAATGTGTTAATCTCTACTATAACTTGTCCTGGATGAGAAGTTCCCAGATGGCGTACGTCACTCTGACTGCAGTGACAAGGGAATGTGACTTGCAGGAGCGTTCGGCGGTGACCAAATTCTTCTTCCTTTTACGGTTGAGGGGAGCACAAGCAGGCGAGTGATGTCAGGAGAGGAACAACGTATTTCCCGAATATGCTGCTTGGTGGATCTATGAGCTCCGGAACAGCCGACAGGGGTAAATGGCTGGTGGTTTTGTGGCTTCATTACAGAAAACCTCTCGGAATATGGAATCACAAGCAGCAGGCAGGCAGTCCCAGGGAGAACTTATTTCATGATTAAAACTGCTAAACTCTGTTTTAGCTCTTTCAACTTCTTTCAAAAGACAGAGCTGCTCACTATTGTTAAGTGCAAATTTTTGTTTACCCACCACTCTTGGTAGTGGCTTGTTAAAAGTTTGAAAATATGTGTTTTATTAACCAGTATTATCCATTTTGCCTTTCTGTTTGGCGAGTGGGAATTGCACATGTATGAGTGGTTCTAATACACCCCTGCTGTTGCCAGGGACTAGTGTCAGCAGCCCTTTGCTGTGAAGGTCAGAGGAACCAGAGGCATATCTTGGGTTCAGCAAGGAACATATGAAGATGGAAGTTGCTCTTAGTGTTGATTTTTACCTAATCCTAACAGAATTTCAAAGAAAAAAGTTACTTTAGGACAATTAGTCTTTTTCATAACAAGATTTTAATACAACCCTTGAAGAAAAATTAGCTCATTGTAGTTCATAAAGATGGGAATAAACATCTGTGGTAGCGAGGGATCTGAAAACCTCTTAGAACAGAAGTGTTTGTATGCATAACTGTTGCATTTTTGCTAGAAAATTCAATTCCTAAGCTGCCACATGTGAGGCATTTCTAATTTTACCCAGCTGAAATTTGGCATGCCAGCTGCCAGCCCCCATTGCTGTGTTTGGTTGCAGGGACAGGGTTGGAAGCCTTCATTTTGGGAAAATTCTAGCTCATAAACTGCAAATTATTCTTCAATGTGGTTGAAAAAAAAGGAATCCTTGAGTGTTTTATATCAAGTAGTGTGACTCTTCATCTTAACGTGTTCTTCTTACTAATGCTGTTAAGAGGAGCTGACGCATGACAACTGGTAGTACACAGTGCCTTCAGGAGGTCAACGGTGCCGACTCATAGAGGGGAGTGGAAAGCGGTGCTGGTAACATGGGGCAGGCTGCCTGCTGGAAGTGGCTTGGTGTGCAAGTTCTCGCTTCTCCTGCCTCATGGTAAGTTACTTCTCCTTCCAAAGGAGTAACCCAAGTGTGCCCATCGGGTTCTTTTGGAATAGCAGACTTGTGGTAACCACACAGTCCGGCCCCTGCCCAGGTAACTGGTGTCTGGTGTTGGGGAGATGTGTAGAATGTAAACAAGTTGTTTACATTCATACATACATATATACAAATCCTCGGCTGATGTGCTCTGCTATGCCAGTGTGATGCTGTGGTTGTTACAGAGTTGTAGCGATAGTAAGTAGGTGCAAGTCCTATTTGACTGAAGCAAAACCCTTTTTCCCTGTCCTGTTGTGGATGGGACAGGGGGTAATGGGTTTAAACTGAAAGAGGGAGATTGAGATGCGACATGAGGAAGGAATTCTTCCCGGAGAGGGCAGGGAGACCTTGGGACAGGTTGCCCAGAGAAGCTGTGGATGCCCCATCCCTGGAAGTGTCCTGGTGTCCTGTCTTCGGAAGTATAAACTTCTTAAATCCCTCTGTTCTCTTTCCATGCTTGAAGGAAACCTGTACTGTCATTTACCCGGAGAACAAGGTCTGAGGAGGTGATTTGCTTCATCTTGGTAATTAATGCTAGATACAGTTATGAGAGGGTGTCTCAGATTTACATGAACACCACCTCGATCCAGTAGTGTCACTCCAAATAGCACAGTTCTGTTTGGTAATTAACTCCGGGAGAACGTATTTGTTCTGTGGTGTGAAAAACTAAATAAACATCAAACTCTGTAATCTTTCCTGGACAGGAATTTCATGTGATTAAAATGCTTTAAAAATACATTGTAAAGGCTACTTAAATCTTTCAATTAATAATAGAGAATAAATACTTTCTCTGTTCTATTTTTTTGTATGATGAGGACAGCATAATCCTTTCCCCAGAAGGCCTTTCTTTCAAAAGAGTTTCTTTATAAATTCCTCCTGTGCCTTGGTATTATGTAAGGGAAGAGTCCCTTGGCTGTAATAAATATTGGCTCGCTGACCTTTTTTAACAACAGTTTAAATAGTTTGGTTTCAGCCCAAAGTTACTTGTAAACGAAACAAATGAAATGATTGCTTTTATTTGTTACTGACATTGAGTCGATTCATTTTTCCATAAAAACGAGATTATTAAGACGAGGCATTGGACTGAGAAGTGAAGATACCTGATTCATTACTCGTCAGGCGAGATTATGGTAGAACAGCCCCAATAACACATGCAGGTGCGGTGTAATTGTAGTTCGAATTTGTAAGGCTCTGAACCTATACCCAATCTTTTCATAATTTAAGACCAAATCCAACCTCTTCAGGAAGAAATCTGACAGAGTTTGAAGACCCTGGTAAAGTAAAACATCATGATCTTTCACCAAAAACTCCACTTAAACTTATGAATGTTAACTCGTTTTCTTCTTGCTTTAGGCTTAAGTGACAACTCTGCCAGAAGGGACCGGGGATTGCTGAGGGACAAGGAGGACAAGTCTGGCCGTGCATGGGCATGCTGGAGCAAGACCAGGATCCACCAGGATCATCAGAGGGACTGGAGCCCATGAAGCACAAGGGGAGGGTGAGAGAGCTGCCTTTGGTCAGCCCTTGAGAAGGTTAAAGGGAGCCCTCGTGTCCGTCTCCGGCTATCTAGTGGGAGAGCTTAGAGAAGACGAAGGCAGATGCTTATTGGAGGTACAGAGCAAGAAGTAAGAGGCAACAAATGAATTCTTAATGATTAGAAAAACCCATATTCACAGCAAGGGTAGTCAAATGTTAGAAAAAGTTGCCCAGAGAAGAGGTGAAACCTCCATCCTTGAGGGTATTCGAAGCTTAACTGGACAAGGCCCTACATAACCTGCTTTGAACAGGTGGTTGAATCCAATAACTCCAGAGGTCCCTTCTAACTTAAATTATTCTATGAACCTTGGGGGGGGGAGGAAAAGGAAGAACAAAAGGTTTTATTTAGGGGGAAAAAACATAATCTAAAATTAAAATTATTTATCTTTGTACTATATCACCTTCCTCAGTTGTAGAACATCTGTTCCGTGGGAGTTACCCGTGGGAGTTACTTCGTTAATCCACATCTTCAGGTGGCAAAAAAGGGAGTGGCGAAACAAAAAAAGGAAAGGTGAACTTCAGGAAGAACTAAGGAAAAAGTACTGTCTTCTCAATTGGTTTCTCGCTTTAAGGAAGAAAGTTATCCTTGCGAACGGTAAGACAGGGCTTTGAGGCCAATCTTGGCTCAGTGCTGACATGCCTCAGACCTCATGTGATTTCCATAAAATGGACACAAATGCTTTTAAGCTCAAGGCTAGGGTTGACTACAATAAGAAAAGGAAGTAATTAACCTTTTGAGAAAAGTAATTTACAAGTGGTTGGCAGGGAGCGGCAGGACAGGTTTAAAGATTTTCCCTGCTCCCCCTCCCCGTTCTGCCTGCTCTGTTTTGACAGGCTCGTCCTTGCCATTGTCAAGTCAGTGACTCCGTCCCTTGTACGGAGCTTCCTGCCGCAACTCTTTGGCCTGCTGCATTTTGCCTTGTGTCTGCCACGCGCAGTCTTTTGCACCTCTCTCCAAGTTGTCCACCTGATTTCTTACAGGAGCAATGAAATGTGGAAAAAGAAAGAAGACAGTCTTGTCTATCTCAGAGTTTAGGCATAAATCCAGTTTCTCTTGGCATGAGCTTTTTCTGTCAGAAAGGGGTTTGCAAGAGGGCACTGAACAATTCCCATGAAGAGGGAAAATGGACATTAAAATCCCATCTCGATCTGTGGGCAGAAGAAGGAGCCTGAATTTGAGGAGGATTTCCCTTGCCTGTTGGACAGTTGAGTTTCTGCACCTGTGACTCAAAGTGGTGAATATTTTGCTACTTGTTTTCCGCTGTAAACTCATTGAATTCAAGAAAGGAGAGAACAGAAGTAACTCCTTTCACCTATATTCTTATTTTTACAGGGAAGGGAGCATCAGGTATATTTTGTTCCAGAGCCCAACTGTGTTGAACAACTGTATGCACAATGTTTTATTATTTCATTTTTCTCTGGGCCTTTTTTATGATTCTATTGTTTCCAGATGTGTCCATTCCAAGTAAATATCTACCAACTTCCCTTGGAGCAGTCAGAAACCACTAATGAGCTGCTACATAGCGACTGTGTCAGACTACTACCTGTTTTCAACCAAATCCTCAGCACTTCTTGTTTCTTTTCTTAAGAGCATCTGGTCCAAAGCAGCACTGGATATTTTTGATTTCCAGTAAACTCAGGCGTGGCTAATGCACTCAACAGCGTGCAGAATCCACTTTATGAAGACATCCAAGATGCACTTTGCTAGTGTGTCTTCAAAATGTCCATTATGGACACATTTGTTGCCCGAAACAGCCAAAGGCTTAGGTCTTGTCTCAGTTGATGCTATGGAACAATAGGCAAAATCAGGAAGATCTCATCCTAGGAGTAGGGTGCTGGGTTAGGATGTGTTTTTCTTTCCCCCTTCTTTCTGTTGCTTTGAATGTCATAACTGGTCTCCTTGTTGGGCTTACTTTGACTAACTGCTGTCATGCTTATGCTCTTTTCACTGCCACTTCTTCTCATCCCACAGACAGCTGAATAAGTTGCATGCCAGAAGCTTGATGGGAGCTGGAAAGAGCATGAAAGTGTCCTTCCTGGCTTTACTTCAATATCTTTGCCAGATCCCGATGGTGGGTGGAACCCGGAAAGTATTCACATAAAAAAACAATTAAGAAAATACCATGAACAGTATTAATTTGGTTTTTAATGTGAATTTATCTGACTCATTTGAACAATATTTATTTCAGAGACTCAGAAACTTTTTTTTTTGAATTAGCAGTGAAAATGTACTACTTGATCTTTTTTTCTAGGTACTGAGCAAGCTGGATTCACAGTAAAATCTTTATAATTCCTTAAATTCAGAAGGACAAAGTTGGCTTCACAATAACGAAATTGGTCCTGTGGTGTAAATATTATTCATTCTTGTTGCTTATAATAAGGACTATATAGTATAATAAACTGTATAACTAGTTGTTCTGTAACAGTCTGTCGTTCAATAAGTGCATGTTGACATAGGTGAATTGATAAGTTCCAAAGGAAATCAAGCAGCTTTGACTACTTTGGCTAACTTTAACCATCAATGGATGAATAATGCATCTGGATACATTGGAGACTGCAGAAGTGGAGCCTCAATACCGTAAAATAGGTATTGAATTCTTCATTGTAGGGCTTGACCTTTTAGTGTGGCCAGCAGGTTGAGGGAGGTGATTCTCCATCTCTGCTCTGCTCTTGTGAGACCCCCCCTGGAGTGCTGTGTCCAGCTGTGGAGCCCTCAGCATCAGAAGGATATAGAATGGTTGGAGCAAGTCCAGAGGAGGCCACGGAGATGCTCTGAGGGCTGGAGCCCCTCTGCCATGGGGACAGGCTGAGAGAGTTGGGCTTGTTCAGCCTGGAGCAGGGAAGGCTCCGGGGAGACCTTAGAGCACCTTTCAGTGCCTGGGGGCCTACAAGGAAGCTGGGGGGGGGGGTGTGTGTGTGTGTGTGTGTGCTTTTTCCAAGGGCAGGGAGTGACAGGACAAGGGGTAATGGGTTTAAACTGGAAGAGGGAGATTCAGATTAGATATCAGGAAGGAATTCTTCCAAGAGAGGGTGGGGAGGCCCTGGGACAGGTTGCCCAGAGAAGCTGTGGGTGCCCCATCCCTGGGAGTGTCCAAGGCCAGGCTGGATGAGGCTGGGAGCAACCTGGGCTAGTGGAGGGTGTCCCTGCCTGTGGCAGGGGGTGGCACTGGATGATCTTGAAGGTCCCTTCCAACCCAAACCGTTCTGTGATTCAGGTGTTGTTCATGTGCCTTTCTCTCTTTGGCACAGTTCTGTAAGTATTCCCTCCAGCTTCAGCTCCTCAGCTGTTAGTTTTCTTGAAATATGCTGTGTTTGCCTTACAAAAAAGCACCTTCCACCACTTGTCTCTCCTTGTAGGCAACCAACTGTGCTGAGCAGCAGTTGCCTCCCTAATTCTACTTCAGTAGTGTATTAGGTGAGTAGAATTCTCTTTTAGCTGGAGAACTGAAGGTTGGATTCTGCTCAAGAAGGCTGCATTTGGAACAGGAGCAGTATGGCTGAGTTACACTTCAGTCATGGTGCAAGAAGATGATCTAAATGTCAGTAGATAACCAGATGTAGCACCTGTTGCAGTAGCACTGCGTGGAGTTGTGGGTAACCTTTCAAAATTCTCTGGTTTTGTTATGGAAAGCACAGACTTGCATTGCAGTGCAGAGACTGGGAATTCAGAGACTAAAGGCACACTTCAGTGCTAGACTTCATATCAGAGAATTTCCTCTCTTGACAGGACTCATCCAGATTCCAACCTCTAAATGTGACCAGGTGGCCAACAGAAACATCGTCTCTTCAAGAATGGGAATGTAAAATTCCATTTTTTACTGTTTGTACAGAAATGAGTGAATCCTTTCAAGAAAAGGTAAACTTGCTTCTTCATTTATTTCAGAGAACTATGTTGTAGAAGCATGAATTCCAAGGATGATGTCCTCCCTTCCTCTGTCTTAGCACCTATCTGGTGATGAATCCATTGGCTTTGATGAGCTGATTCTTCGCTGCGTTGTTTGACTGAGCATAGCCAAGTGGGGTCTAAGCTTTGCTCTGTGGCAGATACCCAGTTAAGCTTATGCTGAAATACTTAGTGACCCCAGGCCTTCAAAGAAACGGGGAGGACTACACAGGGTCGAACTTGAGACCATCTTAAATCTTGGAGAGACGTTCAGTGAATTTGGAGAATAATTTTACTCTTTGTTTGGCTGCTGCTTCCTGACTTTGAGTCTTGTGCTGTACCATGTCCGTTACCTTTCTGCTTGAATTTTGGCTGTGCAAGGCACAGTGTCAGTTGTATAATGAATCGAAACCTTCTGCTCAGCACTTGGCAGCTTTGAAAGAAGGCAAAGCTAAATTCATAGTACGTAGGGAGGCTGAGAATATAGCATTCAGCTACCAGTTACTCTGGCATTGAGTAAGGAGCCCATTAGAACAGGTCAGGAATGCTGTTGCAAACCATTTTTACCACCCTTTTACTGAGAGGAAGTGACAGAGATTGACAGCATGCTGCTGGTGGAGGAGGATTTACATGTAGAAGCCATCCTGATAAACTTTTCAGTACAGCTTAAATACAAGAAAGCTGAGGGCAAAGGGGAGGTGAGTAAATAATTTCCTGAGTGGGGAGGTACAGATTGAGGGCAACAAACTTTTCAGGTCAGCACTGATAAACAATTCCAAATTAAGCTCATCTGGCTAAAACTCTCACTATTCCGAGGTGAGTCTCAGGAAAACAGGGATCAAACCATTTGCTTCTGCATTTTGCTCATAAACCTGTTCGTCCCAAACCCCTCCGAGTCACAGGAAAGATTATTTTTCTGCTAACAGCAAGACACTGTCATCATCAGTTGCACTGAGCAGGATATGGAGGGTTACTGCATGAATAAAAAGATGGAATTTAATGTCAGATATAGTTCATAAAGTTGTCATCCAAATTAAAGTTACGGGAGATTTTGTGCAACTGGCACAACGTATATTGAGAAATTAGTGCCCTGTTTGTTGTACGAGGCACATGAAACCCTGATGAATAGTTTCCGTCAAGTGCCTGGATGGTTTGGTTCTTTCTGTGCAGTGTCTGTGAATGTCGTGTATTTACCAGCGCTGGGCCTGCTCTGGTGGTTTATTTCTTTGATGTGGGTTATTCATTGACAACAAGTATCATTTGTTATTTGTGGCATAGGAAATACGAGGTCTGGTACTGGCTTGTACTTTTACTGCCTGAAACCTTCAAGATCAGATGCATGAGTTAAAAAAAAACAAATTACAGCTCCCATCCGCCTCCTCAACCTCCCTCCCCCCAAGCAACCACTAGGCCCAAAACAAGGGAGCCCCAAACCTTTGGACTGCAACTGCTTCAAGGGGAAGAATACTTCTGTGTCCTTGCTCTGCTTCATTCTCGTCTCAGTGCTCTGGGTACACTTCTTACCCTAAGTGTAGTAAATTCAACCCCAAAAAGAAGGACTCTCATGATTTTTTTGCCCTGTTGGTGAACCCACCCCTCCTCAGGCATCTATCAGGCTGGTTTCATTGTCTTGAGTCACCTGTTGATCCCCTGTCTAGAAGGAACCTTTTCCTCTAGTTAAATGCTGGTTTCCGTGCGCGTGACCCCGCTGTCAGACGAATAATCGTCAGTGTGGTTGAACAGACAGACTCACCTGGCAAAGCCTATGCACAGAATAAATGACTGCACTATTCCTGCCTCCTCAAAGGGTAATTTTCAACTCTTCTAGACTCTATTTCATTAAATATACATGATTATTGAGGTTGAACTGATTGATGAATAGTGTATCAGTAGTGTTGTGGCTTTAATGCAGTAGCAGTGTAATAGTACACTATTTACAACACATTTTGCTCTCTAGAGCTTGGTTTGGCCCTGCTGTGCCCCACTCATCTCTGTGCCCTTGCCCAAACCCTCCCAAAACTATGTGTGTAGATACATTCCACATTTCTTTCTGCGTCTACTGCTAGCGTTGCTTCTGTCCCTCTGGCAAGGACGTGGAGCAGAGCTACCGCGTTGGTGTGGTCAGTGCAGTTCAGGTGCTGGGAGGTGTGTTGGTGTAGGGGGTTGCTCAGGTCCCCTGACATTTTGAACTGCATCTTCAGAGGGGGGCGAAGTTCCTGAGGGACAGTTTGGGGGAACTGGCATGGGACAAGGCAGTACAGAGAAAAAAAGAAGTTCCCTAATACAACCACAGCACTACTAATCCTACCCTGGAAAGGTTTGAGAGGGATGGAAAACTGTAGTATTGGTGTCAAAACAAGATTTCAGGGGCATCTTGCCTATCTTCAGAAATGCATTTTGAATTTATTGGAGGTTTTCCACTGCCGGTACTTGGCTGTTGGTTTATCAGGGTGTGCTGGGTTCAGTCAGCAAAGGGTTAACTCCCTTTACTGCGGGCACTAACAAGTTGCTAAGAAAAACACTGACAAGGCCTCAGCTGGTGCTGGGGAGGGCCTGCACCGGATTCAGCTCTTCTGTCCGCTTCGGATACTGTAGCTGACCCAGACTGACCAAGGAAGCATTTCAGCCCATAGTACGGCACGTGCCGGGCTCTGGGGCGGGCAAGGGGGTCCGGTAGCCATCGCTCTTCCTCTTGCTCTCTCTCCCTTACTCCCTCGCCCGTCTACTCCCGGGCACTTGCTAACCCTCCCGCGTCAGCTGCTTTGCCAGCTCCCGTGCTGCCTCCTTCGTGTGGGAGCTGGTGGCTTGTTTAGAGTTCCCGGCCGCGCCATCGCTGACAGGGTTCGCTCGGAATCTGCTGCGTCGGCTCCCGGCTCCGGCCCTGGGGCTGCGGCTCTCAAGCTGCCAGCGCTCTCGGGCTGTGGTTCTCGGCCTCTCTGGGTCTGACTTTCATCACTCAACATCTGGGTGGCTACTGGCCAGTGGATGGTGAGCAATCCTATCATATTGGAGCATATTGCATCTATTGCATTCTATGGTTTAGTTTCTACTATCTTAACTCTTTATTATTGGTAGTATCTGCCTAGAGCCATCTAGATTTAAGTAATAAATAGTCCTTCTCTCGATTTTACGAGCTCCCTTATTTCTTTTTCCTCCCATTCTTCCCCTCCACTGCAGGAGGGGAGGGGCATTTGTGAGAGCGGCTTCGTGGTATGCTGCTAGCCGGAGTTAAAGCACGACACAGGGTCAGTGTAAGGTTAGTTAGCAGTGCCGTTAGCTCCTGTAGCCAGCAACACTGCTCTTTCCCATCTTGTGTTGTTTCTGGTGGCCATTGCACCTACCAGGTATATTTACTTTGGCATTGCTATGTCTTGCTTCCTAATATATGCATTTAGCCAGAGGATCACATGGAAAACATCAACCTGTAATCACTGTGCCTAGATGCAGACAGTTTTCAAACCTACACAGGGGTCTTCACCAGCTCACGTTGGAATCTGGGGCTCCTATTGGCTCTTGTTTAATCATAGACAAATCATAAACAACTTTATGCAAATTCAGAGGGACCTTCAGTGGTGTCGTGTGTAACAGTATGATGTAGATGGCCAGAGCAGAACTGAAACCCTGCCATACAAGCATGTTTTAAACAGTTCTTAGTATTCTTCTTCAGTATTCCTTAACAGTTATAGAATTACGGAATGGTTTGGGTTGGAAGGGACCTTAAAGCTGATCCAGTTCCAACCCCCTGCCATGGGCAGGGACACCTTCCACTGTCCCAGGTTGCTCCAAGCCTCATCCAGCCTGGCCTTGGGCACTCCCAGGGATGGGGCACCCACAGCTTCTCTGGGAACCTGTCCCAGTGCCCCCCACCCTCTGCGGGAAGAATTTTTTCCTGATGGCCCATCTCAATCTCCCTCTTTCCATTTAAACCTGTTACTCCTTGTCCTGTCACTACAGGCCCTTGGAAAAAGTCCCCCCCAGCTTCCTTGTAGCCCCCCCAGGCACTGGAAGGCTGCAATAAGATCTCCTGGAGCCTTCCCTTCTCCAGGCTGAACAAGCCCAACTCTCTCAGCCTGGCCCCATGGCAGAGGGGCTCATTATACAAAGGATGGACCACTGGCAATTCAGAAAATAAACGTGTTTGGTTTCACTCAGTCCAGATCCAAATTGTTGGAGTGAACGATGCTGCTTGTTGGAATGGACTTTGCATAACGGCACTCAACTAGCCAACAGTGGGTTGTGTTTTCAAAATATTGTAAGAAATAATCGGTGGCCAAGAACAACCTGCGCTGAGCTGTAGTAGGAGAACAATTTGCCAAATCAGCTGAAGCAGGAGGTTCCAATTTTGCGGAGCTTTAGGGGCTCCTGGCAGAGGAAAGCTGTGTTATGTACATGCTGACAAGTACAAGATAAGCAAGCTTTCCACTCGCTGCGATCCTGGTGGTTTAATTACCCTCCAGTGCCTATTTGTGAGAGCCGCTAGGGAAGGCAGTACGGAGGATGCACGTTTAGGTGGGATTCTGCTAGTTATCAAGTAATTGCACGTTTTGGCAGAAAAAATAGGGCCTGGCTTAAAAGGGGTGAAAACTACCCCAGCAGTAAAACTCAAAAGAAACGTCTCTCTTTTATTCAGTTTCCAGAGCTGATCAGCAAAATTCCAAACCCCAAATACCTCTTTGCAGAGTTGAGTCAGAGCTGCTTAAGCGTCAAACAATAGAAAATTAACAGCAAAGCTGCTTGCTGCCTCCTTAAATGTGCATCAATACACTGGAAGGGATCGATAGTATGGGCTGAAAAATGCGATTTTCAATTAACCTAATTTCTGCTTGATGTTGTGTGGGATTGAGACAGATTCTGTAACACTTTGGTGGTTTGGTTTTTCCTGTTGTTCCAGTGGTGAAGTTACGTGAGGAGATGGTGTCTCTCTGGTGAAGCAGTTGTCATTTGCTGCTCTCGGGTATGAAGTAGCTGATCTTGGTACAAGTTAAAACCAACCTAATCGCTTTGTTATCAGCTCTAGAGGTTTGCCCTCGAGGGTGACGTTCTAGTCATGTTAATAATACCGAACTGTTTGCTCTCTGCCTTTCGACAGGACTTCTGATACTTATTTCAGTTAAAATTTCCAGGTTTTCACTGTCAGCGTTTGAAAAGGCTTTTTAATCATCCCCTACTTTTAATATTTTGCACCCTGACTTTTTCCATAGAAATTAGCCCCAAATTATTGATATTTTTCATACCTGAGCTTCTTGCCCCTGTCGTTGCATTCCTCTAGCAGCGGAACCGCAGGGGCTCAGCGCAGGAGCGCCTCGGTAGCGGCTGTGACTATACGTGCTGACCGGCAGGGAGCCACCTCTTCGGGCCAGGACGCGGTGTAACTTTGAGCCGTGCTTTCCTCATTCCATGCCAGGGAAGCAGTCTCTGGGCACTGGACTCAAGCTGTGTGTTTGCCTTGTGTTCTCTTTCGGTTTTACACAACTCCTGATGCAGCAGGGCCGAGTGCTCAGCAGGTCCCCGGGCACCGAGGCAATGTAGATGCGTGGTAGCATTAACTCGCTTAGACAATACATTCTTCTTCCAGTTGACTGTTGGTGTTATCAATTATTTTTTCTCCAACTGTGCTGTGTTAACTTCCAGCTCCCTCCCCCTTCCATATTGATTTCATCATTTATAACCCTGCTAGGTCTTTTTGTAAAGGATTTCTGGGTTGTTAATGATGTTCAGAACATGTTCCAGCTCAATATAATATTCCATTTATTTTCTTTGTTGTTGTTGGCAAGTTCAAAGACAAATAGATTATTGAATATAAGATGGAGATATAAAACATTCTTATCCACTGGGAGACTTCTGTGGTGATGGTTTTGGGGTTTTTTTGTCTGCTTCCTTGAAAACTTCTGACTGCAGTGATAGAGACTTGCTTGGATGTCGTTTAGCTTGGTGGTTACGTGCCTGAGAGAAACCTTACTCTGTTAATGGGGAAGAAGCTGCATCAAATCCGTGCCTGTGAAGTCTGTACCGTGCAAGTTATACAGGAAAAAAATTTCTCAGCATGCTGACAGAGCCTGGAGAAGAGAAGCTCTGGGGAGAGCTTAGAGCCCCTTCCAGTGCCTGGGGGGCTACAGGGAAGCTGGGGGGGACTTTTTCCAAGGGCCTGTAGTGACAGGACAAGGGGTAACGGGTTTAAACGGAAAGCAGGGAAGATTTAGATTAGATATCAGGAAGGAATTCTTCCCAGAGAGGGTGGGGGGCACTGGGACAGGTTGCCCAGAGAAGCTGTGGGTGCCCCATCCCTGGCAGTGTCCAAGGCCAGGCTGGATGAGGCTGGGAGCAACCTGGGCTAGTGGCAGGGTGTGGCACTGGGGGGGCTTTAAGGTCCCTTCCCACCCAAACCATTCTGTGATTCTGTGTTTATTTATGTTAGTCAACAGGGTAAGGGAGTCTTCGTCATTGCCTGTAAACCGTAATCTGACCTGCTATGGAGATAACTGCCTGTGAAGCACCTGAAGTTGGGAAGCGTCAGCAGCCAGAAGCATCCTCTGGGATCGTGTCCCCAGCTGCTTGCTGTGTGCTTGCACTGCTCCCTCATCACGCGTCTGGCCACTTTTGGAGGAAGGCTGCGTGGCTCCATGGACTGTCGATGTGACCCTTTGTGGCTGCTCCTCGTTCTTCCGGTGTAGTAAGTGTCCCACATCTGCTTACGTGTGCCAGGGAGGGAGAGGAGGAGTTTTACAGACAGTGTAGGCAAGTTTCCCAAGAGCATACTTTTCTAAGCTTGTGTCAAAGTTTGTGTGAAACAAAGGGAGAAAAGCAAGAAAGAAAATGGAGAGATTAATAATAATAACATTATTATTATAATGAAAGAAAAGTGAAACTCAGACCTTAATGAACTGAGAGAAGGGGATTATATCTTTCCCAGAGTTCTGGAAAAGCTTCTATTAAAACTCTAGGTATAATACCAAGTATTTTTAGTATGTCTGTCCAGTCAGATTGTCCCTCAGATAGTATGCATGCTAAAGGCAAGGCAGAAAGGAAACTTGGGATGATGATGAGCTTCATTGCAATATTATTCAGGACTTTGGAACAAATTTCGAAGGGCAGGATAATTTGATGATGTGGAGCATGGAATTAAATGCAAAATGGGTTTACTAAGTGTAGGTTACCGCCAACTAACCTGATAGTGGGTTTTTTGAGATTATGAATGCCAATGCTACATGCTGCAATCCCAAAAATGATCTTTCTGAAGTCAAAAACTGAAATGAAGTGGACACCAGACGGAGTTGGATCAGCCCTGGAGCTTCTCTGACAACGCTCATGCAGTTCTTTCTGGCTGTCATTAACAAAAATACAGTTGTCCAGACAGTTTGCTCTTTTGCTGCTGGTGGTTTCTTTGGTTTTCCAGTGTTACACTAATAAAACCTTTTGTCAGCAGATTCAAATGAGACCTCGTTTACCAACAGCAGATCTTTTAAATGTTTTTCCATGCAGAGTTATATTTTAAGTGCTGAATGGAAACCACATGAAGGAGGCAGATACAAATACTCTTAATGCAAATCTGCAATGCTGTTTTTGCTGACTTTCCCCCCCTGCTTTCATGTCTCGCCAGGTATGTCCTGCTAATGTTAGACTCTAACCTTCCACAAATTCTTAGAAAACTCAGATGGGCTCTGAGGGATAACAAGGTTGATATTGTCATTTGACTAAGGGCAGTTGGAACGAAAAGGCAAATAAATCTAAACAAAATACAGGATCTTCTTGCATTAAAGATCCAAACTTAATTGCTTAGGTCCTTGTTAAATGCCCTGAGACAGGCTTGGAAGATTATCTTTATATGTTAATCAAAGAAACGTTTCCTCCTTTATATGAATAATAAAATCTATTTTACTAATAGATAATAAAATATCTATTTTATATCTATATCTATTATCTAAAAATAGATAATAAAATCTATTTTATTATGTCCATAAAGGCACAGCATTACTCATACTGGGGACTGAAATTCAACTGAAGAGGAGGAAATGATGGCTGGGTTTGGTTACATATGTGTAGGCGTTACAGGCTGCCGGGGTTCTCCATTCGCTGGAGTAGTGAAGACTTGGGCAGTGAAGTAGAAAGTCTTACAGACTATTACCATTTAATTGTGACGGTCTTAGTCATAACAACTCATTTATTACAATAAATATGTCTACCAACATCGGCTCAGTATAGTATGTAGAGAACTGTCATAACTGGCCTGTTCTGTAAATGAAGAAATGGTAAAAAGAATAACAATTCTCCTTAAATGTCAGAAACTGAAGAAGCATATAAAATGAAGAGCTGGACTGCAGTCCCTCCTGCTTCCTTCTGTTCATCCAGGCAGGAAAAAAGCAACCGTTGTGTCTCCCTTTCCTCTGATGACCTTTCCAACCTGTGCTACGTACTGCCAGCACTGGGGGTATTCTTTGGGAGACCACCAGAATGATGTGCAGGTATTTCTGTTCACGGAGTATGAAATGAAGAGGTAACAGGCTCAAAAGAGAACATCAGAGAAGCTGGAGAAGAGCAAGGATTGCCACTAATCCCGTTTGATGCACTCTCATAATGGAATTTCCTAACGCAAGTCAGGCTTTAGGATGGAAAAAATGGTGCCCAACAGTGCATGTGATCTGGAACTCACCACCCTTTTCTGTTTTATGTTGGAAAATCATCTGTCCACTCTGGAGACTAAAAAAACTCAATCTAGAAACTAGAAAAGTCTTTGTTATACCCCAGAAGGTTTACATTCCTTAATTAGGGTGTTCTTCAGTTGGTACCTCTATAATCAGAAATGAGACCTCTATTCCTATTTGCTTTGCTCTCTAGAGAGCAGAAATCAGGCCTTTTAGGGAAAAAAAAAAAAGAAAAGCAACTCCTGCAGTAAGAGAAACCTTTTGTGTTCCTTAAGATTGTTACAAGTACCTATGGGAAGTGCTTTGCGTTAGATGAGGAATGCAGGAAGCAAATGTGACTCTGCATGCCCGTGTTTGGCACGTGACGATAACAGCCGAAAAGTCAATGTGCCCCATATGTCCAAACAATATACTGCGGGCATATTCCCTCTAATGGGCTGCAAATGGGATCACGCATCGTATGGCTGTATCGTATGCCTCCGTTCTCTCATATTTGCCTTGTAGAAAAGGTTACTTTGCAGACAAGTCGCTCTTTCTCCTTTGCCTTTATTAGTCTTGCGCGGAGGGCGGAGGTGAAGCGGTTGGTCCCCTTCCCCTCCCTTACAGCCATTGTCAGCGAGACGGATGGGACGTGATCGTGGTGAATTATTATCTTGGTTCATATTCTAGGCCACCTGTGGAAAGAGAAGCAGATTGTGGATAGCAGAGGGATGTTCTTGGTGCAGCGGTGTCTGTGGTGTCGCACGATACACGAGTTTTCCTCTCACCCATTATCTCCGTCCTGAGTGTTTCTCAGGAGGACCTCACCTGCTGATACCGGCTTGCTGAAAAACCTTGAGCCTGCAAACTACCGGAGGATCTGAGGGAATTTCTAGGTGGGTTGCTTGACAGAACATCTTTTATTTCATTTGGTCGCTTGTCCCTCGCAATCCAGCTGTGCTCAACAGTTGTAGTGCAGGTAGAGAGGCAACGCTAGGCTTGTCATGCTGTGATCCATGCCTCATCGTGGCTGAGTACTAAAGGCGGACCGGACTCACCTAAAAATCACCTTTGCTTTGAGAGAGGAAAACAGCTTCTTGAGTGTTCTAACTGGAAATGTTCAAATTGTTCTGTGATAGCACCAACCAGTAAAGCAATCGCTGAGCTGGACAGGGAAGAGCTGCCTGTGTGCCCATACCCTGCGTGCTGCTAAGCTCAAGGTTTTTTAAAATTCATTCTCCAGGTGTCATAGTGGAAATATGCTTCAGATAATTAGGAAACCTGTTTTCTGGTTGTGTGTATGAAATACACCTGTTTGCAGAAACAGTGCGCTCTGGGCAGACCCCCCTGCAGTTCTGCCTCCAGCTCTGGGGCCCCCAACCGCAGGAGGACACGGAGCTGTGGGAGCGAGGCCAGAGGAGGCCATGGAGATGCTGTGAGGGCTGGAGCCCCTCTGCCATGGGGCCAGGCTGGGGGAGTTGGGGGGTTCAGCCTGGGGAAGGGAAGGCTCTGGGGAGACCTTAGAGCCTCTTCCAGTGTCTGGAGGGGTACAAGAAAGCTGGATGGGGGCTTTTCCCAAGGACAGAATGACAGGACAAGGGGTAACAGCCTTAAATGGAAAGAGGGAGATGGAGATGGGCCATCAGGAAGGAATTCTTCCCGCAGAGGGTGGGGGGCACTGGGACAGGTTGCCCAGAGAAGCTGTGGGTGCCCCATCCCTGGCAGTGCCCAAGGCCAGGCTGGATGAGGCTGGGAGCACCCTGGGCTAGTGGAGGGTGTCCCTGCCCATGGCAGGGGGGTTGGAACTAGATGTTTTTTAAGGTCTCTTCCAACCCAAACCATTCTGTAATTCATTTGTATCAATAAATATCCTTGAAAAAATAGATATGTTCCCAGTTTTATTTGGATATTCTTCCAAAACTTTGGTCTTGTGAATATGTGAAGGAACATGTCGTCTTCATTTCTTTATGCAGCCTTGAATTTTTTCATTATAAAAAACCTGATTTGTATAGTATGAAGGAGTTTTTCTTTATCCTAACCACAACAAAATTGGAAGGAATTCTATTCTTACTAAAACTGTCTCAGGCAAAACAATTTATTACAACCACAAAAGTACTATTGGTGCAACAGTTGTAAGGAATGAAATTTTGGAGACATCTCCTAGGGTTTTTCACCAGCCACAGAGTTCAGGAGGAGGCTAACGTTATGCTTTCATTTATTTTGGAGGAGCAAGAGAAAATAAATGTTAATGCTGTTATTACTGAACATATGAGAAGTTGAGAAAGAGCTACGCTAAGCCTATAAATTGTTGAATTTTGCATTTACAGGATGATGTGCAACCAGGAATTATTGTTTTTTCAGATGCTGTTAATGGATAGCCCCGTGAAATAACGCAAGCACCTACAGAATTATTTATTCTATATTTATTTTTGCTGAAGAAACAGTGCAAGGTAATTACTTTGAAAGGCAGTGTTTGTGAAATCTGCATAAATTTAACGTGGGGTAACAGTAATTGTGTTATGTCCTTTCACAATAAGGTTCAGTCTCCTAGTTGTTTATTTTTCTTACGGTCCAGTGAAGATGTCTTAATGTTTTTTAGGTCTAAACCAGTCTGAGTTGCTTTCATCTACTTTTACTGTACATGCAACACCTCAGGGTCAGACCAGTCACTGCCACAAACTGCAGTGAGAGTGAAATGTGTGGTTGTGTCTGCAGTCAGGACATTCTTTCCCACAACCTGCTTCCACTTTCTTTAACAAAAACCTCCGTGTCTGATCCAATAAGCTAGCACATAAAAATATGTCAACTTCTGAGCCATGAGTGCTTTAAATGGTAAAGAAATGTCTACCTCATTTTTATAAAGGCTTTTTTCTAGAGCCTTCCAGAGCCTTTTGCAAAAATATTCTCCTGAACTACAGTTACTTTTATCATGTTGTTTGGAAATGGAAGGGGAGTGACAACCCCCCGACTGGTAACTCTTTAAATTAGCAAGCAGTGAGCAATTAAAGTGAGATCACAGGAAAAATGAGGTCTGTAGCTGAAACTATTACGGTTTTAATAAAAACAGGTTTATGTAATTCTTGGTCAGTGTAAACTGATGCTGCTGCTTTGAAGGCAACAGATCTAGTCCATTTAACTTAATACAGGAGTAGGAAATTATTGCTTTCCATTTATGAAGTGTCATTTTTAAACCAGTAAACAAACATTAACCCACCGAACAAGCACAAAAAACTTTCTGTCCCAAAAGATCTCCCTCTCGTCCCTCTTTAAAGTCCTGGTTTACTTCTGTAGCGATTTTCAGGCCTCCTGACCCGAACTCAGGTGCGTGGCTCCCAGTCGTGCTACCCGTGTCGCTCCACAAACCGCCCCATCAGCAGCCTCGGGTGCTTCCAGGTGCACCTTGCTCCCACAGGCAAGGGAGAAGTTGGTGGGAGGATGATTTCGGTGCTTGTGGGCAGTGACCAGTCTACCGTGCTTTACGCCCACGTTGTTTCAGTGTGGATGAGTTTCCTAACCAGCCGAAACCCTTTTTTCTTCCACTGGCTTTATCTTCAAAAGCCAAGGTAAGAGTGTGCTGGTGAGGAGGTGACAGACTACACGATTAGCTTAGTGAGTTAATTAACAGCCATACTCCCTGCTGGGGTCTTGTTCTGGTTTGTGTGGCCAGCAGATTGAGAGAGGGGATTCTCCCCCTCTGCTCTGCTCTGGGGAGACCCCTCTGGAGTGCTGTGTCCAGCTGTGGAGCCCTCAGCATCAGAAGGATACAGACCGGTTGGAACGAGTCCAGAGGAGGCCATGGAGATGCTGTGAGGGCTGGAGCCCCTCTGCCATGGGGCCAGGCTGGGGGAGTTGGGGGGTTCAGCCTGGAGAAGAGAAGGCTCCACGGAGACCTTAGAGCCCCTTCCAGTGCCTGGGGGGCTACAAGGAAGCTGGGGGGGCTTTTCCAAGGGCAGGGAGTGACAGGACAAGGGGTAATGGGTTTAAACTGGAAGAGGGAGATTTAGATTAGATATCAGGAAGGAATTCTTCCCGGAGAGGGTGGGGGTACTGGGACAGGTTGCCCAGAGAAGCTGTGGATGCCCCATCCCTGGGAGTGCCCAAGGCCAGGCTGGATGAGGCTTGGAGCAACCTGGGCTATGGAAGGTGTCCCTGCCCATGGCAGAGGGGTTGGAACTGGATGATCTTTAAGGTCCCTTCCAACCCAAACCCTTCTGTGATTCTGTGATTCTCTGGTTTTGAGATACAAGTAACGCTGTGGTGATTCAGCAGGGTCAGATAATGCTTGCCAGCGACCCGTGTCCTACTTACTCATCACACTTTGCTCTGTTTAACATTCCTTGCCGAAGCTGTGCAGGATCAGGCCACACGTGTCAACCGGAACATTGTTCTCGCTGTGGGCAAACAGTGGAAAGTGAAAAGACTGTGGTTGGATTGTTTTGGCATTTAATGATTATAGCTGAGAAACCTGAGGGGAATGGGATGTTACTGCTAGACCAGGGGGTCACCCTGTTTCCATCAGTGCTCTCTGCAATGTGGGATGAGCCCCCGTTCAGCTCTTGGGACAGACAGGGGCGTAAAGGGGAAGGCTGTCATCCTCATTCTGTCCCGTAGGTGCAGGGTGTTACGGAGACAAACACACACAGGGGGAGATTCCTGAGCACGGACGAGTGGAAGGGGACTGTGATGACTTAGGGTTCACCAAATCTGTCAAAACTGTGTAGATCTGTTGAACTCAAGCGAGTGGAGCTGCATTCGCTGCATTGTACTTCATGTTGTATTTCATGGGTAGCCATAGCTATGGGTTACAAAGCTTGTTTAATTTAAACTGGCAATGCTGCGCGTGTAAAAAATAATAGTGTCGTGGTGATGTGCGAATCTCGGAATATTCAGAGGTTTGTTCTGGTTTGGAAAGCACATAAAGTGCAGATGCTGATCTGAGCCTGTTAGATCTCAAAATGGGCTGGGGACCCCAGGCCAGGAGAAGTCTCCTAAGATTTTTGGCCACTGTGAGAATTAATTTTGAACTGGATGGAGCAGTGCCCAAGGCAGCTGAGACCAAATGGTAGCAATCAGCAGCAAAGACAGCCAGGGAGAAATGCAAAAGCTACACAAGTAATGTAGCCAGTTTCATTTCAATTTAACTCTGGCATGTTTTTCCTTATTGGCTCTGAAATCTCTTGGCATGTAGATCAAGATATCCAAGCAGTGTGAGCAGAGATTTACTCTTCATCTCTTTGAAAATGCTTTATGCCTGCCGTTAAGGAAGTTCAGCAGAAACCTGCGTCTTCAAACCGAGAGTCCAGTATCAAATTCCAGTCTGTTCCCATCCACGCTGGTTCCACCAGAGCAGGTCTGCCGCCCATCGCCAGGCTCCCTTCAATATCTGACAGCACTGAAGGAGAGTCATCTGCTGCCCAGTGTGGAAATCAAGCACTGGGGTAGAGTTGCCTTGTCTCTGCAACAAAAAGAGTTGGTATAAACAGTTTGAGACAAGAATAGTGAAGCTACAGGATCAGAGATAAGGAGCTTGACTACAAATCTCCAGGTTTTCTGGTATTTGAGGGATGTGTATTTTAAAGGACAGTGTATCCCCAGCCTTGCTTCTGTTTTCCCCAAGCCATTTTATCAAAAAATGCCTTTATCTTTACTAAAATGGCAAAAAAATGACTGAATTTCTAGGTGTAGTGAGACCTCCATTGCATGAGAAGTTCACCTGAGAGTGACAGCTCTCCAGAAGGCTGTCGAGAGTGGTGGGGTCCCCAAGGCACCATGTATAGTGTGCAGGAGCGTGCCAATTTATAGAATCACAGAATGGTTTGGGGTGGAAGGGACCTTAAAGACCCACCGCCTGCCATGGGCAGGGACACCCTCCACTAGCCCAGGTTGCTCCAAGCCTCATCCAGCCTGGCCTTGGGCACTGCCAGGGATGGGGCAGCCACAGCTTCTCTGGGCAACCTGTCCCAGTGCCCCCCACCCTCTCCAGGAAGAATTCCTTCCTGATGGCCCATCTCCATCTCCCTCTTTCCGTTTAAACCCATTACCCCTTGTCCTGTCACTCCCTGCCCTTGGGAAAAGCCCTCCCCCAGCTTCCTTGTAGCCCCCCAGGCACTGGAAGGGGCTCTGAGGTCTCCGTGGAGCCTTCCTTCTCCAGGCTGAACCCCCCAACTCTCTCAGCCAACCATTTATAGCAAGCATGAGCAAAAAGGAGTACTGGAGGCCTCACAGAAGTTTGTCTGGCATGACAAACTTTGCTGGCATGACCTGTGGAACCTGTGACTTCTGGGGGCATCTTTCATGCCTAAATAATGGGGCTTTTAACTTTGTGGCAAAACCCAGTCTTAAAGGAAAAACAAACAGAGATTGGATATGGTCAGAACCCAGCTGCCTGCAGCAACCACCCATCAAAGAGACCCATTTTGATTCTACGATACTCAAGGAAATCTGTGTTATTTAGGGTAGTTTCTCTATAATGACAATTTGGACGAGGAGTTCATTAGAAATCTGATTGTCATTATTTATTCCTGTATACCTCTTGCTGGCAAAATTCTTTGGCCTAAAGATTCTGCTGTTAATCCCTGGCTGAATAAGATTTATTTTCAAGTGTCAAGTAAATTGATCAACCCTTTCTTGTTTTTATTGCTGAGCTTTAAAAATTGCCAGATGCTGCTGGCGCGGGGTGGTTTATGGGGGTTCTTGTCAGTAGCCCAAGGCAGGGTAGAAATACAAGGGCAAGGAGGTTATTTTTGGAATGTGCAATGTGATATTTTATGTTGCACATTTATTTTAAGAGAGGCAATGGACTGTGAGGGCGTTTCAAGTTTTCACCTTTTCCCCCTTGATAGTTCTGGGTTGTTGTGTTTAGGGGAAAAACCTTGTTTAGGGGAGTTTTTTTGAGGAAATGACTGATGATTGTCTGAATCTTGCGTTGGTCCTCTCAGCGCTACAGGCCAAGTGGCGCTGGGTAGTCCAGAAGAAGGAAGCAGGTCTGTAGGGCAGCAGTATTACTTCTGGCTGGCTGCAGTTCACAAAAGTACTCTCCCTCTCAGACCTTCCTAGCTGGCAGAGGCACTGAAGTTGTTGGCAGTGGTGGTTGATGCTCCCTGGGAAAGAAGAGTTCGCATCTATGGGTCCAGATCCTTCTGTCATACCCGCTGTTCAGAGAATACCAAGCATGTGGTCACTGCCCTGCCAGTTTGTAAGAAAACCCTAGAATTTGGGCTAATGGCTTAGACTTCATACTATGAATTTGGTTTTGGTCACTTGAACCATCTGTGGTTCTTGGGGAAAGAAAAAAGTTATCTGTGACAGGTTTACCAGGAGAGCTGCTGTTTACCTGCTAAGATTTACCCCCTTAGTGAAAAGTTAACAGGTCGCTTGCCTGAAATCGGGCCCCTAAACATACAAGCAGAAGTATTTTTTCCAAGATGCTGAATATCCAAATTGTTCCCGTGATGTAAGTGATGCAGGAGTTGACCCCGTACGGACCCAACTCTGCTGTTTCTGTAAGCAGACGTGTTCTCCAAGAAGAGATGCAGACGGGTAAAACACCAGTATGAAAACTTTACACAAGACGGTTGTTGTCAGTTCTGTCAGGGGAGCTCTGAACCCTGTGCCGGTCCTTTCACGGGTACCCAAATCCCTTTTGTTGGGCAGAGCCCTTTGTGGCCACCGGGAGCTGGTTTGCATAGGAAGTTTTCAATCTGGGAAGCTCTTTAGCCTTTGAATAGGAGAGAGGGTGGAAAAAAGAAGGAAGAAAGGAAGAGTGTACTTTTCAAACAGCACGCTCCCAACCCCACGCTTTCAGACTTTTCAGTGTCTCGTAATTAAAAAATGGTTTGTCTGATTATTTTGTGATAAATATCCTCCTCTGGGTATGGTCTGGACAGGAGATATTTTAAACCGGAGGGTGCCTTCCCTTCCCTGTGTTACAGGGATTCGACCTTGGGATTATGGTTTAAAGGAAACCCTTACCTTTTGACTGTGGAATTATTGGCATGGCCTCACTGAGGTGTGTTGGAAAGGGGTTTTACCACTTGTTACACTCAGGAATTTTCCTGGTCCTTCCGCTTCAGGGGAGGAGGTCAGGTTGCCCAGGAAACCTGATAACAGCGGGGCAGAACCTGGTGGGGAAAGTCCCGATCCAGTTGTTCTGGCACCTGCCCGAGCAGTAAAGGATGGAAATGAGATGTGATACATTCGGCAGCATTCACGCGGCTCATCTCAGCGAAGGGAAACAGACATCAGAAAGCCAGAACTGCTTTATTCAGTCATGATCAATCGCAAGTAAGAATATTCTAGTTCTGTAAAATTAAATTAATTAAAAAAAAATTCATACGATGTTTTATACATGTAACCTTTAGCTATGGAATTCCAGCATCTACATTTCTGCTCCTTAACCAGTTTGTATATTTGACTGCATGGTGTTACGTGTAGAAAAAGCCATCCGTGTTAGGTTAAAAAGGGGAAAATCGTTCCTTACCTCATTCATAGAATCACAGAGTGGTTTGGGTTGAAGGGACCTTAAAGATCATCCAGTTCCAACCCCCCTGCCATGGGCAGGGACACCCTCCACTAGCCCAGGTTGCTCCCAGCCTCATCCAGCCTGGCCTTGGACACTGCCAGGGATGGGGCACCCACAGCTTCTCTGGGCAACCTGTCCCAGGGCCTCCCTGCACTCTCCGGGAAGAATTTCTTCCTGCTATCCAACCTAAATCTCCCTCTTTCAGTTTAAACCCGTTACCCCTTGTCCTGTCGCTACAGGCCCTTGCAAAAAGCCCCCCCCCCAGCTTCCTTGTAGCCCCCTTCAGGCACTGGAAGGCTGCAGTGGTGTAAGCTGGCACAGTTTAATGAGGCCAAGTCAGTTAACCAAGAGTGTAGATTTGGCTTTATGTACAGAAGAAGAGAGAGGGAAACCTGTGCCATGAATGCCAGAGCTGCGCTTGGAGCATCACTAACATGCACCTGCACGAAGGAGAATTTTTATTTCCAAGTGGCTGGTTTTACGTCCACTGCCTGTTCCCAGTGTTCGTCCTGGGTGTACTCCCAGTGGGACGGGGCACATTCCCGCCGCAGCTCTGCTGGTGACTTCCAGAAAGCTGACCTACATTTTGGAAACTCTGAGGCAGATCCTGCCGCCCCTGGGGGAAGCGGGATTGGTTACCACCAGTAAGGTAAAAATACCGTATCTGGCTCAAGCAACGGCACTGGTGGAATTTTCTTTCTCCTCGCAGCTACCTGCGCTATCCAGTTGTGGTTCATTGGTTTGTCTTCATTGCGGTGTGGCTGTGCTTTGCCTGTGTACTGCACATCCACACGGTACCCTGAGTTAAAGCCGAGTACCAGGCTTGCTTTTAGTCTGGGCTTTGATGTTAACTTTGCCTGGGCATATGGCTTCAGACAGAGGACAAAACCTGCTTTAGGAGAATCTCTGGTCTCGGGTCAGAAACGAGAACCATCTCTGGCCTGCGGACTGGCATCTCATGTCTTTCTCTGTAAGTTCCAACAGCTTACAGCGTAGCAGTTTCAAATTAAAGCTCAATTCCAATCCAGGTCACTGAAAATAAACAGGGACCACCTTCCTAAAAATGTACTCTAAAAATGTGCACCATCTAATTATCTGTTACATAAAATTTAAGCCGTTTTAGATCAGTTTTTGAGTTTAGTCGCTCCTGTTTGGTAGAAAACTTGGAAAACTTTTCTGTAGTGTTTCACACAGCCATTATGTGGAGCTCATCCTCCTGCACTTTGGTCTAACTGTGGTTGCTAGAGCCGAAGAAGACCCTGAACCATACAGATTTCAGTGTTTAAGCAAATCGGTGACTTTATCAATGCGTCAGTCCCTTGTCAGCAAGCTGGAGAGGGAATGTTTATTTCACCACGTGCAGCTGAACTCTACAGGCGGATGTGTGATTCCTACTGAAGCGTGATCCTCCTCCGAACTCAGTTTTAGGATTTTGTGTTTATCGTGCATCAGCGTGTTCCAGAACAAGTTCACTTAGTCACAAATACCTGACGTAGTAGCGGTAGTAGTAGTTCAAGCACCCTTTGAAAGGATTATATTCTTAGCACATAATAAAGATTTTGAAATCATTTACTGCTCAAACCTATGTATGTTCAAGGCCAGCTCTGTAAAATTCTGCTTTTATTGTATCTTGCCTTCACTAAAATTTCCCAAAAGAATGATTTCATAGGAATATATCAGTTAAGACAGCAGTCATGTCCATGAGGCAGGATGTATTGCATTTGCCTTTACGAAGGCAGTGGGCAGACAGGACTTGGCATGCACACCTTGTGAAAGTGGTTGTTAGCAGCTGTGGATTGAGAATGTGCTGGGGTGCAGACAACTGCCTTCATGGGCCGAGCTAAACTGGATTTGGAGGCGTTTCGAAGTATTGACTGTAAACCGTCGACTAAAATTACTCTAAGTTTTCTCTGAAGATCTTTCTGGAAAAGAAAGGTCTAGGGAAAAAATGGAGCACCCTGAGCAGGCAATTAAAGTTACATCCCTGAGCAGGCAATTAAAGTTACATCCCTGTTACCTAAATCACTGGGCAAGGTTGTGGTAGTTTGGGGTGGTCATTTGAGACGACAGGAACAGGCTGAACAGGTAGACCTGTGCAGAAAACAGGAGATAAAACTGCAGCATGTACAGTAATACACTCTCTTCTTACGTTATCTTTAGGAAAGGAATATGCCCGGTTATGGCTTTTGAAGACAAAACACCAGGCTGATGCTCTAGACTACGTTTGTCCAGTAAACATAGCCATGGCAGAAGGGAAAGGTAAGACAAGCACCTGTATTAACTGCTGATTTTGGTCAAATCCCCGTAAATCTTTATTGTATTAATGGGCAGTTGTATTTTGGCTTGCACGAACCTGAATCTTCACATACCCGAGGTTAGGGAATGGGATTTCTGTCCCACGTTATTCTTGGCTATTGCCACCCACCGTGCGCTGCTGCAGCAATGAAGTCTGAAGAGGAACCCCCCGAAGTTTTGGTGAGTCCATTTAATAAATCAAAGTTTTGGTGAGTCCATTCCATAAATCATGTACAAAGGAAAAAAAACAACCCCTTAAGCCAAAGAAAGGTGATGGAGTGGAGTATGTGGGTTCGTGGGGTCAGTCATGTAAAAATGTGTTTACTCTTCGTTTTACACACCCTCAGTGTGTTGATATGACATCATCCCCTCTAAAGCTAGGAGTACCGGGCACACATAACCATGAGTTTGTATGGGATGCAGTGAATATCCCAGGAGACAGGGAACAAGACGTAATGTAAAGTTGGAGCCTGGAGTGATTTATGAAGGTCATTGTCTTACTGATTCAGATACTTTCCATATGTTGTTATAGAAACCCCATTTTGTTTTGTATGTGTAAAACATGTGTAGCAAATTAGATTCTATACAACTTTCCTCCTTTAAAATGTTTTGGGTTTAAAATGTTGTGTTTTTTATCTCCGATCTCTGATATCCCACTGTATTTTTATTGGAAGAACACTTTAAAGTAAAAGATTCTGAGGTGACTCTGCTTTGGTGTGGCTGACAATAAACCTGGGAGTGCTTTTGATGCCAAAACATCCTGTTGCACTGGATTTATGGCTTGACTTCTGTATCATGCTTAGCTGATCCAGAGAACGCCCTGATGGTACTGGCCTAGTATGGGAGGACTAGAAGAATTTTTCTCTTACCAGCTGTAGCCCATTATAATTCTATCTCATTTTATTTTAGAAATTATTCGAAGATGGAACTAGTTACATTAAAATTATGTGATGGGAACATGATTACTAAAAATACATTACTGTTTGAGGCATAAGACTCCATTTAATTTACTATAATACATAAAAAACCCCTTTATTGCCGGGAAGCTTTATTTCACTGGATGCTTAGTAAGTGAATGGACATTTATTAATCAAATAAATCAACACCGCCCGTGGCAACTTGCCCCAGAAGTACCTGCTGAGGAGAGATGGATGAACCAAGCATGAGGAAAAAATTATCTGGTTGTGCTGTGCCTTTCTGCTTGCAATTGTCTAGAATTTATTCATTACTCAGCATCATTCACTGAACAGTGTCTGCAGAGAAGTTTGGCCTGTAGCTTGTTGGGAAGCTAATACTAATGAGTATCCAAAAAATAATTCAAATTAAGATTATTTGGCATTAATGTGGGGGGCAGGTTTTGTTCTTTATGTAGGATCCCTTACTCAGGAAGTCAGTGGATCACAAATGAGGCTGTTACTGTGGAGCAAATTGATAACAGCATGAATCGCGGTACTCCTACAGCTTGACGTTCGACCCTCCATAATGATCTCCACAGATTCAGTGGTATTCAGAAGAAACTTCAAAAGCAATTTGTCAGCACAGGCAGTTGGGACCGGCGCTTTAAAATACATTAGGCACGCGTTCTGCACTCCTGGTTTAGACATCCTCGTTTTGGTGGCTGCCTGCCATTAAACTCTGCGAGAGATCCATGGAAAGTGGATTGTAAAGAAGACACGTCCATCTGAAACTCATGAAAAGCTCAAATATCATTAAAAAATTGTGAACTTTGCTTTCCTGTAGCGGAGGATCCACATTTTTAGACTCTTACTCCCACCTTCCTATCTTGCGAAGCTTTTCAGTGTTCTGGAGTTGCGTAAGATCGCACAAACCAAGCTCATCAAAACCAGAAGCTCGCTTTGCATCCTTTCAAGGTATTTTCCGAAACAAAACACCCATCAGCGTGGAAAAATAGTAATTCAGTTCCTCGGTGAAACGAATCAGAAGTAAGCATGCAACTTGAGCGACACGTGCATTTCCTCGGCGTGCAGGCGCGAAGCTGCCGAGCGTGCAGGCGGCCAGGCTGAGCGTGCCGCTGGGTAGCACGGTAGCAGGCGTTCGGACATCCTCTGCGCATCCGAATGCACCAGCGCCTCCTTGCTCTCCGGGCTTCCACGCTGTGTGAGGGAGGGGAGAACAAGCGTGGCCGTAAAGCTTTACCGTCTGCTGTAGCCGTGAGGGATTTGCTGGATGAGCTCCCCAGCAGGTAGGACGGCGAGCTCCTCGTGTCTGCGACCGTTAGACCACGGCTGCTCACCCCGAGCATTGCTAGTGTGCCCTTTGGGGCTCGAAAAAAGTTGCTCAGCCAAATAGGTGTTTTCCTCACAGCATAAAGGGAAGGACAAAAAACTCTTTCCAGAGCAGCGGTGGAAGCAGCTTCTGTGTGCGTAGGATTTCAGGCAAGTTTGCTGGGCATGTTTGTGTTACTCATTGTTGTGTTTTCACAGCATGGGCTTTATCCACAGGCAGGCGACTGCAACAAGGTGTACGTGATTCTTCCACTCGCGGAAGAGGGTCCAAGGTGAAAACAAGAAGAGAGGGGATAGGATTCTGGCTCTCTGAGTGGGAATTGTTCTTACATCATGGTCATCTCCTATGGTATTACCCTTGCCGAGGGGGAAGCAGTCAGCGTTTGTGCTCAGGCACTGGCCTGCAGACCATGGGTTATAGAATTGTGAGCAGATCAGTTGGCAGTTTCAAAAGGATTGAAGTTGCCTTATCCAGGGTTTTCTCAGTGGTTAAAACAATTTTTCATCAGTTGCTTTTTGCTGCTTATAAAACCCCTGGAAATCCCATCCCAATCTGCCACTTACCCTCTCTAAAGTCAATCAGTTTCCCTTCTTTGCCCAGAGAAGCTGTGGGTGCCCCATCCCTGGGAGTGTCCAAGGCCAGGCTGGATGAGGCTGGGAGCAACCTCGGCTAGGGAAGGTGTCCCTGCCCATGGCCAGGGGTGGGGCTGGATGGGCTTTAAGGTCCCTCCCAACCCAGACCAGTCTGGGATTCTCTTCTTTATATTGCTGTAACAAAAATTTGTACCAATGTAGGGCCACAATGGATGGTTTGGAGCATCAGTAACGCAGACCTGATAGGCCTTGGCTCTCTGTAGTTCATGGAGAAAGTAGATCCAGTCCCTCAGCCACCGGACACTGTGCCATGAACACATATTTCAGAGGCATTTTTGGGTACTTTTCTGTGCCTGAGCTAGCAGCTATTGCCTTCCTTCATTGATAAATACTGGGCTTGATTCTCCCCTGCTTTCCGTTCTGTATAGATACTACGCCATGTCCTAAGAAGTAGTGATATATTAACACGTCAGAAACAGTGGCATTTGAATTCTGTTTGTCAAACGCAGAGGTCATGGATGAATCATATCTCTTAACTTTGCCCAGAGCTCCTGCCCAAGAAGGACTTCACACAGAGCCATAATATTGAATAAATGTAATTACAGAATATAAACCCCTCAAAACTGAGCTCAAACAAATAAAAACCATGGTATATGTACTATTGCTGAAAGGATGTGGAGTAAGAAAACCCCAAACATCTGTGGCCGTTGCTGGTTATCGGTGTACGCCGGCAGACAAGAGTGGCTTTGGCACACAGAAGGTTCTAAGAATAAGTGTTAATAAATTCCAACTCGAATGTGAAGCCTTTACCAAGGCACAGACAGTATGCGATGGTGTACAGTTGAATCTTTGAGCCTGCCACAAATCCCAGAAGCGCGCATTCCCAAAACAAACGCAAATACCAAACAAAAATAACTTTTCAACAGAAGACGTCTCTGAAGCGCAGCAGAATACCAGCCCTCTTAGGACAGCCAGGCAGGAGAAAGTTAGTAAATAGGCATCATGAACTCCAGCTTTTTCTGTGGCCTCAGCCCATAACCATCGTGCCTGGGTGGTGGCGAGACGAACAAGATTATTTTCATCTTCTCTATGTGACAAATTCCTCTGTTCTCCAGATTAAATGAAATAAAGCCCTTCACTGCATCTGGTGCAATAAAGTCATTCTATTACCCACTCCTAGTCCAGATGAGGCAATCAGAAATGAACACTTTTCCCTTACAGCTGCCGCTTCTTTTGATCCAAACTGCTCTGTGTTCTTAGTGACTGTAAATCTGAAGGAGGAAGTGTTTTTAGGAGATGGAATAGACATGCATCACCCTCTTTGTTAAGCATTCAAGGCTTTCCGTACTCCGGGGACTGCAAACAACCCTCGGCATCTTTCAAGATCTCAGATGTTGTTCTTTATTAAAGGGATTTTCCACAGCAAAATCTCCACACATATCACGGTTATTATTCCGCCCAAACGAATTCATAATGAAGAGTTCAAACAAAGCAAAATGCCAGTTTTTTTTGAGAATCTTAATAGATCTCACATTACGGGGCTGTTACCAGCCCAGTCCAGAAGGGAATGAATAATGCTTAAACCATTATGCCATCAGGGTTTTTGAAGAAATGGAAAGCATCCACCCTATCTAAGAAATCAGTTCCACAGAAATTGTTCCATTGTCAAACAGTCTGGGAAAGCAACTCCATTAGTTTGTTTTTTTTTTTTAAGCTAGCAGGGTTTTATCAAGGCAGCTTCCTTTTTAACAGTATGATATTGTGTACGTTACTTCAACATAAATGGACCTAGATAGGGTGTATTCAGGGATGGTGCTGGCACATGGGCTGCATTCCCAGATTTGTCTATTCTTACTTCTAAATAACTGGTGGCCACAATCCTTTCTCCTTACTACCTGCTGCAGTAGCACCTCAGGCTATTTGTCTGGATCTCTGCCATCCCAGAACAAGAAGGATTCTGGGTACATGCTGTGGCTGAACAAATGTAGAATCGCAATTTGGCAGCAACCTGGAAAGAGGAAGATGAGGAGACTCAGCGCTCCTTATAGCCTCATGGATTCATATTGGGTGGCTTGGATTTCAGCAAGTCCCAACTCAGACGGAAATTTTAGAGTATTTTGCTGTACCTCTGGTTTATCACAGTGGATATACTTCACCCAAATATCCCTTTACAACACCAACCACTTTGTGTAAAGCATTTCAGACTGAGCAGGGGATTAACGTGAGGCAGAGAAGAGCCACATTTGGGGCTCTGGCAGTGACAGGAACCCAAGTAGGTGCTGTATTCCTCGGTGATCGGTGAGGCAGAAGAGCTTTTCCCACAGAGACTTTCACAGTCTAAGCTGGGAAAACATAATTTTATGACATCAGACCTAATGATCTCCCTGGTCCCCAGCATTCCATTGTTACACATTTCCTTTGAAGTCTGTAGGATCAGGTGTGCTTCACGTCTCTGGATGTGCCCATCGGCTTTCTTGGCTGTTGCTGGTCACTCGAAAATTCCGTTTGGGCATATGACTCTCGGGATACCAACTCTACGATCAGTCTATGCAGACACTACTCTGTTACAGCCTACTGGTTTTTGTACAGCCTAGGATGGGGTGGAGGGGAGTGCCACACTGGTTGATAGGTCCTTCTTCACCCAGGTTCGCATCTGTCATGCCATTGGCTGAAGAATAAATGGTTATTGTCCCCTTATCTTTAATTCAAACTGTGATACATTAATATTCAGAATAATGGAATGCCATGATTCATATATTTTTGGTTTGCTTATCAAAAAGGTAAGGTCTGCGTTAAGGCACAGCTAGCAACAAATGCACTTCATATAGGAATGTACATTTTTTTGTGTTGAGTATCACTAAGTTACTTAAATGTACGGAAGGATTATACCAGAGGAGGCTCGATTAAAAATAGTACATCAGTTTATTTTAATCACTTACGGTACCTTTCTATTTTTCAAACCCTTCCTCTCAGTCTAATGTCCCTTAAAGTTATTACGTGGAAATCATTAAGAATGTACATTACTATCAAAATATTCCGTGTTTTGTGTTCCATCCCTTTTATAAGGTTCATGTCACAACTCGTGTGCCTGAAGTAAAACATATACACACCAGATTTTCAGGAACGCAGACCTTTATGACGAGCTTTGATCCACTGAACACTCCAGCAGTTCCTGCAGAAAGTATGTATTTGGTGGCAAAGCCAGACACAGGACGTATTTTATGTGTGCAGAAGGGGAAAAGCTGACCTAAAATGGTAATTGACAATAATTTTCAGTCCATTTAAATCATTTAAGCTATGACAATCATTTTGGCTCAATAGCTTCTCTCCCCTGCCTTGGAAGCGGTCTTGTGTACAGGAAGGCGCAAGTAATGAAACAGCTAAATGCCTGTGGCTTTTATCACATCCCTGCAAGGTTGCATCCTCCGTGTTCCCAGCTTATTTACTGAAGGAGTAACTGGCTTGAAAACAAAATGGTGTGTGAATATTTCCTACTAGCACTTGTGAAGAGCTGTAACTATCAACAATATTATTTTCTATTTCAAATTATGTTTCTGACATTTGAGGTTCATGTCAATACTTTTAGATTTTTGTGTACAAACCCCCCAGAGAACTGTTTCTAATTTGGTCTGTTCCAGTTTCACTGTCAGAAAAAGTCCATATTCCATAACTGGTGGGCTGTATTCTCATAGAATCACGGAATGGTTTGGGTTGGAAGGGACCTTAAAGATCATCCAGTCCCACCCCCCTGCCACGGGCAGGGACACCCTCCACCAGACCAGGTTGCTCCAAGCCTCATCCAGCCTGGCCTTGGGCACTGCCAGGGATGGGGCACCCACAGCTTCTCTGGGCAACCTGTCCCAGTGCCCCCCACCCTCTGCGGGAAGAATTCCTTCCTGATGGCCCATCTCAATCTCCCACTTTCAGTTTAAACCCGTTACCCCTTGTCCTGTCCCTACAGGCCCTTGGAAAAGCCCCCCCAGCTTCCTTGTAGGACCCCTTCTAGTGCTGGAATTCTGTAACAACCCACCTCCCTCCCCAGCAGCAGAACCTCTTCAGAATTGTTTCGGTATGGGTTTTGGTTTAAACTCTCATCTGTCTCACACTGTCAAGTTGAAAATCACGCTGCTGGGTTTTTACGCCTGTGGCTTTACAGTTGTCCTCTAGCGATCAGATCTGTTTTGTAATGTGCCCTGTGTCAGGAGTGCCAGGGAGTTTCCTCCCTTTTCCTTGGCGAGGAGTGATTTATACCTGTGCTTTTCAGGGACCGGAGTTGAGGCTCTATGTTCCTTTCCCTGCTGTTCCAGAAACTACCAAATTTCTGCTTGATGCTACTCCAGCTTTGCTCAGGGTTAGATACTCCTAAAAATGTCTGTGATGGCACAGGGCACAAATTATGGAATAGTTTTGGGGGTAGTTGTATCATAAAAGGGAAGTAACGAGTCCATACTCAGTTTTTGCTCTTCGTTAGGATCGTCTGTGGAGCAGAAGAAGAAACACTTGTTGAAAATGACAGTGCAAGAAAGAAAAACTGAAGACTTGGGGCAGGTGGACCAGGAACTGGGTTTATTTTGTTCAGAGCATTGATTTGATTTTAGGAGTAGGGTGGGTATGTGTCAGCTGTGAGTAATTAACATGGTAAACTGGACAAAAATGAAGGTATGTCTGTTTGTTTTGCTGCATATGATATGAATGCATGTTTGTTATTGATGGAGATGTGTGCAGATTAGGGCCTGTAGGGACAGGACAAGGGGTGACGGGTTTAAACTGAAAGTGGGGAGATTTAGATTGGATAGCAGGGAGAAGTTCTTCCTGGAGAGGGTGGGGAGCACTGGGACAGGTTCCCAGAGAAGCTGTGGGTGCCCCATCCCTGGCAGTGTCCAAGGCCAGGCTGGATGAGGCTTGGAGCACCCTGGTCTAGTGGAGGGTGTCCCTGCCCATGGCAGGGGGTTGGAACTGGATGGTCTTTAAGGTCTTTTCCAACCCAAACCAGTCTATGATTATGGAAAGAAAGAATAATATAGCAACCTTCCTATAGGAGATGTAAACTTTGAAATTGAAGGAATGAGGCAAAAATGGTTCTATTGTCTGTGTGTTACATGGACTGTGCTGTAAGACTGATTCTATGTGTTGGAAAAACATAGCTGAGGAAGTTTGGCATTTGCTATGGTAACTGCAAAGAGTGTAAAATAAATATCTTAATTTTGATTAAATTAATCAGAAAAAGTAAAAAAACATCATTCATAATCATCACCATAAAGATTTCAGGCAAATGTTTAAAACCGGCTGCAACATAAAATGATAAATGAAGGAGTCATCCTGCAAAAGGCACAGTTAAAAGTCTGGTCTGAGCCAGCGTGACGTTATGTAGAGGCTACTTATTTTTTCTCCTCAAAATAGAGCAGGAGCTCCTACTGCTAATGCACAACACTCCTTTGGTTCGGTGAAGTGTCACTGCAGAGACGGAAGGCCCAAAGGCAGCCGAGATCAGCTCCAGTGTTATGCACCGGTGTCTTCTCCTGTGTTAATATTAATGACCTGGAGTTCAATGACTGCATCCTGGGAAACTGGGCTAGGAGAACACTTAATTAATGGTAGTGTCGGCACAAAAATGGCTTTGGGGGAATCGTTAAGGATGACTGATGACACTGGAAACACTGAAAGAGGAACATGAGCCCCCTCTTAGTGAGCAGTTGTGTATCTGTAAGGAACTACCTCGTCGCACTGCTAATAGGGCAGTATGGCTCAAGGGTGCGTGTCGCTGGGAAAAAAGCGTCATTTCCCAGAAATGGCACTTGAGGAAGAATGTGCCTCTGTGTTACTGTCTTTCTGATGAAGAAAAAGACAATTTCCGTGTGACCTAGAAGGCAGAGTCATCCTAGGTGTGAACTGAGACTCAGTGAATTTCTGGTGTCAGAAGAGCCTTCCGGATTAGGGGATGTTTATTGCTTGGAAATGCCCATGGAAAACTGCATACGCAGGCTGACACGAGCAACTTCCGTCTGTGAAAAAAGGGAAGTGTGTTTCCACCGCACTGCAGGTGATGTTCCGGTGCTCTCATCCTAGGATTATTCCTGCACAAGGAGGAAAACTTGGCCTCTTCAAGCAGCTTCGGTTTTAATTTCTTCCTTGTTGCATTGCTTTGTGTTTCTGCACACTTGCTGATAACTTCTTCCTCTCCTCCAGACCATCTGGTTGAGTCCTGGCGATGCTGCTGCCGTGGCAGGTAAGGACGTACGTCAGGGAGAAGTGTTCCCCTCTGATTCTGCGCGGCAGCAAACGAGGTAGGCAGCGGTTTGCGCGAGGACAGTACTGATGAAGGCGGCAGATGGAGGCAAAGTGCAGCCAAAATCCAGTTCTGTCGTGCTCTAGTTTCCAGCCCAGGAGCATCCCTGGCCCTTGGGTGCAGGCACACGCAGATGGAAGACGGGAATTGAAGTGTTTGGATGGCGGCTGGGCTGGCGCGGGGTACCTGCTGTCTACGCACGCCTCTCAGAAGTAGAGAGGAAACGGGAATTTCCTGAAAGCAGGAGATGGCTGGGGTGGTAGAAAGTTCATGGCACGGCTGCCGCCTTTCCTGGGACTTGACTGAGGAAGGACAAGCTGGCTGCTCTGTCTGCGGGAGGATTGCTGGGGGATTGGCAGTTGCTGGGAACATTGCTGGGACACACGATGCCGCACACAAAAACTGGGGAAGTATAGGGGAGTTAGTGCAATGTATGGATTTAGAAGATGTTGTCTTATGTATTTTAAAAAATGTATTTAAAATGCCTTGTCCTTGGAGAGTTTAGATTTTACCCTGATTTTGCAGGTGGAAGAAGAGAGGTTTGGAACAATTCAAACAGAATTTTGGTTTTGGTCAGAACATCTAAAGAGCAAAGGAAAGAGAGGGTTTCTCAGACTAGCCAGAGGAGGAAGAGTTGTCATCATTCTCCTTCTGCCAAATAGCTCACAGGGTAAGGAATGCTTTGAAGATATTTTCTCCTGCAAATGTGATGTAACCAGCAAGCTGAAGTAGGCTGACCGGATCACAAACAAACAACTGTCAAGGTTTCTGGAGGTTTCTGGAGCATAGGACAGGTGTGACACCTCCCAGCAGGTAATGCTGGAGAGATTACCCCCTGCACTGACCTGCTTCACCCTTTGTCTGCCACCCCTGGGAGTAGCCAGCTCCTAGGACTTGCAGGTTTAGGTTAGGAAGACGGGACAGTGCCCTAGCCTGAACATACAGAGTGTCTGAAATGCTTACAGGACAGGAACCAGTGCCCCACGGGGCAGGGCTGGGTAAGGCTGGACTGGTTTCAGCTGGGGAGGAGGCACCAGGTGTTCCCCATCTCCCTTCATGGCTTTCAGCTGGGAGCCAGGGCAGTCTGGGAGTCCGAGCAGGAGGAGAGGTTGTGTCTGCTTCATGGAGAGCTCTGGTGGGTTTTGCTTTGGTTTTCTTCCCTCTGATTCCTGTCGGGTGGTGGGAAGGTGGTTGGCTCTGTTTGTACCAGGGGGCTCAATTAAGAAGCTGTTTCTAAGAAGGGCCTCAACTTTGGCCTAAACCTGGGCTTTGCTATAGATTTCTGGAGTTCGGGTTCTGTGCTCCTACATCTGTGTAAGGTATTTGGGCCTTTCCAGCGTTTGGATATAGCACAGAGGGAAAGCTGGCCAGACAGAACATTTTATTTCCCTTCTAACCCCATGTTTTGTCATTGTTTTAAAGTGATTGACTGGAAGGAGTTTAAAGAGGATGCGTTAACATGTAGCTGCACTGCAATAAATAATTGATGTTTTTCAAGTTTTCTTTCATTCAGACTGGTCTGGAGCTCTCCAGCCTAGTTTATTTTTGATTATAGAAATTCATTTCAGTTAAATCATTCCTTTATCAGCGGGATCTGCCCGCATTTGGTTAGGCTGAATAGCTCTAGAAACCACAGTGTTTTTTCCAATTGCTTTGAATCAAAGTTGTGTTAAGGAAAAAAAACTTTTGCTGAGATTGGGCTGGATCTCATTAATACAGAAACAATTATATTAAGGAGTCTTTAATGTGTCGCTGTGATGCTAATCACAGCTTCGGCTCGGCTCGGAGAAAAGACTCCCGATTCTCTAGTTTTCCCACTTGCAATTTTGTGTATGTTTGTGTCCTGGAAGCTTCTACCTGCACTTTCATTTGTCCCTCTCTTGGTCAGCAGTGTCTGAGTTTTCCTGGGGCTTTACAAGGCCTTATCTTGTGGCAGGTTAAGGTAATGGGTCAGAAATGAGAAAAATCCGTCTTGTTTTGTCAAACAGATGTGTTTTGTGGTTTTAGGTCTGCTTTTATTGAATGGTTTCGTACTGCTGCACAAGATGTGTTGCAGTTGTTTTGTGAACGCTCTGCTGGTCTTGTCTGGTCTTGTCTGGTCTTACGTGTAACTGTATAGGCCATCAAACATTGAGGGGGGTCTTGGGGAGGAGGGGGAAGCTGCACAGATGTAATAGGGGTGGCTTTTAGGGGTTTTTTTGACGTTGTGATTTATTTTTGCAAATTACCCCAATAGAAAGGGAGGTGCAAGTTGATTTTGAGGCTGGTTTATGTACAGCTGTTCGACAAAGAATTGGTGAAAGACCATGGGGCAGGTGATAAGGACCTCTGAATGACACTAAAAAGGCTTTTTAAATGTACCCCTAACACAACAGCCTGGAATGCCACCCAAAAGGTGATACAAGCATTCTGTAGATTTATAGGGATGCTTTTCAGCTCCAGGTGATCTGAACCCCTTTGCTCCTGCTGGGGTTTGCATTCAAGTATCCTGATGGCTTTACAGGACTGCATCTTAGCTTTTAACAGCAACAGCCAGATGTCATAAGTCAGAGCGTCCCCGTGGTCACGTATTTATTGGTACATTTCCTTCTAAAGGGTTTTTCTAGTTCTTGGTAAATAGGTGTGTTGTCTGTGTTCTGGTCCTCACAAATCTAACCTGTTTTATTCGTGTATCTCATTAGTTCCTGGGTAAGATTGTATTCCCAGCTTATCCCCTGTGTTTTTCCTTCTGATAATCCTAATTTTGGCACTGCAGAAATGCAGAAAAATACTTACTGCTTCATAGGACTGCAGATCGTATGCTGTACCTCGTGAAATGATTCCTCCCCCTTACTTTCGTAACCCCAGTTTGTGCTTTAGCCCATTAATAAATTGGCTAAAGTACTGACTTAATACCCTGCACCAATTCTTAAAATTTATTCTAGGTGAGGAAAAAAAATGGCATTTAATGTGTTTGAGACTGTGTTTATGAGTGGGTTGGATTCAGGAAATCAGCAGTCAAAAATGACTTTTAAAGACTTCAAGTTCATTTATCTTTATGGACTTCTGCTTCATCATAAATAATCCTTTTTGTAGTGCTGAACCTCTGGGGCTGGTGCCCAGAGAGGGAAATTTTAGATGGAAAGTATTCAAAAGAACTTGCAGTTTAAAAATGTACTATATTGCGTACAGCTGGGTACAGGACTCTTCTTTCTGATTATTCCTTTTAACAGAGATTTCAGGTTGGGAAGGGGAGTAAGGATCATCATGATGTGGACTTCATGTCTTGCAGGCACTGGCTCTGCCTTGGGTTATCGGTGTAATGTGGCCCATCACTGGGGGATAAATTCTGTCCTCTGACAAAACAGCCCTGTGCCCAGTTGGCTGAGTGTGTGACACTGCAAGAAATACCAGGAGGAGATTGCCCTTAGTGTAGTCTTAGCCATTCCGAGGTGCTCAGTTCGGGTGTAGGAAGCCAAAATCCCCATGTTCAAGGAAATGGAGTATGGGAATGTCTCTTGTGGCCACCAGCACACAAAGGGTGTGTTGTGGCTTTACTGGGAGTTGATTGCAGCAGCGGCTTTGCAGAGATGAGCCACATCTGAGTGGCTGGCTGTTACAAGAACAGACCTGGCACCTGTAGGCCTTTGCTCTGAAGTTTTCCTTCTTTGTTAAAATGGTCAAAATGGCTATTCCTCAGTTTTAAGGTACATATACAGCTATTTTCTTTGTTTGCACAAAGTATGTGTTAGTTTCAGAACTGCTATCCACGTTAGAAGTCTGAGTCCTTCTATTCCTTGCATGTACTTACTCAAATTAAGCAACTGAACCCAGACTTCAGTCTGAAACTCCATGATTCAGTGTCACTAATTTGAACCCTAAATCCATATACATATATGTAGCACATGTGTCTGTGTGTTTGCATATCACAGAATCACAGAATGGTTTGGGTTGGAAGCGACCTCAAAACCCCCCCAGTGCCACCCCCTGCCATGGGCAGGGACACCTTCCATAGCCCAGGGTGCTCCAAGCCTCATCCACCCTGGCCCTGGACACTGCCAGGGATGGGGCACCCACAGCTTCTCTGGGCAACCTGTCCCAGTGCCCCCCACCCTCCAGTGTAATCCTGTATAGGTGTGTACCCGATCCTTGAACTGTAGGAGGAAAACCCAGACCAATCTACACCGTTAGCCAGCGCTGGGTATGCCCTGCTGCGGTCACAGGAATGATTACAGCTCGCGACAGCTCTAAGGTGCCCGGTTAAACCTGCATAGCAGTAGGTCTGTGGCAGAGGAGGGGTTAACTACTGAGTGTATCCTGGGGTTCTGTCAGCCCGCTGTACCACTGTGCTGGCTAGGCCAGACCTGGCTGCTTCGGGTACATCTAAAACACATCTGTCCCAGCACGGCTTTGACGTGTTGTTTTGAAGTTTCCCTGTTATAAATTCTTAATCTTTACAACACTGAAGGCTGGGCTCATCCTTGAGATTAGGTGCTTTTAATGTTTTTTGCCCCAAATAGTTTGATCTGCATTCCAGATGTTTGCTCTTCCTCTGTCTCGTGCGTGTCTGTTACTGCGTGATCCACCTTTAAGATAGTGGCTCTCAGCTCCGTGGGGTGACCCTGTCCTTCAGCTCTCTCCATCGCACAGTCCTTTAGAGCCAGCATGTCATCAGCTTCCTGTGTGTCAACCGTGGAAATCACCTGATCCGGGTGAGGATTAAGTACTTCCACCAAAAGGGGATAAATAGCTTTGTTTGATGTTTGTTGCTCCTCATAACCAGAGATCTCCTATCTATGAAAGTATTCTAGGATGGTTTTAACGACCTCTAATTGTGGAGTTAAGCTGGAAAAATTCTGATGTTATCGTCGATCGTCTGTCTTCGTTGTGTTTTTGTATCTCGTAAACACCCCGTCAAGAATTAAAAGCGCTCAAGGGGGGTGGAAGAACATATAAATAAGGAAAGATAAAAGTGACTAAACATGGCAAGTTTGGCCAAACAGTGTTTGAGACAGGCTGTGACGGCTTTGTGTTTGTTACATGGAAATTCCAGAGAGGGCAAAGAACTGAGACTTGGAAAAAAGGGGACTGTAACTGGGAATAGTGGAATCGAAATATTCTAGACAAAACATCTTGGTGGAAAAAAGCGTCCTAATGGTGAGATATATTATACTGTGAAATAGTTTGTTCTGATTAAACCCTGTTATTTGAGGTTTTTCTTTTTTTAAATAATGGTTTTAAAAAATAGAATGTGTATGGAAGGAATCTTGCACAACTGGGGATACGTTGGTGTGAGTTCCAACCTGCTCTGCAATTCTATAACACGCTTACAAAAATCACCAGTGAAATAGGATGTTGTGATTTATTTTCTCACTTAATCTGCAGATTTTTAAGAGTCCCAGGTCGCATCAAGCCTGCATGACGTACAGACAGCCCCTTTTGCACGCGGGACGTGACTTGCGCAGAGAGATTTGGACTGGGTCTGAGCAAAGCATGTTGATACTGGAGATGCTGCATCCCGCTGTCCCGCCTAACAGCCTGCCTCCCGCGGCGTCCCGCTGAACTCGGGCGGTTCGGAGCTCGGGTGGCTGTGCTGCTGGTGTTCCCAGGAGGGGCCGGGGGTACGTGCGTTCCTTTGCGTGGCTCAGTGGTATGAGGTGATGCTCTGAGTTCTGGCTGCTTGTGATGGCTGCGGGTTAACGTGATGCGCTTGGACAAACCCATCGGTGAATTCAGCTGGTTGAACGAAAACTTCTCGGGTCTGATACAGAGAGCGCTGCCCCAGGATTTCACACCCTGCGTCTACGAGAAGATACTTGTTCTCCGAAAGTGACTGTTTCAAGTACATTAACATTCTTTTCCTTAGCCCGTGCATTGGTTTTAAGCACCGAATGTATAGTTTCCCGTGCATATAGGTAGAACTTTTGACAAAGTGCTAAAGAAAAACAAATCCACAGGAACTGAGGTTTTGCCTTTCAGAAACCTGTGACAGGGGTCCCATTAGGGAGAGAAAGAGCTGATTGCCTATGTCCAGAACACCCTATGCCTCCTGTTTTCAGCACACTACGTTGCTGACAAGGTGTAAACACTGAAAAAAAGACATATATTGTGTCTGAAATAGGATGCTTAAACCAGCAAGAAGCAGTTTTATTTTCCTGATACTTCTTAGATACTACCAGTTTTCTCTCCTTGGCCATGCTTGTAGATGTATCGTTGAACAAAGTTCCCTTCTCTGTCGTGGAAAGGAGCTTAGCCTCACCGTTCAGCATTGCTTCCCATCGTTCTCACAGTGAATATACGGTTGTTTATGCATGTAATTGCTTTGCAAATATAACTAATGAGAGCTCACTAATTATACATATTCAAAAACCTCCTCTGTTAATTTTCAGAGCATCATCTGCAATGCTTGAGCTAGGAACGCTTGTTCAATATCCGCTTGAATGTTACGGGGAAAGCTGAGCCTGATCCGTAGCGCACACCAGCACAAAAGCCTCTGTCAAGGACTTGTCCTGGCCGTCCGACTGGGCTTTTCTGCAGCGCTCCAAACCTCGCGTGGGTGAACCCCTCTACTGCCCTGGATGCTGAAGTGAGGGCTGGTTTCTGCATTTTAACAAGAAAGCTTTATTTCCATTAAAAATAGTCACCTGCGGTTCGACACCAGCAGTATGATCTTTCTGAAGATTTGGTTCAGGAAAACAAAAGAAAAATAAGTAGCTGTCATGGCAACAATAGGATTGACTTTTATAGTAAGGAGAGAACAGTTTCTGTGTCCACATTCTTTGGGTTATATTTTTCTTGTTCCTCTGGCAGGCATGACTCTCATGCTACATGCTGTAAGCAGCCCAACCTCACTCAAACCACATCTGGGGGTTGATCTAGGAGTTCCTTCTCCAGTGGCATGTACAATAGGAGCAGAATAAAGCACACTAATCTCCAGCTGAAATTGGCGTCTCTGCCTCAGAAATCGTTTTATTTTCCTTTGGACCCCCGTGAAAGTCAAGTTTATAGAATAATGAACTCCAGAAAGGAGCTGGAGCTCATTTACTCTTTGAATAGTATAAAACCTTTCATAATAGGTTGACATTATTCAGTGCACAGCAAAATGGAACTGGTGTAAAACTGCTTTTTTATAAATACTTGTTTGTTACCATGAGAAGAGGAGATTAATTTACAAATTGTTCAGCTTTCCTCTTCGCCGTTGCAAACCTGCTAGTCCACTTGTCTGTCCTCCTCTCTGCTGGAACTGAGGCTGCAGCAGAGAAAAGGAGCCTGAACACTCCATGGGAGGGATCTTGAATTCGTAAAAAAGGACGACTTGTTGCCTTTTCATTTTGTTCTCTTATTGTAGTGCCTGCTTCAGAACCTTCAACCATGCGTGCAGACAGTTTTGGGGTGGGGTTTTTGTTCCACGGTCACATACGTGAAACACTGCCTCTTTGGTGTTACGCTCTGTATGGAGCCCAGGTGAAAAGCACGGTGGTAGTGCTTCAGGTGATTGTCTGCTGGTGTTCTGGGAGACATTTGGGATAGATTAACGGTCAGTTAATGTTTCACATCTCTAAAAGCTAAGGCTAAGCATGTCTGTCCCACTGCTGTATTTACCTTTGGTTCCTCCTTGTGGATTTTGTCTGACCAGAGTGTGATTTGCTTGATTTGAATTTTAAAATTGATGAGATGACCTTTTTTGGTTGGATAGATCTGGGTAGTTATATGACCCCACAAGCAAATCCCAGTGGAGTGGCTGGGATTATTTTTTCCAAATTAACTGAGAATATTCTTTGCAGATGAAAATTTCTATCTGGGAATACCCGTGCGCAACAAAAAAAGGGCACATAAAATTAAATCCAACCAGTGCCCACATGAGGTCTGGTAGTAAGGTCTTACCAGAACCTTGTCTTCTGTGGTTTGACTAAATCACTTGTCCTGTGTTTAAAAAAAAACCTTAATATGACATTATTTAATGGGAGAAGAATTCATTAGCATTTTTCAGAAACTGTTTCAATCTGCAGTACAGAAGGTGATCAGGTTTGCCATCCTTTTAGTTGAAGTAATCTGTTCAGAATTTTCTTGTTCGAAGGCTGCCTGGGTCAAATGGCCCGCATTACTCCAGTGACTAGATCCGTAACCACCTCACAGTATTCGTTGTATTCCTCTGGCTAGTTCATGTTGTTATGTTGGATTAACTGATGTTCCAGTTTCATTGAATACCACCACAGCCGTGTGGAAATGGCAATATCTCAAGTTTTTTGAAACAATCTCTCACTGTGGTGCTTGCCTGCCTTTACTCCTCTGATGTTTGTATGAATGTACAGCAAACAGCTTACGTGTGGGATACACCTTAGGTATGTTTTAAAACATCTGGTCCCTGATGAAAGACTGTAGCTCCACTTTCCTGTTCAAAGTACATCGTTTTTAACACTACCACTAACAGTTAAAACTCGTAATGGTTTATCAAAAGGTTTTTCACAGCGTGGTGGGGTTGGAAGGGCCCTCTAGAGATCATCCAGTCCAACCCCCTGCCAGAGCAGGATCACCCAGAGCAGATCCCACAGGAACAAGTGCAGGGGCTTTGGAAAGGCTCCAGGGAAGGAGACTCCCCCCTCTCTGGGCAGCCTGTCCCAGGGCTCTGTCACCCTCACAGGGATGAAGGGTTTCCTCATGTTCAGGGTGAACCTTCTGTTTGCCAGTTGATGGCCATGGCCCCTCGTCCTGTCCCTGGACACCCCTGAGCAGAGCCTGGCCCCCTCCCCCTGACACCCCCCCTTTAGATATTGATCAGCATTGATCAGATCCCCCTCAGCCCCCTCTTCTCCCAGCTGAACAGCCCCAGCTCTCTCAGCCTTTCCTCACATGGAAGGTGCCCCAGGCCCTTCCCCATCGCAGTGTCCCTGCGCTGGGCCCTCTGCAGCAGCTCCTTGTCCTTGGGCTGAGGAGCCCCGAGCTGGACACAGCACTCCAGGGGAGGCCTCCCCAGCGCAGAGCAGAGGGGGAGGAGAACTCCCCTTGACCTGCTGGCCACACTCTTCTCAACGCACCCCAGGGTGCCATTGGCCTTCTTGGCCGCGAGGGCACACTGCTGGCTCATGGCCATTCTGTTGGCCACCAGGACTCCAAGGTCCTTAAAGCCACTGCAGTAGCTTAACTCCAAAAGTTGCCGTTGTCCTTGCAGCGCTTGTTTTGCTCCACTTTCTTCTGTCAAAGAACATTCTGTTGTTCAGGAAGTGCCACCTCAGCAAGAATGTCTCTGCTTTTCCATTACTAAAAGTTATCTTACCTGCAGCGCAGATCTGCTTGGACGAGTGGACATCAGAGCATGTGGCTAACGAAAAGCACCAAGCGAGTGCTTCCCTGGGAGTAGGGAATCAGTCTAACACAGTTATTTGATGTTTTCCTTCTCTTTCTCTCCTGGGCTCGGCTGTTATTCTTCACACATCTCTCTTCTTGTTGGTTAGTGCAACGGTAATTGTTGAGCAGTTGAACTGGGCGTTGTTTATCTTGTGCGTGGTTGGGTTGTTTATTTACTCCAGGGAGACTTGTTGAAACTGCTGGGGATTTTCTAGTCCCGGTATGATTCTGGGAATACTGCTGTGACTGGGCTCCAGATGCTCGAGGACTCTAGCGAGAGCTCCCCAGCGGGGGCAGGATTGCTCCTTGGGTGCCAGGCTCTGCACAGCGGAGGCTGACCGGGGAGGAAGGCTTGGCTGGTGATAGCAGAACCGCTTCTCTCCAGTAGCCTTGCAGGTATCGAAGTATGATGTGAGGGCGAAAACACAGCGTGGTGGTGTGGGAAGTGTGAAATTCAGGCTAGATCCTAGTCTGGGTGTGCCATGAATGTCTTGGGAGTACCACCTGCTCCAAGGCAAGCCAGGGCTCAGGTTTTATTGTTGGTCTTTCTGTAGTCCCATCGCTGTTAATACCAATAAAGTATTGCTTATACATGAATGGTGTTGTTAGAATTGACATGCTTCAGGCTGTATCACTAGTTCAGGGGGTACTGCTTGTGATGAAATCCATGCTCAGAGTATTTGCATTGAAACATCTTCCCTATCACAGCATCTTAGAACACGGGGCTAGAAAGCATCTCGAGCTGTAATCCACTCGTTCCTGTATCCCAAGCCAAGGTTAGCTATACCTAAAGCCTTTGTTACAGATTCAGCCAGTTCTTTAAACCTCCAGGGATGGAAATTGTGCAGCTGTTTCAAACAGTCCCTGTCAGTTGTGTGTACTGTCCTCCTGGTGTGCGTGAAAACCTCATCGCTGGGGCGGTGTTCACACCTACACGACAGTGGGCTTTCTTACTCAGGTCTCCGCTCGTGAGAATTCCAATTTCAGTTGTCCTGGATCACAGCATAGAGCAGGATTTCTGTCTCTAGGTAGGAGTTTTTCCATTGGAAGAGCTTCCCATATCTTGAAAGACATTGATGCAATGGTCAGCGCAGATAATGCTGAGCTAAATTTACTTATTGATTAACTTGCTCGTTGCTAATATCTACAGTCCCCAATTCAGCTTTCAGTCACGTTAGTGACCAAGAATTTCAGTTGCATCCACTTTATGAACCTGAACCTCCAGCTGTACAGCTCTGTGTATGTTTTCCTCAGAATATTCTGTTGAAATTTTCTGTGAAAAACAGGATAATTAAGGATCGTAGGAATCGGGACAAATTATGGTAGAAGACGATGAAAGAAATGTAACAGAGTGTAAAAAGTTTGGTAGTTTGCACAATGGGCTCTGCTGATCTGCGTTTGGATTTGAACACCTGGCGTTTACCACGACTACGGGGGTTATCCTGCCAGCATATTTCTACAAGGAGTTTTCCTTATGTGCAAAACATACGTCAGGGTAAAAACAATAAAATCTTTTGTTTCTGTGGCCACAGACAGGGCCGTGAACGAGAGTCCTACAGCATACAAAAGGCCTATAATTTTCTATTTTCTTATTATTTCTAGCTTCTTGGTCTTCTGTATTATATAGTATGGCAGAGAAAGTTCAAAACGTGGCACCACCAACTTTCTGTGTTGCTGCCTAACATTCTCTGGGTGAAAAAATTCAGTTCATCATAAAAATTTGGTAGGTGCTGCCATTCCGTCAGCAGTGCAGTAGTGAGAAACGGCTCTGTTGGCAAGAAAGAGTGCAAGAAACACCTGAGGGTGCTCCGTGTGAAGACTGAATGGCAGAGATGGAACTGGGAATGCTTGTCGCAGGGCTTTGCTCGATGTATCTTTAGCATTATTGGCCTCGGCCAGCGTGTCCGTGCTTGGCCGCAGATAACAGTGTGCTGCCGTAGCTGTTTTAGAGTAATCTGGAGGGGAGCAGTACAATAAGATGGAAACGGATCGACAGCAAGACATGTTTAGCCTTGGAATGCTTTGAGTAGCAGTCAAGTCAGGTGTCTGACACGGTGATATTTTTGTTTCAACAGGAAATGGAAACAACACCTGGAAAACCAAGCGTTAGATGGTGGTGAGTTAACTTTTTTACCTCTTTTGTCCAAAATTACAGTTTCTTTTTGCCTTTTTGCTTCTTTGACATGAGTTTTGCATTGAAAATAGATTTAAAACCGGCTTCATCAAGGGTATTGCTCCAGGTAAGAGCCTTTTCCACCAGACTGACATCCTTATGTTTACAAAGCATGAGTAGGTCGCATAATCGCTGGTGTTTTGTAGCGGGGCAGCGCGTGCTGTTGTGTTAAATTGCACAATGAATTTTAGATTTATTTATATATAAAATGAGAGCCCAGCTGAAAGGTCCATAAGGAGGTTGAGAACAGGAGAGGCAAGAGTGTGGCTTGAGTGTGCAAACTGCCCAGCCTACTTTCCCTGCTGTGGGAGGTGCAGCTCAAATATCCCGAAGCACCAGTGGATTTTGCTCCTCCCGTCAGGTGCTGCCGCCTCTCTTCCTGCTAAAAGTGCTCGAGTGTTGGCGCTCAGCAGCTTTGGGCAACGATTCTGATGTGCTGAAGATTTTTCTTTAATTCTGACGGAGGAAGACTACTCGGGCAAAAGCTTTCAGAAATTGGTTGGGGTATGACTGTGCTTTTGGAGATCCTAATTTGGCAAATTGGGTTTGAGGGAGGGCTGTGGATGTTCAGGGTTTGTCTGTTTTCTTGCTTGCTTTCTCATCCAGGCTTTAAGTCTGTCAGAGTGAACACTTCTCAATAATTTGTCATCTTGGAGAGTTATCGCTTCAAATCGTATTTTCTACTGGATTGATTCTGTTGTTACCCTGACTCATAGGTGATGTTCACACTAGCCATGCAATGAGAGTAGCTGTAATTTTGAATCCTCAGTAACATTTGTGCCAAAAATAAAAAAAGCTAACTCAGTAATACTATAGGGCTGCTATCTTTTTAAAAAATACGATGTCTATTTAGAGCTAAAACACCCGAGACAAATTAATTGGGGGAGCTCTCTAGGGGCAGCTTTGTAGCATCTAGGTTCCTAGAGAATTTGTTCAACAAAGTTCCATAATTGCAGACTTTCATAGAGGTTCTCCCTCTTATTCAGGGCAAATCTGGCCCTGAAGTCAGTAGGAAGTTTGCCTCGGGGAGAAAATGTGGGTTACGTACCTGTATGCGTGGCACTTGGATAATTTTCAAGCCTCAGGTTTTCCCTGGCAGCTTGTGCTGTCACACTTTGTATTGCATTAATAAGTACATCTGTTAGGGAGTAGGGTTTTTCCTGTCCTGATAAAGCACTGTGACTTTTTTCTGTCGCTGTTAGTGTGTAAAATCAATATTCCTATGTTTCAGAACAGGAGAAGTAGTGACAGCACAGTGCGCTTTATGGATTGGTAGTTGAAATGTCCATGTTCTAGCGGGGGTGTCTGAGGGTACAAAAACCCGAGCTTCGTGTCAAAACAAATCCTGCCAATCATTTAATTTCAAGGTGTCTGAACGTTCTGCACCAAACATTCTATTAGAGATGGATCTGAAAATCAAAATTTTGTGTATATTTCTCAGTGTTAAAGAAACTAAAACTGATTTTTTCTTGCTTTCGCTGCTTAGGCCCACATCTTGTCAGATGCATTGGAAAAAATTACTGTAAAGCTAAACTTTGATTTGTTCAGATTTAAGTTCTGAAATAAATGACCTTCTTCTGGACAGTGCCCTTTCCTGAAATAGGGCTGCTTAGTCTCTGTTAGTTAGGAATAATGTGGGAAGAAATAAGCCATCCAGCAGTTAGGGGGAGGGCAGAAACAGTTTAGCTTGTAAATCTAAACACCTCGTCTTACCTAGTTACAGTTTTAGACTAGTCCAGGCTGATACTGAGTAGCTCAGGGAAAACTGAACGTCGTCTTGCACCATGTCGAGGCGCTGGTCTAACTGAGTGCATTCTCCTGTGCTGGTTTTGGCTGGGGTAGAGTTCACTTCCTTCACAGTAGCTGTATGGGGCTGTGTTTTGGATTTGTTCTGGAAACGGTGTTGATAACACAGGGATGTTTTAGTTGACTGAGCAGTGGTGACACGCAGTCAGGAATGTATCAGGCATTTCATTCTGCACAGGGTTTACAAAAATCTCATGCGTGGTGGCTGTTCTGGTTATACAAAATTTTGGGGCTGTCTTGACTGCAGTATGGTTGCAGAAATTAGTTGCAAACCAAAAGTTTATTTCTGTTTCTGAGCAGGTGTTAAAACAGTGTGTGGGGTTATAGGAGAGATCCCCAACGATCACTCCATAAAATTCTGGCTGCAGCTGGAATTGGTACATCCTCTGTGAAATGCTTGCTCCAGCCAGCTGTTTTAGGAGAACTTCCTCCTAAGCTTTTCCTCAAATGTGTAAAATCAGCTGTTGCTGTAGTGCACGCACAGTTATCTCACGGTTATCAAACTTGACCCACAACTCTCGCTGATCAGCACCTACGGCTGTAGCAGGGAGCGCGGTGTAGGGCTCATTCTGCTCTTCGCACGAGCCATTTGTTGCATGGTGGGCCATGACTCTGACGGGTAGACTCGGCACCGGTTCCTTCTCTTTCTTTTTTATGAACTCTAAGAATTATCCTTATTTTATACCTCTTAGATGTTAGGTTAGAACCCCTTTTCCAAGGAGTTTGATCAGGTAAGAGCAGCTGAGGGACACGTGGGTCTTCCCTGTTTGTACTGGATGTCACATCATTCTCCAGTTTCCAGGTGTGTGTGTGTTTCTGATACTTTTGAACATGCAGTTGCAGCTGAACGTGTGTTACATAATTTATGAGCCCGATTCTTTGTTTAGCTGCAGAGGGTCTGCAAACACAATGGTGATGGCTCCTGTGGAATTTCTGTGACGATGGAATAACTCCCGAGTGACCCAAACCATTCTCTTTCACCCCTGGAGTGCTCCTAGTCTGTGCGTTTGCAGTGTGAAAGGAACACAGTTTTATTGTGGCTGCGATTCAGCTCTGCCATTTTCTGGAGCAACTTTACTCCCTAGAACCACAGACCGGTTTGGGTTGGAAGGGACCTTAAAGCCCACCCAGTCCCACCCCCTGCCATGGGCAGGGACACCCTCCACTGTCCCAGGGTGCTCCCAGCCTCATCCAGCCTGGCCTTGGACACTGCCAGGGATGGGGCACCCACAGCTTCCCTGGGCCTGCTTTTAATCAGAGATCTGCAGCCTAGACATGAAGAGGATTAAACGACTCTTTCCAGAGTGGAAAGAGGGGCTCCCTTTCCATTTGTGTCTCCTAATGGATTTGTATTCGATAGAGTAAGCTGATGGTATGTTTTTGCAATGGGATTTGATGATGGAGATCAGGCAGAGTGGGGTGGTATCATATAGAGGGGTAAAAATGAATTTCTGAAGAGACAAAGAAAACCTGAAACGTAAGAAATCTGAGCGTGGATGGATTAATTAATGAATCTGATAAAATACTGAGTATTTCCTGTTCTCCAAAGAATGACAGCGTGTGTAGCTACATTCAGTAAATGTATTAACAGCCTGTGCTGGTTGGTCTGGGGACGTCAAGATGTCACTGTAGAGAGTGTGCAGCTGCGTTTGAAAACGTAAGCTATACGCTCGGATGTATAATGCGGAAGGGTCACGGAGGATACTAAATGCCTTTATGGAAGCCTACTCTGCTGTAGCATTTAGAATAATGCTTTGTGCTAGTTATTCTGTGGGAAATGTCTCATGCAGACAATGAAATGAAACCCTAGAATTGTTTCCCTTAGACAAGAGGGCAAGAACTGCAATAAAACAATAAAAAAAAGGTTCCGGAGAGGGTAGTGCAACAAGGGCACATTCATGAAATTTCAAGGAAGCGAATTCACAGCTGATGAAAAGAAATACCAAAGCGTGGTTGGAATGGGAACTCCACCAGGACAAGTCACGGCAGGCAGGAACTGAGTGAGAATCAGGAAGGGGTTGTTTTATGCAGATAACAAAATGGCTTAGAATTCTCTGGACTGATCTTAGTAACCGTAAAAGTTCTGTTCCCTGTTCCAGAGATTATTTAAAATTTTGTGTGAAATAGTAAATGGATGAACAAAACCCTGGGAGCATGACCTTTGGCCAGGACACAGCACTGCTATCTACATGCCTGGCTGTTGGTTTTCCTTTTTGTCGGCCAACCTTCTGGATGCTCTCTTTACTAGACAAAGCCCCAGCTTCCAAAGGACGGCTGGATGGCTTTTTTTCTCCCAGTGGCTCCCAGCTTGGGTGTTAGGACACTTTGCTGTGAAACTGGAAGTGTAAGTTTGAGTGGTCTTAGTCTAATTAGTGGATTTAAGGAAGTTTTCCCCACTCTTGGTAACTGTTTTTACATCTTTGCTCTTTTATGGTAGGCAGACAACACTCCTCTTATAGAAGCTGTCTTTAATCTGATAGATTCTCTAAAACAGTATCTTTTCACAGCTTCACAGCGTGGTGGGGTTGGAAGGGACCCCTAGAGATCACCCAGTCCAACCCCCTGCCAGAGCAGGATCCCCCAGAGCAGATCCCACAGGAACAAGTCCAGGGGCTTTGGAAAGGCTCCAGGGCAGGAGACTCCCCCCTCTCTGGGCAGCCTGTCCCAGGGCTCTGTCACCCTCACAGGGCAGAAGGGTTTCCTCATGTTCAGGTTTTGCTTTAGACGAGCAGGCCGTATGTTTTGTTGGTGAAAGGCCTCCCCTAGTCTTGGTTCAGATATCTCTGTCTGAGAGGAGTAAAAAAAAAAAAAAAAAAAACTAGAGGGTAAACAATCTGTCCTGCATAACACCTAAACTTGGTGAAGGACAGGAAAGGAGCAGATGCTGCAGTACACTATGTGTGGGTGTCCAGTGCCTGTGGACCGTTATTCCATATGTACTTTCCTCAGGGCTTTGGACCACTGTGCTCTGTCAGGTGCTGCTGACTGTAGATGCTCGGATATTGATCAGCTGGATTTTGGGACCTATCCTTCATTCCAGAGCCACCTGCTAAGTATATACTGCACAATAACTGAATTTAGGGTTTTGATGTTCATATGCTAGGACACTAAAACCACGTACAAAACCAAAGACATAAACCAATTGTTTCCTCTTAACCTAAATAAGGTGCAGTCCTCGATGTGGGATGTGATCCAACTTTCAGTGTACTTACTGGCAGTCTTTCTTGATTTCGGAGGTAGTTGCATGATCTAAGTCTACAGGAGTAAGAAAAAAATTATGCTAATGTTTTCTGAATTAAAAGCAAGATAAAATCCCTGTTTTAACCTTTTTCAATCTCACGGAAACACAAAAGCAGTCATGGAGCTGAACGAGTTGCTTGTTAAGGCTTCCTGTGTCGTGGACGAGGCAACAGTGAATAGAAGATGAATGGACGTTGTTATTATATTATAATATCTTATTGTATTGTCCTACAATTATTATTGAATTTTTAAAGCTAGCTTTCAGCTGTGGAAGTTAGAGCTCCTAGCTGTAAAATGCCTCCAGTCAAACACTCCCGTTTACAGCAGTGATGTCCTTTGTATAGTCACCTTCCTCCCGGACCTGATAATTTTCTCGTGTAACGATACTGCTTAACGACCAGGGTTGCACTTTAAGCACAACTAGAGTTGAGAAACAGACAACAAAAAGAACCAAAAAGCAGATTTATCAAACAGCAATACAGATACAATAAAGGCTCCGTTTGGAGTTTGCACGTTTCTACAGCCTCGGGGCTGCAGTATGCCTTTCTGTCAGCGCTACGTGAAAAATAGCATTGACACAGCATAATGGGTACAGCCGTGTAGCACTCAGTCGTGTTTGAGAACACCCCATCTTTTGACCATATTCCTGTAAAGAAATGAAATGCAAAGCTTGAGATATTTTAATTGGGCTACCCTGCTGCGCATTATACCTCAAATTCTTCCATGTAGACTTGTGTCTAGGCGTGCTCACCCAAGGTGAGCCATACGTTGCCGGCCTCTGCGCTCTGCCTGGTAAGGAACGCGTTGTAGGGTCATCAAGCGCCGTGTGGGTGAGCTCGTGGCCAGGGTTTGTGGTCAGATTTCAGAGTTTCTAATTGTTCACCAGCTCAGCAGGAAATCAACTGGGGGGAAAAAAGCCCATGCCAAAATTTTACTCTTTGGTACAGAACACTCAGCAGGCAATGCTTTCTTCTTGGTGAGCTTATTACCCAGTTCGTTTTGGCTTTGTTTTTCAAATTTGAATTTAATGTGGGGTGTTCCAAGATGGGAAAAATGGAGCAGTTGTGTTTGTTACTACAGACATCTGACCAACAGTCCTCATTCTTCATCATCTCCCCTAAAAATAATCAGGTCAGCTGCATTTCACTTTTTGCCTGTATCATTTTCATCCATTTTGGTTCTTTGTTTCTGTGGGGTGTTTTTGGGCTGGGTTTTTTGACACCGGCACTTTAGATCATTGAGCAGGTAGCAAGGCAAACAAACCATCACAAATCCAGTGGTATAAAATGATATGAAACTTGACACATAAAAAGAACATTGCCAGTCAGAAAATCACCTCTTTTCAGAGGAGGAAGAACAAGAGTTATTTAGCAATTTCTTTCCATTGTTCTTATTTTTTTTAAGCAACCAGCTGCAGCTGCTTCCTAAAAGGAACCAGTTCCTTTATACGTGACACGAGGTGGAGCTTACGAAGATGTAGGTGTAAATGGTGCGCCATAAGTGGGGCTCAGCCCCCTCCTCGTTTATTTTCGATCGTCACTTTCATAATGTGGATTATGAGGTGTAGTTTATCACTCCAGTCATATCATTCCCAGTCTTTCCTTCTTCACATACTCTCTCAACACCAAAAGAAGTGGTGGCAGACTGTATGGTCTTTGTCATTCAGACCCATATACCTTTGTCTGCCTTATGTTCCTTATAAAACATTTAATCTCTTTTACACTTCATTCTCCACTCTTTCGTTAATCTTTATAAAAGTGGGCTCTGCCCCAGATAGCTTTCCCAGTGTTCCAGGGGGAAAAAACCCCATATATAGCGCGCTTTTTCTGGGGTTGTCTCTTTCTTCCCTCGGAGAATAAATCAGAATATCCCTTTTCTCCGGATGTGTATTTTTAGGGGCTTTTTCTGGAAAATCACAGAGATTGAGTCTCCTTTTACTAGAATTTATGCACTGTCAGCGCTGAAGCCTTGTAGAGATGGTGGGAATGCACGTAAGTAGTCACAGACTGACAATTATATTGTTGAGTAGCCGTGTAGTCCTTAACTGGCAGCAAGGGGGTGTGTGCCGCTCCGTCTTTTTTCAAGGTTCCACCTCCACACCGTTGCCTACGCACTGCTAATTTCAGCCCGGTCCTGTTCCGCCCGCTTCAGTCGTTCTTGGCAGGCATTGAGAGAGCAGGAGGACAGTTAAGACCGTTTGTCCAATACGTTTGATTTTCGTGTGTGGGAAGCACGCGTGCCACGCGGTGTTGTCCGTACGTTACTCTCAGTACTGGAAAGTGGCAGGTTCGTTAGAGCTACAGTAGATGGCAAATGCTGGAAATATGTTTTTAATATGGGATAATAATATATTACATTAAAAATACACATTTCTTCCACATGTCGATTTGGGGAGCTGGATGGACACTCGGGATTCATCACTGTCCACATTCCAGCGTCGCCGCCAGGCACATGTGCCTGCTCTGGCCGGTTCCTACAGCTGTACCGTGCGGTGCCTATAGATCTCGCTTGATGTCCCACTGACACTGGCGCAGGTGTGTGCCTACAGACGTGCCTGGTTCTACTTAGCAGGCTGGTGTGCGGCCTACCTTAGAAACCGTCTGCGTGGACGTGTTTTATCTACACGCACACAGCCTTTTGGAATCCGGTCCTTCGTGTTTTTCTGCTTAAAGCACGTACAAATGCTCCCTCGTCCTGAAAAACGGGGGAAGAAGCCGAAAAGGCACAAGAGGGCAGTTTACCCGAAGCCTTTCGTGAGTTTTGTCAGGAGAAGGGTGGTCCATTTGTGCTAAATAATATATGCAAATGTTGCCCTTTTCCACTTTGCGGTCTATTTAAGTGCAGCGCTTAGATTTTTATGAATTTGTTCCTTGTTTTGAAATTGCTGAGAGAACATTTCGAGCAGAAGCTTTTGGCTCGTAAGTTGTTTGCAAATAATTTATGTAAATTGTCTTTCACTGTTCATTATTTATGAATTGGTGTTAATTCATGCCCACAGGGATAAAGCTTCCATAAACGTTGGGCGGGAAATGAGTGGCATTTCCCAAGGGTGTGCGAGCGTTTCGGGGCCGAACCTTCCCACACGCGTATTTACGATTTTGATAGCTTTGCGTAGCTGTGTAGCTGTGTGTAGCTCGTGTGTTCTGGTTGACTTCGTGGAGTTATGAGACGTTTTAATTTCTTCTAAACTCTCTTTCAATGCGTGTCTGATGCTGCTGACCAGGGCTTCACCGCATTCCTTGCAGAGCAGGGATACCTTGTGGAAGTTAGCTGTTGAGATGGAAATAGCTTGTGACAGCGGGCTGAGAAAGCCAGGGGATTGTCTTCCTATCTGCAGGCAGGAGGTTTGAAGCAGTGGAAAATTAATAAAGGCAGAACAAAGAAGCCAGATGTTGTAACAGGGACTAGAGGATTCAAAAAATACTTCCAGCAGGAGGAGAGAAGATACGGGCATGCTTATGTGATGGAGATGGTTTGGTTGACCAAGGTCAATGACAGTGAGCTAAACTGGGCTGAAACAACTCTCTGGAAACAAATCCCAAAGTATTTGAGAAGGTTTCACATCCTCTAAGGACTTTCTCAAAAATACCGCAGGGTAGTAAATAAAGACAAATGGTGTTTGAATTCTGTGTGAAGCCTGTTTGTACGCCTGGCTGGTTACGCACGCAACGCCCTCCAAAGAACTAAATGGCCCAGAAGAAAATAATACAGCTTCTCCCACAGGCATGGGGTTCTGGAATAAAGCTCACTGAAATTATGAGGTTATCTCAAGGACCTTCCTCAGATGTGATCTCGGAATAGAATCGATGCCACAGAAAGGTTGTTTAATAAGGACTAGAGTTTTGCTTACAGCTTAGATTTGCCATACTGCCTAATATCACACGTTCATTTCTAGATCTACAACTCCTTCCTCTTTACTAATTTGAATCACGGTGGAGGACATTACTTTGAATGTGTATTGTGCTCACAGGAGCAAGAGGAAGGCTGCAGTATGGGGGTCCGTCAAAGCCTAGACACTCTTGCAGCCTTGTTTCTTCAATACCTTGTTTTTGTTGAGGAACTGAAGTCTCAGTTTCCACTGTAGTTGCTGCTGTTGGTACGTTCATTATATTCGTATTGAGCTATTTATATTCTGACTAAGAAGTCATAGTTCTGTGAGCCTATGAGCTCCACATGCATCAAGATTGGAGAGATTCAGGTTGTGCTTTTCCCAGAGGTACTGAACTTTCCTTGGCTTTCTGTGCTTTCCTTTAGCAGTTGTCAATACCTAATCACATGATTTATCCGGTTTCTCTGCAGGCAACTTCTGGTCAGCCTCCCTCATCACGTCTCTCATGGGGCTGCTTGTAGGCTAAAGCAAATGCAGTTGTATGACCAGTTTTTGACCTCTGCTAGTCTCTTTGTACGCAACCTGGTGATCTGTCTCGCGTTATGTAGGTTGTAGCATTGTCAATTCGACATCACGTTTCACAGAAAAATGCTTACCTTCAGGACAGAGCGAGAGATCAGCACAGTATGAGTAAGATCTTCCACCTCCAGCCCAAGCTGACAACAAGGTTAGAACTGTAAAAGAGACTGTTTTTAAACTATTTTCTGCTTAGGCAAATTTAAACTGTTTGATCACTGAACAAAGAATGAACTTTAGCTAATTCTTTAGGGACGACAATGTAATTTTGGAATTGCAGGCAGATAACATCTACTCTAGGCCCTACAGATCTTGCAAGGCATTTTACTTTGCCATATTAAACTAATCCTACTGGAGTAATCCATGTGTTTAAGCCAAACCTTTTCATCAGGTGGATAAAATTTGCTTCTACAATTAAATGGTGACTGAGTCATCTTTTATTCTAGAAATTTCCAAAATAAGATAGCTTCAGAAACTACTGGGATTAACCCAGTAACAATTTTCAAATGAATAGCAGCTGTGGGAATGGTCTTTTAGTCTTCATTAAGCAATGTAATGGCATGTCCTTACCATCTCTTCGATATAATTGCTCCTGTGTTTAGCACGTAAATTAATCTGGGTTTAACCGTTCCCTGGTCAAGGTGTAGTATCTGTGGGACTTGTGTTGATTTATGCAGATTGTAATGTGAAAACAGTTTTTACCAGCTGATATTAATGTATTGAACTCTCTGAATTAATGTATTCTGGACGCTCTGCTTGTTGTAGAGAATTGGGTTTTAATCAATGAATGGTTTTCTTGTACATCTTGCCAAAGTGTTTTTAAAAGAGCAAGGGACTAAGGGCTCTCGAGAAGAACTCTCAATGATTCCTATACTTTTATGATGCTTTCCTAGTGTATTTGTCATCCTTCCAGGCATCAACCTCTGCCGTTTTTGGTCTCCTGTCCCTTACAGGCTCCTGGTAACATACTGCCAACGGGGCACTGTATTATGGGCTCAGATGCAGAATGCTTCTACAACACGCCATAGAAATGTGAATTGTTTAACATATTAATCGCTTGGCATCGGTGGGTGAAGGAGAAAACCCAAGGTTAGTATTTTTGTGCTTTTCCAAAGTGGCCACGAGCAGGAAGGCCGTAGTTCAAAGAGCATTCTGTAGACGTAGAGCGTGAGCTTGAGAGGTTTCAGTGTAAAAACTGCTGCTCGTTCCTACGTGCACAATGATGAAGGTATTCAGCAAAATCGGTTTGCAAACGTACGGTTACTATCTCGTTTTCTTTCTCTGGCGAGCTAGTGAGTGAACTATGGAAACAGAGAATTGAGTCTGTGATACACAAGGATTTTCTGTGTTTAGCAATGACTCTGGTGCCAGCGAGAGAAACTCCTAGAAGCCGTCTCTGTAGCATTTGGCATTCAACAGGCACCACTTCTTCCAGGCTTCCTGTGGAGACCTGAGCTGAGAGGGGCACACAAGTCATTTAGGCTCCAGGCCCTTTCAAATCCTCGTCTTCTGCCCTTGGGGCTCCTCTAACGGCAAAGTTGAAAAAACATTTGTGAAACTAAGTGAGGGATAGGGACATCATATTCTTAAAATGACAGCAAGGGAAGCATGAAACGTTTACACAGTTAATAGGGACGGCAGCAGTTGGATTCCCAAGAATACAGTATGTAAGGAATTGAATTGATTTGCTTTATGCCAGAGGACAAAGGCAACAACAAGCTGTGAGCTCATCAGTGCAGCTGTCTGAGATGTACCTCCAGCTTGTCGGTTGGTTGGGTCTAGCATCCTGCTCCCGCCTCGGCAGCTGTGAGAACATGTATTCGCTTGGTAATTTGTGTATGGAACGCAGTCTGACTTTGCTCTCAGCCCATTTCATGCTAGGTCTTTGAGCCCACCCAACTGTGCCACAGGAAAGTTAACCTTCAGGTAACTACGAGTGACGAGATGGGGTTGTTCTGAATGGGAGGGGCTGTGCGCTGAGCTCCAGCCGATTCCGTAAGCCGTCCCGTCACTGCTGTCGTTCGTGAAAGAAGCTTTGAAATTGTTGTGAATTTCTGGAAATTAATAGGAGATGGAGTAACTGTAACTGTAGAAGACGAAGAGTGTTAGAGGACTTCTTTTCTGTTAAGCCCATGTTACCTGTGTTTAACAAAATAATGACTTATAAACTTGTGGAATAACATCTTAGAAGTAAAAAAAAAAAAATCACATTTGCCATTCCAGCTGGGCTAATGACAAGTGTACCAGTTTGTGCTCACTAAAGAATCCACTACTGTGATATCTGTATTGTTAACAAGCTTATTTTAATATATATTTATTAACCAGTAATATAAGACAAGCTGTCAATAAAACTGTTATGTTTTACTGAGGGTAACATGAACCTACACAGGAAATAGGGGGGTTTATTCCAATGATTTTTTAATTATTTTGTTTGTATTAAAAATACTGTGTGTTGAATACAGAAAACTTCTTTCCTTCTCTCGCCTGCCCAGGGACTTATTATAAGCCTGGGGCTTGGAATAACTAAACTTAGTTTCCCATCTTTCTTGATAATTCTTGTAACAATGAAATTATGGGGAAATCCCGTTCCTAGGGCTTAATGATAAAGAAATAATAATGTGGGCAGAATGCTCTCTAAAAAGTGTGGGCCCAGTTTTTAGAATACTTTTATGTGTAATACTGGCCTTTTCATTTGGGATCTGTAGCTGCTGGGTTCTGCATTAAACTGGTGCCTTGGACCGATCCTTGCCTAGAAATCACTGCCATTCAGTCAGTGCCCTCAGCTAGCATAAAAATGGCCTGAGTTCAGGTACGGTCTCTGCGGTTTTGTGTATATTCACCCTTAAATCATTTTTGAATACGTGGTAAAAGAAAGGAAATGAGGGGAGAAGATGGGAACAAACCATCACTTCTCTGATTCTCCAGGCTCGTGACTCTCAGGTAAAAGTGAAAAGCAGAAAGATTGACAATAGAGAATGTGATTTGAAGGTCTGGTTTAGATTGCTGTGTAAGCAGGAAATGATAGATCTTGGCAGAGCCTCAACCGTGAAACAAAGCTGTGAAGAAAGCTGATGCTTTGGATAGACAGGAGGAAAAGAGGACCCAGAAAATAGGAAATTGCAGACGTATTTCATTGTGGCAGATCCTGAGAAATTGGTTCTCGTTACCACTGTGTGTGAACAGTTAGTTATTATCCGTCCTGAAGGAAAACAGGAGAGGGTTAACTCTCCAACCAATAGGCTGAAAATAAAACCAGTGACCTGGGCATTGGGTTAGCCTAAAATAAATATCGCTAGGCTGCTTGTCCTCTACCTGTAGTAACATAATTTTAATCGTAGAATGGTTAGGGTAGGAAAGGACCTTAAAGATCATCTAAGGGGAAAATCACTCTCTTATTACTAGAAGCAAAAGGCTCAGCCTGCCCACCGGGGTTACACTAGACGAGCATAGCATCGATGTGCCTAATCGGAGTTAATCATCTTCCTTGCCGCTGAAGGGGCACTCGGGATGGAATACATGCTTTTAAATTTAGTAGTGGCTAATGAATTTCTCTTGTTTCATCTTCTTTTAAGAAAAAAGTGAAGTGGCATGCAGATTATTCTTTTGAATTATTATATAGGGTTGTGTTGCTGTAGAGTGAGGAAATTCTACGCTTTCACAAAATAAAGGATCGTCAGGGACTCGGCATCACTTCAAGGCAGCTCCAGCGCTTGCTGGAACAAAAGGAAGAACTGAAGTGGTGGGAGATGGCAGAGTTATAGCGCTCGAAGAATAATTCTTTTCTGCTCTCCTGTTACCGTATGTGAAGGATCAAACTGTTTATATTCAAAGTCAGCTGATGAGCAACGTTGTGAATCTGTTGTTGGAACAGCGAGCTCCTTGCCTAAAGACCTGACGCAAAGTGAGCCACCCTTGAGCTGAACCTGAAAACATAGCTGTGAAGCACTCCCTCTTCACCGTGGTGGCGTTCGCTACGGCCGAAGGTTCCCCTTCCACGGGCTGTGCTCGTTTCGTAACTCATTTCGGAGTGTGATCTTGGCTGAAGTGCTCTGTTCGGTCTATAGCGGGTGAAAGTGGCTTGATTTTATTGGTCATTTCACACGCTTTGTGCAGCGATTTCAATGCTTGTTTGACGTATTTGAACTAAAATAGTCTTGATTTATATAGGAGAGAGTGTTTTCAGTGAAAACGCCCAGGAGCTATGACTTCCTTCCTGCTTGCCGGGATCGACGTTTGTTGACGTTCGCACTTTGCGAAACGGCAATCTTTCATCTTTCTACGCAATACTGGGCTGAACGGTTCCTCTGCATGGTGCAGCCGTGCTGGCTTGGGATAAGTCTCTGAAACATACGGAACCGCCTTTTCTGATGTCGTGATGAACTGTATTTGTAGCTTTATTAACACTGTATTAACTAGTTCCTGCAGTTGCAGTCAGAAGGCTTTTAAAAGAATGAGAAATACAACAAACCCGGGTATTCTTGCTGAATGCCGTGTTGGATTTTTCCTAGTAAATCATAAACGTGGTGTGTGTGTGCGCGCTGGAAATGAAATTTCAAAATATACAATGAAAGCTTTAAAGCGGGGGAATTGGGATTTTCACATGTGAGATGAATGCTGAGTGAAGCTTGGGAAATTCCCGACTTCATCGGCAGTCCCCGGAATGTGAAATACTCATCTGTTAACCTAGATGTAAGTGCGCTGTGGATCCGCAGGATAGACCTGAACAAGCTCGTGGCAGTCTTTCTGCTTTTGTGTGTGGCAGCGGAAAGAAAATGTATGGAGAGTAAGAGACGTTGTGTGAGTGCTTGGTGTGAGCCGTGACCGGAACGGGACTCCAAAGGAGCTTGGACTTGCTGGGTGTGAGTCTAAAACGTACTTGGTGTCCTGTCAGCTAGTGCCCCCGGCGTCCACCCCCAAAGGCAGACCCACCCCTGTAACCCTCCTGCTGCCTTACCACCTGGGTCCTGTTGGTAAAAGTGTTAAGGTCAAGTAATCTTGATCAATTCTAGCTAATTCTGCCTTTAAAAATTGCAGAGGGCAAACATGAAGCTTTCCACCTACAGGACATGAGTTGGTGGTTTATTCAGTCAAACCCCATCTTTCCTGGGAAACTGGTCGATTACTGCACTGCCTGGAGCAGTCTTTGGTCGTGTCGGCATCACGAGTGACCAGTATATTTTCAGCAACAGAGTTCTCAGTTTTTCATTCCTCCGTGTTTGTGTTTTATGGAGAGCTTCACACGAAAGCTGGGAGACTTTCTGCATGTGTATTAGGCTTTTCTCCCATCCCTGTGCTGGCCGGTGTGACCCCCCCCAGAAAGGAAAGGTTATCTCTGCCTAGTCCAAAGCTCTCATTGAGGATAACCACCAGCCTCCGTGTATCTCTCCCCACCCAAAGTTCACGCGCAGCAGGAATGTTTCCCGTAGTCACAACACGAGTCTGGCAGGCCTTTAACTTTCTTCTGAACTGTTCCTGCCTGTTTGTGTACGGTAACTGTGATCTGTGAAAAATAAGGGGGGTTATGGTCCTTGGCAAGGCTTCTCCTCTCGTTATTAGGAATCTTTGGATTGGTGTCATTTTCACAGGAGTTTTCGTGGCCCCAGCCTTGAACATGGTGATGCTTTGGAGCAACTGATCACTGAATTCCCACTATTGTCTTAATGGTGTTGCCTTGAGCTCTGTTACAACAGAATCCAACAGGCTCTTTAAAAACAAACAAAAAAAGAGTTCTTAAATTCAAATGAAACCATGCCAGCTCTTTACAAGTCTCTCAAGGGTTTTATGGCTTTATGTAGAACGCTTAAACTGTGTCTTTGAGAAGCAGCTGCATTTGCCACACTCAGAAATCATGCCTGTAATTTCCCTACTCGTGCCAAGCTAAAATAAAACACCTCTGGTTGCTCCTTCTGAAACTTTCCACTCCGGATAAGGCCAATAAGTATTTTTGGAAATGTTTCTTAGAAAGGTTGGTATAATTAGTCTTGCTTTCTTTTTTTTCCCTTCTGTTTATTTGTTTGGCAAAAGACCACTTTTCTACATTGATCTGAAAGGGCAATATTCCATCTGGCCTCAAACTCAGCATTCACCCCTTTCATCAGTCGGGTCTTGGGAAACTGTCTTGTACTGAATGTGAAAAATGAGCCTAATTCATCTCTCTGCTTATAAATAGCTACTTTCCAAGTACCGAGTTTTAGTGCATGCACTTGTATAGCAGGTACTTGCCTGAGAAACAGATTTGTTACCAACCCTTCTTTTACAAACTCTTCTTGTTGCCCTTGTTTGCTGGTTGTGCTTGACATTAGGATAGTTGAGTGTTCCACGCGGTGGCATGAGCCAGGGGGCTTGGGGCGAGTTTAGCTGGTGTCAGGTGGCCTTTTAGTGCCACTTCTGCTCTGGCTGAAGCAAAAGGGGATAAGGAACTTCCTCCAGCCAATACAAGAGGGCACATATCACATTGAGGTTTCCCATGAAGAGACTCTCGGAGCTAAATCCTTCAGAAAACAGCAGATTTTGGTAATGGCAACGAATCCTTGTGTTGCTTGACAGTAGCCAGGAAACACTGTGACTCAAAGTCCAACTCTGCCTTCTGGGCTGATCTTGTTCTGTGATTTCTGTACCTTGTCCAGAGCTGTTGTCATGCAAGTCAGGCTGTGCCTCACAAAGGGCTGCCTGCAGTCAGGAGATACATAGGGTCATGGAATGGGTTAGGTTGGAAGGGACCTTAAAGCCCACCCAGTGCCACCCCCTGCCATGGGCAGGGACACCCTCCACTAGACCAGGGTGCTCCCGGCCTCATCCAGCCTGGCCTTGGGCACTGCCAGGGATGGGGCACCCACAGCTTCTCTGGGAACCTGTCCCAGGGCCCCCCACCCTCTCTGGGAAGAATTTCTTCCTGATATCTAATCCCAATCTCCCTCTTCCCATTTAAACCTGTTACCCCTTGTCCTGTCACTTGCTGCCCTTGTGAAAAGACCCCCCCCATCTTCCTTGTAGCCCCCTTCAGGTACTGGAAGGGGCTCTAAGGTCTCCCCAGAGCCTTCCCTTCTCCAGGCTGAACCCCCCAACTCCCCCAGCCTGGCCCCATGGCAGAGGGGCTCCAGCCCTCGGAGCATCTCCGTGGCCTCCTCTGGCCTCGCTCCAGCCAGTCGATATGACATCATGTCACAGTCCCGGCCGGGTTTCCCTAAGGTGGTGCGGTAGTATTATTCATTATTAGTAGAAATGGGTGATAGCAAATCAGTCACCCAAAAATTGTGTGGGGAAAAAAAAAAAAAAATAGGCAAAGTGGCAGTCAGACTTTGACTGGGTAATTCATTGGCCTTCTGCACGCCGGGAAGTTTGTGTGCTCCGCATTTTCACGGAGCACTTGCTCTTTGCACTGTTCCATGTAACTGCTTCAGTTTCTTCCTTGGCCTTGTGAGAATAGCTCTTTAAAAGAAAGGGCGTCATGACTGGAACAGTGAGGGAAGCAGTGCGGGTAGATTGGTGCCTTGTAGGAGGAGCCAGTGCCTTTCTCCCCCAGCTTTGATTTCTCTTCTCCAGAGTTGCTTGTTACCTTTATTTTGGTAATGTGACTGGCTAGGCAATTCTTTTCTCCCCACCTAGGCAAAGAGATGAAAACAAAGAAAGGAAAAGTTAGTGGGAAAAGTAGAGGCTGAACAGTAGAGGGAATACTATTGGAATCGTAAAGAGCTTTGCACCAAACTTGGAAGTTGCCTGAACTCGAGGTTCCAGGCAAAAGGCTCTCCTGAAATGGCGTTTTGGATAGTAAATGAGAATTACTCGCCTTGTTTCAATTTTCCTGGAATAATGTATGGAAAAAGGTGGTCAGTCATGTTTTTGATCCAAGTAACTGCTTTTCCATATATGTTTAGTTCCAGCAATTTGAAATAATTCCACTTGGTAGCAGCTGCAAAGGAAATTCAGACCTTTGATTCGATGCCTTCGTGCGGATCAAGGTGTCTAATGTTGGTTGCCCAAGTCTGAATATTTTTGGATCAAGGATTTGATCTGTGACAGCCGAGCTTGAATCCCATATTTTTGGCAGACATTAGAAAGTCGTCAGGCTAAAAAACCCAAGTGTATTCTGCTTGCCCCCAGCAACGCAGAGCCTCTTAAGCCACCACGTCAAACTCTGTCCCTCTCTGCACCTTCAAGCATTCCTCACTGTTAGTTTCTCCCCCTTGCAATCTGCACCGTTTCTTCCTCTCTTCCCGTTCTCCGGTTTCTCGTTGGCTCACACTCACCAGAATGCATTGCGGCGTGTGCAGCGAGCGGGAGACGTGGGGTCGACCTGGTTGTGCAACGCTGCCCCGTGGAAACAGCCGGGGAGACTTGAGGGGTCAGTTCGCTTGGCCTTGCAGAACTAGGCGGTGTCGTAACGAACAGTGCAAGTGTAAGCGTTCGGGTTTGCTTTTCTGAAATCCTGCTTCCGCTAGTCAGCAGCCAGTTCTTCCAAAACTGAATTCCACCTCTGGTTTTCCAGGTCTGTCTCTGCTTACCCTGTACGCTAACGTCTCCTTCTTACACATTAGTCTTACCTAGTTTATACCGAGAGAGAATTAATAATGCCATGACTTACCTGTATTCTTTGAAGTGGCATAATTAAAAAAAATTAAACAGCCAATGGCTCTGATTTTGGTAAGCATTAGGATGGTTGAAGTCATGCTCAAGAGTTGATAACTCCTATAAATCTTATTGAGCTAAGTCTCTTTGACTTATTTACCTTTGTAGTTGTGGCTTTGTTCTTTCCTTTGGTGAGCTGTTTTCTACATCATGTGCTCCCAGGTCTTGGCACGTGAATCCGTTCCGAGAAGATACGCTACGTTGCGACTACCGCAGCTGCTCTGCAGATACCTATTTGTCCTGGCCAAAGCGAAATCACCAGTCGTGAGTGAGTTAGCATCAAGTCTGGTTGTTTTATAGACAACATGAAGCTCTTTCATATTCGGTGGTCACATGAATGATTGATAGACTCATTATTTTTAAGGAACTATCACACTGTAATGTTTCCAGATGTTATCCAATAGAACCTTGTGCTATTACTATAGGGAAGTATCAATCAGTAAATAGCCCATGTCACTCACTGCCCTTCTACGCAGTCGCAGCGTTCTGATCCTGTGGTTTGGCTTCGTTTACAAAAGCGTCTTCAGTTCAAATGGTTTATTGTTCCGTGCGTTACGCTGCAGACCAGCAGTGGGACAGTTTGAGTGCATGATGCGATCAGCCTCCTACAAACTAAGTGGAGCCAACAGTGATCCATACTCCGGTGAAATGTCGTCAAGGAAAACTAAAATCCTGCAAAAATTGTTTCTAGTGAATCAGTAGAAGACATTAGACCATCTGTTACTCAGCTTTTACTCCACTCTTGTGCTAGAAGGCTTTCTGCTGTCAAAGGCTCTTCCTTCCATGGAAGCAACTGCTGTGCTTGTGACTAGAGGATGCGAGTTTGTTTGCAGCAGCCTTTCTCAGTTTGAAAGCTGGCTCTAATAAATGTGCTAGTAACTGTAATATGATAGCCAGACACTTCTGATGTGGCTCAGGAAAGAGCATAGGTGCATTGGTTCTCAGTGTGAGAATTAGAGGCTTGGAGGTTCTGCTGTTTGTGGGACGTCCCAAACTTATGTAGACTTGGTATAAGATCAACTAGAACTGTCGCTTTGCAAATTTTTGATGAAGAGCATGTAAAAAACCTCTAACACCAAACACGTGAAAGCTAACACCCAACCTAAATGACTTTGTCCAAATTCATTCAAAACAGGGAGTAGTAACCTTTGCAGTTTTTATGCTAAATGTTGTGACATCTAGTGACACTGGTTTTAACCCCTAGTTTTTACGGCTGTTTTTTAAAAGGACAATTCAAGGTATGTTGTAGGGGAAATTCAGTCAATAGCAGAAATGAAAAATGCCCCTTGTGTTGCTTTGCCACTGATGCATCGCTGTTGGAGATGGACAACCCAATGTAAAGAGTGTTTGACAGCTATTAAGACCTGTTGTAAAAGAGGTGTTTTGAGTGTACAGGTTTTTATGGTACTATTGAGGGTCTCTAACCCAAGGAATCTGTAGCTTCGATTGCAAAACTGGATGAAATGGGTGGAAAATTCCATGCAGAACAAGAATGAAGCTTTTTTTTAAAAAAAAACAAAAAACCCCCGAAACCACCAAAACAATAAGTGAGGGGGTGTGTGTTTACGTTCATAGAACCACAGAATGGTTTGGGTTGGAAGGGACTTTAAGGATTATCTAGTTCCAATACCCCTGCCATGGGCAGGGACGCTTTATTTTCATACTTAATGTATGCTTGGCAACTTGTTTTGTGTATTGGCCTTGTATGTATTTAATATTGCTAGCATAATTTCTTATTAGAAATAGCCTTTTTGATAATTTTCTTTAACGCTATTTTGTCAAATTTCCACGCATCTGAGATTAATACAGTGATTGTATTTCCATAGGCATTTGGAAGGTCCATTTTCAATACTAATCTGTCTTCCTTTGTAATATCAAACATATCTGTAGTTTGGAGGATGCTGACAAGCAGAAGAATGACATACTCGATCTAGTATCCAGGTGCAGCGGATATGGGTCGCATCCATAATGAATAAACTCAGATGGGTTTGAGTACAAGGACCAAAAGACATACCTGTAGTTGGAGGAGGATGTATCCTAAATCCATGTAAAGACTGTACTAGTGGGACAATGGGGAAAGCAGAATATTCTGTCTTCCAGTATTGTAGTCTCTATTTTCTTCTAAAGTTTAATGTTTTTATAGAAAAAACAGTTAAATTTCCTGCTGACTCTGCAGCATTGATGGTATCAGTTGCAGGTTGCTGCATGAGCTAAGTCCTTTTGACCAATGTGCTGTTACCTTGATTCATCTTGGGGACGAGGGGCTGGAAAGCTGTCAGGCAGGAAAGGACCTGGGGGTGTTGGTCGGTGGCCGACTGAATATGAGCCAGCGTGTGCCCAGGTGGGCAAGAAGGCCAAGGACATCCTGGCCAGCATCAGGGACAGTGTGGCCAGCAGGAGCAGGGCAGGGATTGTGCCCCCGTACTGGGCACTGGGGAGGCCGCACCTCGAGTCCTGTGTTCAGTTTGGGCCCCTCACTGCAAGAAGGACATGGAGCTGCTGGAGCGTGTCCAGAGAAGGGCGACAAAGCTGGGGAAGGGTCTGGAGAACAAGTCTGATGAGGAGCGGCTGAGGGAGCTGGGGGGGGTCAGCCTGGAGAAGAGGGGGCTGAGGGGAGACCTGATCGCTCCCTGCAGCTCCCTGGAAGGAGGGTGCAGGGAGGCGGGTGCTGGTCTGTTCTCCCGGGTAACTGGTGACAGGACAAGAGGAAACGGCCTCAAGTTGTGCCAGGGGAGATTTAGGTTGGATATTAGTGAAAACTTCACTGAGAGAGTGGTCAGGCACTGGAACAGGCTGCCCAGGGGAGTGGTGGAATCACCATCCCTGGAGGGGTTCGAGGATCGTGTAGATGTGGTGCTTGAGGACAGGGTCTGGTGGGCGTGGGAGTGTTGGGGTGACGGTTGGACTGGATGATCTGACAGGTCTTTTCCAACCATAGTGATTCCGTGATTCAGTGGACAAAATGACTCTCTTGGTTGGTGACAGACAGACGAGGCTTTGCCAGCTCGTCGTTGCACTTGGCTATCAAACGAAGCACTTCTTGTGTGGAGTTTTCAGAGGTGTGGGGGTTGTTGCACGCGCTGGGGACGGTGGGTTGCTGTGGGAGTGCTCGGGTATTTGAACTGTGTACAGTATGAATGTGGGAAAAATGGGTTTTTCTTTATTGCTTGCCTGAAAGGAGCCCGTCTTCTGGTGCGTAGGGAAACAACGTGGCTCGAAGCACACACAACTGAAATGGTTGAGGTGACCTTACCTACCAGATATCTGTCTGCCTCATAGAAACGCTGCAACATCTGGAGTGCTGGTTTCGCTGGATGTGGCTAACTTTAGGAAAATTGAAAGATGTTACAAAGGCTGAACTCGCTAAGAAGAATTTTCATTAACAACAATCCCTGAACGAATATTTGTGTACGGGCACAAACTACTTGAAACTCCGTATAAATGTGCCTTTTCATTAGACCTTTTCCATATTTCCTTTGAAGTTTCTTAATAAGTTTAGAACTTTGTTCCCTCTGAGCCAACCGGGGGCAAATGCTGATTTCATTTACACTGATTTACTAACATTACTTTGAACAAAACTGATACATTATGTTTCTTTTGCAAGGAGCATTTTCCTGTGGTACTTCACTACTTCCAGTGTGGCTCAAAGCCAAAAATTAAAGATGTGTGTGTGTATGCACACACACAAACAGCCCAATTAGCTATTTAAATGTGTCAGAACCCCACGATGTTTTAGCTTGACAAAACCAGTGTGGGCTGTTTCTTGGAAATAATAGATTTATAAAGTGCTTTTGATTCATATTTCTGTAAGGAATCTCTTTGTTGTAGCCCTGCACGGGGTTATCAGCCTGCACTTCCCTCTTGCGAAGGCTTTTTCTGTTTGTGGAATTTGCTTTGTGGTCGCTTTCTGAAAAACGAAGAATTTTAATTTTACCAGTAGAACCTCAGTGGTTCTGTCCCTGGGTTTCTTAGCTGTTTTTCTTTTTCTATATGAACTTCTGTATTCCCATCTTGTCACAATCTCTTTGGTCCTTGGCAGTGGCAATATCTTTTCTTTCAGGCATGCTGACCTCTCCCATTCCCTTTGAAGCACTTACGATCCTATCCAAGAGCTGCATTCCAGCTGTGGCGCCTTCTGAGGTACTGAATATATTAAGATAAAAAGAAATAAGCTCGACTATATTAATAAGAAGCTTAAATGTTTATGCAGGCATAAGCTTTGAGAAATTAGATACCCAAAAATAAGGCTTGAATAGGAATGATGAAGTAACTAAACCAAAAGCCCAAAGAATGATGCTCTTTCTCAGCCTGTTCCGACCCAGTCAGTGGTCGTAGAACATTTATTACTACTGAAACTATTTCAGTATCTAAGTGAAGGCTACTCAGAGAACGTAGCATGAAAAAATTGCAAGTTCTTTAGAAGTGCTTCGTCCTGTTTAAGTTCTGTGAAGTAACTGGAACTAACATCTATTCTCGTACCTTGCGTCTCTTCTGCTTCAATATGACAACCTACGGGGGGGTAACGCTTTGCATAATCATAAAACAAATGCAAGGGGAACTCTTTTTTTTTCCCCAATTTGAGCATTACAAAGACTGCTCAGCGTTGTCTGGCTGCAAAATTGAGATGGATGGAAGACGGGTGAGGAGTGGTTAAATAAGATGGCAAATCCCATTTTAGGGTGCCCAGTACAGGCTCAAATACATCATTGGTAAGGATCATAAAGGATCAAACTGATCCAGAATGGTTTTTCTGGTTGAAATGTGTTTGGAGAGGGTGACTTTGCCCTGGTGGGTTTCAACTCCTGGAAAAGTAGGTGTCCTCTGTCCTTCAGTAGCCATCTCAAAATGTGCTTAACTCAGGCTCTGGCTGACGAGAGAAATGCAGCCTTTCTGTCCTCACTGGTGGTAGATCAAGGTGGTGCTGTTGTACCAAGTGATATTTTACACATCTGGAACTGACGGTGAGAGGCTAGAACACATCTCTGGTATAACCGCTAGGATGTCTTACGGGGAAGCACGGAGATCGCAGGTTCTTTGGGCTTCTCTGAGTCCTGCTTGTGTGTTGAGAGACAGAAACCTGCCTGCGGCCCCGTTTATTTCGGCGGCATCCTGGGTGGCAAATGGGAGACTCGCACTCTTCCTCCAGTCCACGCTAGCGCCCAAGGCTTTCCTCAAAGCCTCGTACAAACCAGTGATTTCTTTCTACAGCACAGAGAAGCAGCTTAAACAACGAGGAACGGTTCTGTGCTGTGGCTGACCTGACCTTCGTTGCCTGACGAGGGAGGTGTCATCCTTAAGCACGCGTTGGCTGTACCTTGTGAAATCGGAGTCGGTGTTTTGCTAACTCACAGCAGAGGAAAGCTGTATGTGCCCAAAACTCCAGTTCGGGGATAATCTCGTTTGCAGCCAGTACGATCAGCTCGTATCCTTAAAGTTATGTACGTGTTTAAGTGCCTCATTGAACTGAAAACTCTCAACGTTTCTAAAAACACTTAGCTGGAACAGTTTTCACATTGCTGGTGTTTATTTTGTGTGCTTGAAATGGGAACTGTTGTATTTTCATCAGGTCAGGAAGGAAAAAAACCCAGAAGTAGAGACTCTGACATTAGTTCAGCGGGGATGTGCAGAGCACTGGGCCTCACCGAGGTTGTATTCCAACACAGTTTTCCTTGAGGAAGGATGATTTTCACTGTTGACTCTCAGGAAAAGAAAAGCATACCTCTTTGTAGATACCAAAGTTTTCTGGGAGGTCAGGGAGCGAGAGGGTTGTCAAGAATCCTTCCTTCTATAGCAGGATCGCAATATACACAAACGACTGGTGAAACTGAGGTTGCGTACAGGCCCGTATGTACCTACGAGTCCTTTTAGCTCCGAAACCCCGTTCTGGGGATACGAGCAACGTAAATGTTCTGAACATTTATGTGAATTTTCACATAAACGGAGCACGAGCAAACAGATGAGGGAAGTAAGTAGAGAACATTAAACTTAATGAGAAATAGGTTTGCCTATCACAAAACAAATTTATATGGTTTCTGTCTAAGGGATATAGAAGTAACTTTTTTTTTTTTCATTCTCTTTTGGCCGCAAAGGGCGCTTTTTTTATGTGCTACGCAAGAATGAAGACCTTAGACTTCAGATGTTGCCTTCTTTATTTCATTAATGTTAATACAGGAAATCAAAAAAGATCACAAAAACACTATGTCTCATTATCAGGATGTTTCTTTTGATTCTGAACATGCCAGCAAAGAATGCTTGATCCAGCAACATCAAAAGCCGAAGCCATTTGTGCTTAGTTGGTTTGCCTTAGATATTTTTTTTCTTCAAGACAGAAGGTTTAGCTTTTTTTCCTAAACTCCAAAGCATGAGACTGCAAGTGTACATCTCTTACTGCATCTGTATTTTATGGGAATATCTTACTCGGAGCACAACAGATGGACTCATTTTAGCCAAGGCTTGGAATGTTCAATGTTATAGTATTAAGATGTGGATACGTAGGCCTATACTTTTATTACTGAGAGGCAGAGCCTGTTGATTTTAGTGCTTCTTTATCGAGGAAAAATAGCCAACAGCAGATGACTTGCAGCACTGATTTCTTTTTTTAATGGTTTATTTTTAATAACAAAAGTGGCTACATGAGGAACAGTTGCTGAATCAATTAATTACTGACCGGTTTTGTGCAGCTACTGTTTTACAAATTTTATCCAACTGACCATACAGGTACTTAAAATCGTTTGGGGGATTCTGGTTGTGCAGTCTTACTGCTAGAACAGGTAAACTGTGTCACGCTGTAAAAATATCGGAGCGATTGGAGGTTTTGTTTGCATGGTTTTGACCCTTGATAAAGCTTAAAACCCATCTGACAGGGTTACTGCAACTACCTTGAAGTCAGTGACAGCTAAATGTTACAGGGAGACACCTGAGAGCCGGTTAAACATGATGAAGTGTTGTTCTGCTTGTTTTGCCAGTTTGGAAGGAACACGTTTCACTTCTTGAATGTTTTCCCATAATATTCCACATTTGATGACAAATGCAAGGTGACAGTTGGAAGGCTCTCTCTATTGTTTCATGCTTTCCAATATGCTTGGATTGGATCGAGATTGTAATGAATTCCAGAAAACCTAGAGAATTTCCATCGTGCGCACTATCAAAATGTGGATCTGTACTCAACAAGAAACGCAATAACGGAATAGTCTGGGGACTGGAGAGCGTGGGGGGTTCATAATAGGATATGGACCCTCCTGTTCACCATTTAGAATTTAGAGCAGGTGAGCAGCAGCTAATATATTTTCCTGTTAGTCCGCTCCTTGGGTGGCCTTTGTGAGGAGAGTTGGACTGAGCAAACACCCAGGACGAGGGCTGAAGGATCGAGGTGATCTCAGACACGTGCTGCGTGCTCTTCCGCAGGTAGACCCTGGAAGTGGTTGTGTAGGCACTGGTCCTGCTGTACGACACCCCTCTCTGATGGGAATGGGGATGTGAGGCACAGCCCGCCTCGTGTCTCATACAGGCTGGGTGAGGCTTGGAGCAACCTGGTCTAGCGGAAGGTGTCCCTGCCCATGGCAGGGGGTGGCACTGGGGGGGCTTTGAGGTCCCTTCCATCCCAAACCGCTCTGGGATTCTGTGATACAGCTTGTGCAGGGCTGGCTCCAGGTGCAGACAAGGCAAGCAGGGGGATGACTTCCAGCATTTCCAGTGGGTCTTATTTGCCTACACAGTGCCTATGGCAACCTTGAGGGTGATGCCAAAGGCAGCTAGAAAATAAGGGTTTGGAGGGAGCAGCACTTCCTTGGTGTAACAATCCTGCCTCTCCATGGAAGCAGGACCTGCCATCTCAGCTCTCCAGTTGTGTCCCAAATTCCCCCTTTGTCCCCACTGCCCCTCTTTTTTTCCTCTTCTCATGAGTGCTTCCTGCACTCAGCATTTGCTCTGCTTCTAAGCAAATACAAGTTCAAAGTATTGAGGTGAGATGCCTTTCGGGCTCTGAAATCATTTTTATCCCATCTCATGGTTGTTTGAGGTCTGTCTGAGGAGACAGTAGGCCAGCATCCTAATACAGCAGCATATGGATAAAAAGACTCGTTCCTTCAGTTGGTAATGTTAAAAATGTGGGCCCCCAGTTTTACACATCAGGCATGTGTGTTAGTTTTCAGTTATTTCACAAAACAATTGGAAAGATTTTCACCTCGGTACATGGTTTATATCCCCTGGGATGTGCATTTACAGCTTTTCTGTGCAGGGAGCAACAAAAGAGTGGGTTTAGGCCACTTCTTCTTCTTCTAATGGAAATTATTTACAGAAACTTTGTGAGTTACTCAAAGCAAAGTCTGAAATACTGATGTGTTAACGCGTACTACAGTCTGAAAACTGAGGTACATTTGTCCATGCGGTGAATTTAAAGTTTGCTGTTGACTCTGGGGTGACCAGTATAGACAAATGCTACCAACTAAATATCTTATTTCAGGGGCTTGGGACCTGAAAACGTGGTCGTGTTACCATACTGGGCTGATATTTTGAGTTGTCAATAGAAATACTGTTTATCAGGGATTGTCCTGCTCTGACTTTAACGGACTTTTCTGAAGCCAACTTCGTTGCCAGGGGCTTGGGAAACTGTGGAACAGTGTTTTCAGGAGGGACCCCCTCAGCTAAAACTACTCCAGCGGTTTAGTTTTTGAGTGACCTTGGAAGGCTCTGTGATGCGACATGAAATTGTGTCAAGTTCACAGGGTGGCTTGGGCATTCAGTGACACAAGACCTGACGTCTTGGCATTTTGAATCTATCAGGGTTAAACTGCGAACTCAAACTTTTTGAGGTGGCTGAAGGAAGGGGTGTGCGAAGCAACAAAGTCATTTCTACAAGGAAATGACCAAAGGAAACGGTTGCCTGAGTCTACAGGCTGCCTTGCAGTTGTGATTGCTGCGAGTTGCATAGATCTCACCATAATTTGAAGGTACAAACAGTCACCAATTAGATTTTTCTGTTTATACGCTCTTTCTCCATTTTTATAATCTGCAATGTCTTGATAAGAAGCAGTAAACGTAAGTTGGGGTCGCAAACTTGTTATATTTTGGCAGCAGATAGCAGTGTGAGAGCAAATTTGAAAGAAAGTGTTAAGCTTTAAAGGTCTGCAGTCTGACAGGCTGTTATCTTTTATCCTCCCAGCACAAATCTTTATGCTGACTGCTCTCGTATCCCTCCGTTCCCTGGGGGAACTTGGGTTCACTCACATGTTGCTGGACAAGAGACAAAGAAGATCTGTTCAACACATGTAGAACAGATGCTCGGGGGAGGAGGGGGGGAATTTTCCAGCGCAGTTACTGTAATATCCATCGCTGCTGTCGTGCTCCCTGTGCAAGCGCTGCCGGCCTCCGCAGAGCTACTCCTGGGGATTTTCCCGTCTTGGAGACGGCCCACCCAGAGAGCTGCCCCTGCGGGTATTTGCATATCAAAAATACTCTCGTGGGGTGTCACCTGCTTCCGCACCGAGAGCACTTTTTAATGAGGGAGGGTAAAGGAGATTGAAACACTGAATGGCTCGCCTCTCAAAGGCACGGCTTAGGGGATGCAGGAGTATGGGCTCAGGAGAGAATGCCCGCGACGTGCGGTCACTCGCAGCAGCGGTGATCAGGGAGCAGGCATCCCTTTTCCATGCTCTGGTTGAGCAAGTTGTGGACAGCAGGAGGTGAGGAGGTGTCATGAGTCACATACTCATCGGAGGCACGTAGGTATGTAATACAGTAGGTATGTAGTGTAGGTACGGGGAGCTAAAACTATTTTGTAGCAACAGGACAAGGGGTAACGGGTTTAAACTGAAAGAGGGAGATTGAGAGGGGACATAAAGAAGCAATTCTTCCAGGAGAGGGTGGGGAGCACTGGGACAGGTTCCCAGAGAAGCTGTGGGTGCCCCATCCCTGGCAGTGTCCAAGGCCAGGCTGGATGAGGCTGGGAGCAACCTGGGCTATGGAGGGTGTCCCTGCCCATGGCAGGGGGATTGGAACTAGATGAGGTTTAAGGTCCCTCCCAACCCAAACCACTCCAGGATGCTCTGATTCTAAGAACAGTCATCTCTTTGGGCAGTACTTGTTGCTGGGGAGCATGGGAAGACCCTGAGATTGATGCTACGAGAGAGGAAAGGCAAATAGTTTTGGTAATTTGCCTGGTGTCTTTTGTGCAGGTCTTTAAAGGAGTTTTCTGCCAGGGTGGGCAAACAGAGGTTGGATTGGTTACGGTGACTTCAGTCCTTGGAATAACGCCTGTGAAGGTGCAAGGCAGGGAGAAACTACTCTGAGATATAAAAAACCAGCCAATTATGCTGTGTGTTTATTCTGGTGTTTTCACCAGCATGTGAAGCACAGCAAAAACGGATGCAGGACAGAATTTGCCCTTCCTAAGCAGTATATGTGGTGTTAGCTTCCAGCCCAGACTAGCTAAAGCTGAAAATACATATTCGGCTCACTAGAGGATCAAAAATGAAGTAAAAATGAAAATACAGTGTGCTGCTGTATATCACTGTTCCCCAGGCTCTGCAAATGCATCTGACCAATGGAACAAGCAATCACACCTAAACCCAGCCGTACCGTAGGCTGCTACAGAGTTGTATGACTACTGAATGGCTTCATCACAGTGCAATACGGTTCAGTTACTGCTTGCCCAAATCCAACCTTGGGACCCCTGATTAGAGTGGGGACTTAGGGACTTGCAGAGCGCCTTCTCAGGTAGGACAAATGTTTTAGGTAGGGAAATATTTGCAGACAAAGTTCTCAGGATAGTGAGGTGTTTCCCCAAACGTAGAAAATAAATAGAGGGGAGAAAAAAAAGGCATCTGGCCTTGACAGAAAAGTCATTGTGACATGTAGCAACCTGCCAAAACCAGGGAGCATGAAACCTTACCGCTCAGCATGGAAAATGGTCCAGGCTGCTCCTCCTCTCTCTGAGGAAAGCTGTGCACACCTGTAGTTTTGTATGTGTACAAATATATACGACAGGTTAATGAGCCTAATTTGTTCTCAGAAAATGATGGAATGATCTGCTCAATACTGTGTTTTGGCTCCTGTAGGTCATGTGGGTTCGTGAATGTCCAGGGACGGTGGAGATGTAGGCTAAGGCATTGCCTTGAGTTTTAGTTGCAGCATATGATTTTGTTTAGGAGTTTAAGACTGGAAAAAAAGGCATTCCAAGTACTTTCCAGTTATGCAGTGTCCTCCTAGGTGGAGAATATCTCAGCCAGCTTGAAAGAATTGTTGCTCTCTCGGTAGACCTGCCCTTTTACAGTAGGTTGCTCTGCAATGTTGATTAAGGGGAATAAATGACGTGCTCAATAGCTGCATTCATTTTTCTGAGATATCCCAGACGACGGTGTTGGACACTTGCTCCTCTCCCTCTGCTCTTATCTGCTACCTGGTTCTGTCTTAGCAGCGGAGTTACTACGGGAGGTGATGACTTCTGCCAAGTAGGTACAATCTGGCCATCTCTTCCCAGCAGCTGGGATATGCTTTGAGGTGGAATATCATCCCCTTGTGTTGGACTACTCACTGCAGCTTCCGAAGTGAGGTGCTGGAGCGCCAAAGTGCTCTCGGTTTGATGGTGGTTGGATGTTGTGCAGAGCGAGCAGGCTGGCGGTGCTGCCAGATCTCAGGTTAAAACTGGAGCTGTAAAACAGCTGATAACGAGCAAAAAAACCACCCCAAATCCACACCAGGATAAAAAGCTGCGATGTAATAATCACCTCAAAGTTTAGTGGAGATGGTGGGAAAACTCAGGTTTGGGAAGACATAAAGGATTTTTATGGCATGGAAATGTGTACGTGTCTGAGTTGGGGGTTTCCTGGAACATATTTTCATAAAATCAATAACATGGTCAAGTGGTTTCGTTCTTATGGTTTCCTGGGGCTATTGCTATTTTATAGAGATTAGTCCACCGGACGTCCCGGGTTTCCTGTTGTTATTATTCACACTTTACACCGTGGTTTAGAATGAGCTCCCCTTTGCCAGTTTCAGAAGACGTTCTCTTTGCTGTGTTGCTACTTCCTTATGTTATCACTCTATCGTGACGAGTTTAATTTTTGAGAATGATAACCAGCAAAGACAGAGTTTTCTTTTTATTACTCCAGCCTCCTGTTTAAATGCACGTTCAGTCGCTGCCTTTTTTAACACGGTAAAATCACACAACTAGTTGTAAAGTCTGCTTTCAAAATAAAAGATGCTTCAGATACAGAGTCTGCTTTTGAATCCTTGAACTGGCAAGTAAAGCACTTGCCCAGTTTTAATCAAATCAGCTGGAGTTTAGCTGAATCTTTCCATGCTTAAAGTTCCTGTATTTAAACATGTCTGTTGTGATTCCAGGATCAACTTAACGTGGTCCAGAATGGTTCTACATTTCAGTACCATGTAGTTTTGGTTAGAAGGGATCATTACAGGGTGGATTGAGATGGGCCATCAGGAAGGAATTCTTCCCGGGGAGGGTGGGGGGCCCTGGGACAGGTTCCCAGAGAAGCTGTGGGTGCCCCATCCCTGGCAGTGTCCAAGGCCAGGCTGGATGAGGCTGGGAGCAACCTGGACTAGTGGAGGGTGTCCCTGCCCATGGCAGGGGGTGGGACTGGGTGGGCTTTAATGTCACTTCCCACCCAAACCAGGCTCTGTTTCTATGAAGCTGCCCAACTGTGGTTCATGTAGAAGGATGCTGCGTTGCCAATACTTTTAACACGAAGTTCAAAAAACATCCTGTAAGTCGAAGCCTCTCTCCCTCCTCCTGTGCTCCTGCACCTGGATATTAATATATATTCAAATGTGAGAATTACTGTAGAAGTTGTTTTTAATTGTGGTGTGAATGCTCCTTAGAGGACACTCGTATTCTCATGCGTTTGGTATCACTACTTCGTCTATCTCGCCTGAAAAAAAAAAACCAAGAGGAAGAAAAAAGGTTCATCTGACCCTGAAATTCCAGATGCCTGAGATTAAAAGAAAGGGCTGGGTTATCCCATAATCTATACTGGCACTATAGCCGCTAAGTAATTTACTGCGAGCGCTGTGGAAATGATGATGTATGCCATGGGTCGCTGTGAACACAGCTGGGTTTCATCAGTCTCTGTTCCCTATAATGAGCCAGAGAACTATCAATGACTGTTACGCATTTGATGTCAGCGTTTGGGTAGGTCTGAGGTTTAATTATTTTATGAAGTTTTGTTTCAGTCGTCTTGGGTGCTCCAGTTTCTTATTGTTTTTATTCAGTAGCAAGTGAGGCATCATTGCTTTAATAGCTAACAAAGAGAAATCTCAAATGAAAAAAATCTGCTTTGTTCATGGGAACTGAGACAGAAAGCGACAATACCCCACTTTCAGACCGACTTTGCTGTTCTGCCATTCATCAGATGACAGTTAAATCAGTTCCCTTCTTGGCTGACAAGAAATCCGAAGTCTGGAATGCTCAGCCATCGCACCTTCCAGACTAACATTTGCTTGGCTGTGGGTTGCCACTTCTCTAATTCTTTTCCTCTCTCTGCTGCTTCTCTTGTCTGAAGAGATGTTTCTCTATTTCTGTCTCTTTTTGCCTTGACACCATATTAAATTAATTTCCAGTAATAACTTTCTTTTGCCCAATCAAGTCTAATCCTCAACTCACGCTGTGGTGAGAAGTTCACTCAAGCTTTAAAAGCAGCCTTCCAGTGCTTGGGGGGGCTTTTTCCAAGGGCAGGGAGTGACAGGACAAGGGGCAACAGGTTTGAACAGAAAGAGAGAGATGGAGATGGGCCATCAGGAAGGAATTCTTCCTGGAGAGGGTGGGGAGGCCCTGGGACAGGTTGCCCAGAGAAGCTGTGGGTGCCCCATCCCTGGCAGTGCCCAAGGCCAGGCTGGATGAGGCTGGGAGCAACCTGGGACAGTGGAGGGTGTCCCTGCCCATGGCAGGGGGTGGGACTGGGTGGGCTTTAAGGTCCCTTCGCACCCAAACCAGCTCACTGGCAGATAATAGTCCTAGTGCTCATGGTGCTGCACTAAATTGACAGAAACATCTCAAATGATGTGGTTCTGGGGTCTCTGTGTTGTGTGTTCCAAAGTCCCAGAGCCAAAAATGGGGTTTGATTCACTGTGACTTAATTCAGTCATGACGTGGGGCAGCAGCCTTGATCCAAGTCGTCGTGGGGCAGTGGATGCTCTGCTACCCTGGTTACTGGTTTTACGGGGGAGCTGCTGCCAGGTTGTGGTCCATCTGCAATGTACTATGAAGTGTTCTAGCAGAACTCTTGTTATCTAGGTCAGGCCGTGATTTATCTTTTCTGGATGATTTAAAGTATTTTATGTAGTTGTACATGTTGCCTTATTGTGGACCAGCTCTGTTTGTATTTATCAGCTCCTCATACAGAAGGAAATAAAACTCTCAAACACTTCTCATAACACCTTTGCGCTGCGTGTCGTGAATGTGACGGAACTTCCGCTGTCAAACACGCCCCTCCTGCGTTTTCTTTGCTTTTACCCATCAGAGGGAAAAGTAGGTGTGTTCATTCACACTTCATCGTGTTTTGGCTTCGTGTTAGACTGCGTAAGCGATGCGGAATCGCTGCAGGTAAGGCAAAAGGTGCAAACTGTGTACCTAAGTTTGTTCTCAGATTAATGTTAAAGACGCCTATGTGGAGCTGTCTTTTCAGGGGAAAATAGTTACTCAGGCTATATTTAGACATACTTAACCTCAGTGCAAGTAGATCAGTTCTGCTATCTTGGTGATAATTTTTATTACTAACTCTGCTGTTTACAGCAGAATTGCGGTTTCTGCCTCTGTTTTTTGATCACTTCTACCTTCATCTCTCCCCCTCTTAGTCCAGCAGTGCCTAGTGTTGTCTGCTGTTCAAGTGAGATGTTCTTTTCTAAGCACGTTAGGCTGGATTGTTTAGCACGTCCTGGTCCAAACCTATCGTGCGGTACTAGTGGGATGATACAAGGGGCACAAACACAGCTCAGTTTTGAGTCACGAGTCACGAGTTATCTGAGTGAGCATCCTAGCGGGGGTGACTCCACAAAGCACGCCGTGCTTGACAGTTGTGATGTTATAGCACGTTGGTGAAACATATGTCAGGGCTGGACTTTTTTAGTAATAGCATCGCATTTTGTAGCATGAATTATAGACTTGAAAAGGGCAATAAATGTTATTTGTCCTAGTATGTTTTTGGTTTAGTACCTATTCTTTTTGTGAGTATTGCTGGGCTTCAGTCCAAACACTAGGTATAACTTTAACAAGCGCTTTGTAAATATGTGCCTCAAAAATAATTACTTTGCTGGTCTTTTGCTGGAGCATAGATATATGTCTCCCCAAGTAAGCCCAGAAAGAGACATAGAAATCTCTATAATATACTAGGATTTGACTTGCAAGGAGAAGCAAGTTATTAAAAGAAATAGAAGAAAATGAAAGAAAACCTATGCCTTTAATGAACAGAATAAAGGAGAAAAAGAGGACGTTGATTTAATCTATTGATTTGCTGTGAAGTAAAAGAACAGATGTTTTCTGTTAGGTCCCTGGATAAAATTCAGTAGGCGCCACTAATACTTACGGACTGGTGACTTCTGATAAGATTGATGTCTGTTCTGCTGTTACCGAGTGGATATGGCAGGTTACGCTGCTGTAGGTGACTCATTTCAGGGTACTTTGATACAGAAATAATATCTCATTTTCCTAGAGACAAAAACAAGAGATGTTTTGCCAACAGTTTTCAGCTCCAAAGGCATGTCAGCCACGAAGAGTTTAATGCTTATGGCAGGCAGTGGAACACATAAAGCTCCTTTGTTGTAGGTCTGCATCCCCTTGGATGCCTAGGAAAAGGGTAGGTGATCTTTGTTTGCCCTATTTCTGTTTGTCGGGCTTCTCTTTGAATGTCTGGTTCAATACTTATCTACAGAGGTGCTCAGGGAGGTGTGATTAAACTGTGGAGGTGTTGGAAGCAAGGCATTTCAACATCGGCCCGGTTTATCTGACCGCCTCTCCTTCAACGGATCCAGACGTTAAACAGCTCGCGTTTAATGGGAGTTCAAAGGCTTCCCCAAAAGGTTCGGAACGCTCTGTGATCGGGGGGAAAAAAAGGAAAAGCCGGTTTCTTGTTTGCCTTCCTGGAAACCCCTCGAAGCAACGTAGTTCTGCAATTCAGACGGTTCCCTGCTGCTTTCTGAGAGGCCCGAGCAGAGTTTGCTGCGGTCAGTGTGGAGGCTCCCGGGTGGCTCCTCACCTTCCGGGCAAGGAGAGCGGCAAGTCCACGCAGAACGCCCCACGGATGCAAACAAAGCACACCCGTGATGCAGATGTGTTAGACACATCCACAGGCCTCTGTGCACATATGTATGGGGCAAAGCATTTGAGTTCTGGCGTTGAATGTGAAATCCACCTCCGATCCTGCACTGCTGGGCAGGGTCTTTCTGTGAGGTGACTGGGGTTTTCACACTTCCCTCACAAGGTAGAAAGCCTTCCTTCTTAGCCTTCCTGAGATTTATGTTGTGGGGCTTTTACGTATTTAAGCACATGCACATGCCCACCATAACCATCGTCTTGCTGTTCCTGTACCTCCTGAAGGTGCTGTAAACTGCATAGGAAAGTATTTGAAATAACAAAAATGCAGGTTTGCAAACTCTTTTTTTTAAGAAGTGACTTCTAAGGATGTGCTTGGATTGGTTTGGCTGGTTTTTTGCAGTAGCAGGTCATTTCATGCAGGGTGCGGTGCGGTGCCCGAAAAGGACAGACAATTTGGATTTTAGTACCATCCTCGGGAAGTCAGCGTGGCAACGTAACCTGCAAGACGTGGGGTATAAAACTGGTACTTGGACTCCAGCCTGGGGCGGATTAGTTCCTACTTATGGGTGAAATTTGTGGAGAATCCAGAAAACATTTCTAAGACTCTTAATGAGACTTACATAGCATAAAATGATGTAGGCTTTAAAAGAGTTAAAGCAAGAAGGAATTTAGGAGAGAGCATGGTCTTGATGCAATGTCTTGGGTATGAGCTAGTCAATATTGTTTATAAACCTACCTTTTCTGATGCACCAGGTCAAAAAATTATACTGACCTCCAGAACATTGCTTAGTGCTTAAAATCAGTCTCAAATTAACCCAGGTGATGTGTAATGGGCATTACAGACCTGGAGCAAAGGTAGATGAATGGAAACATAATTTAACTTTCCAAGTTTCTTTTACTTTCAGAGTATTTTAAATGTCTAATTAGAACAGATTCTGTAAAGAGTAGTTGACTCTCAACTCTTAAGCAGAGCCAAATCATTAAAGAGGTTTTCCTGAGAGGAGAAAAAAAGATGTCAGTGAGAACTGGGCAATGTTGCCTATTGAGAATCCTATAGGATACTGAGCTGCTGTGTGATGGATTTAGAGACATCAGTAACCTACAGATTCTAATCACGCTCTTGTGTCAGTACTACGTGTAATCCCGTGCTCCCATTTGGACCATTCAGTTGTATGTTGGAGTCACTGAAATCATCAGATGGAGAAGGATTCATTCACATGCTCAATTTGATGCCGAATATTCATAAATTTTGAAAGCCGAAAGCTGTTAAAATCATCTAGTCAGGTTCTTCGCACAATTCAGGCTTGTGAATCATTAATCCGTGTTTTCTGCAGTGCTTCAGGAGCTGTCTGGGACAGAATGGGTATCTTTGAAGAGTACCCAATCTTAAAGGCTTCAAGTGATGGAAAGTCAACTACAGCTGTGTATCAGGGGGTTGAATGGTTCACCTTCGCTCAGCAAAATCACACTTCTGATTCCTAATCTGAATTTTCACAGCTTCAGACACTGCCTCTTGTATTTTATCAGCTTGATTTCAGTAGCCTTTGTCAGTCTCCTCCTTTCCTTCTCAAAGACATGCGAGGAACATGAATCTACTCCTCTCTAATCTTCCTTTGGAAGAAAACAAAAGACCGTGAATCATTCTTGTACTGGTTTGGTTACCCCCTTCCAATTTTGTCACACGTCAAATGTGTTTGCTCACACTGCTAAATTGGGAACAACGTGCCTTGTCTGGAGAGGTGACTTTCTGATGAGCATCAATACATGGTGCTCAGAAACATGAGAAGCTTGGTTCAGATAAGGACATAAAAATCCAGACTCCTAAACAAACCTCATCTCAAACTACTCCTGCTATTTCCAATACGCAGCATCTGTCTAGGCTCCGAACGAGAACTCCCTGATGTTGTAGCAGAGATTAAATAGAGATACTGAAACGGACAACGTGTTACATGGGAATAACAATAGTTGCACACACAAACCCTCTTTTTTTGGTTGTTTTTTTTTCCCACTAATGGCATTTGAGACCACATAACATCTTGCAAGGCTAGGCTCTGCTGATGGAAGATTGAAACAGAGTTGTTTTAGAATCATAGAATGGTTTGGGTTGGAAGGGACCTTCAAGATCATCCAGTTCCAACCCCCTGCCATGGGCAGGGACACCTTCCACCAGACCAGGTTGCTCCCAGCCTCATACAGGGATGGGGCACCCACAGCTTCTCTGGGCAACCTGTCCCAGTGCCTCCCACCATCTCCGGGAAGAATTCCTTCCTGATGGCCCATCTCTGTCTCCCACTTTCAGTTTAAACCCGTTACTCCTTGTCTTGTCCCTCCCTGCCCTTGGAAAAAGCCCCCCCCAGCTTCCTTGTAGCCCCCTTCAGGCACGGGAAGGGGCTCTAAGGTCTCCCCGGAGCCTTCCCTTCTCCAGGCTGAACCCCCCAACTCCCCCAGCCTGTCCCCATGGCAGAGGGGCTCCAGCCCTCGGAGCATCTCCGTGGCCTCCTCTGGACTCGCTCCAACCGGTCTGTATCCTTCTGATGCTGAGGGCCCCAGAGCTGGACACATATTCCAGGTGAGGTTTCACGAGAGGAAGCGCTGGCTAGGAATTCATTGAAAGGGCACATAGGAATCTGGGAGCCCTCATTTACAGCCTTAATCTGTGTCAACAAAATAGCTTTACACCAATGATATGAAGACAGTCAAATGACTTGGGTTTGCTCCAAGACTAATCTAGGACAAACTGCAGCAGCATCCAGTTTTCCACATGCAGAAGCCCTGTCCACCTCTACTCTCTTTAGGGCTTTTACCCTGGAGGTCAGGTCAACCATTCATATGAGATTTGCACTAGAAACTTACTGAACTGACTTAAGTTTCCTGCCAGGCTTATAAATACATTATCCTGAGGGGCTTGCAAGGCCGTTGATCCAGCTGATGGCCACAGAGGTTTGATCGTCTTTCCACTGGGTCTCAATTCACCCAGGTGCTTCTGTCTTTAAAGGAATTATTGTCTTTATGTCCCCTGCCATGCCTGCAGGAAGGGAGAGCTGCCACCAGATGCCAGTGTTTACTGTGCACAAGTACTGGTGCACCCAGGCTCTGCCAGGAGCCTCCTGGTGCTAAAAGTTGGGACCTTTTCTGGATGAGGCTTTGGACCTGTGGTGATCAAGCTGAGATCTTCTGCTAATAGGCAGAACAGGAACAGCCTCCCTCTGATGTGTGAAAAGCAGGTAGCGTCCCTCTGCCCTTCTGCAGAGTGGAAAAGTTGGAGAGCTACACTGTCAGTGAGGGCCACCGGTAACGTCAGGATCCTGGCTGCTTCCCCAGTGCAGGAAGGGCTGTGGGGAGAGTCAGAGAAAGAGCCCTCATCCCTTGGCAGGTAGGCCAAAGTAAGGTGATCCAGACCCAGTGAGAGACATGCAAGAGCTGTACGAGAGCTTTGCAGTCCTAGAAGTGCCAAAATTCAAACAAGCCTGCTGCCTTGTATAACACATTCCTGTTTAAAGAACTCAAAATTAAATTGCAAATTGAAGATACTGTTGGAGAAATTAAGGGTGAGTTCCCCATAAGATAGAGGTGTTTGCTTTGGGTGAAGTAAAACTGTAAATTTGGTCTCCAAATAAGTATTTGAGGGGGAAAAAAGGGTATAGATGTAGTAAATAGCAATTATGTTTAGCCTGTGCACTGTGTTGTGTTGTATCCGTGAGGAGTGTATGCGTCTGGCTTTGCATGGGTCTGCTCCCTTAAGCCGGTTTGGGAACACGGACATTGAATTTCAGTAGATGATGTGGAGCCACCATGTGATGTTTGGACTTTGCACACTTCCGTTATGTTATAGCTGAAAAATTATTTACGCTGTGCAAAAACTCATAGCATTGTTTCAGCAAAATCCTTGCTCTAGGAATCTTTTTATTAATAAAATGTAATTTATGATGACTTGTACTTCTAGTGAAGAAAGAAAAGGCACCAGAACTTAACCATGGAGGTGGTTAAGTTACTATTTGTTTTAGAAAAATGCATTAATACCTATTTTTCGTTGTGATCTAGGAAAATACTTGTCCTGTTGAGAAGCAAGGCCTTTCATGTTTTAATTGTAGTAACCTGTGGGCATGCATCCTTCTCAAAAGGTTGTCATCCATCTGTTTAACCCTTAATTCATTCCTCTGTTTTCTGGTAGGCATATTCCATGCAAAGTTAGATGGAAAATTGTACAGCTCCTTTGCATATCAGCCTTGGGCCTCTTAGAAAAGAAATCAGTGTCTTGTTGGTTAATATTGTTACTGGAAATAATATAGATTAAAAAATCAGAATATGGTTGCGTTGTAGCAGCACAAAGCAGACAGAGACGGGATTTTCTTCTTTATTCTCCCTGAAGGCTGAGGATACGAAATGTGCAACGTCCCAGCTCGGATTAGGTGCCTCTGCAAGAGGTTACTCTCGTCAGCAGGAAGAAAGAGGGGCAGCTGTGGTTATAAAGCACGCGTAGGAAGCACGCGGGCTGTGTGTAGCCAACTTCGTTCGGTTCCTTTCCCATAAGTAATCCAGGGTGGTATAAAATGTTACGTGATCTTTCATGTTGGGATGCTTCGAAGCCTTTCACGTTGGAGCGGCGTAGGATGGGAATCGTAACTTGGAGCAGTAGCGGCAGCCGGGTGGGAGCATTATCGCGCGGAGATGTTACACAGGCCATCTCCTCGCACCCGCTGCCCTTCAGAACGCGAACGTCCACGGGGCCGAGCTTTCAAAACCAGCTCAAAATTGTTATTCGTTGACTTATAGGTCTGCCTTAAGGGCGTATCCAATATTTGTCTCACAGTCGTTTTCTGAAAGCAGAATAGGCCTAATTTCAAACCCCAAAGATACTTTCCAAATATCATAGCGAATTAATTGTAAGTAGCCATGAAATCTTGTGCAGAGCACATCCTTAGATTTGCTTTCAGTGTGCTAATGTGAACCAGCACGCCGCTTGGTTTAAGCTGCTGATTCCATTTAATGAAAAGCCGTGGGTTAAGAGGAGAGCTGACTGTTGTGATACATTTCTTGTCATTGATTGTGATGGATTAAAAGAGGGAATTACTGGCTATCCCTGTGTATCGCCCTCTCAGGAGCCATTTATCTGCCCTGGCCTTTGAGCTTAATAAACAAGATGCTACATTCCTTTCCAACATGCACTTTAAATTAGTTACAGCTCACGCTGCAGTATTTGCAACTGAACTTGTTTGTTTTCTCATTTATTGATTTGTGAGGCTTTGATTGGAGACTTCCATCCTTCGCTTTTGGCTGTAGCAATGGTAATTAACATTTGTATGTGATTAATGCAGTGGTCAGTCGAAAGGAGTGGTAAGGAGAATAATTAATTTCACAGAAACCAGGTAATCTGCAAGAAAAAAAACACCATTAGAACATGAATTAGAACTAATTTTCTTCCTGGAGATTTAGATTGGACATCAGGAAGGAATTCTTCCCGGAGAGGGTGGGGGGCACTGGGACAGGTTCCCAGAGAAGCTGTGGGTGCTCCATCCCTGGCAGTGCCCAAGGCCAGGCTGGATGAGGCTGGGAGCAACCTGGTCTAGTGGAGGGTGTCCCTGCCCCTGGCAGGGGGTGGGACTAGGGGGGCTTTAAGGTCTCTTCCAACCCACACCATGCTGTGATTCTATGTTCTTCTGCAGGCGGCCAGGTCATAGCGAAGGGGCTTTTCATGGGAGGGTGAGGGCAGTTATTAGGGTCAGTCCCTGATGACGCACGTTGCTACCAACCGGCTTTGCCATCTTGAGCTGAAGCTGCTGATCCATGTTACTGGTTTTATGTTCTGTTGCTGCAACGCAGAGCTTTGAAGTATCACAACTTGAAATACCGCAAAGCTTTGCTATGCCAGCCCAGATTACTTATGGGAAGGGGATCAAATAAAAAGAATCTAGATGCTGCAGTTAGCAACACTGACATCATCACTGATCCCCTTTCAATTCCTCTGTCAGCTTTGATTCTCCCCCTTTGCTTTATTATTTGGAAATGGTACTAAATGCTGATGAGGCAGCTTCTATTTCAAGTCATCAAAGCCCTGTCAGTCACTCCTAGGCAATCAAACCTTTCTTTGGGATACCTGACATTAAGTGCTCGTGATATGGTGCCTGATTGTGGCCGGGAGGCTGTTTCAATGCTGCTGTGTTCCTACTCCACGGAGTTGGGCGAGTTGGAGTGTCTTCTGTTGTCATCCCCTGTTTGGATTGTGACCTGGGTTTTTACAGCTGTACGACAGTTTGTGCACCTGAACAGAGTCTTAATATCGATGTGTTCTTCAAATTTACACCTTGTAGAAGCTGAGGTATATGAGGTTCAACTCCTCCAGGTTCTCACCTGAAGTTTGCCCTTAAAGGGGGTTGCATTTAGAAATCACAGAACGGTTTGGGTGGGAAGGGACCTTAAAGACCAACTAGTTCCAGCCCCCTGCCATGGGCAGGGACATCTTCCATAGCCCAGGTTGCTCCCAGCCTCATCCAGCCTGGCCTTGGACACTGCCAGGGATGGGGCACCCACAGCTTCTCTGGGAACCTGTCCCAGTGCTCCCCACCCTCTCTGGGAAGAATTCCTTCCTGATGGCCCATCTTAGTCTCCCCCTTTCAGTTTAAACCTGTTACACCCTGTCCTGTCACTCCCTACCCTTGGATAAAGCCCCCCCCAGCTTCCTTGCAGCCCCCCCGGCACTGGAAGGGGCTCTAAGGTCTCCCCGGAGCTTCCCTTCTCCAGGCTGAACCCCCCAACTCCCCCAGCCTGTCCCCAGGGCAGAGGGGCTCCAGCCCTCTGATCACCTTCATGGCCTCCTCTGGACTCGCTCCAACATGCACAATAGAGCGACAGCTGACGATTACAGCAAGTTTTGGAAAAAACAGAGGAGATTAAATATCCTTTATATCCCCCTATCCATAATAATGGTGCAGATGCCTGTCACTGCAAAGCGTTTGCTAAATCCAGTTCCGTTCACGCAAGTCTGCAATAGGGTTAGTACGTAGCAACTCTGGTGATACTCGCTAGAAGCATTTATTGTACTACCTCTCATAGATGCCTGTGCCTGCACTTGAAGCATATTTTGAGCTGGACAAGAATATTTTTGTAGACCTGAGATGAAAATTGTTGAAAAAACCAACAGCATGAAACAGGGATTCTGTAGCCCTCTTGTAAAATTTGGGTCTAACAGCAGATACCAGGTTAAGAAATGATAGGGCTGTAAACGTAAAGCTATGGCTTTGGATTATTCTGCCTGATTTTCTGAACCAGTAGCACTAGTTCTTGGAAATAAACAGTAGGAAAAATGGTTATTGTGTGTGTTAAATCATACCACACCTGATATGATCTGTACGCAGCACGGGAAGAATACTGAAGTCAGTCCAGGTACGTTCACGTTGTATCTTCCTTTCAGTTTAAGAATTCAAGATTTTGTTCGGCTTTTCCCTACTCGCCCAGCTGTATTTTTGATTGTGAAGTGCATTCTCCTTTAAGTCTATAAAACTGGCTTTGATGGGTGATTTCTTTGACGCTTACACTACCTCCTATGCCAGTCTCTTAGCAGAAAGCGAGAAACCCCTACCAAATAGGCTGTATAAACGCCTTTATTAAGAAATAAGACACTTTCGTTCAGAAATATCTGTCCCAAGGGAGGTTTTAATCAAGGTAACAAAGGATGAAGAGAAACTGATTTTGGGAACTAAGTGCAAATTTTGTCTGCAACTAGTTTTGAATACTTTGGGAATACGTTGCCTCAGGAATCACCTCGTTCCTTCTGTGGAGTGACTGTGCGTGTTACGTACTGAAAAGACCAAACCCCATTTTGGACGTGGAGTGCAGAGATCATCACGCCCGTCAGCACCAGGTTCTTGTTGCTTTCTGTTACAGCTGTGTAACGTTTAAACAGAAATAAATTAAGTGCTAAGTAGAAAGTCTTCCTGCCTTAGTGCAAACAGCAACGTACTCCTGGCGTGACAATATAGCGGTTGTTTGCTGTGTGCTGGAGATGATCTCATGGTTGGTTTAATCAAAAAGGGACACACTCCGTTAGAGCGCCGTAGCGAGGGAAATTGCGTCTTTTATCGTTTTGCCAAGAACTTTCTTTGTTGTCCTTCGGGTCACGTTGCGGGGCTCGTTTTATTGCGCTAAGCTTTTCGGAGGGAGAAATCGCACCAAGTTTTGGTTGTGGAGCCTCGGGAGGCTTTTCTCATGCAGGCTGGGACGCATTAAAGAAATGAGTGGACTAGCGTCATATCGTACGTGCCCACTTGATCCATTGGCTGCCGGTGCTTTTTCCCCTCCTTTCCTCATTATCATCGTAACATTTAGTCAAAATTCACAAAAAGGAACGAGCAGCTGTGCTCTTTCATAGAGTTTATGTTGGCGTATCTACTGTGGCGTGTTTTGATGTGGAATGTATCTGGGGTATGTTTTGATAAATGAGAGAATATTGTATTTATGTGGTTTGAATGCTATTCTTTAAAGAGTTAACAAGTGCTCCGTAGACTTCCTTGTTGTTGTTTAATATTGGACAACCTCTAAGGAATCCACAAAGTCAAAAGCTTGCTTGTCAAGATCTCTAGTTCCTTGTGTGCTTGTAACTCACGGGTACTCTGTGTTTTAGAACAACTGCTGTTAACGAGCAGGCTTTTCCAGTCGGTTCCGAACGGGATATTGAAACGTGAAGATACACTGTAGTTCCATCAGTTTCAGTCATTATAGTGATTTTCATCCTGCGCTTTTCAAGTCACTTCCTGTGTTTTCTAAGAAGCAGATTTCATCCTATTAAGAATGATAGAACGGCTGTTATTGCAGTCTAGAAGAAACCTCTCTTAGGTGAAAAGGGAAAGATGCCTGAGGTGGCCGATACGGGAACCTCGATCTGGAAGTCCGGGTGGAGAGTCAGTGCGACCCAGCAGTTATTACCAGAGAAACTAGAGAGGCAGGTGAGGAAGAATCCTTCTGACCACTGCTAGATGCAGCCTCAGGACCTAACGTATTGCAGCAATTAAAAACATCCACAGGTGGTGTAGAAAACCCCCTCATTCAAGCCCAAATCCTTTTTGTGTTGTGTTCAATAGCAAAACTCCAACAGATTTTGGAGGTGCCACAGCAGAGCCTTATTTCATAGCCCGTGGGGATGAATCCTCTTCCTTAAACAGTTCTTAGGCGTTTGCGTATGACCTCAGACGTTCCTTCATGACTTTAGAACAGCAAAATACGATATTCATTGTGCAAACGGCAACGTAAGGCGACGCTCTGGCTAAGTAATCCATACGAAATGTCTTATTTCCTTAGGATATGCAGTTCAGTTTGGTGTACGAGCGTCACACGGCAATTCAGCAGATTTACGGCTTCACTGAAAACCGTGATGACATACCCTTGCACTGCTTAGCTCCCAGTGCAGCATCTGGGCCCGTCTCCAATGCTTGATAACCGAGTCATCCGCAGAGTGATGCAAAACCCATGTGATTTACTGCAAGAGGACATTCTTCTGTCAATTAGGATAAGTTAAAGGTCCATAGGTGCTTGATCCAGCCAGACGCTTGGGCTCGCTTTATCTCTGCGCGTGCAGCCTGGGCGAGCCCCGTGCTCGCTCGCAGTCCCATTGATGTCCGTGGGATTCCGCACTGGTGCGTATCTCCGTGGCTTATTGCTGCTTTCAGGAGGTGTAAATTCAAACCAGCCCTTCAGGCAAACCACGCTCAGTTCCAGTCTCGGGGGCCACACCTTGTCTTTGTTCCCTGTGAATATGTTTCTTCCTTTGTGTTGCCCGTCTCTCCCGAGAGCCATGGACTGTATTTCACTTTGGGAGATTTGGGAGTACAGTTACGTCCCTTGGACGTACTTTTTCCCTCACAAACCCATGCTAGGAATGTATTAATATATCTTTGATAGGCCAGAGGAATGTGGAATGTGCATCCTGACAGGATGCTTGGAGCCCAGTGGGGAGGGCAAGTGAGGAGAGAGGCTTGGGGGGCGGAAACCTTCCTCCCTGCGGGAGGTAGGAGAGCTGGAATTTGCTGGGCCACGCTTCCGTATCGACCCTCTTCCGCGTTCGGCTAGTGGCATCTCTACACAATGTTATATCATCTGTTCCCAACCCTTTCTTGTGTGACCTGGGGGCGATACTGGGTGAAACGTGACTGGAATTGGGTGATACAATTTCTTCCTGAACTTACAAGACGTAAAAAGGAGGAGACGAGAGAGACAGCATATATCTGGTTTATGCCTGGTTTATTTATATAATTGTAGCGGTGATTTATGCTTTCAGGTTTGTGCTTTTCTAGTCCTGCTTGAGGCCCCGTGGGTTGTTACAAGTTCTCACTAATTAAAAATATGATCTATTTTCCTGACGGTTCTCTCAGGCTCCTTACGTTGTGTGGTCTGACGGGTGGTAGACTATCAGCCGTATGTTCTTTCATGTGCTTCCTATTTCTGCTAGATGAAAAAAGGGCCTATCAAGATGCATTTTGTACTCTTCAGTCACAACTTCACGCGGCGGCTGTTTTTAAATTTTTAAAGATGCTATCGGTACTGTTACGAAATAGAATTGTCGTCTTCATTGTCCTTGTAGCCCTTTTCCACTTAGAGCATTTATTTAATTCCCTGGATAGTGTCATAATTCAGGCCATTATTAAAAATACTGGAAATGACTGAGGACAGGCTCCTTGGGAATATCTCTATATATACACATGTCCGTATGTATTTCCAGTTAGCGAGCCATTGCTAGGAACTCCTTGAATGCAGTGTTTCATCTGGGCTCTCTCCCCCTTGCTGGCTTATGAAAATGTCAAAGGAGACAGTATTAAGAGACTCGCTGTGCTCAAACTGTGTGACATTTATTGCGTCTCTACTGTCCACTGGGCTCGTATCCTGTTACAGGGGAGCAGGTTGGCTTGATGTGACTCGTACTTATCTTTTAGTCTGATGTAATTTATTTCTGTAAAACGCTAACCTTTCTGTTTAGTAGCGTTACACCCCTCCTTTCTCCACTTCATGTTAAGCCTTCTGCTTCAAACTTCCTGTCTCTCAGTGTTTGTTTTAGCTCTCCATGCTTCCTTTTCATTCCTGTTCCAAGCCTTGTGATGAGACAATATTCTTCCTATCGTGTGTCTGGGTTGGGGGGGTGGGTTTGTTTGGTTCTTTTTTGGTAGGGAATGACTTTGTCTCATGTCAGCATGTTGAAAGCACTTATATTCTAGTATAATGCTGTAAGTAAAGCGTTTCAGCTCTTTGTGAGGGGACCGCAGTGTGATACATCTTCATCTTTGTTCTAGACCCTAAGACAAGACAAAACTCAGAATGTAAAGCTATCCGTATGGCATTTGATCTTGCCGTAGAGCATCCCTGTTGTGGTTTTAATGCCTTTACCGGCAATGATCCGTAGTAATTCAACGCCTGAAGTCCTTGCTAACGCAGGCAGAATCCCACTAATGTCCTTGGGAATTTTGCCTTCAAAAATGAACACGCAGTTAATGTCAGGATTTCTGTCTTAAGACAGTAGCTGGATGGCCACTCGGGCAGAGTGTGTTCAGGTTGTCAACCCCAAGTTTCTCTCCCTGCCCAAGTCATTCCTGTCTGTAATTACTGCTGCATAAAGGGCTTGGCCAACTGTGAGATGCTGAACACTCAAAAATCCCATTAGTTTGAGAGGGAATTGTCGCTCTCGGCCTTTCTCTGGACTAGGCTGTATATGCTTCTAGCTGGATTGCTCCAGAGACCTGGCAAAGAGTCTGGAGGGCATTTTCCTAGGCTGTTACACAACGTTTTGCTCACAAATATGCAGAGTTTCCCCCGAAGGACTAAATGCTGTTGGTAACATGACACACCCTCCCACCCACCCCCAAAGACTGATGTCTATTAAACCCTTTTTAATTTGGTATGGTATTATAGATCCTGAATAGTGCATATTCACAAACCCGTTGTGAAGCCACTGTCCTATCCCATTTCTCCCTAAGAGGCCTTTGATGCTCTTGGTCCTATTCCATGGCTCACCAGTGTTATTCAAGTCATTATTTAGGCTTTGCAAAACCTGCCCTCGGGCTCTCAACTTCTTTGAACATGCCTCAGCTTTTCCAGTCTCCGAGTCCTTTCCTCATACTCCGTACCATGGAAGGCTGTTGTGAAACACATTTTCTGCATTCTTGCCCCTTCGAGGGCTTCCATATTGAAATGTTCTACAAACCGCTTCGAGTAGAAAGCTCAAAACTTCTGAAAGCTCTGATTATATAGACTCGAGGGGAAAACCAAGGAGGACCTTAAAGGGGATCGTCCTCTGCAGAGTTTTTGAAACAGTGGGCTTTTGGGGGTGGTTTAGTAAAAAACCAGCGGTTTTTTCAGTCAGATGGTTGTTTTAAATGAAGTTTTATGCCTCTTGGGATGATTGCAATAATTCATTGAAAAATGTTTCCAGTGCCACCTTATTTGGGACTTTTAGACAAATATATTGGAGAGATTTTTGTGAAAAACTTCGTTTCTGCCCAGCTTATGCTTATTTGATGAGCTCTGGTATGGAGGTCGTGGCAAGAGTGAGAAAGGAGAGCGGCATTTTAGGGGGGGAAAAGGTTGTGTAGCTGAAACTTCCTTTTTTTTTTTTTTTAGTGGGAAAGGAGGCAAGGCAAGGGATTGTTAGGAGGAAGAGCTTGCAATTTGACTTGTTTCAGCTACAGAAGGTCGTGTTGGTTTTGGGTGGGGGGGTCTCGGTTGTGGGGAGGGGCTGTAGGGTGGCTCCTGTGAGAAGCTGCCCCGGTTCCAAGTCGGACCCGCCTCTGGCTATAACTGAGCCAATTAATTAGTGCCTCTGTGATTATCATGTTTAAGAGGAGAAAACAGAGAGACCTGGGAAGGAGAGAGGAGTGGGATGGGAGAGAGACAACAGGGCGGAGTCAGTGCGGAAGGAGGAGCGGGTACCCAGAGCAGATGTTCACCGTGGCCTGTGGGGAGGGGTCAGGCTGTGCCCTGCAGCCATGGAGGTCATGGGTGGCACAGACCCCTCTGCAGCCCAGGGGGGACCCCACGCCAGAGCAGGGGGATGCACCCGAAGAGCCCCTGACTCTGTGGGCAGCCCAGGCTGGAGCAGCTGCTCCCAAAGGACAGCACCCCGTAGGGGGGAACCAGGGCGGAGCAGTTTGAGGAAAGATCTGGTTTTGTCTCTCATTGCCCTACTCTGATTTGATTGGTAACTGGTTAAATTGGTTTTTCTTCCCCAAGCCGGGTCTGTTTTGTCTGTGACCGTAACGGGTGAGTGACCCCTCCCTGTCCATGTCTGCACCCACCAGCCTTTCCTGGTATTTTCTCCTCCCCATCCCACTGGGGGAGGAGTGAGTGAGCGGCTGTGTGGGGCTGAGCTGCTGCCTAGGCCTACACCACGACAAAGGTGGAAAGGTGAGGGAACAGCCTGCAGCTGGAACACGTGGGAAGATGACTAGGGTTTAGCTGAAGTGGAAGAGAGACTCGAGGATGGTGTTAGCTCTTCAGTGGTAAAAACAAAATACATGTCGTGTTTATCCTTAGTGTTTATTTTCTCCTCCCTTCACAAAACAAGTCTAAATTCTGCTTTCACTCACTGTATTTACCTTTAAAATCTGTTTTGATGGAAGGATCTGCTGAATGGAAAACGCTGAGGCTGTTGCTCCCTTTCTCGCTCCATATTTCGCGGTGCAGGATGCTGGTGTATAACTGCTGGGCAGCTGGGAGCTGTTTGTTTTTTGGAGAACTGGAAGCTCTTTGAAAACTGCAGGAGTAGATATGTTTCTGAAGTTTTATTTCATTGTTTAGCTTTCTGTCATCCAGAAGTGCAGTGTTTACTTAAACGTTATACAAGCTCAGTGTTGTAAATTAACAAGTACTGTTGTAAATTAGGAGTCTTGGCTTTAAACTGTTGGACTTAATGTTCTAATTGAAAACAGCTCTACAAACGCTCAGCTGTCGAGTCCTAACTTTAATAGAAATACCTTGGTTCAGAATGTGCCGTTCCCAGGCAGTTCTGGAGGTGTGTTGAGCTAAAGCTGAGGTGTATGTTTGCATTTTTGTGATCAAATGAAACCGGAAATCCACACAATCCAAGGTTTGGCATTAGCAATGCGTCTCCTTCTAGGGGCATAGCTGCTGTGTAAGGTAATGTTGTTTAATGTATGCACAGTCCCAAGAATTTTATTTTAATCTACATGGCGTAATTAAGACTTTTTTCTTTCTGAAGGAAACCTTGTCACATTGGCATTCATATTTTGGGTCGTATTTCTGCATCATTTCTATCTTGATAGGTAGGGAAGGCTTCAGTGTGCACTTTTCACACGATGATCTCTGTTCTCACTTCCCTTTGAAAGAGAATGTATACATTTTACCCATATCTGGTGGAGGTATTTATTTAAGAAGATAGCAAAGAATGAGTAAGGGGAGTGGAAAGGATTGAGCAGTGACAGGACATTTACCATATGGAGGTCCTTACTGCAAAGCAGGCTACATCTTTTCTGTAAAGGGAGGAGATTTCAAGTGAGAGATCTGAGTTTCAAGTTGCTTTAAGTAATGTTGCCTCGGTGATGGTTTTCCATGCTGAACTCATCACCAAAGCAGTAGGAAAAGGAGTGAGTTAAAAAGAAGTTCTTCCCAGAGAAGGTGGGGAGCACTGGGACAGGTTGCCCAGAGAAGCTGTGGGTGCCCCATCCCTGGCAGTGCCCAAGGCCAGGCTGGATGAGGCTGGGAGCACCCTGGGCTATGGAAGGTGTCCCTGCCCATGGCAGGGGGTGGCACTGGGTGGGCTTTAAGGTCCCTTCAACCCAAACCCCTCTCTGATGCTATGAAAAAGGCAAAAACCCTCTCCTAAAAGGTCATTGGGGTAGGCAAAGTGTTCCGTGGCGGATCCTGCCAGGAAAAGGGAGGTCCTGTAGATATCAGACTTGGTGAGGGTTAATAGTCAACAGTTAATAAGATTTTAATTCATCACTTCAGTAAATGACATTCACGTTTTCCCTTGTCAGCCTACAGCTGAGAGCAATCCTCTCGCCTCGGGCATAAAGCACGAGGCCTCACTCAATACCCAAGATGTTTCAAAAAGTAAACAAATGTGTTCCTCGTTTCTCTCCCTATTATGCTGGTGTTAGATTTTGAGGTTGCTGGGTTTGGGGAGGGGTGGTAGGAAGGGAACGTGCCATGTGTCGCTTTGTTTGGTTAAGGAGATGGCTCATGCCGTTTACCTCCAGCTCCTGAAGAGCTGAGTTCCCGCAGTCGTGTCCATCCCCTCATCAGCTGGGGTTAAGCTCTGGACAAAACTGCTGGTGCTGCTAGTGTTGCAATGTCACAGACCACGAGGCAAGTGTCATTCAGTTTTGCTTGTTTGCAGATATTTGAAATTACAGAGGCAGTTGCTGTGCTGGTTTTTTGTTTGTACGTTAAAACCCAAGCAGTTTATCCACGTGCATGGTAGAACATGCCGTGGCGTGTCCGTGCTGTTTTCCTCCTCCCTGCTAGGAAAGATGGGGTGTTCCCCAGCTGTCTCCTGCTTTCCTCTCTATGTGAGCACTCGGCTCCTATCCTGTATCTTGGAGCAGGATGTGGCTGAGGCCAAAACCACCAAGTGTGATTTTGCAGCTTGGAATTTCCCCGTGGCTGTTGTGTCCATCTCCTAAGTATAGCCAAAGAAAAGTGTTTGCCTCAGCGATTGCTTTTGTTAAGGGCTGATTTTAAATGGTGAACTCAGTGTCGTGACACGGAAATGATGCACCACGGTTTGATTCCTGAGCAACTGCTCGCTTTCTTGGCTTTTGCTGAGAGTTTTTTGTGTCACACGTATCTTCGGGAGACTGAGGCACTCTGAGCTGCCGTACGCTATCCTTCAGTTCTCCCTGGCAAATAAAATGCCTGTTAAACCACAATTGCCTCTGCTAGAACGAAGTTACATGTGGAGCTGTGAGGCAGTATGACTTCTTAATGAGAATGAATCTGTTGGTGACTTTATTCCGATACCAAAGTGCCCTCTCAAGTGTTAGTCGCCGCACAAAACCAGACCCTTTGGTCAGACTGTAGAGGCTTCACTGTTAAATTATTGCAGGTAAGAAGGCAAAAACACTTTAAAGAAGATTCGAAGAAACCTGCACCTTCTTTAAGCCTCTGTTTGAGTAGGCGTCTCACTAAGAGAAGCGATACAATTCTCGGCCCCAGTAGAAGGAAGTCTGGTCAAGTGATTCTATTTTAGTGGCCAGATATGAAGCCAAACAAGTGTTATGCTCAGTATTTACATAATGTGCTTACTGTTGGTGAAATTGTTCCTACGCTACAGCGGGCTCCAGAATTGTTCATGACGCCAACCTGGCAAACCGTAGCGCTCGGGTATGGTCAGTTCTGGTGCAAGGCTAACCCACCTTAAAAATGCATTTAAACCTTTCTCCTGCCTCGTTTGTTTTCTGTGGTGGATTCAGCGTAGCATAGCTCTATACATGCAGCTGTGACTGGGAGGTGGTATAGCGAGGTAACTGGGTGTAATCAGAGCTCCTACCAGGGTGAGCTAGGCCATCATCACTGGCTGTGGCCTCTTAGAGCTGTGAATTTTCATTCTTCCAGGTATCCTGGATTTTCCCTAAGCAGTGCTAAACATCAGACCTTCACAGCGCTCCCAGCTCTGCTTTCAGTGGTATTCGTGGGTCTGGATTTATCAGCGGGAAACCACTCTTAAACTTGAAGAGCCCGTGGTTGTGGACAGCCTTCCCTGTGCCGTCCGTTGCCTGTCCTTCCGACTCCAGTTTGTTCCAGTCCAGTGCTGGCCCACAGGTACCACCAGTGTCGCTGGCGTGTGCCGTGGCAAATGAGATCATTGGCCCGCTCTGGGGTAAAATAACCCTTTTCTTTCATTTGCGTGAGATTACTTTTTAAGCATTTATGCATGTTTACGTTTGTCTAAGATTAACTCTATCCCCTGGTTTTCCGTGTGGGCCTATGGATAGCAGAGCCAGCTCAGCTGAGAGGTGGCAGGGGGAGAGGGGCCTATGGATAGCAGAGCCAGCTCAGCTGAGAGGTGGTGGGGGAGAGGGGAGCGAGAGCCTAAACTGGCCCTGCTGCTAAGAAACCAAAGGCTGGAACAGGAGCTTCAGTGGACGGGTCTGTTGATGGCAATGCCGATTTCCTTGTTCCTGCTTTGTCCCACCAAGGTTCCGTGACTTCCCCCATCTCTTGTGTGATTTGAGCTTATTTCCTAGTGTTAGTGATGCCGTTGCTACTGTGCTTGTAGACTTTAAAGGAGAGCATAAAAAAATATAAAATTAGTCTACATTGTTATGACTTTACATATGAATTCCTTGTCTTAAATGAAACTCTAATAAGTATTGGAATTCAAGGGGAAAAATACTAGAGCTTCCTGGATATTTTGTCTAGTGGTCATCTTTCCAGCTCTACTTATTTTACACATCTGTAATTTTATGTAAGAAGCTAGAAAACAAATGTATGCTTTGTCTGCCCCAAGGAGAGCAGCACGATGTACCTGAGCTGTAAGAAGGTACCAACCATGGCTGCATGGAGACCTCCAGGAACTGATTCACCCTGCAGTGCCCAGGAAATGTGTCCCCTCCTGCCTGCACCCGGGGCTTAGCGTGTACTGTGGGACTAAATATTGACCTTTTCCATTTCTGGTCCTTGGCAGACTTTATGGCTCAGAAGCAGCACGTGAAGGGTGGAGGAGCTTACATTTCTTCATGCTTGTATTAGCCATTGGCTCTAGATCAAGAAATACGTGAGCAACGTTTATTAGATGTGATCAATTGCAGACCTGTAAGTTCACGTCACTTCCACTAAGGTTTCTTCCATTTAAACTCTTAATTCTCCTTCTTGTGACCTCAAAATGTCAGTTTATCACAATCTGCTAGCTTTTGGACATTTCTGATGTGATAGACAGACATTTGTGTCTGGGACGTAGACGATCTCCAGCCAGGTCAGCAGATTCCAGGCTCCCAGCTCCTTGGATGTGAACTTTAGGGACTGTTGTTACAACAGGAACTACTGAGTTCAGTGAAAGCTGGCTCTGTTTGCAGGGTTACGGGCTGGGATTTGTGCCTTTGTTGAGCTTTGTAGCAAGAGAGCGTGTGCAATAAGCCAGAGCGAAGGGCGAGGGAGGCTCCAGCGGACAGGATGCTGAGCCGGCATCAGTCAGTTCTCTCTCGCGTGCCTATTTTATAATAACCTGAACCGTATTATGCCTGGTGATTTGTTAAATTTGCATTCAAATTTGAGTACAAAGCCGAAACTGTGGCCAGGCTAAAGTCGTCTGGAGTTTTGCCTTTGACTTCAAAGGGCCACGCTTTTTATCCAGGTCTACAATTGCAGGAGTGGTTTGGAGGAGCCCTTTTTCAGCCCCTCTGCAGAGACAGGTCTATTTGATGTACAGTGCTCTGCCAGGGCAGCAGAATCTTTTCTCTGTGAGATCTCTGTGCTCCTCTTTGCTTATTCCTTCTCCTGAAGCCATAAATCTCCTGTTTAGGGCACCAAAATCCTTCTCCGCAACAGCTGGTATTGATTTTGAAGATGCTGCAGGTATAGAAAAAAAAGTCAGTGGAAGGAATATAATTCCTGTTGGCAGGCTATTTTCCCTAGATATTAAAGAAAGAGAAATGGATTTTTTCTCTCTGTCATGCTTGTTTATTAGAAGAAAAAGCACGTGATACATCTCACCCCCCCACTCCCCATCCCCAGAGCAGTGACCAGAGACACTTGCCATCACCGCTCCGTCCTGCAGTGCAAAAGCCCCTCTGGGGAACGTAGGAGAACTCACAAAAAGCAGTGGGAGAGGGATGCCGGACTCTCCTGAGGAGTGGTAGGGTAGATCCCTTTTTATGTAAGTTGTAAAAGTCACTTAGAGTAGCTTTTGGAGCCATGTGGTCCCACTGCAATCTCTGAGGCTGAAATACCTGACTGTGCAAAGAAGCAGGATGCTTAACAACTTTCCTTCTTCCTCCCTCCGCTCCCCAAATTGTTCCGGAGGCCCTGGCTGTTCTCTTAGCTCAAATAATGTTTGACAGTTCAGTAATAAGACAAAAGACAACCTTTTTTTTTTTTTTTTTTGTCTTTTTAATCCAGATAATTTAATACAATAAAGAAGCAGAGACATCAAAGCAGAGAAACTATATACATTGTACAAAGCATGGGGAATCTGTTCTCTTTTCGGAATTTTGACATGTGCTGTGTAGTGTGGTTACAGCTATTAAGAAAATACAGACATCTTTCCATGCAGCCCTCTCGCTATTTAAAACAATCATGTGAAATCTGTTTTGATGCTGCGCAGAGACGCACACAGCTTTATTGCTGCTTTTAGTGAAGGTGGGGAGAGCATGCTGGCCTTGTACTTCATTAGAGCAAGGGCACAGCAGTGAATTCTGAATGAGACACGGATTGAATTTACGACACAGTGCAAGCTTTGTGTATGCAGGCTGCTTTGTTGTCCCGACTTCAGAGCTCTGCGTAACTTCTTTTGAAGCACGTTTGATTATCGTGTATTGCCTGGAGAGTGTTTTCAGAGGGTTTCCTGTCCTGCACCGTAACATTTAGGTAGGACCGCTGTTGAGACCCGATACGGAGGTGCCCGTGGTCTGCCCTTATGATCTCTCTTATCTAGAGGGCAGCGTGTGAGCCTGGGCCAGCATCATCCCTGATCAGTACAACAGCTGATGAAAGAGTTGGTGGAGGGGACAAACATTCTGACGTTGCCCTTAATTTTTCAGGAAGCATCTCTTTCATGGACCATCGCCACCACCCCCAAGCCCCTGTTTCGCTTCAAGCAGTCAAAGTACATAGAGACTTGAATGCAATTGGTGACCTAATTCAGTCGTTGCAGGAGGAGAGGATGAGCTGTAAGTTATGTCTTCTGCTGGCACTCCAAATCTAACCTTGACTCGAGTTTGCTGTTATTATTGTTCCCCCCCAGTGTGTTTATGTCAGAGCCGTGGAAAGACCTCCTTGAAGGCAGGGTGAGCAGTGGCGGCTCAGTAGCTCTGCACCCTACACGCAGAATTCTTGAAGTTGGGGTGTGGACAAACAAAAAGAATTAATAAAACACCACACTCGTTCAGAGAAAACTGTCTAACTTGGGTTTTGTGAAAGCTGAGTCCAAGTGGTCTTACGTACCAAGATGATTATGCCTACTGGGCTCAGGGTATTGTGAGAATTAGCATCCCTGAAAGTGTTTTACAAGAGTGGGGAGGTGGTGCTAGCAGATTAATGAGTATTAAATTAAATAGAAGGGCTGCGATACAAGGTTTTTAGATGGGAGAGGTGAATAGTAGTTGCTGTGCTCTTTTATTTAGTTGTTTATAAATGAATTATTTTGCCATGTTATGTTGTCTGTTTGCATGTGTAGGTGAGGCTATTGTCCTGAGTAAAGCCTTAGGAGCTTAGGAAGAGCATTTTCACACGGAGTTAATAAGCAGACAGTGGCAAATTCCAAAGCTCCGCTTCTCGCTTAGCTAGGAAGGTGAAACAGCAAGACTGATATTATAAATAAATATGTACTTGCGAAAGTGATGTGTGCACCAGGTCAAGGGTCTCTTGGCAAGATTTCCAAATGCACTGAGTTATCTTAAGATCATGAACTTTGGCAGGGAAACCTGGCAGGTAGGGAAATTCAGCAGCACATGGTCAGTGCAGAAAAAAGGTGGTCTTCCTTCCTTCCTCGTACCTCCCCCTGAACATGTTCTCACCTCTGCTTCTGGGGGAAAGCTTTGGAAGTGAACATTCACCCATTGTGAAGGTTTCTCATGTGAACAGTAAAACTTCGTGGGTTTTTTCCTTTGGTTATGAGCCACAACAGGCTACACAAAGAAAGGGACCGTATTTGGTAAGAATCAGCCTTTGTTGCTAGCAAATACATTCTATTCGTATAAATAACATATTTTATTGCTATAAAGTATTGGCTAAAGAGCCAGGCTAGACATTGGCTAAAGAGATAGGCCTCCACCACCCCCAAAACTGTGAACCGGACCGAGGGCATATAAGCAAAGGGATGGGGTTGTTTTCATCTTGAATCTAGATGGATTCCTGAGATTATTTAGTGCTCTTTTAGCCACTGAAATTCCCACTGGATGCTTATTTGTCCTGATCTGGCCCGATCCAGGCACTAATACTTAATCTTTCACATATTCCAAGATGTCACTTGGGTTACTAACCAGCCTCTGTCACGCTGTCAGCTGTAATTTCCCCTGGAATAGTTACCTTGCTGCATCCAGATAACCATCTTCGTATGAAGATCATTTGTTGTTGCCCAACATGGAGCAATTCCTAACGCTACTCCAGTTGGGATGACAAGGTTTCCAGGCAGCGGCTGTAACTCCTGTGTAAACTCCTTTGTAGAAGAGAGAGACTTAAATTGAGAAAGATGGATGAGGCTTGGAGCAACCTGGTCTAGTGGAAGGTGTCCCTGCCCGTGGCAGGGGGTGGTACTGGGGGGGCTGTGAGGTCCCTTCCAACCCAAACCAGTCTGGGATTAAAAACCGTATTTATATTCTGCAGCAGTTCCCCGTGGAAAGGGTGTTGTAGGACTGATGCATCTCCTTAGGTAGGTGAGCCCGTAAAATCAGGCTGAAATTCATGTAAGCCACCAGCTAAGTGGGCAGCTGAGCCTAGCATAGCTGAGGGGCTTCATGGGCGTGTGTGGGTCAAGAGTTAACGACTGGAAAATATGCCAAAGCCGAACAATTGGAAAACGCGTTTGCTATGCTGCTATTTGGTGTAAAGCTCGTAACATGACAAAGTAGTGAGTGACAGTTACTTGTGCTGTGTAACTTGGATACAACAGTTCTTCGTTTGTCAGCAAAAAACGCAGCTAGCATTTCAAAAAGGCGTTCTGTGCTCTTCAGATGAGACTGACGTTCGATGTGTAATATTGAATCTGCGTGTTGGCGGCTAATTTTCCTGATGCATTATGTCATTTTCTGAGTGTATCTAGAGAAACAGGGTTAATACGAAACTTCTACATTTTTCTGTTGTTCCTTTCAGAATAAGTATACTGTAATTTTTATTAATTGTAGAGAATGATAATCATTATGATAAAATAGGAATCACATGTTCCATGCATCTGTAACTTGCACGAAGCGAATAGGACGCTCCGTTATTACCATTGGTGACAGCAATTCTTATTCTTTTCATATGAATCAGGATTTATTAGTATCAGGCCAAGTGTTATGTACTGTGACAGAGCAAGACTCTTTAAGGATGTGGGTGATGCACTGGGGGGCACAAATGAGCATAAAGGAACTAGGGCAAACTTTGGGTAATCCTGGTTGCCCAGAGAAGCTGTGAGTGCCCCACCCCTGGCAGTGTCCAAGGCCAGGCTGGGTGAGGCTGGGAGCAACCTGGGCTATGGAAGGTGTCCCTGCCCGTGGCAGGGGGTGGGACTGGGTGGGCTTTGAGGCCCCTTCCAACCCAAACCATTCTATGATTCTGTGAAACTCTTAAGCACGTGTTAAACTATGCTTGTGTGAATGTTGAAGCTGCTGATGGAGACTGGAATTATCTTGCCGGAATGACAGCACTGCCAGCCTGAGGCATAGAGGGCACATGTGGCCCAGGAAACATCTTGATGTATTTAATGAGAGCCCACTGAAGGGGAAGGTTAAATACCCACCAGCCAAGCGGTCACATGGCAGAAAGCTGCTGCAGGCACGCATTGCTCAGCACTGGCAGGGTTGTGCTTCCAAATGGCTTTGGCCTGGACTAGGTAGTTCAGGCAGTAAGGGCATGATACAGAAGATCCTTGCCCGTGCTAGGGGAGGTTTGGAGACTGCCTCAGTCTGCTTTACGCAGGGTTGTGTAGGTAGAGAGCTGATTTCCAAAACAGGGAACAGCCGTAACAGCTCCGTGTGTGTTAGTACAACGATTACACCTTCTGAACCAGTAATATTGTGTTTTATTTCTCAGGTTAGCAATTTTTATTTTTCCACAAGCGATACCAAAACTCTGTGAACGTGTTCTTGGTACGCTGAGCCTTTGCTACTTTGCTGGAGTACAGGATTTCCATAGTTCCACAGTCTAGCTTTCCTTTAAATGCTTGCTCAGCTAGGTATTCGGTCCCTAATTCTGGATTATTTTGTTTCCTGCCCTCAAAACGGACTCACGGGAAAACTACATGATTCAGGAGGCTTGAGCTCAAGATACTATGAATACCTTTGAGAGAAACAGTGTGTGGCAGTGTGAAGAAGCACCTTTTGAAGCAGGTGGCAGTTCCTCACCTAGCGAGTTGCAGTGGCTGTGTAGCTCACTAGAGGGCATGTGGCTGTACTTTATAGTCCCGAAGATAAGGATACTCTGATTTAAGAGGGAGGGAAAAAAGGTATAAATTTGCATTGCAAATAGAAAACGTTAGATTGCAGCCCACTTCAAGTGCTCGTTCAAGTACATCGTTTGCAAAGGAAGTTTAGATTAGTCCTGTAGTATGCACGTAGTGCTTTTGTTTTACCCGGGAACTGAGGCGAAGGTATGCTCTGCAATTTACTCTGAATTCATTTCATCCAGCTCTTTGTTCTTACTGTTTTTCTTAATGTTTCTCTCTCAAAAAAATGTAGATACCGTACTGATCCCTTCCAACGGAAGCTGCCAGAATAAGCAACTCGAATATTTGCTATAAATATTGCAGAATATCTAACATTTCTATTGTAACCACTTAATCTTGTACACATGTTAAAGGAAATCAATTTTTAAAAGCAATTATTTTAGATTTAAGTTTTCTGTAGGCAATAGAACCTAGAGGACCTGGTTGTTTTTAATATAGAAACTATTCACCTACCTTGGAGCTTTAAAATACAGAGGCATTCGGGTCAGGTTTTTTCATCTGCTGTATAAACAACCCCTAAATCTCCTGAATTTCCTAAGTATTTCCAGTTGCTTTCAATTTTGGGGGTTAAAAAAAAAGCGCCATAGTTCAAAGAAGTCCGGCAAAACTGGTTTTCCCCTTATTTGTCTGTTGTGTCTCGTATTATGCCTGAGTGAAAAGCCATTTACAAGTCCTTTACAAGTGTAGCAACTATTTTCTCAGGTGAGAGGACACAGGTATAGTATGGATCGCTTAAGAGTAGGTGATGAATGAAATACGGCAGAAGACATTGCTCCGGGAGTCCTGGCCCAAATTCCAGGTTTCTTCACTCAGGTTTTGGTTCAGTTCAAACTCTTTCTGGTACAAACAGAGCTTGGTCGAGCAGTAGCCCGTCTTTTTTGAAAACATCATTCTTCATCATCTCCGGGCTCCAAGAGCTACGTCTGGAAGAGCAAACAAACCAACCAGACGGAAAAGGGACTTGATGCTGCAGAGCCATGCAGAGGGACCCTCTAACTGGAATCACACTGTGGCATCTCCCATCCATGTCGAAAGAGGCAAAATGTTTGTGCAGCCCATAAGTGGCCGCTGAAACTGGCCAATTCCTCTCTGGCGTGCAGGTCCACTAAAACGCTACTAAATTTTCCCTCCCGACCCACGTCACTGACCGTGGCGTTGCGCTCTTTCAGTTGTTCGTTTGCACGCTCCCGGTACTGGTGGTCAGCATCCAGCCCCACCTGAGCTTCCAGAGCTCTTCACCACCCACCCCTGAGGTGTGCACGCTTATTTGTCAGAGCTTTGTCCCCTGCCCACCACCGAGTCACCCTGGATCTGCCTCCGCACTTGCACAGCTCGCATGGCGCTTCCCTCCTGCGCTGTTGGTGTTCCCAACAGAACAGAACTGCGCGTTCTGGGGGGGTAGAAACCATAGTGCCTCTGTACAGAGAATGTTGACGACAGGGGAGATAAAAAGCTGCGCTGTGGACATGTCATAGCTAAAAATTAGACTAAGTTGTGTTCCTTAATCATCCTTCGAGGTTCTCTTTTGCAACTCTGCCTATAAAAAGCCTCTGAAAGATGACGTGGCTGGGGCACGGAGGAGACTAGATAGCACCACGGCTTTAATTAAGTGCAAATGAGGTAAAACACAGGTGTATGAAAACTAAATATAAATGCCTGCGTACTCCTCCCTTACCCTTCCTACATAGCTTTCAGTGGTGTGCGCGAGCATCAGCTGGGCTAGCTGCCAGCCTGGGGCGAGCCACAAACCTGCTTTGGTGGCCGGGCAAACTAACCTGCGTCTTGTGCAGCCAACTTGCTTCAAAACAGCTCCTGTAGCTCGATACAAGAGCTCCTTGGGGCCTTGTAGCTCCATACAAGGCTCCTTGGGGCCTACAAGGAAGCTGGGGGGGGCTTTTTCCAAGGGCCTGTAGCAACAGGACAAGGGGTAATGGGTTTGAACTGAAAGAGGGAGATTTAGATTAGGTATCAGGAAAGAATTCTTCCTGGAGAGGGTGGGGGGCACTGGGACAGGTTCCCAGAGAAGCTGTGGGTGCCCCATCCCTGGCAGTGTCCAAGGCCAGGCTGGATGAGGCTGGGAGCAACCTGGTCTAGTGGAGGGTGTCCCTGCCCATGGCAGGGGGATTGGCACTGGGTGGGCTTTAATGTCCCTTCCAACCCAAACCATCCTGTGATTCTGTGAGTTCACAGAGTCACATCCACTGTCCAGAGGAGGGATGGGAAGCAGGCCGCTGCTGCCGGGGCACACGGCAACACGAAATACGAGTCTGCTCTGGGAGGGGTTGGACGGTTGTGGCAGAGCCTTTGCAAAGCTCGTTTTTCATGTGACAAATGTCCCTGGGTATGTTCTCCGTGTTGCCTGCATTAAGATGGAAAACAGCTGGAGCTAAGCTGACACACCTAAAATTGTATTTTTAGTGAAATATTTACATTAACAAAGGACTGATACCACCCCCCAAATTATCTTACATTCTGACTTGGGAAACACACCAAACTTGACTCTATCCAGCCATATTTAGGGAAGGGGAAAAAAAATAAAGCAGCTGGCTCGTTGCTGAAGAAAAACAAACTTGATGTATCAAACCAGCAAGAGGCTTTTTTTTTTTTTTTTTTTCAATCCCGTTTCCCTTATGAAAGCAGCAGCTCATTCTGCATCTGCCATGAAGATTTGGATGGCGGGCTGAGATCACACTGAAAGTCAGGGTGGCCTACATCACAAAAGTTGCATTTCACAGAACATTTGCTATTGATATGTTGGGAAAGTGTCAGACTTGCGGGAGGACTGGAGAGTACTTGCATGATACATTAATAAGAAACAGTTTAGTGTACTAGATTACTAAAGCATGGTTAATTCTGAAGCCAAAGCCCACACATTCTTAACTTTGTTTCCCAGCCGAAGAGCCAATATACTCATGTATTGTACAGGGACCGGTGCGTTATTCTTTGAAAGCACACCCGGAGTTTGGATTAGAAAATCCAACATTGAGCTAACGGCACAGCATATAGGCATCACACAGGATGCCGTCGTAAGCTGTAACGTGGAAACGTCACTAGGCTCGTTACCTTTATTTGCAGCACGTTGAGAAAGCAGGTTCCATGCCTTCTTGGTTTACAAGTCCTGGGATGCAGAAATGGTTTCTTTTGTCTTGGGAAGTTCGGTATCTGGCAGATGACAGGTCTATTCCACAATTCTGGGAGGTTTTAAAAGATGCAGGGACATGTGCTTCTCTGTTTCAGTTTTGAAAGGGAGCTGCTTTATGAGACTGCTCCCCTCATCCCAGGAGAACTTTAGAAACCAAGGGGATTTCTGAACTGCAGTTTAACTGAGTTTTATTCAGTTTGCTGTGCAACATCCCTACCTACCGCACGTGTTTTCTGGAAGCATCAATCATCTTCCCCACCTGGGAAAGAACAGTGGGCCTATAGGCTTGTACATCCTCCAGAGCTAATTTTAAAGATGGTACAAACATAGTCCTAGTTTCTAGGGTCGTATAAAGAATTAGAAGTAGAGTAGATGAAGTATATTCTCAATTTAATCAATGCAATCAAAAAATAATACAGCCTCCAAGTTGAAACTAGGCCTGGCATCCCTGTGGCTGCAGAACGGAAAAGCTGTCGAATGCTGCTGTAACTGGCTCGTGAGCTGTAAATTCACTGTTTAGGAACTGAGCAGTAATTTTTTACAGTATTAAAGTCAGAGTAAGAGAGAGTGTGCACGCACGTGAGCTTCTGGTTGTCTTGATCCTTTTTTTTTTTTTTTTTTTCTGAAAGGGGATTTTCTCTCTTTAGCAACAGATGCATGGCAACAGACAGTGGCTTTCCCTGAAGCAGCAGAGCCCCGCCACTTTGGGTCAGGTACTTGCCTAACAGTTAATTTCACCGTTGCTCCAGTGAGAAACTCTTGAGTTGTAGATGGTGTCCTCTGAGAAGTGCACTAGGTTCTCCCTCCTTCTTCCTATTGGCACCTTCTGTTGTAGTCAAGTGCTTCAACGGAGATTCGAAATCTGTCGTTACTGAACCAGGCAACATGAGTGATTTCAGTACCTACTATGTCAGGGCACAAGTTAATGCTTTGGACTCTGAAGTAATGCTTCGAGGCCTCTGGGGAAGCCTTAAAAGATCTAGCCTGGGCTGAAAGAATCAGAAACATGAAATGAGAATCATTCTAAGCCCTAACACTTCCATGTTTCCACTAATTCATTATGTTTTGCTTTGAAAAATAATGGAAAATCAAATTCAAAGATCAAAGTCCACATAACTTTCTACACACAAACTAGCATTTCATCTAGATTATACATGTAAATAAAGTTGCAGCTTGCTCCTAAGACATAAAAAGCAAAGGTCAGATGATGGAAATAAAGGGAAAAACAGCTAAGTCTGTTTGTTCTGCATTTCTTGGCAGCCAGTGTGTTCAGTATTCTGGTCCTTGTTATGCAGAGAAATAGAGCTGCCTATTGTGGATAACAGCGAAAAAGGCAAAGGACCAGTTCTGTCCCTCTGGTGGCTCCATCCATGTCAATGGACTTAAACCCAAACCCAGTGGAATTGATTTGGCAGCGGTCTTTGGGTCACCAGCTGAGGTTCAAGTGCTCCCTTCTTCCAGGAAAAGTTATGCTGAGTAAGGCTGGCAAAATGGTCCGATTAACTCTTTAAGCTGGAAAAATCCGGGATAGATCAAGCCCTGGAGCGGTGCTCGGAGGAGCCAAGCTTTGGGAAGGAAGCTTCGGGTGAGGTTTGCATCGTTATTGTCTTTGAATTACCGAGGGCCAGAGTGGGGCTGAGTTACCCAACGCCAGAATGGGAGTAAATTTAGATGCTCTCTGGGGTATTTGGGTTTTGAGCAGTGAAGCAAAGCTCCCTTCTCTCTGTAATCTCCATAGGGGGATGGCTATCCTGATTTTACGCCCTTTGAAGATTTTAGGGTGAAAAAGAAGTCCCATAATTCCAGATTTTGCTGCTACTTTATTTAGCAGCCATATAGGCAGTGTCTCTGAAACAATATGGCTGGAACCTCTCTGTTTCTGTCCTCTTGCAGAACAAAATGTTCCAATTTTTTTTCAAAATTACCTTTTCTTTAGACATTTACTTTACATACTGCCAGTTATTGCAAGCGTGTTGGAGTAAAAGGACTAAGTTGTGTAGAAATGACATTTAAACCAGGATTTCATTAAGAAGTGACCCTTCTTTTGGACAGTTGTTCATAAAGTGGTGAGGTTTAGATTAGATATCAGGAAGGAATTCTTCCCAGAGAGGGTGGGGGGCACTGGGACAGGTTCCCAGAGAAGCTGTGGATGCCCCATCCCTGGCAGTGTCCAAGGCCAGGCTGGATGAGGCTTGGAGCACCCTGGGCTATGGAAGGTGTCCCTGCCAATGGCAGGGGGGTTGGAACTGGATGATCTTGAATGTCCCTTCCCACCCAAACCATTCTGTGATTCTATAAATCTACATCCTTTTTAGAACACAACCCAACTGGAGACACAGCTCACAGTGATCAACACCAGACTCTTATTTCATCAGGTGCAGTCATATTAGCCTGTTAGGAGGACAGATTTTGACTTATTTAACAAACTAACCATTCATCATAAATTCTTGTATTGCGGGTAAGGAATTTGTGCCATGTCCTGTTATCTCCTGATTCTACATCAATATACTTGTGCTAAAATACCACACGGGGGTTTATGTTCTAGAAGAAATATCTCTGTCTTTTAGTTATTTTCTTAATTAAAAATGCAGAGTAAAGTTGAGCAGTGCCACAGTGAAGGAAACAACCTCCCTAACTCCCTGTTTTGCAAAGCAGAGGCTCTACTCTTTCCCCGAGAGTGGGATATTTATTACAGCCTGCAGATACACCATCCTACCTCCAAAAACTTCTGTTTAAGGTAGAGTCACCAGTCAAAGCAAATGACACAGACTATTTCTCCATTTTCTGTTTTCTTTGGTCTGCATTTATCAGAAGACACGAGATAAATGTAACAAAGAGCAATCAGCTTTTTCAGTACTTATTATAGCTAAGGTTGCACAATGGTTTCCATTCTTGCTCCCTTCTCAGCCTCATAATTTTCTGCTGCTTTCATTCCTGAGAAGGGAATTTTCCTTACGGTTATTTTTCTTTGGAAAGTTTGAGTAACTTGGCTCCAATATTGCCAAGAATATTGCAAAGAAAATGGGTGTATGTCGACTTGCTAATTATAAGTATTTTTATTGTTTGAACAACTCTTCAACATATGCAGCTGGGGAGGGAGGCTGAAATTTCAGCTATTCCCGTATCAAGCCAGCCGTCTTGCTGGGCTACCGCGGATTTGTGTTTTGGTTTGTGTGTTACGAGCCTCTGGAAAACCACGTGCTGAGCATACCCGGCGTAGCTCGCATGCATCTTCCTTGTGGCGGCCCTGCCCGCGGACGCAGGAGGAGGAGGAAATACCGCCTGGCCGCCGCTGCTCCCCTTGCTGCGCGCTCCTGGCTCCCTCCCGTCTTGGAGACCAGGGCGTTGACCTTGTGGCCTCCCGGGCAGGAGACCAGCACCTTTGGTGTGTTTTGCTGAAACCTTTCCTTCTGGAAAGGACTTCTTTCGCTGGTTAATGCTGAAGCGGATACGGCTTTGGGAGTGTGGTCAGGCTGAGTTCAGTGACACAGCGAAGACGTTTTTACAAAAATAACAAAGTGGCTTAAAATAATTTCAATAGACTGGTTATTTGCTGGTCATTCGAGGCAGCGTTTGTGGGCAGTTATTAGTTTTGGTGGGCTGGGAGTGTTTCCCTTTGCCTTTGTCGTCCTCCCAAGAAATCAGTGATTCCCACTCGGAAGGGTTAATGGTTGTCAGAGGGGCTGATTCCAGTCTCGCACTGTGAGCAACGAAGCCGGCCGCAGCACAGTGTCGTTAATTAACTGTGGCACCATCCTGGACTGCTTTAATCGGGGAAAAACGTTATTTATGAGGAATAACAGTAACATTCGGTACTCGTCCTTTTGAAAAAATGTTCATCAGGAGAAAAAAAAATCATAACTACAGATTTCAAAACAGCTTTACTGCATGGTTTGCCTTCCTGCTCACGAGGAGCATGGCATGAGGAATTAGAACCACAACACAGAAATCAAAGGATGTGATATTTCTTCTCCTGTTTCCATGGCTGGGCTTGCACGCTGTGAGCGCGCTTCTCCCTGGGCTGCGGTCGTGCCTCCTGCTCCGGCTGCAGCCGTGGCCGCCCGCCGCAGTTCGGCGGGGCCAAGGCGGCAGTTACACCGGTGGCTTTGGGCAGAGGGTAACCTTCAGAGGGAGGGGTGAGCTGGGATCTCTTGATGTGGCCGGGCACGCCACGTCAAACCCCTGCCAGGGGTGGTTGGGGGCAGCACGCCGAGGAGCGATGCTGAGCCGCTGCTGCCGTGTTGTGGTTTAACTCTGGCTAGCAGTAAAATACCACGAAGCCGCTTGCACGCTTCTCCCCCCATACCCCCCTTCCTTTTACAAGGAAGCTTGTAAAATTCAGATAAGAGCCATTTACTAATTGGATAGAATGCATATTATTTGTAGATATAAAGTTATTATTGTCAGTATTGTTAGATATTAAGTATCTAAAGTGATAGAAAATACAACTGACAAAATTGCTCACCCCCCCGACCGACGCACAGCCAGGTCCTGAGTAGCGAGGGTGCCGGGGGTAGGGCTGTGGCTTTCACGTGGCCTCTGTCAAGAGGGAAAGAGGAGGAGGAGCGGGCCATCTCTTGGGGCAGGGGTCGTGTCGGTGGAATTCTATGCTGGTAGAGACATGGCATAAGCTGTAGTGAGTGGTTCCCCCGCTGCTATGGTAGGAATACTACCTGTGGAGAAGGGTTTTGTGGTGCCCATAGGCTGCCTTACTATGGGTTTCTGGAGCCCACCTCCCATGCTTCCACCACCCCCCCACAAACTTTTGGGTGTCACCTGCCCCAGCCTGTCCTCTGGGTGCTTTGCTGGGGCCACAGTCCCAGGGCACACAGCACTTGGTGAAAATGCTGGAGTGAGGGGATCCCCGTGCCTTTCATCCCCATCCTACACCACAGCCTGCACTCTCAAGCCCTTGTACTGCCCACGCAAAGCCTTCACGGGGGGCAGAGGGAATTGCTTGAGGGGGTTTGGTTGTAAGCTGAATACAAAAGATGGTGAAAAAGGAAAGAAACTAACCCAAAATGCGTCCCCATAGAGAGCTGGAGGAGAGAGGGGAGGAAGGAACTCCTTAAATGTGCTTTTTTTTAAAGAAAATGTCATATTGCTGAACTTTAGCAAAACTAGGCATTGCTTGATGGTCCTGATTGCATTTTTTAGAAATTAAATAAAAGACAGAGTGGGCCCCAGGGGCAGTGCTGAGGGAGATTTGGCCACGTCCAGGTTGTGAGAGTTGCTGTAAGGGGCAATGGAAATTCAATGCAGCTGGTGAACTTAAAAAATAATAATAAAAACCAATACACCTCTGTGTTACAGAGTGTCTTTCGTACAACAAGTATCCCAAAATGCTTTATATGGAATTAAAACCAGATTTAATTTGAAGAACAGGTAATTTTGTTTATTTAAGGGAAAGAAAAACATGGGACATTAGGTTGGGCTAAAGCTGGTATAAATCAAAACCAGTTCAACTGAAGTCAAGTGGTTTAAAATATAGGTGCTGTGAAATACGCAGGATTATAATCTGGGCCATTTTGCGTTTACGGTGTGTAATTTTGGCCCTTTGGAGGAGGTCAGGTAGAGGATCTCCACATTTTCACTGTGTTTAACTTTTGTCCTTAGATTGAACGCATTAATTCCTTGTGTTCCGGAATTTCTTGCTTTTGTCTTGATTTCTGCTAGACTCTGGCTTTTTCCAAACATTTCCTCTTCAAAAAAGTTTTGGAGACACAAAGAGGGGGAAAAAAGGTTACTCTTCCGTGCCTTTCCCAGCCCCATAAAATCCCCTCTCCTCCAAGAAAACTGAAAGACGGGCTGCAAGGAATCTATAGGAACTGCCTGGCAACGCATATAAAGGGGATTTCACACGGGAAAATAAAATGATAGTTTTATTTATGAAAAGCAATGAGCAAGTTGATATTTTTCAATGAAAATACAAACAAATTGATTTTTTTTTTTTTTTTTTTGCCACTTTCTGTGTTGGCAAGAATAAGTAGTGAAACTGGGAAAACTCTACCAAAACTTTTGTTTGTTTAAGGCCACCCTTTTTTTTTTTTTTGTCCCCATGAAATTTATAAACAGGTGTAATTAAAAGAAACAAACCAGAAAATGTGTTTGGAACATTCAAACCCCCAATGTTTCAGTCGGGGTATGAATACCTGATGTAGAAATAAAGACAAGCTTTACTCTGTTGTGTCTCCCCTCTTTAGGGGTGCAAATAAGACAAAAGAAAAACCGAATTCTCCTACGCAAAGCGTGCTGATTGAGACCCAAGGAGATATAAATACGCGTTTCTCTGCTGAAACAGATGCATTTTGAACACTAAATGAGAACTGAGGGCTTGTGGGTGACTGATGTAGTTCTCGGTGTTGGCAGCTGGAGGTCTCACTGGGGTTTAATGAGCATTTCCCCGCGACGGTTCAGCTTTGCGGGGGTGGGTTGGCGCCAGCGCAGCCTCTCCTTCTCCCAACTGGAAATCAGTAGATGGATTAGCGGTTAAAGCTGAGCACGGGGGAGTCTTCAAACCACCCTCCTCCCGAGCTGGGGGTAGGTGTCACGTCTGAGGACCCCTGGAAGACGTGGTTATGCACCCAGTGGTCGGGGCAGGTTCGGTCTCTGCAGTGATGAGGGGTTTCTAGTGACCGTCCCATGTGTTACGTAGCGTTTGCCATCGACTGTGGGTTTTGGGGAAATGCTGCTTCCATTATTCTGTACAGTTAGCTGCAAAACGTCATTTTGGGCAAAAGACTATCGCTTTGAAATGTTTGATGAGTCACACACACAAAGCCTGTGGGCCGTAACTTCTCAAACTGGGCACCCAAACTTCATGGGCAACTCAGTGATAAACTCGTTGCCTGATCTTCAGTAGCGTGAGGGTCTCTGCTCAGTGCACTTTATGCACCTACAACCTCTGGGTTTTGTAACTGGGTCCTCTGGTAGATCCCCTGTGGCACTGCAGTGTTCTAGAAGTTCTTGCTGTCTCTCAAAATCCAGGTTGTAAACCATAAATCTGTAAAACAAAGATACTTCTTGCTATTTCTGCCTCCGTGCCATCTTATTTGAGTAGATGTAAACAAGACAAGGGGTAATGGGTTTGAACGGAAAGAGGGAGATTGAGATGGGCCATCAGGAAGGAATTCTTCCCGCAGAGGGTGGGGGGCACTGGGACAGGTTGCCCAGAGAAGCTGTGGGTGCCCCATCCCTGGCAGTGCCCAAGGCCAGGCTGGATGAGGCTTGGAGCAACCTGGGCTAGTGGAAGGTGTCCCTGCCCATGGCAGGGGGTGGCACTGCAGGGGCTTTAAGGTCCCTTCCCACCCAAAGCACTCTGTGATATTCTGTATTGTGAGGTAAATCTGTGTCTTTAAAGGACGTAAGAGTTGCTGCAATAAGGAGTGTAGGAAATCCCCACGTAGGTTTGGAAGTCTGTAGTACACGAGGCAGGGGCTGAACGCTAGTTAAATGTGAAAAAGACACAAAATACCAAGTATCTTGTTTCTCTCCAAGTACGTCTAGATATCATGCTTTTGTTAAGGAAAAAAAAATGAACAAAAGAGCTCCCCCCCCCCCCCCAGGTTTATTGTTCTGTCCAGCTACTGCTGCTTTCTCTGGCCCTGAGCAGCACGTCGGTCTGGCAGCAGCTGCCCTGCAGTGACGTGGGTGGTTGGTTCCTCTGGAGGGAACCGTCTGCCAGGGCAGCAAAGCAAAACCTGCGGCCGTTTGCTCAGAGATGCTGCAAACCCGCTTCCCCCCACGGCAGCGAGCTACGAGCTGGGTCTTGCCCTCTTGGAAAAGTACCCGCTTCCATGCCCACTACATTAAATTTAATGTCTGGAAGCTTAGCTGAATCCGGAACGTCAATATTTAGCTGAGTCTGGATGGATTTGAAATCACGAGTTTGGGTTCCTGTTCCTAAATATCCAAAATGCTTTGGGCATTCCTCCCCGGTTCTCCATATTTCTAGAGGTTATGAGTATCGGGGGACTTTGTTTACGTCAAAGGACTGGGAATGAGGCTTGCTTGTCACATTTCTTCATTTAATGATTTTAATAATCATAGATACATTGAATTAATCTAGAGTCTACTTTAGGTGCTGTGTGCCTCTCTTTAATACCACACATGTCCATTTATTTCCAGAAGAGCTGAACGATACTCGCATGAGGCCATCGCGTTGTGGTTTTTATCGTCACGGATTCTCCTGGCGTGTCTCATCAGTTTACTTTGCCCTCTCTCTAATCCTTACTCAAAGCTCCGGTGGAGAATACTCCACCAATGACTTACACACTTCTGTTCCTTCCTGTGTAAGAGCAGCACAGGTGGATATTTTTTGGTGGGGTTTTTAAGAGCGTCGCAGCCAAATGCTGACACCACATGGCATCGTACAGCCCTCGGTGAAGCAGAAGACGAGCGGGTGGAGGTATTTCTGGAGCACGCACAAGAGAGAACACCCAGAAAGTTGTAATTGGAGGGAGGTGGCTATTGGTGTCACCAGAGTGAACAAACGGGTCGGTTAATAGATTCAGAGCCCCGTTGAACACAGCATAAATTCGGGGCTGTATAAAGCATTTTGGAGAAGGGAGCTGTTCGAAGTGTGAATTAACACGGGCTCCCAGTCCAGACCCACCGATAACTTTATCAAATGGCTTAGGGGTGAGAAGGTGCCACTGTGCTTGTAGAATTTTCGGGGTAATCTTGCAAAACCTGCTGGCTTGATATTTTCCCAAGTTTGGTACCACCCGTGAAGCGGGACAGATCAGGGCTGAGCTCCGTGGGGGCCTATATGGAGAACGCCGGGAGGAGAGATGCGAGTGGTAACCTAGGTGTTCTCTGCGGGTCTTTATCCTCCTCGTCCATGTCCATGGAAGAGGAAGGGCAGTATTCACTTGGGATTAGGAACGGGGAGGTTGTTACCTGTCGGTGTCTCCATCTCATCTTGGTCCTGCGTGAACGGGGGGTGGCCACCAGCCCTCGTGCGCGTGCGTCAGGCTGCCCACGCGTGTGTGTGCGTGTACATGGCACGGGCACGTCCGAGCGGATCGCGAGGTTCCCTGTGGCTGGGATTGTACCTGCTTCGTGTGCTGGGGGGGGTGAGTGTGTCTATACTGCCCTGCGAGCTTCCCGTGAAATTACCCGTCAGAGCTTTGCCTGTGGGCCCCGTAGCTGTTGGCTTTTGGGCTTGGGAGGGGTGAAATGCTGGGAGGGCTGTGTGTCCAAAGGGGCTGGGTTTTATCAGTTTCTTGGGAAATTTAGAACCAGTTTAGAAACATTTCCTAACGAATGTCTTCAGGAATTATCAGGGATTAAGACAAACCTAATGTTAATTTATTTAAGGCTGTGTAATGATGGGAAAAGGAAGTGAGGTGCTGAAGGCAAACATTGGGTTTTTGTGGTTTGGGGTTGGGTTTTTTCCCTAAACTTAATTTTCTGAAATCAAGTTTTAATTAAACTGCTTCCAGCTCCTGAAGCCGGAGTCAGAGCAGACACCGTGCTCTGTAGGACAGTTTAAAACGCAGGCTTGGGGGTTGATATCTCATTTCAGTCACTTCAGAAAAAACCCCAGCCTTCCCTGTGAGATGGGAGTAAATCCCCTGCAAAAGATCCAAGGTTTTGAGCTGTGCAAGAAGATTTAAGTTAACGTACTCTTTACGAGATGCTGTGTTACGCATCCCTAACGTGGGCACGCGGTGCTAGCAGTCACACCTGGACAGACGGCATTTAAAACCCAGGGAAAACTCGGAAACTCTACTGTTCCCAGCACGGGCAGTGTCTGCAAATGGTGTGGGGCAGCGGGAGGGCTGCTGCCCTCGCCCTCCATCCCACGTCCAGAGCCAGTCAAGGGCCTGTGGCTGCCCCGCTGGCGATGCTCGGCACGGAAAGTGGGAAAAGGAAAAGAGCAGAGCTGGGTTCACCCCGGTTCTGCTGCTTTTGCGCTCTGTGTGCCACCCCCGGCCCCACGGGACAGCGTGCTTGTCCCTCCCGAGCGTTTCGGGGAGCTGGAGCCACACCCCGACACACCCCCGGGGCTGGGCAGCGGGGTGCAGCCCCCCCGGCCTGGCACGCGTAGCCGCGGGGAGGGGGTGTCCCCGCCAAGCTGGGGCGGGGGGGGGGGGGGGGGGCGAGGGATGGAGTGTCCCTCGGCGGGGCTGGGGGTCGGGGGACGCGCGCTGCTGCCGGCTGTAATAACGAAAAGGTGGGCAGCGAGTAGTGTAATAACGCCCCGGGGGTCCCCCTGCCCGGTCCCTCGGGGGTCCCCCTGCCCGCCCCGCACGCCCGGAGCCCCTCGCCCCGCACCGGCCGGGCGGCAGGAGGAGGAGGAGGAGGAGGAGACCGCGCGCTCTCCCTCCTGCTGGCTGCAGGGGCTGCGGCAGCAGACGGCGCGAGGAGGAGGGGAATAAAAAGTAAAGCGAGGAGCAGGGGGGGAGAGAGTGAGAGAAAACTAAGCCCAGCTCTTGCCGGTGCTGCTTGGGTTGGATCTGGTTTGAGTTTCCTCCCGCCGGCTTGCGCAGGCGGAGCAGGCGTGGGGAAGCCGCTCCTCTTCTCCCTCCGAAGCTGAAGCGCAGGAGCTGGCGGGGACCTGCCCTCGTACCGCGCTCGGTCACCAGCGCCTCGCCTGGACTCGTGGAGCACCTGGAGCAAAAAGCCATCACTTCGCAGCCCGAGAGTTGCTCAGTGCCTGTAGACCTGAGTTTTTTTCCTACGGGATTCTCTCTTCTGATGATTTTTCTCCCGCGTCTCTCAGCACAGCAGTTCCCTTGAGCGTGTGGCGTTGAAACCCATTGCTTTGCTAACAACTTTGGGAGATATTTTTTTAAAAAAACTTTATTTTTTCCCCTCTCTTTTGTTTTCTTTGCCTTAAAAAAAATATAATAAAGCTAGTCCTTTTGGGGGGAGGGGAGATGATCGTGCTGATGTGGAATAAGTGCTCCTGCTGTCTCCTCTTACTAGCCGCGGTCCTGATCGTGGAGAGCTCCCAGCTAGACAGCTCCAGCTCCAAGGTGAACTCCATCAAGTCCACCCTGATGGGGGAGGCTCCAACTCAGGCAACCAACAGATCTGCAGGCACCCACCAGGGACTGACGCTCGCCAGCAGCAAGAAGGGCAAAATGCTAGAGCAGATGGGGAAACCTCCCAAGCACTACCACCGGCACGGAGAGGTAGGACGTGGCGTCGTTCCTCGAGTGTCTGTCCGTCTGCATGCTATGTGCAGTAACTGCTAGTCCCCCCCCCATGTTGTTTTCAAAGCTTTACTGTGTGAAAGTCATTAATTTGCTTCAGTGGGGTTGTGTGGGACAATGTCATCTCCTAGTTGGTGTTAAGAACCCTGCGAGGGGGAGTTGGAAGGCTTTAAGCCTTTCGTTTTTCTCTGTAGGGTTCATAACCAGTGGAAGAAAGACTGCTCTGAAAAAATACCATCTTCAGCAGGTCTTTGTTTGACTCCTTCAAAAGGCTGCTAGAAGCAAAGGAGGAAATTTCATAACTCTGGGATTAATTGCATTTGAATAGGTGAGGAAGATTTGAGCATGAAGCGAAAACCCTGATTACAGCGGGGAAACAAATTGGGTTTCAGGAGTCGCACCTAGCGCGTTGATCTCGGCTGTCTTTCTCCGTGGTGAGAGTGGGAAAGCATGCTGCCCCAGGGATAATGCTTAAGGCACGTTCATTTGCCTAACGTGACAGAAAATAAATTCCAGGTTTCTTGTCCAGGACAGGCTCCGGTGGTTGTGGAAGCTTTGTTTGGTTGATGAGCAGGGAGTAACAACCCTGAATGTGAAGTTTGAGGGTAAGGAAGAAAGAAAAGGTTATAGCAACTTTATGAAAGAAGACCCTGAGTTGCTTATGCAGTTTTAGTTCCTCTCTACCCTGCTTGGGAACTTGGGAGTCTGGTAGAAAACTGTCTTCATTCAGCTATCCTTGTGGTGAGCTATAAAGCAGCATTTTAAGCCATCAGTCCTCTAGTTCCCAATCAAGTCTCAGCTTGGTTGGTCTGAACGTTGCTCATTGTGCTGTTGAAGGAGGTTGACTGCATCAGAAAATATAGATTTTTCTATTGTTGGGCATTATTAGTACCTCCAAATACAGCTGCTTTTCATAAGCAACAGACTAGCAGCAAGGGAGCCGCCAATACTCAGCACTAAACAGGCAAAATACTCAGCGCCCGAAGGGTCTGAATCTTGCCTACGTTTGCCTTAAAGCAGCAGAGAAGCTGCAGATCCAAGCAATCCGCTGAATTTGCTGAAGTGTTTCACATCAGCTTCCTAATAACTGAATGCTATCATTTGGGCTCGTGTGCAGGCATAATAACAGCGGTGACAGTTTGGGTTTTGCCTGTGAGAAATTATTTTTTAAGCTCCCCCGAGCTTGCTTTCCTTGGCCACTCAATTGTCTTACAATTTACCCAGAATTTGGTCGCCTCTCCTTACCTCTGAGCAAAGTTGAGTAGCAGATGCTGTGCTGAAGTTTCATGTTACTGAAGTACTGCGCTCTTTCCTAGCGCACATTGTAATCATTACGAGGTTAAATCACCTTGAGGAAATACAGGAGCGGGATACGCTTTCTTCTATGTTCTCCTTGAGTTTTCTTTTGTTGTTCTCTGTATTCACAAAAAGTCAGTGTATAGGGCCAGTGTTATCTCAGCCTCATGAGTTTCAGTGCGGGTACTTGTGGGGCTGCGCTGTACGGCCCCAAACATGGTATGTAATTTTTGCCTTTTAGGCAAAGGTGGTGAGACTTCCCCATGTACAGCATCTTCAGCGCTTCAGTGTGTGTTCAGCTCAGTGTTGAGGATGATTGTAACTCACCCAGGTCCTGGAAGACAAGCTGCACTGCCCGCCGGTTGCATTTGCAAGCTTTGCCCCTTAATTGCCAACCTGGGTTGTTTGGTGTCTAATTACTGGCATGAAATCACAGGGTATAATTCATGTCGGAGGCGACGCTGCGAGTATCTGCAATGGTGGAGGAGGTGGCACACGTGTTAAGGTACCCCGTTTGTAGCACAAGCAAAGACCCCTGGAGAATCAGTGGCTTTGGCTCCCTGGGAGCAAAGCCTGACCTCCCGGCAAGGGCTGATCCCACCCTCTCTCCCTGGGACTCTCTCCCCGGCTCCTGCGCGGTCTCACGCCGATGCAGTCCAAGAAAATGACTCGGATTTGCTACCAATAATTGTAGGTGTTGCTTTCGGCCATCTGCCTGAAGCAACGTAATTGATGCAGAATTGAGGTAAAAAGAAGAAAAGAAACCAAGAAAGAAGTTAGTTTGGTGATAATGCTTCATCTTTAGCCATAATTCCCGTTGCCGGCTCGGTGAGCCGCTGCAGTTTTTAACAGCGGTGTCGCACATCTCGACCAATTGAGACATGACACGTGCATAATGTTTTAAAGCTACTCTCTTATTAAGTTAGCACTTGATTTGTTTAGATTATGGGACTTTGCGCTGGAGTTTTGCACGTCAGAACAGGCCCCCGCTTCTCTGTCTCCAACAATCTGTTGCGTTGGTGGAATTTATAATGTGGCAAAAGCAGCAGCACCTTTTACACCTTGGGAACGCCAACTGGTGAGTCGAGTGTCTTGTTTGCGACCAGGGAATAGTTTTAGTAAGGACCAACGCTAGGCAGCTCAACGGAAAACTACGAGCAGAGTTTGGCTGTCGCAGCCGTGACAGCGCTGAGCCGTGCGTCCAGCTCCCTGCAGATACGCGCGGTGGAAATCAGAGAACTCGCCACAACTGATGAAAGGACCATCAGCCAGCAACCTACTTACTCACCGGGCTTGGCAGACTAGTGCGCGTTTCTGTCCTGTGTTAATGTAACGTGCTCGGTTATGTTAATTCTCGGGAATAGGAGCAACTCGGGAGTCTTTAATCGGCAATAAATCAAGGGATGCGATAGTTCATGGCTTATCTGGAGCGTTGATGTGTTTCAGCTGGTAGTTACAGTGCTCTGCCCAGAAAGGGAGCATCCCGCACTCCTTTGTCGGGCCACGTTCCAGTTCGGATTAATGAAACTGCTCCTGTGAGCAGAGCGAGCTGACCCGGATGGCTGGGGGCACTGGCGGGGCAAATGCGGATTTCAGGAAGGCTTCCGTTTTTATGTCTTTCAGAGGAATATTGTTTATTTTCTGTTCTTATTCCCTTTACTGCCTTGGATCAGCAGAGAATGAGCAGCGCTGAGGTGCTAAACTGGTGAGATTTCACTGTCACTCCTGTTCTCCCCTTTGTGCAAGCTGTTGTTATTTTCCCAGTTTCACAGAGAATCGGAAACTATCTACAGAATTTGCCCAAGGGAAAAACATGCTCAGAAACAGGACCATGCAGCGCGTGTTAGGCTACGTTACTTTGGGGTGTGTCAGGACTATATACTGTCTGCCATAAATTTCCTTTCAAAACGTGATGTACGCAAACGGTTTCTAGGAAGAGCCGGTGCCCCCGTACTGGAGCCTCTCTAGGAAGTTGTTCTGGACATGTCACCTCTCTAATATGGGGAATAGAGTCATAAATGACAAAGGCCCAATTAGCAACAATGGTGGATTAATTTTTCTGCATGTTAGGTAGAGCCTCTGCTGTGTTAGGGCAAGCTCCCTGTGCGAACACTCTCGCTCAACCATAGGGATGCGACTTGAAAGGGAAAACCCCGTGTCTCCTAGCTGTGATGGAAAGGCATAGCCGTTCCGTAGATTCCTGGATGAGGGCTCTGCAGCCTCTTTAACTTGCTTCACCATCGGTTGACTTCTTGTCTTTGAGGCTTGTCTCAGTGCTGGGCTTTGCGCTCCTTCGCACTCAACCGCCTTTAACGATCTGGTAGGCTGAGACCTACCAAACTTCATTTCCAGCTGTTTTCCTTCTTTGTAGGGCTCTGTTATCTTCTGCCTCTTCCAAGTCCTTCCCAAAAGATGTTCTTTCAGCTCTTTTCCACATTCCCGTGTCTCTCATTCCCTTTGCTGCTGCGTCGCTGGTTGGGTTTGTGCTTCCCGCTGGGACTATCCCTCCCACTTCCCCCATGTGCACGAGGGGAGCAGCAGCAATGAAGGGAAGAACTGGGATGGCCAAGAGAGGGGTCTGGCACAACTGTGGGGCTGAACAGGAGATGATGAGGTCTGAAAAAAGGGAGAGAGGAGTCAGTGAAAAGCCGGGACAACTTTTAACACTTCAGAGGCGCGATAGACCGGTGTCAGCTAAGCCTTTGCATTCCAAATGTACTCAGTTTAATTTTAAAAAATGTAGTTTTTTGTAAGGTCTATCCCAGCTTGAGCTCAGAGGCTTGAGGCTGCAGAAGCTGAGCCAAAAAGGCATTAATCCCAACGGCTATGTTGACACTGATCTCATACCTATCAGCTCATGGACACGCATGTGTTCCTTGAACGGGACGTAGTTACCCACAAGGACTTGCTAGAAAATGCTTGGATGAAGCTTTGTAGCGAGTAAAACAGCGTGAGATGTAGTAATTGACTGCAGTGCCCTGAGAATGTTACAATAAAATGTACCAAAGACACCAAAAATGTAACCACAATATCTTGAATAGCTCGCAGCCGAGGCAGTATGAATTATTTCTCCATGGGATTAAAAATAAATTAATTACAATACCTACAAATTACATCCAGCGACAGCTTCTTTTTTAAAAAAATATAAAAAAATAACTACAGAATTGCTAAATCTGCAGAGGTCACCACAGAATGTATTCCTTGCTCTTGCTGTTTGCCGTTAGGAATCTGGGAGACGGGCTGGTTTACTGGCAGCAGTCTTGCTAAATAGCCGAGTGGCTTGTCTCTTGATTGCAAAAATGGGATGCAGAGTATTATCTCCTTTCTGGAACGTGCTTGGTGTCCCCTTCGATTTGTTATTATTATTTGACCTCTTAACCTAGAGCAAAAGCTCCTATAAAGTGGATTTACTACAACTATTTCCTACTAATGTTGTAGCGACGTCTAGAAAACGTCCCGGACTCTGATGTGCTGTCAAGTGTGCGAAGAGTGAGGAGGAGTTAGTTTGTGTCTGGAAAGTCTGTGGGAGTCGAAGGACAAGAGAAAAGATGATGAAGCATGATTACATTTTCCCCTCAGAAAAACGAGTCTGATGAACTCATTATGTTTGATTAACTGATGCTTTGCAGATGCAGATACAGCGCGCGTTTAATTTGGGTTTTGATTCTCTCCACGCCGGCTGTATCTTGCAAGCACTTCGTATCTCATGGCTTGTCGGCTGAGCCCTTGCTCCTTTGACAGTTGCAAATGCCTCACCCTGGAAATGTCATTTAGGAGGAATTTTAACTCTGGAAAGGAGGAGTGAGTGCTGTGGAGCTCCTGCTTCTCTTTGGTTTTCAAGCCTTGCTCTCCTCTTCAGGGTTTGTGTACCCGAGCGTTGTTTTTTAAGTCTCTCCAAACAAGTTTTCTCTATATGTAAAATGTTGCTTTGGGGAACACCTTCAAAGCACAGAGCCACCCTCCCTTCCGCCGGGGGGCTTGGTGTCGGCACTGCGGCTGTTAGATATTTCTGATAGCTTGGAGGAGCTGAACTTTGTGTGACGCTGCAGAAACGGGGAAGAAAACCAGCAGCTGCCGCTCTGCTTTTCCTGCATCGGTAAAACCCCAAGTGTATTGAGTGGGGTTTTTTTTAGGGAAGAGAGGATAATTCTTTGGAAATCCTTGTCTTTCAGTGCTGTGTTCTAGGCTGTTTCTGATACCTTTAAGTTGAAACCAGCTTCTATGAGCTTCATATCCAAGGATGTGAAAAGCCAAGAGGATCAGGAGGTTTGTTTTGTTACATTTTTAAGATTAATTTTGCCTGAAAAACTTTCTATTTTTATTAGAGACCACAAACATTCACCTCTTCTTTTTTGATCGCATGTAGGACATTCAGTGACCATGTGCGTCCCCAAAACGTCACTTTTCTTCAGTATGCTTTTTCCCTTCTTGACTGAAGGACAGTTTTATTTCAATAGAAAATTTCATGAACACAAAGCAATTTTGAAATTGTGATGAAACGTGAAAATAGGTAAATTTCATAGAATCACAGACTGGTTTGGGTTGGAAGGGACCTTCAAGATCATCCAGTTCCACCCCCCTGCCACGGGCAGGGACACCCTCCACTAGCCCAGGTTGCTCCCAGCCTCATCCAGCCTGGCCTTGGGCACTGCCAGGGATGGGGCACCCACAGCTTCTCTGGGCAACCTGTCCCAGTGCTCCCCACCTTCTCTGGGAAGAATTCCTTCCTGATGGCCCATCTCAATCACCCTCTTTCTGTTCAAACCTGTTACCCCTTGTCCTGTCACTCTTGGCCCTTGGAACACTCCCCCCCCCCCCCAGCTCCCTTGTAGCCCCCAGGCACTGGAAGGTGCTATAAGGTCTCCCCGGAGCCTTCCCTGCTCCAGGCTGAACCCCCCAACTCCCCCAGCCTGTCCCCGTGGCAGAGGGGCTCCAGCCCCAGCATCTCTGTGGCCTCCTCTGGAGGAGGATATTTGTGATACTTCCAAGCTCAGTGCAGAATCCTTTGCTACAGAAGGTAGTGAGAGAGAGACGGTGTAAAAGGATGCATGTGGTCATGCTAAATGACCAAAATGCAACGATTTTCAAAAATAATGAGTTTTATTCATCTTGGTTACAGTTTTCTTGGGATCGGCCCTAAATCCTTTTATGATTTCTACACTTGTGTTCACACAAACAGAGTTTGAGTGATGAAAAGGGTTGGGTATAAACACAGTGTGGGAACGTGGGGTTCACTCATTCCGCCGCTATTTTGTTCTAACTAACGGACAGACGGGGCAGTGCTACAAAAACAAAGAAGAGCTGGAAGAGCTATTGTGTTTTCCCCCCTCCTCAAAGCGCGTGAGCACACAGCGCAGCCCCTCGGGACTTTCTTAAAGCGGAGCTCTGATGCGGTTGGATTTTCCTGTGCGCAGTAAGGAATCCCGGAGACACGCGTGTCGCACACGTGTGGCGCAAATGGCACCGGTCGAGCGTTTTGAGCAGTGAGCGAAGGTGGGCTGTGCTGCACATGCTGGGGAACGAGGTGTTGCTTCGCCCTGCGAGCCCTCCGCCTCATTCTCCATGCATCATGTAAGTGTGAACCAGGCTGTGCGTGCTTTTAAAAGCACGTTTATCGGTCCGGTGAAGGAGCGGGCAGGGTTCAGCTCTGCGCGTTTTGGCAGCTTGCGGTGACTCGCTGTCAGCGTGAGCTCTTCCCTAAAGTCTGAAATGCCTGAAGCGGGGTTCTCTTAAAAGGAATTGCAAACAGAATGCGTTTGTGTTGAAGAAGGAAAGTTATATTCTTGGAATCTCATCCTTAACTAGAACGGCATCAGGGAAATGAATGCATCTGATGGGAAAAGCTCCTTTATTTCTCCTTTGCACAGAGCAGGGTAGTTCCCAGAGCTGTTTCTTCTGCTACGTGTTCCTACAGAAGAAGGTGCGCCGCTTCTTGGCAACCTGCAGAGATCCTATAGCTGGACCTTCTTCTCTAAAACAAGGTGTCTGGAAGGCGGGGGAGAGAACTGTGTGTAAAACCCCTCAGAAATCCAGAACGCTAACCCTGACTAATCTAGTTGGTGTCGACGCAGTTCAATCCATTTTCGGAAGTATCAGAAATGTTTAGGCTGTGTCAAAAAAAAAAAAAAAAGAGGTACTGACAGATGTGCTACCATCTTGTATTTAAGCTTTTTTGTTTTCATATGACTTTCTCTGCTCCTTCCAGTGTATTTTTTTGTTTTACACCAGCGCTGTAGATTTCACGAAGCACAGCCACGGTACTGGATGGCCAGTGGCGCGTGTCCGCTCACAAGAAGCCCTAGGAATCTAGGCGCTGTGTTTGACCTGGGTCCCACCTCAAATAGCTTAGTGGGTTTTCTGAAACCGCTTTTGAAAATAGATTGTGGCTTCCCAGTGCTGCAAGACCAAAGGAAGAGTCCCCCTGCCACCCGCTCTTACAGCTGGACTTACTGGTGCGCCTGAGTGCCTGCCCTGGCTTCCTTACCGGGGTGTGTTGACGTGGAGTGTAACACAGGGGTGCTTTGGCTTATACCGTCTCTGTTTAGGGTGAGTTTTTACAGGGCCTGGGTTTAAAAGGAAAAAACACCTCTGTGCAATGTGACAACACCCCTGCGAGCAAGCGGTGGCGCGAGGGAGCCTCGGGCTTGGCGGACGGTTTGTCTTTGCAGTGTCTGCAGTAGCACCGAGCGAAAAACGGCCAGGCGAAGCTTCTGTTGGCCTGGCAGGGTTAGTAGAACCCGCAGAGCTTGCTGTATTCGTCGCTTCTCTTTTGGACTGAAAAGGAGAGAGCAGAGCCTGCATCCCATCCAGATCATTGTGAATTTCATGGGAGACTCCAGATCCTGTTTTCTATCTTAAGAAAGGAAAAGTTTCTGTTTAGGCTGTCCGGGACACAGACTGAGCTGTGAGTCTCCTTCTCCTCTTTGGTAGGAGGAGTACTGGGTGGATGCTTCCTTTCTTTCTCAAACTTCATCATCCCTGTCATTCCTCAGGCAGGAGGGAAGGAGAGAGACGATGTCCAATGGCCATTTCCTCTTTCAGAGGTCGACGGTGGCATTCCTCACCAACGAGAGATACAAACTGTGATTAAATAGTTAACGTAGAGCTTTCACATAGACGGAGGCCATGTGGCGAGTCTGCTCGAGGGGCTGATGATAATGGAAGAAGCAGAAGGGCAGAAAAAGCTGGCTGCTGTCCCGTGTCTGCGTCAGGGAACTGGGTGAGCGTTTGGCAGGCTGGGGAAGGTGGCAAGGCGAGCGGGTTATCTGATGATGAACTCAGGAGTGTTTACGGAGATGAACAACCTGGCATCGTTAGTCTTCTCGTGGCAGGGGGATTATCTCGTTAACTCCCTGAGGTGATGGGAGCCACCAAGTGAATGTGAAGACTCTTTCAGGTATTTCGTACAGCCTGAAAGTTTCACCCCACTTGTCGTTCTTAAATTTCAATTTGTCACCTGCTCGGGTAGTGATAACGATGCCGTCTGACCCACGTAACCAACCACGTGCCATAACGCGCGAGCTGATCCCCATGGGGTTAGCCAGCGGGACTGGAAGTTCTTCTTCCAGACCCTCTCAGTTCCTGTTGCTCCCCACAAAGGTAATTTTGCAAGGTATGTTATTCATAACCAGGTAGTTCAATCAGCTTGAGGGCGGGCGTGGGTCAGAACCAAATGGAAATCCTGGGAGCCATGGAAGGACCGGGAAACCAGAGACTGCCATCCTCTCTTCACACCTTCTCCAGCGCAGAGCCGTTCCTCGTGTCCTCTTAGGGATGGTGAGGAAAACTGCCTATCCAAAGTTAGGCTTCAAAGCCTACTTTATATTTTGGTGGAGGGGATAAAGTGCTTAGCTGCATAAAATGTTTTGGTAATTGTTTGAATAAATACAGGGTTTTGAAAATGCTCTTCAGGAATGCTTGTAAACTTCTGGGCTTGGTTTTGTCCCCGTTGCTATCTTCCAGACATCCCACTCCTCGCCAAGGAAATGGCTTTTTAACAAGAAGAATCCTCTGGAAATTACTTTCTGAGGGGGTCCTTGCCACAGCAGCTGCAACAAATTGCAACTGAACTTCAGTCCCAGTTGGTTTTTATTGGGAAGAGCATAAGTGACCAAGTGAATACTTGTGTTACAGCTTCGTGACAATTTATTAGGTATCAGATTGTAGTGTGTGGTGTTGTCTAACCAGAAGATTAAGGTTTTTCTCTGTGGAGGGAAATTTCTTTTGCGCTTTGTACCAGCGCTTAAGCTGAAAGAGGCTGGGAAAGTCTCACTGATCCCGAACTGCCCCTGTGGTTAGGCCGACTTAGGGTTTTCCTTCCACGGAGACCTCGGGGCCGGGGTCTGGGCAGCGATGTCAGCGCAAGCAGAGTTAATAACCAGCGCGAGGCAGCCGAAAAGAGAAGTCACGGCACGGCAGCCTCATGCGTGCTGATCCGCTCCCCGCTGTGTAAACAAGTCTCCGGGGGGATGTTTTTTGAGCAAGTTGTTTTGGAGTAGCAGCATAACTTCAGCATAGCTCAGATCATGCTAATTGGGAAGCATTTTTGGCACGGGTTTCCAAATAAGCAATGCGGAGTCCAGGGAGGTCAAGGAAGGATGGAGAAAAACCTCGTGGTGGCACAAGCTGCTTCCTTGTGTCTTTGGGAAGGGTTTTCCAGCTGGAAAGGAGCCGCAGGTCTGCTCGCCTTCCCCTCGGCCTCTCTGCTGCAATTCCAGGACCAGTGGGGAGGATGAGGAAGACTCTGCCCCTTCGTTTCTCTAAAGTGACTAGAGTGGCTAAGAAGACACGTCTTTTACTCCGTGGGAAATGGGAGGCTCTGCGTGTTGGCATTGCACAAATACGTAAAATGTGATAGCACAAAATTCTGTAAGGCTCTCAGATGTAGGAATTCAGGCTTTCTTAGCTCAAGTGACGGTCTATATTCATATGGCAGTCCTGGTTTTGTTGTTATCTAAACAACAGTGGTAGACAGAGGGAAATTATAAATTCAAAGGTGTTATTGCTGTTGAAAATGCAAGAGCTTTTATCATCTCTGGATTTCACTGGGAGCGTAGAAGAAACAACTGGCCATACTGCTGACAGGGGGCAGCTATGGGATGGTTGGAAAAATGAGTTTGAAAGTCAAACTTTCATTTTCCCCGCTTGCTTCCTGATTTGCCAAACCGGGAAGCGCTTATTTGGCCCGGTGCTTGATGTGTTTTGGATGGCTTCATTAACATTTGTAAAACGTTGAAAGACCTTCACACACGGAGATAGGCAGATGATACTCATTTACGGTGCAACTGGGGATTTCTGTTATTGGTGCACGTAGGTTGTAGAGGGTGTAAATATCAAGAGCAAAACTGGAGACACCCCCCCAGCAGATTTCTGTTGAGCCTTCCCCAGGCGTCCTGGCCTGTCACTGTAGGTTTGGGATTGGGGTTTGGGTTTCTTCATCAGTCCCAAGGATGGTGCCTTTTCTTAAACACTGTCCTCTTAAGTTACCAGTGAGGGATAGATAAGAGCCTTTATTCCAGGCACACATGTGCTCCGCAGGTGTGAAGGGAACTCTTAAACTGTTTATGAGCGCACAAAGCCTCACGAACAAAGAGGGCAGAAAAGAATGTTGTCATTTTAAGGAAAAATATGTTTTAAGGCCCTGTTAAAAATAAAGCCAAAAAGGACGAGCAAATGGACTGCAGATTGTCAGTGTAACAGGGATTAGCCCTGTGAAAGTCTCCCATTTTTCCATGTGCCACAGGCAGGCTTGGCGAGCCGCAATGCCATTCAGCGCTTGGAAGAGGGTATCCACTTTCTTGACTCAGTCCCCCAAATCACCCCCCCGATAGGAACAAAGAGCAGGATAACGCTGTCTTAACTCTGCTTTACAGGTTTTAGATGAGCAGAAGCCAGTGTATATGTTGTACGAGCAGGTATGACAGCAGTGTGTGAGCTCCAGGTCTGGGATGCAGTTGTCGCTCTTGAATTTGATGGCACTGAAGCCTGTTTTGCAGCTGAAGGGTCAGGGAGGGGTGAAGTGAGACAAGACCTGTTATCTTCTACAACAGCCACGTGATATCATCTTCGCTTGTTCAGGAACAGCTTCCAGGTCCACCAAGGTGAACGTCCATAATGGCGGTGATAATTCGGTACCCAAGGAAGTGATGCAACTCACATCCCTCCAGCACTGTTTCCCAGTAGATGCACCCAAAACATGTGGCCACAGATGCCAGCTTGTGCTACCCTGAAATGCCAAGCTTGTGCTGCGCAGAAACGCCATGCTTTGGCTCCTTACTCTGCAAAACAGTGTCTCATGGCCTGTCTAACCCATGAGGTGCAACACGGGTCTGCACAGGATGTGCAGAAGGTTAAGTCCTGTTTACAGACGGGATGAATTCATGTACCTAACTCCCAGAATGTTTCCACTGGGATTGAATGAGGTTCTGCATACCTTTAGGATGCGGGGTCGGGGCCTTTTCCACACAGGAGAGAGATTCAGCTCAGAGGAAATCATCCATCTGAGACTCCCTTACTGCAAAGTGTGCTCAGTGAGGAGCTCTTGTCTTTCATCACCTATGTGAGACAGTCAGAATTTGGACTTCGGAATAATTTGTTATAATTATTATTTCAGAAAGCAGATAAATCAGAATAATTTACATTGTCCCCTCGATGAAATAATGATATGAAGGATAGCCAACTGTATCCTGGGATGTATCCACTGCAGCGTGGCCAAGCAGGCTGAGGGAGGGGATTCTTCCCCTCTGCTCCGCTCTGGGGAGACCCTCCCTGCAGTTCTGTGAGTCCAGAGGAGGCCACAGAGATGCTCTGAGGGCTGGAGCCCCTCTGCCATGGGGACAGGCTGGGGGAGTTGGGGGGTTCAGCCTGGAGAAGGGAAGGCTCTGGGGAGACCTTAGAGCCCCTTCCAGTGCCTGGGGGGGGCTGCAAGAAAGCTGGGGGGGGCTTTTTCCAAGGGCAGGGAGTGACAGGACAAGGGGTAACGGGTTTGAACAGAAAGAGAGAGATGGAGATGGGCCATCAGGAAGGAATTCTTCCTGGAGAGGGTGGGGGGCACTGGGACAGGTTCCCAGAGAAGCTGTGGGTGCCCCATCCCTGGCAGTGTCCAAGGCCAGGCTGGATGAGGCTTGGAGCAACCTGGGACAGTGGAGGGTGTCCCTGCCCATGGCAGGGGGGTTGGAACTAGATGATCTTGAAGGTCCCTTCCAACCCAAACCGTTCTGTGATCAGTGGCGGATCTGTACCTAATGTACCAGGCACGCCTCTGGCCCTTCTGTGTGGGTTCTGGTCTCCATTCAGAGTGACCATTCTCTTACAGCAGGGTAATGTTTTTTCCCTGTAAAACTGGACGAGGACACAGAGATGTTGCAAGCAGAGCTGTGGCGTTTCTCTCTAATGAGCCTTTTCCTGACCCACCCTATGTAAAGCCGTTGACACATCATGTGTTGTGCAGCTGGGACGGGGACCCTGGCACATGTATCTGACACAGGAACGTATTGACTTCGGCCTTTGGGAGGCTCCGGACCCCGGCTGTTCTCGAGATGTGTCTAAGTCATTTCCCAGATACCGTGGATATGGTGATGGTAGGAGCAAAAGCTGAGGTGGAATTCACTAATTCCGCTTTAGCCGATTCTGTGGAAACAGATTGCACAACAGAGACTGACACTCGGGTTCTGGATTTGATTTCCTCTTTCCCCGTTTGACCTCCAGTGATTGTTCTGGCTGTTGGTCAGTATTTGGGTCTCAAGTTGTAGAGTTTGTGTGTGTCTGTGTGGTTTTTTGGGGGGTTGAGGGGTTGTTTTTGTTTTATGGTTTATTTATTCCTGCTGTAAATGCAAGGCTTTTGCAGTGTAGCATTTCAAATTTGAGTTTCACCCATGGGCTGGAGGGCAGACTGGTTTCCATGAGGTACCAGCCGAGGGCTTGTCGGGCTGTGTAGGTGGCGGAGGGCTGAGTTTCAGTCAGGGCGATCCCTGCTGCTGAAACAGCACGAGCAGACGAGACCAGCCGCCAGCGCGGCTCGTGCGCTGTCGGTAGCGCAACACGTGTCTGCGTTACGGCGGGACGGGGAGCTCGGCCGCCCCTGGTGCTGGTGGCTTCCCTGGAAGGCTTTATGCTTCTGTGCTTTGACCACTTGTTAGTACAATTTCACGCGGCTTTTGCTTTTGATCCCCTCCTGCCCTAAATGACCCTATTGGCAGGAAATTAATTTAAACGGTAGCTGCTAGAAGACATTTTGTGAACACTTGCTGCTTCTAAAGTTTATTTTCACAGTATGTTTCACCTGAATATTTTCCAGAACAGAAAACCTCACATGCTCTGCTGTCCAGATAACATGTGCGGGGCTGAGGCTTCCCGCTTCCTTCCAGCCTGCCCCACAAAACACTCGTAATACTCAGCCTTAATCGTATTTGCAAAGCTAATATTTAGGTTAATGTCTCAAAAGAGCGCTCTTACCAGGCTAATGACAGGTCAACACCAAGCGACACCATTCCTGGCAAGGGATTTCCCACCGCGCTTCAAACAGTTGTGTGAGCGGAGCGATAGCTGTAGCGCGGAAGCTCTGAGGAACCTTTATGAAGGTTCCTTAAGGAAAAGCTTTATGAAAGAAGAAGAACCCGAATTGCCAAGGGATAACCCGTTTCATAACTGACGCGAGCAACTAATCACTGATCGGGAGGCAGGAAGAAAGAAGCAGGGCTAATCGGCCAGCTTTCACCAGGCAGGGAGGCTGTGAGAAAGTTTCACACACATCTCTTCGAGACGGGTCCTGTTCGGTTTCTTGGTGTATTGTCTGGAAAACGGGGGACTCTGGGCGCAGGAGATTTTAATGAAAAGTGTTCAGGACAGTGAGACCGCACAGAGTTGCAGTAAATGTCAAAATACTGAGCATTGGAGAAATAAACCCGAGGGTAAGATGACGTTTCTGGAGGAATAAAGCAATGTATGTGGCATAATGTGATGGCAGTTGGGCATGTACACTGACAGCTTCCAAATTAGTCACTTCAGCTATCCGTTAATGGTGAAGCAGCAGCAAGGAGAGACAAAAATTACATATTAAAGGAAAAAAAAAAAAAAGCCAAGCAGAATATTAGGAATGGAGGACAAAACAGAGGGCATTTTCACACTGCTTCCGCAGTCACGGTGATGAGTAACTGTCCAAAGGGCATAGAAACGGTGAGGATTAGATGGGGGAGGAGGACAGCGGGGATGATCCGAGCAGAACTGCTTTAACAAAGGAGAAATTAAATAGGACACAAAGCCCCAGGTTGGAAAAGAGATGTCCATGGGAGAACAGGACAGAGGTGTACAAGAGAGAAGGGCGAGGGAAAGGTGAGTGGGGAGCGACCGCTCCAAGAGCAGACAGTGTAAAATTATCAGGCAGCCAGGAACTGCTTTTCCATATTGTATAGCTCACTGCCACATGGTGCTGTGGGAGCCATATGGAACTGCTCAAACGGAGAGGAGACGGACGCGGAGACGAGAGATTGCGCCGGTAGGTACTGAACACAGTGGTAAAACTTCCAGCTTCAGATGTGTCTAAGCTGTGTCTTCCGCTGTTGGCTGAAACTGGGAGAACGTATCTGGTTGAAATCCTTCTGTACTTGCCTGTTTTCTTACTCCTTGGAGTATTTGCACCTCGCAGGACACTGGCCTGACCACTTTGCTCCAATACCTTATGGCAACTTTTATGGACTTACGTAGTTTATCAATAATTCATTGTTTTTAGCAACATAATAAATCAATTTCTACTTATGTTTCATCAGTATCATAAAATAACCCATGTGTTACCCCAGTTTATCAGGAAACATAACGATAATGTGGTTCAGTGTAAGCATGCACGTCTTGTTTACCTCAGTTAGGGTGTGCATATATAAATATTAGCCAAATATTTAAATACTTTGCTGTGCTTGATCTTTGGGTCCACGACAGTGGGCGCTGATTTTCATATCCTCTCCACGTTAAATATGCCAAAGAGATTGCCGCGGCACATGGAAAACATGCCGACAGTGAAGAGGAAATGGAAAAACGAAGGAATAGACAAAGAGGCTTAGGACAGATTTACGAAGTATGCAGCGCACGCGCGCAAGTCGGGGGAGACTTTTCAGAGACTTGCGCTACCGTTCGGTCGGCTGCGGAAGTAAATGCTTTCACAACAGGGCCAGGTTTTCAAGCCATTCATCACTCAGAATGAAGGTTTTTGGGGTGGGGGCTCCTTTTGCCATCTTTGGTTACCTCCTCCAGCTTTTTTTGTGCTCAGGAGTAAATTCTTCCCTCCCAAATTACCATTATACACAGGGCTGAGTATACATCCTGTAATTTTGTAGCGAGCCTCCATAGTAAATTCTGTATAACTCTGAATTGGTTTAAATTTGCTTTCAGAATCCACTTTCTTTTTTCTGCTCAGACCTCTCAGCCCTCTGTATACACCATTATCACTGAAGGCAGAGTTCTCCATAGGCATGGTCAGCAAACCTGTACCCGATGGCAAAGTGTCGCTTCCTCCCAGGTCATGGCAGAAGCAGTCAACCCTTCCTCCTGCCTCTTGGAGAAATGTTTTCTAAAGTGAAAATACACAACTCAGGGAGACAAAAGTGAGCTTTTTCTCCTTTACTCTGTCTTACAGTGATGCGTTCATAGAACACTCTACTAGTGCAAATTATATTTATCACTTCTGATCTTCGAATGACCTTAAGGCTTTCTGAAAAGTCTCATGTTTCCACGGTTGTTACGGTTTTGATGGAAACTACCGTCACACCAGGGCAGCCCAGGGTTGGTTTAGTCCAGCTACAAATAGGTGCCGACAGCTGAGGAGAAAGAGCAACTCAGGATTACAGTCAAACCCAAAAATCTCTTCTATTTCAAATTTATTTGGCCACAGATTTTAGGGAGCCTGAATACAAGTGACGGTGTTCCAAGTGCTGGGGGAAGGAAATCTCTCTCCGCATCAGGCAAAAGTGGGAATTTGCTGTCTGAAAATGTTGTGTTCCCTCCACTGCTTCCCGTAGCTGCAGCCTCCAGTTACCAGTTCTGACATAATGAACCTTGTTAGTATGAAAAAAAGTTAAAACCCCTCCTCTGATTCAGCCGTGAGTGGAAGCTTATCATTTTTAGTCTAATATTTGGTCTGTTGAGTCATCAACAGATGCTAATTATGTTAAAATTTTAACAATTATACTAAAATTTTCAAAGAATCATAGTGGTTTGGGTGGGAAGGGACCTTCAAGATCATCCAGTGCCACCCCCCTGCCATGGGCAGGGACACCCTCCACTAGCCCAGGTTGCTCCCAGCCTCATCCAGCCTGGCCTTGGACACTCCCAGGGATGGGGCACCCACAGCTTCTCTGGGCAACCTGTCCCAGTGCCCCCCACCCTCTCCGGGAGGAATTCCTTCCTGATGGCCCATCTCAATCTCCCTCTTTCAGTTTAAACCCGTTACCCCTTGTCCTGTCACTCTTGGCCCTTGTAAAAAGCCCCCCCAGCTTCCTTGTAGCCCCCCAGGCACTGGAAGGGGCTCTAAGGTCTCCCCAGAGCCTTCCCTGCTCCAGGCTGAACCCCCCAACTCCCCCAGCCTGTCCCCATGGCAGAGGGGCTCCAGCCCTCAGAGCATCATTTTATGGCATTGATTCCAAGAATCTAGCACTGTATCATGCCATCTGAATTTCCACGCTATGTGGAAATGCTCCTCTCTGAAACAACTCTATGATATTTTAAGGAACTCAGAACATTTGGAAGGTGATAACTTAAATCCAGACATTTACACAACGGGAAGTAGAGAGTTTTTGGAGAAGAAAGGCACAGATGAAATGAATACAGAATGGTGATAAATGCCATCGCGTTTATTAGGAAGGGCGCAGGTTGAAATGGTGCAGTTTAAACCGAAAGTCCTTCACAAAGAAGTTTTTTCAACTTGCCTTAGAATTACTGGTTTTGAAAAGATGTGTACCTAATGCGTTTTCTGCTTTTGGAACTCTGTTTTCTTTTTTTTTTTTTTACAAAATATTCTGGTTCCAGAATTCCTGGAAACATCAGGCCTTAGCGAGTGCTTAAGAGGAAACAGGAAAAAAAAATGTAATGGAAACTGCAGGATGTCACTGGGACTGCTCCATTTTCCCATAAAAATTCTTGGAATAAAAAGCTGCTTTTTTTTTCTTTCTTTTTAATCCTTCAATGAAAAAACTGTGCTGCATTCACAATTTGCACAGATTCTGAGCGGAAGAATATCACAGTTTATTGCATACAGGTAAGGTATTTGCTTTGGGAACCTGCATTTGCTCTCGAATCGGCAGGTCACTGCTGCATTCCTTTTCCGTTCCCTGCTTTCACGCTCCCTCGTACACCTCTCTGTGACATTCCGTTGCTCAGTTTAGTGAACTCTTGAGTGTATAGAAATCTAAATCCCCAGGACTCTGAATTAGAGTGGAACTCAACTCCTCTAACAGACTTCTGAAACCGGGGCTGCAATTCCCAGCTCATTGAGATACTTAACGATCATTTAACCTCCTGTCTGCATTTGCACTTGCTGACTCCTTGCTTTTTAGGCGGCAGAAGTCAGTGAACCCTCAGATCAGAAGCATGTGGTGCCCCTCCAGCAGACAAACGTTTCCCACCAACATTTTGAAGGGAATAAAACTCTAAATAAATAACCCCCAAGGTTGAAAAGAGCCTATTCACAAAACATTGGTGAAGTAACGCCACCGGAAAAATAAATGTTCAGCAAAGTGATCTTTCATTGGAAAATTGGATCCAGATTTTACAAACCGAGAGGGGTGAACAACTGTGTCAAGCGCAGGGCAACGCAGTTTGTCTGCAGAGTGTGTTGCCACAAGGTGCTAATGCTCTGCTTGTGGAGGAGTGCAATCTGGGCAGAGAGTAAACGGTACAAACGGGCAACGTCAGCAAAATGCTGAAACCACGGTACCGCGAACACCGTCCCTCGTGTAATAGCTGCAGTTGATGTGTATGTCCCGTCTCCCAGCGAGCTCAGAATGGTTCCGTCCAGGACGGATTCAGCTGGCAGCACATCGTTTTGAAAATGAAGCTTTTTCTGCTCTTTGAAGAAAGATGGTCAAATTCCTTATGTCTGGAAGATGACAAAAAGAGAGCACAGAATGAGACTTTGGGGAATATCAAGCACTGAGTTCCCTGTTTATCTGTTGTCATGGCTGCTCCTTGGTTAAAATCATCATTATTGCCTTTATATCCTTCTTTCACAAGGAAAAGAATTTGCTTCTACCATGGAGCTAAACATAGCAGTAGTAAAAGTAGAATAGGGAAGGAGTGTAGGGCTTAGCGACCAGTTACCCCGTTACCATGCTGTGTTGTAACTCTGCTGCCCCGTCGATCAGGCAGGAGGATTGGAAATCCAACGTTCTGTTTCTGAAGCCACTCTAAGCTATTATAACTTGGAAAACGTCATTCTCCCTGAACACTGATTTTGTTCCATCCGTGCAAATCCTCTGAACTGGAGGGGAATTCCAGCGATACAATTCTTTGAAGTTTGTGATATTGGTTAAGAGCTAAATCCAAAATCTTTGTGGTCCTGGCTACGGTGAATGTGTGCTGCTGTTGACTTAGCACGTGATCAGTGAGGCTGTGGAAAAGTCCAGAACGTAACTAAAGCATTTCTACCTTTACAATCCTTCCAGGATTTTAGCAAAGGACATAATTTTAGGGATGCTATAGTAATAGCATATCCTACTGTGGGCCTCTATGTTACTCTTTATGTGACATCTGACGTACGTGCGTATGTGTACTACGACTGTTTGTGGTATGTGGTTTAAGCGGGAAAATTCTAGTTGATTTTCTGTTTTTATCAACACTCCTATGTTATCCAAATTACTTTAGTGAGCTCTAGTACCAGCAAGTGGAAAAATGTCATAAAAGAACATTTTCTTGAGAGGTTTTGATAAAGACACTAATCCTTTAGTTCTTGTTAGGGAGAGAACACTTAGAAATTGGGTCTTTTCAAAAGTAAACTATTCACAATTCTAATTTTCATTATTCAATCTTATTCATTGCTCAAAGCACAGCAAATTTCCTTTTCTCAATATCTTCTGAATAAGTTTGAACTTGGAACTGAGGTAAAGTGATGGTGAAACAGGCGTGGTGCCCTTTCATGTGTACTGTTTTCCAGTGTTTAACTTCTGTCAGCTCACAAACAGGATGAGGATGACTTTATCTACTGGAGTTGAAACCTTTCCTGGGATCAGGCTGTGCACCCTTCCTGGTTCACTCACCACCAAAATGCTTTTGGTCATGGATGTTGCTGGTGATGCTCACGCTAGAAGGGATTTCAGTTACTTTAGCTGGATCTGGGTTAAAAGGAGCGATAAATGGAGGCAATATTTACCGTATTACGGAAATTCGGAAACCAGCTGGTTCTAGATGGTAATATTTAACATAATACCTTATTTCAGCAACCTGATTTCAGGTGGAAAGACTAACTAAGACTATTTGTAGCACAAAAACTAGTGTTCCTCAGGTTAAAAAGAATCTGTGACAACTGTTGTGGTTTCCATCTTGGAAAAACGTTGTTGTAAGCAGATGCCAGGAAGAGAGAGTAATATTTGCCATTCTCTTTCCCCTAACACTATTTTGTCTTGCTCTCTCTCCCGGTTTTGTGGGCTTGTCTTCCTTCTGTAGTGTGGAGTTCCTGGCCTGGAACACTTCCAGGGATGGGGCACCCACAGCTTCTCTGGGAACCTGTCCCAGTGCCCCCCACCCTCTCCAGGAAGAATTCCTTCCTGATGGCCCATCTCCATCTCCCTCTTCCAGTTCAAACCTGTCACCCCTTGTCCTGTCACTACAGGACAGCAGTAATAAATACAACGTTGCTCTCGTGTAGCTGTGCAAGAAATCTGGAATGTGAAGCCGAATCTGACTACTTGGTGCAACTTGACATTTTCCTGTGGGAATCAGTGGGAAATCACAAGTTTCCACCAAGAAAAAAGCTGGCCCTGCAAATACCTTTATGTTCCAATTCCTATCGTTCTTGAACTATAATGAACAAAGCAAGCCTGCATTAACTACTTCCTCATGTAAGTGTGTACCTTGGCACACCTGCTGCAGCGCAGTGCTTAGGGGTAGCCGCCAGCCTTCCGCGTCTGGTTCTGTAAAATCATGTGGCGGTCGAAATGGCCACGCAAACACGCGTTGTCTTTGTCCTGCTCCTCAGGAGCCAATTTTAAAACAGCTAAATGCTTGTCGGCTTGCATAGTTCTGACAGCTTCTCCTTCTGGCTCGCGTTCATCACGAGAACGCACCGGGAAACACAGGTGTTGGTCATGTAGAGTCCTTTCTAAGCGCCTTCCTGCTTGGTAAGGTAAGGACGGGATGATACAACAAAGAATCGTCCGTTCAACACGCGGTGTTGTGACTCACCGGGCAAAACTGTTTGTGCGGTGTGACATCAGTAGATTCCTAAACTCACATCGAGGAGGTATTTATCAACACTGCTTTTTTTGTGGCACTGGCAGAGGAATAAATAAGTGTAAAGGAACAGCTTTTTAATGTTCTTCTAGGAGAATTTAAATCCCGTCTTTTCCAGCAACGTGAGCGCGGCTACGTTTGAACGCTAAACCAGAAAGGTTTATAGTCCATATGGTACCTATTTGAATTTTTTAAATGTCTAATTTCTGCTGTGGAAATGGAGGCCAGCTTGAGTTATTTATTGTGGGATGCAGAAGGAAATCACGACCCTTTGCAAGGACACGTTGGAATCCCTGCGCCGTTCAGCCAGTTTTCTCCTGTCACACCTACTTAAATTTTCAAAAAGACTCTTTAATGTATTGAGTGTGCTCTGGATCATACTAGTTCCTGAGCGCTTATGACAGCTTTCAGAGATTGCTCGTGGCTCCCAGTAGATTGTAATTCTAGAAACAGGAGCCTGATGCTAAGCATCACCACCTGTTCCCCATTATTTTTCTTCAGAAGAAAACAATGCAAGGATAAGATTACATACTAATGGAACCCATTTTCACTAAATAGGTACATTTGGTCACATGTAATTTGGTGGCCTGTAAAAGAAAAAAAGAGTGAGCTGTTTTCAAAAGGGAGAGGCAAATAAAACTTAAATGAAGAGTTTCCTAACGACGTTAACGAAACCCAATTCTTACATGGCAGGTATGCCAGTATGCAGTAAGTACGTACAGATCCCGTGTTGGAATAGCTGTGTTTTCAATTTGATTTGTTGACATATCCTAAAAGACTTTGGACCTCGTTCAGCGCTTTGTAAATCCACTACAGAGCTAGATTTGAACCCTTCTGGCATTTACACTGGAATTCCTATTTCTACTTTGCTTAGAACAATGTAGGTCTTGTCTGTAACTGAGCTTCCTCTGCTGCCTCTCAGTAGAAAAAATATATATAACCTTGTTATAATAATACTTGAAAATGATGTAGTGGTTTGTTACGTTCTGCTGTCACGTGCCACGTGCCAGCCTGGTCCCGTGTTGTCTCTCTGCTACACGTTCACGTGACGTGTTTCTAGGTAAGCGAAGGAATATCAAAAATTAAATGATCTGTACAGGTTTCAGCATGTGCATGCGGTACAGGGAGGTGGTACCTTTTTCGAGCATGAAAGCACGCGTACATCTCCATCTCTTGAAATCCTGAACACGGTAGAGTTCATCTATAATCAGCGATAGCCCGGCTCGTGGTAGTCACTATGGTTATGGATGCAGATGCTACCCACATCTGCTTCTGAGTGCTTCTGTTGCTGTTTTTCCTTTTACCAATGTTATTCCCAAGGCTGTTATAAAAAAAAAAAAGCCACTCTTTTCTTTCCTCTTTTAAGTTTTTTCCTGTTTGTGATGCTTGGCGATTCTCCTCCACGAGTCCCCATCCGACTGTTGGTAGCCTTTCAGGAGCGCTGCTGCTTGCAAACCCTCTGCTAAGATGTGCTGAAGGTTGTTTCTGACGTGACGTTGGTTTTCTGAAGTTTGCTAGTTCCTGAATTTTGAAAGCGAGATTCAGCAGTTAATTCGAAGGCAGCAAAGGAAAAGGGTCACTGTACTTTACCCACAGCGTTGCACTTTTGGGGAAATGAGGCGTCACTAGCAGCGTGTTTGCGGTGCGCGTGCCTGGGAGGTGCCCCATGCCCGCAGCCTGGCACCCTGCTGCAGAGCAGCTTCGGAGCTCCCTTGGCGGCAGGCACCCTCCTGGGGACAAGGACAGGTTTAACTCCTCCCAAACAACAGTAAAAGTTTCACCTGTTGTTTTAGGCCACTTTTTTTGTACCAAACTTAGGTAGAATGTGGAGAACTACAAGGTTTGTGGTCCCGACTTGGACTTGGGAAGGTATCCAGCAAGGAACTGCAGAGGCACAACACCGTGTGCTGAACTTAGAGCCGACGGTAGGTGGTAGAGATCCACCCCCCTTCTCAGCTGGGCTTGACTACAAACCAGTGGGTCTTCCCTGTTTGGCCGCCAGCAGCCTGACAGTCAGAGTGCAGTGCTCCTGAGGCAAAACCTTCGGTCCGTAGTGCCATCCGAATCGACCGGGCCGTGCAGGTACTCGGGCCGTTTCCCAGGGTAGGTTGGTGGCTGCATGGCGCGGCCTAAGTGTAAGCGCTGTCGTAGCCATAATCACCAATGGCAAAAGGCTTGGGATCAAAAAATAATCTGGTTTACTCCTCCAGATGTTTGTTCTGTAGTACTGAATTGGAGTCTGCGCTCGAACTGGAACAGGTTTTGCTCAGAGGAAGCAGAAAATGTAGATTTATGGAGTGCTCTGCAGCTGCTTCTTCTGAACGCAGTAATGGGTTTTTAAGTATTTTTAGATTTGCAAATCTGTCTAATGACTTAAATATTTATAGACTTGGTTGGTCTACAAAAGCCGATTATTTAAGCTTTGAAAGAGTTTCATTTCAGATGTGCAAACTGGATTTTTGAGGACATTGTCAGACCGTGACGTTACTCCGTGCATAGAGGAGTGGATGTGAAGTTTCAGAACTGACACACCCCACAGCTCTAGCTTTTCTGTGAACTAACCGGACTGTTTGGATGCCGCTCTTCAAGAGTTTGTCCAAGTTGCTCTGAAATAACTTGGCGTGAATGCGTCCAGCTAACACATAATGTACCTTTCATAGTGGTTGTATGCTGCCATGTACTGACGACCTGCTCTTCAAATCTTTACTCGTGTGCTAAGTTTTTAATGAGTAAATCCATGGCGAAGCCCAGGGAACCCATGGGATTATGTGTCACAGCGAGGACTACTCGCATTAGGGAGAGATTGCAGGATCATGCCGTCTTAGCCTCTAGATTTCCTAAGTAAATTAAAACCCTTGTTCTGATTTTGGCTGGGAAAGCCACTTTGTTGGCCAGCCACAAATTTTCCATTCATTTGCATCCGGGTTTTTTTCTCACAGAGCAGATAACAGCCATGCTGGACTGAACGTCTAAAAGCACTAAAAGCAGAGCGGGAGCCGGCACCCGAGCAACGAGTGCTGCACAAATAGCTTTGCTGTTAATCATGCAGCTGGCTAATGAGAACAATGATCCGGCAGAGTCACGAGCAGAGTTAGGCCTAATGGAGTCTCATTAAAACAACCGTTTGCCGCTTTCCTTTAGAACTTCTCCAAAGTCCTCCTTGACTCGCATCCGATAGGTACGATACGGGTACTGCCGCACGTTCCCCGGCAAATCTGTTACAGGCAGCCGTGTTTCCCTTCGGACGCGTGTGTGCGTTTACGTGGAAGACGGGCCTACGACAGACACTCGTTTCCAGATGTACTTTGGCTTGAAGACTTCAAGGTCATTAACTTGAATTTTTTGGTCTATGGCGAACAACTGTGGCTTAGCCATGAGTGAAAAGAAGCTGACACTGAAAAGAAAGGAAAGGTCAGCAGGGGTTTGTGTAAATAGCTGTGGAAGAGGTGCTGGGGAGGATCCAGGCATTTTTATTTCGCAGTCATCACCCTTTTCTGGGTTTTCTCGGTGTGACACGTTGCTGCACCGCTGCTAATGCTGATAGGTGTCAGTGCCTTCCATTTCCCTCCGCTGAGTTTTCTAACGAGGACGTATAATTACGGGAGAGAAACAGTGAGGTCAGTGGTTGCAAAGGTGTGTGTAGGCAGGCTTTGTCCTCTGTCCAAAGGAAAACGGGCTGACTGCACTAGCATGTGCTTCTTCCTCTAGTTGTCCAGATCTCATGGTCGCAAGCATGGTAAATCGTGTTAGCACGAGATGAGGGAAAATGAGAAAAGATTTGGAGGGGGTTGTTTTGGAGCAGAGTGATTATGTTCTCTCAGAATATTCTAGAAAAATGTCAAAATAGCAATGTAGTGTTTGCATGTTCAAGTAATATTGTGACGCATACAGAGGCCTAACTGAGGAGCAGAACTGGTACGATACGGCTTACTGAGGGACTTTTCCCAGTTTCTACACGGATATCAGTGGTCCCAGTGCTCTTTTATATGTGAAATCTGTAGGCTTCAGCATGATTTCATTAGTTTAATTGAGAAACAAATCTTTTCCTGAATAGAACTGGATAAAGGTACTTAGATAAAATCTTTAAGTACACTGTGTGCTATCTAAAACTTAAGTAATTTGTGTGTCCTATTGTTGCAGCTCAAGACAGCCTGACACCCTCAAACCAAGAATCATGACTAATCATTTTAATTATACTGATGGAAATGCACATTTTTCCTTTAGTGACAAAGCTTCCCTCTCTACAGTATACATCCTAGTTGCTAAGCCTTTAAGGTCGAGCACTGTCTTACCTTTGGGCCAAGTCATTTTTACTCACACCCCTCTGAACAAGGGTCAAAATGCGAAGTCGTGGCAGCAGAGCACCACAGAGGTCTTGTACCCGCTCCTCTCTCCCCGTCCTCTGCACATAGGAAGGGCGGCAAGAGACTGGCGTAGGGAAACGATGGCAAAGCCTGATGCTTCGCCCCTCTCCGCGTTATTCTTGTGACCATTCTGCATGACCACTAGGAAATTCCTGAACTAATGAGGCAGCAAGTAGCTGCAAGGCTGTGTCCCAGTGCCTTGGTTTGGGAGATCCCGTTAGTCGGTAAAATGCATTTGCTCAATCCCATGTGATCCTTTGAATCGGTTTCAAGGAAAATGCACCAAACTTTGGAGACACTCTAGCATTTTAACAGTGCTACTTTATGGGCTGATATTCCTACTTGGGAGAAGCTTCCAAAGCCAGTGGGAATTGTGCCTGTGGGAAAGGGCAGGTTTTCTGCTCTTTTTCCTGCGTGTATCCACAAAACACACAAACGCTCGGGTGAGTTTAGGCACTGGCATACACAAAGCGCTGCCTGGTGGGTTCTGCAGCTCTTTCCTCGCGTCCCTCAGGGGTTGGTTGCCCCTGAGCAACCTGGTCTAGTGGAAGGTGTCCCTGCCCATGGCAGGGGGTGGCACTGGGTGGGCTTTAAGGTCCTTTCCAACCCAAACCATTCAGCAGCGTACGTGTAGAACCGTCGTGGACATAACTTGGTTCAGTGCAGGTGGAGAGAAATCCTCAAGGCCGAGCGCTCTGCGTAGCACAATGCCAACGACTTGGAGCAAAGGGCACCTTGCCAGGGAAGTGCGCTACCTTATTTTCCGAGGGCGAAGTATCCTGTGCAGTCCCGTCTCCTGGAGAATTTGGAGAGCAGTGAAATGAAAGGGAACTGGTTGGCTTGGGAAATACCCTTCTCCCGTCTGAGGAAAGCCATCTAGTGTTACTGCATTACTTTCCTGCAATGAAATACTACTCGTTCACGTCAATCGAGTCTGCTTTTCTGCCACCTCGCGATGCAACTAAGAGAGTAACCTGCTGCCCGAGGGGTGAATCATGATGTGGGTACAGTAAACCATTATAATATGCGTGTGTTCTCACCAGCATACACGTATAAATAACATCAAGCATTTGAATAACTCCACTGCTGCTAGTTGAACTGCCCAACACTTGGTTATAAATGGTTTTTACCTTTTTTCTTTTATTTTTTTCTGGAGTGGCGTGTGAAGTACAGGGAAAACCATAAATCACACCTCCTTTACATCTTCCAGCAAACACTCTAGCACAGAGGCAAGGAAGGAAATCTTCCCTTGCCCTAATCAGATGGCAGTGGTCAGTGGTTTCAGCGTGGAGTTTAAGGAGAGCTCTGCACGTATCTATGCTCTGAGAACGGTTTGGCTGATGTTAAATTGGCTAAGTGGAGCTGTAAAATAAGCTTTAGGCAATCAATTTATTTATGTAAAATAGGCCACCATGGGTAAGACTAGAAAGTAGGACTACTTTTTGTCATATTTGGCTGGTAGGTGTGGCCACCTTGGTTTGTGTCTCTGTATAGAGGAGATAATTATTAAAGATACAGTCACTTATATTTAGCCCATCTGAAAGGAAGGGTACAGGTTCAGAAAGAGGGAAGTTAAATGGAGGGGGTTGAAGAAAATTACTTGTGGACTGTGGACTTCTTATGTGGCCTTGGCATAGACAAGTCCTTTAAACTCCTTCACCTTGGGTCCACCTGTTTAAATGAAAGAAGAAAGTGAAAAAAAGAGGCAAACAAACCCTAAAAATCTTTTCTGTCCTTGTTTGATCTCGCTTTTGTAGACCATCTAGCAGGTAAACGGCTGATGATGCAGAATTATACGGAAGCATAGACCCGGGCGCTGCCTCTGGGCAGGGCTGTAGCGCAGATAGTGCCAACAAGAGGCGCTCAGATATGGGTGGGCTCTATGTTTGCGCTCTGGGGAGCCTAAACGCGAGAAGTGCTTACTAACGCGGCAGGGGGTACCCTGGAGAACCCAACTCATGCAGAATGAAAGTTGTCAAGAAGGTGGTGCAGTATTACCGTGGTTCCTGTTTCTTTGGCTTTCCTAACAAGTCTCAGATACACACGGAAGTTTTCATTGCAATAAAGTCGCGTGAACTAAAAAGTAGTATCAGGTTGCTGCATCTGGCTTAGCTTTAGAAGTGGAAATATAGTAATGGGATAAATGAAAGGGCCACCCACTATAGAGTGTGGGTGACCAGTATAAGGGGGAAAAAAAATCTTTAATGGATATTTATTCTAAAGGCTGTTACAAAGAAACTGCGCTCGGACTGATGCAGTGCCAAGCATAGAGGATTAAACCTTTTAATGGCTTTCTGTTGATCAACATCCAAGACATCTAGGAACAAAAAAGAGATTCCGTAACTCCACATAAAGAATATTATTTTCAGACAAGAAGAGAGTGCTTGAAAGCATAATTCCAGAAGATACAGTAAAACGTAGCAGGGAAGGGGATAAATATAAGTCTCAGCTGCAGAACAGCTTATTTTGAGGGTGGAGAACAGATTTATGGTTAATTCAATGTTAAATGCCAGAATCCTAGGTAATTGCATGCTGAGAATGGCTAGAATAGGATAGTGTCTGTTTTGGATTGATTCAGAAATTGCATAGGACTATGGAATTTTCTTTGGGCTTTCTTTTTTGTTGTTGTTTTTGGTACCTTAATCAAGAAATGACTGTCCCCTGTAGGTAGTGGACCTGAGTCTGGATTTTTTTTTTAAACTCTCTTTTTTTCTCTCTCATCTCTATCACATTAGAGGGGTTTTTTTCTGTCACGTAGGATATTTTTGGAAATTGTATTGTCCTGTCTGCGTTAAGGTCCCAGAGCTGAAGGAAGTCTTGCTTGAAAATGGAAAGGAGCCCACAAGATTGAGAAGAGGGTGTAGTCCAAGTACAATATCTGGAATGAAAGAAGGTCCCTCGGTGGCTATTCCAGACTGAAACTAAGATCCGTCCCTACTCACTCAGGGGCTGCAGACACAAGTGTAGTCCAAAGCCACCCTGTTCCTGCCTCCTGGGCTGCATGTGCTCAGCTCGCTCTTCTGAGAATTGGGGCCTGGGTTTGTTTGAATTAATAGTGAAGTCATTACACTATGTAAATATGTTAGTGTTCATCTGGTTTTACTCAGGAGTTATTCTTGCCTTGCTGTGTCGGTCCTGTTTTCTTGTTTGTGCAAAATTAACCAGGAGCATTTGAAAAGAGAAAGGAAAAAAGGGGTAAATAGTGTTGAAACCTTGATCGCTACGTTATTTACCAGGGGCAAAAGCCGGGTAGGCAGCTCCAACTTAATCGTGTCATGAGTATAATGATTTTTTTAATGATGCTATCATTTCTGCCATCTTTGACCTCCTTTCAGTAAAGCATGATAATTTGCCTTACTAGCCTAGTGTTACAATTTTTCCTTTTACTGGGGGTCAGCTGAGCAGCGATACGAGTCTAACCACTTCACAGAGGTCACCGGTGCCCTCTGGGGGCTGTGACCAAGCCCTTTCCCAGGATAGCTGCTTTTTTGCAGGTAGTCCCGCTGCTGGAGCACTGCTGGCTCCTCGTACAGCACACTGCTCCTGGAAGGAGTCAGGATGAGGAGCCGCGCGCTCGAACTGTAGTTCATCTTGTTGTCGCCAAGGGGAAAGCCCCAGGTTGCATTATTGAGTTGTTTCGTTTCTCAGTCTCACTCATGCAGACCAAATGGAACAACTGAAGAAATATCACCCCTTTTTCTTTCTTTTTTTTTTTTTTTTCACCCTTTTCCTGCCTTTAAAGTCACGACTGGCCATGTCTCTGAAATCTGTGGTGCACGAGACTGGAGAGCGGGAGCTGGTGCAGCTGCCCTGGCGTTGGTTGGTTGTTCCAAGGGTAAAGCTGGCCTGACTGATTTTTGCTGTGTGATTTCTACTCTCTGTAGGTGCTTTGGAGTTCAAGGGACTTAGTCCCTCTCGGTTGCCCCTGCAACGGAGCAGTCACAGCCATCACGCTGCAGAGGGGCTCGCACAGAGCAGGAAAAGAGGGAAGGTGTTCTGGCTATCAGATGGCAGTGGTGGTTTCTGATGCACAGAGAAAGAGCTGGGGGTTGAGAGAGAGGCGTGTGAGCCAGGTGTTCTCGCATAAATGACCATCAGGGAGACAAACAATAACGCTGACATCCAGTAACGACGTTAGATTGCAGTCAGTGGTCTGCTGAGGTGGAGACTGTGGTTCCTCCTTCTCAGACATACAGCATCTGGCTGTCTCTCCAGCTGATGTGAACTCGTGTTTTCCTTTTAAACGTGAGGGTCAGAGAAACTGCTTTTTGAAAACTATTGTCTTAAACGCTTTGTATTCTGCAAGGAATACCTACAAGCCCTTTCCAGGGTGAAGGACTGCAGACGCTGCACAGATGTTTACAGCCTGGAAGCATTCTCTCTCCAGGCACCATAGCAAACAAAGTGAGTTTTCGTGCTGACTTCGGTAAGACAGGGTTTCCCCCTTGCTTTTCCTAGATTTTGTGAATGTTTAAAAGCAAAGGAAGATTACTTAGTAGCTCTACTGCAGAAGGCGAAGCTGTCATCTCATCTTTCTCCCTGTGAATACATGCTCGCAGAGATGGTTCCCAGTAAAAGCTCCACCTTGAAAGCGCATCACGATCTGGGGATGCTCAGACCCAGGTGTCAGAAGAGGAACTTACTGCCAGTTCCCAGCAGTGTTATTCTACTCCCAACCACAATATCGGAGTATCTACCTGTGGTTTAATGCTTTGCGAGCCATAGGATCTGCTAGCTGTTTCCATCTGGATAGTATTCTCAGGTTAATAACAAAACTCCGTGCTTCTAGAGTTAATAGATCCAGAGGGAAAACTGGTTTTGGCAACCCACTGTTCATCCATCGCGGTAAACATGTTGATCAAAAAGCCAGAAGGATCTAACTCTGGAACAGATGATAAGTAGCCAATTAGAGGCAAAACTAAAAAGCAAAGCCATCAGAAAAGGGGTGGGGAAAAGGCCAAGATAAAAGGGCAAGAACAGTCTGCTGAAAAGGCTGGACATAGAACAAAGTGGGTGTTAACAAACCTTTATTCTTCAGGCAAACTTTGGTGATGCGTTTGAAAATGACATAAAATCAAGCCCTAGAGGTTTCCTGTCACGGTGATTTAGTACCGCGTCGTTGGCTTCAAACGTTACCCAACGCTGGTTTGATGCTCGCTGTTGTAATGCCGCTGCTGGTAGCTCACCAGACAGTATCAACCATACACATTGTCACAAAACCCATGAAATTTGGGGTCAGAATGACCGTTCCCTACACTTTTGAACCTTCTTTAATCATGTCTTCTGTAAGGTACCAGGCCAATGGAGCAGGAAGCGGCGTAGGAGGCTCGCGGTCTCTCCCAGTGTCGAGAAGGAAGGTACGAGGCAGGGAGGGAAAACTTGAGTACCCGTGCACACACAGTGTGTGAGGGGCAGGAAATCCAGAATGAAATGGCAGGATTCGGCAGCGACACCAATATTGGCCGAAGGTTGATAATTCGCCGTAGAGGTGCGATGCCTTGGGGGCTCTGGTGCGTCCTGGTGATAGTTTTGTGCTGTTCTGTGGTATAAACATCCATCTGTGCATGTTTGAAATATTGGAAACACAGCTCAGTCCAGGTTTTACCGAGCTGAGGGATTAAAGGTGAATCGAGCTGAATAAAGTTGTAAGGGGGATTACTTTTAAATGCCTTAAACCTTGGAGTTTATACTTTCACAATGCATGTAAAATACACTAAATTAGGCAAATTTAATTCAAATAATAGCATCTATCCAGGAATTTAATTGATGCACTTGCACTTTTTCAGATTACCTTCTCTGTATATCCTGGAGCCAAAGCCAGCTCTAAAGAGACGCTGCCTTCTCCCAGTAGGACACAGAGTGTAGGTAGTTCCCGTAAGAAAAGGTGTTGAATTGTTAAGTTCTGAGTTTTCTTTGGCTGCAGCAAATCACGAGAGCTGGGCTACTGCACGTTTCGGAAACGTTCTTCCCCTGGTGCTCTAGCAGTGGATTGAGTGTTCCTTTGAAACATGAATATCTATTCTCTTAATAGTGCAGGCTTCTGGGGCCGTTAGCCACGCAGTTGGAAGGGATGATCTGTCGTGGTTGTAGTGTGCGTACCCACAGTGTAGCACTCTGGATCCGACCTCACAAACAGCAGCGTTAAGTTGAAGAGTTAAAAATAAGTTATAAGCTATAAGAAAGTGATAGTGCTTAATCTAGAGGTGGAAGATGGTGCTTTCTTCTCTGGAGCTGGCAGAGAAGAGGGTCATAGATGTATTAACAAGGAGCAGGCTCGGTGAGAAAAATTGGATCGTTAAAATTGTCATGGCAACTGAAGGGAGTCAAATCTGTTTCACTGCAACTACTCTGAGTTGTGCTTTCAGTAACGGGCTGTGCCACAGCAGTCACCCAGAGTTGAGAGTTTCTGGTGAGACGGGATCCACGTCTGGAGCTGTCTGAGAGCACAGCATGATTTCCTCCATGGGATAAATTAACCGTGGCTTTCTGCTCCTGCACAGCGAGACCCCTCGCTATCATCTGGGCTTGTGTCGAGCTAAGAATAGAAAACAGCAACATCAGCAGCGCGGTGGGAAAAGTGCATTGCTCCAGATGGCTGCTGATAAACTCGTCTCTCATTTGGAGTTAAAAACAAAATAGCAGTAAATGACAGTCATTCCCCATCCACATCTTAATGTACGTGTTTGCTTAGCAGCTAGGAGTAAGCTAGGATGAAGTTTGCCAGTTAGGCATGGATTTGTCTGAAAGTATGTGAGAAGCTATCAGAAAGTAGCTTTATCGCCTTGCAGGGAAAAAAACAGCCCACGAAGAGTCGGGAGTTTGTTTGTTATATAGCTTTGCCTTCCTTCCTTCCTTCCTTCCCTCCATTTTGCCATATGACGTTTACGTGGTTCTGAATGAGCTCTCATTTCATGGTTACAAAGGTTTGTGTCCTCTGAGAGCACGTTAGGTCATCCTGACTTTCGTAGAGAGGATTTTCATTCCATCACCAAAGAGGTGAGCGGGACAAATCCCATGTGTGTTGTGTTTGTCCGGCTCTACAGGCCACGCGTTGCGTGCAACTGTGCCACCAACGCTGCTCTGCTAAAAGGCAAAACAGATTTGAGATCCCAACTCAGAATCAGGCCCAAGCAAGGAGCCAAACAATGACTTGCGTGCTTTGTAATGAGTCTCGACAGCAGGCTATGTGGATAAAGCATATGTTTGCGTTTCCTAATTTATTGGTGTGCTGTTACTTTGGATTAACTGATTCTTCAGAGAGAGAGAAAAGCAAAAGCAGACCTGGCACCCCTGTGGCTATTTCATTTGTTTGCTCTATGGGGACCAGGTCCTTGCTCAGAAAGATGGTTCTGTCCTGTCCAAAGCGGGACGGGGAGGACAGGCTTTCACCGTGATTGATCCAGTTGGTTGCTTCATTGTGGCTGTAGAATATTAAGCAACATGCACAGTCCTGAGGCTGAAGGGCAAACAAGCTCTATTGTTCTTCTGTCATGTGGTGGGTGGAGACTCTGTCCTCTTGCCTGTAGTTCAGGCCAGTTTTCAGGCTAGTTAGCACGCTGGGTGTAGAGAGGTCAGCCTCCACCTCCTTTACAGTCGTGATTATAAAATTTATAAAAGTGTAATTTATAAAAATTTATAAAATTTATAAAAGTGCAATTAATTATACTAGATGATGAACGAGATGATCTTTAAGGTCCCTTCCAACCTAAACCGTTCTATGCTTCTAATTGAAATAGAGAAATTAGCCTTTTTTCCTTAAGGAACAAGTGAGTAATAGACCGAGTTGCAGAACCAATTCACATGTGGTGAGCTGCCTCACAGACCGGGTGTGAATACAAAAGATTGCGTAGGTGTAACATGAAAGAGCAATCTTTGGACAGCAGGAAAAAACATTTCTGCTGGAGGTGTTAGCGTAGCCCACTGGCACAGGGATTTGCATTGGGCATTAATAACTAGGGATTCTGTATGTACAAGCTGTGAGTAGTAGCCTAAATTTGATTTCTGACACACTGGAACCTAGGAAACCAGTCCATTCCTGGGATAATGTACGTGTCTGTTTTCTTGAGCCGCTTGCCTCACCTTTGCAATAAGCTACAGCCTCTTTGCCAGGTGAGAGGTTGACCTGGTAGCTCTACACTGCTCTTACTTTCTGGCTGTGGCTCTCCTGTTCTTCAGCTCAGTCCCCAACACCATCACTGGATGATTGTGTGAGACAGAAGCTGGCCCGGTACCCAGCACCGTAACCGCAGTGATTTTGTCATTCACGTGGTACGTGGGACTTTCTCTTTCTTGAGTGCTGCTCAGCATCCGCAGCAAAAGGGTAAGGAATAACCTCCATGCTGTTTCTTCTGCTGGGAGGGGTCGTAGCCGTGATCTCCTGCCAGGACCAGCTCTGCACTTGGACTTTATGACGTGTTTAAAAAGAAAAATAATTAACTGCTTCTGTGGGAGTTACTACTGGTATCTGTTCCACCAGATCACTTACTGAGGCACTGCTTGTGGTGGATACGTGATGACACAGCCTAGGTCAAAACGCCAGCTTCTCTTCCTGCCTGTCTCTGACACAGCAAGTACAGCGTGGCGTAGCTTCAGCATAAAACCAAATGAGACATCAGGATATAAGCAAATGAGAGCCTGGTGACTAAGACACTGGCGGGGAATATTGTCTTCAAGCAGTTGCTGGAGGCCATGCTGAAATTCAAGCCCTTACCTCCCAAAGCTCAATGAGGTGTGTCTGCCATCAGTCTACTCCTTCAGCTCATTACAGCTTCTGTCTTACTCTCTCCTGGAGTGTTTCTCCATTACGTTTTGTAGTGCCAGACAGAAAGAATAAGACTGACCCCATAGCACACGAGTCCCACCACTTAGTCCTGCTCCAGCTTGTGATGAAACTCTGTGGTTCAGGATGACCTTGTAAAATCTGTGGGACAGTAAATGGCTCCAGCAAGATATCAAGAAAACCTCATTGCATTGAGAAAAGGGGCTAAGTTAGATGTCCTCTGCCAAAAGGGGAAGACAAAGGTAGAAATAAACCTCACTTCTGCACGTTTCTCAAACCAAGGGAATGGCGTTATCCACTTAGTCATGAAAGCTAAATCGTCATTTCCTTCCTCGGCCTCGCTGTGAAGTTAATACAAAAGGAGGAGCCTCAGTGGTACTCCTGGAAGGACTTGTTTGACTGGAAACCCCCCAGCCTTTCCCCTCTGTCATCTGCATCGTTTTCCTTGAGTATTTCTATCGTGCGCTCTTGGCAGTTTGCATATAAATTCAGCAAGGACAGGAATGGAGATTCATATTTTCGTTAAAAAGAAAAGAGTGTGACGTTGACATGCTGCTGTGACCTGGCTGGCAGGGGTTGGACTTGGTGGGCTGATGTGGGGGACCTCTGGGCACAGTGTGAGCAGCGCCCATTTAAATACCTATCCTGAATCCTCCAACACTGCAAAAACTCCAGCCTGTCTCTGGGGTACGTTTTTGGACACGTATTCAACAGTGTCTTTTACACAAGGCTGGAAAAGTAATTGGAGTTACTGAGCAGAAAACACCTCAGCAAGCCATGCTCTTCACCAGACAACAGATTCTGAAAATGCCACTCATTATCACAGGCAGATCTAGTTGATGGCACGCTATGGGTGCCTTGACTGCCTGCAATTTGGGCTAAAAAAATTAAATACGATTGTTTAAATGCAGCTTCAGGGAGGGCTACATATTTTGTCTTGGTTTCATCTGGTTTCCCATAATATCAAAGCTGTGTTTAGTGGATAGAGATTTAAGACTGCTGGCCACACTGTTCCTGATGCTGGCCAGGATGCCCTTGGCCTCTTGGCCACCTGGGCACTCGCCACTCCTGTTCAGCTGCTGTCAACCAACCCCCCAGGCCCTTTCCCATGGGCACCTTTCCAGCCCCTCGTCCCCCAGCCTGGAGCGGTGCAGGGGTTGTTGTGGCCCGAGGGCAGGACCCGGCCCTTGGCCTTGCTGCCCCTCACACAGTGGCCTCGGCCCATGGACCCAGCCTGTCCCGATCCCTCTGCAGAGCCGTCCTGCCCTCAGGCACATCCACACTCCCCCCAGCTCGGTGCCATCTCCAACTGACCGAGGGCGCCCTCGATCCCTCGTGCAGGTCAGTGATGAAGAGCTTAAACAGAACTGGCCCCAGTGCTGAGCCCTGGGGAACAAATGCCACTGGTGATCCACCACCAACTGCATTGGGCCGGGCCATCCACCCTTGTAGCACACGTGCAGAACGGGACAATGTGCCTTGCGGTGTTAGTTATCACTGCGGGGGAAGCGGAGCTGGCTTACAGCTGGCTCTTCCCTCTCCATCTGGGACTGATTTGTGTCTTTGCATTGGATATAGGAAACGTTCTCTGCAATTCTCTCAGCGTAAAGACTCTGTCTCAGGCGCTGTGGTGTGGGAGATTCTGATAAACCCTGACTCATGCAGACAACTGTTAGCGTGTACATTTTTACAAATGTTTATTTAGTCCTGTATTTTATAAAATACGTACATATTTATACATAGATTGGCTCAGCTGCTGCCAACAGTGGGACAATTATGAACACATTTTCCCTCCTCTTAGCCAGGGCTGTATATTATTTTGGTTTATTGTTGTGTTTTAATACTGCATGCTGTGCAGCGATAGAAATTACTGTGCTGGGAGCAGGAGTTGCTCCAATGCGTCTCCAGTGACTAGGAGACAGACACGAGGCCGTGTAGGCATTTTTGTTTCAAGCTCCCTGTGGTTGATAGCGAGAATATCAGATGCGTGGTGGTTTTGGAAGACAGATCAAGGCAATTGATGGCATCAGGCATTTGGAAGAGGGTTTTTCGTATAGCTGGCTGGCAGCTGGTCTTGTGGAACTCTGAATGGCCTTGCCAGTTGTTGTCTGAGCTACACGTGACAACATTATTTTTGGATGTGCTGCAGTTATTTGCCTTAAGTTGGTGAATGCTTTGGCTTATTTCTTCATTTTGAAAGTGTCATTGCTATTTAGGATGAGGCTCTAGAGTGGGACTAAAGGTTGAGTTACATTGCTCACACTGGCAATTTTTAATGTCAAAACTGTCTTTTGTTACTTTAACCATTCTTAGAGACAGAGCTGAGGGTTGGCAATTAGCTGCTCATCTTAAAATATCTTTTACATGTCACTCAGCCTAAAAGAAGTAAACCAGGCACTAAATATGGTATGTGAGAGCACTCATTAGCATCATTCAGGATCAGGGAACTTGGGAACTCTTTTTTTTTTTTTTTTTTTTAAAGCTATTTGAGGAACCAAAAGAAAACTGCAAGTAGGCTTCTTGCTGACATGTTGCAGGTGTATACCACATGCCCATATTGGAAAAAAGATGCGGTTATGAAGGTCTTGATGACAGACAAGGGTCTAAAATGCCTTCATCTCCAGGTTTTAGCTTGTTCATCTGGTTCTCATTTGTGTTTCCCCCAGCTAGCAGTGTATTTTCCAAACTCAGTATAACCATGCACAGGTCTATATAAAATCGCTTTTCTGCGTTGTAAGATCCGTGGTTTAGTAAGGTCTCGTTTAAGTCAGGGAAGACTTAGTTTTATGGTATCTATATCATAAATTGTCAATTCTTTCTGGAGAAAAGGAGGGAAGGGAGGGATGAGACTGAAGGGAGAGCACTTTAGTTCTGCTTTGCTAGAACAGGTAGGATCCACTTAGGCCTAAAGAGTACCAAGCAGGGGAGTGCTTGCATCGGTCTCTTAGCGCTATGCCCAGCTGAAAGATTTGGCTGCCTTTGATGTTCACACTCTCGAGGGTGAACTCAAGAGGAAATGTTTATTCTTAAGGGGAAGAGAGACTTACACATACGTCAGGTTACTCCAAACAGCTGCACTCTGGAGTCATTCTTCAAAGACATGGAGGGCAGAAATAGTGGGGCAGCAGCACCTGGGAGGTGGCCAGCCAGCACTTGTGGGAGTGTAAAGTACATTTTGACAAAGAAAACAGCTAATGAAATGACATGGGAACTGGCATCATTCCCCCTCCACTGCCGGCACTAGAGAAACTTGCTTGGTTTTATTATCAGACCTCTTGTTTCTTCTGTGCTTCTCAACAGAATGGCCCAGAGACAGAGAAATAAGAAGTTCTCCATCTAAACAGAACAATATTCAGCATGAATTCTCAACAGCCTCCAAATTTTCCTTTTCTGAGAACAATATAATCAAGCTTTGATTTAAAATAATATTAGGAAAGCAATTGGCCTACACTGAAAATTAGTCAGTTGAGCTTTTTGTTTGTGATGATGAATAATTAATTGCCAGAGTAATTTTGAAAACAGTACGAGCAATACTTTGATTTATTTAAAATGCTGGAGGAAATTAGTTGAGGAAGTGTAAACATCATTTTCCAGAAAGTTCCCCAAATTTATTCTCATCTTTTTTTATCTAAACAAATTCCTTGAGGCTAATTTTAAAGAATGAAAAAAATCTATGATTAATTTAATAGGCAGTAAAATTAGATGCAGACAGAGCGCATAGCTGTAGCTGTGTGGGAGTCGGCAGGAAGGACCATGGAATGCAGCAGTGTATGTTGTTACGTCTCCTTAAAACATCATGCCTTTTCCTTTTGTAGGAATAAACTTTTCTTTCTCTCTTCATGGGAGAGTACAGGCCTTTCATGCTGTCGTGGTTTAGGCTTAGGGGGCAGCTCAGCCCCACACAGCCGCTCACTCACTCCTCCCCCAGTGGGATGGGGAGGAGAAAATACCAGGAAAGGCTGGTGGGTGCAGACATGGACAGGGAGGGGTCACTCACCCGCTATGGTCACGGGCAAAACAGACCTGGCTTGGGGAAGAAAAACCAATTTAACCAGTTACCAATCAAATCAGAGCAGGGCAATGAGAGACAAAACCAGATCTTAAACTCCTCTCTTCTTCCTGGGCTCAGCTTTGCTCCTCATTTCTCTCCCTCCTCCCCCTAAGTGGCACAGGGGGATGGGGAATGGGGGTTGGGGGTTGGGGTCAGTCCATCACACCATCTCTGCTGCTCCTTCCTCCTCACCCTCTGCCCCTGCTCCAGCCTGGGGTCCCTCTCACGGGACACAGTCCCCCCCCCCACCTTCTCCCATGTGAGCCCTTCTCCATGAACTGCTCCGCCATGGATTCCCCCCACGGGGTGCCATCCTTCAGGAGCAGCTGCTCCAGCCTGGGCTGCCCACGGGGTCACTGGCCCTTCGGGTGCATCCCCCTGCTCTGGTGTGGGGTCCTTCCTGAGCTGCAGAGGGGTCTGTGACCCCCATGACCTTCCATGGCTGTAGGGCACAGCCTGCACTCTCCCCATGGGCTGTGGGGGAGCTGTGCCCCGGGCATCTCCTCCCATCCTTCTGCACTGACTTTGGGGTCTCTCTCTCATCCCACTCCTCTCTCCACTGCCGTTTTTGTTTCCCCCCTCTTAAATACATTAATCCTGGAGACACTAATTGGCTGAGTCATGGCCAGAGGCAGGTCAGACTTGGAGCTGGGGCAGCTTCTCACAGGAGCCACCCCATAACCCCTCCCCGCTCCCAAAACCCCACCATACAAACCCAATAGCTTGAGCTGCTGTATGGCCGCAGTGAAGCACCATCCCTACCTGCATCTCCTGGCCCTGGTGAACGGTATCTCAACTGCTGGGTTTTTGTTTACCTGGGGGGTTTTCATGGTGGTTGGTGGTTTTTACGTGGGCTGCACACGCGCCGTGTACACAGGGGTGTTTCACTGCTAACCTTTCTTTGACCCGCCAGGCCTACCCTTGCACCAACGATAAGGAATGCGAAGTCGGGCGATACTGTCACAGTCCCCATCAAGCCACGTCCGCGTGCATGATGTGCCGGAGGAAGAAGAAGCGTTGCCACAGGGACGGCATGTGCTGCCCTGGGAACCGCTGCAACAATGGTACGTCATCGCTTCTTGCTTTTCCTCCAGGAAATCTGCATTTTGATAGAATCTATTTCTGTGAGAGTTCCCAGTTTCCTGGGTGACTGTGCTTCATTGGCTGACCTGAGAAACCTTCATTCTCTGCTTCATACCACTCCAATTTCTTTAACAGTATTGCTGTGTTTAGGGCTTGTATAATGCCAGACACCTTCCCATTTTGGGGTGGGGAAACCCAAAAACGCTGTCTGAAATCACAGCGCTGAGTTCAATGTGGTTTGATGCACTGGGAGACTGCACAGAACCCATCTTCTTAAGGAAGCAGAGAGACGTAAATCCTTGATCTGCTCTCGCTGGTGGGGGTGGTAACCACAGTGGATGCCCCATCCCTGGCAGTGTCCAAGGCCAGGCTGGATGAGGCTGGGAGCAACCTGGGCTAGTGGAGGGTGTCCCTGCCCATGGCCAGGGGTGGCACCAGATGATCTTTAAGGTCCCTTCCAACCCAAACCACTCTGGGATTCTATGATTCCCATAGTCTGAAGCCAGGAGAGATGTCCACATGGCAGTCTCCAGCTGCTCAGAGGATAAAGCCAGAGTGACAGCGAGACTGAAGGTGCAGGGGATCAGGGACAGGGGTGTGATTAAGCTAAGCATCACCACGGCCAAGAACCCTTTCGGGGTCCTGGTCTGTGTATGTCTCTCGACTGCTTTTTCTCTTGTTCAGATCTTTGACTGTCTTTTCCTCGCAGGGATTTGCATACCAGTAACCGAAAGCATCCTCACACCTCACATCCCTGCGCTCGAAGGGCCACGCAACAAGAAGAACGGTCACTACGCTAGCAAGGACTTGGGATGGCAGAACCTAGGGCGGCCACGCTCCAAGCTGTCGCACATAAAAGGTGAGATCGCGTTTGCGCTACGCTGCTCCGCTCCTTCATATTACGAATCGTGCTGGTGCTGAGAGGAGTGCAGAGCAGAAACAGGCAGTAACCTCACAGCGCGTGAACGTCCATCGTGAGAATTCACAGCGTGAGCCAAAAAGGGATGTAACCTCAACCAACAGTTCCTGTGATTGAAACAGCATCTGCTTTCTTCTCTGTGTGGACTGACAACCTGTTTTTTAGCCGTGTAGGACTGCACACATCCTCCTCTTGCACCAGTCACGTAATTAAGCACTTGTGATTCTGCTCACAGTCCTGTAGCTGAGCTTCTCCCAGTCTTACGGCAGGACTCATTGATTACCCCCTTGGACCTACCTAATCCATATCTTCCCCTTGTGTTTGCATCCTTCAGATAGCCAGAGATGGAAATATCCTCTCTCCTTTTTTCTGAGCTTCGTTTGCATCCGTCTGCCCTGATTCTGTACTTTCCCGTTTTCCCATGAGGTAAAATAGTTTGGTTGTTCTTTTCAGGACACGAAGGCGATCCCTGCCTACGGTCATCAGACTGCATTGAGGGGCACTGCTGTGCTCGCCATTTCTGGACCAAAATTTGCAAGCCTGTGTTGCATCAGGGGGAGGTGTGCACCAAACAGCGCAAGAAAGGCTCCCACGGACTGGAGATTTTCCAACGATGTGACTGTGCCAAGGGGCTCTCTTGCAAAGTATGGAAAGATGCGACCTCCTCTTCTAAATCAAGACTCCACGTGTGCCAGAAAATCTGAGCGAGGATCGGGAAGATGATAGCATCCAGTGACTGTGGCTTCATGTATTTAACGCGTTACGGCACGGTGGGAAATGAGGACTGCAACTGAAAGCGGGAACGGCTAAAGTAACAGCTAGGGTAGGAGTAGGAGTCACACCGAATGCGTTTCTTTTTGGGCTGGTGGTAGACACAAGCGCAGCTGGAGTTCTCCTGCTGTGCAGCTCTTCTGTAAATAACTTCTACAGTCTGGGGGAAATGCGAGTATGCAAACAAGTACCGTGGAAATTAGCGTCACTTACCTTGCTGCGTTGTCCCGTCGATGGGTCAGGGGTTCGGCGTTCGGGCGACAGTGGGTTTCCAGCACGGTAACGACTGCTAAATAAATTGTATACGCTGCACTCCTGCGGGAAGCAGCGCGCGCCAGGAAGACTCCTCTGTCAACACGCTCGTGGTCATGTTGCTGGTGTGGGAACTGGAAATAAAGTCACTGTGAATGTCCACAGGCCCTTGGCATTCAGGGCTGGCGCCAGCAGAGCGAGCGCTCCTGCGGGACAGGAGTGCCGCGTTCTGCAGGCCCTCGAGAAAGAGGTGAAAACTCGCCGTCTCACAATTTCAAGGCAGCAGCAGTTTCTCTAAGAGGAGGCATTTAAACAGGGTTTTGTTTCCTATATGTAGGTAAATTGAAATGCTTTGTGTAGTTCAGTGGCATATTATGGCACTTAATCGCGTGTATTTGCCTCAATTTACTGCTAGTATACGTTGGGTTGAACAGACGGAGCAACCGCGTGCATGCTGAATCCCGAATTATATACAGCCAGTGCTCTTAGTCCTCACTATACTTCTTTTGCCGAAGCACACTCGCATTATAGACGTTTCCCGAAGAAATAGCAGAGTACTGAAGTGCCTGACACGAGGAGCTACGAGGTTGTGTCGCTGTTGCTGTCGTAACAGGCGATGTCGATGTGCGTTGAGTGTTCAGAGCATACTGCTACAAACTCAGATTTTACCAGTAGCAACGGGCTACCGCCGGCACTCTGCAGAACTGTAATGGATTTGTTTCTGAGAGGCAGCCAAGAAAACAGGGGATGGCTTTGTGAGCACCTCCTGTCCTGCAGGAGAGGATGATGGTACGACCACAACTGGCTCGTTAAACACCCTGCGATGTCACAGCGTACCAGCCCCCAGCATCTCTTCAGCCTGAACTCCCCTCAGCCTGGACTGGTCTGCCAGGAGGGACGGAAGCACACGGACGGTGGGAGCAGCTGACAACTCTGCAGTGTTCGTGTGCTGGTTAAAAAGAAGACAGACTCTGTCCCTTGACTTGTCCCCCAGGTCTTTTCAAACCTCTTTGATTTTACATTACTGCGAGTATGCCTTTGCATAGACGTTGGTACAGAGTGATATTTCTCTAAGGAAGGCTGATTCTGTCATTGACCTACTGCTAAGTTGTAATTGCCCATTTATAATTACCCATTTTCCTGGTTAGTAGTGCCAGCGCCTTTTCTGTGTAATCAGTTGAACGACACGGGTAGACCAGTGCGTAGTTGAACTTCGAAGCCCGTGTCGCTCACACCTGAGACACCTTTTCCCACCGGCCCGGCCTCACAGTGGCTGTTTTAAAGCCTCAGCTTAGCTGCACCACCCGACTCGGACTTCCCAACCAGAACACAGACCTGTGCTACGATGCCTTTATCTTCCATAATTTAAATATGAAGTGTAATTTACAGTCCTCTTTCCCCACTGGAGTTAGTTTTTACTGCTCAGAGACAGGGTCTTGTGCTTTCTAATAGTCTCAGAGAGCGCTTTATCTTGCAGTCCTGTCATTGCCACTCTGCTTCTGTCAGAGTTTTTCCAGTGTAACCGAAACAGGAGTGAGGCTCAGAAACAGCCTAATTTCAAGACATTAAAGAAGTATAGGAACCAGTTTTGCAGGTATCATTTACACTGACACAGCAGAGGGACTCTATTGCTCTCATTGCGACTATGTATAAAAAAACCTGACACCCAGTGTGAGCAGAGGGGTTGCAGAAATGGTCCCTCAGCAATTTTGAGCTCCTTTTATCATTGGCCTATCCCCCTCCCCTTTTTCCTCTTGCAAAACATAGTTATTTGGGATAATTTATTTACAGGAAATGTTTAATGAGATGTATTTTCTTATAGAAATATTTCTTACACAAAGCTTTGTAGCAGAATATATTTGCAGCCTGTTAATGTAGAAAAATGTATAATAAGATGAAATATATTAAATGTCCTTTCCCATTCCTTCCCAGATATTTTACCCATATTCTTTTCCTTACCTGCTGCTTAAGAAGAGTAGTTCTTTCTGGAAAGATATGCAAATCTATTGGAAACCCCCCCCATATCTGATCTGCCCGAGCAGCAGCCTGTGGTGACTTGTGTCTCAGAGCGCTATGTAGGCTGAGTTTTGGTAAAACACATTAAGATCACCTTAAAATCCCCATGTGCCGTTCCTACGGAACTGGTTTACGTGGCAACTACCTATGTGCGTCTCTTGGGAGAGTTTACACCTTAAGCATTCAAGGAAAATACTACTCCTGGGTGCATCACGTTCAGCCAAGCAGGTGAAACAAGAAGGGTGCCCAGGCACGTTCCCTGCGTAGCGAGGCACATCACTCACACATCAATCCCTCAGAGCTGGGATTCACACGGCACGGCCTTTTGCTGTAGGTTACAGCACACAAACGCGTCGCTGCACGATCCGGAACTAGCAATTCCGAAATGGCAGATACCGGCATTCGGCTCTAACAGTCCGTACGGCACAACTAAAACGCTGCTACTAAAGGCAGCCAAGTTCGACCCCAGGAAAACCCCTGCGGAGCTCAATCAATACTGCAAAATGGGGGCTGTGGTTATTGAGCGCTGGCCTCGGCATCCCTGGTACTGGTTTCTGGTCACCCTCTGCTCAGACAGATGTACATTCTGGGGGTGGAATGGGCTCCAGGTCGCACTAGTGCTTGTACAAAACGGAAAGGTTTTGCTACTGCTGTGCGCAACATTCGGTGGGTGCGCTATTTCCAACGCTTTGAACAGCAGCGTAACACGGTGGTGAGCACCTCCTGAGCCCGGTGACTTCCACAGAGCTTGAGACTGCCAAAGCCTGCGGAGATGTGATCTGGGAACACACACGACAGGCACAGGCGGGTCGCTGCACGCCCCAAACGCTGAGCCGCACAGCCGAACTGAGGAGCGTGCAGGCAGTTGCGCAAGACACGTTTGATTGTTGAGAAGTTCGTATCTGGGGGAAATGTACATCGGTCTGAGGATAAAAAAAGAGCTCAGTTTGGGGATGACTGCTCTCACTCGCTGTGTCACTCATCAAGGGAATGAAGAGTGGCTTTGGCTCCGTAACATTTCAGAAATCTGCTGTCGTGACACAAGTACTGAGGAGGTGGCTGAACAATTCAAATACTCTTCCTCTTCGCCTAGAATAGCCTCAGCAATGCCACAGCTTTTTGGAAATACATATTATCTCTCCTAAAAATACTGGATCTCTAACCTATAACAGCATATATTTGATTTACAGTATAAACGTGGGTATGTATCTATTACTGTACTATTTGCTTTGTCTTACTTTTTGCTACCTATAGTATTTATGATTTTAAACTTTTTTTTTTTAATGAAAGCCATTAAAATAGATTTATGCACTTCCTTACTTGGATAACAACACTTTCAGCAGCATATATCCAGCACCCGACACCTAAACCCCACTTCACCAGAGTTCAAGCCATATTCTGACTTTGCTGCTTATTGTCTCAACAGCAGCAAAAAAACCCCAAACACCATGAACTGTCTTGGGCAGAGACATTCCTTAATTGTTCCTTGTCACCAACCCACCAGCCCCCTCTGCTTTGGCCTCAGAGCCCTACACCATCCCCCCGGTAGGAAAGGGAAATGCTACCAAAGAAAATTTGTGGGTTTCCTGCCTTCCAGGTACCTTTCTTGCTAGAAAAGCCATTTAAAAGAGACACCCTGAAGGTCAAAGCCAGCAGAAACTCGTATCGCAGATACTCTGAGCCAAGGCTGCCAGGAGGCTTGAGATCCATCCTCTGACTTTCAAAAACTTCATTGCTAAGAGATTTATCCAGACAATAAGACCGCGTTTACACAAAATAAGGAAACCAAGCTCTTTGGCTTGTCAGTCCAATGTTCTGAAAAGAACTGTCCACGGGGCGGGGGGGCAGGCCAGGATGGACCAACAAAACACCCCTGTAATCCCTGACAAGGGGAACGCAGTTATTTGTTGCACAAGGCACAACATCACTCCAGACAAAGCCATCATTAGTTCTGTTTGTTAATCACGCTCACACCACGGTTGTGCTCTCACCTAGCTCCAGCCTGACGTATGGCACCTTTTCTGGTGCTGCATTAGGCAGGAGTGAAGGGCCAAAGTCAGTCTGGATGTCTGCGCTCCCTCGTTTAAATCCTAACGGCTCACTGAGATGAGCCACAACACACAGCCCTGACCCAAAGTGGGGAGACCTGACTGAGGGATCCTGGTCCTGCAAAGTGGGGTGTTGAGCCCAGGTTCCCCTGGCAGCAGCGTCCTCTCACCTTGGTCATCTGTATCCAAATCCCAGTAATTCCAGTGGCTTTGGATTTGTCACCGACCCTCAGCGGCGCTGTTCAGACAGCACTGCTATAGCTCGCTGCCTTCCCATGCCTAGGGATCCCACTGGAAGAGCGCGGAGAAGGAAGGAAGAGACAAAAGGAGGAGCCGGCCGCTGCGTTGCAGAACTCCAGCTGGCCCCAGAGCTGTTTTCGTGACCACCACGGATGGGCCTGACCCTGATGGATGGATACACAGCATTGGACGGGGCTCACTGGAAACTTGTTTATTCTGGCAGCTCCCTGTTTTTTTTGGAATTGGTTATTGTTATAGACAGAGCATCAATTACTTATTTACAAATGTCTGGTACCAATAAACTCTTTGTTTTTCACAGTACCAGCTTGCAGCTTGATTTAGAAGTGGTTTGCTGCGTGCCAGCTTCCTGAAGCAGAGGAAGTAATCTTGTAAAGGAATTTCACATTTTAAGAAGCATTGATTTTTATTTTTTGGTTTTGGGTGGGGTTTTTTTTCCCTTTTTAGAGGAGAAAAAATACACAATTAACAGAAAAAGACTTCCTGACCGTGTTTGAATCCTTGGCAGAATGCATACTGCAATTCCCCACTGCTGTTATCAAAGGTGGCCAGAGAGGTCAACGAATGGAACACATACACCTGTGCGATTGCTATGGCTTGCATATTCCTGGTTCATATTCCTTACAAGCCACTCTACTTCTGAGTGTGTTGTTCATCGGTATTCACTCAATAGGCTTACATACTTTTGTTTTTAAATCAACTATTAATCAAACATTCAACAATTCAGTACGCCCGTAAGCACGGGGCTCACAGATACTGTGTCTTCCCCTAACGACACTCATTGTTAATGGAGCCATCAAGGTATATAGATACATACAGAGTCATGAATGATGCGGTGCTGGAAGAAATTTGCCAGGCATTCCGGGCTGCATGACATGAATGAATCACCACCGGAAGCTTTAGAAAAATTCACGTCAAAATTACAAGGGCAATCCGTTTGTCTCACTACCTGAGAAATTCCGGGCATTGTAGCAATGCTTCTACAGGACAAGGGATGATAAGGGAAAACCCTCGTGTATGTGCTCTCAAGGAACAATCCCGTTTCTAACTCTTGCAGCGCGGTAGGTTCAGAGGAGGTGATGGTGCCTTCCCCAGTGCAGTGCCCTGTTAACTGGCAGAGATGTTAAGTTTGCAGAACTACTGGATTAAGCTATTCGCATTTTATATTTACTCGAAAGCTAGTGCTGCTTATCCCGGAGCTTCCTTCTAACCTGTGTGGAATCACCGTTTACGAGAGGAACGGCCAGCAATCAACCCCCTTAGTAATTCTTCAGGATGCATGTAAGTAACTGTGAAGCAAGAGGCATTCCCTCTGCTGCCACAGCATCCAGCGAGGCCTCCAAGTGTGTCAAACGAGGAGCTGATCCGATTAATTAACCTTTCTTTGCCCCTCTGGCACAGTCAGATGTGGAAATGCCAAAATACAATTCTCACAGTATCCCCAGCCTGACAACAGAATCTCACAACAGAAATTCCCACTGCAGACCCTGTTTGCATGAGGTTTCAGCTCAAAACCTCATGTGCTCGGAAGGTTCAGGTTCTTCAGAGCAGAGCCCAGAATTTTGCTTTTTCAGGTACCAACTTCCAGACAGTCTGAGTCACTCAGGGAAAGCTCCTGTAGAAACGCACGGTTACACACCTGCAATGACTTACCGTGCGCAATTCACCGAGCACGCCTCTTCAAAAAGGAGAAGGAAGCAAGCAAAAACCAGTTTCCCTCTAAAAACTAATGCTGAAGCCTAAATGTTACTCGCCCAGAGTGCCATCGTTTAGCACTTGTGTTGTTCAGAGACCGTGTTAATGATTCCAGCTAAAAATTACATGAAGCCTTGACGGACAACTCAACCGGGTGCTGGAATGGCACCAAGATGGTCACCTCGCCATCCCTGCACGTGTGGCACTGCTGTGGACCTTCCTGCGTCTGCAGCAACAGGATTTCACTCTGGGTGCGGTGTGATAATTACCCCTTGACAATAAGTGGGTACAAACAGGCAATTTCCATTGTGATGCCCGAAATCGGAGTTTGTAGCCACGTAATTTCTGTGCTGTCGTTAGAACCGGTGGGGAACCAACTCTGAATAAGCAAACTGGAGACACCCACGTGAAGAAATCTTGCTTTGCGTGCCAATGGTTTTAAAAAAGAAGGAATTATTGAAGTGGCGTCTTACCTTAAATAAGGGTCAGCTTCCCTCTTGTTGTCTTCTCCACCCAAACAAAAAGGTTCATTAGTACATGACCAAAGGTATTTAATGAGCTGCTTAGCTGGCACGGGCAAGCACCACCACGGTAATTTTCCATGTCCTAGAAACAACACAGGAAAGTACTTTTCATCCAAGAGTTTTTTAGATTTTAATTCCCATTCCTGCCTTTTTTTTTTTTTTTTTTATTGGCTACTAGAATGTGCAGAATCTTTCAGGAATATTCCACCCCTAGCTGTCCAATTAAAAAATTTAAATCAAAGTAATTGCATGAAATACAGAAGAAAGCAGAACTGAACCATTGTTTCTGAACAAACTGGATAAACAAACAGTCAAGGAAACATGAAATGAACTTCGAAACAAGTTGAAATAAATGTTAAAATTCCTGTTTCTTTGAGCACAGTCTGAGCATTTCCTGAAATAGCTCTCTGGAACATAAACTTTGAGTATACAGGTTGCACTAATGCTCCGATAAGCAGACAGTCCCATAGAAGTCAGCAGGAGCAGCTGGGGTGCGGCACTTTGGTAACGTTATCCAACGTCCTTGTGTCACTGCGTGGCCCGGGTCACCTCTCCGGAACAATAAAAGCAAACCCAGAAAACGCTCCCTGCAGACCTGGAAGGGCTTCAGAGATCAGCAGCAAGAACATCGCAGGAATGGAAAACAGTTGCAGGGAAAGAAATTCAGAGAGGAGAACAAGGAGGATTAGTTTGGGGGTCAAGGGTTTATTAGCTATTTTAGCAAGAAAATTACTGTGAAGATAATGATGAAGAGCTATAAAATAACAGGTTGAGAGACAGTAAGCTGACGCAGCACACTTCTTCACCACAGAAAGAAAGAGTAGTTATCATAATATTCCAGAGTACAGTAAAATACTGTTTGTTACCCCCTTAGCCCTTTCAAACCATCACAAACATTCTCCTAAAGCACGACTTGCACATGGTGTCAAGTAGTATTTCCCTCAAAGTCACCTCAGTTTGAAGTCACCAAGCCAGGATGTGGCTTGTTCCGTGTTTAAATACACCTGGCTTATCCCCCTTTGCTTTTATTTGGATTATTCCTTTTCTTCTGCCGGATGAAGGAGACATCTGTAAGCACGACTGATTTCTCCTCATTAAGGTGCTTCTACATGGAAATCCATTCACATTTCAATCTTCCTAACAGTCAGTATCACGGTCCTTTTTGCTGAAGGAACACGCTAGCGTTACAGAATGGCCCAAGAGAGGTAGCAGGAGGCTTTTGACAGCCGTACTGCGGACATCTGAGGCTCGTACATCCAGGGAAGTTGCCGAGACTGGGATTTTGGGATAAGCACAGGAACTGCTAAAGTGATCAGCAGTTAAATGCTCATATCAGTGTGGTTGACATTTAAATTAGTACCTGTGGAAGCACTCAGGTAAGTGCTGTAGTTTAAAGCTCATCAGAAGCAGAGCTGGTGAGAAAACCTGTGCAAAAGATTTCCTTTATTATTTTCTTCCACTGCTCCCATGTGGGGGTGGAAAACATTTATTTGATGATGGATTTTTATGTTTGGTCAGCTCTAGATAAAAACACACTTTATACTAATAAAGTGTTTGTTATCAGTGCTGCATGTTTATGCAAAAATCCAATACTGCGACCTTGGTATGTAGAAAACTTCCTCAGGTCACAGCAACAACCGTAGAATCGTGGAAAGGTCTGGGTTGGAAGGGACCTTAAAGATCATCTAGTTCCAACTAGTTCCAATCTATTTCCATCCAGTTCCAACCCCCCTGCCATGGGCAGGGACACCCTCCACTAGACCAGGTTGCTCCCAGCCTCATCCAGCCTGGCCTTGGACACTGCCAGGGATGGGGCACCCACAGCTTCTCTGGGAACCTGTCCCAGTGCCCCCCACCCTCTCCGGGAAGAATTTCTGTAGCCTCCAGCCCTCCCTGCCTAAGCTCCCGTCGCAGCTCACACCAAACCTACAGCTTTCAGATGGGTAAGGGTGGAGTAGATGAATTGTACCCTTCATGTACAGAAGGGAGGGGTTCAAGCAGCATATGGAGGTGGTAGGAAGAGTGGGTTAAATATGGTTTAAGAACAATACTTGAAGATTTAGAGCCAATGATCAAGCAGGGTATCTAGCCATGATTGACGCTTCCCATAGCTAACCCAAGGGGCAGTTTGCTGTACCCCTCTAATCAACATTTCACAAACAGCCTCTCATTGCATGGTATGTGTCCCCTGTTCTTCATACCTCTAACACAGAGTATGCAGCTGCCTTGGCCCCCAGGGGACACCTCTGAAGCCCTCCCAAGCATCTCTGGCTCCCTGGAGGGCGATGCTCCCTTTCTTTGACTGATCATTACATTTTCAAGTGGAGTTTTCACTCTCATTAACCCGTTATCTCTAGAAAAGACTCCCTGTGAACAACCAGGACCTTCCCAACATCTCTGGCAGCAGCTGAGCCACCAGCATGGCCCTATTTTTACCCATTCCCCCGTCATTTCTCTAGCTGAAGTCTACACTCTGGTGCTGGGACTGACTTTTTGTTCAGTATTCATACAGAGCTTAGCACAAGAGCATCCCAGTTCACAACTAAAGGTCTCTTATCTCTACTATTCCTAGTACCATCTGCAATTGGAAACACAACCAAACATCAGGTGGGGTTATTCTGTTAATGATTCCTAAAGCAAAACAAAAACCCAGCACTGTCTGGCCTCACACTACAGCAGTTTTCAACTTGTGGTCCATGAAAACCCCACGGTCAGACAGCTTAAGCTAGAAATCACACCTGTGGTTGGGAAGTTGGAAAAAAACTAGGAATTTTCAAATCAATAAGAGGCTAAAAAAATAATGAACTAAACCAAGAGTTAAAAAACCCTGGTACTCTGCTTAAAGGTGAGCCTGATCCAGGCTCCAGGAAGTTACTCCATCCGCAAGAATGTGAATCGAGCTGTGGGTGTCCGGGAAGATCCACACCCTGCAAATGCAAGCTGATGGCAGAGCTGCGGTGTCTTCTCCAGGAAGGCAGAACGGCTGTCTCTGTGGCCGTACGACACATCCACGCGTGCATCTACAACTGGGCTTTACGGCATATCTTGCCATCACACTTGGTATCCCGCAAACTGCAGAAACCCTTATTATCTGCTGTTCCCACCCCATGAAAATCCCATGGCTTCGCTATACTGGGATTCCAAACTGCTCCTAAAGCAATGGGGGAATTTAAATTCCGTTTCCCAGCTGGGCAAGGCAAACAAGCCGTAGATGGACCTTCCAGTTAGCCTTTTTTTTTTTTTTCTAACAAATGATGCGTGATAATCATACACTAAACTCATTTGTCAATCTGATTTTTTTATCTATTGCCTGGAAAAGGCAGCAGCCCATCCCCGGGCTGAGGGAAGGGAGACTGCCGGGCTGCGAATTAAAAACAGCCGGCAAGGGGGAGTGGGGACAGGTGGGAGCTTTGGCCAGCAATGGAGGTGGAGGAGTTGATTGTTGGATGGGTCTGGACAGGACCATTAATTAGGAAGGGGGGGAAGAACAGGGCACTTTGTCAAGCCAATTTGAAGACCCATGACCTTTCACCTGAAGCACCCTGGTCCAAGTCCAGCCACGACCAAGGGGATTCCAGCTTGTCCTGATGATGTGATGGTAAAACACTCTGCACTCACGGTGGTTGGTGGTCTTGGACCTCTTCCCAGAGAAGAGAGTTCCCAGCTCGGCTCAACTTTGGTCCAACTGGCAATCCTCGTTTTGTTGCAACGAGGCCCGAGGTGGAAATAAGCGGGAGAGACGCATTCCTTCTTTCCTCCTGACGGGTGCCTCTCCAAGGAGCTGCTCGCCCGCTGGCGCAACCACGCGAGTTGGGCCGCAGACATCAGCTCGAGCTGCACCACGCCGAGCAAAGCGTCACAGCCCACAGGGAGGGGTCTCCTCCGGAAAGGAGGAGGCCGTGCGCACCTGCGGTTTTATAACCCCCCCGGCCGGGCCCCCAGGAGCACGGTGTGTCCCACGTCGAAAGGCAGAGTGTTTTTTTGTTCATAGCCAACACAAGGCAGCCCTCAAGGAGACATGATGGATAAGCTGAGTGCTGGCGTCCAGCAGAGCCGTTCATTTCTCCTGGGGGTGGGGGGGGGAAGAGCAAGCACCTGCCCCATTTAGAAGAGGTTATGGACGTGTGTCTCCCTGCTCACAGGGACAATTCAAACACTGACAAACCCACAGGGGTGTGATTCTGCACGAGCCCATGGAGGTTGTGCACATCGGGCCCTGTTGACCGATGCCATGACACCTGTTTGATGCCCTGCACACCAGGCTACTTCGTGTGGGTATTTATTAAGAGCCATTCATCTGCCAAATCAGAGAAAGGAAATAATGAGCTAATATACATCTAAAATACAAGAACTCATTACATTCTATGAAATATAATGAGATCTAAAGCAAACAACACTTGCCACCGGTAGGTTAAGTGAACACTACAGCTTTTGACCATAAAACGATGCCAGTCTTCAGTAAGATAAGTTGGACAGGGAAACATCTTTTGAATACGACTGTCCTGCTGCTTTTCCTAAGTGGAAGAACAACTTCCCTCCTTCTTCCCAACGCTCTTAGTCTTTCCTTCACCAGCCAATACCAACTCCTTATACCCAGAGAAGCCTCCCTGAACTATCCCATCGAAGGCGCAAGATTTCTGCTCGGGTTAAGTTTCTTGGATCTTTTTCCATTTTAGTTTTTGGGAAGTTGCTTTGCCTCGGGACAGTTTTTCCCTGCTGGTTGGTTGATTCTGCAGTGGAAAGGGAAGGGGTGTTCAGACTTACGTACTGGGAAGGTTGCTGCTGGGGTGGAAGGGACTTTCAGGGTCTCCTACGAAGGGGAGATGTCTCCTGCATCTGCGCTCCGGCTGCTGTCTGCTGGTATTTACTGACCGAGCCTGGGCCAAATGCTGGACTCAGCCGTGCTTGGACGGTAACAGGAGACCGAGCTTTTGCGGATTATCCTTTCCCTATTCCTGAGTTTCCACGGTTTTCCTTTTACAGGGTGCTTAGCAGCAATGTACGTGTGAGAGGAATGTGGGGTCAATGGCTACATCACCTGCAGCTCATTTCAAATCCTGAGGTGATTCACCCAGCCCTCAAGATGAAAACACCATGTCAGAATTACATTTCTTTGGTTTTTAATCATCATACGGTGGTTTATATCACTCTTTCCACTGAAAACCCTAAAAACAACTTTCCCTTTTATATTTGCTTCTGTTAACAAGCTCATTTCCCTCAAAAAATAAAGAAGTCTTAAGGACCATGCTTCTATATAATTTAAACAATTTCCAACTGGTTTTGACAGTTTTCAAACGTCAGCATCATAGTTCAAATAAAATTCTAGCTTTACTTGTATTATTTTTGTCTCTTACAGCACTTTTCATTGTTTTTTGAATGCATCTGAGCTGGGGAAACCAAGGACAAACTTCAAAAAACCTGTGTGTAGTGACACAAATTGGAAAACAGTATCTTGGAATTGGTGTTGATTGGAGAAGGGGGAGAAGGGAGCGAAGGGAAAGGCAGCCTCGGAAAGATAACACCTAAGTAAGTTTTTGGAATATACTAGACCATGCACAGGGTGAAGAAAGATCTTTAAGCTATCTTGCTGTTCTCAAGCAAGATTCTTAGTCAGAACCTAAAAATACAGATCAAACAACCTAAAATCCATGTTTTGGACCTAATAAAAAATCTTAAGCATTTAAATGAATTTAACCTTATATTTCAAAAACCAAGGGCTGGATTTCTACTGTATTTTTTCCTGTATATGCAGTAAGTTGGACTAATCTTTTTGCCTCTGAGTGAGATCACGTTAAAATGTCCATGATTTAATTGAATTTACAGTTCTAGGAAAATAAACAAACTTCCCACTATTCTTTTCTACATGGCAAGTGCTTGGCAGAGACAAACCACTGAATTCAGGAATATGCCTTCAGAAACCCTAAGCTGCCAGTGCCAAAATGGGGCACTTCTGATTTACCATTTGACTGAGATGTCGAATGAGGACAAATCAAGGGAGATTTTCAGAGATGCTGACTTTTTAGTGATTTTCTAACCGGTCTTAAATTGCCCTTGACAACGGGTTCCTTGATCCGAGCTTGTTCCACTCTCAACTTAGTCTCTTCACCCCCGCTGTGCTCCACAGCTGCCTTCTTATCTCCCTCTCCTCCCCTATAGTTTCCCACAGAGCTCCCCTTTTCCTTCTCTTTTCTAATCCCTGAATAATATTCTCCTGTCAAAAGGGAGAATTAACATATCATCCCTCATCCCAGCATTGATAGCTATGTACTACCCCTCTTCCCTTCCCATTCTATTCGTACGCTACCTCTCAAGGCGGGGGGAAGTGTCCAGCAAACCATGCCTGGCTTTGGCTGGTCTCTCATAAATCACAAACCTCTGCAAGAAGAAAAGCAGGGAAACTTCCTCTCCAAGGACTTGGACAGTGATATTTCCTCAAGCTGAACTCTGACAGCACACGCCGTGGTCTCACCAGGTAGAAAATTCATACCATTAGTCTTAACCCATACCATTACACCGAACTGGGAGAGCTGTCCATACTCCTAGCACAGGATATAATTCTTTACTCATGGCCTAATAAGATGCTTCCATTTACTACCTTGCACTACCTTTCCTCTTTGAATTTCTCCTTACTACTCAATAATACAGCTACAACACTTGGTTTCTTACAAACCTTGAAAAATAGAACACAACACGGACTTCCATTTGTCCCAAACTCTCGCATGTTACTGCTCAACGGTGTACTGAAACTGAATAACTACACCGAGATCCAGACAATCTTTGTAAGGTAGGTTAGCAACACCTCAGAGGTGATCTCGGTCGTGCCAGGGCTATGCTCATCAGCACATACGTGCACTACAGAAACTGAAAAAAATCCGGCTTTTTAAGATACGTGGGGTAAAGTCAAAGATCACTGGAATGCTACAGAGCTTTTGCCCCGAAGGCACCAGCGTTTGCCAAACTGGAGATATCTCTGGTTTATGTTCAGTTCAGAAGTTAAAAATAGAAAGATGCATCGTGAAAAGTTAGACAGCCTGAGAAGAGCACAGCATTCTGGAAACCTGGGAAACGTCCTTCAGTAAAGCTATAAAACAAACTCCCAGCAGTGTCTGCCAGGTTTTGTAATGTTCTTACCCATTAGCTTTCTGAGCTTATGGCTTTTCAGGGCTTCCATCTGCATGACCATCACTCTTCCGCGTGGTCCTACGCAGCAATGACCGAGGCGCCCTCAGTGCAGATCCATTGCTCAGTCACCGTGTCTTCCCTAAGCCAGACCCTTCCCCTCTGCCTCCTCAGCCTTCTGCTTTCCCGACTTGCCCTTCTCCCTGAACCGTCTCTTCCACCTCCCATGGACACGGTCCCTTTGTTAGTACCTGCAACAGCCCCAAGCCCTGCGGGTTTTATGCTCCTGGCCCCGTTTCCAGTCCCAGCGCTTCCCTCGCTTTTCGCCCTCCACGTGCTAATCAGGGGTTCCCTAGTGGGGTCCAGGATCTAGATGCCTGTTTAACTTCCATCCTCAGCATTTCAAACCCATTAGTCAGGGCCTGGACTGTGGCCATCAGAACACGAGTTCTGTAAGGTAAACGGTAACTCCCATATTTTCTTCACCCCCTGCATCTGGAAGACAAATAATGAGTCCCACGGTGTATTGTTTATTCTCATCCCTTATCAATTTTAGTTATAATGAGAAGCTAATAGCTCTTCCTGGCTGTTAGGTGGAGGTACCACAAAGCATGACGATGGGTGCCCAGAGATGGGACGATGGCAGATCTGTCCCTTCACGCACTTCACCACATTCCAAACTTTCTCTCCAATTAGCAAGCCTGGCCATTGTCACTCTAATGACTTATACGTGACAGTCTGTATTACCTGCAAGACTTGATCCAGACCAACCTATTGTCAGTGCAAACTGTGAGTAAAACCCCATGAAACCCCTGGGTGACTGTGCCTCTAGCTGCATTGCTATAAATACACATCTACGCTGTTAAGTGGCCCAACTGTTAAACTCATCTGCAAGAGCAGCGCCTTCAGCTCATCGCTGTTAATTCATTCAGGCTCCCCTCTTCTTCATTTTAGATAATCTCAGGCTGCTTCTCCCTGGAGTGAGATAATACTTTGTTAACTCACTCTGTGGGAAGGACAGAACACAACAAAGAGCTTGTGGAAGACAGCCAGAGGCAACCTGAAGGTGACTGCAGCTCTCCTGCCAGTCTCAGGCTTGAGACACTGGGGGTCTGTTTGCTTACATTTTCTTTCGGCAGCAGCTCTTTCCGAAGGCGTCCTTCGTGTTCTCTGATCTTTGGTCACGTCATTTTTCTATGTGTAAATCACGCTCCTTCATTTTAACTTGTCCTTTACTTACCACCATTAAATGTTGTTGCAGATCTGCTTTTGGCTCTGTGTTGTGCTCGCATTTAGGCGACAGGAATTATATCAAATACACCACAGTGCGATAAGCTATGTTAAACGATGGACTGGTCAAACTACATACATTTTAATAAATATCCAACAGATTTTTAGGCTCTTTTTTATTCATAACTCTTTACCTAGCAAACCCATCCACCCTCGTTATCATAACACCACCACTGGGTCCTCAACAGGTGCCAGTGAGAGGGAGGTGCCTGTAAATGGGTTCTGGTTCAACAGTGTAATACCTAATTCCGGTACACACTGGCTGTGACCTTCATTGTAAAATAATCAGGGAATATGGCAACAGATGCTTTTCTCATCGCTGTCATTGAGAAGACCAAATTACAGACTAGAGATAGTTGTTTGCAGGATCACCATGGTGCAACAGATCGTGTATCTCGTGCCGTGCGTAACAAATGCCTCCTTTTTGCTGTATGATAAGGCTCAAACCCACCTGGGCGGAGAAGAGACCCCTGAAGAAATTACGCAGGAGCAGGAAAGAGAAGGTGTCGCAGTGCAAAGGGAAAACTACAAGGGGAGAGTAAGATGACAGCACGTTAGAGTTCACCCAAAGCAACCCCACACACCCTACAATGTGGCCATGAGACCCTCAGCACCACTTTGTTCTGCACGCCCACTCCTACTCGGCAGTGTGGAAAGAAACAGATGACAAAAACCTTGCAGGGGACTAAGGTAACAGTTTGGTTAAACTCCGTTCCCCAAGAGGCACCGTTCATTTTCACTGCTTCAAGGGCGGGTGCTCAACAGCAAAGGCAGCTCACCTTTTCCTAAAGCCAAAGAAAACACCCGCACGCACTCAAGTATGACATGATGTGCAGTAATTTCAGCGAACAAAATACGATTACCAAACTCCTCTGACCTACACCTCCTACGCAGCAACTCACAACTAAGTATCACACTGTGGTGATCCGTTAAAAGATAATTTGGGTTTCTTTCCAGCTCTACGCTTACATTGCTTTCAATGTTACAATCCTTGTCATCCACTTGGAAAGCAAAACAAAAGCAAGGTGTTGCAGAGGACAAAATCCTAAGCCTACTGAAGTAAGGGGGAGTTTTATCCAGCTGAGAGCGGTCAGAGTGTTTGTACTGAATGACTTGGAAACGCATGGGCAGAGAGTCTACGTAGGGTTTGGTGGAAAGGATTACAACAGTAGTACTGGCCACGGCAAGGAACAGGCATTGCTCTGTTGGAGAGTTATGTCAGTTCAAGAAGTACTGAGAAGGGGGAAGAAAACTTTACACCTAAATGGAAATCATATGAAGTAACAAAATAGTAACTCCCTGGCCATTGACAATTTCCCCATTTTTAATAAACTCTGGAGAACGAGTTTGCTGAAACAAATTCACGGGGGAAGAAACCTTACTGATGCACTGCAATGACAAGACTAACCGGTAGCTCATGTTGCACAAAACCTAACCTGAAGCACCGACACTGGAAAAAAGACAAAATGACGTTACTGCTCATGCAGAGAAAGAGGCAGCACCTGCAGGGACAATGCAATTTTCTGATAGAGTTTTCCAAGTCCACTACTCCCTCACCTGTTGCTATGGTTTCTTCAGTGTACATTTAAACAGGGCAGGGTGCTTTTACCCTTATGACTATTCCTGTAAAGCAGTTTGCCCAATATCCAGCTTTTTTTTAGCTTTCCTTCCCTGGTCCCATTTACACTTTCCTGTGCTACATCACCTCAAAATCTGTAGGCTGTAGGCATATCCTTTCATCATCACTGAACCCTTCTGCATTTTAACCTCACCTCATTATCAGGGATGAGGTTTCTTCTTCCTTATTCTCACGCTTTTTGGGTCTTTGTTCTTGCACTTGTTTTCAGCTGGTCAATATTTTTTTCCCAGTGGGGTGTCTAAAAAAAGACGACAATGCAGAAGGAGAGCTGTCATACACAGGGCTAGGCCTTGTCATATCAAACACTATTTTTGACACCATCTGTGACTATCATGAAGGTTATAGATCATAAAAATGGTTGGATCTTCATTTGTGCCCGTACACCACAATAACGATTTCCTTCGACTGCAATGGGAAGCGATCCTTTCTTAGGCTACTATTTCTTTGTAGACTGTGCGTTCATTTTCATTGATGCTTTTATGGAAAAATCAAAGAAATGAGGAATAAAGAGAGTTATGTAACTGTAGTATTTCACCAACGCGCAAGATAAAGACATGATTCGAGACACTAAAACCCAAACTACCATCACATCTTACTCACTAGATAAATACACAAACCCCCTCAAGACATAGGAGCCTATCACAGGCGAAAGCAGTTTTACTGGGAAAGTTTTGCACAGAAGAAAGTTGTTTCAAGGAGAGGTTTGAATGACAGAGAGAGAGAGCTCCTTGGGGCTTGATAAACGGACAGCGCTAGGACTCCTGTGGGAAGCACGGCAGAGATGCTAAGCTATGAAAGAGAAAACAAATCAGAAAGAAGTTACTGAGGAAGGTCAGCGGGGAAGAGTGAGTAAATACTCTCCAGGGATGTGTGCCCTCAAGCCCCTTGAAGTTAACAGGAGACTAATTTAATCTCTGTGTGACTGAAGCATGGGCCAAAGACCAGTAACTTTGCTCTCAGATCCAGTGCTGCCAGGATTTCTGCTTATGTCTGTGCATCATCAGCCCGACAATAAATACAGCCTTGGTGGTGAAGTGCTCGGTCCACATTAGGAGACGTCATGCAGAATCAAACTTGATACTGAGCTACACTGATTTATAACTCGTGAAGGTCCACCAGCTTCAAACACAAACCTTCAGCTCGGAAACGTCAGTGGAATCCACGCTTCTGACAAAGCATCGAAACCAAGTGCTCACGTTAGGAAGCCAGACTGCTGGCAGTCCTGGGGGAAAGCTAAACCCTTAATTCAGGTGGTCTGCATCATCCCCTGGCAGGTCCCCGACTGCAGGAAGCACCGAGGCTCGGCAGCCCCTCTGCCGTGTCCTTGGAACGCCCTTTGCACAGCCCCGGAGGTAGCAGAGCATCACGCGGATCGACAGGTTTTACTGAATGCCCTTACTTTTCCTCTGAAGATCATTTTCTCACTCTCACACCACAAAATTAAAGCATATTACTGAAGAAACCAACACAAATTAATTTAATACGCAAGAGAACTGCAGTCAGCTCTCAATTGCACGGTGCGAGCATCGCGTAGCTCGTGCACCGACACAGAACAGCTCTGGCACAAGCGTTTCACTGGATTTCCTCCCCTAAGGAGCAGATCACTCTCTACTCCCCCCACACGGATGTAGTAATGAAACAAACTACCCCAGGCCAGAAAATGCAGATGTGCTGCTCTGCGTGCTGTTGACACCCAACTCCGTGTCCACCGAGAGCGAAGCCAGAAACGTCCACCACACCCAAGGCATCTCCAAAGAATTAGACAGCTATGCCCTTCCTCCACCAGATACAGCATGTAAGAATTCCAGGGTTTATTACCGCTTTCTGTTTTCTCCTTCCTTCCCTATCAGCCTCTTTACCTGAATAACAGCCCCAAACAACACCGTTTCTTCTGAAAAGCACTGCGCTGCACGCTGGGTAAACGGCAAACCGGTGCACAGAATAAAGAGCCGTTCTTCTTACTGACAGTACGATATGGAGCCAGTAACTAGGAGTAACTGGGGCCAGGCCCTTGGGGAAAAAGGCCAGCAGGATTCCAGGGTATTTTTTCTTTCAGCACTAAGCAGTCTATAGAGAGTCAAAATTTATCATCATACTGGACTCATGCTTGAACCTATCAACTTCTTCTTCCAGGAACTTTGGTCCACATATCAATATAGACTATTCGTACATGCTGAAATGCTTGGCTTTTGGTTTTGCCACAGGAATAAGAGAATGAACATGAGTCAGTATATAAGGCCATAGGAGCATGAGTAAGACACAAATGGCCTAAGTAATGACATTTTTTCCAACCACGTGCAACAGAGCATGAACCCGATTTTACTGAGAAATCATATTTACACATTTGACATTTGCATGCAATATTATAACGTTAATCTAGGTTTCTTTAAAAAATGAAGATCATTATTCAGCCACAGGATGCTCTGAAAACAGATTTTATGGAGAGACAGGGAACAAAAGTCAAAACTCTAACTGTGCACACGGTCAAAAAGCTCAAAATTACACAGAGGCTTCAGTGATAATAAAATAATGCTAATGTTAGCCTGGTGCTTCCATTTCCACAGAAGAGCAGCAGAAGAGACAAAAGCTGAATATTTACTGAAACACCCAGGAAACCACCACAACCACCCCACAGACACATGTTCCCATGGTGCAAGGCGTCCAGTCCCTCCGTGCACCACTGCCCCTCGACTTTACTCACTGGCTCAGTTTTTCCCTCAAATGATAAAACTTCCCTTCACAACTGAGTTGCTGGAAACATGGAAGCTACCAGGTAGCTAATACATCCTCTCCCAGTCTAAAACCAAAATCAATACCCACAGTTTCTCAACTTCTCCAACGCTCCTTCTGGACCAAGGTCATTTGCTTTTCGCTTGGCATCAGTCCAGCAAAGCACTTACACGCCGTTAACTCCAAGCACGTGAGCAGTCCCGCTGATTTCAGTGGGACTCCTCGCAGGGTTGATGTTAAGCAAGGGCAAAAGTGACTTGCTGGACCAGTGCCATAGGCCCTCACCGCAGAGGCTCAGATTTCCATGAGTGAAGTGCCTGGGCTGTTTTGCGTGAACGGTACTTAAAGATAATGATAATAATCACAAGAACCTCTGCTATGTCAGGTACGGCGGGGAATGGAAGATTTTTGTCGGACAGAAGAGAAAACAATCATCCATCCAAACTGGTGTGACAGCTGCTATCAGGTGTTGTTTCTGTGTTTCCTAGGACGACGAAAAAAACATTATTGTGTTTCCCCAGCAACCCAAATGTTTTATGTCATGATGCAAAATGCATTCACCGTATGCAAAGTAACAGAACAGATGAAAGATCCTTATCCAGCTCAACTCAGCTATTCCTCCCAGTAACCTGCATAATACCAAATCAGTCTAGAATTTATATTTCTGTGTTCCTGCACTGTGCACACAGATCTACGTCAAGTCAGTAAAGTGACCCGCAATTTGTTGGGGTTTGAACATAGGTACTTGCATTGTATGATTAATCGTGAGCATCGTGGAATCACGGAAGGGTTTGGGTTGGAAGGGACCTTAAAGATCATCCAGTGCCACCCCCTGTCATGGGCAGGGACACCCTCCATAGCCCAGGGTGCTCCAAGCCTCATCCAGCCTGGCCTTGGACACCCCCAGGGATGGGGCATCCACAGCTTCTCTGGGCAACCTGTCCCAGTACCTCGCCACACTTATCACCCGCATCAGCCAGAAACCGCTTTCGTCCTCTGCTTACACATGTAGCTTGGAAATGCTTTTCTGACCCATTCCTTACTCGTTATTTGATAAATCAGTAGTAGTAGAAAATGGGCAGAAAGTTCAGCTTGAAACCGGAGGCACATGGGTGACGGACTGAGTCCTGCCTGTAGGCTGAGCCCTAAAGCATTCGCTGCTGCTGGCGTGCAGCCCAGCCCCGGGGCTGATGAACGGGTACCCTGCACCGTGCGGGGAGTGCAGCATACACCATGTGTGCTAAGCGTCCTCCTATGCCAAAATCAGCCCCACGCAGCATGCAATAGACTCAGCCTCAGGCTGGATTTTGTGGGAATCGTTAGAACCGCCTTGCCGGGATGATTTACACGTACAAAGGCTGTGTTTTGTATGTGTGGTACATTGCAAGGCTGCTGCCCGTGTCCCACGTAGCACAAGCGATTATGCATTCCTGTTGAGGATGTCTCAGACATCACAGTCAAAAAACCACAACCAAAACCATCGCTCGGTGTGTAGCAGAGATGCCAGTAGCTGGAAGGGCCAGAGATGGAAGAACTGGGTTTCCCTACAAATCCAAAGCTGGATGGTGACTCCTGGAGCTGGGCCAGCCACTCTAAAGGCTCTGAAGACCCGGAGAAATTGTGTTCAGTATTACCAGTCCATCCGCAGGTGAACCCGTGCTCCAACAGGATTTGACCCAGAGCGAGTGGCCCACAGCCCAAGCACATATATCGCTGCTTTCCTAAAGTCATAGCCAGCATCTTGCTGGCAGGAGTCACCTCTTCATAGCCGTGCTCTTGGTTTTACTATGAAACGTCAGCTTCAAGTTACAGCAAAAGCGAAATAGAACTGGTGGGACAATGTAGAAAAGGTTGGCTGGCTGACCTGTTTGTGAAATATAATTATTTCAGTTTTGATGAGAAAAGAGAGATCGGGGTCACAGATACAAGTATTTACAAGTGCAAGCTATTATCTTAAGAACTCTAGGATTTAGCTAGGGAAAAATACATTTACTGGAATGAGCACTGACAAGTAAAATATTTAATCCCCAAAGTTTTATTTCCCCCAGACATAAAATAATATTACTTTGAATGGTCCATAAATAACATTAATGGAGAGATTTTGAATGGGAAATCTCTAATGATATATGAGAGAGGACTTAAATAGGTTTAACTGGGCTCTTTCTCAAACTTGGCAACTGTGTTACAAATGGTTTTGGTTTTTTTAAGCCCCGTTATAATCTGTTATCTGTTTGGATCAAATCCTAAAGAAGCTTTTTGTTCCCAATTTGCAAACGCCTCCAACACAAAAGTAATTACGGGAAAAATATATTTTACTGCCCCACCAAGTTTAGCGAAAAGATGATTTGAGCGCGCTGCGATGTGAGCGCTCTGTGTGCCGACGGATGGTTATGCAAAGCCTCATTTGTGCTCCAACATGGTGTACATAGAGGAAGGTTTCATTGCAAAGTCCATCTAAGCCTCCCACCCGGGCACAAACGGATTAAATGCTGCATATTTTTAATTAATGTTCTAATACGGAGCTATTCGAAAAAGTGTTTGAGATAGGTAAGTGCTATCGAACCCATTTTTAAACGTTAAACAAGAGAAGCAGAAAGACAGACAAGCTATTTGCCCAAATTAGCATAGGAATGTTCCCCCCCCCCCCCCCTCCATTTGAGACCTTTTGAGTCCTCAACTCTACCCCTCGAGCAAAAGTAGAGCACAAGTACTGGGATGTAAAAATTTAAGGTCAAAATTTAAGCTCGTGTCAATGGACATCGTTCCCCCGACATGACAATTTTAAGCAAAGGAGAAATTCCATCAATGATGAGTCATCAGCAGAGCGAAGGTTCAGGATTAGAAACAGGAATAAAACTGTGGCTGGAGTGGGAAAAGAGTGAAGCAATGGCTTAGAACGTGTGCGATGGGTTTGTGGGAAAGAATCACAGATTGGTTTGGGTTGGAAGGGACCTTAAAGATCATCCAGTGCCACCCCCTGCTATGGGCAGGGACACCTTCCATAGCCCAGGGTGCTCCCAGCCTCATCCAGCCTGGCCTTGGACACTGCCAGGGATGGGGCACCCACAGCTTCTCTGGGAACCTGTCCCAGTGCCCCCCACCCTCTCCAGGAAGAATTCCTTCCTGATGGCCCATCTCAATCTCCCTGCTTTCAGTTTAAACAGTTACCCCTTGTCCTGTCAAAGACTTCAGCCACCCTCACGGTGAAACTTTGTTAGTCCAACTTGGTGTATCTGCACCAACGTTAGTATGAACCCAGCAAAATAAGGGTTAACCTCACTGAACCGATGGTCTATGTTTGTCATGGCTGACCCCACTGAAAACACAAAACTGCACCAAACGTAATTTAGACCCTCCAGAAAAACCATGTGGAGTGTAACTAACAGCTCTAACTGTCTCTAACTAAGCATACACAAAAGAATTGTTCAAGAGTGTAATTATGGGGGAGAATTTGATTACACATAACAAAAAATAGTAACGTAAGCCGCATTATTTAGACTGGTATTTAGCATGCATTATCTCAATTAAAATGCCATATGCAGGATTTTACTATGTCAACATTAAGATGCTTTAATTGCACCATTAGTAATAAAAACTATTAAAAAAACTGAATTACTACTCTACTATAAAATTCCTGAGTTACTTAGATTTTACGCTTGATAAATATTTCAACGCTGTGAATACAAATGATCCACAAGCAGCAGTTCCTCCGCTCCCCCTTCCCATAACTTACACCTCCAAAGTAATTTTCCTTAACCTATAGCAAATTCTGTACCCAATTTTTTTTTTCCCCAAAGGATCTACATTTTTTAAAAGGCTTCTCCAGTACGACTCCCCAAACTGGGCACGACTCTCTTTGCATGTGCGGGTGTTTCTAGCAGTTTTAACAACCAAAAATACATGAACAGTTCTAAGATATCCATGGAAAATGTGCCGTAAGGAAGATGTTGATTCAAGAATGCCAAGCTATGCCTATCGGCTCATAAAATTTAAAAATAACCCTACACTTTGTGTCTGTATTTAATGTGTCTTGTAGCAAAGGTTTCTTAACCCATGAGATTTTGCCTGAGGACTGCGAGGTCTGACAGTTTTATTCCTGAATCAGCGTTGTTGTGAAGTAAGGACAGAATGGTAAATGTGTGGCTCGATAAACAGAAAACATTCACACTCATGAAAACACAAGATCTTTATGCTCATGACAAGAAGCATCTTTACAGACTGGGCTGTCCCCTGCTATTTTTATCAAGTTTCACCACAGCCTGTTTAGGGTTGTAACCAACAGCCGTAACATAATAAATTTATAGGAACCACATACGTAAACCAGTTAAAATCGTTTCCAACGATTTTCAGTGAGATATTGAAACAACGGATTTTGAGCAATACTTCTGGCTGCTCAAAATTACAGTGAACGGAAGGACATGGGTTCAGTGCCACTGAGCACGGGCATTACGTTCAGCACGTAATTGCTCCTTTCAAAACACAGGGAACGAGGTCTGTATTTAGAATTTAATTGCCCATTTGCACAATCAGGAAAATACGTAATTTCTATACAAACCGACCTCCTGTGCCAGGCATTCTGCAACAATAACCACAGTCAGCTCAGCTAGATCAACTTTCAATACGGAGGCTTTCTCTCCCTCATCAGTAGTATTTATTCTCTTCCTATTTCAGGGTAATTAATCACCTAAATAAGCTAAACTCTGTCACCAATGAAACCAGTTCTAGGTGAGTGGAAATATTCAGTGGATCTGTTGCTCCGGGTGTTTACTCTCACAAACCCCAGAATTACCTGGGTAGGCAATCAGCATGGAAAAAGAATCCAAAGGCAGTGCCTGAAAAGACCTTTTGCAAACAGGCTGTCGCTGCTGTCGACTTTTCTCGCACCGTGAAACAGAATTTGCAAGGACCGTTGTTCTCTAAGAGCCCCCATAAAGCAGAATACCTTCAGCATTATATTTTTTGCTTTTTACATTTGACTGCAGAATGGAAGCAAAAAAGCTCCAAGCACCGAGCCTTCATTACAACTGTTAGCTCTCGCAACATTTTGTATTCATATTTAATGAACGAATATGAAAACACACAATAATTCAGCCGTTGCTGAGCATCATACAACAAGGACAATAACTATTAAAGTCTTAACACCCCTCTCAAAACCGAAAACACCTCCCAGAAGCAGAATTAGACAGTGGAAATAACATTTATTACCAATCTTCCATTAAAAAGAAATATCTTCAACGTAACTTTGAAATATCCTTATCATTTCTCAATCTATTATTCGCAAGGTTTTGGATTTTCTGCGCTTTCACCAGTTTTCCACTGACGGTGCGCAGTGATCGCTTTGCTTTCAGACACGGAAAAGCATTTAGCGTTTTCGGAAAATTTGAGTCTCTAAAGCAAAAATGCAGGCACCACATGTTCCACCCCTCCAAAAAAGGCATCTGCAGAGCCACCCAGGTAAACTGATGGGGGGTGGAGTTACGTCTGGTAACGCTGAGTAGAGCGTTTGAGAAGGAATTGGAGAGAATGAGGTTGAGCAGATTTTGGAGTGGGTATGAAGAACGCAGGCAGAGAGAGCGGGCAGCACACTATTGAATGGAAGAGCCATAGAACCAAGGAAAAACCTCACCTGCGGTATTTCTCCTTCAACAAGGAAAATCCACATCCTCTGTTTGCTTTAAATCACCCGTGTTGCCTCAAAGGTCAATCTACTACAGGAATATTCTCTCCTACTTAGGACAACTTGTAATTCTTCCTATTTTTTACTAACTCAAAAGAAATGAATTCTCTAAAATTCATGTGTCCTAATATACAACGCTGATGTCCTGACATTTTCATCTTCAGTCCCTTCAGCGGGAAACACCGATTGTTCCATCAGTTATCCAAGGCAGTGACCTTCCAGCTGAGCACGATACACTTACTTCTGTTACCACTTCAATGAAAATACTTAAATAGAAAGAAACGATGAAAAATTAGCTCTACTCAAATGCTACCATTCAGGCCTCTTGGAACCACGCTACGTTGTTACGCCACAAGTCCCATAAATGACGTTTGTAAGACTCCCTGCAATAATAAGTGATGTGACAGGGGTAACAGGCTTAAACTGAAAGCAGGGAGATTTAGATTAGATATCAGGAAGGAATTCTTCCCGGAGCGGGTGGGGAGCACTGGGACAGGTTGCCCAGAGAAGCTGTGGATGCCCCATCCCTGGGAGTGTCCAAGGCCAGGCTGGATGAGGCTTGGAGCAACCGGGTCTAGTGGAAGGTGTCCCTGCCCATGGCAGGGGGGTTGGAACTGGATGATCTTTAAGGTCCCTTCCAACCCAAATTGCTCTGTGATTCTATGAAAGCAGTTCCCAACCCTTTTGCAGAACAATTAAAGTCTTGGTTACAACTCTGAAAAAAAGCCCTTTGTTTTGTATGTAAGTTTTGATCAAACTTATGAGGTGGTGTTATAATCCTGATGTTAATACCTGGCTTTATGGAAATTCCCATTAAAGTCACTTTCTGGGGAGTCCAGAAGACTGTTCTGCCTGAGGGAAGATCAGTGTATCACTCTTACTTTTCTCCCAGTTCAAAGCCACCTGCAAAGCGTTTGCCCAAGGTTCAACTCTGCAACACCTTGAGCCTGATTGAGTTGGAGCTAAATTCAACCTGCTTGTAGTCCTTCCTTCAGCTGAGCGTTGGATCAGATCCCGCCACAAGACAAACTGTCCGCTCTGATTAACACTTGGGAAACAGAGCGCTCTCGGTGCCACAAAAAAGACACCTACCAAGGATTGAAACACAAGGTGTAAAACAAAAACTGAGGTTCCAAACAGGACAAAGATGCTGTCGATCAAGTATATTGTACAGATAAAACCTTATTTCTACGTATTTGTTTGGATTAATCAGAAATACCGGTCTGGTATCCCAGAAGATTAGTTTCCTTACGTCTAACAATGGCAATAAATCATCCATAGTTTTAACAGAGAAATGGTTTTTAAAAGTGTTGAGTTCCCTGTGCCTCGGTCACAGAAGTTCAGAATTTTCCTGCATTTAAATTAAGATCGTTGTCATTTCCAGCTTTCTTCAGGAATCTTTTCTCCTAGGTCAGATTAAGATGTTTCTAGTGCGCCAGAATCATCATCCATTTTTTTGTTGTTTGTTTAAATGAGCATCCCTGTAGGAATTCTGAAAAATGTCAGAGTATAAAAACATTTATTTCTGTCCTTTGACTGGAGCAGGGCAGCTTGAAAATTCCTAAATTCAACCGCAACTAGCAGTTCTCTTCCTGCAGGGATTCCTGCAGGTCCTGTATCCCTTGATTTCACTCCATTTTTAAGCTGTTACAGACACACTTTTATGAACTGATGTATCTTCACAAATATTTTACGTGCATTTTGTGCTCCAGCAGATTTTGCAGACTGAGTCCTACTCTTCCACTCAAACCCAGAACTTTCTCACGTCCTCCTGCGTATCTGTTTAGTTTCCCAAATACACTTTTGAATTATTTAAATGGGGAAAAAACCCAAACACCCCATCTCTAAAACCGGACAGAGTATGACCTAACTCACACCACATAAATCACGGATAGTGATACCGAAATCACTGCAGTGAAACCAATATAAGTTCAGTTAGATAAAAACGGGCTCTTCACCTCCCTTGATTTACTCTACTTGCTTTTTTAAGGCTCCGTGCCTGTTAGCTGATGGTCCAGATCATACTCTGCTGCTGACCTGTCTTTCAAGAAACCATCCTTACTTGCTTTAACTGTGTGTTTGGTTCCACTGTCAGGCTATTAAGCACGCTGTAATTACTGTAATTACTCTGAGTGTACTGTCAGTGGTGATGCACTGAGGAAGCAGAGCCTCGAGCCCACACTGAGTGCAGGAGTGGGAGAAGCAGGGATAATCCCAACCAAGGGAGCCTCATGTGGGCTGCTTAACCTGCTCATTTTCCGTGCCCGTCACCAAGCTACAACGTAACTGGTGTGTTTGCTCCAAACGGGAACGGTTTCCCCTTGCTCAGAACCAAAGACTTCACATCTGGTCTGAAACAGCTCACTGAGAGGTATTAGTCATAAAAAACCCCAACCAAACAAAAACCAACCAACCAACCAAGACGGTCAGCCCACTAAGAAGTACTGGTTGTGGAGGTAAAAAAATTAAAGGAGGGGCTCACACCTTTCCACCGCAGTCCAAAGCAGCTCTGGACTTGGACTCACATAACCACCAGCATCTCGAATAAATCTCCCTTTGCAAAGCAATAGGAAACTTTCCAGTGACACCAACAGGCACTGGATCAGCCCCTTAATGAGGACAACTACTGCAACTCCTAAAGACATCCTACATTCTATTTCTAAGGGAAAGCACTCTGAATTGAGGTACATTTTCTGCCTTGCAAAGGACTTGCTTAAACTTGTGTAAATCAGCACAGTCCTTGGCTCACACTATTTTAATAAGACCCATGTGTATTAAACCAGATTATATGACACATGTTAAGGTTCATGTTTGATATCAAATTAAGTATCCGGATGATTTATGGAAGAGAGTTCACCTCCCTTTCCCCCACGTGAGGTTTAAGACTAATCTTCAACCAGATCTTCCAACACTTTCCGCATTTAGGCCTTCCCCACTTGAAACCTTCAATGTTGTTTTTATTATCACAAGAGACCGATACCCAGCCCAGCATCTGTTATTATTCCCTCCCCTTCTCTCCCTGGGAGAACGTCTGAACCCAGCATATATCACTGTGATTACTGGATGCTGCTAAATTCCGAGAAAAGGGAAGCATTGCTTTCCTCTGCCTCGTAGAAGGATTTGATTGCACTATTACTCTACACACTAACGTGCTGCTTGGCTATAAAGGGAATTGTTGAGTAGTTGCTTTAAAAAAAATAACACAGCAATAACACCCCCCCCCAAGTTCCATAAAGTAAGCGAACACCCACCATTAGCTCTGCCCCACAAGGACCAGCGTGACAGCTGTATTGATAATGACAGGTGTTTGGCTGGAATCACCTGGGATGGGGGGCAGAAGCGTGAGTTACACCTCCCTCCATCCACCGAGATGCTCTGCGTTAGCGTCCCTTACCGAAAGCAAAGGCAGGGGATGCCATAGGTCATTCACCCCCTCTTGTCGTTTCCGCTGACAGAGAAGCTTCGCAGGTCACCAGGGATATCATCAGAAGTGATTTCCTTCGGCTGAAACAGGAATTCACTACTTCACCAGATAAACCTTAGCCTGCCTCTTTCGCCCTTTACATGTCATGAGTCCCACGCTTTGAAGTGCACTTACCCGTTGTGACCTCAATTCCAATGGTTCTTCTTTTCGATGCTGCAAAAACCCAATTCCTAATGCCTTTATTTAGTGCTTTCCATGGTAAATTCCAGCCCTGGCCCTTCTCTTACCTCCTTACATCTTTTTGCAACACTCACCCCAGTGCTTTTTAAAAAAAGAGAAGCACGTCCCTAGGTATTTAGCCAATAGCCTCATGACACCCGATTTTGTTTCCACAACAAATGCACTTTTAGTTTTCCACTGCTCACCATCCTCCTTCAGTGGGAAAAGCCTGGTGAGAACCCTGATGCATGACCTCCCTTCTCCCTTGGGACGCGGTATAAAGGGGTACAGACAGGTATGTTGCGAGTTCCCATAGGCAACGATCCTATCCAGAGAAAACAGTTGCAAAACAATAAATACACCCGAATATAAATACACCTCTGGGCTTGTGTGATGAACCTGAATCGATGCACAGACCTGGCAGTAATTAACCATTAGTTTCAACCGACCCTGTCCTCCACAGCTGCCAGAAAACTCTGGTTCTACTCATTGTCCGAGCTGTTACAGGCCAAAAAAGGTGTTCCGGTAAGATTTATTGCCTGAATAGCCAGGCTGCACCGAAACCTTGGGGTTTATTTCCACAGGGTTTGAGTATCTCAAGGCTCTTATCCCACTTTTACAGATGGTTCTTCCACAATACTCTGACAGGGTTAAGTTGCTTGCGTGCTGAGACCACTTGCTGTCCTGCAGACAAATACTCCTTTATTACTCTCCTCTACAGCGTACATATGTTTTTCCTTATCGGATGCAAAGATGATAAATTCTTAGGGCCACAGACTTTTTGTTCTGCATTTTGCTGTATTTCAGGCAACGGGAACACACTGGGCATACAGGCCAAGCACATAACTAATAAATAGAAAATTCAAATCACTTGTCACAGAAAAAAACCAGTGAAAAGGTTCTGATGGCAAAGCACCTTTATCTGTGTCGTATATAGACACAAACTGCTTCTATCCTCACTGCACCTCCGAGATTTGCCTCCTCAATCCAGTGTCTCTGGCTGAACTGGTCGCAGACCGATGATATTGACACAGTCTACTCCATGAGATATCAGTAGCCTTTCAACCTATGGAACCACTTAAAGCGGAATCCTGAACCTTTAGGTGTACCTGCTCTACAACTTCCATAAACACGTTCACCTGAAAAAGAGGTAGAAACAGCCCAACAAAATTTTAGGAACATTCATTAAGTGCGTTTCGCTTGCGTACCTCTATTAAAAGCAGCTGCACGGTTCAATACCATCTATTTCTGTCCTGCCTTTCACTGGACAGACAAAGCCATTTCAGAACAACGTTCTGTTCCTGATAACAACTGTGTTCTACGCGCTTTACTGATAAGACTTTAAACAGAGGACGACAGCGCACGTTCCAGGCAATATATCCAAAGAGTTACAGATGACGCTTTATCTGTCCACAGAACGCTGCGCACGTTTTTTAAACTATCTTGGAGAACCCAGTCGTCATCATCTGAGCATTTTTCAAAATCTTATTTTAATGAAACACATTTAGAGGCTCATTTTAATGAAACACATTTTTGCCTTCGCATGCAGTGGAATCAAGCAGGGGTTTGCCGTACCGTGTGCTCCCCTTGAAGGAATCAAAGGCAGGAGACGGCTCCATCACAACAGCAGTAAAACCCCCTGCACTTCCAGTTGTCTCTTCCATCCCTCTTTCATTTCCTCTGCCTGACAGCAGGCCGCTTTATATGCCCCCCAGATGGAAAATAAAGGCAAACTGTTCTCATGCTTTGAGATCAGGACTTAATTCCGCGTACGCCCCTACGCGCTGGGCTTTCCAAGCCCTCTTGGCTAGCAGAAGGTCGTCCTTTGCGCTGATGCCCTTCTGGCCAACTGGGTAGCAATTAAGCTAGAGGAAGTAAAACCTTTTAAAGCACAGTCATAGCTGTGATGAAGCTATCTATCTCCTTCCAAGCCTGCAGCCACAGAGCGCCGCTGACCACGTCTCCTCCATACGAGACAGAAGGTGACCGTCCTTGTCCATTGGGAACCTCACGCTCTCAGCCAAAACACAAACGCAAGACAGACAAGTATGACAGCGGGCTCCAACTCTGGAAATGCTTTAGCACACATCCAAAAAGCCAAAGGCAACCACTCAAGACTTCTCAGGAACAGAGCCTGGCTGATTACAGTCAAAAAGCGAGCACAGGACCAAGCCCACCGCCGCTGGAGCAACACACAGCCACTTAATTACTCCCCACTCGTACCCCGAATACAGATACGACTTAGAAGACACACATTTTCTCTCCTTACATAGAGCCTGATTAATCTGAAACGAGGTGCAGGGATTTTATTTTAATAACATATTTGCAACTTTCTTTTTCCAGTAGACCTCCTTCCTGTTCCATTTGCAATTTATTACAGTTGCAGATAGGAAAATTCTAAACAGAAGTAGCAAAAAGTTTTACAAGATAATGAAAATATTTCCAAACAAGCCCAGTGTCAGACAGAAAAATTTTGTAAACACTCTTATAAAAAGCTTTTTACAAACACTTTGTAAAACCAGAGTGTTGCCCCCACTTCTATTAGTTCTGTACTTAAAGGTCCGCCAAGAATGGACCTCTGGCTTCTTAAAAAGCTAATCATGAGTTAGGAAGGTCAAATAAAGGATAAAACAATTGGTGAATACAAAATGAGAAGAGATACAAGGATGGCAAATAGGGGTGCAATAAAAAAGATACGTGTTTATATTGCTCGGATGGGACCGCCACAAAGTGCACAATGTTAATGGTCCGTTCAAATGGGAGCAAGATCAGACCAACATGCAGAATTTTTACAGAAATTTCCCAGGAAATTATCTCCTTCCTAAGTACAAAAGCAATCTCTGGTAAACTGTGTATAGCACTTCTCAATTTGGGACACTTCTCCGGTATAATCATTGTCTCCAGTCATAGAAGACGGACAGATCTTATGTACGAAGGCCACTCTACTCACTGTACTCATACTTTACAATAAGCACCCATTCGTTTTTATAGCGTGAATACTGTAACTCCACCCACCCTCCATCATTAAGACTTCAGTCTCTCTTATTGTAGGTCCAGAGGACCTAATCAGACTCCAGGAAAGAAAGTTATCAAATGATTTCTGTAAAGAATTAAAAAAAAAATATCAAAACAACAGAAACCAAATACCAAAACCATCCAAAAGCTCACTGCAGAACACACTAAATGAACTAAATAATGGGAAACACATTTACAATGTCCTTTAATGGTAAACCTATCCAATTTGTGATTTAAGAGGTCAAGCTATTGGTTATTTTTGCATTCCTGGTAATTTAAGAAGCAGCAGACTGGGAAACGTGCACTCGCAGGCCTTATAAAACTGCCTTCCTTATTCTGAGTAATGGACATCGCCTGTGAAAAGCGTACTGGTGGAAAAGCCCCCCTCCATGTTTACAGCCTGCTGCCCAGGGGGCTCGCAACGGAGAACGAGCGCTTAAAGAGATGAAATCAGCCGCAGAAAATCCTGCCACCCGTGCGTCCGGAAAACGTGGCTCGCTCCCAGAGCTGGGCCAACAAGAATCACCGACACCAGATGGTAACGCTCCCCGTGAGAGTGCCGCGCTGTGATTTTGTGCTGAGAATTAGGGGTTTTCTCAAGGGCCTGAGGCTGAGCCTAATCATCGGGCAAGCAAGAGGGAGGGAAGGAAGGGTGGGAACAGAGCTACAGCTCTTCTCTGGGGCAGCCCTAGACATCTGCCCCAGTGGCACCGGCACAGGCTCCAGCCAGCCCACCCGGTCGTACCTGGGCTTAAGACTATTTTATAAGACTCGAAGGCTGTTACTTTGACTTCAGTGGATTACACCCTTCTATGTAAAAAAAACCTAGATTGAGGCAAATAACAACACATCTATAAAATAAATTAAATTTTAAAAGTGTATGAAATGCTCTATTTCCTTCCCTGCTCAAGGAAGACTACAGAAATAACTTGGAGAGTAAGCAAGCACACATGCTATGTTCTAAAAAGGTAGCTGCAGGCCTAAAAAATACCTTTTACCCATCAGCAGTTTCAGGAGACGGAAGCTGAGTGGGGAAATCACAGAGCAGTTTGCAGATTTTATTCCATTGTCGGCGTAGGCGCACAGTAAGCGTTCAATAACTTCACAATTGGGGCACGCAGCGTTACCGCCCAGTGAACAGTGCTAGCTGGAACGTTTCTAACTAAATTTCATCTAGTCACAGCCACGTTGGACATCGCTCATTTGAGGTTTTGCACTGCAGCACAAGTGGAACGCAACGGGCTGGTGGTTTGGACGCTAACTTCAGGCGTGGAACAGCGCATTTCAGCGCCGAGCGCTGCTGCTTAGGGCTGATCCAGCTTCAGCAATCTGCCCAGGGCAGGGGGGTTGGAACCGGATGGTCTTTAAGGTCCCTCCCAACCCAAACCGCTCTGTGATTCCATGAAGTCAGCAGGAAGAAGGAGCAGCAGGACATGGAGCTATGTGCACCCTGTATCCACACAGCTGCACATTTAAAATCAGGTCTCTTCTTCCAAAAACGAAGCAAATGGCTTAAAGATCAACACAGAATCTATTGCCAGGCCAAGTATTAGGACAATTTTACTCTAATGGTTGACAAAGCTGAAATGTGAACACAAGGTGATTTTGACAAGTTCAGACATTCACATTGGCAACTCTGTCCCCGAGAGCTGAGCCAACACATGGCCCGTGTTTGCTCCCACTTGGGGCAAGAGGAGAGGCAAAGAGCAGCACATCCTTAACTCAGGCAGACACTAAGGCTGGCATTACCTTAAATCAGGATCAAAAAGTGCCACTCTTCAGGCACCTTTCCCTTTCCTGCATTAACCTTGACTTCCCTCATCGACCCTGGCCTCGGAGAGCAGGCTGGGCACCCAGGAGAGCTGTTGGTTTCTCACAACCTCATTAGCTCCCCTGATGATACCTCCCCCTAACCACATCACCCTTCGTAAAGGCAAAAACTAACCCAAACCCAGCCCCAAACTGGAACGCTCTCCTAGGTGAGCTCACGTGGCTGTCTGCAGGGATCTATCCGTGCAGGGTGTGGAACACTGCTGGGGTTGTGCTGCTTTAACTGGGGATTACCCAGCGCTGAGCCTGCAGCAGAGAAAATCCTGTGATGATGCACCTGTTGCTTTTGCAGGGGATGGATCAGGAATATCTCTTTCCGTGACTTTTCCTTTATGCATACCCAGAAAGCCCAGCGAGACGCGTTACAAACGGCTGTGTTTATCAGGCAAATATTAAGAGCACTTAAAGTCCTTTCATAGCTAACCAGAAGATATCTCATAAGTATTTTATGCTTTTTTCCCCAACACTATTTTTTGCGTGGAGGTGGGTATGCTGGTCTCTGTTCGAGGCAACCAAAAGATTCCTCAAATCGGTTAAACAATCTTTCATGACGTAAAGAGACGCTATAGTAATCTGATAGACACAAAATAACCTAAACAGATCGTGAGTTTATGAATCCTTAAACTACTGATATCCAAGGTAGATTTCTTTGTTATACAGAAAGTGGGGATAGAGACTGCATGTGAATAATGGCAAAACTGTAGTAAGGCAAGGAAAAGCCTGTTCACCTGGTGTTCCCGCAGTAATGCACAAGCTATTCCTAGAGTACATCTAGGAAACGTGATCTGGTGCTGACTTTCTGTAGATTAAACCCCACCGGTTCCTTTCTGTGACTCCAAAGGAAAATGCAGAGACTTAATGCTTTCTCTTCCTTGCACACTGGCCAGGCCGCGGTCAATGGGGTAGAGTCTGGTTGGAGGCCTGTGGCCAGTGGCGTCCCCCAGGGGTCAGTGCTGGGTCCAACACTATTCAATATGTTCATCGGTGACCTGGAGGAAGGGGTGGAATGTCCTCTCAGCAAGTTTGCTGACCACACCGAACTGGGAGGAGTGGCTGCCACGCCAGAAGGCCAGGCTGCCGTCCAGCGTGAGCTGGCCAGGCTGGAGAGCTGGGCGGGGGGACATCGGGTGCAGTTCAATAAGGGCAAGTGTGAAGTGCTGCATCTGGGGAGGAACAACCCCATGGATCAGCACAGGTTGGGGGCTGTTCTCTTGGAGGGCAGCTCTGGGGAAAAGGACCTTGGAGTCCTGGTGGCCAGCAGGATGGCCATGAGCCAGCAGTGTGCCCTCGCGGCCTAGAAGGCCAATGGCACCCTGGGGTGCGTTGAGAAAAGCGTGGCCAGCAGGTCAAGGGGAGTTCTCCTCCCCCTCTGCTCTGCGCTGGGGAGGCCTCCCCTGGAGTGCTGTGTCCAGCTCGGGGCTCCTCAGCCCAAGGACAAGGAGCTGCTGCAGAGGGTCCAGCGCAGGGACACTGCGATGGGGAAGGGCCTGGGGCACCTTCCATGTGAGGGAGGGCTGAGAGAGCTGGGGCTGTTCAGCTGGGAGAAGAGGGGGCTGAGGGGATCTGATCAATGCTGATCAATATCTAAAGGGGGGTGTCAGGGGGATGGGGCCAGGCTCTGCTCAGAAGTGTCCAGTGACAGGACGAGGGGCCATGGCCATCAACTGGCAAACAGAAGGTTCACCCTGACCGTGAGGAAACCCTTCTGCCCTGGGAGCGTGACAGAGCCCTGGGACAGGCTGCCCAGAGAGGGGGGAGTCTCCTTCCCTGGAGCCTTTCCAAAGCCCCTGCACTTGTTCCTGTGGGATCTGCTCTGGGTGATCCTGCTCTGGCAGGGGGTTGGACTGGATGATCTCTAGAGGGCCCTTCCGACCCCCACCACGCTGTGAATGTGTGAAGCATCAGTGGGAAATGAGCCGAGGTTACACGCATTATTTCCAATTCCAATAGCAGTGGGTAGAAGTTGAGAGACCCGTGTTTGTATCCACTACTCATTCACCACTGAAGCAGGGCACAAAATCAACGTATCTGCTGCTCCAGGAGAAAAAGCAATACACGCCATGCCTGCTCAGAGAAAGTTGACCACCGTTCTGTGCTCCCAGTACACCTGATCGCTTCCAGCTCCCCCAACCCCAGAAAACTGTACAGTCCAACCCAGCAAAACTTCAGTCAAGATAGCTGTCTGCAGGCTGCATCTGCAGAAACGAAATTAGCAGCAAGATATCCCCTGCCTCAAAGGGCCGTGCTGAGTCTTCGTTAGCGGAGCTCCCACGGGGCTGGAGGCCACTGGCTGGGAGCTCTGCACAAGGGCAAGGCGTTACGACATTACGTACTGCAAAGCTTTGTAGAGTTGCAGTTTTTGTGGTAGCCTGGGGATTGCCGTGGTCAGAATCAATTACGTTACTCTGTACTTTTGGTTACCAAGTAAAATAAACAGATCAAACTATTTGGTTTTAGCACCGTACATAAGTTTCACTAGTCATTCTGTTCACCCCGTTGCTGTCCCCGTTTAGGATCGGAGAACCTTCTGGGCTGGGACCTGGGGAGGTCGTCCACCCAGCACATCCTCCCACGCACACAGTCCCAAGTCAGAATTCGCACTGTATTTCCTAAGGATTTCTCCAGTACTGCCTCCTCTGAGGTTGGAGACCACACGGCATCTCTTGTCCAATGCTTCACCAACACAGTAAAACCAATTTTCCGTGCCAAGTGGGACCCCCTGCCCTGGTTCAGTGTGCGCCCACTGTCTGTCCCGCTCCTCCCATGCACCTCCTTAAGGAGGCTGGCAGCATCTCCGGAGCTGCCCCGTAGGCACTGGCTGCTATGGGGTCTCCAGGCTGAACAAGCCCAGGTCCCAGTGCCCCCACCATGCTGGCGGCCCTCCGCTGAACTCACTCTCGCCTGCTCACATCTCGCACCCCAAGGCAGGAGGCAGTGCTCCAGATGCGGTCTAATGAGCGCTGAGTAAAGTTTTCTCTTTCAATCTTCGCCTCAAAAGCGACCTGACGTTTCCAGGGTCGACGGTCACTACCTTCAAAGTGAGAATCGGAGAATAACGGCAAAGAATTCCCAGGGAAACAGTTTAAAATATTGCAGCCCTTTAATGAACTCACCCTGGAGAATGGGTTCAGACTCAACGGGCTGAATTTCAGCAAGAGATTATTTGGAGTTAGTCCTTCTTTTAAACAATAAAAGAAACCCAAACCTTGCTCCGAAGTCTGCTTTTTTCTCTGCACTCAAGTGCACACCCCTCCCCGTGACAGTGGGGGCAACTTTACAGCGGGTTTTGGCCACCCCACATACCCTTCGCCAAGCAGCTGGAAGCACCTCTGCCCGTCCTGGTCCTTGAGCAGCGTTAGCCAGTCGCCATTCCTAATATCCTGCCTGATTTATGGATTCCCTCCAGGGGAAAGACTTCAACAATTGACTCTGGGACTGCAGTCTGACAGATGTTAAACATTACCTAATTTTCAGGTGTTGTGGGGTATAGGAACTGTGCAGATAATTAGTTTTTTGGATCCGTGAGTGATGTTATTTTTAATAAGACTCTGATTTCTCAGCATTTTGGACTATTTGTTTTCATTACACTTGTAATACATTCCTGGCAACTGCACATGCCTTCCCATCTATGACAGGAAAATTACCAATCGCTTGATCATAAGAATGATTTATAAAGTTGTTAATTAGGATCATGGATCACTTGTTTTGATCCTAAGGCTTCGCTGAGCTGTATGTTGGCAGAGTGAACAAAGGGAACAAACATGTCTGAAAATGGTAGTTATGTTATTTATTAAGTTTTAATATAAGCTGAAATCCAATCCTTGTCTGTTCCCTGGACATCATTTTAGAACTTAATCAGGGTGGGACGCAATTATGAATTGGAAGAAATTGTACATACCTGTCACTGATTTCAAAGTCTATTAGGTACCTTTCACAATTCGACCTGAGCCTCCTCGCTCACTGTCTCAGAGTAACTTCTTAATTACATTAATTAGTAATTTTTTAATCCATTTCTAAAAGTAACCCATAACGGCAAGGATAGCCAAGGTTCGCAATAACATGTTGTCACACCGATACCTCTACACAGCAGCCCCTCTCCCTTGCCAAATTACAAATGCACATTAAAATTTCCTGCCATTTAAAAATAATCATTAGTGGGAACAGAGGGAATATTCTTACTACCCAGAGACTCTGTGTCTGTCTGCCCCCCAGCTTGTCTGGGCTTCGGTACAGCACTTTCCGCCTGCTCTGCCAGACTGCCTGGGTGTCAGCCCAAACAAAGGTTGATAGGACGGCTGTCAGCTTTTATGTCCAGTAGCTTCTCAGAAGGTCACCCTCCTCAGCAGTTGGGTCGGTCATTTTAACAAAAGCAAACACTGCGTTTTACCTTAAGACAGCCTTGAGAAGTCCTGAAAATCTTCAGTTTTGAAAGACCGGAATTAAGTTTCCTGATTTTTTTTCCTTGAGCAAGGAGGGTGGAAGGCAAGAAACGAGGAAAAGGCTGGGAACTTCAACTCAGAAGTCATAAATTTAACTGAGAATCTCTATTAAAATGATCTTTTAATAAGAAGTGTTAGGCAACATTAAGCAGAATGGGTTATTTCCTTTTTGCCTACACGAAATAGAGAAACTGGTTATTTAGGCTAATTGCATTTTGGGGTGTCTTTTCCTCGAAGCTCTGCATCTTTCCTTCCCCTGAACATTCAGTACCTGCAGGATCCAAAGAAATGAAGTTTGCTTTGACCCACTGGATTTCATATATGGCTGATACCAAAATGTAACTGAAAAAAACCCCATTTTTTAACGCAGTTACTGTCTTGTGAGCAGAAACTGGCTGCGAGCAGCCTAGCTGACAGGCAGACACATCTCCCTGCTACCGTTAACACCACACGAGGAGTGTCAGGAGCAGAATCCTCTTGTACCGTTTCAAACCACCTCATTTATTTCCTAAACGTTAGGAACGGGTGATGAATTTGCATCATCAAAAAGCAATTTAGCACGCCACGTCGCGTGTTCTATCGCTTTACTAGGGACACACCTGGAAAGCACATTTTGCATCAGCCTGTGCAGCGCACTGATTTTTTTCCATTAAGGCTTGACGCTTTATCTAGCACTAGGTCCACAGGCTGTACATTTAAAATTTAAATAGCATTTCCTAGAGCCACATCAAGGAATTGGCAATGCTTGGCACTACCCTCCAACTGAAGCGTTATCCATTGGCATTACAAGTTTTTCTGGAGGCTGTGAGAGCTAGCAAAGGGCTACGAACGTTCAAAAATGAGGCACCTAACCTGGCATTTGTACAAACAGACAGTACACAGGCAAGGGAAAGGATGCATCAACCATAACCCTGGAAATACAAGTTTATTTTTTAATTCAGTGCACGTGAAACCTCTTCAAAGTGTGTTTCACATCACTACTCCTCGTCCCAATTATCAAAACCCATTTCTCTCCCCATTTGCTACAAGCATGAAAACTAAAAGCAAAACTGCAGGTGTTTGCCAAAGAAGTTACTTCACCGTGGATATCAGTTCATAGTTTCAAAATTAATATTTCCTTTGGCTTGCCTTAGGCTTTGGTTTTCATTTTCTCCCTGACCATTTAAGACAGACTTGTACCAAGTCACCCCAAGGCAGCATGCCATGTCGGGCTTAGACTACAGCGGGAGAAAGAAAACCCCATCCGTGGCAATTAGCTCTGCCTCGCAAAGAGCTTGCAAGTGCTGCTTTTTTCCTACCCCTCCTCTTTCTCACAAATCAATCCTTGGGAGCTCCGATGGCCCAGCTGGTTGCTAGCTTCACCTAAAGCTAAAGAAACCGTCCTTGACTGACCATTACAAGGTGATTGTAAGCTGAGAAGATTTTGTGTTTCTTCTGTAGCGTGGGAAATGATTAACAGAACGAGAATGCAAAACCATACAGAACTATAAACATTCATCTGGGTCTCTCTAACTGAAATGTGGTTTGATTTTTTTGCTTTCCTTTTTTAATTCCACGGCCTATTTGACAGTCACAGCGTTCAGAAATTATGAGCGACGTCAACAGTTGCTAATAATAATTTCATGACTTCTGGAAAGTTGTGGACTTTCTTCCTTTTAAAACCCTTTGATCACCAATTGATCTACTTTAAATGCATCAGCCACCTGTTAAACCACCAACGTAGCATTAAAACGGACAGATTACCTTTCATCCACATTTGCCTTAAACAGGTCAATTCTTTGGATAGGATCGCAGAATCCTTTACATTGGAAAAGACCCTGACGGTCATCAGGTCCAACCATTAACCCAACACTGCCAATGCCACCATTTAACCATGTCCTAAGCTCCACATCTACATGTCTTCTAAATCCCTCCCGGGATGGTGACTCCACCATCTCCTCTGGCATCCCATCCCAATGCCTAACAGCCCTTTCCGGGAAGAAATTTTCCCTAATGTCCAATCTAAACCTCCCCCTGTGCAACTTTAGGATACTACTGGTACATATAAACGCCCCCAGAGTAGATGAAGCATCGGGTGAAACCACGGGCAGAGCTGGGAAGCAGCGGGTATAGCTCCATATAACGTGTGTCAGACACCGGACTCCTTTGGACAAAGGCTTCTGGTCGGACTGCTGCTGCATGGTCACACCAAGCCAGCACCAAACTGCATCACCACCAGAAACACTGAGGCATTAACCCTTTGTCTAGTAGGTGGCATTTCCTGACGAGGGAGCGTTAATGGCCTGCACATTAACACATGCGGCGAGCACCCAGAGCGACGGGCGAGGAGAGGGTTAAACCGAGTTTCTTTATGCATATGGTTCCTGTCTCAGCTGTGAGATCAGTTGTAGGTCCCCGGCCAAAGATAACAACTAAAATATAACAGATGCTGGTGCTTCCACAGCTGAGGTGGAGTATTTCCTTTCATCCTCACTAGTCACCGATAATGTCCCAATTCTCCATTCACTGGAAACGTCAAGGGCACGAGCAGGTTATTACAACGCGAAATGAATGGGCTGTTTGAGTTGAGCCCACGCCTGTGCGCGGTGTGACGGTTCTCCAGGCTGGAGAGATTAAAACTTGGTGAGGGAAGACAACGCTGCGCTCACCAAGGCAGTCGCTGGATGCCAGAGTCTTTCCTAATGGGGTACCAGTGGGGAGGAGGGGGTGGGGTACCATCCATCCCTTCCCAGCAAAGCCAGCAGTGCAGAGCTGATGGGCAGTTTTTCTTCCCCGTGGCTATTGCCAGCAAAATCCTGGCCTGTCCCATTTTCAGCCCAAGCATTTAAGTGTGGACATAAATACTGCAAGAGGAGCTAAAGCAGCTTCACAGAATTTGTATTTCCTAAAGATTTCCAACATTTAGTGTGAGCACTTGCTCACACTTTGCATTCTTACAGCCTTTTGAATACACCGTGACCCCTAAGGGTGTGTGGGTTTTCCATGCTTTAAAAGCAACCCAAAAACATTTACACATCTGAAACCTGGCCTACATAAAACGTTTTCCGAGCAAAACAAACAAGCTTAGGTAGGTATGATGCCAGCAGCTCATAATGCTGGCCATCGAGTTGCTCCTCACCAGTAGAGCTGAAATAATTTATACGGTATAGTCCTGGCACTAGCAGCGAACACTTGCTCCTGTGCAAAAAAAGCCACATATTCAGCACGTGTGCAGGAATATATCCGTACTTTGGGAGAATTGGGATATACATAGCTAAACTAAGTTGGAGAGCAGCTTTTTTGCTGCTTTCCTGCACGGATGGTTGTCTCAGGCCAGCTAGTCCTCTTCCCTTTCCACGAAAGGAACCAAATCAAAACTGGTGACTTTGCTACACCATTGTGGGGGCGGGGGAAACAGTCAAGTGCAAGGGGCTCCACGGTAAAAGAGGATGGAATGGGTATGTACATTTCTGTAGTAATGATATCCTGGGAAAAGGTGGTTTTCTGCTAGGCTCAGGCATGCAGCTCTAGTGTGTGATCGTACACAGCTGCTATGCCAGGAGTCAAGAGACACGAGAGCACTGAGGTAAATACTGTTTCAGTAAAAATCACTTAAAGAGAAAAAGGAGAGTATAAAGAAACAAGTAAAAAATAACAGGTTGTGGTGCCTGTTTTCCTCATATCAAAGAAATTGCATTTTTAGAAGAAACACACAGTTATGAAGCCTAGATTTCAGCCCCACGGGTTTCCCGCTCTGAAATCACCTTGCCACAAAGCCGCAGAGATGCGACGGCAACGTGTACAGTTCTGGATTTCCCAGTGCAGTCTGGCCACAGATTTTGCATGCCTATCGAGGTCAAACACGCATCCTGATTGCTAACCCAAACCAACAGAAAGTTTGTGTATCCAGGTAAACCAAACAAAATAAAAAGACCATGAAAAGTCACTTAAAAAAAAAAAATCAGTACTAAGAAAATCTTGTATCAAATGTAACATTCTGTTAGTTGGAGAGGGCTGTGGGAGCTACAGACCAAGGTGGATCTGCATGAAAATCTTCCTTTTGCATTCACTGGGACCACCTGCCGACAGCAGCTCCAGCTGGGGTAAAATGGAGCGATCTACTTGGGTAATGGAGCGATCTGCTTGGGTAATTGACTGCCAAAGACCAACATTTCCAATGGAAAAGCATTCATTCAGCCTGAAAACTCTCTGACCAAAGTTTGTTTTTTCAAGTAATGGACCCATTTCTGCAAAAGCTATCAGCTTTCCATGGGAAAATGCTGATAGGCCTCTGGAAAGCCTACCAAACGACAGCCTAGAAGCCAAGCTATACTGGTAAAATATTAGCTTTTGTTCATATAAATGTAACTGTGCCTTGTGCAAGTTACCAACCACACTCCTCTCCCACCTCTCATCTGTTCTCCTCACCAAGAAGAGAGGCCGTGACTTATCGTGAATACTGTAGTACGACCAAGAAACCCAATCCATAGAGAAGGACCGCAGGAGACAGCCAAAGCGTGTTTTTCCACCGGTGAACTGGGCATCATTTCAGAAAAACCCATTCGTCAAAACATGGACAGTTTTCGGCTTTCTTACTTTATTTTCTCTTTTGGCAATAAAATGACAAACTTCATTTTTTGGACAGTTTGAATTACTTTTTATGGTTTTAGATTGAGCGCGTGGGAGGCCAGGCTGCGTGAGCTGAAAGAAGTTTTAATTCAGAAGAGTAAAATTTCACCTTTCAGGAAAAGATTAACTTTTAAGATATTCATTAGAATTTAATCTGCGGGACAGGAAATGTACTTCAAAACTTGTAATTTCTTAAAAACATATCAAAATAAAAGGAGGGGGACAGAAAAGAAACACAAGTGAATATTAATGCCAAAGGCTAAATTTAATGTCAATAAATTTATCAATATTGATATTTATCAATAGCAAGTAAGGTCAGCAAGGGGTGGGGGTTTTCCTTCCCTAGTTAAGCCAGCACCTAGAGAAGAAGTAGTCGTGAGCCCTTATGTTTCTAAAGAAGCACTTTAAAGGAAAATCTCTATTTGAGCATCTGCACTGTGGTTTACCTGAATCTGTAGGAGAAACTAAGCTCTGAAAACCCAACCTTCAGCTATTTATTTTGATGAATTTTAGCTAAGATGACCAACAACACAAAAGTCAAGGCAGCAATACCCAATGCTTCGGCAGCAGCAAGCACCGACCGGCAGAATGCAGAGCCCTAAATGCAAAGCATCCTTCCCGCGTCCCCTGTGACACCTCTTCCTCCCCCTTTGAGTGCCAGCTCAGTACAACGGGGATCTCACGGTGTCAGCAGGCTTGCGGATCCTGTTCAAAAGGGCTCCTGGCTACCTTGTGGAAACCTCAAGTAAAACCACTTTTCCAGCGCTGGGAGAACAACTGGAGCTCCTCTAGATTTATTTTTGATAGAAGCCTGTTGTGGCAGAAAGAGATGAACTGTCTTCCCTCTCCGTTTTTTTTAAGCAACATGTGTTAAAGGTATTATTTCATAAAATATATGTTTATTATGCAGTTATCTCAGCCTGAAGGCTTATGGCTTTCCAGCATGTATAAAACAGTACATAACTATAATCCACAGAGACTCTGGGTTTATTTAAGTCTCTCGACTCTCAGCAAAAATACCAAAATAGCATAAAGAAGGCTGCCTGAATGTAATAATCTTAAAAATAAACAAACACGCCTCGTAAGCAAGCACAGAACAGCACTGTTGTCTCATTTAAGTTCCAAAACTTACTATCTCTGTCCAGATACTGGTGAGAGCTATTCACATAGTTGTAAACTTACTAGTTTCGACCATGCTTTCCGAATAAATCATGTAACCATATAAAGATATTTTAATAGCCAGATGTACTTTGGTTCCTCAATCATCTGATGTAGTAAGAAACATCTGGTAAGGAACCTGTTCCAGAGAAGCACAATTTGCCTCCCCATAACAAACATATGCACACACAGGCACAAAAAGATACCTTCCAGCCTCAAATATGCAGGTCTACCACTCAGTATTACATCTTCTCACGTTTAATGGTTCTCTGCGGTTCAATATTTAACTATTTTAGCATTTAGTCAGATGCACAAGTGCAGGTGCTTTTGTATTCAGCAAACTACCACTAGGAATACATGATAAAGAATGACATCCTTTACTGATTGTATCTCCACCAAACACTCGGTCAAGGAACCAAACCAGATGTCAGGTTCTGAGTCTCAGGAGGTGGATGTAGGGGAACCTTCTGCAAAAGCCAAGTCGGTTTTCACACTTAGCACTGGCACAAGGAGCTTTCAGTGCTCCCCCTGTCGGAGCTGATGCACCCGGGGAGGTAAGCACTGTATTCGCGAGAATAATTCTATCGCATCCAAGTTTAGCTCGCTGCACAAGCCATTTGTATTGTCCCATGAAAAGGAGAACGTTGCTCAAAAAATATAGGAAACTTGTTGGAAAATGTGAGTCTTTTGAAAAGGGATTTGGCAGCTTGGACAACGCTATGCCGCATCATCCTGGATAAAAAGATGAGAGATGATCCCTGAAATGTAACTTACCCAGACTAATTCTCACCGGTGTAACAACTGGTTCCATTCTCCTTCAGAGGAATCAACGCTGGGTATTGAACGTTAACAGCATCGCTCAGCGTCGACCAGCAAAAGCGTTGTGTCACTGAAAGTTGTAAGGTTCATAGTGACAGAGGCGACTTCCACTTGTGGTTTTATTGCTACAGGAGAGAATTTACGTGCTGGCCATTTATTTACAGGAATTCTTATTTGGTTCACTTGAAGCGTGAAGGGATGTTTCCCAGATTTTTGTCTTACCGATCCCTGGAGGGAAGGAGGAACACACTTGCAGTATTTCCTTTATTTGCACACACTGCACTCCGCTCAGACCTTTGTGAATAAACACTTGTTTCCAAGGGATGTGCAGCATGGCACTGGGTGACGGCCAGGTAACTACGGAAGGGTCCCAGACACAGTGGAAATGATTTCATTTTTCACAAGAAGTTTGTTACTGAGCCCTGCAGAATGATACTCCCTGTTCAAAACCCGTTAAAAGACAGAGAGCAAAGACAGTGCAGCCTTAGGACAAATAGCTACAGTGCCCCTTAACAAACCCTTCAGTAACAAATTGTGGGGTGAGGTGACTGGACCAGACGATGCAAAAGCCACAGTGCACGTCTTATTTTTAGGAGGGTTTTCAGAGAAACTGAACTAGGACGATGGAGCCAAGTGAGTTTTCGTAGTTATTTTATAACCCAAGTAATAGAGACTTTCCTACTGCACAGTAAACGAAAGGAAATCCAATTTGCATATTTTTCCTCCACTCACGCCGTTGTTATTATCGCATTGCCACTGGATAGCCGAGGTTAATACGGAGTAGACAAACCCCCATGAAAATGAACTCAAGTGGTTAAGGGTACAGTTTAACAATATAAGGAAGGCAAATCACAGGTAATGTCTAGGCAATAACACCACCAAAAAACCAAAGTATTCTATTTGCGCACAGTTCTCCCCCCAAAATCAGTAAGAACTCTCCACAATCAGCAAACCCTAATCCCACAGATGGTAGCGCCATCCCTTTGGCTCCTCTGCCAAGCCCAGAAACATGCTTCCGGCACACTTTATCTCATCTGATAAGGTAATTCCTTTCCTAGATAAAGGAAACAGAGAAAATCTAATCTATTAGGCTTCACCGAAGCATCTGACACGATGTCATACAGGACATTATTAACTCAGCTGGTAAAAGTGGAGATTAGCACCAGAACTGGAAAAGAGACGCTGGACATGCCTACTAACAGTGGGAAAACACTGAAACTATGCGGCTAAAAGGAGGTTACTGGTGCATCTCCCCAGGAGTTCAGTCTTGGGGCTGATTATTTTCATCTAGTGACATTTTCACAAAGAGGAATAACCTGGTAGTGAGTCTGCCAGCAGCGCAAGCGCAGTGGAGGGCTGGAGTATCCTACAGGAAAACACATCAGAGACCTTAGGGATAGACATGGCACCAAAAATAGTTTTAAAAAGGCAAAACAGCAGAAAACCAGGAACAGGATTCCTACAGATTTCTACTGCGACAGCTCCCCAGACAGAAATGGCAGAGGACACGACGATCTGGCTACATTTGCCAAACACCAGGTGACCCTCACGTGTTTATGCCGTCTAACCCTGGATGTACCTTGAGGAATTTCCAGCGGGGACAAACACTCGTGTTCGGGTACAAGGCACTAGCAAGGTCTCTTTTGGAAGACTGGGTACACTTGTGGTCAGCCAAACCCACAGGACGTTTATTTAAACCAGAACAGAGCTACCAGCACAAATAAGAGAACAGAGGCTTGGGATAGTAAAACCAGGGTGGCTTATTCAGCCTATTTAAAAAAAAACCCATAATAACAAAAAGAGAAAGGTTTAAAGGGACTTTGATTTTCTCTGTACGCTGTCCATGATTAACGCTAGCAAGGGAGAAAAGCTTTTCAGGACGCTGTTGGCATAGGCACAAATAGGTATGAACAATCCTCTCCCAGGGTATATTCCTCCGGCCCCCGCAAAACACCTCTGGTTCCTGTGGGCCAGCGCTGTGCTGGCACACCCAGCCCCTCCCAGCCAAAACGGCTAGCCCACATGAACAGGATGTGGACTTCATTTCTTCCCACCACCTGCAGAACGCTAAGGATGGCTTGCCAAAAAAGATGGAAAGACATGCTTTCCCAGCCCCTCTACAGAGCTCCCCAAGTATTTATTTACCTGTGTCCTCATGTTCATGGAGGTAACAAATGTCTCATGGGCAGGGACACCCTCCACTAGCCCAGGTTGCTCCAAGCCTCATCCAGCCTGGCCTTGGACACTGTCAGGGATGGGGCACCCACAGCTTCTCTGGGCAACCTGTCCCAGGGCCTCCCTGACCCCCACGGTAAGAAAGGGGACTGTGCAGTCATAGTGCAGGTGAGAACACGGTAGTGTTCCTGCTGACAGCTTCAGCAAGTCTTCTGGGATCTCACGCTCCGTCAGTCCTTTTCACATCCAGCAAGCCTGGCCACGGACGAACCTACAGATCAGTCCCACTCTCACGGCTCTTCTATTATTCCACTTTTTAAACTCAGGAAAGGTTATGCTGTCAAGCCCTAAGGAAGTGCAAGCTTTTTATTTTTATTGACCATCACCTACTCCATCCATTTCTTTTTATGTTCACTGCCTTTTAAACGTCTACCTAGCCCAAATAGATAGAATTGTATTTTCCAGTCCTTTTCCATACAATACTCTGCTTAGTAGCAGGCTCAGATGCCCAAAGGATGCCGAAACAATTCAATAGTATACACTGGGTTTCTATATGGTATCTGACCAAACTGTGATTTTTTTTCCTTATTTTCAAAGCAGAACCACAACTACAAATTAGTTTTTGAGGCTTTACCCAAATGAATAAATAACCAGTTTCAATATAAACACCGACAGTTTAAGCTCTCATGACAACGCAGTGAGCCTTAACCCCAAGATACTAATGTCTAAATGAAGCCATTGGGGAATCCCAGTGCTCACCAATGCACGCTTTCGGGTCACTAACGTGTTCGTACATTTTCATACTGGCCTAAAACAAAGTTTGTTTTAACCCGAGTGATATATATAAATGACCTCTAAAATAAAAACCCTCCAGACTGCTGTGCCACAGAGATGAAGAGATTTTTTTTAAATACTAAGAGTAAACTTCATTGGTCAAGATCTAAATTTAATTCAAGTATTCTAGAATAGTTGCCTAAAAATCTAAACGCATCCTTAATGACAGCAAATAAAGACTGAGTGGTGGCACTTAAATGACTTTGTAATTAAAATAAATTCACCTTTCGTTCCACCTACTCAGACCTGAGTTCAGGTTTTTTACTGAACTAAGGATACCAAGCTTTAACAATACCAAACCAAGGCTTCTACAGGTGTCACTTGTGCCATAACCTGCCACATAAGAATAAACTTCAACATGTTTATGTTTCACCAAAAAAACCCCCACATCTAAACCCAAAAAACCACAACATAACGTAATGGCTTTTATGGTCACTGGTAAAATGCTGGGCTAGGCTCACCGTTATATGAATTCCCAGTGCCTAAGCTGCAGCACCTTGGGAGCACAGGGCAGCCTTAGAGCCCTGCAGGTCAGGGCAGCGCCAAGGGCTGGTTTCACAACACTGAGCTTCAGCAAGTCAGCCGCAGCCCGGTACCGAATCCAGCCCAGCAGCCTCTCCTAGAGCACGACGATGCCATGCTGGGGCACGATTCACTCCTGCACCAAGGGAAACAGCTTTTGCAGCCCCAGGTGTTGTTGCACAGCCAACCGCGCATGAAGGCAGATCACCAAGGAATATATTTGGCCACATGCTAGTTAGGATGGAAGAAATGATTGCATAATCGTACCCAGATCGCCCAGTGATGGTGTGGAGCATCTGGGTGCCATTAGGTTGGCTTCTTCGGGTCTGATTATACTGCCAGCCAAGTGGTTTCCACATAACCTGCATTAATACAACTCTTTTGCCAGATAATTGTTGGAAACCAGACTCAAAGTATCCAAACTTGACAATTGGTCTACTTTTTGTGCTCGTTACACCACCCTATTACTGACAACAACATAAAAGCAAACAACAATGAAGAATCATGCCTTTATTACTGTCATTACTGCTGAGCCCTGGAGCCTCACCGCTAGAGAGGACCCCACTGTGCAAGGCATCCCACTGAGAGAGTACAGGCAGCTCCGGACAGAAATCAGCGCTCTGCGGAAAACCAGAGAGGGCAGTTAAACAATAATAACTGACATTGGGATGAAGCAGGTCCAAGGAGAGGGGCAAACTAAAGAGAAGAATAAGCAAGGAAGAGGCTGCAGAAAGACGATGCCATGGCCCTACTAAAAGGAGCACAGAAGCGGTGGAGAAGGCGACTGAGGGAAGCCCAGACTTAGGACATAGTAACACCTCCCAGCGTTTTTACTCTTGTTCATTAATCCTAAATACTCTGCTGTTGCTAGTTTAGTTCTACTACTATTAGAACTACTGCCTGTTCCTATCAGACCAGGCAGAGAAAGTTCCTCGCATTTTGGGGTGAGCAGCCCTGCTCTGCGCAGGTGGAATTCCCCACCATGGCCTCTTCAGAGCCGCACAATTTCCAGTAGGATGAAGGAATCGGTGTGACTAACACCAGTCATACGCAGTTCCCTCCCTCCCACCTTGCTGCCAGGGGAACACGTGAGCACGCGGGGTGTGGTTTGCGCCAGCGGGATTGGGGCGTTCCCACCTTGCACACAGCGCAGAAGACACAGGCAGTTGGAGCACTGCATTTGTCGTTTGCAGGAGAAAATGCAGAACCAAAGTTTAATGGTCCTGTGAAAGTATATTTGCAGTGGATGCCCTACTTTAAGTATAAATCACTAGAAACTCTGGGTTTGCAATGGGCTTGGCTGTTTAATTAGGAGTCACCAGATCAGCTCACTCGCGGTACCTCTGGCAGTCCCAGACCTATGGGGACATAACCACGGCAGAGAGCGCTCAAGTAAAACAACGAGACGACGCTGTCTTCCGCGCATGCAACTGACCTAGAGGACCAAGAGATCTGAATGCTATTTCTCACGCCACCGGTAAAGAAAAGGCTTCATAGAAATGACATCAGGGCCCTCGAAGCCAGCGGGCAAACTAGCCAACACTGCTCAAGGCATAACCCGGCTCCACCAAGCGCCAACGCCCACACGCTCAGCAGCTCAGAGCACGCAGCCGTGGCCCACAGCCCCTTCCGCCGTGCCCGGAGCGAGCGCCGCCCCCCTCAGTGTCACGAGCGCTTGTGCGGAAGTACAAACAGCATCTGGGCATTGGCAGAGAAGGCAATTCCTGACTGGTTCAGGTTTGGTACCATCTGGTGCATTTCCTTCCCTGTGCAACCCTTGCCCCGCTGAATCCACCTCCCAGCGTGCTGCGTAGTCGCCCTGTTGTTGTAGCAGCGATGGGCAAAGGACATCAGCAAGGCAAAGCACACGTGGAGAGAAAGACCAGAGCCATTTTTATTAAACGAGCCGATGCAGCCGAACACCTTATCTTGGCCGTTCTTTCATTTCCTGTTGCTCCCCCCGCAGCCTGTTCTGATTTAACGCTGTTCTGTCAGGCGGGCGTACTTCACGTAGGTAACACAAAGCTTACAAGACACGGAATGTGTGCACGCACACGCACACTTGCCCATTATTCCCACACCATCCGTACCCGTAGCCTAGGCAAAGCTGGGTGAGCCAGAAGCGGGGAACAGGAAAGGAAAGTAAGGGGTGAGGATTGCATCAGTGTCACCAGAGCCTAAACAGGGGGAAACAACAGGGGGAAACATCAAGTGAAAACTGGCATGTTTTGCACTGAGCTGGGATATGACCTTCCATCAACCCTGGTCCACGCAGACCCCAAGGATCTTAAATCACCTCTGCGGCAGGAGCCCAGTAATCAAGAGGCACAACCCCGTAAGGATTCGGCTGATGGGCTAATTCGCCCTTGGGCTGCAGGAGGGCACGTTTGCAATGGCAGGGTCTGAGCAGCGGCCGATGCTGTGCCGCAAACAGCTGTAAGGAATCCACACGAGGAAGAGGGGGTGCTAGCAGTAGTAGAAAGGCTTCCAGGGAATGGTTTAAAGTCTGCAAAATCAACCAGGTCCCACTTCTCCCCTCCTCAGAAATGGGACAGAGCAGCAAACCACGCAGGGGGTGGGGCACAGTATTAAGCCATGCTCATGAATGACCCCAAATACGAACTCGGTTATGGAAAATGAAATTTAAAAAAAATAATTATACACTTATTTCCTATTTATTTCTTTGATTTACCCTGCTGGAAAAATAAAATAGGCAGTACAATTTTCTAAACCACAAGACTTTGCCACAGACCATCTCATCTTTGTGCTGGTATCCAAACACAACAGGCGTGGGATACACCCCTTCATCTCTTTGGGTGGTAACTTGTTACACAGTCCACGGAAAAGAAAAGGAACAGATGCATGAACCCAAACCGTGGCCCTCGGTTTCACAGGTTGGAGGAGGCAGTCCCACCCCCACGGCCCGACTGTGCAAACCCTCGCCGCGAGGGCGTTGGTGTGAACGACTGACAACTGTGCCGCGGTAAACGCGCATCGACGCTTTCGGGGGGAAAGCAGCCAGGGCGATGGAGCCCCGCAGCAGCGGGTGAGCCAGCTTCGAGCGGATCCTAATTGAAGGCAGCAGCGTGGCTGGACATTTGGCACCAATGTGCTGCCCACCTGCTCACTGGGCCAGGGAAACCTCTAGCACAGGTCTGTGCACCTTGAGAGGGGAATATTTCTGGATGCTGAGCAAATCCATGGACGGAATGACTCCAGCTAAGCACAGCCATAGGGTCTCCAGCGTGTTTTAGCAGAACGCTTAATCTTTTATATGTGGGCTTAAGCACAGGGGACAAGGCTCTCTTGACACCAATTTAAAATCAAGCCAACTCGTAGCTAAAAACTAGCCATTATTTGGGAATTTGGTCACTTTATTTTCAAACAGGACTTTAGGAAAAGCAACGACTTCAGTCTTTTGGTGGTTGTTCCTTTAACAGCAGAAGGCACCGCAGTACGTTTGACGCAGCGCCTTACTGCCTTGTTCAGCCATTTGTAGTGGGGACGTTACTGGTGATAATTTAGACGTGTTCCAGATGCGAGAGAAATGTTCACTCATTTCTAAGATTCCTGTGTTATGCCAAATACACGCAAATAGAAATTCGTACCAGAGGGCACGTTATTTATCATTTTCCAGTCCAAGAGGCAAGAAAAACGAAAGGCATCCAGCACAGACACCACCGTACACATGGCTAAGAGAAAACAGATACAGTCAGTCATTTACGAGACCCCCCCCAGCACTACACAAAGGCAAATTCAATGTTTGTGATTACACCTACTGCAAGTTTTTCTTTTTGCCATGAATTTAATTATTATCCATACTGAAACATTCCGTTAAGGCCTTGTCTTGTAAACTGCATTGTCTGTTTGATTTCATTACTAGTTTGAGTTTTGAGATCTCTCATCCATCAGGAAACTCAACTTGTGTGCTCACACAACCAGTTTCACGTGTACAGGAACAGTAACGTTGTGAGCAAATAAACACACAAGAGCACACGTTTATCCTCAGTCGCACAACCCCATTTCACAAAAGCGCCAAGAAGCATATGCAGCAAAACGGTAGCCAAAAGGGTTCCCATTGCATTAGCCGACACGTTTACAAAAACATCACAACTTCAATTTCATCTTCCTTTCTCACCTCGCTCCCCACGCTGACTGAAACACAGGGCTTGAAAACGACGTCTCGGAGACATCTCAGAGCTTGGCAAATGTCTTCCTGTACAGGTGACGTTTGGCACGTCTCAGTGATGCAGTTTCTACGGACAAAATTGACTTGTAGGTTGTCCTCCCTCATTCTTCCCTCTGCATCTCACCTGAATGCTTCTACATTTGCCATTGTCACCCACAGACAAAACACTTCAGATCTGAGATCCCTCTGGGAGAATAATAATTTGAAATATCTAAGGAAGATAAATGGTAAGATAATTCATTTTGGAGCTATGCATTTCCTATACACAGATTTTCCAAAATACTGTATTCGAAACTCATCTGAAAAAGAAAAGGTAGGGTAGGGAGGGGGAGGAAGAGAAGAAGACCATGGATTTTCACCTAAGGGCAGGGAGTGGAGTTTTAGCTTCAACTTATCTCAATTAAAGCTGGTAACTTTAACTAACCAGGTATGGTTTAGAATACATAGATAATTCATTAGACTAAAGCAACAGTCGCCTAACTGATGGTCATTTTGTGTGTTAATGCTGAAAGACCTCCTAACACTCAGCTTAAGCCCACATGAAATTCAATTCCCTAAGATTTCCAGGCAGTGACCCCCCTCCCTCTTTTTTCCCCACCACTTCTAGGCTAATGCTGCAAGACACGAGATGTTGCTCAATGAAAGTAGCACCATTTGGGCTTTGAAATGCAAGAGAAATCCTTGAAGAGATCATTAGAATGGTAATCATGACCACAGATCTGCCCTGGGTAAATTCTCTCCCTGAACATAACTGGAAAATCACTGGTCTTTTAGAATGAAAAGATAACCAGCGGAAAACCTGGGAAAATACTCCCAGCTCCTTTCCACCTGATCACAGCAGCTATAAGGCTACTTCTGTTTCGTACCTGCCACTATCCTTCCCAGTTTCCAAAATTATTATTTCTCTCTCTACAACTTAGTAGATCTAGTCCACACTTTTCAATTTGTATCCTACTTGAAGCCTTATTAAATGTGAACTGACAGAGAAATCTGAAATTAGAAGCGTCTCTAAATTCAAATTCTTGTTTTAAAGATGCTTACAGCTTTACTAAGCTGTAAACACCCAGACTGAAACGATATATCATTGTTTTTAAAACGCCAGAGCCCCGATTCGCCTTTGCGATGCGCTGATGTGGGCCCAGAGTAGCAGCAACTCCACCAGCATAAACCCAACGTGCATCCTATCAGAATCCACTTTCACAGACTGTATTCTTTAAAGTGCTCATTTTCCCAGACACACTGAACTTATTGTTTTAATAATTAGCATTAAAAAGCCTGAACTTAAAAAAATACAATAAGCATACGAGTAACACAATCCACATAAAAGACAAAAAGCATTTGTTCGTTCATTAGATTGACTTTTCCTTAGATGCATTTAAAATACCACATCATAAAATGTATCTGAGGAGACCTTTTACTGCATGAACAATTAAACAGTTTTCCCTTTCTTCCTCTATTTGTATAGGCAACTGGCAACCCCACAAACCACTTGGCCAAACAACCTGTTGGACTGCTTCCAGGGAGCATTGAGACATCCACCAAAATATCAAAGGCTGTAATTACACTTTCATCTTATGTTCCAACTCATCCAAGAATAGTCAAGAAACATTAAAGACAACAATCTCATCTGAAGCTAATTACTGACAACCAGCTCAATACTGCCTATAGAACTCATCATCTTTGATTTTCTTCATTAAAGAACAGTCTCATCGGTTCCCATGTTTCGCAAAGTACTTCTTGGGAGGGTTATAATTTAGTGGCGATGAATTCCAGGTTCTGGATTTCTTGAAATTTTTTAACTCCACTGTCCTACTAGGTTCTGCACGATGGGTCCAAGTTTGGTCATAACCCTATCGACATAACAACTGGTTGAGGGCGAGAAAAAACAACAACGACAAAAAAAGAAACACTGCTAATCTCATAAAAAGTTGGGGGTTTGTTCCTGAAAATCAATATGATTTCCAGAAAATCAACCAAATATGTTTATTGTTTCTTTTTCCACACAAATTTTTAAAATATTTCCTAATTTTATTTTTCCTTACAGCCCATTGGTTGTAAAAAAGTACCATTGCTCACATTCTACGGGTGGGGAACTGAGGCACTTTGGAAGTCTGTGGCAGAACAGGGAGTTTTAGCCTGGTTTCCAAAATACCAAGATGGTCTTCAAACTACTGACAATCCTTTCCTACCGTTCTCCAACAGCAGCTGCGACAAGTTGAGGCTAATCCCATTCTGGCTGGAGCTGTGCTGGAAACCAGACTGATTAAACCAGGAAAACATTGCTGGAGAGATTTCCTTAACCAATATGGTCAGCTAGTGTTCAAATTCCAACCCCCCCCCCCCACCCCCAGAGAGATGGTGGACAAGGAACTGCGAGGAGAAGTATTTCAATTGGCAACAAATATTCATCAAATTTTCAATGGAGTCAGTATTTTGTTCAAAATACAGTAAAAGGAAAAAAATAATAATACTCAGAGGTCACAGAGACCTGCAGTGCTCTTGGAAGTCTCGCTCGCCCCCTTAGCGATTGCTTTGGTTAAAGCATTCCCCTAAGCAAATGACGCTCTTTGGTGGGACAGGCCCCATGGGGATCACTCTACCCGCCCAGATGGGAGGAAGCCTCAATGCAATATAGACCTGCTGCTGCCTCCTGCAGAAAGCACAAAGAGGGGGCACTCCAAGAAGCGCGGGGTGGAAGCAAGGAGTGCTGAAGGTGGTCTTTAAAATCTGGAACCGGCTCTTCTTTAGTATTTGGTCTATGTCCTGCTTAGCCACAGTCCCGTAACTGGCACATATCAAACACCCTCTTTGACACACCAGGTCACACCAGGAAAGCTTCTACGCTGAGATGGTGCTCCCCTACATCCTTACGCTGCCACATCTGAAGGTACACAAAAGCAAACTGAAGCCAATGCCTTATTTCGCTCCTCATGCCGTGCTCGCATCAGCCGCACTCCTCTTCCTCACCCGCCCCAGCTTTTCCCCCCCGTCAGCAATCCCAAACACCATGGCTTCTGCCATTGCCGACTCTGTTGTAGCCCTGTTGCCCGGTCCATATGGTGTTGTCGTTGCCTGTAACAGGCCAAGTGTTACCCTTGGTGTTGCCCTATGTTAGTGGGGTGGGGCACGTTTCAGGATGCGTCAGTCTGGGCCTGCCTGGAGCTGTGTCGGAGCTTGCTTAGTTGCAAGAGCAATTATCTAACCCCAGTTTGGTGACTGTCACCTACCTGGCTTGCCTTTAGCTTAGCTTTGTCTAACTGTATGGTGCAAGGCGCACTTTTAGGTAGCAGATGGCAATAACGAGGATGACTTGGGATCCTAAACTCAAAAGCAGCGTGGAGGGCACAGGACAGCAGCGTAGCCTGGTCAGTATGGGGTCAGGATGAGCCGGGAGATCCCAGGGATACAGCTACTGGCAACCAGTGGTCAGTGAGTAGCCAGGAGGCTGATGAGTCATTGGAAGTGGGGTAAAACCAGTTGTAGGGGTAGCCAAGAGCAAAGAACAAGTCTCAAACACATGTCAAAACTACCACATGTAGCGGATTCGAATGTAATGTGGAATTACAGACCAGTGAGGAACGAGATAGGTGCAGACCACGTTAACAAACATAAAAATGCCTGCAAGCGGATCCTAAAGTGAAGAGGAAGAATTCTCCCAAGGATGGACTCGGCATGCTGACAGCTCACCAGAAACTTCCCATTCCGCCAGGACTGACAGCGTGGACCGTCGGGCCGAGAGTGCCAGCGGAAGGGTAAGTACAAAATTAAAGAAGGGTAGATACCAGAAAACGTGTGTGTGTTTTAGCTGTATTATTGTAACTGGAATAATAATAATTAATAATAATCCTTTGATTAGACAATTAATTACGCTAATGATAAATTCTTGGCTCTGCATATAAGGTGTGTTCTTTCTGCCTATAACAAGATCTTGGGTGTGACAGATTGGTGGGAATTCAAGGACCCCATTCGGTAACGGGTGCAACAATTTCCTAACAGGAACGTGCTCACTGGTTCATCAAATTCAGATTAATTCTTCTGTGGAGAAGGAGCAGGGGTGTTTTTGGAAAGTCAGAATATTTAATACGTAACAATACAGAGAACATGACCCTTAGAGGAGTAAAACTGTTGACACCAACTTTTTTGCAGCTTTACAGCCTCAGAAATGGTGATATTTCAAAAGTGATGGATTTGAAATCAATACAAAGCACCAACTCAAGCTGCACTCAAACCCCAGGCAGATGACACACATCACAGAGCACCGGTAACATATGGTGCTCATAAACTATAGTACTACCAGCTCATATTTTGGGAGGTTTATGGTTATGTTCTACATGGAGTTATCTTGTCTTAAGGTATCAGACACATGGATCACAGTAACAAGATCCACACCTAAGAGAAACCACCGGTCTCCTGGCCAGCTTCACGTATGAGCAACGGTAAAGAAACCCTGCTGTTGCCAACACATTTGCGCTACAACAGTGAGGGCCCCACGAGTTCCTCAGGGCTACGCATCTGAGCACATGTCAGAGCCTGAAAGGGAGACGTCAGCCTCACCCCCCACCCACGGCCTTTTTGGCGTCACCTTTGCTCTCTTTGGGGCTGAACATCATGAAAGAACATGTGGACGGGCTGGAGACGGTCCAGAGAAGGGCCATGAAGACGATCCAAGGACCGGGAAACCTGCCACGTGAGGAAAGGCTGAGAACCAGGTTTGTTCAGCCTTGAGAAAAGAAGGCTGAGGGGAGACCTTATCACTATGTTCCAGTATTTAAAGGGTGGCTACAAAGAGGATGGAGACTCCCTTTGTACAAGGAGTCACGTGGATAACAAGGAATAATGGGTACAAGTTATCCTGAGGAGGTTCCAATTGGACACAAGAGAAAAATTTTTCACAAGGAGAACAATCAGCCCTTGGAATGATCTTCTCAGGGGAGTGGTGGTTTCCCCAACATGGGATAGTTCTGAGATCTGGCTGGACTGGGTGCTGGGCCATCTCGTCTAGACCTTGCCTGTGCCAAGAAAGGTTGGACCACATGATCCTTGAGGTCCCTTCCAAACTGGTATTCTATGATTAGATCTCCCATCCTCCGGTCTCCTTCAAACAGGGTGGGCAGTTGTCCCACCCAGCACCACGAAGCTATTTCGGCACAAGAATCAGGCCAGATCTAGCACCTCAAAGCTGAGACCCCGCGCAGTAAGTCAAAGGAGCTTTGCCATTTTGCCAGGATTGTACATAGCGCATCAGGCACTGCCAATTAGAGTCCCAAAGCAGTGGGATTTCTGCAGTTACATGACTGGCAGAAGGAATAAAAGAGCTGAATATGTAGATTAGTTGAAAAAATGGCAAATATTGATCGATAATCCCCAGAAACAATAAAACCTAACTTCAGTGGAAATCGATATCTAACATGAGCTTTAGCTCTGATTTTGGAGTGGGAGTTCTGAACTTTAGAGGGCTTTTTTTTTTTTTTTAGAATAAGACACTATTAATTACAGAATCAAATTCTCTAGAAATCACTCATTTTGCTTTTACCCTTTGTTTTATTATTGGGCTAAGGCACAGCAAATTTTGCCAAGAAAGGGTAAGGTCCTGTATAATATAGCTGCTCTGGGGATGGGGCAAGAGGCTAAATAAACCCTCCCGAAGGAATGGATTTGTATTTGTTGTAGAACTATAAATATAAAGCAAATGGAATCGCTTAAGAGTCCCTGTTTGCCCTGTTGGTTCTTGTTCATCTTGTAAACTAAATGCAATAAAAGAACAAAGACTAGTTTCCATTTTTAAGGATTGTTTCTCCATCAGAGCTGCTCAGACACATTTTTTTTTCCAGTTGGTGAATCCAGATTGAGGAAGTTTCTGTCTCTCATCCCTACACTTGGCAAAACTTCCCTATTTTTTCAAAAATGCAGTATCACATCCATGCTTTACACTATAACTTTAATGTAAGGTAAAGCCCTGAACTCTGCCTGCTGAGGAAAATAAACAACATGTTCTTAGAAAATTGCCAGCGAAAAAATTGAAATCATTTATTTACTCCTTTACGAGAGCTCGAGGAAACATTTTAAAATAGCAAACACAGTGAAGCCCTTTGGTGTGCGTTCAACGGCTCGATCCTAATTTACCTGAGCCAGCAGATATTTTTAAAGGCAACCAACAGCCTACACGACAAACAATTTAGTGTTTGTAAACTGCTGAATGCTTTCTATAAGGAGAAAGGGAAGGTATTTGTTTACATACTGATTTGTGGGTCAGGATGGGTTTCTAGATTTCAGATTTTCACCAGGATCCTTTGCAGTCAGACTGATTATTACAGACTGTTGTAAAAATAGCCGTACCAATTTGTCAGACCCCCATCCACATTCTTTTTCTATGTACGGGGACAAGTTGAAAGCGAAACTCTGGGTTAGTGAGAGTAACTTTACCGTAACCCATTAGTAAGCCACGTCAGCTCTGAAAGAAATAGCAGATGTCAATCGTGCGGTTCCCTCCTGCCTTTTTTCCTGAGTGAATGTGTCGACGGCAATGGAGACGCTTTAGAGAAAGGAGGTACAAAACATGCAAAGGAATCCATCAGGCAGAACTGGGAGGGAAACAGGAATGTATTTTACAGAAAACACATTTTCCTCCCTACAGGATGGAACACACACAATCCCTGTTCTTGAGAAATACCCGTCTGAGCGACTTGAAGGAGAATACCCCAAATTCATCCCCACCAGCGTACAGCAGTCAGTTTTGGTCTATTTTTCGAAAACACTGGTGATGAAACTTAGCAGAATGAAGCCTGTTGAACGTGGTTCTACACACAACCACAAGGAAGACACTTGGATACTGTAAGATCCAATTGATCCCTTTGTATCCCTTTACGGAGCTCACGTATCAGCCTACCTAACGTCATAAACCACCTCGCGCAGGCTAAGCGAGAAGTGGGAAGTTTTTCCCAACTACTGGACACAGAATGCTCATACACTTTCTAAAGATGAAGTGCACACCTCTCCCAGAATTACCTCGAGAAAGCCAAATAATTTTCGATTCAATTAGCTGCAGAATCATCTTGCAACCTCTTTGCAACAATTTGTAAAGGCCTGTCAAAACCAAAACCAGTTTAGCAGCCAGTGAGAACACCTCTACAGGGGACAGAGAAACTGGTCCACACTCACTCTCCAAGATGATTACAATCAAATTCAGAGATCAATGATTGGTCGCGGGTGTCCCTCTACTCTTTGACCCATACCCTTCAATTGCCACTGATGCAGTTAGATGGTTCGACAGTGTGTTTTTTTCCCCACGGTGATTTGGCAAGTTTCTAAAAGCTTAAGAGTCAAATCTAGGAATTCATGCAATAAATGTCATTATTGTAGAAGCCACAACAATTAAAACCTTTTTTTTCTTCCAAGAATCTTGAATCATCTTAATCTGGGGCCTTCTAGGCCATGAATAGCAGTGACAGTTTGGGGATAAAGGTTACTGCACTTTTTCTTTGCACACTAGCCCTAAGAGCAAAGGTTTTGGTGGCAGTTTTGAAACAGCCACCAGAGGGACACTGGAACGTCAGCACTACACCCTGATCATTCACACGCTACGTGGAAATGCAAATACTCCAAGACGACAAACTTTTTTCCTTCCCTAAAGCACAGATGGTTTAACATTTAAAGGACAGCAATGACCAAGTTGACCAGCTGAGAAGCACTACGGGTCCATAACAGACTTCCTTCATTCTTGAGCCTCTTTGTTTACTTTTACCATTCCTCCTTATTTTTAAAATAAATGGCTCAATCTGTAATACATCGGGTTACTAATACCTAAAGTTGAAATTTCAAAGGGCAAACCCCAAACCCCATACTTTTTACAAGGGCCTGTAGTGACAGGACAAGGGGTAACGGGCTTAAATGGAAAGTGGGGAGATTGAGATTAGATATCAGGAAGGAATTCTTCCTGGAGAGGGTGGGGAGCACTGGGACAGGTTCCCAGAGAAGCTGCGGGTGCCCCATCCCTGGCAGTGTCCAAGGCCAGGCTGGATGAGGCTGGGAGCAACCTGGGACAGTGGAAGGCGATCCTCCCCATGGCAGGGGGGTTGGAACTGGATGATCTTTAAGGTCCCTTCCCACCCGAACCACTCTGGGATTCTATGATACAGGGAAGAAAGAAGAGTGAGAAAGCCCATAAAGAGGCTCTGCTTTTAGGTCAGCAAAGACCCAGCAATGAGTAAGCACTACTCTCAGTTCGACAGTTTGTGTTAAGAGAGTTATAAACTGATCACTAAAACAGTAATAAAAATGGTACCGCACATTGAGGGGAAATGCATGGATCACCAGCCAATTAAGAATTGTCAGCATCTATTATTATTCACCCTTAGATGAAGACTGCTGACATCTAGACAGCAACTCTGGGTCACGTTTATTCTGTTAAGCAAACAGAACTTTCTCATGTGAAAAAAGCACTTGCATTCTATTTGTCAGACAGGAACAAGATGGAGAAATAGTGTTTTAAGCACTTAGTGGCTAAGCCAAAGCAAAGGTTCTACCAAAACAGAAGGAAAACTGGTTACTGTCAAAGGCCATGCTACATTAAGATATTCTCTTTAAAAGGGATTTGCTCGTAAGATGTTTCAGCTCCATCCTTGGTTCTGCTACCAAGTTCGAGTTTTGAATCCAAGGAGGGTGTGTGGCTGTAGACACTAATTTTGAGGTAATGTATTTAAACGTTGCATGTCTGTGCACCCTGAGCTGGACATTTTCGGTTGGGTTTGGATTTGATTTGGGTTTTTTTTTCAAAGACTATGTTCTACCATGAGGTACAACACTGCGAGTCCATTCTGGGCAGAGGTTTTCTCAGGACTCCACAATCAAAGCAAGTGCACTCAAAGCACGTGTAAGCAATCCATAGCCTTGCTGTAATCACAAAATAAACGTACAAGTCCAACATATGCAGATTGCTGATTTCCTATTTGCTTCAAAGTGGAGGGCACAGAGGCACCATTTCTCATTTGCCAATTAGCTGGAGAGCCTTTCTCAGCAGGTCTCAACTAAAAAATAAAGGGTTAGAACTGAGCCCTTCGCCTTTCCCAAAATCCTGGCCCTTCTGTGCTGCTCTAACCCTCATCCTAACACACAAAATGTACAAACCTTGAAAACTGAACAATTGAAAAGAGAACAATTGTGGAGTTCCCATGACTGCCAACACCCAATCAATCTGCTTTTGCCTTGTACCTCCTACACCTCCCTTTGCCTCTTCGTCTCTTCCAGTTAACCTGTAAAACCCTTCAGAGAATGAGTGCCTTCCCCTTAATTTTATGAAGGGCTTGTCAAAATTCACAACTCTGGGATGCCATGGGGCAGATCAACGCCAGGATGCCACCACGCGCATTAGGAATACGATAAAGACTCCTGTTACAACAGAGAACAGACTACATGAGTCCACACCTTCGGTGCCAACCCAGCAAAGAGACTGGGTCCTCACGGCGATCCTTATGGTGCCAACCCAGCAAAGAGACTGGGTCCTCGCGGCGATCCCTATGGTGCCAACCCAGCAAAGAGACTGGGTCCTCGCGGCGATCCCTATGGCGCCAACCCAGCAAAGAGACTGGGTCCTCGCGGCGATCCTTATGGCGCCAACCCAGCAAAGAGACTGGGTCCTCGCGGCGATCCTTATGGCGCCAACCCAGCAAAGAGACTGGGTCCTCGCGGCGATCCTTATGGCGCCAACCCAGCAAAGAGACTGGGTCCTCGCGGCGATCCTTATGGCACCAACCCAGCAAAGAGACTGGGTCCTCGCGGCGATCCTTATGGCGCCAACCCAGCAAAGAGACTGGGTCCTCGCGGCGATCCTTATGGCGCCAACCCAGCAAAGAGACTGGGTCCTCGCGGCGATCCTTATGGCGCCAACCCAGCAAAGAGACTGGGTCCTCGCGGCGATCCTTATGGCGCCAACCCAGCAAAGAGACTGGGTCCTCGCGGCGATCCCTATGGCGCCAACCCAGCAAAGAGACTGGGTCCTCGTGGCGATCCCTATGGTGCCAACCCAGCAAAGAGACTGAGTCCTCGTGGCGATCCCTATGGTGCCAACCCAGCAAAGAGACTGGGTCCTCATGGCGATCCCTATGGTGCCAACCCAGCAAAGAGACTGGGTCCTCGTGGTGACTCCTATGGTGCTGCAGTCTCAGTTCTGATTCTCAGCACATCATCTGTTCAGGGCACGTTCTTAGTCCCTAACATAAAAATAAGGATTTGCAGGAATGAACCTCAAAAGCTCAGGAAGCCTTCCAGCCTCTCCTAACACGAGAGAAGCACACACATAGAGCAAGACACCCAAAACTGACTGCCCCCAACAGAGGGGCGCTGCAGCAAGACTTGCCATCACATTACGTTTTCCCTTGTTACATTGCCAGCTGAGGCAATTTGTAGTCTTCCCTAATTTTCCTAGAATTCCTCACAGGAAACCTGCAACACACAATGCCTGGGAACAGTGGGCTGCACCCAGCCAAACCAGAAAACTAATAATGCTCCAAATTAGCAGCCAAAAGCAGAAGAACCAGAGCTTCTACGCAGCAAAAACCCCAAGTGTCATATTTGCACCAAGGGTGCTCGAGGGGTAGTTAGGGGGAGAGGAAAAAATCAGGGTCTGTTGACAGCTGAACATTAATACTACTGACATTTCCTTTTGCCCCAAAGGCCACGTACCTGAACCTCACACGAGCGCTCCAGAAAGGGTTTGCTGTAGGAAGCATTCTGCCACACCAGAGGTCACGGTGGCTCATTTAGGTGGCCAACACGTCTGACTTGATGGAAATATTCAGCTGCTCTTGCACTGAAGGACTAAGCACGAGGTTACAAATTTGAACTCACTGAACTTTGCAGTCGTGACTGTGCTGGCAGGTTCCAGGCTCTTCTGCTTTTCAGAATCCAGCTGGAACTTCATTCAAAGAGGCAGATTTTCATGAGGTAATTAAAATCTTGCTGGAAACGAGATTTTTCACATACTTCATCAAGCTTAAAAGCAGAGGTATTCAAACAGACTGCATGGTTTTGACTCTTGGGCATACAGCCCTTTCTTCTACCACCTCTCATCGTCATCCATGCAGAAGTCCCCTACAATTATCATTAAATTAGATTAAGTCCACAATATTTATACTATGATCCGAGCGGATGCAGATGTTGAGACTGTGTGAGGCACGGACAGCAGAAAATGGGATGGGGGTTGGAGAAAAGTCACAGCCCTACTGAGTAAACTGGGTGAGTAGTAACCAAACCTAACACTAAGAGGTAGTCTGCTCTCAAGACACTATCATTTCTAATTTATTTTACTCTTGATTAATTTTTCAGAAGAGAATATCCTAAGCCTCTTAAAAACATTTATCACCATTTTTCACCCTTGCAAAAAAATCCCCCAAACAAATACTTCTTTTTAAGGTCATATTCTTCTGAGTCGCACCGTCCAAACCACATCCCTCCTCAGCCTTTGCAGCCCTTACCCTTATTATCCAGGAAGCTCTCATCACGCTTTTCAGTAACCAGGATTTTTCCAGAAGCAGCACTAGGGCTCATGGCAGCCAGTTTTGGGGGATATTTTCAGTGCAGAAGATGCCTGCCACGCAGCATGGAACTATTTAACATGCACATAAGAGTTAGGTAACACTATTTTACCCTTTTTCCTTTTCAGTGTCTAATTGTTTTCAAGTTCCTGACAGAGTTAATTAGACAGAAAGAAAATTAAGAAAACAAAATTGCACTGGCATTTGGCATCCTGAAAGCCCTGTTCTTCATTTCCTCCATTCTTTCATGTAATAATAGTTCTGGTTAAGTCTCCGGATACGTGGTAAATTGGACTGGGTTTCAGTCCTTCCTCTTAATAGCTTTTCTTGTAAAAATGTCCAGTTTGGATAAATACAATAGGTCCCATCAGCACACAAGGTATTTGGAGGGGAAAACACAGAGTAGGGATTGATTAAAACTTTGCACAAGATTTGTAGCTTTAGAGAAAAGGTTCCTTCAGCTCTTCGCTCGTCTCCCCTGCGACGCACTGCAACGATTCAAACCCACCGAGGGGTGCACGTGGAGGGAAGCAGTGCTGTTCCCCTTCCTTTGGGCTCATTGCATTCCAGGCGTAATTAACTCCTGAGCAGCCAGGACTAGACAGGCGCCGGATGACATTGCCTGCCGTTCGAGAACAAGGGGTGGCCTTGCAGGGCAGGCTAAGAACGAGAAGCGCCTCCCACAGCCAGCCAAGGGAGCAGGTAGACAGTAAAGCGGCTCCTAACCACAGCCAGATCCCGAGAAGTTGATCTGAAATTTGAGTGTTCAGATGACCACAGGAGCTAAATCCTACTGCATTTCCGAATAAACCTCTAAGTGTTCTCAATTATCATGCTAATACAGACAATGCTAACGTACAAAGTTTAAGAAAGAAAATGTATTATATGTGCATCTGCAATAAGTCACAAGAACACCCTAATCCTGACAGGCTCAGGAGCGGAGGCTCCCAAGGGACGGGCTCTGTTGCTGCAGAAGGCACACCAAAACCCGACACTGAGAGACCATGGGTTATTTCCCCCACTTCCCTGTGAGGGTGACAGAGCCCTGGGACAGGCTGCCCAGAGAGGGGGGAGTCTCCTTCCCTGGAGCCTTTCCAAAGCCCCTGGACTTGTTCCTGGGGGATCTGCTCTGGGGGATCCTGCTCTGGCAGGGGGTTGGACTGGGTGATCTCTAGAGGGCCCTACCAACCCCTAACACCCTGTGAATCTTTTAACCCCTGGTTTCTTCCTCTAATGGCTCTGACTGCACCCCGAGAGGTGCCTTACCCCTCCTGCCTGCCCTAAGCGACTCCTTACTCATCTCCTTTTCTTTGACCACAAACATCCTCCCGGCTGTTGATCCATCCAGTTGCTGGGGGTTTTTAGTAGCACTGCACCTGAAGAGGTTCCCGTCTCCTGCAGCCGGCTGCGTCTGGAAGTCACCCTCCCACTGATCAGCCCATAGGAGCATTCCCCAGCTACTTGCAATCAACGTGAGACAGGTTACCAAAGACAGAGTTCAACTCCATAACCCAGCCTGGATCCTTTTCACTGGACCAGGTGTGGGCTCATCCCCACGGCCAGCTCAGCTGGGAGGATGGAAACCGCTGGGAGGAAGGATGTGATGAGCAGTCAGTAACCATCCCACTTCCTCTTCCAGCTGCATCCACAGCTCTCCCTCTTAAAAAACAGTCCTGGTCCCACTTGCGGAGGGTCACGCTTTCCTCTGCAGACTAACCTAACACACGCGTTACCAGCAGGCTGAAATCGGAGAAAAGCAACTCCAGTATAGCTCCTCCTTATGCCATCCCAACTGCTCTTACTAGGCCCTACGGATCTCCTCCGGCTACAACCTGGCATTCGTAGGCCATCTGTTTTCTACCCTATTTGCGTGCCATCAACACCATCTGATCATTCCTCTTCCTGATGCTGGGTCCTCCCCAGCTTCCCCTACCTTTGCTCTCTTCCTCCCTAGGTGCTCTGGTCCTGGTCAGCTAAACCGCGTTAAGCACACGAGATCATTTGGGTGTCTGCCCGCAGCGGCGCGTGGTCGCTCCCTGGGACAACCTCCTTCACGCGTTCAATTAGACCGAGAATAATTTGAAATAAACTTTACGCCGAAGGTGCTATGAAACCACAGGCTGCTCCGTGGCCCGTCGTTACTAGGCATCCCCGAAGCGTGACCGTGCCCTGTGCTGGCCCGAAGAGCCTTTGCAAACAGACTCCCAGAGGCTTTCTTCTGTGCCTTTGCAACGTCGTGTTTTATCCTTAAGTGCCTTAGTACTAAACTACATCATGCTTCAAACAACAGCCGTGCCAAATTTTTAATTAATAGCCCCCTTTTCCGACTTCCTATTAGGAAGGAGAGCAGAAGTCCCCTTTTCCCAATTAGAGAAACCGTTGATATTTTTGCCTCTATTTTCACAAAACACACAGGAACGTTGCGGAGTGCCCCAGATGTGCCATCACCCAGTGAAGTTCCACAGGTGCAAAGCCCGCCCTCAAGCAGCGATTCTACACTGACAAAATTACAGCCAGCAAGAGGAAACGCGAGGTAGTTACGCACAACTCGCGAATACAGTTACTAGCCACCGAAGGAAAGTCCAGGGTGTATTCCAGGAGTTCGAGGGTGAAATCTCCCGGCCAATATTATAACAGCGTTCCCAAACACACCCAGGTGAGTGTTTATTTCGACCCGAGGAAGCACCATGCCTGTGCCTCTGCAGTCCCACCACAGGACTTTCAACAACGCAATGCCTTTGTTCGGCAAGCCTGGGGAGGAAGGGCCTGGAGAGCATCCTGTGCCGGGAAGGCAAGCCGGCTGCGGCGTGCGCTGAACTAGCACAGGGGTGGTGGCACCGGTTCCTGGCAGGATTTATGCATGTGTAGCTAGGAAGATCTTGAGGAACCACATTTAATTATCAGCTAGTATAGAGGAAGACTGTTCAGCAAACCACATAATTACACCATCAGATCCACCTCACAGACGGTGAAGAAACCCAGCACCTTGTCACAGGCTTTGCTAAGCCAAAGCCAAGATCAGGTTGTCCTTCAGAACATGTTTCTGATGCAACTTTTTGTCCTCTAGGTTCACCACTAGAAGTAGAAGTGAGGACTAATGCTTCTACAGGAGAATAGTCTCAAGGCTTTAAGTCTAAGTCATCAGCCTGGTCATTTTACAAACCGAGAAGTCAAGGGCCCTCTCATTAGTCCTGCTGACAGAAAAATCAGGTCAGGTGAGCTGAGCGAACGCGCTCTGCAGCCAAGCAAAGATTACAGCGCACCAAAGCTGAACGCTGTTGGTGCCAACAGGAATTGTTTCAGCTAGGTGAGCAAGGGGGGAGTTAAATCTACACCTCTAAGTCTTCTTCAGTGTTCAAAGCAACACAAAGGTCTTCATTAGGTGGGAAATGTAGGAACACTACGGACTGAGCATACATTAGCTAGTAGAAACCTATCCACAGGGTGAAACCGTTGGGGGTGAAGAAGAGACACCCCCACTGCTGGCCATTCAGGGGCTTTTACTCCCGACTCCCAGCAGCCCGGTCCCATGCACTGGATGCCCACTAGCAGGATGAAGTGTGTATTTGGGTTCAGTTGCTGCTGAAGGAAACCCAGCTCACGTGCTGTCAGACCGCTCCACGCAGCACACCAACGCGTATGAAGCACAGATGAGCAGGTGCTGTGCTTCAAAGCACCCAAACACAATGCTAAACACAGAGGGGCATCAACTTAAGCCTTCTATAGGGCTTAAAACCCCCAGGCCATGAGATACTCATCTTCCTCAGCGATTACCAGCCATCACAGCAGGTTTATGGGTTTCAGGGATAGTGTCAGGAGTGCCCTTGCTCTGAAAACAAAGCCATTTTTACTGGGTATCTAATTTTAGGACTTGACATCCGATAGTATTTATTTACATGTTTTAAGAAATGGGAAAGTATAGCTGAGGTGAAGACATGCAGCAAGACTGTTCCAGATGGCCAAAGCTGTAAGGGAAAGAAACTGGATAACACTGGTGTGTTACAGACCCCACTGGGAAGAAATTAAAATGAGTAAGTTAATGATAAATTATGAATGAAGTATGTGCCGTGAATGTTAACCACACACACTGTGTACTCCGTGGAACTGCCTGTCTCCAGAAGAATAGCTCTGTAGCCACAAGACAGCACCAGTTTATTTAGGGGAGATGGGAACACTGGAGGGAGTAGGGATCCTACAGTGCTAAAGAAATTGTCCGGTGTTGTGCGAAACGGAAAATTATTCCTGACTTATACAGCACACTAAATAACAAAGACATTAAAACTTTATGGCACTCCTAGGGACGGATGGAAGCCCGTTTCAATAGCAGATTTAATTCTCCTCGGTTATAAAACATCAAGATTTACGCAGACCTGGGGAGGAGGGAAAGCCAGGGAGATACACAAGAAACATCACATCCCAGGACAACGTTAATTACTAAATAACGGAAGCGTCCCGAGACTCCAGAAATGTAGGCAGAAGTATGAACGTCAGTAAGAGATATTTTTGGAAGGGATACCTATGTGACTTCAGAAAGATGCGATTTTAAGCTTTGGAATGAAACTTCCACATGTCAACAGTAAAAATAAGAAATAAGCCGTCACTTCACAAGTGCCTTGCGAGATTTCGGACCCTGTGAAGGGGGCAGAGGGCGGTGGGAGGAGAATCCTCCCTTAGAGTTTTTGGGGATGCACAGCAGTAAGCATAGGCAAACAAGGACACAAGCAACACCGCGTGCTTTCTACTAGGAGCAGGGCTGAGCTGCTGATGGTGGGCACGTGCAACAGGTAGGAAGCGGCTGAGACACAACGTGGGGTGTAGACCTGGCAGCGGTGGCAGACAGGCTCCAGCTAGAGAAAGGAGCCACTTGCTATGGTACGGAGAGCTCACCAAGGCAAGAAAGAAGTTAACTATGTAGGTTTTAGCTTTTACTTTAAAAAGACTAACTTCCCTTGTTTTGAATTGCATTCTTCAAGACATCCAGAAGCCTACGCTCCCAGCCCTGTGCCTCAAAATGTCACACATACAACACTACTATACATTTCTATTCTGCTCCAGAAGTGCAAACAATGACATTTTTAGGGCAGAAACCGAAGCACAATGTGTTTCCAAATACATGGAATGTTATAGAAGGTATATTGCTGGGATAAAGGGATATAAACATAAAGCATGAGCATTTACTTTAAAAATTAAAAGCCTGAAGCAGTCAGGGTACGTATAGTTTGCAAGTTTGTCAGTCAAAAAAAGCCCATAATGCGTGGGACAATATTGGCAACAACAATCCCATCTGTGTAAAGCAGCGACTTCCTCCTTACTTTTCTTTAAAAAGAAAATTTTGTCCAGGTATACCAGAAAAAACAGGTTAATTGGGCATTAGCCAAGCATTTTACACCACTTTGCAAACACCCAGAGGTTTGGGTTTTTTTGCTGATTTTGGGGTTTTTTCCCTTGTATATTACTTTTGGAAATGGCTGTTCTGGCACCAGTTTATACAAAATGTCAGCTCCAGCACAAGATGATCAGCTTTTTGGCTGCTTTCTGTTCTTGTCCATACTAAAAAGCTTTTGTGGATGTTTTACAGATTTGCCAAGAGTGCTGCAATTCTCTGAAGGCGGGGCTCAAACCTGGAAATCAAGTGGCACCAGTAGGAAGCAAGTAAGGTCCTAACAACGGGCTAGTATGCTTTATCTTGAATATTGGTTTCCACTCCACCTGCAGACGAACAGAAGGACGAGTATGAAATTTGCTGCTGTCTCAACGTAGCTGGCAGCAGCTCCGACTCCTCGGCGGCACGGACTGCAGCACAGGGCGGTGACGGCTTAGAAACCAGCGGTGCTACGCACACGCTCGGATGCTCAGCAAGGCCTGGAGCCTCTGTCAGAGCATCCTGGATCCCCATCACCTTGTCTCCAGCTTGCTGTGGAGATGTAGGAGCCTGGAAGAGACCCGCTGAAACGTCAGCATGATATACTTGCTGAGCAGCTGCTCTGTGGAGCCATTGTTATACCAGGAAAATAAGAAATAAGGCTGAAGGCAAAGAAGAAAACCAGATTTCTAGGCTGGCAGGGTTTTAAAACCACTCACTCCCCATCAGCCTGAGGCTGTGCAAGTGAAAGCCAGCACAAATCGGGTAGCAGAGCCAGGGCAAACACTGGGGCAAGTTTGGCTACGCAGCAGCACCACGTCTGACCGGGCAACCTGCATCCGCAGCCTCTGGGGATGCAAGCAGCCCAGGCGGCCACGCGCAGCTTTTACGGATAAAGCTCATGGTGAGCTGCAACCCCTCTCCTGTTTTCCAGGTACATCAGCACTCGTCAACTACTTAACTTTTCATCTGTCCACTTGTTGTCACCTTTCAAAGGAGTCCTGCTGCTACCTAGCGCGTGTCGGGTAGCAGAGGACGGAGCGCACGTATCCTGGCAAGGATGAGTGAAGTGAGTTGAAACAAATGAGGTGTTGCAGCCCATGACACAGGAAAGCAAGCAGATGATTAATAGTCCAGTGAAAGATTATCCTCGTCTGATATTTCCACACTTGTGAGAAATCCATCCCAGCTGCAATTTAACGCAACCGTTGTCTGTTTGGAGTTCCTACCAGCTCCGCCTCGAGTGCTTTTATAATTGTTCACATCTATTTTCCAGTAACCTTTAAGAATTAGTATAGGTTCTTGGAGCAACCTGGGCTATGGAAGGTGTCCCTGCCCATGGCAGGGGGGTTGGAACTGGACGATCTTTAAGGTCCCTTCAACCCAAACCATTCTGCGATTCTATGATTCCTCAGAGACTTAAAGATTTTAAGCTGAAGTGTTCAAAGTATTTTGTTTTCCAAGCCTAGATACCACAGAACAGACAGCAGAACCCTCCAGCCTGCAAGCCCACGAAGCGACCTGCCCAGGAACAGCAGAGAAAGGCTGATGCCCAAGCAGTGCGCAGAGGTACTTCAGGGCTAGACCCCTCCTGCAGACACGTGTGATCCCTGTCAAGAGTGACAGGGCAGGAGCATCAGTCAGATCAGGGAGGGGAAGAAAATGCCTTTCTGATTCTCCGTGCTCTATTTCCACAAGGGAGGAAAAACACAACTAAGAGGTTCACACCACTGGATGCCCCATCCCTGGGAGTGTCCACGGCCAGGCTGGATGAGGCTTGGAGCAACCTGGTCTAGTGGAGGGTGTTCCTGCCCATGGCAGGGGGGTTGGAAGTGGATGATTTTTAAGGTCCCTTCCAACCCAAACCACTCTGTGATTCTATAATATTAGAACACGACAGAGGTTTTCTGCAGCTCTGTGTTATTATTAAGGGAAAAAAAGGCATGAAGATTCACTGTAAAAATCCTCTCACAGAGCAGGTACTGTTGTAGCATCCAAGGAATAACGGGGAGGGAATTGTCATTAACAAGTCATAAGGACTCTGGGTTCTTGTAAGATACATTACTCCCTTTTACAAGTCCTTCCATGCCCATCTGCTTTTCCAGAGTAAGGAGTTCTGATAATTTCTGATACTGGGAGGAACAGGGAGGGAACATGGGGAGAAGAAAAAAAAAAACATAAGAGATGCACAGGAGTGTGCCAAGATCTGGGAAAGTTCATCCAGCACAGGAAGTTTGGAAGGTCAGAGTTTATAGGGACAAACGGTCCCTCACCCTGTTTCTAGAGAGGGGAATGAACTGACTGCTCCATCAGTTATCCGGGATGACAGATCAAATCTTCCTTCATTTCCTTCCCCTTCCCGTCGTGCACCTTGTGATATATTGCTGCCCTACGCAATCGCAGGTGTCCCACCTTACGGTAAACTGGCTGAGGAAGAGCCCAGCACAAACATCTGACAAACCTGGAGACAAAACATTCTTGGTACCTTCGGGGGGGAACCCTAGGGGAAAACACTTCCAATCCGTGCCTCGCACCTCTCACTTGCGTGGAAAGACTCAAGGAGAAAAGACTTAAAGACAAGCTTCTCCAGGGAGCAGGAACACTGCACCTGCAGCGAGTGCAGAGAGAATGCTTTATGTCAGTGCAGTTATTAACATCTCTGCGAACGCTCCCCTGACCGCAGTCCTGGGAGGAGGTGGGTTTTTTTCCTTTTTTTCCTCCACTTTCCCTTTGCCCTTTACTGCACCCATTCCACTCAACCGGAGGGATAAAGTAATTAGCTTGGTATCCAGTGGATTTAAAGACAGGCCATTAATAGGTAACGGGGAGGCGGCTTGGACAACACCCACACGGGAGGCACTGAAGTCATGTGTTGTTACAGACCCAAGGAAGGGGAGGCTCCTTTGAACAGCATTCCATACTAATCGTTTCTCTTAGGGCTCAGGAAATGGTCTGATCCCACGAGTTAACCCCTGAACCTAACCAGCAATCACTTACTCATGTAAGTTCTCCGTCTGACCTTCCAGAAAGCCAACCCTGCCATCAGCACAGCGATGATGCACACTGTCAGAGCTGGGAGCCAGGGACAGTCCCCAAGGTCACTACTATTGTAGGCACACCCTGTTTGGTAGACTGGTTTCTCCAGGGAAAAGAAGAAAAATCATCTACAATGTCACAGTGTTTTCTTGCAAATTGCAATTCCTTTTTTTTTTCCTGACGTTCTGCATTGTCTACCAAAGTGTAAAATTTGATAAGTAAACAGATAAGGAGTAAATTTGACCATCATCCCCACGTTCTGTCTTACCACCAGGTGAGTTTTCAGTTGTTACGTTCGCAGGAGGGAGAGAAATGGGGCGCAAACCTGAGTCCAGGAGGAAGGGAGGGATGAGGGAAGGGGTTTTATTTGAAGATCTGGTTTTACCTCTCATTATCCTACTCTGATTTGATCGGTAACTAATTGTTTTTGATTCCCCAAGCCGCATCTGTTTTGCCCATGACTGGAACAGGTGAGTGACCCCTCCCTGTCCGTGTCTGCACCCACCAGCTTTTCCTGGTATTTTCTCCTCCCCATCCCCCTGTGGGGGTGGATTGAGCAAGCGGCTGCATGGTGCCGAGTTGCCAGCTGGGCCTAAACCATGACGGCGGGTGAGGCAGGATTATATTGGAGACACGGTTAATTTAAGTGTCAAATGCTTTGAAGAGCACTTGTAACTGATGAATTCAGCATATGTTATAAATTACATGCATATAATGGAAAAACACTGATGGATTCTGTGTAATGTCTTTTTTTCAGTTAAGAGATTAATTCGCCAACATGTTGAAAAGCGTCAAGATTAGGCCAGGCGAGGCTGCTGTCTGATTAAAAGTAAAGAAAATGACTTCAAGGAATCAACCAAAGAGTTCCCTGGTAAAAATCCATAACTGTACTGGGAGAGGCAGGGGTGTCTGTTGTTTGAAGCAAAGTCATTTATAAGTTACTTGTATACTGAATCTTTTCTTACAAACACCCAAGTGCTGATGTTCTTGATAGTCTATAATAGCTGAAAATCTATGGTCAGATGGAAAGCCACAGTATTTCCTTCATGGAAGGGCTGGGCAGCCGTTGGATATTTTGTCTTAATACTTCTCACTATCCCGATATCTTCACACGTTTTACTGTCCCATGTGGACTACAAACCGTCCAAAGCCAATATAAAAGGGCAATGAATTGATAAGGCCTCCATTACGCACCCATTTCTTACTGATAAAAACCCAACTGGCTAAGAATATTGGCTGTATCAGTTCTAAATATTTTTGGTTCCCAGACAAAACAAAACAAGAAACCACCACACACACACACACAAAACCCACCCACGACTACAGCAGAGAACCTTCAAGTGACCCAAGCAGCTTCTCTGCAGCTACCAGGGTTTGGCAAAGACCATTCACTAATGACATTTCCTGGCAAAAGCAAAACTGGGCAAGAGCAGCTGAACAGTGGTGAGCAGTACTTTATGATTCAGACTCAGATAAATTGAATTACAAGTCTGGAACACCAAATAACAAGGAGCTGTAAATAAAGTTCATAAATGTTTCCCATCAAGAGATACTCAAAGGAGCTGTAAAGCATTGCCATGTATGAACTCTATTCCAGCATCCATGGAACGAGCACTAAGTCTTGTCACAGTGCTTTCCAAGCTGTTAAAAATAATAAACAAATGAAAAAATTATAGACTCTTCAGCCAAAACGAGCAAGTGGGAAGAAGGCTCTTTGTGGAGCAACCAAAGTCCCACATATCTCCCTCTTCATTCTCTAACCCCTGCAAGTATCTTGTTCACCTTTCCCAGCTGCTTTCAGGTGTTCATGGATCACTTTTCCCACAGAAGTTGAAGGATAAATAAATGGGGTTGTTGACTTTGTGGAAATGAGGAAACGCTGAAATATTCACGCTATGGCTCGGTCTCTTATAGACTTGGAACTCCTCAAAGCACCTAAAGCTATTACCTTCTGCTGTGGTCCGGATCTCCCCACGAGTGCGCACTTCAACCACCGTTAGCAATGAAATATCTTCTGGGAATTGAGATTAGACCTTCAGTCTTGCTAAATGCTTTATCAGGATTTGGAGAGCCAAGTGCCCTTTCCTACAACTAAAATACACGATCAGGGAGAAGGGAAACACCATCAAAACGACACTTGGTTATCACTCACCTCACACTGCTTATGGGAGAGAAGACAAACAGAACTTTTCTATAGGTCTGAAACAAGTATTGAAACCTGAACCCAAAGCCCAAACCTTCCAACTCTCACGCCGCTATCCAAGCCACTGGGTCTCAGCTACCTCGATTAGGTGCCTCAAGGAAAGGTCGACATACAGACTGCTTTTTGATTTAATACACGCCAGAAAAAAGCTGAAGCATGTGTCAGCCTTAGCACAAACAGCACAACCAATTGATGAATGAACTGAGGTTTTTGGACCCACATTTAACTGAACAGACCAAAAAACTTTCAATGGGCTTGGAATGAAATCCTGAGGAAGAAATCCTGGTTCTGAAGCGGGTGGGGAGCTGCGAGTTCCTTCAGCAATGAAGCAAACGGTCCAGAGTTTACCACAGAAAATATTCAGGGCTTCTCACCTCCAAATTCAGCTTTCACATTTAAATTCTACTGAGGGTAACTGCAGTAGCCTGCCAATTCCAACCTGCAAAGTGGCAAGCAGAGCCAGCCAGCCTCCTTCTGTGCAATCTACTGGAGCCAGCATCCCAAACCTTCCAAGGCCCCACTTCACACCCTCTGAAGTGGCCACCACATCTGACTCACAGGCACAGCACAGGAGTCACTCCAGTCAGGACGATGGAGGTGCTCAGCCTTCTGCAGTAAGGGCCACAAAGAATCCTTGTAACCAGCAAGGAGATAAAACCCTCCACGCTTCATGTAAACAGGAGACACTATCCTGCTCCCAGGGAAGCCAATGATAAAACACTCACTGACGTCAATGGGAGCCCATTCAAGCCTCAATTTGGGTTAACTTTGAGGCGAAGTGTTCAAGCAGTAGTTTTTGTCTTCCCCTTCACCCTCTCTATAAAAGTGAGCAACTCCATCCTCATTAATCATCCTCAAGTGTGTCAGCTTCCTGCCTCTCCCTGCGTGGTAGGATCCAAGCAGCCAATCTGTTTATAGATACACAAAGCCTTGGGCCTGATTTTAATTTTATTTGACTCTAGAGAAGAGTGAGGCTTGCCAGGGGCGGTTTCTGACACTACAGGATTCACTCGTTTTCTTCATTCCCCTCATGCTTGCCGAAGCAGTGGTAACACATTCAAACCGTAACCCGCCTGTGCCTGTGGCAGGAGACACAGTCCACAGTGTTTGTGAGAGCTCCTTTAAGCACTCCTTACAGCCTTAAGGACTTGATTCAAAGACCTTCCAGGTCACTAAGATACACACAGACACAGGAAGGGATCTTGTCAGATCCTCAAAAAGCATTAAAGGACGTGGATACGCCATCGCCCACTGATTCCAGAAGTTATTAGGTACGCCACCTCCCTGCGCAGAATTACAGAGCAGAATCCTGCTTGTATGTAATTTGCAACAAAACCTATTAATCGCACTGAAAAGGTGGTTTGGGGATCTTGACTCCCATTTGGTTGTCCAGAGAAGCTGTGGATGCCCCATCCCTGGCAGTGTCCAAGGCCAGGCTGGGTGAGGCTTGGAGCAACCTGGGCTAGTGGAGGGTGTCCCCGCCCATGGCAGGGGGTGGGATTTTAGGCCCCTTCCAACCCAAACCACTCTGGGATTCTGTGACTTCTGCTGAAGCATAGGTGAGGTCTTAAGTTTGTGTAGGGGGACGATTAGGATTGGACTGATGCTACTGAGATACTGAACACTGACATCAGAGTTACGCACGAGTGCTCGTCTTCAACGTTCAGTTTCAGTTCAACAGCCACAGCTTCCAAAATTTGTTTCCCAAATGCCTCAGTCCCACATGCATTCACCTAGAGATTTCCAAGCACTCAGCAAGGTTCCACCGAGCATCTTGCTTCCTTTGATTTACAAGTCTCTCCAATAGGCAGGAGTTCATGCAAAGCCTGAACATCTTGGAGAAAGTCAGAGGGATGTCATAAATATGTCTGCGTTTGTTCCAGCATGTGGCATTCGCTGCTTGCCGGGTGAGCGAAAGTCTCAAGGACTACAGTAACTGGAAAACGAACGAAGGAAGCGTACGGGAACGAGGAAACTACGAGCACATTGACCAAATACCCCTGCTTTCTCACACATATGCATGTTTGAGAAGAATCAAAGAAGAAGGTTTTCTGCATTCAGGGGAATGGAGTCTCTACCAGGTTGTCTTTGTTGTATAGGCATCTTTCTGCTCAGGGTGACACGGCTCTTTCAGAAAACGTTTATTGAAAATTGCAGTAGTGTTTGAGCTTAATATTGAGACCAAGTTGTCTAAAATATATTACTTCCTGAATAGCTGCACGTAGTTCTTGGACAGCACTTTTGTCTCGCAGAGATGTTACAGGGGTGGGCTCTTCCCTCCCCCCCCAAATATTTCCTTTATTGTGATCTGAACTTCAGAGAAAGATCCAGGAGAATAGCTGTGCATCAGTCAGGCCCCATGCTGGCTCTCCTCAGGGGCGGGGGCCAGGCACTCCAAAGCTATCCTGCATGGCAAGTGGGGTCTGTCCTAATTGCTAACAGGCTGCCATCGCCGTCACCAAGCTATGTGGGATCTGAAGATGATTAAATCTCCCCTGACATCACTCCAACTGACAGTTACTCACCCTCCTCCAGCTTTCCCCATCTTTTCTAGGTGAAGAAAGGCCACAGCTACATCACTGCTTCTGCAGTAAGGCCAGAGACTAGAGGAGAAAGTGATGGCTAACCACACAGGCTTCATGGCATAAGCTTTGTTCCTGAATATAAAGCATTCCTCAAGTACAATTAACAGCCACTGCGCCTGGAACAGCCAACATGGGATGATTTATCCTTCAGTTGACTTAGCACCATTTCAAAGCCTTATCTTCGAAAAAACAGGGCAGATGAGCACATTGTCTCCTGTCTCAGTTTAGTACTCAGCTTTGGATGCTTTTAGCTTATGCTCTATTAAACTAAAACATGCCGTGTGAAATAACACTGGATTCGGCTTACACCTTGGGCGAGCTGGCTTGGTTTGCTGAGGCTCCCCGTACAGACAATGCTGCAGGAAGAGAGCAAGCTGGAAGCTTCTCAGATGCACTGGTGCAGCTTCCTTCGTAGCTCAAGGCAATGGTGTCTGATACGGGCAGACCATCAGCGAGATGTCCAGGAGACACCTGTTCAGCAGCGAAAACTAGGAAAAGCCGAGCACAGAGAAGATTTTGGCACTCTGAATAAATTCTGTACCGTCACATCAAAGAATATTCACAGGCAACCCAAAGGAAGTCAGCAGAAACTCCAGTACCAGAGTGGGAGACCACAATGTAAGCTGTTGGCATTTACGGAAATTGCAAACATGAATCAAATGCAGAAGACAGCACTTTCAGAAAGAATGTTATTTATTAATAAACTGTACTTCCAAGATCTAGACCATATACTGGCACAGGCAGAAACCCATCCGTTTTCACCTTCTCATTCAGGACAATTTACGGTGCCAAGTTAAACGACCTTGAATTTAACGTAGTGTCTAGCAAGCGGAGCGTTTTCTTTAAAGAAACAAATACCAACAGATAAGCCTTAATAAAAACAGCAAAGCAGAGAGGTTTGCGAGAGGTCCGTAACGTCATCAGTGAATTGCTGGTTCTCCAACTTCACTGAACATTTTCCAGCAACCTACTTAGCACGTGACCTTTCTGGGGCTCCGCAGTTCCCCCAACTGCTTTCATAGCTCATAAAACCTTTAGGAAGTGTTTATAAAAACTGCTTGAGGAAACCGTGCCACAAAGAACTTGAGCTTCACGTCTCAGCAGTCCAGCTTTGATTTAGTTGTCTTCGATGGGATTTCATTGAGCAAATGCCCCACTAACATCTGCGTGCAGGTCCTCTTGGGACAGCACCGAGACACGGTCCGGTTTTATGTATATTACTTGGCCAAGTTCCTCCAGCGTGTGATGGTTGACTTGCCTCCCTCCTGAAATCACACATGCAAGCATTCCCCCCACACTGATGGCCACTTCCAGTCTTCTGACTGCGTTGGGAAGAAACATTATGTCATAAACACCATCGCAACATCTGCGCCGGAGCCTTTCGGAACCCAACGCGTGAACGGCCCAACCCAGAGAGCACTCCGGCATCAGAAGTCCCTGACCGACAGTGCTCGCCCTGCTGCCCTGCATGCTCGCCCCAGCTTTACACGCATGCTTGAGCAGCCTGTTTGGAAAGACACGGCCAGAGAAGTGTCACAGACGAACTCTCAGTATACAGCTCTCTGGAGAGTGCAACAATGAAACATGATCATGCAAGAAAAGTGAGGTTTGAAACCAACATTTTACTATGCTTAATTAACTAAAACCCAACATCCACAGCATTCTGGTGGAACTCGAGTCTTCAGCCACAGGCTCGTGACTTCCTGAGTCTCGGGTATTAATTAGCAGTTATCAGTAGCTTGTGAACGTGCTCAGGATAAGGAACCTCGCCCCCACAGAAAGACCCTCCATTGATTTCCTATATTGTGGCGTTCGCGGTAAACATCACCAAAACGTTCTACCAGATCAAATAAGGCGGCGTTCGGTCAGGATGTACGTTACGGATAAACTAAGATGACAATTCTGCTGGTGAAACATAAACGACCCAGTGCCCACGTGTCAAATACAGCCACCGGGAACCTCTTGCAAGTGCAAAGGAAGCATCACCTTACAGACTGATAGCCAAGGGGACAAGGCCAAATAGCCACGTGCTTCACCGAGACCTTCTTACAAGTTTGTTACACAAAAGGCAATTAAAACCTACTCCTGTACCTACCCCATGCACCTAAACCCGTTACTAAGACAGCTTGTGAACAAAGCACCAATGCAATAAAGCATCACCAAGACACACGGCAAAGGTTTTACTCTATTTTGCTGGTTGAGAGTTGATATTCTTAACAGAGTGAGAGAAGCACTATTTGTAATAAAAATAAATTACGGCATACACATAAAGCTTTTAGCACGTACTTCTGACAATAGAACTTTTCCAGTTCAAGGCTGTTTTATGACACTAAAAAAAAAGGTTATTCAATCCCAGGAATCACCTATGTGATTTCTGAGTGTCTAGTCAAGCGTGCACATTCTCACCCCTGTTAATTAATTATCCACTCCCAAGCAGTAAATAAGCAGCAGTCATTGCCCCTGAGGAAAAAGCACGATATACATATCAGGTGTTAGACATAAACCCCAGCTTCAACTGGTGGTTTGGTTCCCAGGCTAACTCGGGAATTGAAAGGAATCAGTCGGTGGGAACAGCTACCCCAGTCTGAGCTCCGAGGGCTGCAGGGCTCCGTGGGAGCAGCCAGACACAGAACGGTGCATCTTTCTTCAGACCCCAGGTCACCACTGAGCTCGAGCCGTTTGGGTTTGGACCCCATCTAGAGAGCTGGGGGAGGGACAGGGCAAAGCGCGGGCCCCTTCTACACAGTCTCGACATCATTTCAGAGGAATGAATGAACGGGGCTTGTGACATCAAGAAACAGTTGTAGCACACCCCTGTGAATCTTCTTTTACATTCAGTCCCAATTTTTCAGAAACCTGCTAGTGGCTACCTTCTACCCAGGAAGGCCTCTCCGCAGCCCACACATCGCATTACAGCGCCTGCTTGACGCCACTGTTCGTTCCCACTGAAGAAAACCTGCAATAACGTTCTCCCTTTCCCTCCTTCCTTAATCCGATGGCCCACTCCAAGTATTTATCATCTTGATGGCTAAATAGAGACCCAAGGAGGCACAAGCCCTGCGGATCTGAGAATTAAGGTCACACGAAAGAGGTCTGAAGAGTGGCAAAGCGTGACTTTTGTTACTCTGATGGTCTGGAACTTCTTTCTCTGAGCAATTAGCCCCATACTGAGCTACAGGTGGCTGCAGGATATGTATTGGAGTACAGCCCACAAATACCGTATTTAACGTCACAGCTCTGGCCTTTGTGCTGGAAAGGGTGGCCCAGCAGACCCTCTGACAGCTGCGACACCCACGTCACAGGCACGCTTTGCTGCTGGTAAGGTTCACCTCCCAGCATAACTGGGAAGGCCTATTTTGCAAGCCTATAGGAAAACAAAAAATACCATTCTACAATGATGAAAGGCAGCTTCTGGATATTATCAAATCCCTGCTTATGGAAATGTAAGAGCTGACACATTAGTATGTACGAATGTAGGTAGCTCGTGCTCACCGTGCCCCAAACCCCTGCTTCACAGCGACCCAGCCTCAAGAGCCTTATTTCCTAACGGATAAAATAAAGGCAAGAATCACATCTGCCTCGTTGAATGGGATAGACTGGAAAGACCCAATGCTTTCCAACATTTGAAAGCCTCAGAAAATTCCTCTGGAGCAAAAATCGACAAAGAAACTTAGAAACCCAAAAACCAACAAAACAAACCCAACCCCCCACTCCCCACAATGTCCCACAACGTTAAACAGGTACAGACAGAACCATTCAGCAGACTCCTGTGTTTATAGCAACAGTACAAAATAGCACAGGCAGCGTTTCCCGCTCAAAAGAAAAAGGACAGTCCCGTTTGTGATGGATACCCATTATTCGCAGGGCACAGCCGTTTCCCCTGCTGCCCTCCTGCTCCCAGGGAGCAGCAGAGATGTGCACATACCCATGCTCCGAGAGTCAGTGCTCACCACTTGCCCTGAGAATGAATGCATTTTGTGCTATTTAAAGTCAGGTAATTAGATCATAGGTAAAACAATACAATACTAGCATTAAAGAGGACAATTATCAAAGGGGCATAGCCTAATTCCTCATTTCTTAATTAAGAAAACATCTACTGCTCTTCTCCCACTGTTACCCACCTGCATATGTGGCAACCGCAGAGGCAGGCTGAACATCACCAGTCCTACATCGCACCACTGCTGGTTTTACCAGGAACCATAAAGCTATAACAATATAGAAATAAATATCACCTCTGAGGCCCTCCCAGCCAAACACACACTTGCTTGCAGTGGTTTCTCTAGATCCTTAAAATTCATCTTTGTGTTTCCCTCAAAAACCTCGTGGATTCATCAAAATATAAGTCAACCTAAAAGGGCTGGAAGGGAGAAGATCCATGAGCGACGTGGTTTAACTGCACCGTGCTCAAGGGGGTAATTCCCTCTTTGCCGAGTTACGTTGCAGTCCTTCACTCGTCATCGTCAAGCAGGGGGAGGGGCAGTCAGCAAGAACCATTGCTCAGCCTGGAGAGCAATTCACACGGGGAAGCGCTCTGGGAAGGCTCTTTGATATCAGACATGACCCTTCATGGTCACAGCGAGATCTTTCTTCATGCTGCTCAGGAAGCTCCTCGCCACACTAGGACAGATTGCTGGTGTTTACACATTTGTTTTCCTGTACCAGAAAGCTCAGATCTAGTCAAGAAGCCCCCTAGCAGCTGCACGAACACGTTGGCTTTCTTACTGCGCAGGTAACGCTGCCGACAGGCGCTCACACATCTACACAATTAACTCACCATCATGCTGTAGCTACACTAATGAGCTGCAGCTGAATACTTTTCTTCCGGAGCTAAAACAGACGGACGAGCATGCAGTTAAAGCAAATCAAGTATGTGCATTCTAAATGGATCTTTGTCCAGGGCGTTAAAATAACATGGTTAAACTGAGACAGGAGAACAGATATCAGGGCAAAACCAAGGCTGGCTGGGTACCACTCACCAGCTGACACTTCTACAGAGCCAGCAGGATGGCGACGAGCTGCTCACCAGATCACATCCAGTGCTGCAGTCCTCCCGCTCCACTCCAGTGCGGGACCCACATCACCCCTTAACAACTCCCCTGGAGCACACGCCAATGCCTCACCCACCTGAGCTGGCAAGAAGAGCCATCCAAGTTATGTGCCTGTAATACGCCCAATCCGTGAGCCTACGGCAGCGATGGTAAGAAAGGTGTTTGGTACCATAACAAGACCAAAACCAAAGCACCTTCCTACCAGCTGAGGTGACAAAAGAATGGACACCCTGCACTTGAGTGGAATTCAAAGAACTTGGGTTAGTTGGGATTTTTGAAACATATCATTTCATAGAATCACAGACTGGTTTTGGTTGGAAGGGACCTTAAAGCCCACCCAGTTCCGAACCCCTGTCATGGGCAGGGACACCCTCCACTAGACCAGGTTGCTCCCAGCCTCATCCAGCCTGGCCTTGGACACTGCCAGGGATGGGGCACCCACAGCTTCTCTGGGCAACCTGTCCCAGTGCTCCCCACCCTCTCCAGGAAGAATTCCTTCCTGATGGCCAATCTCTTTCCATTTAAACCCGTTACCCCTTGTCCTGTCACTCCCTGCTCTTGGAAAAAGCCCCCCCAGCTTCCTTGTAGCCCCCTGGGCACTGGAAGGGGCTCTAAGGTCTCCCCAGAGCCTTCCCTTCTCCAGGCTGAACCCCCCACCTCCCCCAGCCTGTCCCCATGGCAGAGGGGCTCCAGCCCTCGGAGCATCTCTTGGGCCTCCTCTGGACTCGCTCCAACAGTTCCGTGTCCTTCTGCTGTTGGGGGCCCCAGAGCTGGAGGCAGAACTGTGGGTGTGTGTGTGTCTCCCAGAGCAGAGGGGCAGAATCCCCTCCCTCGCCCACGCTGCTCTGGATCCAGCCCAGGATACAGTTGGCTTTCTGGGCTGCCAGCACACACGGCCGGCTCACGGCCAGCTCCTCGGCTGCTCTGTACCATTTCTCAGCTGTGATGCCTTTCTGCCATTAAGCTGGGAATTGTCTTGCAATTTTCTACCCCGTAGAAGCATGGCACCTCAGCTGACGTAGAACAGGGTTACATCTTTCGCTGCACTGCAGCCCACCACCTAGAAGGCACCACGTGCAGTTGACACAGTCAGGTCTCTGCCAGCCCTGGAGCACAGCCAGCCTGGTCTCCTGTGGTTTGACTTGTGTGTTTGTTCCCCCCTTTATTGCAGATTCCACACCTGAATATCTAACCTTCAACGGTGCTGTGCGTGCTTCGCCAGAACAAAAGGATTTTATGTTCCAGCCCTGCGTTTCCCAAAACATAGATGAATGCGAAGGATTTACACACACACAGCGCTTCTGACCTCCTGCTGCACGTGGTATTTCAGAACACATCCTTTCTTGGCAGGAGTGGAGGAGAAGGGAAAGAGGGAATTCCCCCCCTTTCGCAACGGGTCCAGAACGTCAATAATTTAAGGTAAGATGATGAAATGATCAACAGCAGCATCCCACATCTAATGGTCTTGCAAGGTTAGATCATTTCATCTCAAACTCTTCTTGCTACGGCTTTCACACTTTCCCTTGTATAGATAATATGAAAGGATATCCAATTTTCTTTTTAATGACTATTTTTGCTTCCCAGGCTTAGAAAGTACCTGTCCAGTGTTTAATAAAAACATCCTGTAATGTCAGCGAACCTAGACGTGCTCTGCGTACTATCAAATCTAATACCGTATCTGGCACCTCGTGGTGCTTTCACCAGAACACGTTTTTGCCCTAGTAATTATTGGCCTGACAGCTTTATATTTATTAAAACATTAATTACAAGGCAAGTCCAGTTCATGAGTACAATAGCATCAAAACAGGTCAAACCTCACCCCAGTAAGTACCCAGTAATTATACTAATAGAAGCAAAATGGCGCTCTCCTCCTCTTTCCACATCCCTCTGAGATACGAAAACATCCCATTCTTTTGATTACACCATTGGTTGACCAAAGAAATCAATTGGCCATGAAACCAATTTCAGTACTGTCAGCCGTAATTAACTGAGGTGTCAGGTATTTGCTTTCTGAGGGACTACAGCCCCGATACAAAACTGTGTAAGTGGTGTTATCCCTACCGCTCCGTGTGGCAACACTAAAAGCAGAACTTCACAGCGTTCTATGGCCGGACTTTGTTACACAGAAAACTTGAGTCACCTGTTACGAGTCCTCTGCCTGCAGGGCGACACCAGCTTACCGCTGCTGGAGGAAAAGCTAGTAACTCGACCCAAAAGCCAAAAACCGCTAGGACAAGTTACAAGAACTCGGAGAAAGGCTTCTCCCCAGTACAAACAAGGGTTTTCCAATAAAATCCTCCTTTGTCCCGAATAACAGAACGGCGCTATGCCCACAGTGATTTACAGCACGAGCATCGCTGTGAATACGGACAACACCCAGCCCCGCAGTTAGCGGTGAGCCTTCAAAACCGTGATCCCACAGAGCCAGCTTGTTCAGGTACAGCCAGAAATTGGAGTGGCACACAACAGCCAACGCTCTCAACACCTGATCTCGGCACATTTGTGCATTCCAGTCGCAGCAAATTATTGCTTCCCGGCTGATCGCTAATACATCTGCATGTTTGCACTGTGCCTGCGGCAGTTACAGGTCTCCAGCAGCATTTTAATGACAAGTTTTATATGTATTTTCTGAATTCTATTACGAAATTTAACACACAAGACGCTCCCAGGAAATTACAGTGAGGGGAAAAACACTGAAAACCCAAATAACCAACCCCAAACCACTCCCCTGCCCCAGGTGCACCCCAGCCTCCTGCAGTCAGTATAGCAATAAGGTTGTATTCGATTCGATCACACTCATGAAGGCTGAAACCTGCACCCAGGATAAAGCTGCACACTGATGACAACTTGGTCACCTTACAGAGTTTTCCCTAAGAATAAAAGCCCCTGCAAGAGTTAGAAGCCATGGAAAGCTGAGACAGTGAAGCAGTCACATTTATTTCCACAACTGTCATTCCAAATGGCCCAGTTCATTCATTTCTAGGATCAGATAATTGATGTGGCATCAATACACTCACTCGTGCCCCACTACTCCTAAATATGAGAGTCCTCCTGGCCCATAGGTGACTGAATTACAGTCAGGAGTCCCTTGTTTGCTAGGGAGGATTGTTCTTCTGCCTGAAGATGTGCTCACAGGGCTATACTTCACTGACTCAAGCACCTAAGGCACCCAGGAAAGGATGAGAGTAAGTAATTAACAGGAATTTACGCACGAAAGGCTGATTAGATTATTCTTTTATTTGAAAAATGCTAAAAAAAAAAACCCTACTACAAGAGTTAAGAAACCCATTTATTCCTGAAGCCTGGATGTCAACTAAAGGGATGCCAACACCCATCGGACACCAGACTTGTCAGGGAAGCAGCCCAGAACTGACACTGGGGTTTTCTTGGTTTGGGTTCCTCCTCCCCTCCCCAGCAGAAACTTGGTGGTTGGAGTAAGGAATTACCGCGGGGCTTCGCACAAAGATGACTGTCCTGTCTATTGACCAAAGAGCAGGGTGTTTTCTTCCCACTGGCTGCAGTGACACGGAGCAGACAGCAGTTAATTGTGATGTGCCCGCCGAGGACAGCGCTCTCACTGATGAGACAGTGTTTCTAGATGAACAAGTTGTTTATGTATTGTTCTAGCTAGAAAACACGTAAGTCAGAGTCATGCAGAAAACGGCATGTTTGTTACTGGGGGGGCGGGGAGGGCTTCAAGTCCTTAAACTCAATTCAGAGTTCCACCTACTCAGGAAAAAACCCTGTTAAGTGAGTGGAGATCCAACAGCGCAGTTTGAAATTACTGAAGAGGGAGCTATGAACATTAAGAAAACAACTGAAACTCCTTCTAGAACTCTAACAACTCATCCGAGTGCAGTATTTTCAATTTGGCAAGGTTTACCAATTCCAGGAAATAATGATTATTTTTTTAAAAAATCTCTAAACAGTAATGAAGTTATCATTTCCCTAAGGGATTTCAGCTAGCTCATTTCTTTCAGGATCACCTTGAGCATACGGCTCTTCTGAATGCCTCCCAGTCATCGAACGCCAGCCACCAAGATAACCGGGTTTTAGCCCTTTTCTTTGCACGTGGACTACAAAACCAAAACCCCAACATGTGACTCCCATTCCTTTTCTACCACGACCACCTTTCCCAAGGCCTTTTGTTGTACTAGTTTATTCACTGAAGAATCAAAGTAAAGACGAAGTGTGTAAGTGGGCAGTGTACTGGTTTCCTAGAATCCCAGAATGGTTTGGGTTGGAAGGGACCTTAAAGATCATCCAGTTCCAACCCCCTGCAATGGGCAGGGACACCTTCCACTAGACCAGGTTGCTCAAGTCATACAATCCAGTTTCACATCCACCCGGGGGTCTGAAGCATAGGGAACCTGTTGGCTCACCTTAAGTCCTGTGACAGAGATACACTCCATCACCAAAGCAAAATACACAGACCCACAAAATCGGAAACGTATCTGCTGTGTCTCAGCAGAGAAATGGGAGTTCACATTAATAGAAATTCAATTATCCCCTTCCCCAGAGATGATTATCTTCCCAGGTCAGAGGTACACAAAGGAAAAATGAGCGTTCACGTCTCACAGCTTGCACCATAGCTGTACAAGACTGACCCTGGCTCCTATTTTTTGTCTTCCCCCCACCCCTGCCCTGCCTTAGATTTTCCAAATATTCCTCATAACTGAACTATTAGAGCACAGGGGGAGAAGGATGCAGATTTAGCAAAGCATTCGTTGTGGAAATGTGCCGAAATTCAGAATCGTGTGGTTTTGTGTAAAGGAAGGGAACACTGTCACATCACCTCAGCAAAACACACCGTTCGCATCGATTCTCAAAACCCCTAAATGAACACTAGGAAAATCATTATGGAATTTTTAAGAAATTGTTGGTGGGAATTGGAGAAGAGACCCGGCAAAAGAACAGTGTCAGATGGGCAGTTGCAAGCTAGCTGAGGATAGATACTTCTTAAAACAAGCTTATGTTTCACCAGTATTGACAGGAGATGAAAAGCCTAAAGGCATCGAAGAAAAAAAGGCAAGAAGACAGCACAGTTACATCATCAGGGCCACCATGAATATTTCTGGGCTTTAATTAATTAGCAAGCCCTGTGCAGGCCCCTTTCAGCAATTTAATCAGAATGCAAATTCGGTATTAACACCGATGAGTTCTACCACACGTGTCATCTGTGACAACACACGTAAAACAATAAATGCAATACACAGAATGTTCAACGCTTGGGATATTTAAAGAAGCTGATTTTCTCTTTTTTTTTTTTTTTTGCTGTGAACAGTTTGTCTTCCAGACAACCAGCAATTTGCCTTGGAAATTTTTCCTGTTTCATAAGCATTCCAAAGCAGGAAAAGTTCCATGATGGTACTGCTTTAAGCTGCATATCTTTTGTTCACTGAAACTGCAGAATTAAATACAATGGCCTAAGATCCTATGAATAGGAATCCATTAATTAATGCTGGCTGACTCCCACACGAGACAAAGAACAGATACAAAGAACAGATGGGTCTACAAGGAAGCTGGAGGGGGGGGTGGTGTGTGCTTTTTACAAGGGCCTGTAGTGACAGCACAAGGGGTGATGGGTTTAAATGGAAAGTGGGAGATGGAGATTGGACATCAGGAAGAAATCATTCCCAGAGAGGGTGGGGAGCACTGGGACAGGTTGCCCAGAGAAGCTGTGGATGCCCCATCCCTGGCAGTGTCCAAGGCCAGGCTGGATGAGGCTGGGAGCACCCTGGGCTGGTGGAGGGTGTCCCTGCCCATGGCAGGGGGTGGCACTGGGTGATCTTTCAGGTCCCTTCCAACCCAAATCATTCCATGATACACAGTGAGTTAAAAAAATCTGCCGAGTAGTAGCACCTCAAAGGGTCAGTAGTGCCATCACATCTGATTGTCCATACACACCCTTCATCCCTCAGCCAGCTCGCTCTGTAACAAAGCGGTTTCATCCGTAAAGATGTGAACAGGTCCACTAAATCATGTTTGTTTTCCTGCCCTGACCAAGGTTATCCATATAAAATAAAACACCAATAACAAGGCAGAGTAAGGTAATGGAATTCCTCAGCTTTCAACCATTTAAGGAACAGCCCTATATTAACCTACTCAGCTGTACTTCAGATAGATGTGGCACTGAGATCCATTTCCTTCCCTTTGGGTTGCTTTAAATTGTGCCACTGACCTTAAAAATGCAGTTTTATAGTAACCCCCACTGCTCTTGCTGCGAGTGCCACCGAGCGGGACTGGCAACCCGCTCTCCAGCTCTGTTCTGCACGTTCACGGTTCCGTCCTACCACTCAGGAGACGGTTTCTTTTATTCTTATCCATCATCATTTCCACTGCACATGCTGAAAATCCATTCATCATTAGTCCAACACAGTTAGGGATACACAAGCACGTTTTTTCAGGAGTATTAGAGACCTCTAAGTCAACAGGAAAACAAAAACATGAACATGGTGAAAGACTCACTTTCCAGGGAAAAGACATTTTTTTAAAGCTTATTTCCCTGGATTCTTTATGAGAGGTTTTTGATAGAAGCCACTTGATAGAAGGTCAAATGGAATTTGTTTTTTCCTTCTCCTAAAGGGCGTTGGGGTGAGGAGATGGACATGCCGCGTGACACTGAGCTCAGTCACGGGACAAGCTCAGTACATTTGGGATCGTATATGCCTACCCACACCCGCCTTGGTTTTGGGGGTGTCTATGAGGAGAAGCCATTGACGACTCAGACAAACACATACCATTTCACTACGAACAAATCCCTTTGAGCGTTATTGTTGCTGCCGCTTTTATAACGGCGGAAGCGCGTGCCACCATCTAACTGCGGCATCCCTAGGGAAAATAACGTAAACCGGCCCCTCCCTGCCCAAACAGCCCCAACACACAGCCAAGGAGTACCTGATCCTTCACCACTGCAGCAGTATGGCTGTTGGTCATCCCGATAGGTGGAGCTTATCCATCTTCTCCCAGATTTACTCTCTGGCATGGGATTGTTGATCCTGTGAGACTGGTTTGATGTTCAAAGCATTCTCAACGCTTTGTTTCCTTTGTGGCACATTCTGTATCCATCAACATCAAGCCACAAGCTCCATTTTTTCCTTGCTAATTATGCCTATGCTGCTCTGGCTTTGTTCATTGCTGAGCTTTGATAAATGAGCTTTCTGCCCTCATCATTCTGAGGACACAGAGAAGTCCCATCCAGATCCAAATTAAATGATGAAAATAAGGAAATGGTTTGGTTTTCATATTAGAAATTGATGAAATATGCAGGAGGGGAGAAAAAAAAAAAGGAATTCCAGAATTAACCAGACTGGACCAGTAGCTCTGCCTTTCTGGAGCTGCTGGGTGAGTCAGCTCTGGATACATTTCCAGCTATAAGACAACTTCTCACTTGATTTTTGCACCAGAGCAGCTTCCCAGTTGGAAGAATAGTAGAACTGCTCTTGTTTGGGTAACTTTTCTTGCGAGCGCACCTTGTCCGCTCTGTTTGATGACTACATGAACACCAGGGCATGTCCAAGTTCATGACCAAGCGACCTGTTCACATTTACAACTAATGTTTTGCTCATACTGTACTTCAAACGTTACACCTGGTCTGTGTCTGCTCACTTCCACCTCTGCGGAGCTCCACAGGAGAAAGCTGCCTATAGCTTAGCTCTGCACAGTCCCGTGCCCTCTCCATCCAGCCCAGTGAGGGAGGAATACAGAAGGGAGGGATGGGAGACAGAGAAAGGAGAATAACCCAGTCTTAACAGCCCGTGGCTGCTCAGCTACAAACTACTGGCAAGGTCTCTGTAAGGGTGCCCACGCCTGCTTCTCATGGAAGGAGAAAGCCACATACTATACTGGTTCTAATGAGCAAAATCCCTGTGGCCTGCACCGACAGATGAGAGGGCAGGAAAGCAGCAATACCATAAAGAAAAGGGATTTCAAGTTGTTATACATGACCAGGTAGGAGTGCTGGCTTCAGCAGTACAGCACGATATCAAAACATGTTTAAGAGCAGTAGTCACGTGGCCACACTCCGTACCCCATCCCCCGCCAGGGAGGCAGCCGTTCCCTCCAAAACTCCAGGCTCCAAGGGCAGCTGTAGGACAGTCCACTTCAAGGCAGGACAAGACAGCCCGTTCCAGCCCTCTGCTCACCAGAAGCAGCGTTTGGGACGCTCTGGGTTTCTGTGCTCTTCGCCCAAGGCATGCCCAGAACAGGAACACCGTGCGCCGCAGCGGTCATGTCCAGAGGGCAGCAGCCCAATTGCATGGCGAAGAGGGAGCACTGTTCCTCTCACTTATGATGTTAATTCCCTCTTTCTGTCTGTTTTCTGTCAAACAAAACATCCTTCACTTTCGGGTAATAAATTACACTCAAGTGTATCCACTGGTACCTAGAGGGATCTCCAGCTATAATTAAAGTCACTGAATTTCTTTGTTCTCATGAAAACTTGCGAGCTTCAGGCATGGTCTGAATAAGGAAACAAAGCAGACTTGATTCAGAACCAGAATCTGTGTTCCCATGATCTGGCTCCCTCACCCTTCTCCCATTTCTCTGTCTGCACCGATTTTTCTGCAGCTCCCAGCAGCAGGATGGCACAGCTTTCCGCTTCCCTCCCTTCAAGTCACGGTTGTGCTGGGTGAAACAAAAGCACTTTTCCTCTGTACTCACCAAGCACTTTTACCTGGTGGCTTCAGACCTGGGTATCCATTGCAAACCAGGCAGGAATACCTTAAAAGTTGAGTCTGAAATAGGTATTTTCGAAGCAAACCTTGCTGGACACGTGCGGCACCGAAATAAACAGCGTGCCGTGCCCAGGACCCAGTGGGCTCACCTGCAGATGCACAGAGCTTGACACAGGTTGCAATTTGTTTTGAAATAATTAAGACAAAGATGCAGATTTCTGGGCTGACCAAAACTGCTACAAGGTCACTCCTGGCTGACCAGGTGATACAGCCCCTTCTGCGAACGCTGGCTCCGGGGGTGGGGCCACAAACAGGCCTCATGCCTCTCCTACCATTCCTCCAGTATAGTCACGAGCAGAGCAATTGAGAGGGCAGGAACTGCTGCCAACCCCTGCGCCTTCAGCACACGCGCCGGCGTCCTCTGCGGCATCTGGCCTTCTCCAACCCCACAAACCAAAGCAGACAGGGATAAAACGGCATCAGCTCAGCAGTGACCCAGCTGCACAGCGTATCCCAGTCCATCTTGTCCCATCAGCTTTCTTCATGAGCTCTTCAGATGCGCCAGCAGATGCCTCTACCACCTGTGTACATATCTGCACGCATACAAAGGGGATCTTACTTTCTGGGTACCAAGTTCTCTCGCTGGTAGGGAGGAAGCGGAGAAGCAAAGCTAGAGAGCCCTACCAAGTCATTACCTGTGCTCGTGTGAAGGTCTTCAAACTCTCTGGTTTCAGAGGCAGTAGATAACTTTCAGTCTTGTACTTATTTTTAAAGGCAAAGAAAGGCTGATTTTTCAAACGCACATTTGGAGCTATGGCATGTCGCTTGAGCTTGGACTTTCCCTGTATTGGGGAGAACTCAAAGGTTGAACAGTCCCTTACAGGCACGTGCTGGTTGTGGCTGGGAAAGAGTTAATTTTCTTCACAGTAGCTGACACGGGGCCATAGTTTGGATTTGTGCTGGAAACTGTGTTGACAACACAGGGGTGTTTGGGGTATTGCTGAGCAGTGCTGACACAGCATCAAGGCCTTTTCTGCTCCTCATCCCACCAGCGAGTGGGCTGGGGGGGCACAAGGAGTTGGGAGGGGACACAGCTGGGACAGCTGACCCCAACTGACCCAAGGGATATGCCAGACCATGTGGCATCATGCTCAGCATGTGGAGCTGGGGGGAAGAGGAGGAACAGGGGGACACTGGCGGTGATGGCATTTGTCTCCCCAAGGAACCATTACACATGACAGAGCCCTGCTTTCCTGAGGATGGCTGAACACCTGCCTGCCCATAGGAAGCCTTGAATGAGTTCCTTGTACTGCTTTCCTTGGATGCATGGTTTTTGCTTTACCTGTTAAACCATCTTTATCTCAACCCATACGTTATCTCACTTTTACCCTTCTGATTCTCTCCCCATCCCACTGTGGGGGGAGTGAGGGAGCAGCAGTGTGGTGCCAAGTTTTATACTCTATATAACAATATATCTATATCTATACAATGTGGTGCCATTTTATACTCTATCTCCAGCGTATAGAATAATTCTAACCCGTCAGTACCAAGTACTACCTAACACCAGAAACATGGGAAACCACATGAAAAGTCAGGCTATTCAAGTGTCTTTCCTGGTCCCTATGTCTACTTTTCCATGCAGTTACCTCAGGAAAAGCCCTGGATTCACCCCGTGCCTAAGAAAAGAGTGGAAAAAGTTGAAAGGAGGGTCGTTCCAAGATAAAAAGAGAGCTTGCAGAGTGTGGTGAAACAGAAGGCACGGTACACATCACCGACACGCAAACCAGGCACATCTGAGATTGGGCTGGGGTTTTCTCACACGAGACAGTGGGGTTACATCCAACACGGAGGCTCACTGCAGCAGAGAGGGAGGTGGGCCACGTGACTTGCGTCTGACCAACACAAACACACGTCACAAAGCTTTCTTCGGAAACAATCTTCTTGAAATAACTAGCGTGTTCTGTTGTGGGCTCTCTTTCAAAAGTCACGGGAACTTCGCCCTTTGCATAACACGGAACAGTTCCTGGGATAACCACCGTGGCACAACAGTCCCAGGACCGCCTGACAGTTGGCCTTCAAGTCACAACATACATGGGTTTCAGATACTCCACGTTTGGCAGCTGAAATAAAGCACCTTCAAATACCACGGAAAGTGAAGTCCAGCTAGAGCGACTACTACTCATGTTTGTATGGGCCGTGGTCCAGGCGGTGTTTGTCGGACTCGCAGGAGCCATCCAGCTGAGGCCAACACGCTGACTCACACGAGCGGAGAGCACAGGACTTGGCAGAGCACGTTACAGAAGCCCAGATGTGGAAACCACTCTACGGCCAGAAACAAACTACGAGACTCACAAGGCAAGGAAGAATTTGAAGCTGTTTCTGCTGACATGTCCCTGCACCGAGACCCAACCAGACAATCACAACTCCCCAACGGTAGAGTTTATTGCTGGTATGTTATTTATGGTTTCAATAACCTCTATCTCGAGAAGAGCTCACCAGTTCAACAGGACCCACTGACACTTTTCTGAGCACCTACTGCAAGCTAAATCCAACTGTTGGGCCTTGACTAGAGAATGTAATTAAAGATCACAGGTCCCACAAGAACACCTTAAGATAATAGCATTTCCTTACACCCCGAGTACAGAAAAATAACTTTCCCGAGACATATGGTGGAATCTCAGACGTTGTTACTCAAGACTAACCTTGCAGTGCTATTCCTGGTATATTCCCCCTGTACTATAAATTAGATCTCAGATGATATTTTTAAGCTTTATTTAAGAAGCGAGATTGTGGAAACCCTGAGCAGCTGCGGTATTTTCCAGAACATTTCTTCCAAAGTCATGAATCTGTTCATTTTGAGCAGATACTCTCAGATGGCTCAGCTTCATCTGTAGTATGAAGAACCTGCAATAACTGTGTGTGAAAAAACAACTGCGACCTTACACGAATCTGCATTCCATTTGGAATAACTCACAGACAGCAGGTTGGAAATCACCAGTTTTGACTTGGGGAGTGTTCCTGTGATTTTTCTCTCTCCGAGGAGATTTGACTCTCCCCAGAGAGACCAGCAGTTCCATCCTACAACTTCAGACAGAACACTACATGCAAAGGTCGCCTGCACTATAGCTTGCTACATCTGCTCCCCCCACAGCATACGCTCTGCTAACATGCTCTTTCCACGTTCTTCCTTGACTGTGCTTTTCCTGAACGCAGCTTCAAAGAAAAATTCCACATGACAAGGGGAAAATGTGAAAAGCTATTGCTCACCATGGACTGCACTATCAGTCTGGGAGAGAGCATGAAACAGAAAGAGGAGAAAAAGAGAAGAAGACAATTTGGCAGAGGCCCATTCCCGACTTCTACACCATCCAAACTCTGGATATAAAATACAGAAAGAGCATGGGAATAGATCTGGGGAGATTGGATAGGGCATTTTTGGTATGAGGGGAAAGCCTCTTAACTAAACAAGATGACTCAGTTGTAAATGAGATCAACCGCATCTCACTGACATATTCTGACTTACCAGAGAGGCGACATTTACTCCATTTGGGATTGCCATAACTTTTCATCCACACAGACATAACGCTGGCCTTGCTTTAGCAAGGGTGTGTTTATCAGCATCAAGGTGAGCAACACAAATATTCTGGGGAAGTGTCAGAGTCTCCTTGCACCGAGTTGGTCTGGTTGCAAGTTGTGGGCTTCCTTCACTGTATTTACATTCCAGCACATTTTGGGAGTGACACCAGCTGCATTGCTGACGTCGCACATGCATCCTCGAGCTCGTTAGCTGGGCCATCAGTTCTTTGCAGTCACGGCAGCAACGTCAGCTGGCCTACACCATTCTGCACAGCCCAGCCACAGGTTTGACACCCGCGGCACCGACACCTGGATGTCTCGCTGTCAACCAGCAAACACCGGCTCAACTAAGTGGAAGCAGTGATGTTTTCAGCAATCCAAAATACACATCCAATATGAATACCTGCTCTTGAGTCCACCTCCACTCTCATTTCCCCTTGCTCCCTCCTTCCCCTTTCAACACTCAATAGCTGCTTTCTCCCAGCTTCAGCAGGAACACCAATGGGTTCCCAGCCTTCCTGCCTGGCTCTTCAAACAGCCCGTTCTCAGTCTGCCCCTGCACACAGAGCCACCCACCACTGGCTTATACCCAGCTCTCACACAGTGTAGCATCATCTTGCCCTTCTGCCTCCAAAATCAGTGGCACCACAGGTGGGGACAGACCTCTCGGGACACTGCTGCCAGTGGGCCAAACCCAGCTCATCCCGCCCAGGCTCCTGGGGGACAGCTTGTCCCTTATAGGGGCTGTTTGTCAGCTCAAGTGAAACACTGGTTTCTGGCTGGTCATTCTCTCACGCCGCATCCCGAAACAGCATAGCCTTTCCAGCCCTGGCCCACTGGGGCTGCATTCCCAGGGGGCACAGGTCACCGAGTTCATGCACTGAGCACAGCTGGAAGCAGTTCTGACTGACCATTCTGAATGAGGATCACAGGTTTCCCACCTTACCTCAGCTTAACAATAGCTTCAGGTATATAAAATCAGAGGGGAAAGCGGCTACAGCATGTTCCTGAGAGAGGACAATGAATAAAATACCCTTCCCACTGAATATCTATGCACATACATGCATGGACACTTTTTAAAGTTATTACTCTAATTTTGAATAGCAGAGCACAGAATCCACCTCACACACAGAGAAAATCAGCATCTCAAAGAAATAGCTGACAAATTAGTAGAACTGGCCCACATTACAACTACCTGAGGAAGTCCGTTGTGTCTGTGCAGCATTACCAAGGCCAAGCTATCATCTTTTCCGCATGAATTCACATTACTTGGTGTGAAGTTGGCTACTGCAAGCTACTTGCAGAGTGCATTTGCACTCTGGGCCCACTCACTGCTGAATTTAAGGGCACTGGAAGCACACATTGAACGAGTTCTGCACATGCTGAGTTACTCAGAGCTCTGCATCAGCGTGTGCAGGCTGATTACAGGGCCATAGGATATAACACTACCAGCAGACATCTTCTCAGATGGTTCAGCTCTTGCCTTGCAGCTGTAAAATAACGAAAGCTCATCCTGCTGGATTTGTCACAGCCCTCCCACTTGCCAGGTGAAGTCTGAAGTCTGCACTCTCCTGACCCAGCCCTAAGCAAAGCTCACACCAGTTCTTCACACTGCAATCAACCCTGGTTGAGCTTTGCACTCCAAGTCCGGCAGCGCCTGCCTTCCGTCAGCCACAGAAGCCGTAGGTGGCACTGGAACACCGGCGAGATCCGTGTGTGCACCCAAGCTGCACCCAAGTACTTCAGGACATCACAACTACAGAGCAGGTCTGCTTGACACTACTCAGGGGCAGGGCTGCAGTTGGTTACACCAGAAGTTTAAAGACTTGATTTAAGCCGGTCAGTACAACGCTGCCTGTTAAGGGCCAGCTCAGCTCCTGCAGTAGCCGTGCTGCTGACCAAGGGCTAGCAACAAGAAAGTGTATTTTGAACGTACACAAGGATCTGCCAAGAGTGGCTTATGCTTTCACTATTCTGTGTGAGGCTTGTCTGCGACCCCTGGCTTTCCTAAATCTCACCCTCTGTGCACCCATGAAAGAAGGAGACAAACACTCCTGTTGGAATGGTGACATTATTCGCCATTCAGTCACATCTGCAGAGCTGGCCAAGGGTTCGTAAGGAAACAAAGCACTTGGGAAGGTCTGGAGGAGCCAAGTCCTGCCACCAACCATTCTGACAGTGAACTCTGGCGCCAGCCCTCGGGCAATCCTGCTCACATTGCTCTTGCCTCCGTTTCTCCAAGAAAGCAGAGTTTTGGTAAGACACCCCATTAGCTTTGGCAACTTAGTTCAAAACCAGTTTAGGGAGAGCGTTTCGAGCCCAGTTCAACTCAATCAAATGAGCTCCTGCTTGAAATTGAAAGAGGGGAGATTTAGATTAGGTATCAGGAAGGAATTCTTCCCGCAGAGGGTGGGGGGCACTGGGAATGTGGCTAGCTATTCTTTATTTGCATGTACAAAAGAATCACTGCTTCTTCCACTAACTGTCCTAGCAGCTTGGAAAGGCTTTTTACACACACACACACCCCACAAGCATCTCCACCCTCTAAGACAATTTAGAAGAACAACCCCTTGGAAATGCTGCCTGTAATATCTATCATGCTGCCCTAATTATCCCAAATACCCTTCCCAGTGTTTCAGACACCCAGTACACCTTGCCTGACAGCTACGTGCCGTTGCTGACATCAGCATAAATTAAGGCTTTCTTGGCGGGAAGCAATGCTATTCAGAAATAGAAGGCAACAATAATAAATTCAAGGGAAAAAATTGCAAAAATTCCCCAGGACCTCCCTGACAAAGTGTTGTAACGGTCCGAAACTGCAGATGTTTTTCCGCTAAGTGTTTACAGTGTTTATTTTGACATTTTTTTTTTTCAACCGTGTTGTTTTGCTGTTGTAAGTTCTGTAAAGCAGATGTGACATCTTGGGCTTGAGGGCTCTGAGCTGAGTTTGATGGCTCAGCCTCGGTGCTGTTCACGCAGCACAGAAAAAGGCCTCTTGCAGTGGAAAAGGATCCACTGCGTAAAGAACAGAGGATCACCTGGGAGGAAAGGGGCTGTCCTCACTCTGTCAGGGATGGGATTTGGGAAAGGGGTCCATCTGCTGCTTAGTCCCACAGGGGGAGTTCGCAGCAACTGTAATAACACAACGGGCCATATCAACTGACCTCACAACTCTGTTTCGACCAGCCTAAGGCCACTTACTCACACGCAGTGGTGCTACAGCAACACTGGGTCTGGGAATGGCAGGAATGTGGATTCCATGCTTGAAAGAATTTAAGAGCTCACTCGTTCCCCTAAAATTAAGAAAACCTGCAGAAGAGTTATGAACTGGACCAGCGAGATCAACCTCTTCCATAGCCAGATTACAGTCAACGCAGAACAAGCGTTTTCCCCTCAAAACAAGACGCGAAGTGCTGTTGTGGGGCTGTCCAGCTGGTGAGGGATCAGTGGCCTTCGAGGCCTGGTCCGCCTGCCGAGTAGCTGCAAATGCTGTCAGCGAGGTGACCTCCTGCCGCCGTATTTGCCATTCTGCATTCCCAGCTCCCACCGATGCCTACAGAACAGCACGCCACGCAGCCGGCTGGATCTTACGCAGGGCTATGAGAATAATAAAGTGGCTGATTGCGCTCACCTCCTCTTCCTCACAGCCCTCTCGCAGACCCCCACCCTTCAAGTATCTCCCTGGATGGGGAATTCTACCCGTGGCTGCTGTTTGAATCCTTTTGCGATGAGGATGGAGTTCTTCTGGCCAGCGACTAAAAATAAAGCAAACGGCACTTGCCAGCACCTTCCTGCCACCTCACCCGCTGTATCCGTGGCCCTTCAGATCGCACAACAGCGCCCTGCACGCCCAGGAAGCCCCCCACTCACGTCCAGGGCATTCAGTAGCTGCACACTGCTGGCTTGCTCAGGTGCTAGGAAATTCCCCACTTCCCCACAATCAGCACAGAAAAGCTCAGCCTTCCCAGGAACCTGGATCCCCGGTAAAATGAGGGTCAAATATTTTTCCCCTGGTTCTCAGGAACGTCATGCCTTTTTGGGAAGTCACCTTCCGTACTTAACGATTCCCCACAAGCCTATGCACCCGCAGAAAATTGCGCTCAGAAGTGGCAAGGGGGAAAACAACGCTGTACACTACCTGTGGATGCATCCCAGTGACAGGGCTGCTGGAAGATGGACATTAAAACCAAGGGAAATACTTCAGAGCTCGGGGTAAATGCCGTGAGATCTTCTAAGCAGAAGACGACCGCCATTTAGTGCCAGTCAGATACTCATAGAGTGAAATACATGTAGAAACGCTCATTAGTCACTCCCAGCATGCTGGAAATCTTGAAACAGATGTTCCTTACGTGGCAGATCGTGTGGTTCAGATGTCCCTCAGTCAGTCATCTGCCTTGGCCTCTCAAGGGACAACGTCCTGTTTCACAGCGTTACCTCCGAGAGCTTGGGAAAGCAAACGTTACCTCATACGAAAAGCAGTTCCGCAAACAGAGCGACCACCTCGTGCAGGCCAAGTGAAACACAAACAGTGACGGGTGTCAGCCTGGGGTCCGCAGGCACTCATCACTTCATCCCTGTGAGGGTCACAGAGCCCTGGGACAGGCTGCCCAGAGAGGGGGGAGTCTCCTTCCCTGGAGCCTTTCCAAAGCCCCTGGACTTGTTCCTGTGGGATCTGCTCTGGGTGATCCTGCTCTGGCAGGGGGTTGGACTGGATGATCTCTGGGGGTCCCTTCCGACCCCCACCACGCTGTGAATCACTGCAGCATCTAAGATCACAACTATGATCATCAGTGGTGCAGAAACATTAACGGGCATCTCAGAGCTGCCTGGCTGATCCAGATATTTTCAAATACATTCAACAGGTCAAATCTGGCCATAATTTCCCAGGGGTGGATCAGGACCCATAGAGCCAAGACCTACAGCAACCTTTTGCCATAGAGACAGGAGGAACTGAAATGGTAAGCTAACTGGGGGGGCAGGCAGGACACCCTAAATGAACACTTACTTGATTTTTCAGTCTAAAACCAGCATTCAGCCTTTCCCTCCTCTTCTTGCACATGTTCATAAAGAAGCTGCACTGCGCAGAACCACGAGACCATACCTTCTGCTGTGGTCACGGCTAAATACTACTCATCAAACTCAACCAAACACTCTTACTGGTGTTTGGCTACTCTAACTCAAACCTTCATGTCACTATTTTGTTTCTTTTGCACCTCGAATCAAGCAGAGAGAAACCAGCACACAATGTAGTCCCATAGGGTATAAATAAGGCAGCTCTACCATCAAACCAGGCTCTCCACCTCCCTGACGACTGTTCTTTCCAAGCTCCAGAATATAATTACCCCTCGTACCCAACCATGTGCCAGAGTTAAACTAACCAAGCATCGTAACACAATGTAGTTCCTCGAACCAGCTGAACTTCCACACCGTTTATCCCTCTGCCACACGTAAAGGATCAAATAGGTATCAGGTAAACGTGACTGTCCTGGCTCAGGGAAAAGGCAGGTGAGGGAGAAGATGCTATAGATGTGTGCTGGGTTTGGGTGGTGGGGTTTTGATAGCAGGGAGGGGCTATGGGGTGGCTCCTGTGAGAAGCTGCTGGAAGCCATCCTGACTCCAGGCTAGACCTGCCTCTGGCCAGGGCAAAGCCAATTAATTAGTGCCTCTGTGACTAACACATGTAAGAGGAAAACAGAGAGACCTGGGAAAGAGCCAGCAGTGGGGTGTGAGAAAAACAGGGCAGACCCCCAGGTCAGTGCAGAAGGAGAGAAAGGTGTGCCCTGCAGCCCATGGGGAGAGGGCAGGCTGTGTCCTGCAGCCATGGAGGGTCACAGAGGGCACAGACCCCTCTGCAGCCCAGGGAGTACCCCACACCAGAGCAGGGGGATGCACCCAGAGAGCCCATGACCCCACGGGCAGCCCAGGCTGGAGCAGCTGCTCCTTAAGGACGGCACCCCGTGGGGGGCCCACACCAGAGTAGTTCATGGAGAACTGCAGCCATAGGAAGGGCTCACATGGGAGAAGGTGGGGGGGGACTGTGTCCCGTGGGAGGGACCCCAGGCTGGAGCAGAGGGTGAGGACCCACCCCCGAGGGGGAAGGAGCAGCAGAGGCAACGTGGGATGGACTGACCACAACCCTGTTCCCTGTCCCTCTGCACTGCTAGGGCCTGAAACCATGACAAGACGACACACCAGAGTTGGGAGATTTGTGCCCTATTTCTGGTTTTAGCCCCTGAGAGCTGTAAGAGAAGCAGGCACACAGCTCGCTCAGCCATGGCACGGTACGTACCTCCTAAACCAGAGGCAACTCCACTGAAATTTATCTGCTGCCCACTAAATTTGAGCCAGAGAAGACACGCAGCCTTTCATTCAAGTAAAGCTAGGTTTTACTTTCAGAAACTGGGGTTTTCCCTCCCCCCCTCCGTGTCGAACAGGACAAAGGAGAACACACCCCTTGCAAATAATCACAGAAACTTCATCTGTCCAAAATGCAACATTAGGGTTTACATTTAAAGTTTGAAACCAAAAGCATTCTGTTTGCTAAACCTGACAGCAGTACACATCCCTCTAGTTTACATCACTGAACGAGGTTTCATACAGAGATGTTGTCTGAACCTGGGAATTCCACCTGCCAATAACGATTTTTTCCTTTCTAGATAAACATCCAACTCTGAGACACGTAGAAGTAAGAAAACACTAAACAATCTGTTCAAACAAAGAACAAGTTATTCATAGATACCCTTTTGGAAAGCGTTTTAAGACGATGTGGGGAACAGCTGATGAATTTAACAGGGTATTTTTTTTAATATGGGTCAGATTAAGGACTAAGGGTCTCCAAAGAAACAACTGCCAGCACCCACTAAGCTGAGAGTATGGTATTTCCTGACTAGTTCAGTTCAGATCCGTGTCAGAGTCCAGTTTTGCTGCATTTTCCACTCTGAAGTCTTTCCCAAGCCATTGTCTGGAACACAAGGTAAGACAAAGCATGAAATGGGTTTTCCATACAGAGGGAAAAAGACACCAACCCATTTCAGCTGAAGTGAGGGGGAAGATGTTACCATTCACCGTCACCAGATAAGGGGGAACCGGAATCTCCCAGCTTCTGATCCTGGTGCTATGGCCACACCACCTTCAGACTGGTCACTCATGCCATGACCCTCAAAAGGGGGCTAAGTACCACACTTTCAGGGGCATCAAGGGTTCACATCCCAGTCCAGAGAAACACTTTGTAGTGTTATGTTGTTTGCTGGGCCAGGAGTTTGACTTGCCTGTTGGACTTCCAGTCTGTGAAACTTGGACGGGATGATGTGAGAGCAAAAGCAACTCCTACAATACTGGGGATAGGACTTCCCAAAAGAGTCTTTTAGGTGCCTTAACTAAGGTTCCTAAATACTTTCTGGGCAACTCCAGCCTTAGTGTCTTTGGAAGCTGTTGGAGACAGCGCTTCAAGTGTGGCTCTGCCCTACTATTAGTTTCTTTCCTGGCTGTTCGCACCACAGCACAGAGAGAGCTACGATGCTCCCTAGAGAAACCTGAGCTATTAAGAGTAGGCCAGACAATCAAACCACAAATCAGAATGACACGAACCGGCATCTGTAGAAGATGGGAGCGATGCCGTCTCTACCCTCGGCTCAGAGAGGCGCAGCACACTCGGTATTTCAGTGCTGCCCGTCAGCAGATCACGCGCTGGAAAAGCCTGTGAAGTGGCGTGACGGAACGGAGAGAAGCGAGGAGAATTCACGTACGGGCGCGCACACTCCAATGGCTTTGCCACAGCGGTGCTGCCAGGTAAGCCTCAGGTAGATCCTACCAGTTCTTACGATTTCAGTCTCCCAGAGCAAGGAGTAAGATGAAGAATAAGACACGTTTGTCAGAACAAGCCTGGACACACCCCCAGTGGAGAAGACTTACTACTCCAATAAGGAGCCATCCCACTAGGACAGCTGATGAAGGGATACTGGCCTGAGGTAAAGACAGGGAGGGATTATCCTCCACTGCACGGGCTTTTAAGTTGCTAAAAGCGCTTTATAAATTCCTCTGGCACCAGGAGCTACATAAGGAAAACATAAGTTGCTCTATACGAACATAAGGTTGGTTTAAAGCTTTCAAGGAAAGCTCAAAGTCAGTGCTTACAATACATTTTCAATAAAATAAGATATAAAATGAGGAAAAGAGATTTTTGTATGCAACAGCCCATACAACATCCCTCTCTAACAGCTCATTTCAAGCCAGCTGTACCCTCTGAAAGGATTTACTACACTTACACAGGCTGTTTCTCACATGCCACGTAACCAAGTTGCAGGTGATGGAATGGTCAGTGCTGCAATTTTGCATCAGTGCATTCAAAAAACTCCAACAAAGCAAAACACCAGCCAACCCCAAAGAAAGACTCCTGCTTATCCTTGTCCACCTACTTTGTGCTACTCAGCTCGAGCTTAAGCAAAAAAGAACCTCGGTGTCTGATTCTGTGCTCTGTACAGCCCCCTCAGTTGAGGGCACAACCTTGAACCGTGCCATCAGAGAGCTGACATCTGCATTTCTGAAGAGTTAGTACAAAAGATGTTACCCAATAAAAATAAACTAGTTCTTTGGGTTTCTGCAAGACAGTTCTAACCCAGCATTCCGTTTGCCTGCTTTTTGTCACACAAAAGGCCCTCAGCTGCCACCACTGACTGCATGCAACAAAGAGGCTGCATTCTGCTTTGTTTAAACACAGCTACACCAAACTGCTTTAAGCCACTGTAGAATTTAACGGCACTTATTCTTCTGTGCCTCTTGGAAACACATTAACGCCATAATTAGGGCTGGCAAATCACTTGCTACTCATTAGCTAAGAGAAACAGAAGCAAATTTGAATTGTGTTTAAATGGACTGCTTGTTGTGCATTGAAGGTGAGCCAGCCATTCTCACCAGTGGGAGACAATGGAAGGCTCCAGACACGAATAAATATGCAGAGAGATGTTTATTTATGAACAAATGCACGGACCTCCAAACAAAGATACCTCCTGACAGGCACTAAATATCCTTCTAACCCTGAAAGGATCCAACGCTGGGGCCACACTGCTATTGTGAATCCCAAATTCCATCTTTAACCTTGACCCCCATTAGTGTGAGCATGTATGGAACTGAGTAAGCTTAAAATTTAAGAAAGACGATGAGTATCTCTCAGAGCAAAAGCCCAAAAGGTTTTTAAAGGAGAACAGAACGTGATCAGAGACAATATGACTCTTCAAAACAATGGAAAGCACATATAAGCAGTAGTAACTCAGTAGCAGCACTGGACATGTCAGTCACAGCTGGTTTACTATGAGCATATTCACCTTGAGTTATTTGCAGTACAAAGAGCTTTCATACGACATGTCGTGGAATCAAAATCAACTACTAAACTGGAACATCTTCACTAAGAACACAGAAATAAAATTGAGGTGCAAGTAGGTCACCCTTCAGTCCTCTCACTCCTTTCTCAAGCCCGTGACCAGGAGTGCTCTGTTTCGGAAAATAGCCTCCACGAGGAAGGACATTCTAGCATTTAGGAAACTGGCCAAGACTGGCAAATATGGGTTTGATTTCTTGCTCTTGCAAGGGTTTCCAGTCTAGCTTGGAGCATATCACTAGGGGGATTCCAACAACCTCAAAATCAAACCCGGTAACAAATTTAGCATCAAATTTTCATTAAAGAGTAGCTGCTTAGCCAGGAAGTATCGAAGTCCACCCACAGGTATACTTTCTACCTTCCAGTTAATGACATAAGAAACACTCTGTTTTGGAGTACAACAGCATCTCAGCCTTGCCACTGGTGGCCAGCTGTCTGAGAGAGGTCCCCAAGGGACACCTCAGGGAGACTGGGTAGCAGACTCCCACCACCTGCTCCAAAGGGTGCTCTGGTTCCTGCTGTGCAGTGATACCTTGGGGATCGGACACGCGGGGCGTGCTTGCTGTAGACAAGCAGCGGAAGCAAACAATCATGGAATCCCAGAGTGGTTTGGGTTGGAAGAGACCTTACAGCCCCCCAGTGCCACCCCCTGCCACGGGCAGGGACACCTTCCATAGCCCAGGGTGCTCCCAGCCTCATCCAGCCTGGCCTTGGGCACTCCCAGGGATGGGGCACCCACAGCTTCTCTGGGCAACCTGTCCCAGTGCCCCCCACCCTCTGCGGGAAGAATTCCTTCCTGATGGCCCATCTCCATCTCCCTCTTTCTGTTCAAACCCGGTCCCCCTTGTCCTGTCACTGCATGACAAACCGCACGTCTGTGTAGATCGCAGTGGTCACACCAGCTCTGTGGCGTCTGTCCCTCGCTCCCACACCAGTGTTTGAGAAAGCAGAAGTGGTCCGGGCGAGGGGCTCAGGCACCACAGTAACAGGACACCCTACACCGATGGACAACACCCCCGCTGGGGACTGACACAGGCATGAAAAGGAGTGGAGTGCGGGTCTTACGCAGCCTCTCCCAGGGCATGGTCCAACGGGAGAACAAGCCCTAGGGACTGCAGCGTACTCCAGCTAAGGAAAATCCATCAGTCGGATAAGGTCTGGCACACCTGTACTTAAGGTCTTGAAGCAAGTAACACCACCACAGAATAAAATGTGTTTTCTATTGTGCTACATGAGGCCAATATTGTGATTAATTTTACTTGACATTTTCCACTTCATATCATTACTTTTTCATCAAAATGGAAAAAAATGCAATAAGAAATTCCCCACGGAAACATTTTTCCAGCGTGAAGAATTTCTATCAGGGATTCTTGCCAAGGTACAAGTTTAGCATGGAACAATCAAACACAGTCTTACCTGTAGCTTTCTGCCCTCCCCACCCTGCCTGCTGAGGGTAGTTCTGGGGTTCCACCTCCTCCTCCGTCCTGTTTGGGGTAGTACCATGATCCACAGTGTTCCGACAACAAACGAGCTCCGGGTTTGTTTGGTTTTCCTTCACCCGCCCTTCAACTCTTGTGAGGGTTAGCTGCAGCTCACATTATCAGAGACTGTAAATCCCTGTCGCTACCGTGTTCTAGTTTTACAGCTGAAGCCCAAAGTGAGTAAACAAGAAGCTGAAGAACTATAATGAAAAAAAGATTCCTATCTTGAACTTTCATCTCTTGCTTTAGGACCCCCTGGTTTTACTCTAGTCTCCCCCTGCTCCCCTGCCAGAGGGACAGCCGGAACCTTTGCAGGACAACCAGCAGCCGCCAGATTTGTAGTTAAAGGAAACGGCCCTTTCCCATCTCCCCCTGCTATCGGACAACCACGCGAGGCAGAACCAGTTTTGCTCAGCTATTTTGAAGGCCCTAACACTGAAGTGGGGCGGCAGTCGGGGACCCCAACAAGCTAGCAACAGCAATGCTGGTTAGAAACTGGCATTCCTTCAGAAGTGCTGGAAGTTCCATGCCACTGGCTTACTTTATTTTAGCTTTAATTTAGTTATTGATGACACAAATACCCTTTCATGGAGAGGAAATTGTTTGGGGTTTCCCCCCCCTCCCTGACTTATGCTAAATCTGGACATACATTGCACGTCTCAAGTCTGGCCCACGTGCCTGATTCCTTTTAATGCGGAGGAGGGAGTAGGGATGGTACCATACCTCATTCTACCCCAAACGGACTTAAAACCGGCCAGCTACACTGTGGCACAGCAGTTTGAAGGCTCCCCAGGAGTTCTGCAGTTTAGACACAGCTTTAGCACTGTTGACGGATAATTCCATCACAGAACTGTGCAGCCACAACCAGACACGTTCAGGAGTGGCTACGGATGCTGCAGGTACAGTTCCTCAGCTGTTCATCCAGAGGTAAAAAGATGATAACACGGTCAACTCGGTGCGTGACACCTCAGCTGAAGAGCTGCCAGCAGTTCCTCACGTGCACCTGCAATTCCTACTGGGTTTAACACTTGAAATTTTGTCCCTTAAGACAAGTTGGTTTAATTTTTTCTTATAAAATGGTAACACCAGTAAATAGAATCACAGAGAATGGTTTGGGCTAGAAGGGACCTTAAAGCCCCCCCAGTGCCACGGGCAGGGACACCCTCCACTAGCCCAGGTTGCTCCCAGCCTCATCCAGCCTGGCCTTGGGCACTGCCAGGGATGGGGCACCCACAGTATTACATCTCAAAGTAACACCATATATTTAGAATAGGTTTTGAGAAGAGGACCTAACATTTATTACAGGAATTGGAAACCGTCCTCCTTTAACATACACTGGAATTCTGTGCATCTCCCTCTCAGTCCAGCAACAGTCACAAATGAAGATGGAATATCACACTACGGAGATCCAGGGCCTGTTTCTCAGCCAGGTCACCATTGCCAAGTGCTTCCCTGGGACAGCTTTTGAGAGCAGAAAGAGGCATTTGGTCATAGTTCTGTGCATACAAAAGTCATTAAGACTTTTACTTACACTTTATACATACTAATCAGCCACAAGCAGCCCCACACAAGCCATGATCAAGAACAGAATACTCAGACTTAAAAATAAAAAAAGCTTCTCCTTTGAGCTATCAGCAACTCGAGGACACACCAGGAAGCGGTTATTTAAAGCGTTTTCTGATCTCCACCAACAAGTTTGCTGCTAAATGAAAAAGAATGTACAAGCAGCAGCACTTTCTGTTCTGGCTGCTGAGGAAGAACAGACTTTCCCATTCTTCCTTTTCAGGGAAGGATCGCGTATACTCGGAGCAGCGCAGGAACATCGCTGGCACCGATGTTCTGATGATCCTTTCCCACAGATGACCCCCTTACCTGATTATGGTTATTGCCTTAGCACTGGTTTTGCTAGTCTATGTCACTTCTAATTTGGGGGAATTTTCCTGCCAGCCAAGAGGATTCATGACTTGTCAGCACTATTTGAAACTCAACCCCAACAATACAAAGAAGGTTCCTAAAATAGTCCATTAATACCAGAATGAAATCGGATATCTGCCTGGGCTCTTCCAGCTCTGTCTGATCCCTGCTGAGCAGAACCCAAAAGCTGTATTTTCGTTTACTATGCATCACGTAATGCCTAGCTGTGGAGAGATGGGCTTGGTGTACGCACCTGTGCTAACCCGACCTCCGAATCCACCGAGGAGCAGACTACGAGCGCTCATTCCCTCGACTGCTACCTTAATGAACTGCCCACCAACCCATTAGCTCCTGGAAAGAATGCTACACAACGTGAGAGAGTAAACGCACACCGCAGCGTGGACAGATGCAAAAGTCCGGTGATTTACAGCACAGCATCCACATCCAAAAAGAAAGACCCGTTCTTTTTGGAAAGAGATGCTGGATCAGACTGGGTTGTGACCGTAGGTGTGTCACCTGTTATGTCAGGTAGCTGGCACAGGAGTAACCTTTCGGTTGGGCACCCCCACAGGGAAGAAAGAAGTTATTTCCTTTTAACTGAACGGTATGGGAAGGGTTTTTTTGTTCAGTTGGGTTTTTTTAACCTGTGAAGATGTTCTTAAGCAAAGGACTTTGGAAACAATCAGAATTAGTTAAGTAAAATGTGAATTAATACATAAGTCATCAGTCTAAAGTCTATGTATCACAGACATTTATGTGAATAAAGCTTTAGTAGGGTACATTTTCGCTGCGTCACTAAAATCTGGCAGTCCTGAATGATGAATAAATAAAATCTAAACAAAGCAATATCTGAGGAGGACGCTGTGATTTATGAACCGTAGGTATGACACTAATCCCAGTGTCTTAAACAACTCATGCAACCACAAAAGTGATTCAGAAAATGTGTATTTCTGAAAGATGGAACATCTGGTGTAATTTTTTGAAGCCACAAGCCCCCTCCAAACCTCTAGAATAATGTATAGAGCCAATAAAGCCAAAAATATAAAAGCTGGGGCAAATATTTGGGGTTTTTTAAAATCAATTAACACCACATGAAGAGATTAGTTCAGCTATCCAAAATCTCTCTTATTAGATGTTAACTTCAGACAACTTTCATTTATTGAGATCAAAACTTCTGGAACTCTCATTAAAGATAGGTTTTGGTAAAATGGCAATACTCTATCACCACATCGTTATGTTCCTCATGAAGATAAGCTGCGTAACACCAAGTTTGTTAACTGCTTTACCAAAATCCACAAAGCTACCTTTTAAAACTAACAAGGAATTCCTTTTTGAGGCCTTCACTTGGGACCTTCTGCCTTTTTGCTTCTCCAACGATTTAACAAGGGGAGTGGATGGAAGATGGAGGTGAAACTCGCAGAGACGCAGGAATACATTTTCTCCCAGCTAGGAAGGCTGCCCGGTAAATCTTTGAGCAATAAAGGCATATTGGCAAAAGTCCTTCCTGTCCCCTGAGAGCGTCATCTGGATTGCATTCTCTCTAGCACTGGGAGTAAACCACTTGTAAAGAAAGAGTTCCCTTATTAGGGTTTTTAAAATTTATTTAAAGAAAATAGCCCCCTACAAGAGAGAAACTGTTGTGTGGGTTTCTCAGGACCCAGAATGAGCTTCACAAGTTTCCCAGAAAGGCTAACTGGTTTGGTTTATACTCTTGTAACTGGCTTGCTCTATAACCTCAACGTGTGGCAAGAGTCCTACGTATCCACAGGTCTGATCACGACATTCCCCCACGGTGAAATTGCTACAGGGCAACAGCACCGATAATTCTGCAATACAAGGATGGGAATAGGGGGGCCAGAAATCCTTGGTCTCCCAAGTTCTTTAGTTGGACGCCCTGATAAAGGGTCTCGGCTGTAATCAGTATTTCCCCAGCACAAGAATTTTGAAGAAAGATGCCAAACCAAGTAAGTAAATCACTACAGCATACATTCCTTCAGTGCTGATCCACTAACAATATCAAGGGAAAGGGTTTTTTCCACCTCTGCAACTCCAACCGAGAAGCGATGATTTTGGCTGCAGCTTAAGCACACCTCGGAGTAGGCTTTGGGATGTCTATAACCATGGAGGACAGAAGTTTATGGCGCCTGCTCCGCTCTTAATGTTGGCTCTCACGGGGCCCGTGGGAGACCCTCTGACAGCAAGCAGGTTAGAAAGCAGCTGTAATTACGGTTGCTCCGAGGCTGCCAGATACTGCACATGGGGCAGGACAATGCCCCATTCTAATATTCAGCATGTTGTCTGCCACCACAGGTTTTACATTGTGATGAAGAAGCAGCACAGGACTAAGACATCAGACAGTATGAGTATGGGGGGAATGTCCAGAAAAAACCCAGCCCAAGGTCATTCCGGCAGCAGCGTGGCAGGAACCGAGGGCACACGCACTGAACAGCCATATGGAGCGATACACGGCATTCAGGCACACAAGTCCAGTTATGGTGATGTCTGGGAACCCCACTGTAATACAGGGATCTCCAAGTTGGCAGTATTTAACTCTGAGCTTTACAGCAAACTTTCCAGGGGGGCTCTAAAGCCTACTCTTTCCAAAGAGACTTTTCACATCACTGCCGACTCTCGCTGATCGCCCCTGCACGCCCTCTCTGCCTTTCACAGCTACTAGTGCACTGAAAGAAGTGCACCACCCCGCACCAAGGCCACCCGCTCAACAGCCGCTCCAGATCCGACGCACGTCGCTGACAACGGAGCCGTCGAGACGCCCCGACGTCAGCTCAGCCAGATCTGACACATCGCTGACAGAGCTGTCGGGGCACTCCACCATCAGCTCAGCCCTTCGCCCTCCAGAGGGATTTGTGATCTACATTTGGTACAGCTCTCCGAGTACATGCAAACCATCTTCCCCATCTCTCTAGACTGTATCCTGACCTCCAATTAATTCCTGACACAACCGTCTGGTTCATTAATCTCTCCTGCTGTTATTTTACGGTCACCACGTATCCACGTGTCGGATAACTCAACACTTTCTTACCAGCTCCTGGCGGACTTTCCTCCAAAGTTATTTCCTCTCCTCTGAGCACATTCCGTTGGCTCCTATCGAGAGGGTCAGTGCAATACGTTACATCAGCGTCGATGAGTTGGATGTTCAAACGGAAGGGAAGCTGCTTCGATTTGCTGCTCATTTATCAAGACCGCATTTTGTTTGTCAAAGGATGTTGAGTCAGTTTGGAAACTCCGAGGTAGCACTACATGTGAAAAATGTTACAAGAACAAATTGGCTCCTGTTCTTTAGTATTATTTTAGTTTACCTTAAAGTTTTAAGAAGGAATATGGTAATTTATGAGAAATGAGTTGCAAGAACAAATGCTATCAAGACAGGGAATGAACCCTGAGATTCTGCACTGGAAGTTATGTTGCTGGCCCCAGCTTTAGACGCCCATGCCAGATCCATTATCTCCTCCATGACAAAAACCACTCAGCACTGTTTGCTCACCAGACATAGTTCACTACAGCTAATAAAGCTGGAGGACTTCGCGCAGGTGAAGAATTAGTTATGATGTGGTTTGGAAGCCAGTGAAGGGGAGTGGCGGTCTCATATTCTGCTGGAATAGTTCAGCTACTAACCACCAAAAGGGAGCTCACTTCTTGTATTTGCCCCAGTGCACAAAGCTGGATTGTCAAATGGCAAGTCAGTAGTCTTAAACTATGGGTTTAGTGCACTCCTAATGATTTTTAAATAAACACAACACCTACATTTCTGGGAACAAGGCCTCCTTCCTCCAAGAAAAGGAGAAATTCCTCCTTGGATAAGGCCTCGCCTCTACTCTCTCCACGCTCAAGTAGGAGGCTTCAGCCTTCAGACAGCTGACTGAATCTTTATCTTAACACTGTTCTACCCTACCTTTGCTATAAGTTTAGAATTATGCATAAAATGGATAAGACCACTTCACTCCAAGCTTTTTGCGCATCATTGCATCTCTCAGCATCTCCCCCACCGTCAGTATAACATGCTGAATCATAATGAATTGGAGCCCTTGAAATAAGGGGGCTGGGGGCTACATTGAAGATGTTCTATACACTTGTCTCAAATTATCATATGCTGTTTCTTGAAAAATTCATATGGTTTGAGCAGCTAATTAAAAACGCTGTATTATAAGCGCAAATACACTTTAAATAAAAATAAAACACGAAAACCAAGTTAAACTATGCTACCTAAACATGTCTTTAGCACAGCCTTCATCTGGAACAATGGACATAGATAGTCTTTCCCTTTTTACTAGTAGTTTGGCACAATCCTTCATTCTTTTACCTTAGCCACGAATGCTTCTGACAGCAGACACTTGGCTGGGAAGCTGGCAGTCCAGCTGTACGTACTGCTGTAGGCGGTAACAGGCAGCATCTTCACCTTTCCACAGAGGGGGTTCCAGCTTTATGGTGAAATAGCAGACCTGCCTCTGCCATCACACCCCCTCCTCTGTGCCGGTCCCTGTACCGTGCCGTTTCAGGCCCAAGCGTTCCCTCCTGAAGCCAAATAGCCTAGAGATGAAACAACTATTGTCTGCACAGTAAAGCCAGCAGCGATCTTGGCCCTTTGCCTTACCGTATCTAGGAGCATCCACTGAAGTCATCTGGACGGAACTTATTTTTCCTCTGCCCTTAAAAGGTTGCACTCCACTTGGTGGTTAGGTTACAAACACCCATTTGAGCACACAGCACAGAGGAAAGTGAGAAAAGCTGGAGGAATCCCAGATCAGATGCCTAATGTTGCCAAACTTGACGTGATAGCAGAGAGACCACCAGAGTCATCCATCTTAAATGCCAAATTAGAAACAAGGCAGTAATTTGACTAGTGGAATTCTTATTTCACTTCCAAAATTGTCCCCAGAATTTATCCTGTTGCACAGAAGTGAGGGAGCCGGTTTTGTAACAATTGCCACTGATAGCAAGAAGCTTGCCTGTCTATCTTCCTTTGCAAGAGTTTCATAAAGCGTGGTTAAAACACCAACATTTTTGCCACTTCAGTGATCAGACCTAAGCACTGATGAAAAGCAAAACCGCCCTGATGTGCCAAGATTGCTACTAAACCAGCTGAATTTCAGAAGCCCTGAACACTCAGATCTCCTGCACTGGGGAGGGCAGAAGCAGCGACATCTTTGTCTGCGCCTCCCCCTTCAGGCAAGCTCAAAGAAATCTTTCTCAGCAAGTGTCATGACTACCCCAGGTTGGCCAGTGACAGCAAACCCTCTCCAGGCACGAGCATCCACAGTCCAGGTGCCACGCAATAATTCCAGAGCTCATCACTACTGCCCACTGATGTTTCACTGCGTCAGCAACACACCAGTGGAGGCACCTACTGCAGCAACGTATGCCTGAAAGGAGCTCGTGACGCAGCAGTAAAGCACTGGTTTACCATTCATTTCATGGCAATCCTCAGTTTTTCACATGGCAAGACACATCACCGCTGGCTACTGTTCTCCCCGTGGCGCTGAGGGTGTCCAACAACCTCTGCTCATCGCACGCGTGTCTAGTGAGGTCTCGGGTTAGTCTTAGGTGCAACTCCAAGTTGCGTACAGAGGTTTGTGCATGAGAGCAATCAACCTCCCAAGCGTGGCAATAAATAAAAAGCGTGAGGAGACCCAGGCAGGTACGCACACCGTACAGAAAAGCAACATAACCTTTATTTACTCACTCTAAGCAATCTGAGTGCTCTAAGGCTTTCTGGACAGGGACGTAACACCTTCCTCAGCAATGCAAAAGTCGGTTCACAACCACGGAGCCACCATCATCACTTCAGTAACAACTTGGCAGTTACTCCTGGCTACTTCGGTTTGCTTTCTCGACACACATACTTCTGTTTCAGGCTGTCACGCCGGGTTAGCGCTCCGAGCCTCGTATATATTGTATACCGCCAGCTACAAAGCGATGCTACGATGGTGAAAGACAAAGCGAGGACGTCGGGAGTTTCTTGGGGCATTCCCATCTCGCTTCCTCCTTCTCGGCCTTTGCTGCAGTTTATGTTGCACTAAATTCAGGCTTAAGCCCGAGATTCTGGTAATCCACCAGATGAATAAGAGGCCGACTTTAAAGGCATTTTTCAGCAGAGCTGTTAGTGGGTGAGCCTCAAAGGCATTGCTGAAAACACCCAGTATCGTCACTAAACCTCAAGTCTTTGTGAGTCTTTTCGGAATCAGCTGGCATCTTGCTCTTTCTTCTCCCAAGTAACACGAAACATTTCATGCTTTTGGAAATTCAAAAGCAGTGTCAGTGGTTTTGTTTAAATTCAGATGAAATCCTAAGTGGCTACATCTGCCTTGATTAACATTGCCTGCGGCACGCGTTTCCAGCGAGACTCGGACCTGAGAACACATGCCAACCGTTACCGGTATCTTGCGGAACGGGTACCACCTCAGCGTGCGGGTTGCTGTACACTGCTGAAGCAGACCGCAGGTCACACCACTGACCAGCCCAGGCGAGAGCTGTGCTTAAAGCTGTCCACCCACCGCCGTTAAATTCTATAGTAATTTTTAAACCTGACTTGTTATCAACATAAGAAAAAGATGTTATTCCCAATGATGACAGGTGGGGTTTTTTTGATAGTTAACATTTAATCTGACATCAAGTTGCTTTCAATTGCATTAGGAATTGCACTGATTTTCCCAACTAATCAGCTTGTCTTAGCAGAGGAAGATGAGAGGTCCCAGAGATCCAGTATTCAGTTATCAGCGTGTTTCTACTTGATCAGTTTGCTGAATCAGCATCGTTCATTCTCCCTGCAGTGACTCTAGACCTCTCCCTCACAGGCTGCTATCCCTTTCTTCTAGAAGTGACTCAACAGCAGCTTGTACCCTCCAAAAGACATCACATCGCCTCTCTCGTGGGGTGGATCTACTCCATGACCACACAGATCCGTCAGGGAAGCACGCCTGCGGACACGGTCTGTGCCCACGAACCGGGCTGATCAGCACTGAAGCTCCGACTATCGATTTTGGTGTCATTGTTGTCACAAACAAAGTTTAGTCCAGCTCGTGTGCAATGACACACAAGTTTGTTATTGACAATGACCAAGAATTCAGTGGAAGATCAGGAATTATTCCTGTTGTGTAGCATCACAGCTCTCTAGCTTGCAGACAGCCCGAGCAGTAACTCTGCTCTGCTGCAGCTCATAATGCTGCCATACAAGACAACGATGCTGGGAAACCTCACCCATTTGTTGTGCTGAGGTTTTCCGATGACAACAACATTAAACCACGAAGCTGTACCTGCGCTGATGCTGTGGGCTGGCACCCGATTCCTCTTTAAACCCAGCGAAATGACCACTTGCTCTATGGGGTGCCTGCAAATTCCCTGACCCTTTTGCTCCACGCAGTGCTGGCTCAGCAGCTGATACTGCTTTCACCCATTGCTGAGCCAAACACCAGCTAAAGCCACCTCCTTTACCCAACGGAACAATTGAACCGAAACCGAAGGGCATTTCTGACTCTGATAAGAACCCAGTTGATGTGTTCAACAGGAAGATACCGTTGAACACCGGCGTTACCAGGACAAGTGTACAGACACGCTTCCCGCAGAAGGAATTGGCCGACAGCCCAGTGTCTCCGTGCTACAAACTTACTCTCAGCAACACCCTTCCATTGCTTTAAAGATAGATGTGCAGGTCCTTAAGATACCGCCCGCCAGCAGCCGGCCTGTAAGGCAGTTTTATACTGCACCTGGCATCGTTTAAAGGCTCATTTTTCTTTCAAGTCACTGAATTTTAAATGTAAGAGTGCAACAATGGCCAGACTTCCATTGATCTAATTGCTCACCAAATTCTAGAATGACAAGTCTCTCTTTCTTGCAGTTATATTAATTTTTTCAGGCATTCAGCTTTCAGAAACTGGATGCATGTAAGTTACTGGGGGTGAGTTTTGGCTGGCCTCATGATTCCACAAATAAAATAACAATGGAGAAACTGTGTCTGGGTTTGGGGAGAGTTTTTTCCTCTAAATGATTATTAAACAAGTGTAATTTGTGGTCTTTCTAGAGATTAAGTTGATGGAACGATCACCCACACTCTCACTCAGATAGGCCAACGCTTCTGCTGATGTGGCAGTGTGACAGGACTTTCCAAGAAATCACCAACCAAAACACAAGGACAGTCAGTATTTCATTTCCCTCCATATTATCTTGTCTTCTCTGCCTTCGTTTCCCAAGGAACCGGACGGCTGGAAGCGCCTCCGGGGCTCCGTACAGAGCTGCAAGACACCCTCGTGCGCTATGGCAATGCCAGGCTCCCTTCAGGGTTTGCTGCTGCTCTCTACAACGCCCTTAACTGGAGGATTCTTGTCGCTCTCGTCCCATGGGGTCAAACCGGACAACACCCTCTTCAAAAAGATCCATCTACCACGCATTAAAACCAAAGCGCTCTGGAGCCAGCCTAACCAGCCGGGGTCACAGCCCCCTCCTACGCCCCTCGCTCACAGCGGCGGCAGCTCCGGAACGCGCAGGCTCGCGCTGTGCTCGGGCGGCTGTCGCAGTCCTACTCCGCTTCCCAGCTCCACAGAACCCCGACCTTCAGGGAGCGTGGAGTGCACGACAGTCCTCGCCCTCCCTCGTTCAGCCGCCGACTGCATCGCTCCCTGCGGCAAGAGGGGCCAGAGCACTTGTTTGCTTCCCAAGGGTAACACGGGACCTCGCCCCTCCTTGGGGCACTTCTCCACACGTCCCACAGCCATTTATCATATTGTGCACCCATTGCTTTCCTAATGCCCTATAAAAAGCCAGCATCCTGTTTGAATTATGCAACACAAAGGCCTGGGCATTTCAGGAGAAGCACATGGGGGAAGGGGGAGTGTTTGGGTTTTTAATTTCTTCTTTTCCCCTCCCACCAATTTTTTTTGTAAGATAATAGACAGAATTCATCTGAATTTTCCTGCACATATTTACAAATGAAAAAATCTAATAGAATTTGTTACTCTAAAAGGGCACAAGGAAAGTGCTATCGTACCATCCACTGGAACGCAGAAGAGCCTTCGCAGAGTTGGGACAAACGTCTAAACTCCAGCTCTTAGGAATGTTAAAGTCATGGTAACTTGTCCCATTATTTTTTCCCCCAGCTGTCTGCCCACCCCTGTTAAATTCTGGATTAATTTTTCCACCTGGCTTGTCATCAGCATAATGAAAACATATTATTGTTCCCAACGATGAGGGTAATTATTTTGGGGGTGAGGGGGGTGGGTTTAACACTTAAGCTGTTCATTATCTCTGCAACAACTTAGAAGCAACATAAGCCGATGTCAAACGGAGAACAAAGACAACCCCGTTAACATCAGATTTTGACGTGTTTTTCCAGCATTCTTTAAGCCAATTTAGGGAGCCACTGAAGTTCTTTGAACTATTCACAGAGCAGGGAACTGCATGAAGTAAGAAAGTATGAGTAAGTACTCGCGTGAACCGAGCATTAGTAGATAGCTCACAGGCAGCCCTCCCTGATTTGAGCTACTCCAGTGCTATATACCTCAGCTACTAGCAGCAACAACTTCCAACTGCCCTGCCAGACAAAGCATTTGGCACCAAAACAGCGCAGGAAGATACCCATTCGCTACCATTAGGCAGACGAAGCCATGGAAAGACACGTTAAATATGACTATTACCTAAAAAGATGCTTTCACACACTTCCAGAAGTTAAGGCAGGAGGCTAAGCACTAGTGACCCACGTGACCTGGCCACAGGAAAGGGTAACAGCATGTGCAGCTGCACCAAGCAGAGCATCACCGCGTTTCTAGGGATATGATTATGCTTCCTTGCCTAAGGAACTTCAGGCTGGCTCCAAATTCAGTGTTGGGCAACCTCCTAAGGTCCCTTCCCACCTGACCGATTTTTATTAATGATCCATGCCAGGATCACCATGGCAGTTACAGGGGCTGCTTCTAGCAATGCAGCATCTCCCACAATAAAAAGCATCTGGTTCTGCAAACAAGTGAGACCCAGGAGGTTTCCTGTCCAGAACCCAGCCCCACCCTCCCCTGAGGTCAGACAAGACCTCTGCGTTATCACCAGGCACGTTTCTAAGGAATAGCACCTCTCGCACTAGCCAAGTCAGTCCGTCTTAACAAAATCCATGCCAGCATATTTGAAAGATTACACGTACAATTCACTACTTCAACGCAATTACTACGATGTTTTTATTGGAAAACTCTTGCATTCCTCAGATTCTCAGTGCTATTCCTTGCTAAGAGACCTACAAGCACCAACATCATTTTTGTTCCCCATCACCAAAACGAGTACAATCAACTCATTGGATACGTCAGGCCTTTATCAAGGTCAAGCCAGGGCTACACAAGTTGCCCGGTAAAAAGCTGCAGGCACCATGTTTATCATAGATTCGATAGAAGAAAACAAAACAAGGAAGAAGGAAAAAGCAGTGGCCCCCCGCAGCAGAACTGAGGAGAAAGTTACTCACTGTATTAGCTCATTGATTCATATTGTCCAAACACACACACTGAGCTAAAGCACTCCTCAGCCACCATTCACCACCCACTCCGGCTACAGGCGACACAGCTGTATCTACACCAGGGTCACCGCAGAAACAGCAACATCTCCACCCCGGTGGGACGGGGGAGCAGAATGGGGAAGGGAAATGACACTCAAGTATTTAATAGCCGTTCAAAAATCTGTTGAGTGTGATTAGTACATTCCAGGTAATAGATTAAAATGACCTCATACTTCAGGCATCTCGGAACATTTAAAGGATTACAATAGGTAAGCATTACTCTAAGGAAGCACCACATGGGATCACTTATTATGAAGTCAGACCTCAAATTAAACATATGGAAAAGAAAAATGCTTTTGTAATTTACTCTATGCCTACGTCTAAAACCTCCTGTTTCATCTGCTGCGCTGCCTGCTCGGTTCCCCATCAAATTGCCTCCTAACCCACTCCCAAGTCCTGTCTGTCTCTTGCTACCCTCGGTCGTGTGCCAGGCAGCCGGAGGCACGCGTCCTGGTGTAAGCGACGCCACCGGGGCTCTGCCTCCCGGACTTACTGCGACCCACACTTCCCCGTGCTCCCATCACCAGCACACCCACCTTACACCAGCGCCAGGTGCTGCTCTTCAACCTGCTGCAGCTGCGCCTGGGATGAGGAGCGTTTCAATAGCTGGGCTAATTCACTCCAACCCAGAGTTTTCCATATCAGCTTCTCTTTTTCTTTTAAACTCAATGACATTTGTATCTTTCTTGTGAGAAGGAGCAAAAAATGAAACTACTTAAGGGGCTGACCTATTTGCATAAGTTCAAAGTGAACTGAATACAGGAGTTAAAAATGGGAATACAGGAGTTAAGGAACACAGCACTTGAACTATCTGCCATTCACACACGGCATTTTAACCCTGGCACAAACAGAAGAGGAACTCACTGAAAAGCACTGACCTCCACACACACCTGAACAAGTCCCTTTCTGCCGTTGAGCTCCATCACCTCCATCTCCCCAGATGCCCATGGCCGACAGAGACCAGAAGGACCCTCAGTGGCAGACACCAACTGCCTCCCTCTCAGCCACAGCATCCCCAGCGCTCTCTTCCCTGCACATCAGGGGACACAAACACACTGCAGAGCTGCGCATACTTGTGACCACAAAGCCCTCTCCAGTCGGTACCTCCAGGACTGTGTCTCTGGGTCACTAAGACTCAAGGTGAGGCATTTAACTGTGCTGGGAAGGTTACCTGACCGACCACGTACCAAAGCATGTGTGACTCAAAGCCACACAGCACTTACCTCCGAGCTGTAGGGCTTGAGGAATAAATCGCTTTTCCTCATGCCAACCTAAACCTGCCTCCCTGCCAGGTCTCAGTTCAGGATTACGGCAGCCAGGCCCTCAGGTAGACTGGCCTCTCCACAAAGCAGCTTGTGCCTTTCCTCCCCTCCAGCCTTCCCCCAGAAAGCTAGCCACATAGACATTGGATCCAGATCCAAACGAGTTGCATCCCTCTGGAGAAGCCCAACTGAAAACCAAACTGACAACTGCTTCCCCCGGCAGCTCACAAGTTCAGACAAGTCTCTAGAGAGCGAAGCTATTTGGTAGCAATCAGAGATGAATTTCTTAGACACCTACAGAAGCAGTTTCATGGAAGTGCTCCGAAGCCTAGATGAGAACCAGCTTTACCAATCAGACCTACAGCCTCAGACGCTCCTGAAAAAGGCGGCAAACCCTGTAAATCCCAGCTCACCCAACAGAGGAGCAAAAGGGCTCAGAGACATTGAGATAAACAGGGACAAATGCCTCCTCCACAGGCAACAGGTACCACAAAATACCAAGACAGTCACAGGGATACAGAGCTGCCCAGATCCTTTTGTGGACCTACAAGCAGAGAACAGGATTTCATCCACAAATACCCCACTTAACCTACCAAGCACCACCCCTTCTCCACCATCCCAATCCATCTCCTCTTCTTCCCCAGCCTACATTCAGAAAATTCCTTCTTTCCTTACCGTAATAATTAGCTCCCGCACCCCAACACCCCCCGTGCTCCAGCGGCCGCTCACTCACCTCCACCACTCAATGCAGAAAGCCAGAGGTGGCAGCTGCTCCTCAGAGGTCAGCTTCTCCCCCAGTTTCATGGCATAAACTACAACTACTGTGCTTCTTCAAAGGAAAAAACACCATGTAGGACAGACCTGCACACACCCACACCCTGAAATAAGGGAGCAAAGCCGTCCCAGGCCTGCCGGCAGCTCCTCCCCGCTGGGATGCCCTCACCTGTGCAGCACAGGTGCTGGGAATCAAGACCCACCTCCCCACTCAACCACGTGCTGCTGGTTCCCAGTGATCCCAGCCTGGTATCAGCAACGCTTTACAGCTGTTACCAATGCCCCTGTGCACCTCTCAACCAACCACGTAATTGTCTTCTACTGTTCTGTTTGCAAGAGCATTAACAAACCCCCTGTTTCAAAGGTGAAAGAGGAGGCGTTCCTCCCAGAGTGCTCAAACTCCCCAGCCCCTCCTTGAATCCTCTTGGTGCCTGACCTAAAGAAAACATTGCAACAAGGCTACGGTTTTCCGTGTGGGAATCAGGTTCCCTTATCTTGCCAATCTTCTTTTCTGTTGCCTCTCTGCTGTTCGGTCTCAAGAATTAGCCCTGGAGAGTAAAGCTAATTAGCCCTCTTCTTCCTGCACTCTAATTCCTATCCAGCTCACTCAGCCTGAGCCACTTGCCTTATACTTTTCCATGCTTTAAGGGTTAGAAAACTACGTTAAAGTAAGAATTTGACATCCCCTTACAAAGCGCGCTTTGTTGGCATTGATGCTTCTAGCAACAGGGCGAAGATACCCCAACAGCTCTCCGCGGTGAGCGCAGGACCACTGCCAAAGCAGCAGCCCCAGGAGGGGGTGAGCCCCATGCACCCGATTCTCCGCAGTTCCCATCCCGTGAGAGGCTGGGCACTTCTCCCTGCTCACAAGTACACGGGCGTGTGCGCTGTGTGAAGCTTGGGGGAGTTTTCCCTGGAATTTGTGACCTGGAGTGATGGACAAGGGGCATCTTTAAGACTGGGAACAGTCAGTGTTTTCCAGCTCCAAAAGAAATGGATCCAGTCTATCAGGAGTCAGCAGAGCGATTTCCACTGGCAACCAGGAACGCCATTAATAACATTCTGAGAAGTGCGAGCAGAATCCCGTCTTCGTTACCTCAGTAATCCTGGAAGGAGGAGAAGCCAAGAAACTTGTGTGTTTAAAATGCCAGTTACATAACTTCATGTTTCACAGGAGACACTCCAGCTCGCCTTTTTCCGTGTACTGCGAGAGGCACAGCTTTCCCATGCATTTCCCTCCCAGCTTGCTCTCTGCTTCACACCTTCCTCAGCACACAGCCTCGTGGCTCTAGGAGGTTGCGCACTACGGTCCATTGCACTGAGCTACGTATTCTCCTACCGTGTAAAAACAGTCACGGGTCGGTTTTACAAGACACTGTAGAGCGAGCTGCGGCTACAGACACACGACACGTGGTTTGGATAGCAGGCATCCCACGCTTTGTTAGCCAAACTTACCTCAGAAGTAGTTCTGCCCCTGCAAACCAAATGCTGAGTTTCTGAAGTTACCTCTTGGCATCCACGTCGCCTCTCTCACTACCTCTGCGCTGATCTCACTAACACACAGGTTATACGGTCCTACATGTGTTCTGCTGTTTCTGCTTCTTAAAAAACATAAGTTTTTGATATGCGATGTAGTAGGAAACGTGGTGGAAAATCCCTGTGGTTGGGCTGAAAACCAGCGGTGCTTGGACCGGCTCAGTTTTCATGCGGAGCACCGTGGAAAAGCACTCGGGAAAATGCCACAGGAGCTGAAGCCTCTCAAGGCCCCTCTTCTCCTTAGACCGAGCTCCTCTTGCCCCTCTTCTCCTTAGACCGAGCTCCACTTGCAGTGCTCCTCCTGCTGTAGAGGAGTCTGTATCTGAAATACAGGCCCCTACAGAGGGCACAGGGGCAGCAGCTAGGATACAGCAATTCCTGACAGGGAAAAATGTTGCACAGACCTTTCTGTATGAGCCGTTTGTCCATGTTACAGCTCAGCAAAGAGCAGATTTCATAGAATCCCAGAATCCCAGAATGGTTTGGGTGGGAAGGGACCTTACAGCCCACCCAGCCCCACCCCCTGCCAGGGGCAGGGACACCCTCCACTAGCCCAGGTTGCTCCAAGCCTCATCCAGCCTGGCCTTGGGCACTGCCAGGGATGGGGCACCCACAGCTTCTCTGGGAACCTGTCCCAGTGCCCCCCACCCTCTGTGGGAAGAATTCCTTCCCCATGGCCCATCTCAGTCTCCCTCTTTCCATTTAAACCCATTACCCCTTGTCGTGTCATAATGAGGTATGTCCACCCCATTAGTGTCTTCCAGTTGTCCCCAACTTATGGTTCCACCTAATGTATTTACTTGACCCTTTTTTGTAAGCGCTGCACCAGGACAGGACGTCCTACGAGAGCTGGCAGCGAACCCTGGATCATTAAAACTCCAGTACTACATTTTGCAACATTTCTGATGAATCACTGGATAAGTATTTGGCCTGAGCATGATTTCTGCAAGCTTGAATTGACTTTTCTCACCCTATTTTCTTGTCCCCTGATGCTTTGATCTTGTGGAAAAGGAAGAATGGGCCATAAAAATGCTTAGACAGATATTCTGGCTTCACAGAACATGTTTTTTCCATTTTGACAGTTTTTAATAAGGTTTCTGATTTCTTGAAGAACTGTAAAAAGAGAAACTGTGATTTCCAAAAAAAAAAGAAAAGCCCAACGAAAGATCTCCAAAAGGGTTATAAAAGAGATCTGAGGATATTCCCGTTAAAGTTCCCCCAGACAAGTACCTCAAGATGTACGTTATGAAACGGGTAGAGGCTCCGCAAAGAATAGCTGTCACTGCACGCCGAAAACGAAGGGGTTTTGTACTGCCACAAAACTACACTCGGCTAAAAAGACCTACAGTGAACGCGTAAGGATTTGCCGAGGCTGGGAAAATACGAAATACATAAACCAGATATTAAATAAGATAAACTCAGAGACTGATTTTGAAGTTAGAAAAATGGGAAGACAGCTGAAACGGAGAGGTAAAGCACTGTGCTGCTTACAGATCATAGAACTCAGTTTTGTTTTCTACTAATACCATTTTTCTACTTTTTTTGGTCCCTGTAGAGTGGCAGAATGGGCACCACTGTTTATTGCCAACTAAGCTACCAATGACTACGGACCCACCTCACAACTCAATTATCCCTTGTGCTCTAGGAAGAAAACAACCAAGATGAGAAAAACAAGCACCCATGACACTCATGAGAAATGTACATCTACTTTTTAAAACCCCAAACTTTCCTACAGATATTCCAAGCTTTCTGATTGCCAAGCTAACAGCTTTGATGAGGAGCAGCAAGGCAGTGAAAACAATGTAGTTGAGGTTTCTTCAGTCATTTCTTTTCTCACCGAGATCCCTTAAAAGGCACATTTCCAAACCGACATCTTGCAACTGCGCACACATTTGTGCTCTCCTCCCAAAGGTAATTTATACAGCCAAATGGTCATTACAGTCCCAGAAAAGGGTCACACCCCAACCTCGCATGCAGTTCCAGCTTCAGTTTCGCGGTTCACCTTTGTCAGGAAGTTTTTGGTTTCTTGAGGAAATATTTTAGCCTCCAAGTTCTGTCCGAGGGTCCTGCTTCAATACAGGCCTCGGCAAAGAAACTTCAGGGAGGAGAATCCCACCCAGCGACCCACGGCTTTCAAAAAAGCAGCAACTTTTCTCCTGATACCTACACGTAACTAACACATCGCACATCGACAAAGATGCGTAGGTACAATCCCAAAATGAAAACCGTCAGGATAACTGCTCTTATCCAGCAACTGCTGAACCCCTGTTCTTCGAAATCCATGGATTTCATACCTGGAACTGTCTGTCAAGCAACACAGCAAGGCCAGCGCCTTTCCCCGCTGCGTATCCAACACGAAGCCTCTGTGACGGGAACCATCTCCCTCAGGCCACAGGTGCAATACCTGAAGTTGCTCCAACAAAGACCAAAGGCTCAATTGTAGTAACTCATCAATCGGGCTCATCTCAGTCAGATACAGGGAAATGAGATTGGAGGGATCAGCGTAAGACAGATGCAACTTAAATCGGCAGTGAGAGAAACACCGCTATGCACCGTCCCACCAAGGCCTCAAGACATCAACAGCAATGCTTGATTTTGTTCAACACTGACTGCAACTCTCAGGTAAATAAAGTAGAAATACAGGAGAATTCCTTTCCTTGGGACCACCAACCAAAATTAAATCCCTGATTGGGAGCGATGGAACGAGAACTTAATAAGAAAGAGGAGAAATGTTCTTTCATCAGCCTGAAAAAGCTGTGAAGTTTATCCACCTCGTCTGCTGTTCTGAGTTACAGAACACCAACGCTCCTTGCTCTTGTGTAGACACACCTAAGAGAAATGGAGGGGAAAAAAGGCACTTAAAGGTAGTGTCTTTTTATCAGTGACAATATTTTTGTCTCCCTTTCCTCGAGAAGTTCAGAAAAGTCCTGCTTTTTATCCTTTCAATAAATAATTTTCTCTCTCAATTCAGCCTACTAAAAATAACGAGAGGAATAGAATACAGCTCTAAATGGGAGTTTATATATCACATGCTTTATGACAGCTGCTTTTATTTCACTTCAGGTTAACAAAGCCTTTGTGCTGCGGCTTCGGAGCTGACCTTACCAAGCGGCAGGACCATTAGCCCTGAAGCACGTGTTTCCCATTTAAGGTTTCGGAGGTAATGTTCTTTGTGAAAGCGAGAGAAATGAGAAGGCAAACTTGAAGGGGGAAAAAAAAAAAGTCTGAGTGTCCTCCTTTTGAACAGAATTAAAGTCAGTTTGGACACTTGAAAATACGAAGTGAGAGGCCACAGCCTTACAGGGAGTTGCTCAGTGCGATCCCTGGAGTTCGAGGGCCCAGCTTCCCTGTAGCATGCCACAGCTCACTGCCGTTTCCTCTCAAGAGGCTGAACATATTTTGCCATCTCAATTTGAAGTGAAAGGTCTCGCTTACATCGATGTTATTTCAGTTTTAACCAGCATTACTCAAACGATTTATAAGCCTACCCAACCAAAAGAGCACTGTTGTAGTTACAGCGAATGAACCCAACGGGGTTACTCCGGGTACAGCCGAAAGGAATCTGACCGGCGGTATTTGCAGCGGTTGTGAGTTACCATCATGCATGGAAATCAAACTAATCTTAACGACGTTTTACCAATGGCACATCCTACCAGCTCAACGCAAGAGCACTGACGTGCTTTTCTCTCGATAAGCGCACAAGGCCCCCGTCCCGCTTGTGTTCAACACCTCCAGCGCCAGAGCCTGCGGAGTGTTCTCCAGCTACTGCCCCAGCCACAAGCTGATGCCTGAAACGCTTCCCACACTCTGTACAGACGGAGAATCTGCAGAGTTGCAGACGAGAGAGTCTACAAGGTTCAAGGTGAACTCAGAGGCCGACAAACGCCGGGAAGAGCGGGACAGGGACAGGGTTTGGTAGCCAGTGGACGCTTTACATTTGGGACCTGGCCAAAGAAAAGACAAACTGAATGCACAGTAAAAGACAAAATCTGTATGATCTGGAGGAAAAGCTGACAAACTCAGTGCTAAAATTCCCGTCTGTGCCAGTGGAAGCTGGATCAAGGTTGCTGTAAACATATGGCCTCTCACTCAAAGCAAGTCTCCCCCTTGAAACACTCTTCTGCAGGGCCTTCCAACAGCAACAGCGCTGGATTTGCTGGAGCTGCAGCCACGTTCCAAAGCCCAGAGGCTGCCCCTGCGCCGTTATCTGGGACCAGCTCAGAATGGAGATGTGGGACTTGCTATTCTTTTTCCCTTTTCCTTTTTTCTATTTTAAAAAAGGAGAGAAAAAGTTTGTCACACCCATGTTTAAGCACTTCAGTTCGTAATTGTAATTCAAAACTGCAACATCCCTCCCTTCCTCCTGACTTCAATGAGAATTCCTGGATGCTGAGCACTTCTGGAAATCAGAGGTGTTATTTAGGGGAAGGAGCAGACACCTTGGAGCATCCCTCGGTGACACTCCTGTCCTAAGCCTCTGAAGTTCCAGCTGCTTTTTGCCCCCAGGACCAATGTTAATTTTCAGCCAGACCCAGAACCAGCTGCACAAAACCTTTTCCTAATCTTGCAGACAGCCTGAATTCACGTTCCCGATGCAAATTTGGTTCAGACGCAAACAGACACACAGGTTTCCTCAGGCTCACAAAATAAAAGGTGTGGTATTCCCACTTACACTGCGCCAGGCTGCACAACCTAACTAGCTGCTTCACCACGTCCGTTTCCTCACACATTTATGTCCTTCACACTCAGGTTAGACTCCTCCAACCAACAAACCGAGTGATGAGCAAAGGAGAGTCCTTCTCCTGCGTCACTCAGTGCAGTGGTGTCTGCCAGCCCACGGCTTCTGCCGGCTTTGCGGTGCCTCTTCCTCACTAGTGCAACGCTGTCCTTTCCTGCTGGGCCTGCGGGCACACGCCTCCACTCTTCCCTTTCCGTTTGGGAAGGGTCTTTTCCCCTGTTCTGATTTTGTTTGATTTGTTTTACACGGTGTAAACCCAGCACTGGAGAAGAAGGAACAACAAACACGTGCTTAGATGACGTTTTCGCCAACAGGTGCTGGTATTCCTTGGCAATATTCCAGGTGAGAAACTACCCTCTGCCTGTCCAGTGGCGTAAGTAACTTCTTACTCCAAGCTGTTGCGTCGCTGTGTTTCACTGGTGACGCAGCCGCAGTTGAGCGACTCCAACGTCTAAATTTGTGGTTTAGGAAGGTTAGGTACATTCAGACCCAAGGAATCGGAAAGGGGCAACACGACAAAAGTCACTCGCGTGCAAGGGCAGACTCGAGCACCCAATACGTCTTATTCAACTTACAGTCTGAATCACCGCATCATCCTTGCACTGAAGTCATAAAAGGCGATTTTCACCACATTACAGTCCAAATTCCCAACTTCCTGTCCATGATTAAATACAAACTGTGGGTAAATTCCCTCTTCTTTCTTATCCCTCTCTTTGTTTTCTTTAATAGCTGGTCTTGTTATCATTAAATGGCATAAACCAGGCCAATATTTAGATTTCTGTTCAGTTTTCTGTGCTTGAATTGCTCATTTTGACTTCATTCTCTTTGATGTCTAGAAAATAACCTTTCTTCATGCTGTTTGTATTCAAAGGCAAGAAAAAAATATGATCTGTGCTTCTTATGGTGTGCTATGAATAAGCATGGACATGTTGGGACAGGAAACGCATCCACGCCACCACAATTAAAAAAGACTAATTCGTTAGCAATGCCGTAATATTCCCCAAATGTAGAAATTCTAAAGAGTGTGAAGTCATCTGCGTAACTCCTCTCTTCAGCTGCCAGGGTCCACAAGCTGAGTCTGGGTGATTAGCAAGGGGAGTGTTTTATTTACTCCTACACTGACGTTACGTGTTCGAAGGATGGAGAAAACACAGCAAAACCGCTGTGCTGAGAGCTTTCACGGAATGACTGAAGCCTTTATCACGCTGCCCGAGCCTCCAGTGAGCTCTCACATCCTACCAGGAGACAACCTATTTACATCCAAGGAGCTTAAGGGGTGGTATCGGAGATGGACCAAATCCCTACGCACAGACCTCTACTGAAAATGTTTAAGGCTGTCTCCGTGGCAACCCACTTACACACGTGCCACAGGGCTTCACTACAGGGCTTCACCACAGGCCTTCAGAGTCCCCTCAGGAAGCACCAAAACTCAAGTGACTCTTCAATTTTACTGCTAGTTTGGCTTTCCTAAGGAAACTGATACTTTAGCCACCGAATCCTGATTGTAGACATGCACGAGAGTACTTTCTCGAAACAGGATGGATTTATCCTTTTGCTAGAATAAGAATTCGCAAAACCAATGTAAAGTCCCAAACTTGTCAGAAAATAACACCCAAAAGAAGATGATGGGAAGGAATTTAGGACGCAGCTCTCCGACAATCTGACAGATGTTAAAACCAGCACATCTTCCACACAAATGCAGTAAATTTATATATAATCATCCAGTTATTCAAATCTGAAACAGGAAAACCAAAACCATGCTTTCTCTTTACACCAAGATTATAAATTAAGACATGAAAATTGGGTCTTGGGAGGTTACGGAAACACTGACAGCCAAAAGTTTTTGTTCCCGCATTACGGTTTTGGTTTTGGGGTTTTTTTCAAACAAATCTGTTCTCTCATTTGAGAAAAATACCATTTCTAAAGAAAGTTTTCTGGGTGTAGACTGAAAAAAATTAGTACTCGTTTGTTCTTCAAGGCCTATCGACGACTTTGTGCTGATGCTAAAATAAGGTTTTGTAAAAACCTTGGATAAAACCCATCGCTGACTACATGAAGGGGAGACGATACTTGATTAGAGCCCATGAACCTGACGGTGGGTTAGTGAGGCCCCATAATCCTCAGCCTTCCCTTCCCACCCGCTATCCCCCTCCGCACAGGGAGCCCAGGCTTGCACCAGAACTGGAAGCACTGGCAAGAAAAGACTTTTTCCAGGATGCCAGATGTCTGAGAGAGGAGGAAAAAATCAAAACCACCCCAAAAGCTTTCTTTGGGGCACAAAGGCTGCTGTCAGCTAAGGGATCAAATGAGGTACCCAGCTCCTCCTGCCTGGAAAGAGTCACATGGAGAAGGCAACAAGCAAAGCCCAGAGGGGGAGGGCGGCAGGGGGAGGGAGGAGGTCTCCTCAAGACTTTGAGAACCTGAAGGAGCAGGGCATGTTCATTCAATCTGTAGTGGCAAACTGGTTTGCAGACTTCAAGGGTGAAAAAAAATGTAAACTGACTTCTGAAAACTTTCTTCTGGCTCTTATTTGTTTCTTTGTGTATTAACACCCTTAACATTTCCAGCCTTTAGCTACCGGTGACTTAACCAGGTAGGGCGTGTGACAGCAGGACTGGGGTCCCGTTTCCACATGGCATGTGCAGCGCTCGGCCTGGGCCCATTTCAGCTGAAGATACCCAGCAAAGGGTTCGCTGCGTGCAGATGATGAAGTCTGCCAAGCAGGGACACAAAACCCATGGAGCAGCCCAGGGAAAACCTGATCAACCTGCAGCTCCTCAGGCCTCGGCTGTATCTGGAGCTTAAGTGTGACTTCCATCGCTCCGAGCTGCACTGGTGCTCACTGGAACCGGGCTTCAGGCTCTGCAGGCTTTGCGCAGACGTTTTTCTTGTCTATGCTTACCGAACTCTAAGTTCAGGAGAGCAAGCGGTGAGGCAGCTCTGTAGTTTGCATCAGCAACTGGCAGATTTCCAGCCGTCAGTCAGGTAACCGTCTATCGCGCTTCAAGCCCTGAAAGATGCCAGACACATTCCACAATTTATAGACATACCACGTTCCCGAACGCAGCGCTGAAGGGAGGAAGCATTGATTTCAAAGGAACACAGACTGGTTTGGGCTGAAGGGACCTTGAAGCCCCCCCAGTCCCACCCCCTGCCACGGGCAGGGACACCTTCCATAGCCCAGGGTGCTCCCAGCCTCATCCAGCCTGGCCTTGGGCACTGCCAGGGATGAGGCATCTTCAAAGGATTCCTGAAAGCCTTTCCTCTGTGAAAAGCAGGTGGGGATTTTTGCCCCTTTTGCCCCCTCACACAGAGAAAGGGCGTCGAAAGGGGTCATTTTTACACATCCTTGAGCTGAAACTCTGCTCTGTATTGCTGACATCCTGTGAGACACCCCTCAGGGATCAGAGCCAGCAAGAGTACCAGAGTGACTAGTCCAACCTCGTGTATCAGTGCTGCTTCTGGGGTTATCAGTGTTACGATGGTTATACCCTTTACAGGCACCACGGGAATATTTTTGGGAAGCATGTCTGGAGTCCTTTGGGTCACTTTTTTGCCCCAGGAGCACGTGAATGGCTGTGAATACGTGTGAATTAATTTTGAGGCTGATCACAAGAAGGTGAATGAGTATGTGTCATGGTTTAACTCCAGCTAGCAAAATACCACAAAGCCGCTCTCACAAATCCCCCTCCCCTCCTCCAGCAGAGGGGGAGAATTGGAGGAAAAGAACAAGGAAGCTTGTAAAATTGAGATAGAAACTATTTACTAATTAAATTAAATTAATATATACAGATACCACTACTAATAAATAATTAAAATAACAGAAAATCAAACCTATGATACAATCTGACACAGTTGCTCCCCACCCACTGACCAGTGCACAGCCAGGTGCTGAGCAGTGAGGGTCAGACCCAGCGAGCCCGAGAGCCGCAGCCCGAGAGCCGTCGCAGCAGACTCCGGGCGAACCCCGACAGCGACAGCACGACCGGGAAAACTAAACAAACCCACCAACTCCCTCCCAGGGAGCCAGCACAGGAGCTGGCAAAGCAGCTGACGCGGGAGTCAGGGCGTGTGAGCAAGTGCCAGGGAGTGAACGAGCAAGAGAGTGAGAGAGAGCGATGGCTGCCGGACCCCTCCCCGCCTGTGCCCCGAGCACGACGTACTACGGAATGAAACACTTCCTCGGGCAGCTGGGGTCAGCTGTCCGAGCTGTGTGTCCCTGCACTGCCCGTAGCGAGACAGCGGGAGCTGGGAGCGCAGCTGCAGGGTCAGAAATGGAGAAAGAGCTTGAATTCAGTGCGGGCACTGCCCAGCGCCAGCTCAGCCCTTACCAGTGCTGCTCTCAGCACCCAGGAACACAGCTCCCTGGCAGCCACGGCAAAGAGAGTTCACTCTTTCCTGACTGAACGCAGCACAGTATGGTACCCTAACTCCTGCTGTCACAACAGAAGATGTCAGGGGCCAGACACAGAGTTCATCCAGCCAAGTATGCAAAAGGGAGAAAGGGTTCTTCCTTAAGTCTGTGTTTTCATACTTTCTGATTATTGTTTCTTACCCAAATATATGTCTTTGACATCAACAGTTCATTTCTTTTTGTTTGGTTGGTTTTTGGGTTTCTTCTGTTTTTTTCTAATACTATTATTTATATCTATAAATAAAATCTACATACTTACCTATGTATAGTGTCAGGTGCAATATCACCTTTATTTCTTTGTGCATATCTCGCCTGAAGCAGCGAACGGCACACACACGTCAGCCTTGCGGCCAAACCTGCGCACTAGTGACACGTCCAGCCTTTACACTAGAGAAAACATAACCTGGCCACGTGGGTGAGAACAAGACAGCCCAAATACCGCCAAGCAATCTGCTCAAGGGACACTATAGCACTACATCGTGTATTAAAACCAGTCCTTGCCTATTAAAAACCCCTGATACTGTGCCACAGGCCAGGCAGGCCATTCAGTCGGAGAAGGTGCAACGGAATTAGTAATGGAATTAAGAAACTGGCAGCCTGTGAGGCGCCCTGTTTCACACTGCAGTTTGAAAAGCCACGTCACAGCAAACCATACAAACAGGAAACGAGACTCCGCTCCTCTGGCTCGTTACAGTGCTGCGTCCCGGTGAGCTTTCGGAGGAGCATCATTCCTGCCAGCTCAGGAGACACCACGCTTCCACAGCAGGGACCCGCCCGTCAGCGCTCAAAGATACCCGTGTCTGCCTTGAAGCGCTCTACTGTTCGCAGAGGCTGAAGGCAGAGGACTGGATCTTGGTGATTCAGTGGGAGAACCGGGCTGGGGGGAAGTCCAGCTGAAAGCATGAGCTGGTAGATTGTTCATAATTGCTTACTTCTGTTGAAAAATGCTAAGGATGCTGAGGATTGGAGTAAGCAAAGGAAAATGGTCATCTGTTTTAAGGAAACATCAGTGTATTTTATGCGTGTGTTCCTTTAGGGTCAGCAGTCTGTTGCGAATGCAGACCAAAAGGAGTGGAGCATCACCGGATCTGTCCTCTCTCACAGCAGTGACGTGCCTGGTGTTTCTTAGAAATTACACATCTAACAGGACCGAAGCCACACCGACGCCGAGGACTGCATGCCTTCCTGGATTTCACATGTTTGGGAAGGCTACGGGCCCGCCTCCGTGTGTGGCAATCCATAAAATGGCCTCGCTGGGTTTTCTCAAAGTCTGAGAAATTCATCAAAGCACATCTTAAATTACTTATTATAGCATCATCTTGGGCTGGAAGGAGAGCCCACATCGGGAACGAAGCTGTGAGGGATGGGAAGGCGTGGGAACTGAGGGATGACACATGCTAAGAGAAACTGCACTATTCCAGTTTACAAGACCTAGCTGCTTGCCATACCCTAACAAGCGTCGCGGAGAGCTTGCACAGGGTGCGTGCGAACCAACCGCGGGATCACAGGGCTACGACAGGACCGCAGCTGGCACAGCTCTGCGACGGAGATGCACAAATCCAACAGCTACTTGCCAACAAGTTTAGCCTTGGGTTTCCAAAGGCAACTAAAGAAGCTGGATACCCAAATGCCGCTTGTTTTCCATTAGATTAGGGCCTTGCTTGGATTCCTGACAATTCCTCCCTCGACTCGCTTGGTATTTCTACGGGAGTACTAAAAGGTGTTTCTATGGCAGCAGTGCAAGGCTTCCTTCATCAGTTGCCGGAAGCCTTCCTGCCTGCCAATCTGTAATAGCCTCAGTTTTCCTTTTCTCTCTGCCACTGCAAAAAAAAAGTTATATAAACCCAAAGCAAACAAAAAACTCACAGACGGGCAGCGAGCAGTGCTGAAGAGCATCCAAGGCGATTTTGTTGTGCTCTGTACATGTTCTACTGTCAGAGTGTGAATTTGCAAAGATTTTAAGATCTCGTGTCCAAAGCCCCATAATAAATGTCACCAACTCAGCTGAGCAGCTGGTGAAAACAAAGGTCTCGATCAGAAAAAGAACCATGTAAGGGGCAGAAGCCCTGCTACCTTTCCGTTACGGCTGCTCAAATCCCGTACGGCGCTGTGCTGCCTGCATTTCATACATCAGGTAAAAAACGTTTCCTGGGGCAAAGGAGAGAGAAATGCCTTGTCCAGTTCTTATTTCAGGAGATGCTTGAAGCCTCCTGCAACTGCTCTATCCTTCCCAGTGCTTCAGCTCGTTTCTGACCTGGTACCTTACGTCCACTCAGACTCCAGAGCGAGGGCTCCCAGGGCCCAGCCTGCAGCCTGACACGGCCACCGTGGGGAGGGCCCTCTCCGCCTCCTGCGAGGAGCCTAAGTAACTGCCCCATAAAGCAGCTGCATTTTTGCCCTGTCACATCGTCCCAGGAAGATAACTTCTTAAATTCCCCTGCCCGCGCCGTTGCAAGACCTTCCAGATGTGTCCCAGCTCAGCCTGCATCCCACTCAACAATCCTGGAGAGAAACGCCTGTTTCGGTGGCGGGGTTGGCTTAGCCAAGCCTTACAGACCGCTCCAGCAGTGCCTCCTCCACGCTGCTCCGAATTTCACAGCCATCTTGGCAGCCTAAAAGCCCTGCTTGCATCCAGCTGGGCAAGCTGCACTTGCACACAACACTACTCTGCTTCCTGGTGCTCTGAATACTTGTCCACGCGCAGCTTAAATATCCCCCCGGCAGGCTACGGCTCCGCTGGGTGCCGCTGGTACCCACACACCACCTCAGACGCCGTGAAGGCGTTACTGTGCGCAGGAGCAGTCGGGTGACAAGCCGGACTGTGACAATTTAACCAAAATCAGGACTGGTAGGCAAATTAAAGGAAACATCTGGATTTTATCTTCACAATCCCAATAGCTTATGAGACTTGTGCTCTGCAAGCGAGTCGTCTTTGAGCTTGTATCCACCAGCAAGTACAGGAGCATCGCTGTACACTTCACATACACACGGGCCTCGGGACACAAAGGCTGTGCACGGCCCTGAGCCGCCAGGCCTTTCACAGCAGAAACGACTCTCGGGAGTTGCCTTGGGTGCACAAACAGCGCAGGGAAAGGCTTACCGTCTCACTCGAACAGGCAGGCTCGAGAGCGGGCTGACGACGACTAACTTGTCTGTGTGCTCTTAAAATCATACAGCAGGCAAGTCATTACACAGCCATCTACAGGCAAGCGACACAAACGAACCCCTTCATGATGAGGGATGTGGGTTTACACGGCGCTGTGAAGGCACCCTTAGCTCCCACCCTCTGGCAAAGCACTGGCTGGAGTCAACAGGCGGCTAAAGGAACCCAAACCTCCCTCCTCTGCTGCAGCACCCCAATGGCGGTAAACCCAGAGCTACCTCTTGGATGACAAAGTCCCCGGCAGGACGGGGCTCTGGGAAGCACCTTCCACTTCTCCTCCCCCCGCAGGCAGCCTATGTACCGCACTCCTGTTCTCACTAACAACACGTGTCTTAACACCCTTGGAGTAAACATGTGCCTCCACCCACCCCGGATGTACCTGCAGAGACGTGGCTCACCTAAACCCTTCCTTGTGAACAGACAAGGGCTCCCTCCTCATCCTCGTTCCACTACTAGAACTGGTCATTAAAGCACAAATCTGTAGTTTTTTTCCACTGGGGCAGAGGTCAAATCAGTCACTTTCCCACCTGTGGGAAACTGCCTAAAAACCAAGCGACAGGTCCTGTCTGGAAACCTTTTTATCCCTGGCTTTACTGCAGCACGGCAAAGAACGATGCTCGCAAGAGATGGACCAAGCCATCGAGCCAACGGGTGACGCACATCCCCAGCAGAGCTGCCAGCCTTCAGTTTTCTGCCCGATTCACAAATAATTTCCGTCTCTGAATCCATTTTTTGGTTATTTTAATCCATCTTTGTTAGGCAAACAGCTTTACACCTGCACATGGTTCACACCATGCTCTGGAAATGCTGCAATTACTAATTCAATATTAATTAATTAATAATTGCAATAGGAGAAAGCGTGTATGCTCTTCCCATGCGTTCGAGAACAGGCAGCACGACGCGACCCCAGTGCTTCCACGGTCACCCTCACATGTAACTGCAGGTGGAACTCAAGTAACTTTCAAAAATATCAACTTCACGCAAACACTAAAGCGATTGCAAAATCAGTATCTGCAGCTCAGTTGCAAAAATCAACAGTGGCAATTGCTACCCAATTGAATGAGGATCTACCAGTAACAGATTAACCAGATCAACGTGTACGTAACGCTCCGAGCGTGGTACGTTGCTGCTCTTAGTTTCAAAGTTCACACACGAACTCCTTACGGTGCACACATGGTTTATGAATGAAGACTGGATGAAGGCGGAATTCCAGGGAAAACAAGGTAAGTGACAATACAGAGCTAATCTGAGTATTTAAGTGTAGCCTGCTTAAATATCTCCTCGGAGATTTAAGAACATACCCTTGATCATGATTTTAAAAAGGAATGCACAAATAGAATATAGAACCATAGAATGGGTTGGGTTGGAAAGGACCTTAAAGATCATCTAGTTCCAATCCCCCTGCCATGGGGAGCAGAGGGGGAGAATCCCCTCCCTCGCCCCCCTGGCCACGCTGCTCTGGATCCAGCCCAGGATCCGGTTGGTTTCTGGGCTCCAGCGCACATGGCCAGCTCATGTTCAGCTTTCCATCCCTCAGCACCCCCAGGTCCTTCTCCTCAGGGCTGCTCTCGATCCATTCTCCACCCAGCCTGTCCCTGTGCTGGGATTGCCCCGACCCAGGTGCAGGACCTTGCCCTTGGCCTGGCTGAACTCCATGTGGTTGGCACGGTCCCACCCCTCCAGCCTGCCCAGGTCCCTCTGGATGCCATCCCTTCCCTCAGCGTGTCACTGCACCACACAGCTGGCTGTTGTCAGCAAACCTGCTGAGGGGGCACTCGATGCCACCGTCTGTGTCCACTCTGTCATACCATTATGCTACAGAAAAAGAACACAGTGTACGTGTAGGCTGGTGAACAGCTGATGACAAAACCATTTTATAAGGTGACTTTTAAAAAGGTATTCTTAAAGAAAAGTATCATTGACAAATCCAGAATAACCTCACTGTGAAATCAGTAAGGAATTCAGTCGCGTACGGTATTCAATGTCGCCTAACAAAATCATTATGTAAATAGCTCATTTGGCTTTGCGCTGCAGTTATTTCAACACATCGATTTGGGCATGGACTTAACGTGAGGGAGAAAGCTTGAACTGCACATGCAAGAATCTAAATAAATTAATCACACAGGAAATCCCATTCTAAAACTATCCTCAATCTCTGAGTACCTAAACACAATATCTTAAAAAAACCCTAAACCCAAAGAACCCCCGCACCAACCTTTCTGAAGTTCAGGTGGCTCTGGCCCTTCAAATCAACTGCTGGTTTGCCAAGAGGGCTTTCCGTCCGAAACACCTCTGAACTTGGCCAGCCAGGGCTCCTGGCAGGTCGCTAACGGGCCCCAAACCCGCTTCAGATGCTGGATTGCAGAGAAGTACAAAGAGGACGAGAGGAGATAGTTAGGAGCAATGACAGTAACTGGAATGATACCTACCCATCTCCCCTCCCACCTGCCTATGCCTTTCCTCTCCCCTGCCTGTGCCATCAGCCTCTAAGTCCGCGCAGCGTACGTTCCCGAAGCACGCGTGTGCTGGTCCGGGCAGGACGGAGCTGCTCTCCCACGCAGAGCCGGCCGGCCCGCAGCGGCCACAGACGTTGTTCCATTCCGTGACACGTCAGGCTCAGCGGCCACGCTCAGCGGTCAAGCTGGGGGCGTGAGCAGCCTGCGAGGCGTGAACGCGGCCCCGAAGGGTGGGTTTTAGGGTTGCTTCGGGCTAGCAGACAGCTTTGCTGATAGCTCCCGTTACTGCTCGGCAGGCTTTCAGCACAGAAGCAGCTTCTTTCGTTATGCTGGCTGAGGGGTGGTAGTTTTGGTGTCTCCCTGCTCTCGGGCTCAGGGGTTTCTCTCTCCGCTCTCAGACTCGGGGTTTTTTTCTCTCCACTCGGATTTTGCTTGTTCTTTTGGAATCTGGCTGTGTCAGGCCACGGGTGGTAAGATACTGTATTGTATGTTCTATTTTCTGCTGTTTCAATTACTTATTAGTAGTAATATTGTTAGTATCACTCTAAGTTTCATTTATATAGTTAAACAGTTCTTATCTCAACTTCCACGAGCTCCCCTCGCCTTTTTTTTAATTCCTTCCTCCCTCCAGACAGAAGTGATCGAGGGACTGCTGGTACTTAACTGCCAGATAAGGCTAAGTGACAACAATACACACTCCCTCACCTGCACACAGGGTTGGAACCTGCAGCACGGGCTATTCCAGCTCTTCTTTTTTTCATTGAGACACTCTTCTTCCGTTTACCTGTACCAGAAAGCCTTTTGGGATTACTGCCTATCTCAGTTTCAGTGGTAGCTGATGTAGGCATGCCCTAAGCTGTCCTCTGCTGTGCAAAAGTGCTCCTTTAAAAGCTACTTCTCCCCAACTATCTTTTCTTTCCCTAAAAAGTAAAGAATTACCTCCTGAAACACAGTCACCTAGCAGCACCAGCGTGTCACCCTTCTCTTCTTCCTCCCCCACCTGCCCTCCTTTACATAACCTACTCTCCCTGCCTGCCAAGGCTGTTTTCCATGTTTTTTCCCCAACAACTCCCTTCTCTGTTGCTTCTCCTTGGGCTTTATCTGCCTCACTTGTTCCTAAATCTCTCCTCACACCCGATCCTTTCCCAGCTCTCCAGTTGCTGCCAGTGCAGGAGCAGCGCCTGTCAGGTTGGCCCGTACCTGTCACACCTTCCGCGGGGTTGCTGTTTCCAAGCAGCAGACTGGGAAGGAGAGCCGAGCTCCGACCTGGCATCAGAGGCGTGTGCTGCGCTGAATGCCTGTCTACACCACGCACTCCTTTAAGCATGCCAGGGAGGGAAGGATGCTCAAGACATGGAATTTTGCCATTTTTGCCGGATTTCTTTCTTTTTAGAAGTGATCTGAAACAGTTCCTGATACTTGTTCTTGGTGACAGGTTTGTGGATGAACCACAGACGATGGCAGACAGCAACGAGATGACCATCAACCTTGTTGTCCTCGGAAGAACGCAGACTGGAAAAAGCGCAGCTGGGAACAGCCTGCTGGGCAGCTCGGACTTCGCCAGTCACCGCGCCGCAAGCTCCGTGACCACGCGCTGCAGCCTCGGCCGCAGCTGCCGCATTTTGGGGGTTGCACGAAGAAACGGCTGCGAGCTCGCTCTCCGCATTCGGGTCCTCGACACGCCGAGCTACCCTCACAGCGCTCTGAGCGAAGAGCAGGTCAGAGACAGCGTGAGGTCAGCCCTGGCTTGCCACTTCGGCAAGGAAGGCCTGCATCTGGCTCTCCTGGTCCTGAGGGCTGACGTGCCTCTGTGTGCAGACGAAAGCGAGCGCACGGTTCACTTCATCCAGGTAACAAATACATCAGTACAAGTCTGCCATAACAGCAACTCCTTCGTCTACAGGTGACAGCAGCTGTGGAAGAGTTGACACAAAAGGGAAACAGAACAGCTGCAGAGCAGTGGAACGCCTCCCAGCCGGTAGCTGGAATGTCATTCACAGCCCCAACACCACAGCTATGCTCATAGAATGGCTTGGGTGGGAAGGGACCTTAAAGATCATCCAGTCCCACCCCCTGCCAGGGGCAGGGACACCTTCCATAGCCCATGGTGCTCCCAGCCTCATCCAGCCTGGCCTTGGGCACTGCCAGGGATGGGGCACCCACAGCTTCTCTGGGCAACCTGTCCCAGTGCCCCCCACCCTCTCCAGGAAGAATTCCTTCCTGGTGTCCCATCTCAACCTCTCTCTCAGTTTAAACCCATCACCCTTTGTCCTGTCACTCCCTGCCCTCGGAAAAGCACCGCCCCCCCCAGCTTCCTTGCAGCCCCCCAGGCACTGGAAGGGGGCTCTAAGCTCTCCTCGGAGCTTCCCTTCTCCAGGCTGAGCATGGGCATGGTCGCACGCCCGTTGCAATCTCGCTTACACCTGTGCATGAAAACCCAGTCTCTTATTCGTGTTAAAGCTGTCTGTACTCACTGACAAGGAGCAGCCTGTTGTCTCCATTCCCCTCCAGCAGATGAGCCACCAGTTAAAACTCTCTGGCCCATCACTGAGGATGATGCATCTGAGCTGTGTTTTTCCCCAAATTGCTGAGAACGGTGCAGTTTTACGGGATACAGCTGGAATTGCAGTTGGTGTTACACAAAAATCCTTTCTTTTTTCTCTCCAACACAAGGTGATTAAAAAAAAAATCAAAGAGCTCTAAAAAGTGTAAGAATATGGATATGTGGAAACTACTGATGTAAATTAACACGTGACACAGCTACACAACCATTTTTCCTTATTTACAATTTTAACTGGAAGAATTCGATTAACATCTGTAGTGAGAGAACCAAGAGCAGCTAGTACTGCACGACCACGTATGTCCACTGCAAGGGGATGTCACTGTCTGGGAGGGTGAAAAACCCCTGAAACTTCACCAACTCAGCTAGCATGAACTGGATTACTGCCAGGAACAGAACGTACAACCGGGCGGGTAATGCCTGAGTACGTGAGGTGGGAGTAGGGAAAAAGAACAAGGACAGAGAACTATTGAAGTTTTGTTTTTCATTCCAGGAACTTCTGGGTCCCACATGGAAGGATTTCACTGCAGTCGTACTTACTCATGCAGACAAGGTGGAGGGGGCCGGATTCAGCGAGGAAACATACTTGCACAGTGCCTCCGGTACCCTGCTGTCACTTCTGGGCTCAGTACAGCATAAATACATTTTCCTAGACAACCAGAAGAGCATAATTAAAGAGGAAAGAGCTACTGTCTTAAGAAAGCTCTTGAATTTTATAAGACAAAATAATTATAAAGTGCTTCTACTTAAACACAGCAAGGAATAAAATTACCTTCCAGGTGCCCATTTGTTTATTTCCTATGGTAGGTAACATCTAATAGAAATGAAAGAGCAGAAGCCACCAACTATACAACTCCACATCCACATCAAACACCTTCGAACACACAGCTGGAAACATCTCTATGTTACCAAGCTACTTGTCTTTCAGAGTACTTTAAGCTATTGCATAGAATCCCAGAGCGGTTTGGGTGGGAAGAGGCCTTACAGCCCCCCCAGTGCCACCCCCTGCCATGGGCAGGGACACCTTCCATAGCCCAGGTTGCTCCCAGCCTCATCCAGCCTGGCCTTGGGCGCTCCCAGGGATGAGGCACCCACAGCTTCTCTGGGCAACCTGTCCCAGTGCCCCCACCCTCTGCGGGAAGAATTCCTTCCCAGTATCTAATCTGAACCTCCCCACTTTCCATTTAAACCCGTTACCCCCGGTCCTGTCACTACAGGCCCTTGTACAAAGTCCCAGCCAGAAACAGAGAAGCAGAACCAGCTGGGGCTCTAAACCCCACTCCCAACAGGTCTGCAGTCACAAGAGAGACGCTGCGCGACACCAGAGCGCACGCTGCCCTTCAGAGCAGAGCTGAAAGGAGAACGGGCGAAGCTGCACAAGTCGGGAGCGTAAGAAGTCCCTTTGCTGGATTAGTCAAGCTTTCCCAAGTTCCCCTGACCTCCCGTTTGTAAAGAGCTTTCCAGCGTTAAAGCAAAGGTGTATCTGCTGCAGAGGTGGTTTCTTACCTTATTCAGGATTGGTTAGAACTGCGATTCTGAACTTCAATCGCTTTGTTTGCTCAGACACGGCGGGATGTGCAGTTAACAAGGCAGACAAAACAGCGCTTGTGCTTAACGCCGTTTGCCACACTTCAGAGAACGAACCATTAGTGCTTCTTCCCAGACGCACGAAAAGTCAGGGTTTACAGGCACAGACAGAACTCATTCGAAGAAGAAACTTGCTGGTCTCTCCTTTGGCACCTGCTCCTTTCCAGTTTCTATCCTTGTCGTTTTGTTCTCTCTCCCCGTTTACTGGATGAAGCCCACAGCCAGCAGAATTCCGCGTGGCTAAGCTTTTGCATCTCAGTGGTTAAAAAGAGCACGTCCCATTTCAGTGGGTCGACAGCAACCGGTTAATTAAACATCGCGTGCCAAAATATCTGAAGTATTTCTAAATTGTTAATTAAAAGTTTATTGTAAATTAATCTAAAACAGTTACTAAAAGGCAGGAAGTGATTTGAGGCTGTTGCCATAGCAGCCATGACTACTTGTGCTACACGGTTCTATGACACATGGCTATGGAGTAATGCGAATTGTAAACCTGAAGCAGCTACTTCTGTTAAAACCAAAGCATCTTTTGTAGAAAATACCATTGCATAAGAAAACCATCAAACCAAACAAATCAATTCATTTTGTGCCTGCTCGGGCAGCGGAAACGGGTTTTGTTGGTAGTATTAGACTAGCTCTGGCAACCTATTTGCTGTCCATTCTTTCTCAGACCTACCCTTTGGAAGGAAATATCCAGGTGGAGCGGATAAAGAACTACCTTGGCAAAGCGACAGCTTTGGCTGTAGTGACACTGTAGCAGCCCACCTGCGGCCATTGCTGTATCTTTGGGCATACAGGGCTCTAGTTTAATCTTCCCTTTACAGCCGTCTGCAAACTACTGAGACAACACAGCCGAGAGCAACGCTGCAGAGGCTTATAATATATCTGAAACTGCTTGGAAGGAGGACAACCAGCTAGAGGTGACAGAAGAATGAAGACCGTTGTGGTCTTCACTGACCGACTGCTAGTCCTGCACCTCCAGCGGAGCAGGTGGCACACAGAGAACACAGCAGAAGTGTTTCCTTGCCGAGATGCTCTTGCTCCATCGATTCTCTAACCCTTTTAGCTGCCCAATGATTCACTCGCCTGTCTGCAGCCCTACCACGAACAGGCCTTGGCAATCAAGTCTCGAGCACTAAGCAGTTAATGACCATTGACAACACGTAACCTCAGGGACAGCACACGCAGTAAATGAGTGAATTATGAAAATGTAGGAGGCATAACACAATCTGTACCTCTGGGAGAGAAGTCAAACAAAAAAGGTACTAGCCACGCATTTCAGAGGGTAATATGTTCATGTTTTTATTGTTTGCATTTCTTTCCATGTCAACATCTGAAAAAGCCTGTAACAAGCATTTCTTTATTTAATCCCGCTGTTTGCCATGGTCTCTGCTCTGCACACTCCCTTCCCTTTCACTTCAAACGCAACTCCTTTGTACGTAGCGACACACTGGTCATTGGTGTGAAGATCAGGCTGGATTTGCTCCCAAATCTTCTTCTTGGGATTAAGTTCCTTCTCAGGATCCCCTGTGTCAAAACAAAGAATAACCTACTAGCACCCAACACAGGAGGCAGAGCAGGAGCAGCGCGTACGCACACGTCTGCAACGGCCCACGCAGCATCACCGCACACCCTCGCAGGGAAAACCATTACCCGCAGCTCCCAAAATGACACTCTAGTCGGAATTAGGGATTGCCTAGGAAATGCCTCCAGAGCCCCTCTCAAAATGCTGATCTTGCAGGGGATAAAAGGTTGTAAGTAACAGACCACAAATACTGTCAAGAGGAAGAAATCAAAGCATTGGCAGTTGGTTTACAAACGTTACCAGACCAAGAGGATTCCTGAGAACGAGGCAGACGAGGAGCACTGAACTACACTACTCGCCAAGAGACAAGTTCGTCAGCACCTTAAGCTTAGGAATTAATGAATTTTTAATAAACAATTACGTGAATTTGGCAGGTGCCCTTACAGCTGGGAAATACTGAACCTAGACAAGAATAGTCCGAAACGAGCAGAGTGATTATAATTATAGCCCCCAGTTTCAATACTGTCCTGCTGTTTTGTACTATTTGGTGACAGGCTTTGGTGCTTAAGATGACGAAAGCGTCAGAAGTCAGCCTGTACGCCAGCAACGACGGCCCTCGCCCCTCCCCGCCTCAGCTCCGTTTCTAGAGTACGCCACGACGAGGTACCCATGCCCCGCAGGTACCGACAGTCTCACCACGTCAGCACATCGGACTATTTCGGGGTCACAAACCGCAGGTTTCTTCTACTGCTGTTTTGAAATGCCGTTAACGCATTACACAGAACGGCGAGGTATTTCAGAGTCACGTTGTTCCTATTTTTAAATACGAAATGCAAAGTAGAGGAACAAACGACCACGCTAAATAAGCTCTCTTGCTGCAAAGATACGGAGTAAACGGCTGCCTGCTGACATCATCTACGTAAAGCAAGATTCGCTGTGCTATGACTGTCTGTTGAAAGGTCAAGTAAGTTGAACCTCTTATTTCTAGTACGCTGCAGATTCTCTTAAAGAAAAAGAGATTTCATTAAAAACATCATTTGATCATAACGCTGTCGGGTGCTCCTGACCCGACCGGCAGGAAAAATAAAAAGACACAAGACCTGTTTTAAATATTATTAGAGCACATTTAAGTGCTGAAAGGGACCCACTGCTGTCGCTGTTGATACAGTCTATATACATGTTTTTTACTTGCTCAGAGCACCATATTGGCACCATTGTGCCCAAGCTCTTAAAAAAATCTTTGCACTCCAGAACAAGCAAGAATTAAAAACCAAATCATAGTAAACAGTTCTTCCCCCAGATGCTCTCAGAGGAGGAGTTCCTAAAGGAAGATGAGTTCCCCAAGCGAGCAGAACGCCAAGCACTCCAGTGTTGCCCTGCTCAGCGTCCCTAACGGTTCCGGAAGGACTATAAAGGCTCAGGGATTCTCCCGTACGTGGCTAGAAATTCCTTACTGCTTGGCGCGTTCCTGACCAGGAGGCGCTTGAACCGGCTACTCTCATTCCAGCCCGCCTTCTCATCCTTCTCCTTTGAACGTCTTCAAGGGCTCAATCTACCCACGCTCTCAGCGTCTGGGAAAGTTACTTCTGCGCGCAGACGGGTCTAACGGCTGTAGTTCCTACGTCTGCGACTGTGTAAGCGCAGCAGACCAGACCGCCCTGTCAGCAGGCCGGCCGTGCCAGAGCAAGATCCAGTAATGCTGCCGAGTTATTTCACAACCACAGCACGCTTCACAGTTAAAAGAAAAATCCATGAGGCTATTAATAAATTAGACATTTAGAGCTAATTGTGCATTTTCACAAAAATAAAGATCCCGCTCAACTCTGCGGTTCGTGAACAGAGACAGGCCTGGACTTAGCCCAAAGCGACTGCATGCGATCTAATAAAATCATTAACCAGAAAGCTAAACGAGCCATTGTGCATTTCCTTCCCCCCCCCCCCCCAAATATAAAACGCAAGTGATTTTTTCAGTACGAAACCCCCCTGATATTCGTAATAAAAACCACGCTTTGGATGTCAATAAGTTTCTGTGGAATCCTGCATCAAGCTCCCTCGGGATCTGTGGTGAGCTCAGATTAGATTAGCATAGGCACCGATTTTAAGTACTACCAGAGCTTCAGGCCGTGCATTCTCCTATGGCTTCTCCTCACTGAATTCCTTCCTGCCCAGAAATATTCTTCAGAAGGGTTTCTATAAATAAAACAACTTTAAACTTGTAATGGTTTAATGAGCTTCCCACTCTTCACATTCAAAGAGCCAAGTAAGAGGCCCCAAATTTTGTTCACCACATCAATTCAGCCCGGCGGTTGAAATCTTACAATGGGAGTTCTCATAATAAGCAAGACACCTCCCCACCTGGTAACAACTGAAAGGATGTCTCGGCGCAAGAAGGGGCGGAGGGATGCGGTGGTGTGCGAGAAGTCCCCACCGCTGAACCCACCGGATTGTGACAGCGCACCCCAAGCGAAGCTCCCGCCCAGGTTTTGCTTCGAGAACCCCGTTAAATACGGACTAACCACGGCACTCCAGTTCTGGCACTTTTTTAAAGAGACACTTATTAACTCAATTGCCAGGGATTCAGCCCAGATGGATTATTCAATTTCGTAACTTCCGTAACAGATTTGTGGTTCCTGTGACATTTTTACACTGAAACACTTTGTGCAAGTGTCAACTCTACCGCTGGCAGAAAGATTTCCCAGTGAGCTCCAGGAATCATTGCTGTCTTAGGGCAATTGCTCTGGAGGCGGGTACGGTTTCTACACACAGGCCACGGAATCGTTTTTCTGTGGCTTGTCAGTCAGACCTTTTCCACTGACGGCAGACAGAAATTTGATGAAGTTATTAATACCAAACAGGCCCGACACATCTTGAAGCTTCACGTATTGGAGTATAAAACGGTGCTAAAGTTCCCCTAAGGGCCATAACGTCAAGTAAACCGCAGAGAACACTGCTCCAGACAAAGCATTCCTGATGAAATCACTCCTCCCGGACACTCCGGAGGGTTCTAGGAAAACTCCCCGCTTCCTGCAGAATACAGGTCAGTTGGTTTGGATGAAGCTCTCCTTTGACTGAAATGACCAAGGAAAACTAGCCTCCGTCAGGAATATTTCGTATGGCGGGGAGAGAGGCTTCAAAATAACTTGATTCCAAACCGCTTGATAGACGCGTGTATGCGTTTTAGAGTCGCTTTGTTGCTGCTGCTGTTGCTTCACAGGCTTTCATACTTCAAACTGAAGTAAGACACAGCAGTCCTTTCTATTTTCATGTCAAGAACTCAATCTGAACCTTTACGCTTTGAGATTACTCTTTAAAAGAAACGATCAGAGCATAAACAGATACACTTAAGCAGGGAAATTAAATGGTATCGACATGGCCAGGATTCTGGCCTCCTGACAAGGGCACCGGTGAAGCGCCCGTTGCCTTGGAGGTGACAGCAGCTAGGCAGCACGTGAGGTTCTAACATGGAAAAGGTGAGTAGAAGATAGAGACACAAATCCATTAAAAACTGAGAAACTTTTCCAGTCTCCCGGTGAGCTTTCCCGAAACAGGAATCAGGCGGGGGGCACCAGACAAAGGCCAAACCCACAAGAAGTTGTTAATTACCTGGACAAGATCAGTGGCAGCAATCTTGATCTCTAGCTCTAAGAAATCCGAAACACCTAACGCAAACCAACACCTACCAGCGAACACGATTGCTACCCGAGCTCACGAGGGCAACAGGCAAAAGACAAGAACACAAGTTCAGTTACAGCAGCAGATGTCAGAAGGGTTTTGTAAGGCTCCTCCATCGATGCTTTTCTTTTTGCTTTTTTCCTACTCACTTCAATTAATAAAACCACGTCTCAAAATTCTTGTAAATCAGTGTTACCTAACCAGGTGCTACATCATTCCACTTGACTGAGAATCAGGCCTATCTTCAAGGTCGATGATTAGCCTCCCTCTCATACCCACCCATTCTTCTGAGCAGCTATTGATGAAGCAGCTGCTGTATCTCAGATACAGGCTATAGCCCCGGATACACACGCTTTTCAAAGGGGTGGTAAAAGCCTTCCCTTGGCACCCATCAGAGCGCCCTGTCAGGAGGAAAGTGATATAAAGCGTGCAAACCCTCGTGTCACAGGCTGCGGGTCCTAACTCCAGAGCTAGCACAACTTCTACACCACCCTTAGCTTAGTCTGTGTCTTCAGGAATCAAAAGATGAACAGAATAGCTGTATACCTGCACACCTGGGAATAATTTTAAAGCAGATGTTTCTATAACTGATTTGCTCTAGGAAAAGCTTTTTCAACTGTAAAAAACATGGAGTTGATTTTGGTAAAACCCCATTAGCCATGTGCAAGGAGATACGCTGGCAAACACCACGGCACTACTACCAGCTCTCACATTATGGTCTAATGCCAGGTATATGAAGTTACTTGAGACATAAGTTTGGAGGAAGGTTACGCCTTAAACCAAAACAAACAGAAGACCCTGCAGCCCTCCAAACAGCTGACCTGTACATCACTTTGCAGGGCTTACGCACCAGAAGGGTCTACAGCTTGATGTTCTCTTGCACAACCGTTCCACAGCAGAAGGCAGTGAGTGCACACTTGCACGTAACGGACCTCACACCTCCAGCATGTAATCTATCTTCATTCAGGGATATGTGATAACTACTACAAGTTAGGAGTGAGCAGTCCTACAATTTAGTCAGTGCCAATGCTGAATTTCAGTACAGCTTGCCAACTCTGCACCCAACTAGCCAGCTTGGTGTACTTTTAATACAGAAAAGTAAAAATGGAAAAATGCTGCAAGACTGATTTTCTTCTTAAACACAGTATTATTTGAAAATGTTTTCAATCAGAACGTTAAGTCACAGCAAGCTGAGCTTTCCTCGTTTCAGAAACACCTAGGCAGACCTCTGCTTCCCTTATCATACGCCAACCAAATTATGTTTTTAGAGCATGACAGTTTCAATCATGAGAAGTATAAAGATATCTATATACATACACATCCACGTATAATTATGAAAGGTATTTCATGCAAATAGTTGAAACACAGAGCTTGCCAAGAGGTTCATCAACACAGACACTGCTACACAGCCAGAAATTGTCGGAGGTTCAATAGCTTTACAAGGTCACTACGTTTCTATGGAGAGAACAGAAAGCTACTCCACTGTCTCACATGTGAAAGCCAACCTTCCTCCTAGGGGGGATCCTGCTCTGGCAGGGGGTTGGATGAAGTGATCTCTAGAGGCTCCTTCCAACCCCTACCACTGTGACTCTGCGTGAATCCCAGACTAACAACCAACCCACCCACCCACCCTGGTGTTTTGAATACTCTAGGTTCCTCTCATAGATTTCCACCCACTCCAATTCTCTCCATCCCTTCCTCCTCCTCCAGTAAAAAGCCTACCTCATGTTCACCTTCATTAGGGGAGGAGGTAGAATCAGGATCATCATCAGTTACACCGAGGCACTGGGAAAGGCGTTTATGTTGGCTTATTGCAACGTGCAGCTACGTTTGTTCATACATTTCAAAAGCAGAAATACTGAGACTTTACTACAACATTATCCACTTTCTCCAACTACTACACACCTTCTCCAAGTTACAGTTATTTCCCTGTATTTTCCAGCTTTTGGTAGGCAGTTAAGTATTTTGAATCCTTTACTGAGACAATCTCAGCACACTAATAATAAAAGTTGAACACAACTAATTCAGAAAATTGCAACAGAAAAACTGCTTCAACACTGAGGTCACCTTGGCATGCCCGTTGCCTCCAACTTCCCAGATACCTACTTACCAGGAAAGCCTTCGAAAGTGATTCTATCCCCAGGCACGGCTCCGGGTGGGGGAGCCAGAATTTCCACTTTTTCTGGGGAGCTGGCACACATCACCATTGCTTGAGATACGACGCCTCTCATCTTCGCAGGCTTCAGGTTGCAGAGCAGCACTGCCATCCGGTTCTGCATCTTGGGGGAGGAAGAGAGAAGGATGTGAGTACTTAAATGCCACGGGCTTCTGGGGACTCGTTATTTCCTTTTAACAACGGAATGGCAATGACAACAGCTGAACGAGAGAAGCGTACAGCAACATGTGCACAATTTGAAGGCCTGCACACCAGTAACAATGGCATTTAAACCCCTCAGAGCTGGCCAGTGAACAGTGGAGCTAATGCTCAATTGTGACACACCTCTGGAAATAAAAAATGCGCAATTCAAGCCAGGCAACGCGTTTCACCCGCATTGCCTTTACTCGTTCTAGACCACCGCTGCAGTCCGCTTCCAGTACAGCACCACTAATCGAGCAGTAACAATACCCCTTCTTAGGAGGCTAGCTCACAGATCAAAATTCCACACTCTGCACTGGAACCATCCAGGTGTTTTACACAATACGCTCACTTGAACCTCAAATGTTACCCCATTTAGCCCAAGCGCTGTGAATGTTTTTAACCACTGAGCATGGCTGTATGCACCGTGCACTGCGATTCGCCAGGGCAAAACCATACAACTAGACTTCTCCATTCGTTGCTTTATTTTAATTATAACAGTAAACCAGAGAAAACATAATTTGTGATGGGCAACTGCGACACTTCAGCCTAGAAAACAAGCCACACTTCCAAAAGAAATAAAAATTAGACCCAACACATCCTTAGACAGACAGAAGGAAAGGAAGCCTGAATTCCCATCCTCTCAGTGCACACACACACAAATATATCTATCTCTGTATTTCCAGATTTCAGTCTTTGTGCATTACAACATAAACTTCAAACAAAACTGCAGGATAAATACTCATAGAATCACAGACTGGTTTGGGTTGGAAGGGACCTTAAAGATCATCCAGTTCCAACCCCCCTGCCACGGGCAGGGACACCTTCCATAGCCCAGGTTGCTCCAAGCCTCATCCAGCCTGGCCTTGGACACTCCCAGGGATGGGGCACCCACAGCTTCTCTGGGAACCTGTCCCAGTGCCCCCCACCCTCTGCGGGAAGAATTCCTCCCTGATATCTAAGACAACTAATATCTTTATCTATTAATAAAACTCATATGGCCAAGTACTCTGAATACTGCATATTTTCCCAGTAGAACATTTTAAAAAGCAGTAATAGTGACCTCCAAAATGACGTGGTTACAGTGAAAAGTTGACCTCGCAGAGGTGTCAAGGCAGCCACTGACTGCAAGCTTCTAGGTTACTGCTGTGGGTATAAACCGCCCAGAATACAACTGGCTGCACTGTGTCAGTGACCAAGTGCAAGCTGCAGACATTGTCTAACACTGAATAACAATTAGCAAACGAGTATAAGGATAAAAGAAACAAGATTTCTTCATTTGGAACTCAACTTCAGTTTTGACTAACTGGAAGAGCTTCTAGACGTGAGAGGATTGCTCTGTTACTACAGCTCACGCACCCGACAAAATCAGACCGCGTTCGTATGGCGATGGGGATCATATCCGCGTCACACCGACAGGAAAGCAAACCGCACTGGCATCACATCGTTCCCTTCTCTCCAATCAGTGGCCCAAGCGTGTATTTGTACTGCCTGAGACCGCAGTATCAGTTGATTACTATCACAACACTGATAAGGATTCCTCAACGTTTCAAACATCCACATTATGCCCTCGCTTTTACTAGGAAGTGTCTTCAAATGCTTTCAAAAACTGCTCTAACACTAAGATACATGCACAGATTTCACAAACAAATGGAAAGGAAACCCACAGGGTTGAGTATTTTCCTACACCGCAAGGAAAACCCACCCCAAGACGGTCAGCCCAACCAGAACGCTGCAGCTTCAAGGTTGGGTTCTTCCTTTTTATCATAAATGGCTCCATTTTTAAAGTGTCTTCAGATAAATGACAATTCCAAGTAAAAAGGGGGAAAAAAAAGAAAGACAGACAATAAATTAGACCTAGACAAATGCTTCCTAACAATGGAGGGTGTGTGGGGGAGGGTTGGGTTGGCTTTTTAACGGGTTGTGCTGGTTTTTATAAAAGGAACATACTGTAATGTTTCCAGAAAAGGGGGTTCAGTTACTGCAGTAAACCCCTCTGCATTCATGCCTAAGTGCCAAAAACCTGTTTACGAGCCACCAAGGAGTCTGACCTTTGGGTATCATTCTATCTGCATTGCTCTTCTTACAGAAAATGATAAGCAAGCCCCTGAAACGCGTCAGCTACAAGGAGTCAGACCCAGTAAATCAACTGATGGCCACTCTCGTGCCCCATCAATTAGAGGGGCAAAGGAACAACCCAGTTTTTTCCAGAGTGACTGTTAAAAATAACCTGGGGAGTTTTGTGACTCAGAGAGAAGACCGGGCACAACTTAGAAAGAGAAGGCAGCAGCCCGACTCCCCCTCCCAGCACGTGAGAAGTTGTATCAGAAACACAGGGTGTCACTGCAAAGCAGCTGAAGGTGACAGACAGTAAGCGCCTGTTCCCCTCTGCACGCCTGTTATTATCCAGCCAGGGGAATTCCGGTTAAGAACAACTTAAGGGCAAATCTCTGCACTACAAGGGAGACCAAGAGAAGCAAGACTGTCTCCAGGGAACTGGTGAGGCATCTCGGGATGTGTCCGATACATCCGTGAGCTGAGAATAAAGCAAAGGAAACTCAAATGGTATCTCCCTGAAGCACTAACAACCTCCGCTACCCTTCTAATCCAAAAGGATTGGCTCTTTGGAAATCCAGGAACCCCCGAACTAACAACTCGACCAGTGAGAAACCGATTTAGTCTCAGCAAAAATGTCAGGTGTCGCCGTTTCTGGGGTTGGACACGCAGCTACTTCCCAGTCAGAACAAAACAGTGCATGCTCCTAACGTGCTGGTACAACGCAATGGGGTGCTGGGGCACAAAGCAGAGAAGCTAAAACAAGGAAGAGTTGACCCTGAGGGTAACCACACAGAAAACCCAAGGCCTTATCCTCGAAGCACAAGTGTTACATTGCTCCTCTTGAAGCTTTCACACCCGTAAGTAACTTGCACTGCACACTGAAATGTTTCATTACGACACACGTGGTGCTTCCTAACCAGAAGTAGGATCAGATTATCCAAATCCCACAGGCTCAAACACTGCTGAATTACCAATCAGACACTGCAGTCATGAGTTCTGGGTGAATTATGTCTGTAGCTCTTGATCTGATGTACAGATTTTATTTAAATCTGTGGCAGTCGTCACATGATGCCAAGCCTTCACATCTGAACACTTCAGCACACACAAAAAGGTGGAAGCTTGCCCCTAATAGAGACTTGCCAAAACCAAAACCAGAAGGGCAAACAAACTGTTCCCAAAGAATGTGCAAGAATGGTCCCTAATTCTCTGCTAACGAGTGCTTTGGATTATTTTTTCCTGACAGAAAGCAGGTTAAAGAGAGAAGACCATTACTGCTGCTGCATTCTATACAATTCATGTTCCTAAGCTTATTTAGAAAGGCTTTTAAGATGTTATTTCTACACGCTTTCTTGAGAGCGGACCACTAAACGTGAGCAATTTGAGATCCTGCCCGCTGCAAAGCCCGTAACTGGACACTGCCAGGTGATCAGAGCAGAACAGTTACGGTATTCAGTCATTTTTTCAGTTCAGTCAACTTATGTATCATAAAAGCAACACTCCCAACTTCAACTGCCGCCCACATCTGCAGCCTAACCTTGGGGACAGGGCGTGAACAGGGGTTGGAAAACGCAGCTTTTCCACACTAAGATCAACTCTTGATGACCGCTTTGCTGTTGCTGCGTACAACAAGCTGGCACCTGACTTCAGAGCCAGCCTTCAGTCGACTCCTCCCTCCCACTACCCCTCTCGAAGGGGTGTGAAAGGAAAACGCAACCGTCAAGTATTAGGCTGTTCAAGACACCCATGAGCCACGCAAGTCACAGACGTGTATCCCCTGAAAAGGCACAGGGGCGGGCTCTATTCCGGGCTAGGAAGTGAAAATGCGCATTTTGTTTTACACCGTTGTTTATGTCACCCACTTCCAGCTAAGCTGAACTTCACACGCTCTTGAGTCCGTGCCAAACGCTTCGGCAGGCCATCGACAGCTGGAAGGCAGAGGTTTCAAAACCCTGGCTGGTGGCAGAGAAGTTACGATGGGCTCTCTGCTATGTACTAGGAAACGCAAAGGGAGAGTCACACCTATTTGGTTTTGGAGTCCGCTGGATACCCACTGGCGTCACAGAGGATGCTGAAGAAGATCCCTGGATAGAAGCACTGCAAGCAGAAAGGAACCCATTTGGAGGAAGGGCAATTCATCATTTTCTGGCAAATGTTGTTAAGAATTGCTTCCATTTGCATTTTATTTTTGTTTTCATGACCGTAAAAACCTTTTAGCAGAACGCAAACACGTCCTATAAACAGATGACTGTCTTAAGATGCTTTAGGAAAGGAAAAGCTACCAGTAAAGGACGTTGTCAATACCTGATCCAGAGGAACATGTTTCACTAACCCGCTGACAACAGTCCTCGGGCTTGCTTCACCAACATCCACTTCTTCAACATAGAGAGTGTCTGCATCCGGATGCTTCTCGGCAGTAATAATGCAGCCAACACGAAGATCCAGGCAGGACACATCTACGGGTTTTGCACCACTACTCCCAGCAGCTGGCTGCTGCTTCTTCTCCTTCTTTTCACCTATTAGAGAGTTTTGTTTATGAAATAACATTAAAAAAAGCATAATAAGCATCCATAAATTGTGGATGCCCCATCCCTGGCAGTGTCCAAGGCCAGGCTGGATGAGGCTGGGAGCACCCTGGGCTATGGAAGGTGTCCCTGCCCATGGCAGGGGGTGGCACTGGGGGCTGTAAGGTCCCTTCCAACCCAAACCATTCTATGCTAAATACTGTATATGGCTATTGCAAGGGAAAAGTGAGCTACTATCTCAGGAATACATGTAAAGCACAAATGAAGAGCAAAGAGTTAGCACCTCTATTACTAGTTTCCAGTGGAGAATCCTCACACACACTCCAATTTAGATTGTTACTACAAGTAATTACAGAAGGATTTTCTTCTTGATGAAGTCACCCTGAGCTTCAAGCGTAGCTAACATGCACGCCAGTGACACATGCACTCTGCCAAAGGAACACCAATAGCCTGACAGTCCTGGTTTATTAATTAGCAATTACCAGAAAGCCTCACCATGGTGTTTCCCCAGCAAAGGGAAACCACAGAATCACACGTCATGAGGTTACGAGTGCTTAACAGCAGCTCCTGACTGTGGGCAACGCCAAGCCACCGCACTGTTACAGGTCAGAGCGCCCTTCAAGGTGACCTTGGCTCGCATTCTTCACTTTGTACCGGCGCGTGAAGATGCTCATGGCTTGTGAGGTTCCACTGATGCGCAGCGTTCAACCCCTGCCCACGCAAGGGTCCATCATCACCCACACGTGCTGTGTGGTATACACAGCAGTGAAGCAACACTCCCCTGCTTCCTGAGATATTCCTTTTGAGATGAGCAAGTTACATTGGTTTGTGTAAGACTGTCCTCGTCAAAAGGCATTCAAGATTTCCTTAACAACTACAGTCACTGGGGGATTAAGAAATGCCTGTGAAGTGCTTACTTAAACTACGCATATTCTGTTATTCTTCCATCCAAGACAGCTTAGATCAGTGACGTAAACTACGCTCCTTTAGGAAGCTAAAAGTGGACACAGCACTTATCTGTGTCCACTTAACTTAACCTATCACTGCTCTATACCAGGCTGAAATTAAATAACACATTCAGTAACAAAAAGGCACTTGCATAATTTAAATACCTTAAATGTCTATCACGGCTATGAAAACCAAAGTACCTTTTTTTTCTACTTTTTCCTTCTTTTTCTTTTCTTCATCTTCACCTTTAACCTGGTCTCTGGGAGCAGATGACAAGACTGCTGCGGGTTGTGCATCATCTGAAAGCGAAGCTGTAGAAACAGTTGTACCCAGAGGAACTGTGACCTGCTTCACTGAAATCAAAAGCACGAAAGTGAGAAGGGAACTGCATGAACACTGACATTTTAAAGTTTCCAACAGAAATGAAAAAGTAGAGAGAGATGAAAATTTTGCTTAAAACACCTAAACCTCAACTGCTGAGTAGCGAAGCACAACGTTACAAAACACACTTCCAAACTCTATACACAATGAATCTGATCAGTTAAGAACAATGCTGTTGACGACACATTTTGTAGATGGGAAAGTGTTAGGTACAAGAACACATACAAGCAAACCCAGCTCTCTTTGTAGTTCATTTCAACATCTAGTCATCTTTGTTATTAACTCCTGATTTCTCATTTGTATTTGTCTAGTTTCAGTTTCTAGCTACTAGCTCTGGTCACACTGGAGACTATCCCATAGTTTGTTACAAATACATCATCTTTATACTGTAGTCAGATAATTCCTTTTTTCTAATTAACTAAAAAAAATTGAGCCTGAATAATCACATTCTAAGAAATTACCTGCAGCCCTAAGATGATCAGTTGATTCCCCACTTCCCACCCCACAATTCCCCACGTTACCTTCGCAATTGTTTTTAAACTGCTGATACAGGATTCTGGACGTCACCTCACTACCAGTCTTACCAGATGAAAGCATAACAATCACCTCCCTTCTACATTCTGCTCTTCAAGAATCTCACTGAGGCTTTTCACCACATCACTGTACTGGGTGAGCACCATCAGCACGCCGGCCAAGAGCATCCGGGCTCCCACATGATCTTTCGAGGTCCATTTCAACCTGGGCTGTTCTACGATGATTTACTGTTTGACAAATCCTCAGAGTGTCACTGGCGTAGAGTTCTCTACTCTGCATACAGCCTGCTTTTTACACTTCAGACACTGATTAACTTCCCTGAAGAACTGCGTTGTGTTTGTCCATACCTGCTATCTTCAACACTGAATTCCATGGATTTAAAAAAGTCATTTGAATCTGAGATTTGTTGTACGAGCAACCACTTTCTTCTTTGCTCGCTAGTTGTGAAAAGACTCCTTGTTTCTCAAGAAGGTCTCACAAGCCATGTATTGATCGTACTTTCTGCTAACTAGACCCACGTTGTATGAGGATAGGACTTTTTCCTCACCTCTATTGCGAATTTCTGCCTCAATCAGCTCCTGTTTCAGCCCTTCAATTTCTTTCTTCAGTTTAGCATTCTCCACGCGGAGCTTCTTCTCTTCTCGCAGAGACGCCTGCAAGACTAGAGGTGACACTATATTAAACACGACAGGTTTCCAAAATTAGCATTCATCATTTGGCAACTGTTTGCCAAAGGTCCTGGTTTTAAAAACAAGTGAAACGTGGTGAGCCAAACACAAAAAAGGGGAAACTTTCATGGGGTGTGTCATCAGAAGTATTTTGAAATCTTTTTTTTTTTTGAAATAGCTATTTTTACAATACTTATGTACTCAAGTTGCCTCAATGCAGTAACACCTCAGTCCCATAAACAGACTCACAAGAAAAAATTCCAAGAAGCCTACTGGAAAAAACTTGAACATGTCTGTAAATAAGGAGTCCCTTAATTCACAGGTACCGGCATGGACAAGACAGCAACGGTGTGACACTACTGAGAGCATCCCGTCGTGGTCAAAAAGCAGTAACACGTTCAGGCAAATGCAGGCTCGTATTCTTCCCGACTCCCTTTCTTCCTCCAAAAGGAATTGCGTCCTATCAGATTTCCATAATGTGTCACTAATCCTTCCTCATTCAGTATTCTGAAGCAGAAAAGCTTCAAGAGCAGCTTCAGAGAAACCCACAAACCACCAGACAGTGTGGGGGTGCTACTATTCCAGGCTTTACCTTGGAGAACCTGGAACACCTCCAGTGCTGACAGCCCCAGTGAAGTTGCCCATGTTCCCATTTTTCCCCCTCGAGCACTTCACGTTAACTGTCTGGTTAACAAGTTTATCACAAGACAGATAAGTCCTTACTAGCTTTCTCCTTGAGCAGAGCAACTTGTTGCTTGAGGTATTTGATAACTTGGTCGGCCTCTGCACCCTTCTGCTCCAGCCGGTTCAGCACTGCATTGTTGGCTGCCATCTTCGCCAAGAAACAGGCTAAAAACCTAGACAAACGACAGACAGGCCAGAATTAACGACTTGATGGAATAATGCTGCCATCTCCCACCACACGAAGCAGTTCTAAAATCTGTTGCTGAACAAGAAAGCGTGCTCAGTGAACAACCCGGGCTCCCACCTCCTAACGCCAAGCCTGAACAAAAAGCAACGTTCAAAGGAATTTGGTGTTTGACAGCTGCTTTCAAGTATTTTGGAAGAAAAGCTAGTTTTCTTCCCAGCTGCAGAAAACATGTTCTTCCTTCATGAAACAGAAAAAAATTCCACCTTCTCAGAAAGAAAGGTCTGAATAAATTGGGAAAAAAAGGCAATAAAAGAGAAGGTTGGACAGGAGAACTGTATCCTGGTCTCAGCTGAAAAGTTTATTAAGTGGATGCAGAATTGTATCGAGACCAAGAAAACAAACATTCCATAAAAATTTTCAAACGGTTCCAATGAATGCATTCGGAATGCACGGAATGCTTCATACACTGTGGCTGTGCATGCATCAAGAGCTTACTGTTGGTTTACTTCTAAGCAAAATGCATCAGCATTTTTATTCATCTTGGATTAAAACAACTTCCATTGCAGGTTTACACCTTCAGAGTCATTTAGGCACTGATTTAGTCTTGTTTCCTTCCCACTGAAATGGAAGCCCGGCACGGAGGAAACACAAAAGACCAGTAAAGGCAAGAGCACAAGTAAATGCTGTCTAACCTCCTTCTGGGATGTCCAACTCCTTTTACTGGGTTTCTCTAAGGTTCCAGAAACCAGCGATGCCTTGTGCACAGCCTTTATTTATTGGAAGACACCAGATCTGGCCTACTCCCTTCTCTGCAACATCTGGGTCCACCCATAAAAGCTCAGATAGCAGCACGAGAGCGATGACCTACAGTTACAGCCACTCGTCTCTGCAGCAGCCTCTGCTTTTACCCTCCCACTCAGCATCCAGATGAAGACAGAATCTGTACTAACAGCTGCCTCATCTGTAAATCAAGAAAACTGGGAAGAAAAGACACCTTGCAGATCTTCACAAGCAATGGTGACGTAATTCCTGTGAATTCGCCCATCAACTGCAACAAAGGGAAGAACTGGTAAGAAAACGGCGATCCAGATGCATGCATTGGCTCCTCAACTTCATCAGAGCCCAGACACACCTTTTCTCATATCACATTGGCAGAAAACGTCCCATTTTATTGCAAAATCATTCTGACACTATGACCTAAATCTGTTTTTACCATACGAATACTCTCTGTTGGGATTTGCAACAAAAGGCACGCTGGAGACAGAGCAGGCTCGGAGAGAAGCGCAAGGTGAGCAGACGCAATCACGCTGGTGCCTGTGACAGCTATCACCTCGGCTGCACTCTCAGCATCAGCTCACAGGGGATACCCCACCTGCTGGTACAGAGAACTCCATTCTCCACAGCCATACATCTTCAAAAATAAAACAAGCAAAAGACAAAGAATCGAATAGTGTCTTAGAAGTTCTCCAAGCAAACTTCTCCAAGGCAAAGGTACAGTAGTCAGAGGGTGCCGGGGGTGTTACTCCTGCAGAAGTGAGGAATGAACCACCATCTCCCCTTCCCTGCAATCTAACACGATCAAAGCCTGCTTTACACACACTGTTTCACTTAAAGATGGAGGAGTGTTACTGGCATCACACCTTCCACTCATCCACATCACATCTTCCTTTCAAAGGAAAAACTCTCCTGGGGAGGAGAGCAGTAAAACCATCTCTCCAGGACAACTACAGTGATTTTAATATTCAAATTAATCTCTGCTATTAAGAAAACACTTTTGCTGTCACGCGCAGTCTGAAGACAGAGGGATTTCAGAAGGCACACAGCAACTCCAATACGTTACTGATTTAGATGTCAAATGGAAGTAGACTTGAAACCCCCATGGCACAACGCGAAGCCCGGGCTATTACTGCCTGCATACCAGTAAGATTTCTTGCGAGCGAGATATTCACTCCGGGGAACACAACCCGAAGAGTGGAAACTTGGCCAACAACAACAGAAACGCTACTAAAACTTCAAAGTGAAGAGAATTGGTACATTTCGCAGGCTTTAGCCAAGTTGGCTAATGAACTGAAGGTCTGGAAATGAAGTTACGCGATTACAATGGGTAGACATTTTCCCACTTGTCAAATAAATTTCTGTAAACCCAGTACTGTAACAATAACACAAAGGAATAGGTATTTCCGACGCTAACATAAAGAGCCAACAGGCTGAAACGCGCTGCTGCACGGCACAGGAACCCATTCAGCACAGCGATAAAAACGTGTCTAGAAAGGGCACCTAAGTTTGGTTGGGTTTTTGTGGTGTTCGTTTTGTTTCTGTAAGATCCACCCTTATTATAAAACACAACACACATTGGAAACATTAGCACTGCCACAATCAGAGGCTACAGCAAACGAGGGTTTCGATTTCTTTTTAACCTTCCCACTATTTCCTTTGCCTTCTATTACCGTGATGCCCTGCCACACACAAAAACCCTCAACCAACCAACTCCTGTTGGTGACACACAAACTAAAAACGGTAAAGAAAACCAGGAATAATATAGCTTAAACCCCAGCATCATGTCATTACAGACACATTCTGAGACATTTTGAAGAAAATGTTTCAGAGGCCAAGTGACAGTGAAACCTCTTCATACAGCTGTGCCCGACAAGCTGCTTTCCCTGCCAACAAACAGTGCGAAAAGCGTTTCTGAGCTGAAAAGCGTAACCTCCTGAAGGTACCTGGCTGCTCAGCGGAGGGAGCCTCTGAGGACTCTGGTACCTGCGAGACACTCAGCACTGCTCCGAAGCCCACTTGCTCCACTCCAGCGGAACTCAATCTTCAACACGATGACTCAAGTCCTGCAGTAACTCAGGAAGTTACATACCAACAGACAAAAGTTGTTGGATTCCTCATCACTCTACTTGCCGATCAGACGAGTTGCCTACCTTGACTTAAAACAGCAAGCCCTCCTCAGTAGCTGCAGTCACCTCACAGCAGAGAGCAGGCATTACTCTGCGTTCTTTCCTCAAGACGACGTAATGTGGAAGGGCCCCCGAAGTGGCGACTCTCCACAATAAATCTACAATTCTCATAAAGTACAAATTACCCCGGAATTTCAACACATTTTACACACGCTGGTTTAGCAATGTTGGCCTTGACCTTAGGCTACATCTGGATCACAACGTGAACACACCAAGATGATGCAAATAACAAACCTTGTTGTAGCTTACTCTTCAATATTAATATTCCCTGTTTTTAAAAGCAAGAAAAAGCCAAAACTCCCTAAAATTAATGACAACATTTAAAACTTAAACTCTAAAAATTGGCTTTGGAATCTATCCATAGCTCTAACATGGAACCAATTACTTTTCACTATTGGAAAAGCAATCATGTAATCAAAAAACCAGAAATTGGAAGCCAACCGATTCCCCAAACCTAAAATAATTAGCTCTAAGCATTCCTTTTTCCAGGTGGAGGTTTAAAAAAGCTTGGCACTTCAGAGTTCTCAGCTTTTTCTTGTGATGCTTTGTTAATGCCAACACGCAGAGTACGGTAAGATTCCTAACGGTACGAGATCTAACCCACGGGCTGCTCCGTAAGACAACAGGTCCTCCACGTGCGCATCGACTACGCCTACGACAGCGGAGCAGCTTTATTTCAGCACTTGCAATTCAGTAAAGTTCTGTGCTGCTCTCTTAGGTGACAAACATCTTATTTCATGCTCTCACTCTTTCCCAGGGACCTTAATGCAACACGACCAAGCGCCACACGTGTTCCAGCTGGTCACCCTCAGCATTTGCTGAGACAGTCGCCAAATTTTGTCTCAAATGATGTAAACCCAAACGAAATCACCACAACTGCCTGCTTCTCCTTTCCTCTCCCACATCTATGTAGCTCCTCCAGAACAAGAGGGTAAGCTTTCACAGCTCACCACCCCTCGGAGCATTCATCGTTGCCCAGGTGCTTCACTCTTACCCAACGTTACTCTTCACTCTGTGCCAGCTATGGGGGAACCAAGTGTTTCTACAGCAAAGCCAACCCCACTGATCTTTACCAAAGAACAGAGGGCAGGCCCAAGACAGCCCAGAGGGCATAAACACATGCCCTACAGTGCCATGCATATGAAGAGCCGCCAACCAAGACCTAACAATGGGCAAGGAGCCACTACAGGAGAAAAAGAAAGTCTGCAAAAGATACGTTTGCTTTCCATTGGAGAGGCTCTGTTCAGGTCTGTCATTACAAAGCAGTGGATCAGCCTTATCCTAAGAGTCATCAACAACACAAAAGTAATTTCTCCAATTTTAATGAAAGTCTGTTAATTTCAACTATAGAAAATAGTTAACAGCAATTTCTCTCCCTAAGCTTTCGGTCTTAACTCCCAAGCAGCTCTCAAGTTAAACTCCTTTCTTCTTCCGTGAGACGTCTCAGGACGCCTTACTGTGGCCAACGCGCATACCGAAGCGTTTCTGTGAAAGATAGTTAAGTGTCAACCACCACCTTGTCTCTGCAGGAAACGTGTTCAAAGACTTCTCTCTGAGCATCTTTTTTGAGTACGGCCATTTCTGGCAGACAAGCTCACAAAGCCCCGTAAATTCAACGGAACGTGCCAGCTGTTGGCCAGATCCTACTTTCCTTAGCTTTGCCCTTCCATGAACTGTCAGAACCCAGCAAATCAGCTTCAAGAATCTCACATCACACCTTTTTATTCTGCAGAGTAAGAAACAGTAGTGAACAGATCAGAAGGAAGAAAAAACCCAAGTGGAACTATGTTCTCTTTTGGGAAACCAAAGCATCAGCGCAGCCAGGGAATTGCTGTGACTTGTCCCATCTGCTCCTGGCAGAGAACTGGGATTCGTGCTTTAAAAAAATCAATGTCCTTACAAGTTGCTCCTAACTTCCGATAAAGTATTTAAGACCTGATGCCATAAACATCTTTGGCTGAGATTTACAATATATGATTTAACGTTTTTGGTGGAACTTCAGATTTAGTTTTCAAAACTATGAAAATTTGAAGTATAAAAGAAGAAAACCGGAGACAGCCACAACCAATGAGTTTTGAGCTCAAATCTTAGTTTTGATTTGATCATGTCCCTACTTCACTCTATTTAAAGCCCAAAAAATCAGCAGCAGCTCTTGAAAAACACCAGCTAGCAATGATAGCATAACTGAAAAACAGACCCACTGTATTTTTGGTCAAGATTATGAGCAATAACAATGAATTGCAGTGCAAAAACTCAAAATCTAGAAAAATATTATCAAATATATCATCATGGCACCTCATTTTTGACTCTCAGTACTACAGCGGTGATTCCCCACCAGCTACTGGAAACATGGCACTACAAAAGATCATACAAAGTTTGAACTATTATCTGTGTATTTTACTCAAGAAAGAACACTCTTAATAGGAGTGAAATGGAATTACAGCCTAAAATGTAAGAGAGTATTGTAAAGTAATGCAATACCCTTCTGCAGGCTTATAATTGCAAAAAGATGTAAGAATTCCATCTTCCTCATTCTCCCCAAACAAGTATTTGCCATAATGGGGTCTTTAAGAACAGCTGAACAGCCCGATTGGGGTTTTTTTTTGAGCACTTAAATACATTTTTTAAAGTATTCATAAACCATAAACTCGTGTGTAGTCGGTACAGAAAGCAATTTGCCAAGCAGCAAATTATTAGGCGAAGCTGCGCACTTCTGCCATATGTTATTCCAACTCACAACGTTTGCACGGAGAGACTCGGAGTAATTGCTTTGCAGATTTCCAAACAACTAACGTGTCCAACACAGTCCATCCAAGCAGCAATGCCAGCCCCACGGAATGATTTGCTAGCGCTGGAGACTACAGTCCAACCCTTGTGGCTGCCAGATAAATCAGGCTCAACCCCAGCTGCAGACAGGCCTTTTAGTAGCCCTAAGAGCCTACCCCTCCCTATTTTAAAGGGCTGTAAATAGTAAAAACACACACAACCAACATTTTCATATTGAAAAATACTCCAGCACGAAAGCGATGTGTAAAAAATCTGAGGGAACGCTGTACAAAGAAGGCCCGGCCACGGGCACCAACTCTGAGGCACTAGCAGTTACTCAGGTAACGATTACTTTTAAACACGAAGACAAGTCTGTCCTGAAAGGGGACGGTGTACCGAACTCCCAAGCAAGTCACAGCATTAGTGAGACGGGGAAAGAACAAATCTATGACAAGCAACAAATGACAAAGACAAGCGCGTGTTAGAGCACATAAATGGTAGAAGCACGAAATTCATACTCTAAGGGCATTATCACAGGTTTAATTTGAATTAAAACGGATCCCTTGGGTCTGTACGGTAGAGATCATTGAAAACTGGACAGAAGTACAAATTATTCTAGTATTTTATTCAAGTTTGCATTCCCAGACTAAGTTAATTGTTGTGGCATCTACTAACTGCATCGTATCTTGACGCAGTCGAGCGGCAAGATTCAATGGGTAAGGTGAGCTGGGAGAACTTGCAACTTCATCCCCATCCTGGCTGCGAGCTTGCGTTCCAGGAGAAGCTCCTACTAATGCCTGTCTCAACCCAGTTCTGAATTAACTGTGTGCTCTTCCCCACCTCTGAGCAGCCACCCAGGGACTGAACAGGGCACAGACACGACTCCAAGGAGCTTAGTCCAGGTTAAGACAAAAGTCACCCAAGTTGGATGGGGTTTGTAACAAAACTTTTGCCTTCAGAGCTACCAAACAGTTTCAGTAACAAAGACTGTATACAAACTTCCATGTAACTTAAACACAGTAATCTGAGAAGGCTGGGACAAGACATGGACGGCTTGCAACAGGCTCCAGAAAAGCAGTGCTTGACTGCAGCCTGGACCGGTTACACACCCACGGCATCTGCCAGGTCCCTGCAAGTTCAGTGCAGATTCATCTGGTTGTGCTTTACAGCCCAGGCTGAAATTGAAGTAGCAGCTCCTATGCCAAAACAGTTGGACAGCCTTACGTATTTTTTCAGCGGTGTCTATCTTTTGGATCCCGCTGCATCAATATTTTAATAGTGCTATCAGAATCTTACGGCAAACGATCACCACGCGCGGCAGGAATTCTCACATAAATCCCACGGTGGGAAAGATGCAACACCCACAACACGCTGCCTTGTTTCTTGACCTTAAGCACTGACTTCCAAACCCAAAATACATCCAATTCTTTGAAACAGAAAGCTTACAGCAAGAAAATTACAGGTTTGAGGGTTTTGGGGTTTTTTTGTATTTATAAAATCTTAATTTTCTGAGCCACAGTGTAACCAGTAGCTATCACTGAATAAAAATATTTTTTTATATATGTAACAAAAAGAGGTTGCTACTCATGCCTCAAAGTATCCTCCTAAAACGTCGACAGGTGATGGATTTTACAATTAGACACACACATATGCCTATAAATTCAGACATATAAGCGGACTCAGCTGCATCTGGACAAGTCTGCAAGGTCAGCAGATGCCACAAGAATCTGCACTGCGGTTCACTCACCCAGCGGGGCTTTACTGGGGAGGGACAGCTTTAGGTTAGTGCTCTAACTGCAGAGTGCGCCACCCCTGTATCAGACAGCGGAATGATCAGAACCGCACAGAAATCTACCTGTGATGCCAAGTGGACATTGTTTCTTAGGTGTTTTATTGACTGTTGTGACTTTATCCTAAAAAAAGTGAGCATTCACACTCCCTCCTTCATTAAGAACAGCTACAAAAAGGTAAAGGAGAGACTGTTTACCCTCTCTCCCTAAGATGGGTCTCAGTTGAGAACAAAAATACCTGTTAGAAGTACCTTAAAAATCCTACTTTTTTGTGTCTGTCAGAGCAATAAGGATAATGACCCTTGTCAAAAACCCTAGCTGCTAAAAAGACATTTTAAAGACACCTTCTCCTCAGAAACTCAAAGAATTTGGAAATAAAATATCATTAAGCAACACATTTTATGCCAGAAGTAGTCTGCAAAATAATGGTACTGCTTAGGTACTTCACAGGAACACTGATCCCCCTTTCAATTTTAATTCATAATCCTCTTCCTGTCTGAAACGTGCCCACTGGGTACCTTACCTAGTTCAGCTGCGGTAAAGAACCTTGAAACGTTACTTTGACATTAAGACTGGCTGTTCTGCATGTATAGGTAGTCTCTTGCAGCACAGCTAAAGAAAGCCAGGATTTAACCACGCAGCTAAAGCAAGCGCTAAGGTTAAAAATAACCGTGATTTACTCAGGAGAGCATGCAGCAGACACCACGCAGCTGTACAGCAAAGAATCACCGTTCTCGAACTACAGCCGCGTTAGCAATCGCCGGTATTTACCGAGGCAGAAGCCTTAGGAACTCCTTTACGTGGGCCAAATAAAAGCTGAAGAAAATTAAACCTGAAAATGCACGCGTGTCTGTGTCATCAGTGCGAGAGCAACGGCAAACGCCTGAAGGGGAGCCACAGGGCTGTCAAGCAAAGCTTGGAGGGGAGAACAGTCCCCACCGACCTTTGAGCCTGCGATTGCCCAGCCTTATTTACACAGGCAAAACCCTCACACACATTCAACAGCCCAGTTCCCCCCAAAACACAAATAACTACTTTTCCAGTGCTGAATTTACTCGCATAGTAGAGGAGGACAATACTTTAATGAAAATCTTCTATAAGCATACTAACGTGGCCTGCGCAGAGAAAACTATTCATTCAGCTGTGGAAAGCCTAAATGAACTTTTCAGAATGAAGCGGGCTGACAATAACTGATGCCCAGCTGCCAGAAGCAGGTACATGTCACCTCAAACCACGGGCCAGCAGCAGCTACACTGCACGTTCCTAGCACCAGCCTCAGAACACTGACCTTCATCACGTGCAGAGCAAAGGGACGTAAAATGCCCAGCGAGCATCTCTCCCACTTAGAAAATCTCCAGGTATAACTATTATGTCTTGCAGCTACCAACCTTTTGCATCAATGGTTTTAACCTCTCTGGGGGAAATATGTAGGATATTTTTTCCCCTTGTGGAGATGAGAGAACTCTGAAGAAAGAAGCTTTTGACAGATTCCCATTTCTGCAGATGAAGACTGCGCTATTCTCAGCGGGAAAACAAACCAACTTCTGCAGCAAAGACTATACAGCGATGGGCTGTCAGTCACTTCGAAATGAAGGGCACAAAGTCACAAACCAAAGCACAGTGAAACCCAAACCCAGCCTTCCTCCTGCTCAGACACCCACCAAAGGGTTCTATCACCTACCTAGTGCACAGATCTGACACAGAAGAAATATTGCAGAAAGATATCCTTTGTACACAAAAACCCACCACTTTCTCCTGCACAGCAGGTGCTGCTTACATGTACACCCTCTTAAAGCAAGAAACATTTAATTATTATTAGCAGAGAACCACCGCTCAGGCTTTACAGCTTATTGCACGTTCTGAAAACCAAGTCAGACTGCCGAGACTGATAAATCAATGCAGACCCCACGCGAACAAAGGACGTGTCAGACTACTGGGGTTATTCTAGCTGACACAGAACCGACCCTCCCAAACGAGGGGGCGATCTTGAAAGGGTTATTTTTGACCTGAGGTGTTCTCTATATTCTAGAGAGGAACATCAAGCAGTTTTTGGGTTAGCTTCTAGCATCCCTTGCAAAACTCTAGCTGATAGAGTGCCCCCACCTTCCTCCCTCTGTTAATTCAACACGCCACGCGTTCATAGCTGCACAAAAGCGTTCATGCACCGGTACTGAGAAGAACTAAGCCAGGAACACCACAGGCACTGAATACCTGGGTTTATGAGCACCTGATAACCCAGTTTCGAAGTAGGTACACTCAGTAGTCCTTTGGGCACAGTCCAGAATAGCAACACGGTTATTGAGTTAATAGTGTGTTAGCCTGGGCAAACCTCTGGACCACAGCTTCTGAAATACCTCAGCAGTGCTTGAGAAAGCACAGCAACACGTCTCTTTTAGTGGTACCAGAACCATCAGCAGCCTTGTAACTGCCTTTCAGAACCTTCTCTGTAGCTGCTCTCAGAAGCACTTGAGGTTCACAGCGTTTAAAACTTCTAGGATGGAAACGATTCTCCCCTCTTTTAATACTAGATCTGTGCAGAGTTTTAAAAAACCCAACCAAAACAAACAAAAAACCCCACACAAAACGATGTCAGCTATCGAGACTGACAGCATCTGACAGAGAAACCCTCCAAAATCCACGAATTCCTTTTGGGGAATAGCTGTGTTTCAGCTACGGTCTCAGAGCTTCCTTTGTTTCCATAGTTTAAGGTAAATCGAGCTAAATTAGAATTTTGCTGTGTTCCAAATCATTCTATGAAAAATCTGACCATTTAAAACCATTTTTTTTCAATTAGAATATCTTGGGTTAGCATCTTCAAAACGTGAAAATCCACAGGTGAGCTCCCAATAAAGCTTTATTATAAGCTGTATGCAAAGGAAAAAAAGCCTCTCTGTGCCTAGTTCTTATCATTAGCATTATTTAATAGCTGGTCACGTGGATGCGAAACTACCTACCCCCTGTGACACAGCAGGGTAATTCAACCCCTAGGAAGGGATTAATTTCCCCGGTGTACAATTCAGTGTCACATCCCAGCTGGCAACGCCGACTTCCTGAGTGCCTGACTGTTACCAATTACTCGAGCCCTTCGCACAGAGGGTTTCAAACCTTACAGCAGCAGGACAAGCAGGAACAGCAACCTTCGGTCCTTCGCTGCAGACCAGGTGCCACCAAGGCGAACGGAGTGACTCTCGCACGTGCCAGCCCCTGCACTCCTGGGAACGGCAGTCCCTGGCTGCCCGGCCCCGAGTTGCCGAAACGCTCTGCTCACTCCCCTTCAGAGCCGGCCACGACAAAGCTGCATATGAAACTGTAATGGAGAAACACTCTGGGATGGAAACCAGATCCAAGAGCCATGGCCGGGGTCCAAGAGAGGGTCCTGAAGTCAGAGACTAATCTTTAAACTATTAATTCATACTCAGCTGAAGCTATGTTGGGAAAGCTCCTGATGAGAAGGAAATGGAAATAAAAGTCTTCCATAATGGGTTGTTGTATGCCAAAAGATTGTACCAAACGATCTCAAGACGAGATTGCTAACTTGAGGCAATCTTTGAGGATGTTTTATGCGTTGCCAGCCACTTTCAAATGTAAAAAGCATCTCAATCTGTCTGCTTTCAGATAATTAGGATATGAGACAACACACCAGGGAAGCAGTTACGAGAGGAATTCAATTTTCATCTAATCCAGCACAGAACCTCTGTCCGTTTTTATCCATCATGCTGAGGGAAGAAGAATGGGTCCCTCTACATGACTGATGACGGTTAAATACATCACATATTGCTTTCTAACACGAATGCTAGCTTAAGCTTCCTCTCCAGTTTTTGAAGTCACGGACCAGTTTTTAGGCTGTTACTTACATAAAATGGCATAAGAACTTAAAAATTGTAGGCAAAGTTGCAGAGTGTAACAAAAATTGTAAACCCTAGATCAGCAGAAGGTCTCTCTTTTCTGGGATTTCTGAAGATCGTACACAGCAAAGAGGAATTTACCCAATTCCCATTTTAGTAAGGTATCAAAGTCATTTTCTTTAGAAACAGCAAGTGTCAACAAGCGATTCCAGACCACCAGGGGTGCATTTAACGATCGAAACAGGTCAACTTCAGACCATCATGACTCCAGGATGTAAATGTAACGTAAGAAAAACCTTGGCTTTCCTCTTGGTAGGCAGATTTGATTCCCTCAACCCTTTAAAAGCAGTTCATACCTCTACTAATAACGTTCCCACCCCGCACGGACAGTAAGGGTTTTATGGACAAGCATCCCCTCCTCAGTGTCGATGGACAGAACGGGTGAGCTACCCTTACCAGACAGCCGTTTGCCAGAACACTGTCAGTTGGCCAAGTAGTATGAAGCCAAACGAACCACAAACACGCAAGCGAACAAGTGCTCTGCCCCTGCACCACAGAAAAGATGATTCAGACGCCGACTTATTTTCATAGCTACTTTCGTGCCCCCATTCCTGCTCCAATCCCATGGTGGGAGACAAGATTTGTTACATAACAGAAGAACAGGATCAAGGACGTTCAAGAGGAAGAATACACGTTAAGGCCCAGAAACTAATTCTTTGGTGCTCACACACTACTGCTAGTGCAGCTCAATGTAAGCCTGTAAGCAGAAGCATGAGAATTACTGGAGTAGATCAATTAGCACAGCAAAATAAACAGCATGCAAAGGAGCAAACGAGCGATTGAATTGCTCCTCTTCTTCTGTTTCAACCAACCAGTTATTTAAAATAGAATAGTGAAAACTGAAACTGCAAACTACTTTACAAGCTAGCAATAAGAAGGAAGAGGTCACTAAGACGTGAAACAGCCACCGTCTGCCAGTCCTGAAAGGCGTGCCATTGTTTAGATGGCTTCTTTAGAACAAGAAAAAGTCAAAACCAGCATTTAGAAAAAAAAAACAAAACTAAACTGATTTTGTGTGTGTGTTGGCCAATCACCTGGTATTAGGGTATCACCCAGGAGCAGGCCATGACGTGCATCATAAGCAACCGTCCCCTAGAAAACCGAACAGGGATCTGGCACACTGCACTGTGTCTGCAGGAACGCCAGCGACTGCCATGCCTAACCCACAGTCAGAACTGGTTACCGGCGTATAACCACACCGAACCGACAGGCATTGGGCAGAAGCACAGAGCATGCTCAGGCAAACAACTTTCCTTAACGTAAATACAAACACGTATGCCTGCACAGTTCAGCAATACTCAAATGACTGCGGTGACAGCCTGGAAACACCTGGAGCCATCACGCTACCCAAGCCAACTGGGACGTTTCATGACCCTCAGAAAGTACTTTCCCTCGCTCTGTCTCCCAGATCTAGCCAACTGACCGGAACCACAGGGGCTACATTTTCAGGAGGGGAACACCTGCCTGCAAAACATTCCATGCTTGTTACGGATTTCACCATCAGGAGCCTTTATGGCTCAAAAAGTGGAAAAACTGATGACATAATGAACACACCACCACATCACAAACACTACAGAGAAGAACAACTTCTCAGCTGGGAATCTATCCCCTTGCCATGACCCTCTCCTCCAGTTAAAGGAAAAAAAATCAGACCAAACTTGTAGTTTCTCTCCTAAAGAAGAGGGAGACAGGAGGAAATAAAGCAGGGGCAAGTCAGGAAAGGCCTGACTAGCCACATTTTATTATAGGCAAGCTGTCTCAGCCGCTGAGGAGGCTTCCTCAGCAACACTCATGCATATTCAAGACCCCCCACAATTGCCACTGAGATTTGCTTTAGTTCAGGTTCTCCTTTCCAGTCTTTCAACCTTTTAAAGACACTTGGAAGAAGTGCAGTTTAGTCTATGGAAGAGAACAGACAGGAGCCTTGGTCTCGTCCTTCAAACGCAGAGGAAGTTGCCGTGAGAGTGGGACTAAACTGTTCACCAGGTTTACTGAGACAGGAGAAAGCAAGGGAGATTTCAGTTAGACACTTGGAAGACTTTCAAGTAAGAGTAAAGGACCCGGCAGGCTGCCTACGGAGGTAGTGGAATATCCATCATGGGAAGGCTTTAGAAACCTGTTAGGCAAACATCTGTCAGGAATGATTAAGGTTTAATAGATGAGAACGAGCTGGAGATCTTTTGCTCCTCTTCTGCCACAGTCTTTTCATTTACATCCAGCACCACAAACCAGTATTTCCCTTTCACATCCCTGCGCTTGAGTTAAGAAACGTGTAGTAAAAGCTGTCCTAAGTGTGGTATTTCCACATATCCAAGTGTGATTATTTGGGAGAACAAAACACATTGAAGATTTGCTAACTGAAAACGCAGGATAAATAAACCACCTGCGAAGAAAAAGACCAAGGTTTAACACACTCACTCCGAAGAAACCGACCTCCAGCTCCACGAGCAGACACCACTGTATGTCCTTGTTTGCCACAAGAAAACTGTGAGACGTGTAACTGCTGACTTACTGACCTGTGGTCATCCAGCCTCGCCACCAGAACATTTTCCAGTTTCTGTTTAAAAGAAAGCACTTTCTCCCCAAGAATGTAAAAATGAAAAAAATAGATATGAAAAGAATTCAAAACAATGAAAGCAGAAGGCTGCTTTGGGAAGTCTTTGTGAAACCGAATTAAACTGTGACTAAAGATGGCTTCCACCGCACCTCCACCCCCCACTGTCTAATACTAACGTAACCATGGAAATGATTTCCCCCCCACACTGTCTAATATTAATGTAACCATGGAAACAAAAACTAAACATCGATTTCCCCCTCATCCCAGTATGACAGGAAATCTAACAGGGGAAACGCTTCCTGGTGGTGGAAATGCTCCAATTCCTGGCAGTGCCCAAGGCCAGGCTGGATGAGGCTTGGAGCACCCTGGGCTATGGAAGGTGTCCCTGCCCGTGGCAGGGGGTGGCACTGGGTAGGCTTTAAGGCCCCTTCCCACCCAAACCGTTCTGTGATTCCATGAAGTAAGAACCACCCAGATAACTGTTCAGAAGCAGCACAAATGGGTTCTGGGGGGTCTCTGCTGGACTGACATCATACAACTCCTATGGCTCAAGAAACAAGAGATGCTATTTACATTGCTCTGTGATGTCCCCAGCAGCTGCCCTCCACGCTGACGCCTCAGTTCTGTCTGTGCTGTCACTGTGACTTTCCTCAGGTTTTAGGAAACACTCCCTTAGAAGAGACCAAGGTGAATTCCTGCACTCACACGCCAACTGTGCCATGCAGCCGCCAGATCACCAGCAGGAAACTTCAGAAATATCACAGTAGGCACCAGATTTGTCTTCCTGCACACTTGATCCATCCTTCTTATGACAAAGCTATAGCATAAAACCAACATACAGCAGATTTCCCCACCACGCTTACAGGGACCAGTAAAGTAGGTGGGATTCGTAGGCACCCAAGCGCTCAATTGTCCTTCTCCAGGATACCCAGTTACCTCTGCTGCTCCTCAGGGCCTTGTCAGAAACGAACAGAGTAACACGAGATCCGTAAAATTAATTATTCTACTTTAAGTCTAGGCAGGGGTGGAACTGAGAAACTGCGACTTTTGTAATTTGATTCTACTGCTAATTAGTCAATTTGCACGGAGCAGCAATTTTAGCAGCAGTCTGTTGATTCAGAAAGGAAACAGACCAATCACTACAGCCAATTACTACCTCAGGCCATCTCTCACTACCCTGTAACACAAACCAGCGCAGTTCTATCGTATAAAGTACCTGTACTATAAAAGCATAGAAATATTGAGGCTTTTTTACAGTATTTCCAGAAATTGCTTTTAAAGGTTCATGCCGGCTGAGCGTGCTGTACCTCAATATACTACAGACTGATAGAGAAACAACACCACTCCCCTCCTCCCCCCACCCCAAAGTCACCACCAACCAGGTCTCTACGGAGTTTATGGAAGAAAAATAACAGATTAAGAGGTAATCTGCAAATACTGATTAGCAAATTATTGTGCTAACGTGTCACTTAAATTAGGGATTCAGTGTGTCAAGCTTGCAGCATGATAAACGTTACAGTTAAACGCATGTATTTCAACATTCTGTAAGCGAGGACTTAGAGGCTAACATTGAGGAGATTCTACCAAGGGTATTAAGCAGGCAACTGTAGAAATTGCAAGAGCAGGAAGAGGGAGGAACGCCACCAATATGCCTTGCATCATGGAGCATGACTCACATGAGGTTCTACAGTTCTCTTTTCAGGAATACATAGTATTGTGAAACTACCAGGACAGTAGAAAGTCAAAGACTCCAGTGGGTAGAATCCCTTAGCTGATTTTCAGAAGGAATTTTAAGAAAATGCCATGAATTGACTTGAAGGATTTTGCCGAGCCTAACAAGTCCTAGAGGTGTGATGCTCGCCCCCATCATGGCAAACAATTTACTTCATTGCTAGTCATCTTGGGTAATACATAACTGAAATAACAATAATGCCTTGAACAGGCTTCAGTCAAACATATTTAGGAGAAAAGCTGCTACAGAGGTCGTCTCCTAAATCAAAAGGATGAAGAAACATCCATAGGCTGTTTGGCCCTAGGTTAGCCTGCCATTGTTAAACTCATACTGAATTAGTTATAATGACGTCCAAGCAACTTCATCACACCCTCCTGCATTAAACTTTTATTTTCCAGACTGTTTTCCCACTCACATATGCTTCAGCAGCAAAAGCATCAAGTCCTCAGGCCTCCAGGCAGCTCAAGAGCCCCATTATTTCCCCTCTGACGGGCCATATTCAGATCAGCACAAATGCCCATGTTCTGGAAAAGACCCTTTTCGTTTGATACCGTTCTCTCCAGCCTGTCCGCTGCTTTCAGCGTGGGGAATGAGTTGTTTCCTTCTTGTTACATTGGAGGTGTAAATAAAACCAAATACACTGTGCTGGTTTGAGCCAGGACAGAGTTAATTCTTCACAGTGGCTGGTATGAGGCTGTTTTGGATTTCCCTTGAGAAAAGCACTGATAAGGGGTTTTTTTAGCTGGTGCTGGGGGTGCTTGCACTGATTCAAGGACTTTCTCAGCTTCTGGTACTCACTGTGTTCCCAACTTTCCCACTCCAAGCAGCAGGGGGGGACACACAGCTCAGACAGCCAACCCCAACTGACAGAAGGGGGATTTCATTCCCTCGCACAGCATGTTCAGTACGTAAGCCGGGAGTGTGCCGAGAGATGGGGGGGGGGGGCATAGCTTGTTCGTTAGCTCGTTTGCTAGCTTCTTCGTTCATTCATTAGTGAGTCGGTGGGTTAGCTGGCTTTCTCGGTTGTGCTCTTGCCTGTGGGGCTCGCTTAGACTCTGTTGCAATCGCTCTCCAGCTCTGACTCTCGCTGCTCGGGACCTGGCTGCGCATCAGTGGGTGGGTGGTGAGCAACTGTATCATATGTTTTATTTTCTGTTATTTTAATTACTTATTATTAGTAGCATTGTCAATATTATCACTATAATATTAATTTATATTCAATTATTAAATAGTTCTTTTCTCGACCCACAAGTTTCCTTGTCTTTTCCGCTGGAGAAGGGAGAGGGGAGGTGAGCGAGCGGCTGCGTCGTACTTAATTGCCAGCCGAGGTTAAACCAGGACATACACTATAGCAACATATGGAAATACGCACAGGCTTCATATTTATAACCTGAAAAAGACATTCCAGAGCCCAAATTTGCTGAAGATAGTTTTAAGAATCATTTTGACTTAAATCACTGCCTTCAACATCTTGCACCCTGAGGACTCAGTGCTGCTAAAATGTCAAAGCAACTCACAGTTATATTTCTTCAAATTCTTTAAAGTCAAAATTACCATAACAAGAATATATTGTTGATTTGTGACAGGGGAGAACATATGATGATGAAGCCATGTTGACAAGCAAAGATCCTTGAGGCTAGCTAAAAAAAAAGAAAAAACAACACCCAACCAACCACCGAAACCGAAGCACCCCACTTTACCCACTATCTGGTAAGGTTTGTTGAAGTATTCTCTGTTACTCATTTCTAAGGCCTTATCCCTTTAAATAACATGCAGTATTAAAAATCTAATTTTAGGACTTTGGTTTTATTATACAGATTTTGGGCTTACTTTCCAACAGGTCTGCCAAATAATGCATTATTATTATTTAAACATACCAGGAGAATAATATAGGAAGCGAACGATAAGGGCATACAAACACGGGATGCACTATCTGACCACCTCACGATGGATTTCACTAAGTATCCTGAACTGCAAAACTACTCGTGAAAAGCAATGACTGCATTAAAACAAACCACAACAGAGTTAAAGAGATGGAAAGAGCAGAAAATGCAAGGGTTACTTATTTTGCAGTAGTATTTTCTTCATTTTACCAGCTGCTAAACCCAGCCCCAAACCACTTACTGACAGCTCGAGGTACGGTTAGGGTTAGGCACGTCAGTAACATTGCCATGTGCTGGCTAGCTGCGGGCTCACAGCGTAACCTAGCAAGCAACAGATCGTAAAATCATCCCCGCGATCCAACCCACGCATCCCCGTACAGAACATGCACTGTATGTTCAACCTTGCAAGTATCTCTGCGGAGGATGGACCCAATACTGATACTCTGGTGCTCACTCACGGAAGTTCGCGCAGAGGCTTAAGGAACCCGTGGGCCCAGCTACCAAAACAAAGCAAGCGCTGACTGTTGAGGCAGTAACGCCCGTTCCCATGCAAAGCTCGGCAGACACCCCGTGCCTGCACTATTACAGCATTTCCACCAGCAGCCCACCGCTACGCCGCTCCCAAACTGTCATTTCAGTCGACGGGCTGAACAAAGGAACACAGCCGGTTCCAGAAAACCCACTTCACGTGCGCTTCCTCCCGCAAAGCGCGCTGCCTGCATCTGCGACGGCCCCCGGCAGGAACAGCGCGCGTTAAGCCCCGTGAAGCCCCTGACACAAACCAAGCAACGAACACAACATCGTTTCCCCTAATTCGAGACGCTCGCCCTGTCCCTCCGCGGCAGGAGAGTTGCCCTCAGAGGGACGACAGCGGCCTCCCTACGCCCACCGCCGCACCCCCGGCCCGCAGCGAGCCCCGCTCCGGCCGCGCGGCCCGCCTGGCCGGCTCCAGGCACCCGACAGCCCGAGACACCCCCAGCAGCGAGGGGGGACGGAGCTGACCCACCCCAGGGCGCGAGGCAAGGGGCACAAAGCCGCGGGGCCCGCAGGCCCCTCCGAGAGACACTCACATGAACCGGGCGGCCGCCGCACGCCTTCACCCGCTGCGGGGAAGGACCCCCGCGCCGGGCTGCCCCCGCCGGCGCCCGGGGTTTCTGAGAAAGCGCCCAGCAACGCCCCAGCGAGCACCGTTTTAAGGTTGACAGCGCTCAGCGCATGGTTCGCAGAGTGCTGCCAGGGCACGCACGCGGCGCGGGGGGAAACGCGGTAAATCCTTTTCTGCTTTTAAAGGCCAAACGACAAGAAGGCTCAGGCAATGCGCAGGGCACCTCTGCTCCAGGGCCATTCTTCCGGGCGGCGCGGAGCAGTGACGCTCCGGAGCGGTGAGGGCGTGTGAGGTTATTGGCGCCGCGCTCGGGCGCGGTGGTGGTCGTGTAGGTATCCCCGGCCGCAGTCCCCGTTCTCTCCTTCCTCCGCTGGGGCAGCTCCCGCCAGTGGCCCTTGGGTAACGGAAGGGCTGAGGGCGCGGCCAGCCCAGCGGGGGCAGCGGGAGCGGGGCGGGGGCGAGCCCGGCAGGGCAGCGCCTCGGGGCCGGGGTGCAGCGCCTCGGGGCCGGGGTGCAGCGCCTCGGGGCCGGGGTGCAGCGCCTCGGGGCCGGGGGTCTCTTCCTGGCGCGTTTGTGGGGCCCTGGAGGGTCCCGGCGCTGCCGGCATTCCTGGCAGCGCTGTGAAAGCGGGTTTCTCTTTTGCTGCTTTAACTCCTGAGCAGCAGCCGGGTGTAAGGCATAAACGAGATGGTAACACACCCCGTCTTGGTGCGTGTAGGGACACTGATGTAGCAGAAGGGGCGGAGAGGCTGGAACCGAAAGATACTGATAAACAGGTAAAAGAAATGGTCTGTCCCGGTCTGTCAGCATTAGGTTATGTGTTTCCTTTGTGCTGTACGACGCGTTGGCTTTTTCCAGTAGCTCAGTGTTGTAGCTGCAGGTGAGATGTCCGTAACCCTGGCTAACTCCCACACCCACCTTTCAAAGCGGCAACATCTGAATGGATCTGTGTGGTAAGGTTGTAAAGGCTCCAGACAAGCCAGTGATGACTCTTATGCAAATACTCGTGTAGAACACAGAGGCTTTCGTGTGTGTGTGACAAGATTCTCCAAATACTACTGAGACCGAGCGGTTTTTGAGCTTTGCCAAAGGCTTACAGTTCTCGAGTGAAAAGATGCTTTAATATCCCTACTAGAGTTATTTAACACTTTCATTAAATAACTCTTCAAATATTTTTCAGTTGTCTGGGCCAAACCCACCATGACATCTTTCTCTTTTTTCCTCCCAAATTAGTGTAATCGTTGGAGACAAGATAAAGACATCAGAGCCGTGTCAGAATCTGGTTTGCATTTTCTGCTTCCATCGAGTAACAGTGAAAATTTTGTCATTTATTCTGTTGCTGAATTGATGTAGCTGGAATTTGAAGCAAAGTGTTTCTTTCTGCGCTGAATTTATTAGCCTGGGCAGAATAACAATGTTAAAAAATACCGCTTCTTTTGTACATCTGCCTAATGTGTGTGTGGGCTGTAGTCCTCTGCCCACGACTCCGAGGTTGTTCTCTGCAGTTAGAATGCTGCTTCGGTGAACGGTAGAGAAGGTACAGAGTTCTGTAAAAGGTGTTCTGGTGCTGGGCCACAGGGGACAATATTTGGTTAAACACAATACTGCTTACATCCCGATTTTGAAGTGACCTTACGAATTCTTTGTAGCAGATGTTTATATTGCAGATGAACAAAAATGTCTGTGAGGTGAACTACACTTAATCCACAGCCCCTCTACACCTGCGAAAAATCAGCTAAATCAATATTTTTGTTATTATTATGAAGTGGATGTGTCCCGGTTCATTATTGCCCGAACAAACTCGTATTCTGTGCTCCTTGCCGTAGCAGCCTGAATTCGACTGTTATTCAATCTCTGTTGTGCATTGTAATAAACTTCATGAACAGCTGAGTGATGGTGGACAGCGGGAGGCAAATCGGTTCTGGGTTTTTGTGAAGTAGCGTCGCTGTAGCTAAAATTGCATCTTCTATTTCGGTTACTTATCAAATCGGTAGTTACAAAGGTTGTAACAGGAATGTTTTCAGACTCGAGCAGAAGAAAAGATACTTTGAGAAAGAATTTCTGATGAAATGGCCTACTTTGTTGAAAATACTGTGATTTCATGAATGCGTCAGCGCAGGATGTGCAGGCCACCTGCTGTCAGTTGCTTTAAAAGTAATTCAGTAGCAGTTCTGAGAGTAATTATGTTTAATTCTGAAAAGACGCCTTCAGTAGACAAGGGACACTTACACCTGGACCCCCCAGAGGCATTGAAGTAGCCAGTTCACTTTTATGTGTTTTGATCATTATTTTTCAAGGGTGAAAGTGTTTATTCCCTGAGAGCAGTAGGTATTCAGAGGAATAGTAAGTCGCTGAGCAGGTGGGGGGCTACCCTTGGCCTTTTGTTTCTCAGTGTTGGGCATGGGAAAGCGATCAAATGCAAGATGATCCCAGTAATGCCGATGCGAGTGTTGAATCTGGGGTTTGTGAAGGTCCTGTTGGTGGTGGGTTTCGCTGGGAATGCTGGTTAGTGGGTTCGTGTCCTGTAAAGGTTTCCAAGGGAGGTTTGGAGGGAGGCGGTGGGATGCAAAACAGGCCACTCCTGGGCTTGTGGTCTCTCTGCCAGACCTCTGTTGCCCATGTGGTGTATTGTTTCTCGTGTAGGGTAAACAGTGCTTTGGGAATGACGACTCAGTAACTTCAGGTGACACTAATAAGACAAGTCTTCGCTTCCTCTTCTGTCCTCACTGTTTTGGTTTATCAAAACTTAATTTCCAGACTTCAATCCCAAAACTGGATTTGCTGTAACTTTCTGGTGTCAGTTTAAAATAACAAACCTTCCTTTTTCTCGCCCTCTTTGTATTTCAAAGTAATGGGGAAGCTCTGCAGAATATAACTCATTGCTCCAGATCATAAAATTAATGCAATATGTGTCCCTTTTCTATAGAAAAGGTGAGTTTGAGGTGTGAAATTGTGTGCCTTGAAATGAGGAGGATGTGTAGCACTCTCTGTGTTTATAGTTGTGCCAGGCTTTGATGTGGATTTAAAAAAAAATCACACACACACACCCCCTCCCCAATTTAAAAATAGCTAGAGAAGACCTTTTTATTATTTTTCCCCCAGATTAATTTTTAAAATGTGTGTAACACCTCTGAGTTCAGAAATGTCAGTAAGTTACTGGGGAGATGACTAGACTGAAATAATTCAGTTAAACTCCTCTCACTTCAGCTGTAAACGCGGCTCTTTTAAAGGGGGTGGAAGGATTTAAGTTTGGGGGTCGCTTGGTTTATTTTTCAAGCCAGTCCCTGGAATTTATGGAAGTTGAGAGTGAAGGACAGGGATCAGACTTGGATGGGAAGGTGGCTGTTGACAGAACTAGCTCCCTGCCATCACCAGAGAGTGTTTTCTCGTTGCTTTAGTGAACTCCACAGAATTAATCCGTGAGAAGAGAACTTGTTTTAAAGCATACCCTTTACAATTCTTCAGTGATTCCTTTAGGTGGCTGATAGGAAAGACTGGTTGCTTTTCTTGTTTCTTCCTCTTTGTCCATGTGGCTCCTAACCCCAGGAGCGAGGAATCGGTGGTTGTCTAGTTGCAGGCGGTCCAGTTCATCCCTGTAGGCAGGGTGATCTAGAGTACAAGAAGAGCTTTTTTTCTCTACTCTTTTTTCACCTACTACACTGCAGTAGCTGCCTGAAGATTGTGTGTGTTAAAGCATTTACCTGCTCCTAAAAATAGTTCTGTTTGATTCTTAGATCTGTGTTTATCACTGTATTTTCATCTTGAAATGTAGTGGTTATGATGCAGCAGCACCATATTATTAATTACTGTGTTCATTATGCAAAAATGTCCCATTCCTCTCATACCAGAGGGAAGAAACCATTTCCATTGCATCATTTAGTAAACAACGAGTAGGCTGAGTCTAAAGAATCTGTATCTTTTGCAAATAATTTTTTACTCTATGTTCTCTTTTTAAGGAACACAAATTGCTCCGAAGGGCTTAAGATTGTGTGGAAAAAGATGTTTCCTTTAAAAGACACTGAGATGGGTGCCTCCACCTTCTTCGCTTCTGCTCTGCCGCATGATGTTTGTGGAAGTAATGGCCTTCCTCTGACCCCTAACTCCATCAAAATTTTGGGGAGATTTCAAATCCTTAAAACAATCACCCATCCCCGGCTTTGCCAGTACGTTGACATTACCAGAGGCAAACATGGTGAGTATCTGTTTAATGAGGAGATTCTGTGTGTGGTTACAGGTATATCTTTAGGACTACACCCAAAGGTGCCTGAGCGGGATATCACCGTCACAGCCCCAGAAAGTGGTTGGGTTTCAGTCTCAGAAGGACTGCCTTTGTGGCTGGCAGCGCTGGTGCTTTGGTTTATTCTCTGCAGAGGTTGGTTGTCTGTCTCTTTTGTTATCTGTGTGCTAACTGATAAAAGCTAAGGACTTTCTCCTCGCTGTACCTCGCTGTAAAATCCTTGTGCTCAGTTGCTGTGCCATCAGGGAGGGTGACGTGGAACTCCATGTAGTTTTGATGCTGAGCTCCCACACCCGTGTTCTAATCTTGTGGACGTTTTCAGCTGATGGCTAGGTTTCTTGTTGTCCCAGCCATCTCACCTCTTGGCTGCAAGCCTCTCTTACTATCATTTTTTTTATTCTAGCTCCATAAGGTTTCTTCCGCTGACAATTACTTTAGTACAGATAGGGTTTTTCAGTACCTGTTGCCACACTTCTTGTTGGCTTCAGCTGTGTTTGTTTTTCCTGCTCCAGATGATCTCATTCTGTTGCAAGCTCAGGAGCACTGCACTTAATTTCCCCAAAAGGCTGCAACACCTGTGAGGATTTAAGTGGCAACCCACCTGTAACCTTAAACCAACACCGTTCCGTGTGAAGGGGCGTTATATGTGTGTGTTTGCTCAGAAAGTAGAGCAAGTAATTTTTTACCCTTTAGAATGCAGCGTGATTGGATGTTTCCAATTTTTAGAAAATGCTGATACTGCCAGCTCCAAACCCTGGACTGTTCCATGGGGTGGGGGGTTTGCTCTCAAACTTGTACATTTTTGTTTTTCTGCAGTCAGGAGATCTGGAAAGTTTATTCATTTTCATCTTGGTTTCGCTAGTACCTCTTGAAACAGGAACTGGGGTTTTCTTACGGTGCTGTTTGGGATGAAAGATTAGGAAACGTTAGCTTACAAAACACTTAGCAAATAAAAGCTCTGGTTAACTAGGAAAACGTGGCCTTTTTGACAACGAAGAGTCAATGACGTGAGGGTTTATGAGTGTGTATAAATAGGAAGGAGAAAAAAATCTTCTGATAATTGAAGTAACTGGAAGAAGAGCAAATAGCATACCTAACCAGAAGTCAGGAGACTGTTGTGTCCTAGTGGTTGGAATAGCAGTTAAATTTTCAAAATTGCCCACCAAATTTGCCATATTACTTCTGTCTCTGCTGTGGTTCTTCCCTTGTCGGCCCAGTGCAGAGTGATTTCATGCTGTTTTCCTCGCGAAGGCCAGTTTCTGCCCTTACCGAGAAATAGGGAAGCAGGCTAGGAAAGAGTGCAAAGAGAAATTCCTCAGACAGATGCGTTCCCCCGAAAGAACCCCAAAAGGGCAATATCAAACTAATAGGAAAACATTCAAACTGAATTTTTTTTTGTAAAGTTAAACGACTTGTAAATCTTTGCTAGCGTTGTAGAAGGCAGTCACAGAATCTTTTCTTCCGAAGACAGCTTAGGTGATCCTTCGATTTCAAAAAGGAGAAGGAGTTGAGTAATGAGCATTCCAACGTTAATGTGATGGCTTGTGTTCCTCGCAGTATTTTCCGTTTTCATCTTACTGTAACAATCTTCTTATAAAAATGTTTGAAATAGTTTGATTTGGTTTTGAATCTGAACATTCACTACTCTGTTCTACGAGTAGTGACATAGCAAAGCCTGGCTTCTTTAGGAGTTGGCTCACACCCTGTGTAACATCTTACACCTTTGTCTCTTCCTGTTTTATGGTCACCCTCTTCACTGAGGCAGTTGCTTTGTCTTTTCTGTATTCAGAGCCAGCCCATCAACCTCCAGGACATGTGGGACCTCTGCAAGCCCTACAGCTAGTTGTTGGGCAAGAGGTACTAGAGCTAGTAATGTGGTAGTTGGCCCATCAGGACTGAAACCCCTGTGCTCACTCTGAGTCCCTTTTCTCAAAGCTGAGCGTGTTCTCGTCGGCCCAGCCACACATTTCTGCCATCTGCAGATGCTCTATTCTTAGGTCAAATCTGGGAGATGCTGGGTGAGGGTTCACCACTTCCTGGGTTACGGGATGGATGGCTTGATGGTGCTTTCCATGAGGAAACAGGAAAGATCTGCTGATCTCATTAATTAAAATGGTGGTGATACCCAGGAGCTGTACATCTTTAACACTTAGTTAGGTGTGATTTTCCGTACAGTGTATCACAACACCTGCCCAGTAGGTGGACCGAGAGGTCTGTACTCCCATTGTCTCACTGGGATGCCAGTCCTCTTACGCTTGCTTTCTTTCAAACAGAGAGACTGGTTGTGGCGGCTGAGCACTGTGAAAGGAGTCTGGAGGATTTGCTACGGGAAGGGAAGCCAGTCAGGTAAGGTGGCAGGCGGAACTCAGATCCACTCACTGTAATCTCATGTATCGTCTGCGGCGAAGTCCTGGACCTTCTAACTTTTACTGTTTATATCCCTTTTACTCTGTTAAAGTTTAACCTAAAGACGTTGTTTATCAGATAAACACCTGCCTGAAAGAGGGAGTACTTATTTCTGTATGGCTCTAAAAGCCTCAAGAGTAACTTGCTTGCAACTGAAATTAACTCAGAAAATCCTGGCTGTCTTGTAAGAGTAGTTTTGGGCTTTCTTGTTAAAAATAAAATCAGGCTTATGAAGGGAAAGGATCTTCCTAAGAATTAATTTGAAGATTGTGTGTCTGCCAGATGAAAGACAATTTTCACTAGAAAGGAGAGAACGTGGCCTGTGTTTTCCATATGCAGAAAGGTATTAATTTATTAACTAGGAAGTGGATGGGATGTCAGATACATATGCCAGGGGCTAATAAGTGATTTGAACTTGGGTTAATCGCGTCACTTCAGCCAGGCTTTGGTCAAACCACGTCCAAAGGCTGGAAGTCAGGAATATTTGCTTTCGTACTAGGGTGTGTAGAATAGTTGAACTGTACCTTTAAAGAAGCAAACAAACAAAATCCCCATCAGACTTGTGTCTAAAAGTATAAACTGTCATTTTAAAGCCTGTCAGTATTCCCTTTGGATCAAAGATGCGGTCTCTTGTCCTAGGGAATATGTAACACAGAAAATGCAAAGTGTGGAAGAGGAGAGACGTTTCCATTTGGGATAGTGAGGCATTGCAGGTGAACACACATGTATCAATATAAAACATGGTTAGAGACATCCAAAGTCTCGTCATTCTCGTTTCTGAATGGTTTCTAGAGAGCATTAGTTTTCATCTCTCTGGATATTCATGCAAGTTTTGAGATGGTGATTACTCAGTCAGCAAGTTCTTGTGTGTCTTCCCAGTTCAGACTGGGGATGCCAGGTGGGCCGTGTGTGGCCCGGTGCTGTTCAGGGACACTCCCGTCACTCATCCCGAAGTAGGCGTGTGTAAAGGCAGGGATACTCGATCATACCAAGATAATCCCTGGTAGCCATTTGAGCCTTGCAACCCCCAACTAGGATGCTAACGTTGTCTGGAGGAGCGAAATGTAAAAGCAAAACACCCTGTGCCTGTCGTTAGCTTTTTGTGACGCTAAGCCTGTGTGACGGCATGTGTTGCAGGGGACTAGAGCTGAGGAGTGGTAGGCCAATATGGTTCCGTTTTTCTGAAGATAGGGAGGTATGTGAAGATGATGTGTAAGGGGCTTTTCATGTGATGTGTTACAGCCCTTCACACAGCTGGGCATGAGGTTCCCATTGCGCAAAGTTCCAGCAATAGTTAAAGCATCGGCAGCTCTTCTCTTTGCTCCTTCAGTGGGCTCTCGCGCTGCTCTTTGAACATGTGTATCGCGGTGTCAGATGAGAAGCAGCCCAGACTGCTGTCTCTTGACTGCTTTTGAAAAAGCACACGGGCAGCTAGTTTAATTTGCTCTGAATTGCTTGATCCTGTACGCTCACGCAGATTCCCTGACAACTTCTGTTGCCGTTTACTCCTGCAGCCTTAGAGTTGCAAGGGGCAAGATGCCCTTTGCTGAGGGGAATAAGGTTTTATTTCTTGATCATGATGAAATAAGCTAAACCTCCTCGAAGGAGCCGTGGTCTGTGTGCACATCCGTTATGCCCCTCTGTACTGTGTGGTCTGTGGCATCCAGAAAGCTTTTTGAGACCTTTTTAAATAGTTTGCTAAGGTATGTGACTTTGATTTTTTTTTTTTAACAAGCTGAGAGAAGTGACTTAGTTTGTGACAGTTACCTTGGCGATTTGGGCTGTGGCTCTGCTGAGAGACCGCCATAAAGCCTGGCTTGATTTTCTGCTCTTGGCTTGAGAGAGCGTTTGCTGAAGTAAGTTATTCTACTATCTGATCTGTCTTCTAATGAGCCGATGGGGATTTCTTCAGGAAGTTGTAACACCTGAGGTACAGGGCTAAAATATAGCCTGTATGTATGTTCATTGCTTTCAGAGGCATTAGTGATTCGTTTACTGTACACTACAGCTTTTGCAGCAGTAGTAGCTAAAGCATAAATTACTTTAGTTTCAAGTGAGGTTTCTTGCAAGACTGACGCTTTTAAACAGACCTTTTTGGTTCTTACGTGAGACTCATAAACTTGCAGAAAGAACTTGGATGGACCGGTTCCCAGTTGTTGGTTATGCGATCTGTCTATATCCGTTACATTTGGAGGGAAGTATTTGGCGTTGTCCACGTGTTCTGATTGTGCTGGTCAGTGATAACAGGGCTGGTTACGCATCCGGAGGTGACGCGTATGCTATTGCAATTAATTTTATAAACTGTTTATGGAATGCGAGAAGCTGCTCTTCTGGTTTCTAGATTAATTTTCCTTGCGCTTGCCAGTAACCTAAGTCCTTTGCACCTGTACCACAGGCTGATGTAAAATCAGCAGGAAATCTTCTATTATGCTAGTGCTGAAATTCAAGACATTACATTATACACTGTCTATCTTTCCATACGCCCTGGAAAACAGGCCATACAGCTGTTTGGTAGTCAGTGCAGTTAATCTGCCCTGAAGTCATACATCAGGTGTAGCGTACATTCCTTCATCTACGTGCAATTAACCTCACTTTCACCAAGTTCTCTAATTCTAATGAATCGGTTGCACTCAGGGGCCAAATACTAGAAAGCTGAGCTCTAACCATTTACCTCGTCTGCTCTGGCACGGTGTGGTAGGACATTTTACCAAGCATGCCACCGAAAATTTGCGAGAACTTGGACTTGTGGTATATTCAAGAATTCGTTCTTTACTTAACAATACCCTGACAGCGGGCGGCAAGAATTAGAGATGGTTTGTCATTGTCCTCAAAGTTCATGTGTTCAGCCTCACTCACAAAAGGTAACGCAAGTTAAGTGTTTGGTAATTTATGGCCAGATTATTTTCTTTTTTGAGTGGTGCCTCTTTGGGATCCTCGAAGGAGCATGTGCTGTGCTTGGATCAGATAAACTTCAAGAACTCTCAAATGGATGAAGAGAGTTTGAAATTCTTACCATAGGTAACCAGACGCAGGACAGCAATTCAGTACAGCTCTTGGGTTTTCTGTTTATTCAGGGGATAGCCATGTGGACATCATAACTACAGTTAACGCTTCTAACGCTAATTGTAATTATGTGTTACAATTAACGCTTCTAATTAATGCTTCCAGCCCTCCAGAGGGCTGGAGCCCCTCTGCTATGAAGAAAGGCTGAGAGAATTGGGTTCGTTCAGCCTGGAGAAGAGAAGGCTCTGGGGAGACCTTAGAGCACCTTCCAGTACCTGAAGGGGGCTACAAGGAAGCTGGGGAGGCTTTTCCCAAGGGCAGGGAGTGACAGGACAAGGGGTGACGGGTTTAAACTGAAAGAGGGAGATGGAGATGGGCCATCAGGAAGGAATTCTTCCCGCAGAGGGTGGGGGGTACTGGGACAGGTTGCCCAGAGAAGCTGTGGGTGCCCCATCCCTGGGAGTGTCCAAGGCCAGGCTGGATGAGGCTTGGAGCCACCTGAGCGGTGGAAGGTGTCCCTGACCATGGCAGGGGGTTGGAACTGGATGAGTTTTAAGGTCCCTTCCAACCCAAACCATTCCGTGATTCTATGATAAATGTGACATTAATTCCCATTTTCCTTACTGTGCTTCCACAGGGCATCGTAATGACAGCTGGGAAGCTCTTTTGGAGTTGTGTACCACAGGCAACTCAGGCTGCAACCATGGATAAGAGTTTTAAGATAGGGTAGGATAGGAATTGTAGGCATTGATGTCCCATTTTTTTACCAGACCCGTCTTCTCTCTGAGGGATCGTATTCTGGGTCATTGTGTCCGGTTTGATTATTCCCAATTTATTGTCCTGTTGTTACTCCAATTCAGAGGAAGTGTGCACTTAATTTTAGTTTCTAACAGTCACATTAGTGCAAAACGAGCTCTCTGAAGTATGTTCAGGTGTCTGTTAAATTTTTAAAGGGCTAGGAATTCATGTACATAGCCAAGCAAAAATAATAAATGCCTGGTTTAAGCTCATAATGGTTTATTGCTGTTCGGAGGTTTGAAAATGTGCCTCGTTCTGGCTGGCTTCTTCTGTGCCTTCTCGTGCTTTGCTTGTGAATGAATTGAAAAGAAGACACAGGAAACGATGGTGGGTGAAGTTCTGTTCTTCAGCAGGTCTCACTAGGGCTAGTTTTCATGCTTGGGGCAGTCAAAATTTTACTAGGTTTCCAAGCGGCCAGTTATTTTAGCACTGCTGATACCACAGACCAGAGTGCAAGATGCAAATTCATTTTTAAGGTTCTCCATCTTTTAAACACGTTTGCAACTACTCCTTTGGGATACCTTTCCCAGACGGTGTTAAAGGAGTTATTTTCTCTGCTCCTGTGCCGTTACAATAGGGGCTGTGAGCTTTTCCTTTTCTGTCACATTTGAAGTGTGTTTCTTCTTCGAAGAAGCTGGTCTGCACTTGTATTCATAATAATAAAAATGCCAGCAAATACTGACATTCAGCAGACTTTTGGCACCTGCACCAGGGTTTCTGGACTGGTCTTCAGTCTGTGGCTTGGGCAGTCGAAGCCCATTCCTTTCTTCAGTAAAATATCGTTGTCATATGTTTTGAAAGTCATGGTTTTGAAAAATTGTTAGCGAACCATCAGAGATACAAGGTATAGTTTGTTATACACGAGCGTTTGATGGGAAGCAGATTGTGTCTGCAGCTGTTTACTGGTTTGCAGAAAACATGATCCGCCTGATGCGGGTGAGTAGGTTTTATGTGGCCGTATCAAACAGTTGTCTGCTTGTTGATTGGATTAGATTTCTGTAGGCCATCCTTGCTGTTAACGTGCTTTTGCCAAACCTGAAGTGAAACCACGTTACAGAAGAAATTGTTAGATGGGGGGGGGGGGGGGGGGGAAGAGTTTCTGGGTAACCAGGGATTCTTCAAAACTCTAAGAGGCAGGTGCAAGTCATCAGAAGGCTGGAGGTTTTACGTGGTCTGACTTGAAGAGCTGCATATGAGCAGGACTTCAAGGGCTGGGGGTATTCTGCTTTGAATCAAGTCTCTGTTGGAATTGCACATGAGAAATCCATATGTCATAATGAGGCTGCGTTCAGCAAGGATAAACAATGGAGTAGTAAAATGAAGTAGCATTCATAAACATCTTCAAATTACGCTTTTCCTAAGCATGTGTGAGAGTGTAGCTTGGACACTTGGTGTCTGCAGACCTTTCCTTTACTTCCTTGCCAATGCTTTACGTCCAAAGCTATGCTGTAAGCTTAGCCACTGGTCCAGACCTGTTTATATATTGACCAGTGGTACTCTTCTTCATACAGGAGTAATATTTTATTTCTGTAAGGAATTTTCAGTCTGACTGCAGGTCTCTGTGGCATTCCCTGTAACGCAGCTTATCTCCTGTGACTGCTGTTGCCCTCACGATGAGAAAATGGGACCTGGACAGGCTGCAGAGGTGGGCCCCTGCCAACCTCATGGAGTTCAACAAGGCCAAGGCCCTGCATATGGGTTGGGGCAATCCCAACTACAAGTGCAGGCTGGGTGGAGAATGGCCTTCTCCCTGAGGAGAAGGACCTGGGGGTGCTGGGGGATGAGAAGCTGAACATGAGCCAGCTGTGTGCGCTGGCAGCCCAGAAAGCCAACCGGATCCTGGGCTGGATCAGGAAAAGTGTGGCCAGCAGGGCGAGGGAGGGGATTCTCCCCCTCTACTCTGCTCTTGTCAGACCCCCCTGGGGTGCTGTGGAGCTCTCAGCATCAGAAGGATATCGACCAGTTGGAGCGAGTCCAGAGGAGGCCACGAAGATGTTCTGAGAGCTGGAGCCCCTCTGCCCTGGGGACAGGCTGGGGGAGTTGGGGTCTTCAGGCTGGTGAAGGGAAGGCTCTGGGGAGACCTTATAGCACCTTCCAGTGCTTGGGGGGCTACAAAGAAGCTGGGGGGGGACTTTTTCCAAGGGCCTGTAGTGACAGGACAAGGGGTAACGGGTTTAAACTGAAAGCAGGGAGATTGAGATTAGATAAGAGGAAGGAATTCTTCCTGGAGAGGGTGGGGGGCACTGGGACAGGTTGCCCAGAGAAGCTGTGGGTGCCCCATCCCTGGCAGTGCCCAAGGCCAGGCTGGATGAGGCTTGGAGCAACCTGGGCTATGGAAGGTGTCCCTGCTTATGGCAGGGGGGTTGGAACTGGATGATCTTGAAGGTCCCTTCCAACCCAAACCATTCTGTGATTCTATGGAAATGATTGTTTGGGCTGGAAAACGGGTACAGCTTTCATAAGGTAGTTGAGGTCTGAGTGACCTTTTCAGGTATGGAACCAAATTCTTTGCTTGTATAGCTGGCTGTGATGTTTGATGGCAACACAAAGGCATCCCAGAACACGTGTGCATGTCTCCCTTACCTGTGAAACGTAACGATGTGTGCATGCTGGTTTCTCACTTTCCTCTGTTCCACGATAAAAGAAAACAGGAATCATACTCTTTGATATCTCTGCGTCCTGCTGCTAAAGTAGATACGATGGCTGTATGCAGCATAAGGCTGTAGATGTGGAAAAAGGGTGTAATTACATTTCATCCTTTCGCTCTCCTAATCTGCTTCTGTAGTTGCTTGTAGACACATCATGCAGATTTCTGTGCTAGAAGCAGTGTTAAAAGATCTGGAGCTGAAGGTGGGTTATGCTGACGTAATTGAGAACAAATGTAGCAGAGGGTTTGGAGACTTGAGCATCCAGTGGGAAGAGGATGTTGAGTTTCTCTCAGACCAAATGCCATCCTCAGCGGGAGGGTGGCTTCATCCTGCGGAGATATTTCTTCGAGGAATTGTCTAAGGATCAGTGTTAAAATTCCATTCCGCTTCAATGAGCCAACTACTACCAAGGGGCTGATGGCTGAAAAAACAAATGTCAAATGTGTACTGTGCAAGTCTGTGGATTTAAGCCACATTTTTAATCTTAATGTTGATTTATGAATGTTGTGTTTAGAATGAAAATTGCCTTTAGACTGGCAAGAACAAGATGCGGTTAGTATATGTTTATTCAAACTCGGTACAGTGTTTGACACTTCATCCTGTTTGTGGGGAGGAGAACAAAGAGCTGACACTCCTTACACTGCTGCACAGGGCCTACCTTGAGAAAGGCATTATGTTTTTAAGTGCAGATTCCTGCATTTGGAGCTGCTGGGCGATGGCCTCAGGGGAGCATTTGCCACTGATTAGGGAGCAGACAGCTGGTTTATTTAGATGCATTGATACACTTGCGACCATCTCTAACGTCACTGCGGGTTGAGATCATTTCTTCGGTGCACGTGGATGTTCCCTACTTGGGTTCAAGCTCCTCTATTTAACAGTGCAAATAGACCCAGATTTGTGCCTTCCCTCACGGCTTGCCCCTTCACCGCCTGGAAGCTGCGTTAGTCCCACACCGACCCTCTTGTGCCGGGCTTGAAATGATAGATTCGCGGAGCAGAACGTATAGGCGAGGCATCGTATAGCCCCTTCATCCCTGCCCTGGGATTTTTGCAGGTACCATGAGCAGAGCACTGAGTGGATTGAATTGCATCACTCCTAAACCAACAGGGCCTTCAGATGGACGGGTGTTAGTGCGGACAGAAGGAACTGTACTGGAACTGAATGTACAACCTGTGTGTGTGTTGATAGCTGGATAGATCCCAGGGAGTTGGAGGTTGCTGGCAATTGATAGCAAGTGATTGCTGGAGCTTAGAAGGCTTGAAAGATCAGGCTATTTTTAAGGTTTAAAACTGTTATTCATTAACAGCACCCATCTTGCTAAAGGTTAACTCATGCATGTTATTAATCATCACCCCAGAGGTGGGCCCACAAGAAAGCTGGGGGGCACTTTTAGCAAGGGCAAGGAGTGACAGAACAAGGGTAACGGGTTTAAACAGAAAGAGGGAGATTTAGATTGAACATCAGGAAGGAATTCTTCCCGGAGAGGGTGGGGGGCACTGGGACAGGTTGCCCAGAGAAGCTGTGGGTGCCCCATCCCTGGGAGTGTCCAAGGCCAAGCTGGATGAGGCTTGGAGCAACCTGGGCTAGTGGAAGGTGTTCCTTCCCACGGCAGGGGGGTTGGAACTGGATGGACTGTAAGGTCTCTTCCAACCCAAACCACTCTGGGATTCTGTGATCACTGTGTACACAAAACTGATCTAGAACAGCGTGGAGCTGATCTGTGCAGGTATCAGCTGTAGCTATGGTTCTTGATGGCTGTGGTCCTTTGAAGTCAGTGATCAGGCTTGAGAGCTCTTTGAGCGAACTAAGCACCAGTGTGGACTGGTCTTCCTTCTCCTGTTATCTAATGCCTGATATTTTTATGGTATCGCATTCTCCAGCCCCCACAAGAGGTGGTCTTCTGTGCTCCCAGTACTGCTTGTTTTGTTTTATGTTTTGCCAGTCAACCTCGCGTACCTGGTCCTACGTCCTGCTTATGTACGTTCTGCTGCGCTTCTCTTCTCCTTCTGTCTGGCAGCTGCTGTTGGCTGGATTTCTCCTACATACTATATCCATCTCTGTTTGCCCTTGTGGTGGTCTGATTTCTCATACCACTTTTAAGGAAATTTAATATTCATTATATGCTGGTTAAATAATTTCTAATTTATCGTCGCAGGCGTCTGCTTTGGCTATGCTGAAGTTTATCGTTACCTCTCTAGATGGGTGTTTAGTGCCGGCTGTGATGACGCGTGCTGGGATACAGATCAAAGCGATGCACTGCTGATGCCTTTTGGAATCCTGGTGGTGAGCTGTGGAATTCCTAAGAGCACCGTTGCTTATTGGCCCAGTTGCCAAGTCCCTTTGATCACCTGCGTTCGCAGGCTGCTCTTCTCTTGAAACGTCCCGTTCTGTTTCACTTGCGAGTAGCATCTGTACCCTTCGTCCAGGGATCCAGATTTTTTTGAGCCGACTGCTAAAACGTACCTAGGTATGGCTTTTAATCTTCGATTTTTAGGGGGTTTTAAGTGATATTGACGGATTATCTCCTAGAAGAACACCGTTGCAAAGGCTACTGAGCCACAGGAAACGCCTGGCTTTGGGAGGGCTGTGCGCTGCTGCGATTTCTGTTCAGAGCTTTAAAGATTGTTGCACCTTTGTAAAACGGGGCAGCGTTTCAAACGTACCGTCTGAGGTGGCCCACCGATACTGTTCCTTGGGGTGTGCGTGCTTTGGATGAAGCACATGATTTCCTTCTGGCCGTGGTGTACAGGAGGAAGCTGCTCTGGGCGCACTGTAGCACAGCAAGGCAGTGCTGGCAATACCCTCCACCCCGCTTCCCTCTTCTCCAAGCTGTGCAGTGTTCCCTCTCTCCTTAATGGGAGGAGGCAGCAGAGCAGTGATGAAATTCATCGGCAGCATCCTGTCAGCAAACCTTTGTAAAGCAGCAGCTTTGAGTGACTAATGCGAACAGTACTGACACTTGCTGATCTTATGGAATCGCTGCTGAGCGAGCGCGTGGTAGTGTCTATTTTAAGTGTAGTATTGCAAGCTTTGAGTAACTTTCGGGTATTCATTGGGTGGAGTAACAAGGCAGGATGGGCAGTTTGGTTGTTTACCGTAACTTCTGACAACTCTGTTGGTTCAGGTAGAAATTAATGCCTGGGCACTAAAGGCTGTTTCTTGGTGTGGATTCAGCCCTCGTTAACTGTGTCACCTGACTACGAACCGGGAGAGTGGGAGTCATGTTTTTTAGAACCTGTATAGAGAATGATTGTGGTGAGTATAAAAAGTGATTTGATGATGTCCTGCCCTTTGAAAGCGCACTTTAGCCGTGCCTGAGCGCAGCACAGCGTTGCCATAATTGACATTAGCTCAACACATAAAATTATACTTTAAGAGAACAAGCTTACATTACACCATGTAACTGACAACAGAGAATTGAAACTTCTTTAAAATATGTTTTTGAGGGAAAAAAGGTTTTATTTGTAAGGAAGGGAAATAGATTTCCTCAGCTACTTCAGCTTTCCTACATTACAGAAATCCCGACTCTGTCGGGCTGTGTGTCAGCAGTACGTCTCGGCAGCGCAACGCTGCAGGGAGCTAGGTGGAGTAGCGGGCTGAGGAGCGAGGAGAATGTTTGTGCAGCACCTTGCTTTGGGGCAATGCCCACGTTCCACATCTATAACCGCCTTTTATACTGCCACATGTGCTGAAAGGGTGTGTGTCAGGAGGGAGTTGCAGGAGTGCATGGACCTTACAGCCCCTTCCAGTGCCTGGGGGGCTACAGGAAAGCTGGGGGGGCTTTTTCCAAGGGCAGGGAGTGACAGGACAAGGGGTGACGGGTTTAAATGGAAAGAGGGAGATTGGGATTGGACATCAGGAAGGAATTCTTCCCGGAGAGGGTCCCTTCCAACCCAAACCATTCTATGATTCTATGAGTTAGAAATGCATACTACTTCTCCTTTACATTTTTGCTGTGAAGTCAGTGTTGCCAGCTGTTACTGTGGCAGTGTAACTCTCATTTTGTGGTTTTTCTTAAAATGCCAGGTTAGTACAGTTTGATCACTTAGATGTGATTATTTCAGAATAATTTCTTTATATTTGTGAGCAAAATCTTCCCTATACAGCTGTAACCATGAGCTTTTACCATCATCCCCACCCCTTCCTTGTAGCAGAGCTGTTCTTTTTTGAAGTCAGCCTCATGAGTGTGCGTACCTAGTGTCTTTTTTTATTACCAGTTGTTCTGAATCAGGCATCTGCCTTTCCTAATGGTTCCCATGGTACGAAGTTGTTGGTTTTGTTTTCATAACAAAGGTTACAGTGAAAAATCCAAACCCGTGATTTTGTTTTACACTCCCCTCTCCAAACTGAGATAATTAGAGGCGATCTTTGCTAGGTCCGTTACTTTTTCTGCCATCTATTTTCTGTTAAAACGTGTAATATTAGTTAGCCTGTCACGATTATGAGTTTGCTTGCTGCCCAATTCACTTTCAGGGTTCTGAACCTGTGTGTTTTCAGAAGCACAGGGACCGAGCTGTGGGTGCCGGTCAGTGTTTTGGCATGCAAAGAGCAATCGTGTGTCAGATACACCTGCTTTAAACACGGGAGACTGCCTGTACCTAGGAAGTTAGGTGCTGGTGCATTCAGGGGAAAAAAGGAGGAATGATCGTCCTTGCCTGGAGCATGGAGTTTGATGCCTGGTTTGGAACTAACCTAGCAAGACAGCCCTGAGCAGCCAAAGATCTGATGTGGTGCCTTTTATTGTACAGGAAGGGTATCCTAGCTGCAGTTGATTCCCTTAGTTGCTCTTTATATGTAGTCTGATTGGTTTCCGGAGTCTGTCAGGTTGCGATAGACCTTGCCAGGGTTGCTGGTCACAAAACGTGTGGCCTTTGAAAGGTGTGTGTATTTGTTCAGATGAAGTCCAACAGAAAACCAAGTCAAGACCTTCAGTTGATTTTAATTCTACTCCTGCATTTCACCAGTTCACTCCATCTGGAGGAGAGGAGAAGGCGAGATGTGTCGTTTCCTTTAATGAACTGTTGGCCATGTGACGTATGATGAACGCATATAATGCTGGTGAAGTTCTTTGCTGTGTGTTTTGAGGTCACTGTCTTGGTTTTCATCCCAGTAGCTCCTGTTCTTACTGTCACCTGTGCCTCTAGTCCTGCTGTGTTAGTTGCCTCAGGCGCAGGCTGTGATCTGCGTTCCAATGGGGGCTGCTTTGCCCGATCTTTACATGGGGTGATGGAAATTTTATTTCATTGCACTCTTTGGTCCAGTGGAAAGTATCATAATTCCACCTCTTATGTATGGGACAGCTGAGGCTAAGATGCAAACAATGACTTCTCAGAAGTTAATCGGTGGCGAGATCAAAAACGGGGATCGTGGATGTGTGTTTCCCCTTCTGTGCGTTAAACCGGATGGCACTGGAGGCTCTGGTGGGCTGGTGCTCTGTAAGGTGTGCTTGCTGTTCAAAAGGACTTGGTTCATTTGCTCCCCCAATTTATGAGATGTCTTAAAGGTTTTTAGTGTTTTGCTTTATGAGGAACAGATACACTCAAATCGTACAGAGTGATAATGATCTGAAAAATCACTGGCCATTAAAAATCTTTGCCTGGCAACCTGCTCTGTAGGTGAGGTTGTTCTTTATCGGAGCCTTCATCCATTGTTTTATGGACTTGTTGATCGTACATTACGAGTTGAGACCTTCATAAAAACTGAACATCATTTGTGTTGCTTTTAAAGTCATGCTTGCGGCTTAGAACTCTAAAAAAGGAATGAAAGGACTTTTTGAGTTTCCTCAGATGAGCAGTATGACCTTGTTGAAGATATCCTGTGTGAAATACCTCTGTGCCTGAGTTGGAGACTTCCTGAGGACTCTGCCTATAAAATTAATTTTTTTTGTCTTGTATTCTCTGCTTGTTGCATTCCCTTCCAGCTCATTTCACTCTGATAATGTGAATGCATTTCCAAGTAAATTGGCAGTGTTTACAGTCTCGGTCCCTAGTGCCATTTCTTAGTCAAACACATAATAAAGTGCTAAATAAACCATTCCCACCTGCATCAAACTCTTTATGTTCTGCATAGGGTATTTTGTAATTTATTTACCCAGGAAGACCCAATTTATCTGCACATCTGGTTTTCAACCCAGTCCTGCTTTTTATCCAGTTCTCCAGCTGGTTGATTGAGGCACAGGGGGGTCAGCTGGCTTTCCTGAGGTCAGCCCAGGGATCATCTCAGCTGGGATTATACCCAAACCTTATCCTTTGCCGTAATGACTTGGCCACCCCACTCCGAACCCGTTGATCCGCATTGTTGGCGGCGGTGGAACTAACTGCAAATGTCTCTTTCTGTTGTTGTTTTATAGTTTTGCTTGTATTGAAATATTGTCACTTTTATGAGTTCAGAAACGTTACATCTGTTCACAACCTGGTTCTGTTCCGCTTTGAACAGACACAATTTTTGTGTGATGAATCTGCTTCCTGAACGCCAAACGCGTGTTATTTTCACAAGTTCTGGAGAGTGATTGATGGCGTTGCTGGTGTGTGTTGCTCTGGTGTGCTTCCTCAGGGCAGACCCTGGCTGACACTCGTTTTTGGAAGAGGAACCCGTGTTTTCGCTCCTGTGTATCAGTGCCATAAGCTTCTTAAGACTCCTGGCTGCTGAGATTCCTTTCCTCTCGAGTTTACTTGTTTACAGCAATAATACAACGTTAGAACGAGACACAGAGATAAAAGGCTTCCTTAAATGTGCATTTCTGTGTGTACCCGTGAGTGGTAATCTAAGGAAGAAGCAGCTCAGGAACGTGGTATCATCAGCATAATCTTACCCCGCTTGATCTTGCTTTGCCTTCCTGAGGAAAGTCAATATAGTTCTGGTTCCAGTTTTCGTAGCCAGTTTCCTCTTGCCTTGAGTCGCCGCCGCGCTGAAGCGGCGTGGCTTAACACTAACGCGCGCCTCCAGTAGGCGCACAGCTCGCGGGGCGCTCGGCAGGTAAGGAGGTGATGCGGCCTGTGGTCTGGTGCCAGTCCTGTGTTGTTGCAAGTTCCAGTGGAACCTCTGTTCATCTCACTAGGTGAAACACTCTTACCTAAAATAGTGGGTTAAGTGTTGATTGCGCTGGCAGCGCTCTCCAGGCACAGCTTTCTTCCTTCTGCAAACCGGAGTAGGTACTCCATGTTGACTGTTACCATAGCATAAGAGCAAGTGCGTTTACAGCTGGCCATAATCAGTTAAAAATGCCACAAATGCATTTCTAACAACCAGAAGTGTTTCTCCTCTCCCCGAGATGTTGCTGCTGCCTTCCCTTTGCCTCCAGCCCCAGTTATCTTGGCTCCTGTGCAGGCGCTGTGCTGGTACATCGACGTGCCCTGGCTGACTACACTGCGATAGCTGCAGCTGCCTGGAGTCGGGGAAAGGGAGATTGGCTGGTCTAGGACAAGGTGGGGCTGGAGGCAGGAGGATCTGAGATGCCTGATTACTATTCCACGTTAACCTGTTTTATTGCAGCACCACTTTCCAGTCTGTTAAAGGTGATGAATATGAGGATTTTGTGTGCAGATTGGCATTAATTTTCTTTTAAACTGGAAGAAAAACTTGTGTGAACCTGTAACTTCCATCATACTGACATGAATGCTGAAACTTTGTCTCTTCTTTTCATTGTTTCTTTTCTCATGTTGGAATTCTTCTATTCCAACAATTTAATAGGTCAAGTCTCCCAACCCCACCTATCTCAGATTTCCAGCTGTATGATCTATGGTCCTCCTGTTCTTAACTATCCAACGTGTCCTGCATCAAGCAGTTTTTGTTTTCCCGTCAGCAGTCTGTGGTGTGTGTAGGACTACTGCTGCTGGCTGTCAAATGCCTTTTTCCACAATCATTTTCCTACTCTGGAGTTAAGCAATTGTTTTCTGTGCTTGAAGCTGAAATTTAGAATTGGCTTTCTGGAAGTCAGAGCAACAGAGCACCATGAAGAGAACCTCATGATAAAGTAGATAGCAAGGAGATCTTGCCAACAGAACACTCGGTGGCTGTGAATTTCACAGTAACTCATGGGTGATACTCTGTGGACATGGATGAAAGACTTGGAATAATGGGTCTTAGGAGAGCTGTCAGGGCTTGCAGGGGGAACTTCATGTTCCGAGATTATCAGCTGTGGTGCTCAGGAGGCAAACTTGGTTTTTATTATTATTTTATTTTTATTTCCCCAGAAGCAAGTTTGAATTACAGCAGTTGGAAGCCAGGAAAATATATGGGAACTCTTCATCTGTGCTTGCTTTGTATTCCCTCTCTCCTAGGCATCTGCCTGTCATCCTTTTTGAAAACAGGGTAATGGTCTCAAATAACTTTTGGTCTGAGCTAGTCTGACCACATGTAGGGTTTGGACGACCAGTAATTTAACCCAAAATGGAGATCATCAGTTGTAGACAGTTGTTTGTTCTTAGAGCATCCTGTCTTGGAGTCCAGCTTCTACAACCAGCTGCATTATGGTTCCCATAAATAGTAAGTTAATAAATAACCATTCAAAAGGAATAACACATACATCATGTTGGGGGACTTTTGTTTGTGTTTTTTTGTTTTTTTCAAGAACTTGGAATCCCACCTTTGTGTCAAACTTTTAATTTTTAAATGTGTTTTCAACCTTTATGGTTTGATCTTGTATTAATTTTGACCCATGGCTTGGGAAATTCTCCCTGAATGCTTGTTCCCAGGTGGTTTTCTGTCTCCATTCCACTAATGATTTTAGGGGCTGATTGTTTTTACTGGTTCCTGATAAATCCCTGATCCTTTTGAAGAAAGGTAAGGCTCTCAGCATGCTAATCTCTTCTGGTATGACTCTCCCCTTCACCCTGGCCCAGAAGCCGTTTTCAGTCAGATGGAAGGTTGTCATGGGTGCATGAGGAAGAATCCTTTTTTTATTTTCCTATGTCTGAATCTAAAGAGCGACAGAAGTGTCCTAAGCAATCAGATTATTTCATCAGTGGTTTTGCAGCACCACAAGAGATTGAAAGTCTACTAAAACATCTGTTTCCTGACAGGTTACGTTCATTATTCCTGAAGTAAACTTCCAGAAAAAGGCTTTTTGTCCTTACCAGTAGGAATTCAACAGGCTGGAGATCAGGCTGACTGCTAAGTGGAAAAATTAATGTTTTTTGTGAAGGCACAGTGCAGCCACCTGTGTACTATTACAGTGTGGAAATTACTCATTTGTCTGGTACAGCTTTTGGTCTGACAAATTCTGGAGGTAATAAAACAATCCTCATTTTTGTGGGTTTTTAAGTCATCTTCCCTTCTCTCTCCACCCACAAATGCCATGCACATGCCTCTCAACCGTGCTGGGTTTGTACTGTTGCCTGAACTTGCTCCTATCAATTTGTAGAGATTTTTTTTCCCCCCTCCTACTTCCAAGATGAATTTCTGAGGGAGGAATTCACTTACCCTTTGTGCGTCCTTTGCGCTTCCTTTGCTAAGGTTCCATACATTCAAGTTACAGGCCTAAACCTGATACTGGTTTTAATCCTTACGTTCTTTCAATCCTTCATTTCTAGAATGAAAGAACACAAAATTACCCCTTTTCATGGCTACAGTTCTTCTCCAAACCAGGACAAAAGCAGGCAGTCATTAAATCCAAACAGTTTGATTTTACGTCATGGTGCAATCCTTTCACTTGCAGAGAAGCCCTTTTCAGAACTCTGGCTGAGTTGGCCACGGCTGAGTTGTAGAGCGATCATTTCTACTTGTGAAGTGTTCCTTTTGCAGAGAAAATCCTGTTTCTTCTCTCTCTTTCCCGTTGGTGGAGAGGAAAAGCACCTTAAAACAAGTCTTGTGAGGGGCCCTAGGACGGTGAAGGCAGCTGGTGCCCCTTCAGGTCTGCCCGTTGAAGTGCCTCTCACGCTGTTGTGCTTTCACCTGCAGCCTCCTACCACGCCTGCCTTGAGCAGGGGAATGATTTGCTTCCCAGCAGATGAAAGTCACAGCCATGGTCGGCAGTGGCTGTGATGATCAGGGTGTTTTCATGCCACACAGCGGTTGTCACGGCTCCGGCGAGCTCAGTGGTGCAGCACGGCGGGTGTTGAACCTGCCGCGCCACTGTTTTCTCACCCTTTTTCCTGTGTGGTTTCTAGTGCTTTTGCTGTTGACCTCTTCCCCCACCTACTGTTAAAGGAGAGTGCTGAAAGCTCTGCAGGTCAGGAGCCCCAGGGGTTAAACCACTCTGCCAGGTCTCTCCTAGTTCAGCACTGGCTAGTTTAGGGACAAACAGGCTTCCGGGTAGTGGGGAAAAGTTTGTGAGAGTGCTCAAACCTCGCCACTGACGCTGGGTATTGTAAATGTCCTCCTCACTGGGGACTCTTTTCTATTTACAGGGTTTTTTAAAGGCCAGCTTCACCTGAAGCCTCAAGCAGCTTCACGCATGCACCTCCTGCGCTTGCAGAACCCTGTTGCAGTGCTTGCGGTGTTGACAGTGGCTGTGGCAGCTGGGAGAGAGCTGAGCCCGCTGAGCGGAGAGCATAGCCACCCCCAGTGAGCGAGGGGCTGCAGCTGAACGGGGCCTTGGGGGCTTTAGCGCAGAGATCTCCCACGCTCAGTAACAGTGATGAGTGTTGTCAGGCCCTTTGCAATTAAGTGCAAGTTTCATGGGTAACAGCCACAAGGAGTGTGTTTAACGAATGAAAGAAGAACTGGATACTGCGCAGCAGCGCTGTGAAGAGCTGCTTGTACAGAGTTCCCTCTCTCCTGGGCGGGTGGGTACCTGCTTCAGCCTGAGGGTGACTGTCCTGGTTTAATCCCCGTGGTTTACACGTTTCTGGCTGGCAGGATGGCATCAGGAGCTCAAGGACACTGAGAATTATGTACAGTGAAAAAGACATGGTGGACGAGAAGCTGAGCACGAGCCGGCCGTGTGCGCTGGCAGCCCAGAAAGTCAACCGGATCCTGGGCTGGATCAGGAGAAGAGTGGCCAGCAGGGTGAGGGAGGGGATTCTCCCCCTCTACTCTGCTCTGGGGAGACCCCCCCTGGAGTGCTGTGTCCAGCTGTGGAGCCCTCAGCATCAGAAGGATACAGACCAGTTGGAGCGAGGCCAGAGGAGGCCACGGAGATGCTCCGGGGGCTGGAGCCCCTCTGCCATGGGGACAGGCTGGGGGAGTTGGGGGGTTCAGCCTGGAGAAGGGAAGCTCCGGGGAGACCTTAGAGCCCCTTCCAGTGCCTGGGGGGCTACAAGGAAGCTGGGGGGGGCTTTTCCAAGGGCCTGTAGTGACAGGACAAGGGGTAACGGGTTTAAATTGAAAATGGAGAGACTGAGATGGGCCATCAGGAAGGAATTCTTCCCACAGAGGGTGGAGGGCACTGGGACAGGTTGCCCAGAGAAGCTGTGGGTGCCCCATCCCTGGCAGTGTCCAAGGCCAGGCTGGATGAGGCTGGGAGCACCCTGGTCTAGTGGAGGGTGTCCCTGCCCATGGCAGGGGGGTTGGAACTAGATGATCTTTAAGGTCCCTTCCCACCCAAACCATTCTATGATTCTATGACTTATCAGTCATATGTTGCTGTTCGTTGTAACGCCATGGAGGATTTATCTCAAAGAACCCGAAAGCAGTACTTTAGGCATTTGCCCAGGTTCTGTTATGAATTGCAGAACATAGTGGATTGCTGGGTGGCTGAGGCCCCCTAATGCCACCCCAGCACAGTGCAGGCCTCGGGCACAGCGGCTGCAAAACCACACTTTGCATTTGCTTTAGTGTTTATTATAACAAAACACTTTTTAGGCTCAAACACCTCATGATCCATGCAGTTGTTTCCTTACTGCAAACATGAGTTGTCCATCACTTATTTTTCATGTCTCATTTCGCAAAGCTGTGCAAAAAGCGAGGGTTCTGTTTGCAGCCATTATCGTTACCATTAGTGTGGCAGGCAAAGAAAAAACCCCTATACAGGGAGCTGAAGGCTTGTCAGGTAAATTTTTTACCCCAGTGATGTCTCTGCCCACGACTGATGGGGAGGAAGCACTGCACAACTCAGGGTGCCTGATGCTGTGGGGTATGGGGGCGCATGGGGAAGCCAAGGGTCCAGTGAGGCAGGAGTGTGGTAGTTGTGGGGGTTTGTTTTGGTTTTGTGGTTATTAGCCATGTGGCTTTGGTTAAGTTGCTAAGACCTTGAGAATCGCTTCCAAATGCTGTGATCTAAGATACAGCAGTGTGGACATATGTTAGAGCAGATTCCCTTTGTGCTTGAATTTTAACTTAAAAGTATGTATTCACAACCAGTGTAAAGTAGTGCAGAGCTCTGCTTGTAGGGAAAAGTGTCTTGAGAATAGCTTCATGTGAAGTAACCTAATGCTGGCCTTAGAATATTATTAAGCCAGCTCTTTCCAGAATCTCTCTGTTGCCCTAGTCTCAGAATTTGTTGGAATTGTGGCTTTTGTCAAAATCTGGCTATTTACTCTTCTGATGAAGCTTTGGCATTTAAAATGGATATGAATAGCAGCTAATAAAACTTTAATAAAGAAATTAATGTTTAGTCAGCTAGCTGGCTTGTTACTCGGGCCGGTCTGTAATGCCCCCCCCCCCGCCCCCCCCCCCCCCCCCCCCCATTTTGCTGTGGCACAAATCTTCGGTAAGTGAGAAAAGAGCCTTGTCCAGAAGTGTATTGTATGTTCTTTAACAATCACAGAATCACAGGATGGTTTGGGTTGGAAGGGACCTTACAGCCCCCCAGTGCCACCCCCTGCCATGGGCAGGGACACCTTCCATAGCCCAGGGTGCTCCCAGCCTCATCCAGCCTGGCCTTGGGCACTCCCAGGGATGGGGCACCCACAGCTTCTCTGGGAACCTGTCCCAGTGCTCCCCACCCTCTCCAGGAAGAATTCCTTCCTGATATCTAATCTCAATCTCCCTGCTTTCAGTTTAAACCCATTACCCCTTGTCCTGTCACTCCTTGCCCTTGGAAAAAGCCCCCCCCCCCCCCCCCCCCCCAGCTTGCTTTTAGCCCCCCCCGGCACTGGAAGGGGCTCTAAGGTCTCCCCGGAGCCTTCCCTTCTCCAGGCTGAACAAGCCCAATTCTTTCAGCCTTTCAAATGAAATAAAAAAATGGGGATAAAGTTAGGCCTTTATAAGTAGATATGTGTTGTTTTCTGAATATTTTGTGAACCAGGGTCTTTAGAGATGAAGTTGCCAAACAGAGCTGAAGTGTGCTGTGATGGGGAGTGGGAGGGAGATGAGGAACGTAGAACACTAAAAGGAATGTCTCTGGGTGACATTAGGTCTGTGCCTTTTGTTCTTAATTTGGGTGCACGTTGGAAGCTTAATAGTGGTGGTCTGTGTACAGATTCCAGCTCACTGGGGCCCTCTGTGGGACTGTCAAAAGACATAATTATGTCAGAATGGTTTGGATGGTGAACATCATTGTTTCTCGCTGAAGAAGGTACTGTTGGTGCTTCCAAGGCTGGAAAACAAAGTGAGCATTTAGTTGAGGTATGTCCCCTGGTTTCTGTGGCAGACAGTATGTTGTACTTTGCCACAACTTTCTGCTGGCTTTAAGGACCAGTTCAGGGTGAAGAAACGTGGTTGTGGGAGACTGAGGAGTTGTGTATGGCACTGATCGTATCCTACAGTACTCCCTGTTGATCCCTGAAACTGTTCTGGAATTGTAAATGGCTCGCTTGTGTTTGGAGTAGCTGTGGAACACCATACATTTACACACTAAAAACTAAACAGTATAGCATGTTCTCTGTTTTTTTCCAGTTCTTCAAGGATCTTATGCATAGCATATGAGGTTTTGCAAGGTTTGCAGTACATGAACAAGCATGGAATGGTTCACCGAGCACTCTCCCCTTGCAATATTCTGTTGGATCGAAAGGTACAGCCACAGGAATCAATCTTACCGGTTTTGTTTGTGGTTGGTGCGTGTGTGTTTTTGTCCCCTGCTGCCAACAAGTAGCGTACTGTGTCATGTATGGAGACTGAGCAGTCACAGCCTTTCTGAAGGGGAAGAAATTGCATATCTGGAAAGGCGGGGGGGGTGTGGTTTTTTTAAACTACAGTCTTCCTTCATTTCCTAAATTTCAGACGTATTTCAGATTGTGTTTTTTCTCTTTTCTTTTACCCCAAACCACTTTTTTCACTCTTTTCTTCTTGAGGTGATAAAATCTAAATCTACTTGTTGTCACTGTTATTAGTTACAAGACCTTCCCAGCTCTTTGAATAGGAAAATGCGTCTTCTGGCTAAGGAGCTGTTAATATTATTATCCTGTCTTCCGTGGTGATCTGACACTTTTAAGGTCTCAACTTGTTTCTCTGTTTGTGTTTTAATGAAATCCAGTGTCTGTCAATTCTGTTGTCACAGACTGTTGAGTTGGCAGTGACATACAGGTTCTGCTCCTAAAACCAGGGATGTTAACAGCTGCCCTTGTATCCAGAGCAGTCGCTCCGTCTGAACGGACTGCTGAAGAGCTTAGCCTGCTCCGCGTAGCCCCTCTCTGCTTCCCCTTACTCCCTCAGATAGCATAGCCAGATCCTCCCCTTGGAAGGCAGAAAGAGAAGAGGAAGATGGAAGGAAGGAAGGAAGGAACACTGGTTTTTATATCAAATCACTAAAAGAGCAAAAGTGGGCCATGAGACCCTAAACCTGAGCTTTTGCCCTGCACCTGGAGCAGCTCGCTGGTGTAGCCTGCACTCTTGCACCATCTGCAGGCTGCCTGAGGGGCAGTCAGAGAAGTCGCTTCAACTTCTGTGCCTGTGGTTTGGTGTTGCTCTGTTGTGAACTTTCTGCCTCCTCAGGATAAAAGCAGGCACCTGGAAAACTTGTGTTTGAAACGTGTTGATAGAGTTGAGGAGGGCAAGGTAGTACTGAGTTGATGGGAAGGGCTGGAGGAGCAGGATTGGGTGAATGGAAAAGGTGAGGGAGTAGAGGTGGTACTCAGGGAGTTCAAGGATTCAAATGGGGTTTTGAACAGGTTTCAAACAGAAAGAATGTTCAGGAGAGTACCTCAGCCTTTTTAGTTTACTGAAAATACACTCCAGCTTACCAAGTTCTGATTTTCATGTGTTCCAAACAAGGGGATACTTAATGCTCTTGGAAGCGAAAGTGTTAGAAGCACCTTACTCACTTGCAGTGGAGTTCTGTGTAAGAGATGAAACAGAAATGGAAGAGGGTGACTTTTTGTAGGTATCTGCCTTCTGACAGCTACTGCAGCTTGCAGTGATGTTTCTCTTAAACGCAGTTTGTTCCGTTGTTGGCTTCTGCTGCTCTTGATCGGGTATTTTTCCCTTTGCAGGGACATGTGAAGTTGGCCAAATTTGGACTCTACCATATGACTGCTCAAGGTGTTGATGTAGATTTTCCTATAGGGTAAGGATGTTGCTACACGATACAAATATCAGTGATGTATTTTTTTGTCAGGACATGTATTTATGTTTTGAGGAGTCATCTTCACAGTGGGTTGTATGCCCAGGGCTCTTACAGGTTGCTGGTTTAATTTCCTGTTGCATACACCCCTTACACAGCTGCTGATCATGTCACTGAAGAGGTTATCGTCTGGCTCGGTGAGATTAATGGAAGACAGGGAATGGACACTGCAAGCCTGTCAGTGTAGCTCTGATGTCAGACCTTGCTGCCTAGATTTGCTCTCAGATGTTAGTAGTTGCCTGTGACTTGGGTTCTGGAGGTACAGTCTAATCTCACATTTAGGAGAAGCACCATCAGTGCTTCACTGTTGCACACTGCTCTGGGCCTTGTCTCTTCACCATGTTGTGTGCTCTCGCTGTCTAGCCCAAGTGACATGCGTCGTTGCAGTGTTTCCTTGCCACTTTTTGGGCTTTTGAGGTGTCACGTTGTTTGCAATTGAAATACTGAGCTGATTCTCAGACGTGCCCAAAAGAATTAATGAAGTTTCCCTTCAAAGATGATTTCAGATCTGCTTTTTTTAGAGTGTTATAATGAAGTTTTGACAGGAAAAGCTATGATGATATTTTTAAATGATCTAGCAGCAGGGACAATATATCCTCAACACCTTTTGTTACCCTCTTCACAAATTAAACATTTATTTGATGGAAACACTGTCCGTGGAGGGGAATCCTGCTGCCAACACAGGTCTGGGTTCCATGTATTTAATGTACTAGGGCTGAAACTCTAGACATGTGTTTGTGGAGATCTGTAGACATACTGTTTTGAAAGCTGCTGCTAGTTCCCCTCACAAAAGGGCAGAGCCAGTGGTTAAGATTTGACCTTTTAGGGAGTAGCACTATGCGTTTTGCAGTTGGAATGAAACTTTGCTGCTGTGTGTGGATCTTGAGCGAACAGAACAATCTGCATTGTTATGAATTCCAGTTTCTCAGAATGCACAATGATTTTGATTACTGTAAGTGAAAGGGGGTGGGCTTCTTTTGGACAGACAGGATATTACTTATTGCTGCTGCATCTTTCTAGGTACCCGTCCTATCTGGCACCTGAAGTAATTGCCCAGGGAATAGCCAAACCAAGTGATCATACTCAGTGCGAGAAGCCTCTTCCTTCTGGCCCTAAATCAGATCTGTGGTCTCTTGGGATAATACTGTTTGAGCTTTGCATGGTAAGTAAGAGGACGGTTCTCATGATTGGGACTGCTGGGGAATAATTACATTAACTTGATTGCTCTGGAGTATGGGGTTAATGACACTTGGCCCCGCACCCAGGTCCGAATACCGGAACCTGTTAGCGTTCCTGCCTGAACGGCGCTGGTGGTGGTTGCTGTGGCAGGATGCGTGCTGGCTTGGTCCATGTGTTAACCATGAGGGGCACCTGCCTGTTAAGCCACCGTGATGCGATTGTGTGATCAAATTCTTAGGAGTAGATTCCCAACCAAGAAGGCTCTCTAGGTAATACGTTGTTTTAATTGTGCTTTTAAGCGGGAATTAACTGCTGCTTTCAAGCCCCCATTCTCCTTGGAAAGGATGAGAAGCTAATAAAGGTTTGTGGGGAGGAAGAGAAGGGAGAATCTGCCTCGTCACCCGTTTAAAGAGCTTCTGTAGAGCATTAAGGTTTATTTGGAAAATGCTAACTGGACTCTACAAGCTGAAATACATTATGGCAGCATGATCTTTGCTATTTGTATGTGATAAACTGGACTTCTTCCATTCAGAGACAGCAGCGTTCTGAAGGAAGGTATGATCTAGCACATACCTCAGTGTTGCTGTTTCATCTCTCTGTGCAAGATAACCCAATTGTCAGACAATTGCATGGTCAAGAACTTGTTTTACATAGAGGTTAGATCAGGATATTGGAGATAGCCTTCTGCATATTCTGCTCTTTGTAACTTGGCATAGTGTTCGTAGATTGCTATTCTTTTGAGTAAGTACGCTTTCTTAAAAACGTGATAATGATGTTTTTTGCGACACCTTGAAAGGTTTCAACAGCACTGCACAGTAATGCAGGCTATGGGGATTGCCATGGTTAGTAATTCCTTACCTTGGTTCATGCTCACACTTGGAAAAATACAATTTTTGAAAGCCTGTTACTGAATTAGTAGTAAACCTGCAGAGTTGCCAAGGCAACTTGGGGCTTTGTTTTCCCTTTTTTGTTTGGCTTTGCATTCGTTCCAGGTAAGAGATGTTGTACGTGATAGATTTTCTTCTTTATGATGGCATGAAACTGTTCCTGCTCTAGCTGGGGTGAATAATGTTTTCTGCTCTAACAGAATCTAAAACTCCTGTGCAGAAGCTTATTTCCCTGTCTTTGTACATAGCTGGGTGTGCACGCAGTCTGAGTGTGTGTGTGTGTGTGTAGTAGCGTTCAACTGTTGATTTGTTTTTGTTACTCGTTTAGGGGAGAAAACTATTCCAGAGTTTGGAGATAGCAGAAAGAGTGAAATTTATACTTATGTTAGGTAAGTAGCCCAAAACTGACTATTTAGATTTCCAAGCAGTTCTGTCAGGAGAGCTTTACACAGTGATGCTCTGACCTGAGGCATTTGACCTTTGCCAGCTTCCGTCTCCGGGTTTCAGTGGGCATGTGAAGCGTGGTTGCTTGTCCAGGGCAGGGCCGCAGGTGTGTGCCAGGAAAAGCAGCTTCACAGGAGAGCTGGGAGTGTGTGAGGGCAAGGGCAAACTGTCCAAGCGTGCTCAGGACAGGTTGTCATTTTGAAGGGGTTTGTTGTGTTGTGTTGCAGGAGGTTTCTGAAATGAGTTAGGGATTGTGTGATGCTGAAGAGAGCTGTCCCCGCACCAGCAGTGCTCGCGCGCCAGATCCCAAGCAGGGAGGAGCGGGACTCGAATAGGAAGATCGAATGCAGGAAGAGGGCTGGGAAGCGTATTACTGGATCCAGGCTTTCTCTTGGCTTTCCCTACAAACTCCAGAACAGTGCTGCTGGCGTGGAATCTGTGTTAATGTAAATGAGTCTGGACGTGGGGCTCTTCTGTGGCTTTGAAAACTTGATTTCTTGTGGGGTTTATGTGTAAACCTCGAGGAAGGGAAGAGCAAGAGTCTGCGGTTTGCGGCTTTATCAGTAGGTTATTATCCAGAGCACACAGCAATGCTGTTGGAGTTAGTCACCCTCTGTAGAAACACCTTTTTCATCCAGCAGTCAGTGCTTGGGTGCTCAAGTCCTTATGGCTTTGGGAAGTGGTTTGAGAAGAAAGCTTTCGGAGTTTCAGTCCTCTTCAAGCTGAAGTAGAGTAATTAGTAACCTTTATCCACTGGAAAACATTCGTGTCCTGACTGGGGAATGATTTTCTCAATAATGTGTTGAAAACAAGTTATGAAATACCACCAGTATTACCTGCAAGGAGCAACAAAATGGGAACTGCTTTGAGTTTGTACGTGCAGGTATTTTTAAGGTATTTCAGGGATTTTTTTTGTGTGTAAGTGCTTTAATTTCTGTGGCAGAAGCTGGCACTGGATTTACTGAGCCTGCAAAAAGATTTTCACTGTTAAATTAGGTGGGCTACTTAACTCTCTCAGGCTTCAATTCTGGGTCTGCGTAGGTGGAACTTGCATTTCGGATTTTGAGAATTCACTTCCAGGTGGTGTGGCCGTGTCAGTAAAAAGCCCAAGTTAAGTGGGTTTTGTTGGGGCATGGTTTAGCTGAGATCCTGTGTGATTGATGGAACTTCTCTCATAGCCTTTACCTTTCTACTCTTCTGTTTGTTTTCACAGGCTGCGTAGATGACATTGTAACTGTGCTGGCTGAAGAACATGGTTGCCTTGATATTATTAAGGTTTGTGGAGCTAGTTCACACTTCCATGCTGGTTTATCCCAAACGCTTTGTTCTCGCTGTGTAGTATTTCACATACACGTGTGTATTCACTTATGTGGTCACTTGATATTTTGCTGTATGAGGAAAAATTTTGGAGTCCAAACTACATATCCAAAATCCTTTCAACTAGCCAGTACTGATAATATCCACTGTATCCTAAAATCACTGTCCATCTCACCAGATGTTAATGCTCTCTGGGTAGCTTAATAATTACAAATTTTCTTTAGTGTTGAGGGTGAAGTGTTTTTCTTCCAGAAGTGTTCACTTGACCCGTTCTGATAGCGTAGGTTTATACAGTCCAACTCCTCTCCACCCCCAGAATAAATTGCTGAATTTCAGTGCCAGTGCATCTCAAGACACCGCATAGAAGGATTCTGACCGTTAGCAGAAGGGCGTTCCTGGGTACCACCTTGTTTCCAACTGCGTACAGAATATCTCCGTTATAAAATAAACGGCAGCATACATTGCACGTTTCTCAGATGAGGTTTTTCCCCCAGAGCAAATGCTGGTTGGGGGATGAGATGAGTTATCTCCCCAGCATTTGGGCTGACACATAACCTCATCTGTGTAGGTGTGAAACTTTATTGCCCTCAGGGGAATAGCCCACAAGTCAGAAGTTAAGTAGGAGCCAAGTGGCTCGCTGCATTAAAAGGGCAATAAACAGACCTGCTCCCTGTTTTGCTCGTGTTTCAGGACCTTTCTGAAAATATCATCGCTCTGCTGAAGAAATGCCTTACATTCCAACCTTCTAAGAGGCAAGTGATCGGTCCAAATGCCTGGTAAACTCTGGGATGCTATGAAATCAGAAGGCTTGTTCCTGAGCCCCTTTTGGAATACTAGTGACGTGTGCTACCTATAAGAAATTCGTGCTGGTTTTGCTTTTCAGTCTTCAAAGGAAAAGAATTTGTGTGGGTTGGGGTGGCAGGCATCAAGTGTGCAAACCCTTGAGGTTGAGTATTTTGGGAGAAAACTTCAGGCACTGGTAGTTCCGAGTTCAAGGCTTTCACGGACTCCATGTCTGGAAGTGGGTGGTGGTTACTGTAGCACTACCGTAGCCAGAATTGGGGCTGCTTCCTTCAAATCTCTGCATTCAAAGTACCTTGTCCTTAGGTCTTCTGACAGCTGAAGTATGCTGTTGTTCTTTAACCAAGGCTTGGCATTTGCACCTTTTCCATCTCTGCTTAGAGGAAGTAAAGGGGATACAAGGAGCAGTTGCTCTGTACATAAAATGAAGGTGAGGTCTGGACTTGTGCTGTGCACAGGCTGGTGTGCTGTGCATCAGGAATGGAGCGAATCTGGTAGGCATTTGCTATCAAAATTTCTGAAATGTAGTTTAAAATAACTTGTTAGCGTTTGTTACTGGGAACATTTCTTGCTGAAATGTAACATATTTGGAAGCACTTGACTCTGTTTGATTCCTTTTCTCAATTGAAGGCCAACTCCAGAGGAATTGCTGCATGACGGCTTGTTCGGTGAGGTGTCCCCAGTATATCCTCCCTTCCACAAACCTGCCGGTCTGTTCTCATCGTCTCCAAGGTGTGCTGATCTAACGCTTCCTGAAGACATAAGTCAGTTATGTAAAGGTAAAAGCAGGTAGTGGGATATACACCATTGGAGGGGGAAGGGAAATGAAAGGGTTTTGCAGTTTCTTTGAATACGTTGTAATACTGCATTGCAGTAATAAGTTGTTTAATGGGCAGAGATGCAGGCAAACGTGAAGTCAACGGAGGGCATCTTGACTTTGTGCTTCGGCCTTGGGGAATAAATAGTTGTCAGTAGCGTTCAAGTCCAGCTTGAACATCAAGGTAACAGTTTGCCTTCAGGGTTAGGACATGGGCATCTACGGGGTCGGTTTTGTTCACTAAATTGTGTCGTGCAGTGGTACAGGGTTCTGCTGGATCGTAACATGAGGTGGGTTTTGGAAGTGTTGGAAAACTAAACCCTTGTGAAATAGGTCACTTTCTGAATAAAACACGTTTCTAAGTTCAAAGCTACGGCGTGCCGGAAGTGTTACACTCCGAAGTCCGCATTAACTTTGCGATGCACTCAGATTCATTATACATCCTGGGGAGGCTGAGCGGTTATCCGCTGTGAGTGTGGGTGTGGAATGTGAAGGGAAGGTAGATTATAACCACTCTGAATCGCTAGTTTCTTGTTTTCACTCTTAGCGCTGTGTGTGCACCAGATAGCGAGCTCTGGCTTTTTAAGATGCACAGGAAGCAGAAGGCCACGCTTCCGGGTATTAACCTGATCGGTTCGGTTTTCTGGCAGTGAGGCAAACGGCAGAAACAGTTGCTGCTTTTCTGACTTTTGCCCATCCGGTCTTTCCTTAACCCTTCCCGAGGGCACTCCAAAGGGAAGATCACTTTTCCTCTAACTTCACGTTAAGGTCTAGGACCTTTCAAGTGTAATAATATTTTTGGTTTGTTTTCAACCAAATGTGTTCAGAGTGGTAGGAAGAAATACGAGCTGCCTACAAAGCTGTGACTCCTATTTATGTGGTTTCTCCCAATAGATGAAGATAGTGATTACCTAGCAGAAAGATCAATTGAAGAGGTTTATTATCTCTGGTGTTTGGCTGGAGGAGACTTGGAGAAAGAACTGGTCAACAAAGAGATCATTCGATCCAAGCCACCCATTTGCACGCTTCCCAAGTAAGGAGGGAGAAGCACTTTAAGGGATGGATGGATGGATGGATGGATGGATGGATGGATGGATGGATGGATGGATGGATGGATGGATGGATGGATGGATGGATGGATGGATGGATGGATGGATGGAGCCAGTTTCTCTGAGAGAACAGTTTGGTTTGGTTTTTAGTTTCAAGACCTGTATCTGCCAAAATATTGAAAATAATGCTCTTGTCATAGGATCACAGAACGGTTTGGGTGGGAAGGGACCTTAATGATCATCTAGTTCCAACCCCCCTGCCATGGGCAGGGACACCTTCCATAGCCCAGGTTGCTCCCAGCCTCATCCAGCCTGGCCTTGGACACTGCCAGGGATGGGGCACCCACAGCTTCTCTGGGCAACCTGCCCCAGTGCCCCCCACCCTCTCCGGGAAGAATTCCTTCCTGATATCTAATCTCAATCTCCCTCTTCCAGTTTAAACCTGTTACCCCTTGTCCTGTCACTCCCTGCCCTTGGAAAAAGTCCCCCCAGCTTCCTTGTAGTCCCCCCAAGCATGGGAAGGGACTCTAAGGTCTCCCCAGAGCCTTCCCTTCTCCAGGCTGAACTAGCCCAGTTCTCTCAGCCTTTCTTCATAGGAGAGGGGCTCCAGCCCTCTGATTATCTTCGTGGCCTCCGTCGTGGTCAAGGCACAAAGAGGAATGTCAGTCCCATACCCATATCTCATTGCTCTTCCTTTGTGTTCAAACGGAAGTTACAGAAATCAAAAGTTACCTGCTTTGCCAGGGGAGCTGGAGTAGGGGGTCTCCGAAGGTCCCTTCTCACCCCTCACATTCTGTGGAAACCTGAGATCTGCCTTTTTACAGCAAAAACCGTTTGGATAATTCAAGGTGATTGTACGTTCCCGTGGTAGCAGGTCTCTTGCCATGCAGAGGCCACACAGCGTACTTCTAAGAGCCAGTACTGTGTTTTAAAGAGGAAACTGTTTAATGTAAGAATTTTCTCGTTTTTTTTCCTCACTCAAGTTTCATGATATAAAGTGACATGATGGTGTTTTTCCTCCTCCCTTTTGAAGCTTTTTATTAGAAGATGGTGAGAGCTTTGGGCAAGGACGAGATAGAAGTTCTCTCCTGGATGACACAACTGTGACTTTGTCTCTATGCCAGCTCCGAAACGTAAGAAAAAGATTGTGTACTTGGTCTTATGTCTCCATGCAGAAACCTTTGTTTAAAGGGAATAGGGAACAGCAGCGGGAGCTGTTGACTGTGACACAAACCACCGTGTACTGATTCCCTGGGGACATTTCCTGGCGTCCAGGTCAGGTTCTGATTTGTGTATTGAATTGTGTTTCTGCAAAAGCTTACTGAATCTGATTTATTTTCTGGCCCTACATCCCCTTCCTCCGTGCCACCCCTTCTGTGTCCGTTACCCGCGGTGTTCGGGTGTAGCCCACGTAGTTCTGTGGTACCTGATAACCTCCAGGGTTGCTGAACTGTTGGGACAGTGCGTGTCTTACTGCATTCTTTAAGTCCTGTCAGTAGGCGGCTCACGGTCTCAGAGATCAACTCGCCTCGGTTGCAGCTCCTTAAAGGCTTTACGCTTAAAGTTGGATGCCAGTTTCCAGTAGTTAATTCCTAATCTCTGGAATATATAGCTGTTCAGCTAGTTCAAAAGATCACCTCAGAGCGTTTTGCCCCATGCAGTAATGCCGTTTTCTTCCATCTTGGGTGGGAAATCCCCATGGGATAACTCACTTTTGCCTGGCGGAATGATTGGTTACAAGATTTACTGCATCTGTCGCTGAAAGGTGGGGACTGTTCACGTCCTGGCACACGTAGAGCTGTGCTGCTGTAGAATTAGAAGTTTATGCTGCAGTGTTCGCAGCTCGATTTTTATCGTAGCAAATGCAGTTCTGTCACAGCCTGTGTAAATAACATTCCATACGATTACAGGGGTTAACACCGACAGGAGGGTGACTCCTGGAACCTCTCTGCCACCATTACCTGAATTTTGGGGGCGGTGTGTCAAATACTTTGTAAACGTGTTTCTCCAGTAGGACTTTGCCTTACTTCACACAAATGCATGAAAACAGACCAAAGAACTGGGTTGGGGGGCAGGGAGGAGGTTAAAAGTATGCAGCAGCTGTTTTAAAGGTAATTCTGCAGCTCCTACTGTTCCTGCGGAAGGGTGGCTTTTTTGTAGGCCATAAAAGGCTTTTTAAAAACTTTCTAATCTGGCATTTTGGATATTGCTGCCTACTTCTACGAACACAGCAGCAAATAAGCGCGTGCTGACATTTCATTTGGGGAAGATAGAAGCCTGAACCTCGCAGTGTTGGTTGAAATTAATTTTTAACTTGAGCAGTTCTTCAAACACCGTTCGCAGAGCAGAGCATGGTGCTTGTAATCGAGAGGGGATCAGTGCTGAATGAACTGCCAGTGAACTGCTCTGTCAGCCCCAGGAGGAACAGGTGGTGTGCCACGTGCCTTTCGGTTAGGGACTGAATCGCAAACCAGAGCGGGGCAGGGAGGATGGCATTAAACATTCATCGCGATGCTCCAAAGGTGGCTGAAAAGTTCAGGCAACAGCCCAGGCGTGGCTGCCTGTCACCTTCCCGCAGGGTGTCTGTGTTCCTGGGCAGCTTTCAGGTGCTGCTATGGCAAGCAACTCACATTTGCATAACTCTTGAACTGATTGAAAACATAAACCCAAGTTCTGCAGTTGCTTTACAGCTACTTGGGAAAGTCCATGTAGAAAAACAAGGAAATGAAAAAGAATGATGTATCCTACTGATCTAATAATCCATGGCCCGTGGAAGCTATTTTTCATCTGGAAATAGGTTTTTGAATCAGGTGGCTGTTATCTTCAAGCAGAACAACTTCATTTAACACAAAAAGCCTGTATTAGCAAAAGATTTTAGCATTAAAGGCAGTGTTTCTTTGCTGATAGAGGACTGAGCTAAGGTCTCAAGGCAAGCTACGAAGGTTGGCAAATGCATTGCTAATCAATAGTTTTCATATTCTACTGAATATTTTCACTTGAATTCTAAGCAGCATTGTGATACTGAATTATTTTTGTTCTTTGTTTCAGAGACTGAAAGATGTTGGTGGGGAAGCATTTTATCCGTTGCTCGAAGATGAGTAAGTGTCTGTGTGTGTACGTACGTAAGGGACTGAATTTGGGTTACTGGTTTTCTTGGAGTGGCACACTGCACAGCTGAACGCGGCTGTCTTCAGAAAGCAAACCTGACACGTCCTTGCTTGGCTCTTCAAGCCAGTGAAAGCTGCTGAGCACTCTGCACTGCTGGGCTTAGGGCCCTGATGGCCAAACTCAAAATCCCAGCTCATTTCTCTGATCTGGAAATCAACTGCTTGTGCTGAGTATTCAAAATTATCCCTTTATACCTGTTGCTCACTCAGAAACGCATCACAGGGTATTATAATTTGTTTCACAGCGATTTGTGTTTCTTGCTGTTCACTACTATATCCTGTTTTTCCAGCCAGTCAACTTTACCTCATTCAAATAGCAGTAATGAGCTGTCTGCCGCTGCCAGTCTTCCTCTGATCATCCGGGAGAGGGACACGGAGTACCAGCTCAATAGAATTGTCCTGTTTGACAGGCTGTTGAAGGTATGGAGTCTTTCTGATGCTGGATAATTGGATCTGGTCTGTTAATTAGAGGATTTTTAAAGGGCCAAGTAATTGAAAAAGGAAGCGGAGATACAAGGGACCACCACAGTGGGAAAGGGGGAAGAAAATGCTAAGGAAGTATAGGAAGATTGAAAACAAGAATTTGAGAAATAGGTATTTTAGTAGAGATGAATATAAAAGTAGATGTGTAATAATGCAGATGCAAAGAGCTGCTGCGAATACCTGTTATTCACTGAAGAAACTATTTCTGCAGCCTTTGTTTCGTAACAGACTAAGCCATCATCGGTGAAGACACGCCTGTAAGATATCTGCATTTCCAGCCAGTAAGGTTCTTGACAACAGCACCCGTCTTTACTGTAGTGATGCCGTGTTAGAAATACGGGTCTTTTACTGAGGGGGGAGAAGACCAGTCCCTAATTTACATGCAGAGAGATGGATTCTTGCTTAAGAATGAGCGAGAGCAGTTGCGCGTCATCAAGTGCAGAAATCAGGAAGGTACAAACTGGAAATGTTTAATAAAACACAGTTGGATACGTAGTACAAAAAGAAACCTATAATGAAGAAAAAACTTTTAATAAGACTGGGATTAATGTCTGTGTCCAGTATATGCCAAGCCCTTGAACGCATGTCTGAGGAGGAGCGGGTGCTTCAGCATCGGGCAGCAGTCCTCCACCCTGCCGGTTAGAGGGGAGATCTGCTTGTTATACAAGTTGCATTCACTATTCAGGCTGACAGCGTTTGTCCTTTGGGGAAGGAGCATCGCGGGACTGGGATTTGAATTGTTTCAGTTGCATGCTAACGTTTTCTGGTGTTTGTCCCTCCTCTTTGAAGGCCTACCCATATAAGAAAAACCAAATCTGGAAAGAAGCCAGGGTTGACATCCCTCCTCTTCTGAGAGGCATCACCTGGGCTGCCCTGTTGGGTGTTGAGGTAAGGGTAATGGGAGAGCATTTGCAGAAGTTCCGGTACTGACTGGGAGGGAATGGGATAGGAAGGGGCTTGACAGGGAGAAGCTGGAATGGACTTGAAAATTTGGCAGGTAGAATTACTGGAACTTCAAACAAAATGGGTCATGAGGTTGTGTGAGCAAAGGCAATGTTCGGACAAGCTTACTTCTTGGCTATTATTTGATTTCAAAGAATGTATGTAAACTTGGATGCCTTTAATTTTGATTATGGGATGGATAGATAATATTCAAAATACTATGCCTACACCCAAATTTTGCTGGATTGTTTCAGTATAACTGGTAGTTAACAGGGAGTTTTGTTTTGATTTTTCATATCATTGACAAATGCAGTCAGCATCCTTCTGCTCCACTCAGCAGTGGTTGGGCAAAACGGGATGACGTTATCAGATGTGTTTTTCTCACCTACCAATCGATGCACTTCCTCCAAAGAGTGAGGATAAATTCAATGCAGCCCTTTTGGACAAAGGACTGGAAAGGAATGTCCCAGAAAGGAGGGATCCTGATAGAGATCGCTTGACTGCCCAGCTCTTGCATCTACCCTGCTCGCAGTCTGCAATAGTGCAGCAGAGGTTCTCACAGATAACGCATCCTGGGGTGGTTAGGATACTTACCTTAGGACGTGATCTGCTGAGTGCTGTGTAGTGTAACCAAAAACAAGCTGCAAAGGCGAAGAACAGCTGCTGGTTAGAGTTGTAGCCTGGGAGACGAGTCGGTGCTCATGCTTCATCAGCTTACCGTCTGTCCTGTGTGGGTCGTGTTCCCCTGTCCCATGGCATTAGGAGGGACTCGTTAGCATGCCAAGCGTGCGATTCATGCAAGGACAGGCTACTTGAGTAGTGTATACTGGTAATATCAGTATTAATTACCAGGCGGCTGGATTCAGTGCCCTTACAGAGGTGATGCTGAAAGCCGTTGCCAGGGGATGTGATAAGCACTGGATTGAAATCGAGAGCATCTCTGATCTTGAAACTGGAAAACGGTTTCAAGTCCATAGCTTTCTGGACTTCAAACAGCTTAAAATCACGGAGGTTCGTACCGAGGAGGTGACAGAAGGGTCTGTGTGTCCGGAACTATAACAGAGTAAAGATGGTTTTGTTAAAATGCAGCTGTCGGAATTTTCTGTACTTTGGGGTTTTCAGGGAAAAAAAAAGTTGCTAACTAAAGCGCCTGCCAGAAACAGTCGACTTCTGCACATCAGCACGTACGCTGTAAGGTGCATTTATGTTAGTAAGGGCGTTCTAAATTCAAGTATTCTTCCACATTTAGGGTGCCATACAAGCAAAATATGATGCCATTGATAAAGACACGCCGATTCCTACAGACAGACAGGTAAGACCTCTGGTGTTGCCCAATGCTGTCCCTTGAAGTGATGCAAAATCTCTCCCACCAGTGACAGCCATTTGCGTGTTACAGCAGATGTGGCTCATAGAATCATAGTATCATGGAATGGTTTGGGTTGGAAGGGACCTTAAAGATCATCCAATCCCAACCCCCCTGCCATGGGCAGGGACACCCTCCACTAGACCAGGGTGCTCCAAGCCTCATCCAGCCTGGCCTTGGGCACTGCCAGGGATGGGGCATCCACAGCTTCTCTGGGCAACCTGTCCCAGTGCCACCCCCTGCCAGGGGCAGGGACACCTTCCATAGCCCAGGTTGCTCCAAGCCTCACCCAGCCTGGCCTTGGGCACTGCCAGGGATGGGGCACCCACAGCTTCTCTGGGCAACCTGTCCCAGTGCCCCCCACCCTCTCCGGGAAGAATTCCTTCCTGATGGCCCATCTCAATCTTCTTTCACTTTAAACCAGTTACCCGTTGTCCTGTTGCTACAGGCCCTTGTAAAAAGCCCCCCCAGCTTCCTACAAGAGGGTTCCCCTTGTACAGGAATGCTAAAAGGGTTCCCCTGCTCTCTGACCTTGCTCATGCTCTACCAAGAATCTTACAAAACCATGGGAACAACTGATTTGACTCAAATTACGCTATAACATGTGGAAAGTGGATTCTTGTACTCCAGAATCACTGTTTCTGTGGCAGCAGCAAAGCGTAGTGGGCAATCGTACTGCTGTCTCGTTCAAGTCCTGTTTGTACTGAGTGTTTGTTGTGCCTGTTGGACCTTGCACCAGATAGTACTGAGCACCTTGAGGTGCTGCAAGGTGAGCTGTGCTTCACAGAAATGGGTTCTTGAGTAATAAGGTTCTCCAGGACATCTTGCCAGACATGAAAAGACATCACGAGCAACAGCTGTTCCTGTTGGCTGGGTGGAGAAGTATTTTCCATCAAATTGGGTTCACAATTTGATTCTTCTTTAGAGCAAAGTGATATTAGCACCCGAAATGAGTCCAGAAGTCGGGTCAGGAAAGGCTATAACCGTAATCTGCTTTCTGCCTTTTGCAAGGCTTGCAACCCTTTTAAAAATAGGAACCTGGAAAAAGAAAAGATGTAAATTTTACTCTGTGTCAGAGCTGTTGGTCCCCTGTGCCCTTTCAGTTTGGTTTAGAGAGTGGTGGAGGAAGCAGACTGTGTTTATGGGGGTGGTCTGCCCTATGTTCTCGGGCTGGCTTCCACCCCTAGTGCTGTGAAATTGCTTCAGTATGACCCCACTTACCCTGATTTCTCTGTGTGATCCGCTTGGCTGTGGTGCAGATAGAAGTTGATATTCCTCGCTGCCACCAGTACGATGAATTGCTGTCGTCGCCAGAGGGTCATGCGAAGTTCAGACGTGTACTGAAGGCCTGGGTTGTTTCCCATCCTGACCTGGTGTACTGGCAAGGTGAGTTGGGTTAGTTGGCGAGGTCAACTGATTGTTCCAGTTAACTGGAAAGCTGTGGCAGAATTAAATTCTCTTCCCCCCACAATGCAAGCTGGTTTTGAGTGCTTTCCTTTGTGTTCCTTCTGAAGAATGAATTTGTGGGTTATTGCAAGTTTAGATCCTGATAACTTATATATAATTTTAATGCAAAATTACCCCACTCTTGCTTACATATTTGCTTTCCTTGAGTTTCAGTCACTTAATAAAATAAACCAAGTCTGTTGCTTAGCGTTCGGTTCAAAAGTAAAACTGCAGAAGGTCCTGGGTGAGTTCTCGGGACAGTAAATTGCATTTTTGGAAGCCTTGGCAGGATAATCAATTCAGCATTGTAGTTCGACATTTGAAGTCCTCTTTGTTTTCGTGCGCTGATTTCACAGACGTTCTCAGCGTTACCTGTGAAGCCTGATACTGCAGAATTATTATCAATATCAAGTGTGCTAATTTTCATGCTAAACTAATGAATTTATCTTGTGCACTACAATAAACGAGCTCTTTATGCTGTTCCTTCATGGCTTTTCTCCCTTTAGGTCTTGACTCTCTTTGTGCACCGTTTCTGTACTTGAATTTTAACAACGAAGGTGAGTACCTTTTTCTGCGGGGGAGGGGAGGCACAGCCTGTTGGCTGTGTCTGGTTGTGGGCAGATGTGCGCCCACCCACTGACAGATGGCAACTTTCTGTAGCTACAGAGGAATTTTCAAGGTCTTGTTGCTACAGGCCAAAATAGATGCCTGGGTTTTGAAAGGTGTCTGTGGGGTACTGCTCTTCAGGCAGGGGTTCAAACCCTGTGTTTGAGCCGAGCACGATCGTGAGTATGTAACAAAAAGCACGAATAACCTTGGTCATGGAATAGCAGAAGTGCTTCTGCAGTACTTGACTTTCTCAGCGGAGCTGTAGTTCAGCCTCGTTTAATGCCAGCGTGTCGGGTGTTAACCCAACGGTTAGCCTGTCAGACTGCCTTTATTCAGAAAAGCTGATGGTGGTTTTAAATGCCTTAAAGCTTATCAGACCAGCTTGGGTTGTGTGGCCTTTATCTTCCTAGAATGGGATTTACTCAGAATAGGTCTAGTCCAACCTTCTCTGGCAGCTGTCCGTCTCTGTGTAAGGTCTGGGGGAGGAAACGCGTTTCTTAGGACGGTGACTCCCTCCCTGCCTACTGAGCATACTGATTCAAATATTTTAGCGCATGTTTCTTGCTCTGGGACATGTTCCTGTACCGTTTGACTGTAGAACCTGGTTTCCTTCCCATTGAAGCAGAAGGGAATAGTAGTGAATTACGTAAAATTTTTGTTCTGCTTGATGAACTTAATGGTACACGTTGGGCTGGGGCAGTTAAAAAGCGGTTTCACTGCTAGAAAGGTTGTACTGCAGAACTCATTTACAATGTGACCCGATGTCATATTTGCTATAAACCTGATGTTTTGCTTAGAAACTTCCACAGTGACGTTTGTCCTCAGACAATACCTGAAATCCCATATTTCTTTCTTAGCCGTGGTGCTAGGCCACAGATACAAGTATTGTATTACAATAGATTGTCTCTCAGCCAAGCTCCCAGGAATTAATCAAGGGGATAAACATTGAAGTTTGTACCCTCTAATCTCTATTTGGTATGTATGTGAGGAGCCGTTGAGAAATTGAAGATGGTTGTGTCAGTCTTTTTGAAGTTTTTTTTTTTAATTATATTCCACTCTGGGTTTTCTTTCCAGTTCTCTCATCTTCAGTCACAGAGCTGAAGTAAGAGGCAAGGTGCGAGTCTGACGGGACGCAGACTGGGTGTAAGTTCTGTAGGAGACGACTCAAGACTGCAACAGTGCAGCTGTCTGAAACTGTCTTTGAAGATTTTATTTATCCAGGGACTTTTTCCTTTTTGATAAAACATCATGACTTTCCCCACTTCATCTCGTGGCTTTGCCACTGGGAAGTGTGGAAATAACTGGGAGCAGATCAGCGCCGGACAGCTTTATAGTGGTTACTCAGGGACAGGAGGAGACTTTTTTTTAGGAGCTGTTAAAATTCTTCCACGAGGAATGTGCCGTTTTTGTGTGTTTCACAATCTTTTTTGTGTATAGGTTGATTTAAGTATTTATGCTTATTATCTGCTTTTCTCTTTATCCATTTTTCTAATGCTTTCAGCTCTGGCATATGCCTGCATGTCTGCTTTCATCCCCAAGTATTTGTATAACTTCTTTCTGAAGGATAATTCTCATGTTATTCAAGGTAAGTCCTCTCCCTTTTTTTGGTAGTTCTAAGAGAAGCAGGATTATCTCTGGATATATAAACACACTTTTTTAAGTGGTTGTAAAATTGGAACACAAGTAGAATCACGCTGTAGAAATACCCGATTTCTTTCACAAGCTTTATTTTAGATAAATAAGATCAACAGCTGTGCGAGAAAAATGGGAACAAACCAAGCGGGTGACCCACGAATGTTCTGTGTGATAGCCAAGGTAAGAGGCGGTTGATCGTGCGAAGCTGTGGAATGAGGAAATGGTCTTTCCAGTGCTGGATTGTAAAGACATGCCCTGCAGGCGGTGAGAACCATGGTGATCCAGGAGCTGTTTTGGCAGTGGGGGAAAAGGAAGAGCACAAACGAGGGACTGCTCAGAAAATGGAATTTGTGGTATTCAGAGTTAGGGGTTTGAGGGGAATTTCTTACGGAACAGCAATCGTGTTGTTCAGTGCAGGACAGGAGGCGGAGAACTCTGAGGAAGCAAGTTCCATAGCTCAGTATTTGACAACTCTGTAGGTAACTCGGAGAAATCCAAACAGTAGTGAGGAGGTGTCTGTTCTGCTTGAGGATTCATTGTAAACCTCGTGGAAACACGAAGAAGGAGTTCTTTAGACCTGGAAGGCCCCTGTGGCACGGCCTGTGTTGGAAAGGTAATTTTTCTTGCGGAAAGGTAATTTTTCTTGCAGACAGGTTTTACGAACGGAAAGAAGCTGAAAAGCCACCAGTAGCGTAAGCAAATGGGTGGCAGTGGATGTCCTTAATGGCAGGCAGGAGTGCTTCTTGGATACTGGGTTCAGCATGGCTTGCTGTCCTGTTCTTTAAAGACGTTCTTCTGTATATGACTTGTGAAACTCCTCGAGTTCGGAACAGCGTCTGTCATTTTTTTGTCTTCAAAAAATGACAGGAAATTAAGAACTGATCAACAAGGAAATAAGTAGACATAAAAGCAGTTACATATTGGGTAGGGAGAGAGCCACCATAAGGAGAGAACGCACTGGTTAGGAGAGTTAGCGTCGGAAAGGCAGTGGGTGGGAGGTGTTATGAACCGAATATGTAACAAGAGTTTGGAAAAACGATTCAAGAGAACTTGTTTGCATCCTTTTGTCTGCGAAGAGTGCTTCCTGGAAAAATGGGCAGTCAAGTCCTAAGGATGAAAAGAGTCTAAATATATTATATCAGATGCTTGTGTGGAGACAACCACTTCAGCCTTCAAGGGTAACACCTTGGTGAAGCCTTTTCTCACGGGGGTGTACTCTGCCGTAAGATAATGCTGCTGCTCTCTAGAGTTCCCTGACGTTATTCCCAAGGGGCTTTACAAAAGATGTGTCAGCCAGCGTTAGAAACGCAGGTCAGTAGGATTCCAGGAACCGCAGCGGCGCGGGCGTTCCTGGGTTCACGGGCAATATCTGGCATCACCAAGGACCTGGGGAGACGAGCTTTGAGGATTCTTTCAGTATTCCGATTTAATCCTTTCTAGGGTCATATCTTAAACACCAATGTGTTAATATAGTTCAGAGCAAAACTCTGTGCCATTTCCCTGCTTTGCTGGGTTGGAAGTTGACATTAATAATGTCATTTACCTGTCTACTGCAGTTTTAGCTTCTGTGTATCTTCCATTTGTGATCCCGTCCTACACATGAAGGCAGGTGGTTTTTCTGAGCCTATCAGGTGTGTTTTCTCCATGAAACAGGAAGCAAGAGCAGCCAAAGTGGTTTGGGTATGGAATGCCCAGGTATCTAAAACAAGAGTTCATACAATAGAATTCTGACCAACAGCAATTGCCTGGACCCGAGCAATACGTTTTTGTGAAGATTTGTGTGTTTTCAGTAGACCCTTAATTACCCGTGTAATCCCACACAGTAATTGCATTTCACGAGTCTGGCTAGTCAAATAAAGATGGTATTTATCAACCTGTACTATATCTGTAGAGAACCATCGTGGGCACGAATCTTCATCTTCGAGCTAATCAGGGAAGCTAATTGTGAAATGGCCTTCATCAGCCTACGGCAGAATGTGTAGGATTCCTGGTTTGCTAAAATGGACTTGTGATTTCTGGCTGTTTCGTGAAATAAAACTGATGTGAGATGCATCTTGGAGATGCACTCTTTTGAAATGATTATCTTGTAGTGTGGTATGGATTTAAGGTATGGGTTCCATTATCTCCCTGACTGGTACACATGTGAGTAAGAGTAACTCTGGCTTGAAACAGAGAAGGTGAGATAGGTGAGTAGCTCCAAAGCAGCCTGGCCTTGGCGGCCCAGACCTCAGCACGGGTCTGTTTACCCACTTAACCCCAGGGCTGCATGCTGCCAGGGCTTCTGGGGCAGAGTGGAGATGTAGCATCGAGGGGAGAGAATCCCAGAATGGTTTAGGTTGGAAGGGACCTTAAAGACCGCCCAGTGCCACCCCCTGCCATGGGCAGGGACACCTTTCATAGCCCAGGGTGCTCCCAGCCTCATCCAGCCTGGCCTTGGGCACTGCCAGGGATGGGGCACCCACAGCTTCTCTGGGCAACCTGTCCCAGTGCCCCCCACCCTCTGCAGGAAGAATTCCTTCCTGGTGTCCAATCCCAGTCTCCCTCTTTCCATTTAAGCCCGTTACCCCTTGTCCTGTCACTCCCTGCCCTTGGAAAAAGTCCCCCCCCAGCTTCCTTGTACCCCCCAGGCACTGGAAGGGGCTCTAAGGTCTCCCCGGAGCCTTCCCTTCTCCAGGCTGAACCCCCCAACCTGGCCCCATGGCAGAGGGGCTCCAGCCCTTGGTGCATCCCTGTGGCCTCCTCTGGACTCACTCCAACCAGTCTATCCTTCTTTTCTCGAGGGCTCCAGAGCTGGACACAAGTCTAAGAGGCTGGACTCCTTCGAGGTTTATTGTGCTGTGGTTTTGTCTTTGCAGCTTGCAGCAGAAGGTGCGAAATCCTGCAGCAGGCTCAACCACTCTTCACTTTCACTGCATCTCACGTGTGAGAGTTAGACATCCTTTCGAGTGTAATTTGCAGTAGGGCTGTGGCTGAGCTCCCTCGTGTTCTGACGGTGCAAGCATTGTTCATCAGGCAGAATCAGTTTTTACAATTTCTAGTCAAATAGAAATATCTTAGAGTGGTTTTTCTAAACTTGCTGGATTCACCTGAGAGGAGCGAACTTGAGAGCAGGTAATCAAGATTTACATAAGGTACGAGTCTGTAAACAACTGAGTGTTTACACCCACTTCTGTTCTTAAGTAAAGGAGTCTGTGTGCAGTTATCCCAGCAGAGGCGCTTCTGTGCTTCCCAACCCTGGAACTGGGGTTTAATTGTGCCGCTTCAGGATGAAGACTAAGAGGGTGAATAGTATTTGCTTTCTCCAAGACACAGGAGTAGGCATCTAGTCCTTACGATGGACTTTAGAGGAAGCAACGACAACTCTGGATGGCTAATTTTTGGAGCTGTGTGGACTTGGTGTCTGTGGGCTTTGTCTGGGGGCAGTGGTCTGGAGCATTGAGGTGCCAGCATGTTCTGATGTGGGAGCGGGGCTCACGTTCTCTGACTCTGTTCCTCTCCTCGCTGTCTGGGCCCTCAATACTCTTGGGAGCACAGAGGAAAAGGAATTGCCATCTGTTAGAAAACTGTGATGTTATTGCCTCTTCATCTTCCTTCTAACAAAGCATATGACAGTGTGGATGAAACTGGGAGGGGGGCAGAACAGTGCCTGTGTTCTGCTCTTTGCTTCTCTTCCAATTAAAAGCAGGTGTTATTTAGACAACCTGATTAAATTGTACCTGTCAGCCTAATGTGCCATGCTGAAGATGTAATACAGTCAGTATTTCTCCTTATCTGTTCCAAAAAAGTACAAATTAAGACATTACTGATCATGGAAATGGTACCCCTAAGGCCCCACTGCCTTAAAACCTCAACTTCCCCGTTACAACATTTAACTTTGCAGATAAGAAACCACCCAGAATATAAGCTAAAGAGTATAAACTTGTGTATCACTAGAACAGTTTGGGTCTCAGAAATCCTAGAAACAGCCTTGTTCTGATTTGCTTCCATCAGTATCTCGTGGCTCTTACTCAGAGTTCTTTAACTTTGCACGTCCAACATGCGGCACAACCCAGGTATGAACCGAATGAACCTTGGCCAAAAAGGCAAATCCAGAAGTACGAAGGAAGAGAAACGGAACATTTATTCCTCTGTACTGAATATACTGGTGGCCGGGAGGACAGTAGTGCTGTTCACTTGCAGGTTTATTGTAGGTTTACACAGTGTTAATGGATTAATGTTCTCCATCTGGGTGGTGAGCTAGCAGCCTGCGGTGGCTGGGGGTTTTGATGGTGATCTTGAATTTGCTTGTCGTTTCAGAATACCTGACGGTGTTTTCTCAGATGATTGCATTCCATGATCCAGAGCTGAGTAACCACCTCAATGAAATCGGTTTTATTCCAGATGTAAGTGCTAAGGGGGTTCTTATAAGTATTGTTCAAAGGGAATTAAAAAATGAGGGCAAGTAGGGTGAGATGCCTCTCCAGCCTGTTTCGGTACCTGTTTGACATAGGTGCTAATGACCCACAACTGAAGAGCGTGGGGGAGAGAAAGGTGAAGGGATAGTGGGGAGAAGGGATAAGATCCATCTGTAGAAAGCCTCAATATCTGGGGGTACAATGGGCATGGGTGACAGCGTCATTTCAGTTCCTGAGGGAGAACCAGTTTGGCAGCATCGCTATGTGAGTGCACTTGGTATTTGTTTGTTGAAGGCTGTGTACGACCCAAGCGATTCCTCTGTGTATTTTGTCCAGGAGATAGTTCCCACTGAAGAGGTGTAGATGTAACATTACCTTACCAGACCGCCTTACAGGCCCCCATTTCTGCTGGTCACCTCCATGAGAGCTCTGTAGCATCAATCCTGGGTGTCAGCTGGTCTTCCAGCAGCTCCTAGTGCCTGCTTACGCAGTTATAACTCTCCGCTGCAAACTAACTTCCAAGGTGCAAGGCAGGTAGAATAGTTTGAAATCATCTGCTCTGATATATTGTAGTTTGTGTGGTGCTGGTCACTGGCCAGCACCTGGTCAAATGTGAGCCTTGTCTCAAAGTGTCTAGACATGAGTAGGTCATGCAGTAAATAATGATAAAACAGAGGTGTATTTTTTAAACAGCCTTGTACTGAGTACAAATGCTAGTTCTAAAATTAACACTAACCTCTCGAGGTTTTCCTTTCTAAATCATCTTTTTTCAGATAAATAAAAGTAGTTCTGCCTTTTATAGTAGTGAGAGAGGTGATTTTTGTACCTGTAACAAGACAGCACAGGATCCATCAAGGAGAAGGATATGCACTGTAGTAATGGGATCTGAACCAGGGTTTCGTGCTTGAGTACTAATCCTATCAAAGTAAACCCTGATTAATCTTTCATCACTGAAACGCAGGCTTCACTGCAGGAAAGATTGTGTTTCCTGGCGCCCTTCCCATTCCCTTCGGGTCACGTCGCTCGCAGTATTGAACACTGCTGAAGCTTGAGTAGCTGTGAATGCTGTTAGCTGATGTGGTGCCTGGATTAAGTACATGCTGTGACTGTGTGATTTACATGGAAATAGAGGGATAGGTACGGTGAATCTTACAGTTCTTTGCTTGTTCTTCCAAAGTTGATAATCCCTTCTACCCTATATCATGCTTTATAATGCATTCTGTATTTTGCTGTTGATGTCAGAATTATTTAGTAGACCATTTGGAACTGAAGAAAACCAAGGAAGTGTGCTATATGGCTAAAAGGGTAACTAGAGCTGTAAATAAAAGAGCTTTCGGCTGCAAATGATGGAAGGTAGACACAGTTGCCAGCCAGCCATTAGCAGGGACAACTAAGCCTGGCTGCAGTTACTTCATAGCATCGTGCCGAAGCTGCTGTCGTGGGCAGATACCTCCCTTGGCTTTGGGGTTGTGCTGGCATTAGGGCTTCATCTAAGTGGGAATTAAAAATCCTGCGATGGAAGTACCGTATGCCTCTTTGTTCTGTTACCCGACTACCCGCTGCTGAAGCTGGGGGGTAGGTTGCTTGCTGCTACTTTCCTCTTCTGAGGAAAGTGATCGTTCTTCAAATTGTGTTTGTGTAGGTGCATATACACGGGTAGAATATGGTATTAAAAATGGAACTCAACCTGCATTCTCTTTGCATCCCCTGTCATCAAGACGTTTTTGCACCTTTCTGTAGCGTGTGGTTAATTATCCAGGCACCACACAAGCTGGAAGCCGTGATGTGGGTATGTATTTCAAAGATAGGAAACAGGTGCAAGATCAGGGGTTTGTAGGCTGTTTTGGGTGGAAGGGACCTACAAGGATCACCTAGTCCATCTGCCTTTGACTGTGGTCTGTTTTCCTACAAGTGTGACTTCAGCCCTGAGGGAGGAAGGCTCCAACGTGGCGTCTTGCACGCTGGAAATGGTGTGGAATGCGGGCTGTAGCACAGGGCTCCTTGTTGTCCAGCTGCATTGTTTTTCTAATGGCAAAGACAGGACAGTTTCCCAGTTTAAAATAACACACTGCATTGAGTGAGGGATGGGCCTTCACCCGAAGGTTTGGCTAGAAAGGATTGCAAGAAAAATGGTTGCTCCTAGTGTGTTTGTTACCTTTGGAACTGTAGGTGTGTAACCTCGCTCTCGGCTCTGTAACTCGGTGAGGTGCGGAGGATGAGCTTTCTCAGAGATTTTTCAATTTTCTGAAGAGGTTTTTGATAAGCTTCAGTATTACATGCACGCATAATGAACAAGACCTTGTGCAGAATGTTGGCAGCCTTAATGTTTGGAAAACTCAAACCTTCAGTTTTAAACAGTGCACTTTAATTATCCTGCGACCAGGCACACAGCTGTACTGTAGGTGCCTTTTGAGGGTCATGCAGGACAGCCACTTCGTTCTCACAGAGCAAGGAGCTTGTGTATGCCTGTGAATACTCCCTACCATCCTCGCCAACAAACATAAATGCTTGTTTTCACCTTATGTCCCTTCTAAAACATCTTTAGAATCAATATCCCCTGAGCCTAAATATCTTTAAAGTGATTCTTTACAACTGGCATCTCAGTCTTCTGTAGAAGCCCTCGCCTGCTGGAGGAACAGTCACATCATGAAACAGTAACACCAGGCAGTAATAAAATCCTCACGTACAAGGCTGTCTTCAAGGCTTGAGTCCATGTCACTAAGAGCTTTGAATGTCTAATGGGAGGTGCACTCTTCTCAAAATATGCCATCCAACTGTGGGCAAAGCATGGAATCCTGGGATGGTTTGGGTAGGAAGGGACCTCAAAGCCCCCCCAGTGCCACCCCCTGCCATGGACAGGGACACCTTCCATAGCCCAGGGTGCTTCCAGCCTCATCCAGCCTGGCCTTGGGCACTGCCAGGGATGGGGCACCCACAGCTTCTCTGGGAACCTGTCCCAGTGCCCCCCACCCTCCCCACCCAAATAAACATCTTCTGTATCGCCAAGCTCAGGCACTGAGCAGAAGTTGTCATAGCAGAGGGCACTGTTGGGGAAGAAGCTTCATCTAGGGATAATGAAAAGACAGAATGAAACTAGGTGTAAGGACAAGAGACTTAAACCCACAATTTTTTAGCTATAACTTGTTCAGATTGTGGGAACAGGAACGGCTGTTAGGGGACTGCTGTTGTCTTATATAGAGAAATGTCTGTGTCCTTACCTAACAGCACCAAAGAGGTTCTGTTTTACTAGCAAAGCCAGACGATAATTACAGCATTGCTGATCTCAAACTCACTCTAAAACCTCAAGTATTGGTTTTACAGGCTCTTGTTTTAATGTGCCTTATTCCCAGGCAGTTCCAGCGGTTCAGAGGCTACTCTGATTAACATTAGCTATGCTTCTCAGCTCCAAAGTGTGACTAAAACCCCCAAGCCCGTTATGTTGCAGGGTTCGGCAGTGAAGGGTTGAAAACCTCGTGAGCAGCCTGTTCCCGGAGCGCGGCACGGCGCTGTTGCAGGCGGTGACGGCTAGAGGGCAATATTTACTAATAATGTTAAAGATGCAGTCCTGTAACCAAAAGAATTCGGTAGCCTATTTATTTGAGAACTCCAAGTCAGAGCAGTTCTTTGTCTATGTTTTTACAATTTGACGTGGTTGGCAGATTAATGCCACCAGCGCTGTGACTTTTCTTTGCTTGCTCATTACTTGCAGTCAACACCTCTTCACGTTCACCAGGCTTCGCTTGGAATGTTATAGTTATGCAAATCAGAGGGAAAAATCCTTTCAATAAAAACCTGCCTGCTACCTCCTGCTCAAACAGTTTGACCTACTTTTCGTGTCACTATGGACGGGTTTGGTGAGGGTGGGTTCGAGCAAAGCGTGCTTTGCCTTGGAGTTATCTTTTAATAATGTTTCATGTTTCCAGTTTATTGTGTTTTCTTATGTATGTTTGAGTAGATACATACACAGAGAGGTTTGTGTAGGAACTTAGGAGAAAGTGTGCATCTGCTTTGGTAAAACATTCTAATCAAAGACAGGAACAGGAAGAAATAATTGCTTTTAAATGCCAAGGAAGTAATGTAGTTCAGGGTGATGTCCACATAACCACAGAATCATAGTGTGGTTTGGGTTGGGAGGGACCTTACAGCCCCCCCAGTGCCACCCCCTGCCACGGGCAGGGACACCTTCCATAGCCCAGGGTGCTCCCAGCCTCATCCAGCCTGGCCTTGGACACTGCCAGGGATGGGGCACCCACAGCTTCTCTGGGAACCTGTCCCAGTGCCCCCCACCCTCTGCAGGAAGAATTCCTTCCTGATATCTAATCTAAATCTCCCTGCTTTCAGTTTAAGCCCGTTACCCCTTGTCCTGTCACTACAGGCCCTTGGAAAAAGCCACCCCAGCTTCTTTGTAGCCCCCCAGGCACTGGAAGGGGCTCTAAGGTCTCCCTGGAGCCTTCCCTTCTCCAGGCTGAACCCCCCAACTCCCCCAGCCTGGCCCCATGGCAGAGGGGCTCCAGCCCTCGGTGCATCCCTGTGGCCTCCTCTGGCCTCGCTCCAACCGGTCTGTGTCCTTCTGATGCTGAGGGCTCCACAGCTGGACACAGCACTCCAGGGGGGGTCTCACGAGAGCAGAGCAGGGGGGGAGAATCCCCTCCCTCACCCTGCTGGCCACACTTCTCCTGATCCAGCCCAGGATCCGGTTGGCTTTCTGGGCTGCCAGAAAGCAGGATGTACCTCCAAGCAAAGAGGAGGGTCAGGCTATCAGGAATGCTTGTTTTCCTACGGAATGGAAAGAAAGATACTGTAGACAAGCAAACAGGTATTACTGGGTGTAACCACTGTAGGGGATATTTTAGAGTATATTATGCCTTCAATAGACAACTCTTTACTGAATAACGACAAAGATATACTCGGGGAAGTAGTATGAATGTATTACAAGATGAAAATGGTGATAGAAATGGATTTGGTTTGGGTTTTGAGCCCTTAAAATCAACCCTTGGTCTTGGTTGGTGGCCAAGTTTGAGAGGCCTCCTGAATATGGAAGTTGTTGAAGAGTCTGGTCATCGCAGCTCTTTGGTTTCTTGGACAGGATGGTGCAGATACTGTCAGATGCTCAGATGAAGGTGTGGGAATAAAGCTGAGGGCGCGGTGCTGACCAGCTTTTCAGTAAACGTGTGAATCATTTAACAGTGCCATAACCCAGTTACGAGTCTGTGGAACAAGCAGTAATTTATTAACATAAGATCAATTATGCTTTCTCCTCATTTGCTTGCTTCCAGGGTAAGCTTAATAGGTGGACTAATTGGCACTTTTTATGAGCTAAAAAGTAATATATTAAGCTTTATGTCCAACTGTAAATCTTCAGAAGTGGAAAACAGCCCATGAGCTGTGCAACTGAGTAAAATTTAACAGTGGTCATCTCACTCTGGTGCTCCTAATTTGAGGGGGCTTTCTGTGCCGTTTGATGTTTCAAAAAAAATAGATGGCGTTGGCTTCAACAGGCAAAGGAGTTCAGTGAAAATTAGAGACCTTTAAGGTGCTAGAATAGCTTAGCCCTCCTCATGCATGCTGAGTTTTCTCTACGGGGTGTTCCGGGTATGGAAGTTTGCAGGAACTAGAAGCCTTCTGCAGCCATTGCAGCAGCTCACGTTGTTAGACATCTCGTAGTAGTGAAAGTGCTGAAGGAGCCTCGCGTTCTCCCGAGTGATGCCCACCTTTAAACGTCACCGTAGAACAACGTAAATGCTTGAGGTGTCAGTAACTGACACTGCTTCGGGAACGAAACCCTTCTTACTGCCTTTCACTGGCACGTGCACACCTTAATAAATACCAGTGCAGGAGGAAGAGCTAGGTACGGTTAAGTTTTCTCTTGGAAATGATGATCTTCTACTTTTAATTATTTATATAGAACCAGTTGGGTGCTTTTCCCATAGTCAGAACGAGATACTGAGTCAAGTTGGCTCCTGCTTGTTGAGGCGTCCTTTGCTGATTTTCCCTTAGCGGTGTAGGTGTATGCCAGGTGAGAAGTGTGGCACTTCAGCAGGGCAGGGTTTTGTGCTCTTGACAACCCCGGGCGTTATTTTTTTGCAAACGTAACCCTGCCGAGGGGGGGGGTTGCTTTTGTTGTGGTTCTCAGTACGGTGTCACAGACTAGTCATTTGGAAGAGATGAGAATGGGGACCTGGGCGAGCAGAAGCGTCTCTGCATGGGTAAAGGTTCTGTTAGTGTTCTGCCACTGCACGTGTTTCCCACCCTGAACACGTTGATGCCAAGCCAGGTAGTTTTCCGTGTGGTAGGCAATTAGCACTACTGGCTTAGGCTCTTAATAAAATAACATTTTTTTGTTCTTCTCCCTCCTTTTGCAGCTTTACGCTATTCCCTGGTTCCTTACGATGTTTACACGTGAGTATGCATCCTTTTTCTCTGATTAAATGTTCTTGTATTTCTTAGGCATGGTTTTTCTCGCTTTTTCAACTGAAGCCTTCCTGATTGCCATGATGTGCCTGTCGTTGATAGGTGGCTGGCTCTGCAAGGGTGTGTTGTGAGCTGAGTCTCGCAGTGCCTGACCCACACTTTCTGCCCTCCTTTGACAATAGCTAGCATCATCTTAGCCCTTTAAGAAGGGATTATATGAAATCTGAACCGGATTGTTTTGTGCATGCAGTACTTAGGGAGAGCACAAAGCAAGCCGTTACCTATTAGGAAAAGAATGGTTAACAAAGCAAAACTCAGTCCAAGCCTCACCACCTTCCCCTGCCCTCAGCCAGGTAGGGTAAGGAAACGTAACTTCCGTAGGCCAGGAAGACAAGGTTTTTTCATTGCTCCTTGGCACGTTGTTACTCTGTTAGCACTAGTTTGCTAGGGTAGCTGTGCGTGTGTGTGAGGAACACGAAGAGCTTCATAACTGGGTGAGCTTTCAACAAAAGAAGGCAGAGTTAATAAAACAGGTCTAGAAAGCGATTCCAAATCTTTTCTCAAAGGTCTTTGTGATTTATTTTTTTTTCATTACATGTCAACATTGGCAGCCTTTGAATTACAAAAAAAAAAAAAGTGGCAGGATAGAAAGAGCTGATGGGTCATTTCTCTGATGAAATATCCCAGAATTTAATGTGAGTTTCTTGATTTCTGAAGATCTTGCCTGTAAAGCACTCGTTCTCGTGCTTGTCTGTTCTTTTTAAACTTTCATGGCAATCACCACCTTAGGAAAGCCAAGGAGATGGTTACCTTGGCAATGAAGTGCAGGAAAAGGTTAGGGTTATTTAGTTGCAGGATTGCTTATTTTACAAAAGCCACCTTCAGCTTCAGATATAAAATGTAGCTATTTTTAACAGGCTTTTCTCCTCTTCTTTCCTTTATTCTGCCAATTTTTGCTCTCCTCTGCTCATTTTCTTGTCCGATTTTCAGTAGTTGAGCTTACTGATCATCTCATGAATGTCTTCGTACCACTGGACAATCCGATCCGCGTGTCCTGCTGCAGGATTGCACCATACCAAAAGAGAAATCTATTGCCTAATTTTGTGTGTGTTTGAAACCTGAAAACCTGCACATTTCTAAGTAGTTAATAATGAAAGAAGACACTGATTTCCAGCATGATCAAAGTGCATATGAATATAAACCTGTTTCTAAACAGGTTGAGGTAAATCAAAAAGAAATAACCCTAAGGCGGGAGTGGAGAAATGGATATAGCAACTCCTTAGGAGTGTGCATATGTGTGTATGTTTTTATCGACTTGTGTGCTTTTTTATAGCTTGCTTTCTACTGTGCTTGTTCCTCATGCAGATGTCTTTCCTTTGCACAAGATTTTTCACCTGTGGGATACGTTACTGCTTGGCAATTCCTCCTTCCCGTTCTGTATTGGAGTGGCAATACTTCAGCAGCTGCGGGATCGGCTTCTGGCTAATGGATTCAATGAATGCATTCTCCTTTTTTCAGACTTGCCAGGTACAGAAGAAACCATTCCTCCCCTCTTTCTCTTTCTCCCCCAGCGTGTTGCTGAAGAAAGTGTGTGATTACACATGAATATATGCTACAGATCTTGTATGTATTTTGAAATCATACTAGGTTTAGGCAAACTCGCTGTCGGGGTGTGTGGGACTTGCTACAACTCGATGGAGTTGATAGAAGTCTCTTTGCTGTCATCAGCAAGAATTGGGTGAGCTTATTATTTCCAGGTGAGGGTTGGGGTACTTCCTTGGGATATGTAGAATGATCTTAAATAATTCACAAGCGGCCGTGTGTAGTCGTGCCACGTATAGAACCAACCCAGTTGGCAGGGATTTCTTAGTGAAAAAAATGCAGTGCAGTTCTGAACAGTGCTTGGCCACTTTGATCCCACTACTGGCCTGTTTTCCTTCCAAAAGTAATTACACTTTTGCTGTGGAAGGAATTAAGGAAGGCCGTACAGAAGTCATTGGAATTGTCCTGTGTTAAATCAATTTCCATTTCAAATGTGGAGCTTTCAAGACAACCCTCAAAATCGGACCAGAGGCTGCCAGACCATTGTGCAGAAGCCCTGCCTGCCTCAGTGGGAGGCTGGTGACCTGTTGTCGTGGCTTCACTCCGGGCTCACTTGCATCTGACCAAAACCAGCACACCTATCCGTACAATCAAGCATTGCCTCTTGAGAAAACATAAATTTGCAGTTAACCATGAAGGTTGGGTCTTATTTCTGAGCAGGTTTCTGGTGAGACAGTAGAATGCACTTGAACTGAGTTTGCCCTGTTAACTGAAAGGTGTGTGTTCATTTGGGATGGACTAACAGTTACATAACACATGGAGCTAAGGCTGCTGCACCCAGAACTTACGTTCTTGTACGCGTTCCCTCTCACCAACCCAGGATCTTACTAACATGACGTAGGTCTTGGTTAAGAGGTGACCCTGTTAATTGTGTGGCCGTTCCTAAGACAACTTTAACTTTTGGCTCATTATAGATTCAGTGGGCTCTGACTGACCACCATGCGTGCACTTCAATAATTCGTAATTCCTTTAAACACAAGTCGTTCTTTTTCATGAGATCTGAACAAGAGAATCGTGTTCAGAAGAGCATTTAAGCCTAAAAGCTCTGTTAACCAGGACAGTCTGCACGACTGCCGAGCGTACGGAGGTTAGCAGTAGCCTAGGCTATGCAGCAGCAGGCCAAGGCTGTTCACAGGTGCGTAAATCAGTCTCTCAGAAGCTCAGTGGGTTCTCACAGATGAAACTCTGATTTCTCTAAATATTATTGTCACACGTTCTGTCTCTCTGTGTCCTTGAACTTTGGTCCAGGTTTCAAAATTTTGTTGTTCTGCTACCTTTCAGTTTGGTATGTACTATGCGATCACTGCTGTATTTTTCAGTTTATAAGGAATGTAATTAGGCCATTCCTTACGGTGTGGATTTTTCTGGTTTCAGTCTGTAGGCTCAGTCATGTCAAATGCCCTCATTAAATTTAACTGGCTGTCTTTAGATGGTCTGAAAGGTGAGTGCTAAACTAAAAGCTTGCCTCTCTCACCCTTCCATCCTCCCCCACCTATTAGCTGTATGTCTTAGCTAAATATAGATTCATTAATATTTAACTTATTTTCTTGCCTAAGGTCATTTCTCCCTATTTTTTTTTCCCCTTGAGTGGTTCTAAATTATATATTCCAGTATAGCTTGAACCAGCAGATTTACTGACAGCTGAAGTACGGAGCTGATGTGTAAGAACGCATTACTTCTCATAATACATACCTGTTTATATAATGAAATCACTGAAATCTGTAGTGTTCTCATGTACATGCTTTTTCCTGATTGTAGCTTATGGCAACTTTGATACTCTGGTAGGAAACATTTTGGGAGAATTTTCATTGTTTCTTTTCAGAAACACCAATTTCTGAAAAGTTTGGGGTGTTTTTTAATGTTGGTGATGCCTGCAATATTTTGTATGTCGACAGTGGCACAATTGGAAGATCGTGAGATTGATCCAGAGCATATAATAAACTGACTGCTAAGGGAAAAAAGGATGAGGATGGAAGAGCAGCCTGCTGTGACTTAAATGTTACTGGTCTAGCGGAAACTTCTGCCATCAGTGGCTTCCTTGAACACGTAACTGTCGTAGCCTTTGCCTTCTCTTCCTGGCCTGAGACTTGTTTCTGATTAAGAAGCATTGACCGCTGATGTTTGTCACCCCTGTCCCCAAACAGGACTTTGCTAGTTTGGTTAAAATAAATCGTGTGCCGTGCCTGAGAATTTTCTGAAAGCAATTTACAGCCAACCTTCACCTGAAACTGGGTCACCCCGAGAGAGAGATTATGTTGTTCAAAACATCTGCAATAATTTCCATCCAAAATCAATTGGTGCTCAACAGCCCGAGACTCCTGCGGGTTTAGCGCTCCCTGCATGGAAATGGCTTATCTCAGGCTGCCAGCGAAAGCCACGTCGCTTCCCAGACTGATAAAGCTGCTTTACTGCAATCTTGCAACTTTGTGGAACCCTGTCTCAAGATTTCTTCCCTTTGCAATAGCTATTTCTAAAAATGTACATTGAAAGTTAAAATAGCCACCCACCCAAACCCACCACCGCTTTATTTCCAGCTCACTGCATATAACACGGTTTCAATTACTGTGTAAGAAAGTTAATGGTATGGGAAAAAGAAGGTCCACGGTGCCATTATTGGTGACTTGGTGTCGAAAGCCCTTTCCAGGGCACCCCTGACGGCCCTTTCAGGCGCTGGGGGCCAACTGTGCGAGTAACTTCATTAAAACTTGCAGTTCTGCTTCTAACTTAGTCTTGCCCGGAGTGCACGTGATAATTGGAGTTGCATAACACAGTGACCACGTCAGGCTGCAGTAATGGCTGTTAACGACCCGCTGTACGTGTGGCACAAGGTCACCGGTACCTTGTGTTAGGAAGCAAGCCAGGAAGGGAGCATCCGGCTGCGTGCTGTGCTGCGAACAGCTGAAGGTTCCCATAGACCAGCTCACTCCCCCCCGGAAAGGGGAAAATGCAGGGCCTGGCAAACAGACCCTCCCCAGGGATCCATGCCGGTGTCATCGCTAACGTACACAGGTTAATTATGGCCCTGGGGAGGGATAGGGCGCCTAACAGAAAGGTGGGGACAGGTGCCATAAGCACTGGACTAAGCCTGGACGTGAGATCAGATGAACTTTAAATAAGCCTGGTAGGTTAGTTCCCACAATAACCTTCTCTGCTGTAGTTTTGGAGTGAGAGAAGGGTTCGTTCTAACGGTCTGCACCTTCAGAAGGTGTCTTTTTCCTCACTCCAGCCTAGTCAGTGCTTCCAAAGGAGGAAACTTGGCCTCGGGAAGTCCAGAAGGACTGGAAAAGCAATCCAGTGCCATGAGGAGCTGCAGTAAAACTCTTGTGTTGGAAAATGTGGATATTATTCTTCGTGAGACAGAGGCACGTAGCTTCAGTCAAAGATCTTGCTATCATCAAACCACAAGAACGATTCCCAGGGAACAGATTTTCTCAACAGTGGGAGAAACAATTGTCTCTGTTGCCATTGCAGCGGCGTGCCAAAACACCGAATCCCATGATGGTGAAAGCCATGTAAGTGCCTAGAAGGGTTACATCCATCTCAAAACTGCACTAAAGATTTAAAAGTAGTGGGTGTTTCGCACCAGGATTGTCTGGTGCCTTTTGGAATGACGTGTTTCTGCTGACAGCAGCACCATTAGACACCCATCAGAGAACTCTACCTCGGATACGTATCCGACCCCAGGTAGCTTCCACTTTACTGGGTTTCGTCCTGAAAATCCTTTGTCTGCCCACATTTGTGATTCAGATGCTTTATTGTGCCAGAGTCTGTGGTGGTTCAGCATTTAGTTAAGATTTGGTAGGGGGAAGAATGGCAGTTGGCTGCCAAGCCGTTCGTGGGTGTTTGGAGCCGGATCCCATTTGTTCCACCGCTTCTTGAATACAAATGCAAACCCGGAGATCAAAACACGGGCTTTGAAGAGACTGAAAGAGATACAGTGGCATCTTCTGGGTACTGCTGGGTGGTAGAAAACCAAAGGGTAATACGTTGCTTGGGCTAGGGTTTGACTTTTTATCGTCCGGTTTTGAAAATGTCCTAGTGCTTAGACTGAGAAACACACGTCGGAACAGCCCTGAAAAGGAAACTTTTTTTCATCCCTTCAGCTGTGGAATTCTGACATGTGGCTTTGTTGCAGCTTGGCCAAGTTCCAAACTGTTGTCCCCCATGGAAAATGACACTGCAAGGTGATTTATCACGGAGTTAGGGAAGCTGGGCTGTTTATTCAAATTACAGCCTATCCGAAGAAAACCAGCAGTCTGGTCTCTCACATGATGCGCATGATGATGGTGCTGTAACTTAAAAAAATTGGACTGGAAGTATCAAAAGGCAGCAGAAGCAAAAAGGAAATCATGTTTCTAGTTTCCTTTTCTTGACAGATGCAGGTCTGACTGGTATTTACGGCAATGTCTTTTTGTGAAGGCATTCTGCATCTGTGCCGTGTTGGCTGGCTGGTTGAGATGCAAGTGGCAGGTATCACCTAACTCCTGAAGGTGACTCTTTGTAAATAATGGCATTTGTGCAGAGCTGCTATATGTGGGGTTTTGTTTGGGGTTTTGTGTGTGTGTATGGTTTTAGTTTGGGGATTTTGTGTGGGTTTGTGTGTATTGTTACTTTTTCTTTCGCTGGCTTGCAGCCAGCTGTGGGGTGGGAGCTGGCTCTGGGACAAGAGCAGAGCAGTTTGTCAGGGCACAGCTGCTCGGCGAGGCGGTTCGGCAGTGTCAAGCTCGGTAAGATTGATGTCATTTTACCTGAAGCTGTGAATTCTTTAATTATTCATGTTTTCCACTTGTAGTGACATGAACGAAATGCAGTGCTATTTACAGATTCGACCTTGAGAGTAAAGCGAAATGCTGGGGTGGGTGACACACTAAGGAAAAAAATCCCAAATCCTTTATTTTATTTGCATCGGTGCTTGTGCTAGTCTGTAGTTGTCCCTGGCAGAAGAAAATCAAATATATATCATTTAGCAAAGGGCTGTCTATCTCAAGAGATGATATTCGTAAGGGTGAAAAGGGAGTTCACCAGTAGAGCTTTCCTAGTGTGTGTCTTATAAGCTGTGCCTGACACGGATTTTGCCTCCTGTTTCCTGATAGAACCTTTAAAAGGGACATCAGAGAGCAGAATAATCCATCTGTTAGCCATGTAGGACCTTTACCCTGGAATAAAATCATAGGATCACAGACTGGTTTGGGTTGGAAGGGACCTTAAAGCTCATCCAATTCCAACCCCCCTGCCATGGGCAGGGACACCTTCCATAACCCAGGTTGCTCCAAGCCTCATCCAGCCTGGCCTTGGGCACTCCCAGGGATGGGGCATCCACAGCTTCTCTGGGCAACCTGTCCCAGGGCCTCCCCACCCTCTCTGGGAAGAATTTCTTCCTGATGTCCCATCTCCATCTCCCTCTTTCCGTTTAAACCCGTTACCCCTTGTCCTGTCACTCCCTGCCCTTGGAAAAAGCCCCCCCCAGTTTTCTTGTAGCCCCCCAGGCACTGGAAGGTGCTGTAAGGTCTCCCTGAAGCCTTCCCTTCTCCAGGCTGAACCCCCCAACTCCTCCAGCTTGTCCCCATGGCAGAGGGGCTCCAGCCCTCGCAGCATCTCCGTGGCCTCCTCTGGCCTCTCTCCAACCAGTCTGTATCCTTCTGATGCTGAGGGCTCCACAGCTGGACACAGCACTCCAGGGGGGTCTCCCCAGAGCAGAGCAGAGGGGGAGAATCCTTTCCCTCACCCTGCTGGCCACACTTCCCCTGATACAGCCCAGGATCCGGTTGGTTTCTGGGCTCCAGCACACATGGCCAGCTCATGTTCATCTTCTCATCCCCCAGCACCCCCAAGTCCTTCTCCTCAGGGCTGCTCTCGATCCATTCTCCACCCAGCCTGTCCCTGTGCTGGGATTGCCCCGACCCAGGTGCAGGACCTTGCCCTTGGCCTGGCTGAACTCCATGCAGTTGGCACGGTCCCACCCCTCCAGCCTGCCCAGGTCCCTCTGGATGCCATCCCTTCCCTCAGTGTGTCACCGCACCACACAGCTGGCTGTTGTCAGCAAACCTGCTGAGGGGGCACTCAATGCCAACCAAACCCCAACCAGAGAACACGAACGTAGACCACCAAACATACTAGCATTTTTAGGCATGGAAAGACAAGATTCAGGCCACTTATCCGAGCTTTGCCTGGACAGGTCTTCCCAATTACCTTTAGTTCTCTAATAATTCATTGAGGAGAATTTTAACATGAGCTGCACAGATACTGCAGTGTTAAAACTCCTTGATTAAAATGTTCATTAGCAGCACACCTGTGATTGTAGATATAATCTGGGGGGGGAGAGGGGGTGTACCCAGTGTTGTTAATAGAGATACACGTGACTACTTAAACGCAGAGCTGGAATGGCCACATAGACTGAGAGCTGGAAGAATCTTCCAAAACAAAGACTGAGGAATGGGGTCTGTTAGGGGAATTCTCAGTGGTCTCATACCTCGGGATAGCTGTCAGTTCCCTTAAATTCCTGCCTTTATAAGTCTGTGTGAGCCATTTGATTCTGTCAACCAAACTTCTTTGTTCTTAATGTACGAAGAGCTGGAGTTGAGGAGTCAACAACAAGACCAAAACTCAGCGCAGAGAGGTAGAGCAGGGTTTGTACCTAATGAGACTGTTGATACTGAAAGTTCAGAAGAAATTTCAGGACCGGATTGTTACCGTTGAATGGCAAAACTTGTTCAGGAAGGACAGGTATACCAACCGGGAAAAGCCAGCATTGTACGTGGAGAATGTTGGCTGTGTTCTTAAGAGGGTGATAAATGGGCTCTGCACCCAAGAGGGCTGTCAGGTGAGACCTCTGGCACTGCAGGAGTGTGAAGTCTAGACAAACGTGTAGGGGATAGGCTGCCCCACGTCATTTGCCTTGGGAGCAAGGCAAGGAGATGGACAGTCTCATGCTGGTTCTTCAAGCCTTATGCTTAAAAATCACCCAAACCAGCACGGCACAGTTGTAAGGAACAAATTGTGTAAGCTAACAGAGTATAAACTGCAAACTTGTCTGCTGGGATGTCACCCTGAGGTGACACAGGCTTAAAATGTCTTAAAGATGGTCTTTGGTTTTGTGATAGAAATACATATTCAGGAATGTACTTCTCAAGTACTTTCATGTGTAAATCCAGCTGGGGGGGTGTTAGCTTTTTCATGGAACCAGGGAATGCTTTTTTCTTTGACTCCTGAGTAGGATCATTATGCAGCCAACCTGAAATCATTTAGAAAAGTGCATTGACAAACTCGAGGGATTGTTAGATGCTGGAAAGTACCAGGTTTGCGTGAAACACAAACACAGGCCTGAGTAATGGCAAACACTAAGGTTTGCATCTCAGCAAGTTAGCTGCTGCAGTGCCAGCTGGGGAGTGTTTTTCTGGAAAGGAAGGCAGGGTTGAGGATGGGTACATGAGCAAGAGGGTTATTACCCTTCCTGTTTACAGTTGCTGTATTTGTGGGAAGCTCTTGAAAGATGCACGCCCTGTATCGGTGCAGAAAGAACAGAGACTTCTGTCTTGTTAGCTTTAACATTAAGAACTGATACTTGTTGCCTTTGAAGTTTTCTCACAGGGTGCACAGAAAGGGAGGCTGATGTGTGCAAGAGCAAATTACTACCCGCAGAGCAGTGAAATCGCACGACGATCCTGGAATGTATGAAATCAATCATGCAAAAAGAGTAATTGTTGCTTTAACCTTTCGGTTTTAGTAACTTGGAGCAGTAACAGGTACAGAGCTGTTGACAAGTGTCACTCCTCTTCCTAGATTTGTCCTTCTAAGTATCCAGGCTTAGTGTGTCTTTCTGTGTGAGATGGAACTGACCTGCTCGGCTGCCCGGCTCCCACAGCACAGGGGTTTCTGGCCGGTGTGTGTGGCTGTGTGGTGAAAGCTGCTGTTGCCTGGCAGGGGACTAATAAAGGGTTTGTGATGGAGAGGTCAAACCAAGCCTGTAATTCTGGACTGTTTCCAAAATGCAGAAGCAGTTTATTTTGGCCAAATTTCTGAACTGGTGTCGTGTTACCCAAGGAAAGGGCTCTGGAATGGATTAACTGCACACAAAGGCTTGGTCTGTGTACGTTTGCATTAAGAAAGAGCCATTGGTGTTGTATTTTTTCCATTATTTGCTTTCACTTGCCGTGAACAAGGTATGCACCTCCGGTTTTGCTGTGAAAATAAACAGCCCTGTGTGCCTTTGTCACAGGTGCATTGCCTTCACACTGGAGCTCGCCTTTCAGCAGCTGTTTCGGGGGCGGTCTGCTGTGTCTGTGGTAATAATGAACACTGAGTGTGCAGAGCTTAAGTTGACAGGGGAGGCAGCAGCCTGGCAGGGAGTGATAATTTAGCATGAACACAGCAGAATGAACAACGTCTTTGAGCAACCGGGAATTTTAGTTCAGAAAAGGAGGAAGACATTTCAGTAGGATTAATGTTGGGGTGCGGCCATGGCAAACCAGGCCATTACTGTTAGATCCCTTTTTCTTTACTTCCCCACCCTTGCCTTTTTCAATTCCCATATTATTTGCATGTTTAGAAGTCTCAGGAAAAGTCTTTTGATGCCAAGTGATGGAGGGATTAGGTGGTGCCGTAGAATTGTTTCCTCTAAGGCTTGGTTGCTGCTGGCCTGTGAAATACTTGAGCTGAGCTGAGCCTGAACTCCAAACAGCAATGCTTTAACTTGAAATCTGTGATTTTCAGCGGATAGGTACTTGGGTGCCAGCTTTGGCTTTTCAAAAAGAGCAGAGCACTTGCATTTTGAGAACCAGACTGCTTGAAGGCATGCTGAATGTTGAAATGGGAACTTACTTTCATAGTATTTATATTGTGTTTAAAGTCAAGGTTAAATTTTTTCAGCGCACACTTCACACTATGTTGTGTCAACCCAATTTCGTTAGATTTTCCAGCAAAATAATTTGTGTGAACAGAAACAGAAGGCACGTGCTTTTTAAACTCCATAACACCCCAGTGCTGGGAGCATGCAGAGCACAGAGGTGTTAAGTGCACACCTTCTGGAGTGAGGAGGCCCTCCCTGTCCTTTCTAAACGTCTGCTTCCTGCAAAAAATAGCCTGAGCCTGCTCTGGGAAGGACGTTCTGCCAAGCTGTTTGCACGTGGCAAGTAGCCTGGCATCCTGGTGAGGTAGTGTCTGTCCCGTTGTTCGTAGTCCTGCTCAAGAATCTGGGCACTGGCTTGATATAGTTTCACTTGTGATGTACCAGCAGGGTGTTTTTAGTAATGTGTGAGCACTAGTGTTCTCTGGCTTGTAACAGTTACGTGGGAGCAGGAAGAGGACAGCAGGGCTGGAACTGGCTGAATGTGAGTCTTGGTGTGATAACAACGGATGGACGTTTAATTGGAGCCTGACTCATGTGCCATCTATTTGCAAGGGCGTGGGAAGGAATCAGAGTGAAGTCGCCTAGCAGACCCTTGCTTATTAGCCAGAAGGAGGAGAAAAGGTCTTACCCAGCAAGGCCGCAAAAGATTGCATTGCATTGGAGTTACTGCGGGGGGGGCGACTTTCCTTAAACCAAGATGCCAGCCAGAGGGTGAAGGCCTTGAAGGTCACTCAGGTGTGAAGCTTGTTCGTGCAGTGTGACTAATAAAGGTTCTGTGAATATTTACTGCAGTTTAGCATTGTCATAAACTCCAGGATCCTGAAACTAATTGCTTTTAGAAACAGAATGGAGTAAATTCTTCCACTGCTATTGGCCTCGTCTCCCTCGTGGGTGATGGATGTTGACCGTGCCCGTACACACGCAGGTACCTGTGTGCAGACACGTTCCTTTCATTACCATCTGTGGAAACCACACTCGTTATATTTTTATTTTGCATTACTTGGCAGATTAATTCAGCAGCAGGCTGTAAATCGGTGTTGGGCTTTTGATGGCCTCCCTCCCAAACCGTTTAAAATTCCCTGTTGTTCCACGGAATTTCATTTCCAGGCATGGCCACTCTCCTGAAACGCTGCTTGGAAGAACTGAGGAGCCGAACCGCCCAGAATCATGGAACAAGAGGCTCGTAAATGTTTGTGACTGCACCCTGAGGTGTGAGAACTGCTGATCGCTTTTAGGGAAACTGCTGCATTTCCCACTTCTCTACCTGGATTCCTTTTGGAATTACAGAGCTTGTTTCTAGGGGAAATATTGTGATGCTCTGTCTCAAGGCTTAACCCTGTCCATCTCCACTTCTGCTTTCAGCTTTTTCCCAAGTTCCTACTGCATTCCTAGTCCATCCCCCGTTCTCTTCCAGACACCTGCAGGCTGTTACACCCTCTCCCAACCGAGTGCTTCCCTGCGATGAGTTATTGTTGTTGGGATGTTTTATTTACTGGCTAACTTCTGCCTTCATCTGGCGTATTACAGGAGTACTGCTATCCTTGGGTCTCAGGAGACAGGGCTGTAACTTAGATACAGCCGTCTCGTTACAGAAGAAACAAAAGCATAGGTGTACTGCATTTAGAACTGAAATTCTCAAATTTTATAAATAAAATGAGGCTTCAGAACCGTAGAGAAAGTGCTTCGGTGATGGCCACACTTCAGCGTGCATTCTGAGCTCCAGGAGTAACGACCAGTGGAAGGCATCAGCCGTCTTCACCGCAGTTTGGAAATGTCCCGGTTGCGTGGATTTTCCTTGGGAATGAGACTAAATAACAACCTTCTGTTACAGTAGATTCAAAATGAACATTCTCTCATGTTCCATCACAGAATGAAAAAGTGTTAGCTCCACATTGTATATTGATCTCTGGCAAGTACCGGGGAACCTGGCGTGGTTAGGGAAGAGTGTGATTTACTTTTACACCCACATAAAGCTTTCAGAGCGAGAATTAAAATTGGGCAAACCACAGCTTTGGTCTCAGATTTCTCAGAATGTCAGAAGCAAGCTAGCACATAGGCATGTTGTCTGCAACGGAATTTCAGGATATGCTGCAGGTTGTAGCCTGCCTGGGTACGGACAACTTTATGAATGGGAAATCAACAGGTCACATCATTCAGTCAGACTTTGAACAAGGTGAATAATCTCATTCAACTGGACTATTTGCCCCGGTCTTCAACTTCAGCATCTTCCCCTCCCTGCGAAACGTGGAGGTTTCTGGCGTATCTCCCCGATGAATGGCAGCGCATCACATCTGTCGGTGGCAGCCCAGGATTGATGGCAGTGCGTCAAGTCTGCGCGAGATGCACAGATACAGCTTGGCTACAGTGACTGTTTTCCTCATCGAAGCTGCTGCTTCAGCCTGTGAAAGTGCTGTCATGAGTCATCCGAGATGCTTGGGACAGATGGCGGAAAGGAGTGTTGGTGTACCTGTTGTTTGTTTGGTGCACTGCACTGGGTTTGTCATGAATTGCAAGCCAGAATAGTTTTTTCTTTGTGAAATGCAGACAGGAGATGCAAAACTTAACCAGTTTTATATAGGGATAGAAGGGGGTTATGTTACATCTTGTTAGAGAACAGATACAGCGTGATGCTTAGTGTCGCAAAAATTGTATTTGTCATAGGTTTACTGGGGTTTTTTACCTTTCACATATGTTTTTTTATTATGCTGTGGTTGTCTCTGTTTAACCACAGGATATTTCAGGAAGTTTCCTATTTGATGGGTGTCTGCTTTCCTTCCAAGCTGAGTAGTATTTTGTCACGCACGGGACTTCGCTCCCTCAGCCAGAATGTTTCACTGTGAAGGTCTGGTTGGGTTTTGGACCCTGTTTTAAAAAATAACAAAGAAAGCTCTAAAGCAAATCCATCGTGTTTGCCATGAAGCACCAAAGGAGTGTTGAGAACTGTTTTCCACCAAACAGATAACATGTGCATCTCTCACGCTGGCAGGCCATACGAGGTTCAACAGCTGAAAGCTTTCAGTCTGCTGGGAGCAGGATTTGACTGGCAAACAGGACACTCAGTTGATAAATCCTGACATCCGTACGCTGTGTGAGACGTGTGTTTGTCGTACTGCACGTACTTGCGCTTAGGAGTCAGGTCTGACTTGCAGACATTAATGAAGATGCCTTGTGATGACATTGTACTCCTGTCTTTGCACGGGTTAAAGTTCTGTTACATTTCTCTTCCACAGCTTGCTGTATTTCCACAGGTAACTAGGGTTAAAATTAATGCTTCAAGTGTCTCTGTGCTTTTCATTTAAAAAAAAATCTGATTTTTTTAAATGGGAAAATGTTTTTGAAAACCACAGAAGAATCCTAGAGTCACAGAGCGGTTTGGGTTGGAAGGGACCTTACAGCCCCCCAGTTTCAACCCCTCTGCCATGGGCAGGGACACCCTCCATAGCCCAGGTTGCTCCCAGCCTCATCCAGCCTGGCCTTGGGCACTGCCAGGGATGGGGCATCCACAGCTTCTCTGGGAACCTGTCCCAGTGCCCCCCACCCTCCCCGGGAAGAATTTCTTCCTGGTGACCAGTCAGGAGAGAGGCAGAGGTGTGGCTGTATCTGTGTGCATTTAGCTGGGTCGATGGGCTCTGCTGATTTTTCACAACTGCATTTCTTTGTGTTTTGTTTAAATCCCTGGGCAGAGATTGACATTGAGCGCTGCGTCCGTGAGTCGATCACCCTGTTTCGCTGGACCCCGAAGAGCGCTACGTACAGGCAATACGCGCAGCCCCCGCGGCAAGCCGGCGAGGGCAGCGGCGCTCGCAGTTCCGTGTCCTGCTTTTCAGCGGACTATCAGGAGGCACCTCGAAGTGACCTGGTAAGGGCCTGGGAATCGGAGAAAGCGGGAGGGGAATTCCCCGATTGCGTGGTTCTCGTGCGCCGGGTGGGGTTTTCTCTTTAAAATTTAGACAGGGAAGAACGCCCACGGAACCTCAGCTACTGGCATTTACGTAGTCGCTCCCGAGCACAGGGCTGTGGGCCCATCCATCGGATGTTGTGCTCGCCAGCTGGCGCAGCGCTAGAGCCTGTGCCGCATCGTTAATTCGGATCAGCAGTCCAATCCCATGAGTGAGAATTCACTGAAAGGTGGTTGCTTTTGGCTTTAACTTGACTGCTTTGAACTTCAGCTGCTTTGATGTAGGTGCCAATAAAATTATTTCCTCTTGTGCTGGTTTTCTGCCTCTCCCGACGCCCGCTCCCTTGGTTCCGCGGCGTTTGTTACCGCAGCGAGCGGTGACTCACCTGCAGAACTACAAACAGGCTTTGTCTTAGGAGAGAAATAGTAACACAAAGGGTTTGCCAGTGAGCAATAGGTAACTGGGAAGAGACACAGGCAGCTCTGGCTGCTGCTTCCATCTTGGCACGTCAGGTTAAAGGTATGGCTGGAGGTCATTTGAGGGGTAGTGTGCGAGTTATGCCTGTGTTTGTCTTGGCAGAGAACAGCCAGTGGCTGAGTGTATCTGCGTCAAATAGATACTCAGCACAAATATTTTTCCCTTCTCTGCAGTAAAATCTGATGGTTGTTTCTCTTGTTGAATACACCATCTGAAGAGTGATGGTTTGAAATGATCCCTTTCCTTCCTCTCAGCTGTGTCAATCTAGCCAGTCTCTTAAATTGAACAGTTCTGTTTGATTTTTTTTTTTTCCTTCCGTGTTCTACCATCCCAATCCATTCACGAGTACATTACCGTAATACATATCTGTTTGGTCAGTTCCATTACATTTTAGTCTTTGATCTGGTTTTCCTAGATACTAAGAAAGGTATTGCCACTCAAGGGTATGTAGGTTTTATCTAGTCCTTCAACCTGATTCTGTTATCCCATCATTTTCTTGGTTTTCACTGTAGTTTTGCCTTTATTGCTAAGTTTTCTGGAAGCCTTAGCCATAAATCCAGGACTCCCAGTGCTGGACATGCAAATGAAGGAAACTCCAAAGAGCTTACAGGATTTAAGAATTAGTAAGTGGATGGAGGAAGGCGTAGAAAAATGAAACGGCAGGAGCGTGCGGGTGGTTGGCATGTGGGAATTGCAGCCGATGCAACCACTGCTGAGCCGTTGTAGAGATACGTAGAGACTTGCTGAAGGAGCTAGGGGCTGCGCATCCGTCGACTAATTTGGAGATGGCCCTAGGAAGTCATCTGATACAAATTCCTGCGGAAAAAGGCCCCACACTGAATTCAGGTGGGATTGTCCAGGTCTTTGTTCTGCCTGGTCATGAAAACTTCCAAGGAAAGAGATTATGAGGGCCCTTGGGACACCCTGGCCGTGCCAACAGTGAAAATGCTTTTGTGTACATGCTGGCTGTCCTTCGGGTTACAATGACGAGAGTAGAGAGACACGTCTGCTCAGTCCTAAGGGTGTGCTTGTGCCTTTCTGTGTCCGAGCAAGAGTAAAGGGGCTTGGAGGTAGCAGGCAGACAGGAAAAAGCAGCAATGGCCTACTGAACTGGTAAAGAGAACAAGGGTTTATATTTGTAGCAGAGGTAAGAATCCATTTTTTTGGGTCAAGCAAAATTTCTTTCAGTGTTCTTCCACTTCCTGAGAAATTTTGGGGGTGTTTTATTACTGATAGTAATTCTGTTTTCATACCAGAAGTTGTGTTTGTTTATAATTCCAGTAAGAAGGCTCATGCATCCCACAATTTCCGAGAAATTAAGCTAATGTTTTTGGTATGTTTCAGAGAAGGCAAATAAATACCCTTTGGTTGCCTTCTCTTTCACTTCTGCTTAGCAGCAAAGCGCTTTTCACTTGCTGCAGTGTCACAGGTGGTTCAACTTCTTTTGGAGACCATTCGGGCACTGCCGTCGGTCGGGGGTGGCTCCTCACAGGGAGCAGCACTGTCTGACGTGTACAGAGATAGGTGAACACGCTCGGCCTTTTCTGGAGCAGAGGGAACTAACCTCACGGACACCTGACGCCAAGGAAGCCCATTCGTATGTTGTCCGGGTCTACAAATGCGTTTGCTCTCGTGCCGTGTGTTCGTGTGTAGGAGTTTGAGCCGTACACACAAGCCCAGGGTGTTGGGGTGTTTTTAGCCGGGAACTGATTGTCTCTCTCAGAGCTGGTGGTGGCGGCTGCCGTGGGGAAACTGGAAACCCCAGTTCACTCTTCAGCACACACAGCAGCCTTCAGTGCGTTTTCCAGCACACCCTTGTGTCCTTGCTGGTCAGTCCAGCTCTTAAAAAATTTGCTGTTCCACCCCCTCCCGGCTTAGTGGGTCGTTGTCTGGACAAGCACTCTGCACTACGTTTGTGTCTCGGGTTTTGACCTCTCAGTGTGGGGGTGGGAAACAATTCCTGCTGAAGCAAACCCCCAGCTTTGTTTGAGAGGGAATTTATGACTTCTGGAAACACTGTGTAGTGTAATTCTAAACACCAGCTGCCTCCTACTCCCGTATTTGTATTCCCCTTCTCAGCTGCCTTGGTCTGTTCCTTAAGCGATTTTATTGGCTGCCCAAATGCTTGTGTGGATCTGCATTTGGTTAATAATAACATGAGAAGTATTTGCCCTGGGGGAGCACTGTTCTCCCTAAATCATCAGCCAGTGACACAAAACTGTTTTGACTGTTTCATCACCAGCGTCGCCGTTTTCATTTTAGTGGCGTCTCTGCAGCTTCGGAAACGGGTTGGGTGCTCTCTTCCCCCCGGACTTGCATCTTGCTTAATCTTTTACTTTTTCAGCCAGTAAGCATATTTTACAGAGATAAAATCTCAAGGAGGAAATAGTTTCAGAGAGAATGAATGTGCATCTTAAGTGGGTTTGAGTGTTTATTTTGAGAAAGCTAAAATGTCAAAAATAAGAAAGGGAATTTATAATTCACTACTGATTTTTTTATAGCAGTGCACTTTAATTTGTGTCTGATTTTTTCCTGACCAGTACACTGAGGATGATGATTTATTTTTTCTTCCTTGCTCTTCCTGAAACCTGCCTTCACCCCCTGGAATCTCCCAGCATGGTCTCCGTGAATGTCCAGGAGTCAGAGCCAACTAACACTTGTGAAGTTGTACCGGTGCCTCCTGTGTTACAGACACGGCAGGTGCCTGCTCTCTCCAGCCACCCGTGTGCATCTGAATGAAAGGGAATGATGCAGGTTCTTTGTCTGGATGAATGTCTGCTCAGGTGGACTCCCAGAATCCTGAGGGTGATACAGTGGAGAGGGTGGGGGGCACTGGGACAGGTTGCCCAGAGAAGCTGTGGGTGCCCCATCCCTGGGAGTGTCCAAGGCCAGGCTGGATGAGGCTGGGAGCACCCTGGGCTATGGAAGGTGTCCCTGCCCATGGCAGGGGGTGGCACTGGGTGGGCTTTAAGGTCCCTTCCCACCCAAACCGCTCTGGGATTCTATGATTTTATGAACTGTGTCTTTGTCTCCTAGCACCCATCCCCTTTCCAAGGGTGGGAGTTCCTGCTGACTGTTGGGGAAGGAAAGCCTACCAGACGGTTATTGATCCGTGCGCTGATTTAAATGCCACTGGTCTGGTTCAGCTTTTAGGTGCTGAACTAGGGGGAATACCTGAGTGTGAACGTGACTTAAGGGCTTGATGAGACAGAACAAACATGAAAAACGTTTGTTGTTATCAAAAATAGGATGTGCAAGGTTTCCTGACGGTGACTTTCTCTGCAGACGGTGAAGGATAGCTGGTGTGGCAGAGTTCTTTCAGATGAGGGCTGGAGCTGCCAACGGCTTGCGTGAGAACTTGGGCTCCTTTGTCGTTTTGGAGATGAGCTGGTTAAAATACACATTCTGTGTCGCTCTCCTGTGAGTGAATAACCAATTCACTGTCTAATTAGGCATGTCGTAAGCTCATCACATCCTGGCAAATATTTTTTAGGAATTGCTGAAAGCTTCAAAACTTTGTGTATTTGTTAGCTTTTCCAAGTTCCCTTTGCTAACTCATAAGCCAGGCAGCCAAAAAGTGGGGAGTGTAAGGAAACCTCTGCTTCCAGTGCTTTGGTTCTGCAGGTTAAATTAGGTGAAGGAAGCCTTTTTTAGCACTTTCTTTACTCTGCTTGGTTTTAAAAATACAAACGCATTTTATTGTGTCTTAGGACTTTTTCCAATAGAAGGTAAGGCATTGAATCGATTGCCAGAGTAGATAAAGCAGGGAATATATTGGCTTAGGAAATAACTGATGTTAAATGTTGATTCAAGAGTGTCTAATGAATGCTGTGGTGGGCTTTACCTTGTAGTATAGACGGCAATTATTGTAATTGAATGCGAACTCAGTGGAACAAATGTGTGTAGTTGGGGCAGAATTAAAGGAGTATGTTTATAATAATCTAAATATTACTTAGATGGGACTTTAATCGTTGGTTAGATGCTCACAATCCTTAAATATGAACTGTTTCGTAGAGACCTGGTTTCCAAGTCCCCCAGGGAAGACAAACTCCCACAGTGAGTGTTAACGGGGCCGTGGAGCAGCCAGACTGCTGCAGCCTGAGGCTGTGGCGCTGGATTCACCGACCGTCCCTCCAGCCCTTCCTCGCAAACCCTTCCTCTGCGCTTGTACCCACTTTGAAGGTGAAAGTTGATTTGACCTTTTTGACCTCCCACAATTGGGATTCCGTGACTGATTAACAAATGTGCTGGGGGTTAGAGATGGGGCAATTATAGTTGCAAGATTAATTTTAGGGAAAAATACCCCTAGCCAGTTCTCTCTCTGATTCTTGTGGGAATGATCTCTTTGTTTGGGTTTCCTTTCCTGATTTGGGAATTGTTTTCAAATCAGGCTCTGGGTTTGATAGCCTGTGGTCAGTTAAGCATTAGAGTTTCATTTCCCTCTTGTTTTCAGTCTTACCATATTACTTAGACATTTACTTAGGAAAAATCCTGGGCAGTAGCCAGTGTGTGGCAGCAGCAGAGCGTAGCTGCTGTCATCCCAGCTATGGTGAAGGACAAAGAGCTGTTTACAGGGTGAAGCAAGGATCCGGCCCGTGATGAAGTCGTGACCAGAACAGCGTTGTCGAGTTCGCGGCAGCTGTTCAAGGCTTCGGATCTGAGCCAGTGGGTTTTCCCTTCTCTGCCCAACCTGCGGAGCATATCCTGTGGGAAGGCGCTGAAATGCGCATGGCAGCACCGGTAACGTGCTCTGAGGTCAGTCCTTGCCAGAGTGAATTATTGGAATGAGAAACGAAGGAAAACATTGTGAGGGAGAGGAAATTCCTCTGCCAGTTGCAGTTTGCATTGAGATGTGATATTAAATTCCCATTGGTTTTGTTCTTAAGGAGGGCGAGGGAATCTCTGACTTCATGTTGTTAAGGTTCTTCGAAGCAAAGTAGCGAGTCTCTCGTCAGGAGAGAGCGTCTGTCGAGACGAGAGGCGCGCAGGGAAGGCGGGAAGGCTTGCAGCATCACTCTTGCTCCTGCTTTTACTTCAAGATTTACTTCATGTTGGACCATCTTGTGGGTATTTTCAGGCACAACTGGATTATGGCTCAGCTTTGTATTGTAAATTGGTTCCCTGCCGTGGGGGAAGTGTTCACCAGTTGTATCACATCAGTATCGCATGACTAACGAGACTGGCGCACGGCTGCCTGGCTGCGCGCAGGGAAGCGCTTCTTTCTGCTCTGCTGACTCAGCGTATGCGCTCAATTATGTTACTCCAGGGAGACACCGGGTGTCCGTAGTAATGAGCTGCTTGGGCCAGCAGAGCTCGCTTAGGTTTGGTAGACTCCTGCGGCGGTGAGTTTGGAGGGCGTTTGTGGATGACCGCTGCTAAAGGCTGCTGCCTGCGCGCCGCTCGCGGGGCGCTTTGCAGAGCAGGGAGCTGTGGGGAGGAGGCAGGGCGGTGGCAGAGAACAGCTTGCACGATGAAACGGAGCACATTTAATAAACAAGAAGTAGAGGGAGGTAGGGAGCACGGAGAAGGTGGACACCAAAGCCTTGGAAATGCGAGAGGCAGGACATGATGGCAGGGGAGGATCTGAAATGCAAGGAGGGCTTTGCTGGAGAGGTGGTGTAGAGGGCAGTCATTTGAAAAACTTGAGAAAACAGTTCCTAAAACGTGGAGGTTTGGCCGCTCCTCCTTTGTAAGTACCTGGCTGAACGTCACAAAACAGCAAAGCCTTTTTGTAGAACCCTTTGCTAACAATGGTCAGGAAAAATGGCCAGGGAAGAGAGGAGGGGGATTTGGGAGTGTGTCAAGACATGTATTCCTTCTTATTTATCTGTGATGGTTAGAACACTTCCCTGCCTGTACAGGCTTCTTCCTGCCAGTCACAGTGGATTTAAGCATCATCCTTGCTCAGTTAATACTGGGGTGAAGTAATTCCGGCTTAGCAGGCCGTCGGGATTCAAGGGAGCGACGGGAGTCATTCCATTTGTTTCAAAACAAACAAAGCCACCCCACCAAAAATAAACATGCAAAGGGCAGTGCTCCGAGGGGTTAAATACTGCCTTCATCTGCTTAATTATGAAGGATATAAACAAAACCGTTTGCATGGAAAATACCGAGAGCACGCACACTGGTAATGATTATTGTCAGTCATAAAACCTCTTCAGACGGTGCGGCTAAAATCCAGCTGCTTCCCCAAAACTGACTCCGCCTGTTGGGAAAACTGCTTTTTGGAGAAAAACATCCTAGCAGTGCTTTGCCTGTAGATCTGCCCTGAAGTGTCTTATTCTCCCTCTTGTGTGCTAGCGGTTTCACCTGACTGCTCTGTTTTAATTGATATAAAATAGCGCTGCTCTGGGCCAATATGTTTATCCCAAAGCTTGTGTGATGGCACCAGGACACTGACTGTTACGTTTAGGTGTAAAAAGTACGGTAGCTTTCTTCCCTGATGGTGAGTAAAGGAAAAGCAATGTCTTTGCTCCAAGCCCGTGTGAGCCGCGGTTTGGAGTTGCGTCTCTTGTGGTTGCTCCGTGAATCTGCTGTTGTCTCTTCCTCTGATCGATTCTCAGGCATCTTCTGAAACCATTATCTTCTAAACTGGCTTTAAAATGTTTCGGTAGTCGTATTCCTAGCTGTGCGTGCATACCTTGGTTTCAGAACCCAAACACCGTGTTCCAAAATACGGAATGACGTCTTCCGTGGAGCGTGGTTCTCGGCCAAGGACTTGGATACTTTGAATAGATTGTTTTACTTGAGCCCCAGATTCTCCTTACGTTGGCTATCAGGCTGAAGTTCCTTCTGGATTAGATTGGCTGCAGTAAGTACTGCCAACTTCAAAGACAAAAGGGGGGAACCTTGCTTCTACTCAAATAAAACTACCCTTTCCATGGATAACAAGTTGCTTCATAGCTCCAGCGTTTATCAGATGGGACTGTTAAGTTCAGGTTCGGCAGAGCTAAAGACACTTGCTTACTTTCTCAAAAAATAGAGTTATTTTCATTCATTAGCTCAGATGAAACGCCTGTACGAGATTACAGGCTAATGGAAAAAGAGATAGGAGCTCTGATTGTGCCAGCCTCATGTCCTGGAGTGCTTTAATCTTTTAGAAGCTTGACTTCTAACTTGGGAATGCGTAAGCAGCTCTACTGCCTGATATTAAACAAAAAAAAATTTAAATTCTTAATGCCTATTTCTTCTCGTTAAGAGCAGTAAATGCTCATGGCTTAGCGATTCCCTGGCCTGTTTGAAAATTAATGGGGTGAGAAGAATAAGTACTTTGAAAGTAAAGAATTTAGGGTGTTGTGGGAGGCACTGCTGGGAGGCAAGCAGACCTTGGGCTTCAGCCGAAAGACTCCCTTTTGCCAGCCTGCTGATTACGCAGTCTTCCCTGCTGAACTTCTTACAGCTGGCTAGTCTGCAGCGAGGTTCACGCTAGAAGTGAGGATGTGCCAAAATAAGTCGGGTCGTTGCCGGAAAACAGGCGAAGCAGCCGTAGTAAGCTCGGTGTCTTAGCGTGTGTGTGAAAATGTGTGTGTATCATTCTCATTTTACCTTCTCTATGTAATGACAGGCAGTCCTTCGCTGTGTGAAGACCTTCTGCATTGCAGAGCTGTAGTCCGTGTGTAAGAAACTGCACTACCTCTAAAACCATGAGTATGTAGGCGGAACTGTTGGAGCGATACACAGGTGTAACTGGAGTTTACCTCTGGCACTGTGCTTAAAGTACAGCTTTTGCCTCTTTTAAGGAAGAGCAAAGTGTTTGAGGGCTTTTTAGAAATTATGTACCATGTCTGACTTGGAAAAGGGTAACTAAATCACAGCAGAAGAATAATTGAAGCTTTATGATTGAGCTTTAGACTGCAGCTTTGTTCAAAGCCCACAGAGAGATAGTGTCACTACATGCACCATCTAGGCGGGATGGACATACTGCGTCAAAGCACAGATGGTTGTAAAATTCACAGTTGAATGAGTTCTCCTTATTTTCAACCCATTTAATGGAAAAAAAAAAAAAAAGAATGCTTGTCCTGGTTATTACAACCTATTCACAGCCCAGGTAGTGTCTACCTGTGGAGCACTTCACAGTTTCAGCTAAGGAGAAAGTGAGTTTATATCAGTATAGGTGGATTTTGGCTGGTTTCTTTTCTGCTGTAGACTTCATGTTTCCTCTTAAACTTTTATTCTTTCCTGAGGCATTCATCCCATCTGCTTAATTAGGCAAGAACTGTGTAAATCAAAGTAGGAAGTGGTTGTGTCATTAGAGCCCATCATAATGTAAACATTTCTGGGGAAGACTTAATTCGCGTCACCTCAGCCACCTGCACTGCCACAGCCCACATTCATAACGCCTGACTTACTACCCAAGTGTTCATCGTTACCCGTAATCATCTCACCGTGCTCCAAGGACTGAACTCTGCAGCGGACGTGCTTCCCTTCCCTCCTGGGTGTTGCTCCACAGACGTTCCCCTGAGGTGGAAGCTCTCGCCAGCAGAGGCTGTAGTGATGTCTGTCAGCTTTGGTCATTAAGCTGTCTCAGCCAAGTGTGCATTGATGTATTTACTCTTTCTACGGTGCTGCCTCTCGTGGCTCTGCCAGCTTGTCTGCTGTGAATCCCCCAGACGTGGCCTGCCGAGCTCCTGGGGCAAGTCTGCAGCTTGGTTCTTCCTCCTCCTCTCCTTTTCATTCCCTTGGACTCCTCTTGGGGAAATCCAGCTGCTCAACTGGGAGGTGGCCGTGTCCTCTGTCACCATGTTATTTTTATGGAAACAGGTCTCCCTTGAGTACTGGCTATTCTGTTGACACAACTGATACGTTATCCAGAAAAGCAAGCGCTTTTCTGATTGTAAAGCATCGTGACCTCTGGTGTTCTGTACTTGGGTGAAAATTATGTGCCAAGACTAGCAATTTGTTAGTTCTTTTGTTTTAATACTATCGTATCCCGTGGCAAAGGCAGTTTGGTGGGTTGATATAGTCCCTGAAGTACACTTACCAATTTTGTAAACAATTTTGTTTGTAATTTTGAGTGCTTTTGGATAATCTGCTTTCCAGCGAAGGTATTTCTAACCACAGGACTGCCTAAGAAGGCTTCTTTCCAGGACACAACTCAGGAAGACTTGTGTGCTTGCCTGTTCCAGCATGTTCTCTAACCTTGGAGTAGTCCTTCAGATGAGAAGCTGTCATGGAGGTTGACCTCATGCTCTGCTTGGAGGGAGTCAAGCCAATTCTTCGGGATGAAAGTGTAGTTGTAGTGGCACTGAAGTTTCAGCAGTGTGGAACAGCCTCTGAAGGGAGGTGGAGACACGGCTTCACACGTTGCACAGCTCTCTTAGGGTGACCAGGCTGCAACAAGGTCTCCCCGGAGCCTTCTCCCGCTGCTCCCCTTCTTTCCCGCTCCGAGCAGGAGGCCTTTCAGGTTCTCCTTTCAGAGTGTGCGTTCTAGCCAGACCACTTAATTTCTGATGCTGAGACACGTTCTGTGGGTTTTGTGACCCCTCAGCCAGGGTGAATAATTCAGTAACAAATCACGAAGGAAAATAGTTTGCACAGCTTGACAAACAATTTTAACACTCCAACAGAAAATAGGGTTGGAGCTGGCAGATGGGCGTCGGGCACTGCTCTGGAGCTTTTCCGTGTGGATAGTTTAACTCAGACCGGTTCAGAGTTACAAGCTGTATCTGTTTCAGTCTAACTGGGTGGTTACGCTTTGAGATTGTCAAGCACGTAGAAGTTTCAATGAACACTGTGTCTCTAATTCGATCACCTCTGATATTAATTTTCTTCTAAAGTCTAGGGATTCCATCAAGCTGGACGACCTGAAGGCGGAGGTGTCGCCACGCATCTCGGCAGAAGATCTGATTGACTTGTGTGAGTTGACGGGACCCACTCACTCCAAAACGCCTGTGAAGAAAACCAAGTCTAGCAAGCCAAAGCTGCTGGTGGTGGACATTCGGAACAGCGAAGAGTATCCTTCAAACCCGCGTGCCAGCCTTGCCAAATCATGCTTGGACCAATTGCTTCCTCTCTGTCTGCAGGCAGTGAGATGTTGGAATGGCAAGTAATGGATGTGGTAGAGGTACAGTGGGAGGACCAAAGGCAGATTGTCACGGAGGGGCCTAATTTTGCAGAGAAGAGCATGAATGTATTCTTGCCTCCCCATTTTAAGCTGTGGGTAGCTTACCAGAAGCACAGGTGCTTTAATACTACTGGGTTTTATGACAGCAGACCTTCCCCTTTTACATGACTGGTATTTTACAGCTTCACAGAGTGTTAGGGATTGGAAGGGACCCCTAGAGATCATCTAGTCCAACCCCCCCCGCCAGAGCAGGATCACCCAGAGCAGATCCCACAGGACAGAGTAGATCACACAGGAAGTGTGCGGACGGTGTGAGGCTTTCCAGTTAGGTTGAAGGGAGATAGAGTTGATAGCTCATGTGCTTCTCCTCAGTGGAAAATCAATTCCTCGAGTGCCATAGGGCTGCCCTAACTTAGGTCCTCTGGTTAGGTTGTAATCAGAAAAGCCTTAGAGGGAACTTGAAGGTACCAGGGTTGCTACCCTGTCTACACCTTACTCGTTTGTTGCTTTTAAAATACATATTTCTTTGTGTGTTGAATAGTTTTTTCTGGAGTAGTGTAGTTACTGGGCTGGGTTTGTTTGGGTGTTGGAAGAGGGAATCCTTCTTATAGATGTTCCTTGCCAGGAACACAGATCCTGTGTAAGTTAGTCCCTTAAGTTTAGGGAGAATGTGGATGACAGCAAATACATTTTGGATCGACCTAGTTTGGTGCTAATGCTGATCTCACATTATTTCTGTCGGCCAAGGCGAGGTCAGGTTTCTCTGAGCAGGTAACTCAGTGGAGTAAATGCGAGCAGCTGGGTTTGTCCAAAGTCATGCTCCACGTGATGCTCGTTGCAGAACTTTGACCCTGGCTGGCAGCAGTGAGAGTGGTGTGGTTAGAAATGGGGCTGGGGGATTGGCACAGATGCGGGAAGGAGGGGTGTCGTAACTTCTTCTTCAAAATAGAAACAGGCTGACAACATTAAGGAATGGCGTGTGATTCTCTTGGGTTTCAGAGGTTTTTATAAGCCGTGTTTTCCCCACACTGAATAGTGATGATCATAAGATGAAACCGTTGCATAAACCACAAGAAATGAATGCTAATGTTAACCTAGGTCAGTTAAATCTTACTTCTGTTTACGGCAGCTCCTTCATTAAAAAGTATTCTGGGATTTCATTCTAAATTTAGCTAGCTTTCTGCAATTACAGTAATAACGAGTGACTAATTGGGGTGTTTGGCACTGTGTATATTTTTGCAGAACTTTACTGTTTCCCATCTCTTTAGAGCTGTTCTTGTTTAGTCTTGGGGAAGGGGAGTGTGCCAGGCATGAGTGTACACTCTGAGAGAGTAACTCACAGCTTCACAGCGTGGTGGGGGTCGGAGGGGACCCCTAGAGATCACCCAGTCCAAGCCCCTGCCAGAGCAGGATCACCCAGAGCAGATCCCACAGGAACAAGTCCAGGGGCTTTGGAAAGGCTCCAGGGCAGGAGACTCCCCCCTCTCTGGGCAGCCTGTCCCAGGGCTCTGTCACCCTCCCAGGGCAGAAGGGTTTCCTCACGGTCAGGGTGAACCTTCTGTTGGCCAGTTGATGGCCATGGCCCCTCATCCTGTCACTGTGCACCCCTGAGCAGAGCCTGGCCCCATCCCCCTGACACCCCCCCCTTTAGCTATTGATCAGCATTGATCAGATCCCCTCAGCCCCCTCTTCAGGAGTGTGTCAAGGTCATGGCACACATTCACGTTCATAAAGAGCTAGGGAATGTTGGCCCAACTTAATTTTTATTGAGGAGACTTCCACATTCAATATATGTTCATAAAATCTCCTCGAACGACCATCCGTTGGAAGTGAAGCACAACGCCATCTCAGCGGTGCTGGCGCTCGTGTCCCCTTTGCTCTTCCACCCCCGAAGCACACTTGCTGTTGGCGGGACTGCGGAGAACGCACATGATGCTCCGTGTCTGGGAATCTGAGTGCATCTACGGCAGAGTTTCAGCTTGGCTCAAACCTGTAGGGGGCTTGTGGGGATTGGCAGGAGGCTTATGGAAATTTCCCTGTAATCCCTATTTAGTTTTGGTTCTCACTGTGAGTACTTGAGTGCTCTGCTGTGGCATTGGGGCGCTACAGGGAAGCTGGGGGGGACTTTTTGCAAGGGCCTGTAGTGACAGGACAAGGGGTAACAGGTTTAAACTGAAAGAGGGAGACAGAGATGGGCCATCAGGAAGGAATTCTTCCTGCAGAGGGTGGGGGGCACTGGGACAGGTTCCCAGAGAAGCTGTGGGTGCCCTATCCCTGGCAGTGCCCAAGGCCAGGCTGGATGAGGCTGGGAGCACCCTGGGCTATGGAAGGTGTCCCTGCCCATGGCAGGGGGTGGCACTGGATGATCTTTAAGTTTCTTTTCAACCTAAACCATTCTGTGATTCTACTTCATTTCATTTACATAAAACTCCTGGGGAAGAGGTGCTTCGGCTGGTTGTTGGTGTTTGGCTCCTGTTACCAGACAGAGCTGATCTGAAGTAAAACCCATGAACATATGTATACGTGCCTGTTGGTTCCTTAGCATCAGGGGTTTGGTTTAGCAGGTCAGTTTCTGTAGTGCTGGGCTCTTTCCTTTATGAAACACACCCTTTATCCTACCCTTTTACTCCATGTAGTGCCAGAAGTTGGCTTCTCCATATGAGTAAATAATAAATGAGGTGTGGCAAGATACACCAGCACGCAAGGCCAACGCCGCTGTGTCACGACAGCCAGGACGAAGAGCAGGTTCACCCTACAGCTGTGTGTACCACAGATTTCTCTGACTCTCAGACATCCTTAACTGATCTTCTGAAGCTTTAACCGTGGGCACATTTCTGGCAGTATCAACGTCCCGTTTGCATCCGCATTTACTGCAGAAGGGGATCTCGTCCAGTGCCCGGCGACTGCCATGCTCCAGAGCTTTAAAGGAAGAGTGGTGGTGGTTGTAGGAAATGCAGTGAAGAACACGGCTGCCGTAAGTGTCTCGCTCTTAGACATTTATACCTAGAGATGCATCAGTGTGTGACTACCAGCAGGAGTAGATAAATGCTGGAGTCTGGAGGGTTCGGGTCAGTGATTTTGGATACTGACAGGATTTGGGTGATTTTGTTGTTGTTCACTTCTGCTTCTAGTCAAAGATGTATTTCTCTTCAGGTGATCAAGACCTGTGAAAGTCGAGCATTCTGTGCTCAGTCTCAGCAGCTCACTAGATGCTGAGTGCGTGACCCCTCCTAAGGAACATACAGAATGCATAACGGGCCAGGGGCCGAATGGGGGTGACTTACATGGTGCTTCACGTGTTTGATGGGGGTTGTGCAGCCTCTTTCAACAATTATGTTTTCAATCAATCACTGGATGTCCTGATTTCTCTCAGGACAACTGACCCCGTCTCACTGCCCTCAAGAGCCTGACTGCCGCTCACTGCCCTCCTGAGGGACAGGAGAAGGTGCTTTGGTATTCACTAATGGGTGTCTTCATGGGGGACAGCCCACTACCACCAAGTCCTTTTCTGGGAGCTGTTTTCCAGCACCAGTCAAATGGTTTGTCTGAAACAGAGGAACACTAAGTATTCTGTGTAAAACAGAGCAAAGAAACAGCCTGAAACAAGTGTCTGAGGGAAGGACAGAGGCTTTACAGTGCGGGCTGTGGGTTTCGCCGTAGCAGAGAAGACACAATTTGCTCCTGTGGTGTGGTGACGCTTCTTATGCAAACGTAGATACTATTTTTTAATCTTTTGTTAAATGAAAATGGAACTTTTCCAAAACTTGCAGTGAGCTTAGCAAGTGCAGGTACCTCGGTCACGTGAGGGGGTGCTGCCGTACCCTCTAAACCCAGGCTCTGCAGCTGAGACCGTGTCGCCTCAGTTTACCCGCAACTGCCAGCAGTACAGCTTCCCATAAGGGAAATGCTGCCTTGCCTCTTGGTTTGCTTTTGGCGTTCCTGAGAGTCTTAACTAAAGAGTGGAGCGTTTTAAATGGCGACAGAATACTGGATTGGCCAGTTTGACCACAAATTAGTTAAATACTGGGGCCTGAAGGGGCTCACCACCTCCGTCACTCCCTTAAGTACATACAGAACCTGCCTTGATTTGACCGTGTTGAGGAAACGTAGAGCTCCCTTCTTCTGTGGGTCACCTCCTACGGCCAGGTTCAGCTTTGCCCTGCACGGCTGCATCGAACCGCCGGCCGCTGTTCGTCAGCTGAACCAAACCTGTGTATCTTGGGGCTGGACAACACCTATTTGAATTTTTCCTAGCTAATCCACTCGTACGGAAAATTGCCAAAGTGAATGTGTGGACACAAAACCAGTTCTGTCCAAAGAAATGTTGTAAGATCTTCAGCTTAAAATGTCTGTTTTTCTAAACAGTTATGTATTTCCAGCTGACAAGGAATGAGCCACAAATTGTTCACCGTAAAGGAGAATTTTTCAGAAGTGTTCACTGATGTTTACTGCATAAAAAACAGGGAGATGGCACTGTTTGGTTTAAATTTGTGCAGGACGGAGGGGTGGGGGTAAGCGTGAAAAAACACTGGTTATTCCTGCGGCTGGTTGTAATCGGAAGGCTGACTCCTGCCGTTGTGTTTCACATTAGCAGCCTACTTGGCACTAATGTAACTTTAAGAACTACTTGGCACTAATGTAACTAATAAGAACTTTATGAAAGTTCTTCTTAGGAGCAAAGTTGAGTGCACTGAGAAGACTTGTAGAAAAAGCCTTTTTCACACTTCTCTTTCGCTCTTTTGAATTTGGTTTGGTGCCGGATGGTGAAACGTTGAAAATAAAATGCTGCCTAGAACTTGATGGGTGAGAGGGAAAATGGAAAGCCTCAAGGAAAACGGCAAAGGAAGCCAGTAGTGACAGGGTTCAGCAGAGCTCTGGCTCTGTGTGAACACTTCCCTAGGGCAGAATCAGAACAGGTAGTCCTGCTTGTTAGCCGTTTACTTCGCTCATCCTGCAGGTTGAGTGACTAGATTGGCTGACGTACAAGCGCCTTGCTGAACGTGCCGGCAGCAGTAGGAGGGCATGGCAAAGGGGGGCTTGCACTGGGCAGCGTGTGGTGGGCTTGGCTCGCGCTTCCCTGCAGAACGCTCCTTCCTTCAGGCTGGTGCTCGCTTCAGGCCAGCCTTTTTCTCCTCCGGGATTCCGGGCAGTTGTAACGGAGCAGATACTGTCTCTGAACGCAGCAGGAAGCCTCTGCATTGGGGGGCGTTACGCTGGACTTAAGCAACGGGGCTCTATTTTGATGTTTAACTTTTAAACCCATTAAGTGGCAGCATCTCTTAAGTGAGGTAAATTCCCCGTTCCCACATCCATCGGTAGATAAGGACCTTGCAAATTCCAGCATGGTCGGGAACGTATCAGTTGGGCAGGCACTGAGTGCCCTGCCATGCCGCCGCTTTGGTGCGTGGCAGAAGGCGCGTCTCCGGGTCTTTGTCACGTTCCAGGTCTGAGATGCCGCGAGTGCAAAGCTGGACCATAGCCGTGCGTAGCTTGGATGGGGCTTGGTGTGAGTCTCCTTTCGGAAGGGTGACGTTACTGCTTCTCCTTCAGGCACCTCCGAGGTGCTAAGCCATTATCGGTTCCCTTTCCAACTTTCTGTCCTTATCACCACAGTGCTGATTGAAATTGGAACAGGAGAAATACCTGATACGAAATCATGCCCCAGCAACTCAGTTCTGACAGTGACACGCTTCTGCTTGTGTGATCTGGTTGTTTAATATATATGTGTTTCCCCGGTGGCTTAATCTGTGTGTTTTATTGTCAGTTAAATGCTGTAACAGCATGAAGTGTACAGGACACATTAGTCTGGCTAGTAATTAGCAACTCATTTCTTGCCTTGGAAAAAGACAGTTAGATAAGCTGTAAGTAAAGCTTAAAAAGCATCTGTCTTTGTAGCAGGGAAACAAGTTCTAAATTGTCTGTTGTGATTGTGAAATTGGTTATCTTCTGTCTAGATAAGTTGTGCTGCTATAGATAACCTTGTCTAGACGATTTCTGTGAGTTACTGAAGCAAAGTAGACTACTACTGCAGTGATTCTCATTGCATCACAGCAGCTAATAGATAAAATACATTAATTATCTCCAAAGCAAAGACACGCAGTCCCGATCTTCCATGCCATCTTTCTCACCCTGCACAAGGCAAGAGGGAGAGGGTCAAGTTCAAGGTTTTTTTATATAACTTATTCCTGGCCTGAAAAAACCCCCCAGTTTTTCCTATATGGAAGTAACATTTCTGTCTGTCAGCACACTATCAAAACGCATTTCTGCTTACATGAAGGACACGTAGGAGAGTGTCCAGTTCCCACTGAATGTGTGTGATTTGTTGTCATCTTCCTCGGGCCGTTTAAAAAGAGGCCAGAGAAGCAAGTCCCTGCGTGCCGAAGCTGGCTTCTTGTTATATACCCATCTTAAAACCGCAAATGGACACCCGTGAAACTTCATGGGGTGATCTGGAGATTAGGTGTCGCATAGAGCACCGAAGGGCAGGTGCCTTCGTGCCTCTAAAGACATATGTTTAGTTAGCAGTGCCTAATGAAACTCCTGGAGGGAAAGTAAATAGAAATTAGGCAATAAACTTCTTGAGATGTTCCCACTCTACGTCTGTGAGATTCCATACTTCCTTGTAAAATATTCTGTGCAGAAAAGTGCTTGAACAAGGGGAATGAAAACTGAAGATACTGTCTCTTTGCAGGGATGGAGGGGCTCTTTGTGGTTCCCAGAATGGCTCTTTTTCATGTTTGATTGGTAAAGGCATCACGCTCCCTTCTGCCCTGGGACTCGGAGCCTGCTGGAACCATCAGGGGCACCTTTGTTGCCTTCAAGTGTCGTGGTTTAACCCCAGCCAGCAGCTCAGCCCCACACAGCCGCTCGCTCACTCTTTCCCGACACGACGGGGAGAGAATCAGAAGGGTGAAAGTGAGAACTTATTTCTGGTCACTAACAGCTTTTCCGATTCTCTTGAATCAAAACCAGAATAGGTTTGCTCTCTGCATTTTAAATTTACAGTCCCTTTGACTGTGTTGGGTGTGCTGAGTATGTTTCGGTCCGTATAAATTAGCTGTGTTCCAACAGCTAAATCTCTGCAGCTGAGCGCTCGTTTTCAAGTGCACACTCTCAGCCTGGGCGTTTTCTTTAATATGTAATTTCTGAGTGGAAAATGAAAAGTGCAGGTGTTGAAGATGTATTACTTGGAGAAATGTGCGTGTGTGCTCTTACTTTCATTCTCAGTAACGTTTATTCTGAAACCAGGTATTCAATACCTATTTGTGCAGGTTTATCTTCAAACCTTTGCATGTAAGTCCTGGAAGTTACTGCTGTATTTTTCTACTGATGGCAAGCAAAGTGCTCCTCTTTGGCCAGACCTGAGTGTAAAGAATTTTTCCTTGATCTTGTTAGAGCAGTAAGCTCTCTGCCTTTTCTTTTTCCCCCTTTTCTTTTTTTAACGTATGTGTTTGCACAAAGTTTGCTTTTGGTGTTGTGTACTTCAGTTTCTGCCAATACTGTCACCACTAACTGGGCGCTGTTGTTTGATACAGAAGGCTTTGGGTGCCTTTAGTCAGCAGTAGCTGACTGAAAATAATGTTGTGTGCTGGGTCTGCTTGGTGGCATATGGAAGTGTTGAAAAAGCTCTGGACTGATCACCTTGGCTACGGGCTGATTTCAGAGGGGTGAACTCTTGGCTAAAATCATCCAGCAAACAGGCTGCAGTCCCCGAGAGGGCTGTGTAGCCTGTGTTTACAGGTGAAAACCAAACAATAATGGTCACAAAATTTGGTTAATACTTCTCCTCTAGCTTCTAACATACCTCTCTTTCTCCTGACTCTTTCAGAGTGCAATAGTAACGTTTCTCCCCTGGTACCATTTGTCACAACGCTCTTTTCTGGTATTCTGGTACAGTATGTTACTCCTCCTTCTCTCCCAACTTGCTCTTTAATTACAGCCTGTCAGGGAATGTCTGTGACAGCAAGTAACATGCACATAAACCCCGCTGGCCAGCCCGAAGGGTGCTGGGGCTGGTGCCGCTCAAGCTGCTGTCACTGAACTCTTTGCTGTTGACAGTCTGGAAATGCGACGTGCCTGGTGACATTGAGCGCGCTTCACAGCGTGGTGGGGGTTGGAGGGGACCCCTAGAGATCACCCAGTCCAACCCCCTGCCAGAGCAGGGTCACCCAGAGCAGATCCCACAGGAACAAGTCCAGGGGCTTTGGAAAGGCTCCAGGGAAGGAGACTCCCCCCTCTCTGGGCAGCCTGTCCCAGGGCTCTGTCACCCTCCCAGGGCAGAAGGGTTTCCTCACGTTCAGGCTGAACCTTCTGTTTGCCAGTTGATGGCCATGGCCCCTCGTCCTGTCCCTGGACACCCCTGAGCAGAGCCTGGCCCCCTCCCCCTGACACCCCCCTTTAGCTATTGATCAGCATTGATCAGATCCCCTCAGCCCCCTCTTCTCCCAGCTGAACAGCCCCAGCTCTCCCAGCCCTCCCTCACATGGAAGGTGCCCCAGGCCCTTCCCCATCTCCGTGTCCCTGTGCTGGGCCCTCTGCAGCAGCTCCTTGTCCTTGGGCTGAGGAGCCCCGAGCTGGACACAGCACTCCAGGGGAGGCCTCCCCAGCGCAGAGGTGGTGCAGTATTTTGAGCTGTGTTTTGCAGCCTTTCTCACCCAGGCTATGTTGACAGCTGCAGACACACCAACCAACCAACCAACCAACAAAAACCCCAGACCAGCTCATCCTGCGATACATCATCTTGTGCTCTTGCACTTCCTGCCGGTCGTTTGCGAGCAGCCGCAGATTCTGCAGCCCTTGCTCTGCAGAGGCCCCGCAAGAAGCGAGGGATTTCTTACCATATGGTTATAAATTAACCTCTTGTCGTACGCAGTGAAGAAAATTTATTTCCAGCCATACCTTGGTTACTAAAGCAGTTGTAAAATAGAGTGGGGCAGTTCTTGATGCTCAAACCCAAATACAGAGCATTTGTGTGCATGTTTTCGGATCACATGGAATGGTAGTTACCTCACGGCTTGGGCATCCAGAAGCTTGGAGCGGAGCGTACGGCTGGTTATCAGAAGTGTAGACTTACCGGTGGACAGAGACTGGACCTGTCTGCTGGCACAGGGGGTGTTGGACCCCGCGCACCACGTGCCGCTTGCTGGCAGCCTGGACCGCCGTTCCCGTTTCTGCCAGCTACGAGCAGCACTGGTGTCCAGGGCAGGGCACTGCCCATTGCTCACGGGGGAGAGCACTGCGAGGTGACGGAGACAAAGTAGAGATGTCTGGTGGCAGTATTTCACCAGGCAAGTGTACTATTTTTGTAGCTCCTGGTATGCACAGCTGAGCACTATTTTTGACAAAGAGAAATATCTTTGCTTTACTGTAGGCCACATCCTTATGGACTGTGACTGTAGCGAGAGGTGGTTGGACTCTCTTGGTGATGTCCCTGTGCCTGTCACACCACCTCTGCGTCAGAGCACGGCGTTTAGGTCTGCCATGGAAACCGGCAGCCACACGTGGGCTGACTTTACCCTTAGCTGTTCTGATTGGTTGGTTGCGGGGATTTTTCCATTTCATCATTTGAATCCTGCACTGACTGACCCAGCCTAATTGGGGAGGAGCTGGTTGAACTTACTTCTGGCCTTAAGTGCCCCAAAAAAACATGGCAGCCAAAATGTCCCGGCTGATCCACTGTGACCTCTTATTCAGCCTCAACAAGTCCTCAGCGGTTACAGACCACATAGTAGTTGCTCACTGCCTGGATAAATCCATCCCGAAGCGCAGTAGCTGGGTTTGACAGAGAAGTGGACAGAAGTTGACTGTGTGTGCTCGGTCAGGTAATCGCGTAGTACACCTTGTGCTGGCTTACTGTCTCTTGTACTCTCAGAGGTAATTAGGAGGAGTGTCAACAGAAATGCCACACACGAAGCTTGGATGGGGTGCCTACTGCTGTTCTTGGGTTGCAGTTTAGTGGTGTGTGCAGGCAGGTATTTGGGCAGCAGGCTTGCGCTGGGGTAACATCACGCAGCATTTTAAAGGGTCAGCAGGGTAATGGCGCACGTTTTATGTAGCCCACTTGGAAGCGGTCGGTGATTTCACAAATGGTACTGGTTTGTGCATCAGGTGTAAAGCAAGAACCTGAAGGGCTGGGCTGGCAGGGCGGCCTCGCTCACCGCTCCTGGAAAGAAGGTGAAACTGTTGTAGTTTCTCTCATCCATCCATTTTGGTGGCTCGTGTGTGACGTGTGTTGCAGTTGTAGTTATTCTAACTACAGGTTTGACATGTGCGACACGAATGGTTCCTTTGTTTTCATTTTGATACGTTGTTGTTGTATTCAGGTTTTAAATCATTCTTATTTGTTATACAAAATAGTGTTCCTTCATCGGCGTAGGAGCTTGCTTTCCATGAGGCTGCTGCACGGACAGTGACAACGCCTGTGTTGGCTTTGTGGAATGAACTAGCTGGGGAGAGAGGCTTGCAGGGCTGGGGGGGCCGTGCTTGCACTGTGTAACCTGCCTTGGGCGGGTTTGGGGGGTGGGGGGGGTACAGCTGCTAGACCCCAAAATCACAGCTGAGAGCTGTGACATCAGTCACGTCAGACCAGTGAGACAGGTGAGCAAATGCTGATACCATCGAACCGTGCTGCGTGAACCCTGGGGAGCCTACGGAGAACAGCTGGGAGGTGGATCAGTGCAGAGGAAAATCTGTTATCTCTTGTTTTGAGAGGTTACAGTGATTACTGTGCGGTTAAACAATCTGGTTAGAACAGGTAAAATCCTGTGTAAGCAGAGATTAATGAAGTTCAGGGTTATCAGCGTGACACCTCCGTGACCACAAATTCACCCCAGCTATCTCAGCAGGCAGGCCTGGGTTCCTGTGCTGGACTAGCTGGGGCAAAGGAAGAACTCCCAGCGTCCAATAACTCTCCCTTGTTTAACTTGCCTTACGTAACACACAGTTACTCCCATTTAAGGACTGGAATATGCCGTGTGCTAATGATGCTTCTGTTTCAGTTTGCAGCTCATCTAGTGAAAAACAAGTACCCAAGGGTCTGCATCCTAGATGGAGGGATCAACAAGATCAAGCCCACTGGTCTCCTCACTGTTCCTTCTCCCCAGATTTAAGTGACACGTCCAGGACAATCTGGCTGAACAGGGAAGGCTGACCGTACAGCACGGACACCCCGAAGCCCGAGGGCGTTACGGCATCCTCACGATACAAGCTATCCTGATGATCAGTGTCTTGCCCTGCAGATTAGAGCGTGTGAGCGTTGTGTTTATTCTGCAGTACAGAGCTTCGGTTGGAACAGATGGGAACTGTGAGGGTTCAAGCTTTCCAAGAAGCCTCTTTCAGCGTTGAGGTTGCACGAGTCTGGACACAAAGAGAGTAACTCAGCTGGCATTTGGTATCGTGTGTGTCTGCAGAACAAAATATACCGGCACTTGGTGGCTCTGAGATGCACTTAAATAGGTGATTTTTCAGAATTGTTTTACTGTGAATGTTGAAAGTAACAAGCTGAATCTGTACCCTTGTGTATCCCGGGAAAAAGTGCATTTTCTGATGTTTTAAAGAGTAATTGCTGTACCTTGTGACCTGCTTTCTTTTTGAGAAAGCATTTTTTCATGTGGCTTGGAAATAAAGGTGTGCCCCAGGTTGAAGTCACTGTAAGAGCTGCTGAGTTGTCAGTCCGAAGTGTGTTGTCCCGCGCAGTGGAGCAGGCCTCCTCTGGGCAGGACGTAACGTTCTGTTTCCATAAACACGCCAAGTGCAAGCATTTCTGCAATAATGGCGTTTAGCAGAACAGAAGGGTTTGGGCAATACTGTGCCTTATGGCTACACAGAAGTTATTCTGCAGCAATAGTGCTTTTCCATTTTAGCAGCTCATGCCTTAAGAAGAAACACTGCAATTGTGGTTTTCATAGGAAAACATCCTAGAGCAATCACTCTTGTACGAGTTGGAGGTGAAAAGTTCTCCTTGGTTCTTTACTCTTTCAGCTAGTGGTGTCTCTTTTTTTAAGTCCTTTTTCTTAAACATTACCTTGAGAACTGACAGAAGGAGACAGCAGAGCTGTTTCTAAACTCGGCCGAATGCAGGTGCTTCGCTGCGTGGCAGCCGGCTCCCCCAAAGGGCACGTCGCGCACCGGAGAGCGGGAAATTGCTTTGCAGGAAGAAGCTGGAAGCATTGAAAGCACCAACAGAAACAGAGTTGGCATCTCTGGTGCCGGGAAGCGAAAAATAAGGTTGATTCAGACAAGTAACACCTTTTAGCTCCCTTTTTCTTAGCTATTTGTCAAAAAAAAAACCCAAACCTGTAGAATTACAACATGGGCTTTCTTTGGCCTAAGTACATAGTACACTGAAGTTTTCAAGAAGTTTTTGACTTGAAAATTCCAAGGTGCCTGGCAGAGTGAGTGAGTAAGGGATCAGGGATGGAAACAGGGACACATCACCAGGTTCCTCAGTTAGCAGAGCGTGTCTGTAACAGTCTCTGGTGGGACCCGTGATACTCATCAGACTTTAAAAGCGACCTGGAAACGGAGAGGAGCAGCGAGTTCCCTAACAAGCTTCCTGATCCTACAAAGTCATCCACCGTGATCAAAGTTTTGCCTGGCTGCACGGAGCGCGAGAAAGACCTCGTGATACTCGGTGTCAGAGATTCGCTATGGCAGGGTGCGCACGGGGCCTGGAGAACGAGAGTTTTAACCACGCTCAACAGTCACCGTTGCGACTGCCTAGCTGCGCCCCGGGAGCCGCGCAGCAAGTGGGTGATGGTGAGGATGGAAGTGACCGAAGCAAGTTATGCCATCGGGGAATTAACCCATACGGTACGTTTTGAACACAGCACAGATGCTTTATAATAGCAAACCAAAAAGGTACTCAGGATTAGAACAGGCACAAACCAGAGGCAGAATAAGATGATGACAGTTATGTTGACTCCAACTCTTCAGCCTGGAAAAAGGCCGCCGAAATAGTGTCCCACGTTTTGCTGAAAGTACATCCTTAAAATGTGGAATTTGTCACCAGAGGAGGCCAAGAGTTTATAAAAACACCCGTAAAGAAGGACTAGACAGCATGGTGGAAGAGCCTGCTCTCTGGTGAACCATTAACCACAGCGGTTGAGAAAGCGTTCGGCTCAGGGCTTTCCTGACCTCTAAGAGGGGCCGGGAGAACACACCAGAAAAAGGTTTCACCCCATTTCTTGCACTCCCTTGTCAAGCATTTGTCTGTCATAAGTGGACACTGGGCTATGTCCAGTGCAGCAGTGCGGGAGATGATGTTTATTTAATCCCAGCTTGATACTTCCTCTTCCCTCCTACAGGTACTCAGAAAGGGACGGTACGCACAGAGAACAGAGCAACGTTGAGGGAGCGGGATTTAATGTGTACCCAGCTACTCGTTCCTTTGCTAGGAAGGGTAGGAAGCGTTCTCTATCTCCTACAGGTATTTTCACTCTTGGGGAACCCAAGTTATCTTTTGAGTGAAAAATCCCTAATAGTTAATGGCTTGAGCAAGTCCTTTTTGATAAATACAACCGGTTTTAGTATTTAAATGTTGGGTGTCTATAGATTTCAGCTGTAACGTGGTTCAGTCTTCGCTTTCAGTTTAGCTGAGGAAGATTCAAAGCCTACGTGTTCCATTTGTGTATGGCTGTGGTTTTGGCAAAAGTCTTAAAAGCTGCCATAAAGTAAAAGTTTACATTTTTAAGTAATGTTTACGTGTATTTTCCAGGAGACGACATGAGGGAGGATGTGTGTAAAGCAGGAGATGTCAGGAACTGCTAAACAGCGTAGATTTTTTTCCCCATGTAAATGGAACTGCCTGGAAATTTCTGTGGCTAACAAGTGGTTATGGCTGCTGGTTGCTGAGGTACCTGCCCTTACTGCTTTAGTCAGCATTTTTGAAACCGTGCCTATAAATAGGCAGACTAGGCCTGCTTATTGTAATTCAGTTAGGTAGGATGAGCGCTTGGTCATAAAATCAGCTTCTGATCTCCTTTTCCATAGATAAGGCAAGCCCTTGCATTTTGTTGTGATTTCTCATTAAATAATTTTCTATACTTTGTAATTTAGATAGCGATTAGACTAGAATGCCTGGAGACTGCCTACAGAACGCCTCTAGGCCGCCTAGATCTAGCATAGGCAGTGTCTGCCCAGTTTAAGAGCATCGAAAAGCATTTGCTCTGTTACCACGCCAGTTTTGGCACTGGTCTGGTGCAGCACGTGGTTGTCGGGTTGCACTGAGCTCTTGAGAGATTTCTGGAGGCCAGGTTTTCCAAACCTCTCCGTTTCTAGCACCGTGGTTTGTCCAGCTGTATCGTGGTCATTCTCTTTTAGACTGCAGCTACATACCATAAAGATCCAGTGGGGGAAAAGAGTAATTCAGCCTCCAAGCTGATGCCTCCTGCTGCTAGCAGAGAACTGTCCCCACACAACCCTTCCCACTCTTTGGCCTGGAAAGGGCAGCCTCTCCCAGTCTGCTTTTTCCCCACTGTTTTAAAAACCTCCGGAATCTGCGCTGGCCTCCTGTGCCCAGGGCCTCTGCCAGGACAGCCAGAGCTCCCGCGATACCCAGGCGGCAGCTAAGGAGAACGGGGCAGAGGAGTTAAACCCTCTTCTGGCAGCCACAGACCTGGTGACCGTTGGAGACGCGAAACAGCTGCTGTTAAACTGTGGAGTGTCTCTCTCCAGAGCAGACACAGGCCTTGGAGGTTTTTATTACACTTTGTCTAGGCTGGTTGTTTGCTGGGTTGGTTTTTTACAAGTAAGATGTACATTTGGCCCAGTTTTTTGAGCAAAGACCTTATCCCAGGAGGTCTTTGTCCTTATCCCAGGAACCCCCCTTGCTGGACCCATCTTGTGTCCCGTTGTGGCCCTGGTTTTGCTCCATCTAGATAATCTGCAGCCGTGGTTCCTTCCCAGTTCTGGATGGGAACGGCTCCCCTGGTGTAGCAGGAAGTCGGGAAGCTGTGCTGTTCACTTCACTTTCGTCTGGTACTTCTGGTTTGTTGGGGTTTTTCAATTTAGCGTGCGTTTTCCCTTTAGGTTTATGTTCTTCCTGCTGACAGTCTCGAGGGTATTTGGTCCTCCTGATACTGTGAAGTAGGAGCAGTCAAGAGCAGCTCGGCAGAGACAGGTGTGTATTCTCTTACTGCAGTGATTTGTTCTTCTGATCTCCCAAATAATGTCTACAAGTGTGTAGGGCTGAACAATTGGCCAGAGCCAGTAAAGGGTTAAATTTCAATACCAGCCCTGTTTCTTTTTCCAGGCTTTCATCTACCCCTAGGCTAAGAGACCACTACACTTCACTTTGTTGCCATCCCTGGGTGACTATGTAAACATAACCTGCGTAGGTGCGGTGTCATTTCTCTGACCGCTGGGTATCAGTGCCTGCACTTCCCTTGCTCTCCTAGCCAGCTAGGGAGGGTGATTACTGTACTGTCTCTGAGCTGGAGCTGCATCACACACAACTCAAACCCAAAATCACATGAGCTCTTCAGCAGCTGCATCCCTGTTACTATTCAGAGAGGTACTGGGAGAGCCTGTTAGTGTTGTGGCCTGAGACATGCTCACTGTTCCTGCTTGCAGGGTGTGACTTCTCCAAAATATCCATTCAGGGGTTTTAATTTACACTTTCGGTTTGGGTACCTTATTCAGCTGCTTCAGTTAAGATAAAAACTCCTGTTTAGCTTTCACGGTGTTCAGACTGAGTTACTGGGAGGTCTGGGAGTTGTGTGGGAATGAGCATGCCTTTTGAATCTCCCATTTCCAGTTATCTTTGATTTGCTGATGACTCACGCTGGCCTCTCCCACTGTTATGGTAGAACCTTACCTGCTGCCATCAGTCTTGCTGTTTTTAACTCGCCTCCTGGGCCCGACTTGCAATTGCTTGAGATTGTTGTTACTCCTCCCAGAGGAGTGTTCCTTTCCAGGGCTCGTGGTGAAACTCGATCTGTGCTGGCTGAGCTGACGTCGGGTTTGTATTCTTGGCTAGCAAAGCTTCAGATTTTCCCTTTTCCCGGAATCTGAGCCATAATGCCAGTGCTGTCACCCCTTTGGGTTTCCAGAGCTGGAAACTGCGTGCTGCTTCAGAAATGGTGTTTGTTTGCCGTTCCAGTAACCGTGAGGCTTGAAGTCTGCTGCTGGTGGTGCCTTTTAAATAGTAACCCCAAAACACCTGTTGGACAACGGTTGGTGTTCCAGGACAACGGTCTGTACTCATCAATCTGGGCTGACAAATCCACCTTGTGCTGCTGACACTGAACGTCATCCAGTGCTGCAGTGGGGCTCTCTCACCCTGCCAGCGCTGAATAAACCAGTGTTACACAGCGTCCAGAGAAGCAGTCCCACAGGTAGGCGCAGGACAGTGGTGTTACCACCGACTCTGGCTGTAAGTGGTTCCTGTAAAGCATTTTCCCCAGATGTGTTTAACCAGAATGTAAATCCACGTTCAGATGGACTTCAGGTAGCGGCCCTGCACAGGACACCCGAGTGACCCCAGCTCACGCGCTGTTGTAATTCAGGTATCTTCCGTCCCCAGTGATAGGTCCTTACGGGCTTTCGGAGCTGCTTCGGGTCATGCACGGACACAGCTGAGTGTCCAGACGCAGTAACCTGCGTGAGAGAACAGATACAGCGGAGCAACTCCGAGATCAGCGTGGGAATCGTTACACTCAGTGGGAACGGTCCTGAGGAAAGCTATAGATGCCTGTTTTAATGACTGTTTCCTAACTGAAGCAGTGTTAAACGTGTCTCTTCTTTGTCTGTCTAGGGTTACCTGCCATTACGTCAGTTCAGAGTCAAAGCCCCTGCCAGTACCGGCTCTTGCCAGCTGAGCTGGCCAAAGGAGGAGGAGGAGGAGGAGCAGGTACGTGGAATAATTGTGGGGGTTTGAGAGCTCCAGGGATTACGGCAGCAGCTGGAGTTACCGGGCCGCTATTGCTGCCTTGCTGCAAACTTCCGTCATGTCTTGCACAGTCAGGGTGGCTCAGTTGCCCTCACTAAAATGAGGTTAACGACACTTCCTAATTTTTGGTGTAGAAATAAGACATAGAGCGAGCACTGTGACCACCTAAAATGTGTCAGTACAAGGGCAATGCAGACATGAAATACTTCTTTCCTAGGCACAAGCTGTTTCCTTGGGAAGCCAGAGGTGGGTGGCAACATGAGTTCTCCATCACTCTTCACAAGTAAGTAGTGTTCATGAACGGATTTCGGCACTCCCACAAACCGTTCAGAGCATCTCTCAGGAGTATGGTATTGGTGGTGAAGAAGCCCTCGCATTACAAACTTTGATTGGCTACCTCCAGCAATCGTGTTAATAGTGTGTAACAAACACTACTGCGCAGTTAGGCTGTAATGAAATAGGATGTATTTACAATGACTACAACAGATGGTTCTTTAATGTGGGTCAAGATTGACACCTTGGGTAAAATAAGTGCAATACCAGGCTTTGCAGCCCTAGAATACCAGAAACAAAATCACAGGCTCCCTTCTAAAGCAGAGGTCAGAGCATAAGAAGTGTTTTTATTTTTGATTTTCAGTTCTTCTTTGGCAATTCAGATGAGTTTGTGTTGTGTGTATGGAAGTTAGCGTAGAAGAGGAGAAGCAGATCCGTCTGCATAGCCCGTTTTTGTCCTGCTATGGCTTGTTAAGGCACAAAACCTGCCGCAGCAGTAGCAAAGCGCCAAATTCTTTCCACTAACAGCTCTCTCTCAGCTTCTCAACAGGGAAGTACAGGCACTGAGGGTGCGTGAAGGGGTAGCGGCGGGTCTAATATCACTGATGTGTTTATATGCTCCACTGGAATACCAGAAGCTAGGAAGTGTCCAGCTGTCTGGATGGATTCCTCCCTATCCAGTGCACCTTTTCTCAGCTTCAGATCCCTATTAAAAGGACTCGAACAAAACACTTGCGTAAACAGAGATAAATCTAGACCAGAATTTTGGAACTGAATGTCCTGGAGTCGATCGCGTGATATTTAGCCTTTGCGGGTAGTCGTTGCTTTGGCTAAATTAGCCCGTGATACCCTGCTATTACTCAGCTGTTCACAGTTTCAGGCCGTCAGTGTTCTCATGCAGCTGACTAGGGTCATCCTCTGGGTATTCCTGACGTGTTCCAACAGCTGTCTGAAGACAGGGTTTTAGCCTTAACTTTCTCTCACTTGGCATTCTCGCAGCAAGCTGACTCCAAACAAGTCAGAGCTGCGCTTTTTTCAGTCGCATCCATAGAGAGAACTTTATGGTTTGGGAGCTCAGTGCATCCTTCTGGCACCAGTGAGACAACAGCACGGTCTGTCTCCTGCTGTGTAATTGTAATTATTACTGTGGACTGCTGTACGAACCTGCAGTTTCAGCAGCGTGCTGTTAGTGAGCACACGGCATTCAGCTTCCACAAAAGGGTCAACTGTCTTGCCATAGCAACATGTAATTTGATTTGCCTCAGCGCAGTTCCAAGCCTCATCCAGCCTGGCCTTGGGCACTCCCAGGGATGGGGCACCCACAGCTTCTCTGGGCAACCTGTCCCAGTACCCCCCACCCTCTCCAGGAAGAATTCCTTCCCGATGTCCCATCTCCATCTCCCTCTTTCCGTTTAAACCTGTTACCCCTTGTCCTGTCACTACAGGCCCTTGGAAAAAGCCCCCCCAGCTTTCTTGTAGCCCCCCCGGGCACTAGAAGGGGCTCTAAGGTCTCCCCAGAGCCTTCCCTGCTCCAGGCTGAATAGTTGGAATAACGACAACCCCCCGTGCAGTATCGGTATGGACAAGCCGTGCACGCACACCCACGAATCGCAGCGCTTTACTAAAGGAGTAAGTCCTCGTGCTGATTCATCTTAGAGAGAAATTTTGCATTTACTTCCGAAGGAGGAAGCCAGCGAAGGGGCAGTTAGTCGGGTGCTGTTGCAGCGTACGTGAGCTCAGTCGCTCCCAGTGTTCTCACCACGTTGGCAGTGCCGTGTGCCTCTCAGCACTGTATGTATGCCCTAGATTTCTGCCTCAAGTCCTGTGTGTGAAGCAGTATTTACCCAGGCTTCGCTCTCTTCCATCCTGCCTGGCAGTGCTTTTGCTGTATACAGGCCCCCCTCCCTCCCTCCCTCCCTCCCTCCCTCCCTCCCTCCCTCCCTCCCTCCCTCCCTCCAGGATTTATTCAGCTTTTCCCAGGCCCTTACCTTTTCCTCACCTTCCCTATGGGAAACATGTGATGGGTTTCTCTCTCTTGGAAGTTTTTGAATGCATCCATTGTGTCTCCTGTCCCTGGAAACCGCTTGTTTCTTATTAGCAGATGCCTGAAGCCGCTGACATTGGGATGCTGGGCTCGTAATGAAACGAGATTGCTGCTGTACAGAGGGAAGGGCGGGATGGGTGGAAAATCCCTCTGAGTGGCTCCCTTGGAAAGGCAGCCCTCACAATGAATCACCGAGACATCTTCGTGGGGATGGGTGAGAACCAGCGGGGCTGGCAGGAGGGAGCTGACGGCAACGGGGAGTTACTCTCCAATTACTCTTTCCTGACAAGGTGGAGTAACCGAGCTCCAGGGCTGTGCTGCAGCCGCTGCTGCTCGTTACCGGGACACCCGTGTCCTCATGGACGGGGCTCCTGGGTTATCTCAGCCTGAGGCTGGCAGGAACTGTCACGGCCTCCTGTGGCACAGACAAAGTGACTGCCTTGGGTTTCCCCCTTTTTCCCTTTTTCCTCTTTTTTCTCTGTTTGTTTGGTGAGGTAGTAGAGGAAGGCCAGGCAGTGAAACAAGCCAAGCAGCCCTGCTACGTGTGCATGACGGGTGTGCAATGCGCAGTCCCAGGAGCAAGGAATCCACACTTTCGGGTGTTCGGAGTGTGTTCCGCTGAACCTGAAGATACCCTGGGTTTCTGTGAGCAACCTGAGGCTGGCCAAGACCCTAAGCGCTACAACCTGCACAGTTTTCGAGGGCGGTTGGTCATCGTAGCAAGCACCTCGGATGGGAGTGCAGCAGTGGATGGTCACCAGATGGAATGGGAAGCTGGGCGGGAGGGACGGGGAGTTTTGACTCCGTGTGAGGAAGTTCAAGGTGTGTTTATTCCCCGTGTAAATTCACATCTAAAACTTGAGTGAAGCAGACTGCCCCGGGGGATGGACAGGAACGATTCCCAGGCTCTTACGTTGAACTAGGCTTAAGCCTGTGTTTGCCCGAGGCGTACGGAGGACTTCACCTCCTTGTACGTGTTTGCGTAGCGCCTGCCGTTGCTGCTAGAGGGAGCAGCTGGAAAGGACTGCCTGCCTGCCCAGCCGGTTTGTGGGCATAACTACAAGTTTACTCCGTTGTTCCGCTGTGTTCAGGGTCAGGGTAACCTGCACTGCGCAGCTCTTAACTTGCTGGGTGGGGTCCTGCGGCAAAGCCTCACCTGTCGGTGATGGGTAGCATCCGGGTGGGTGGTCGCAGCCTGGCACTCCGGCTGCTCCCGGCAGGAACGTGTCAGGGTCGCGTCAGTGCTACTACGTGTGAACCAGGTTGAGTAAAGGGTGTTTCGAGCAGCAAAAGCTGCTGCTTGTAACACGCAGCCAGTTTTCAGGAGTCTTCAGTCACACAAAGGACTTGCAAAGCTCCGAACCCTTTGTTAAAGGTGCAAACGGGCCCCAAGCTCTGAAATGCGGCCTCCGCGCTCGCTGCTGAACACCTGGAAAGCTGGACCTGAGCTCGGAAGACGTGCCCTCACAAGGGTCAGGGTTTACACGCGGCCGTAAATGGTTGCAGTGGGGGAGGCTGGCAGGGCTGTCCCTCTGCTGTTGTTACCTGTCCCGCAGCCCACCCACGCTGGCTGGGCGGCACAGCAAGCCCAAACGGGGCGTTCGTTGCCGAGATCCGGCCTTACTGGTTTCACCTAGTTGACTAAAATTATTGAAAAGGAAGGGGAATTGTGTCCTGCATCAGTTTCCCTCGCACGATCTTAGGCTGAGTGCTAAATCCTCTTAAAGCCCCTGCTGACCCCGTTTCAGGTTTCATTTCTAGCGGAGTGCTTTTTAATAAGAAACCCTAAGAGGCTCAAATACGCGCAGGCACGAGGGTTGTTTTCCCGCGTACTGATTCAGCGAGATGCTGGCGCAGCTGAGCGGAGGCACCGCGGGTGGGAGATGCCGTCATCGCTCCTCGCTCTCAGTTAGGCCTTTGATCTGCTAGAACCAACGAGCAGGGACAGTCAAAGCATCGAGCTTTGCTGGAATCCTCCCGAAGACCTGAGGGTTCTCTTCTGCGGTGTCGATTTGTTCGATTAAACCAGCACTAGAAATGTCTCCTGTAGCCAGGGCGCCTTAGTCAGGGTGAGGAGCAGCCCTTACAGTAACCGTGACGGTGCTCAGAGGGAGAGCGGGTGTAGAAGCAGGCCCGAGCGGAGAAAGGCCATCCACCGACGGGGTTTGGAGGGATGTGAGCAGCCGGGAGAGGCTGCACACAGGTAACGCATCACTCGCCAGCAGTTGCTGCCGGAGGGGAGCAGCCTTTCCCGGCCGTGGTTGAGTTGCAGCTTGCAATTAGGTGATGTTTGGGTTCAGGGCCCTGCTCCGCAGGGGGTGCTGCGGTGCAAAGGCTGCTTTTACTCATGGATTCAGCAGTGGCGTAGCCTGCCAGGAGAAAAATTACCTCATTACCTTGGCGCAGAGACGGTACGCAGCCAGGACTCCGCGTGTGCCCAGCGTGGGCTTCGTCGCACAACGCGGCTCGTAATCGCGGGTTGCTTTTTGGCTGGTGTTGCAAACCCTCCTGTCAGCCCCCACTTAGGGTGCCAAACAGTGAGCACTCCTCTTCCCCACCTCCTCTGTGGGTCGTGCGAGCTCCGCGGAAGAGGCGGGAACGTCTGGCTGCGAGAGGCTCGTGACCCTCGCTCACGTACAGCCCTCCGAATCCACAGATTAAACTCCTGAAGGATCATACCCCACGTGGGATTTGAACCGGTGCCCATGTGCTTCACGCATTCCAGAAGTGGTTTTTCCCTCCCGCTGGTTTCTTTTACCACCTGCTTGAGTGGCTGGGTGTTTTTAACGATAACCACGGAGCTTGGAAAACCGTGGGACTTCCCCGACGTAGGTACATCCAGCGTAGGGTGGTTCTTGTTTGCAGTCGAGCAGTAACAACCCTCCCAGCGATTCTGGCATATTTAGGAGAAAACGGTATTTGGAGCAAAAGCCATCTTTAATTGTAGCTCTTCAAAGTGAAGCATTAAGGAACTTGGGATTGTGTTCTTTGCATCAAGATGATTACAGGTTTGGAAAGCCCGTGTCCGTGAAAACCAGTGAGTGTACGGAAGACAGAGCTATGGAGTATAATGGATGTTCTACCCAGATTTGCCGGTCGGTCAGTCAAAATCCTGAGATTTGGAGAACTGTCATTCGCAAAGCGCTCGGCCTCTCTCCCCGGTTCCTTCTCCGGCCTGTCCTGCACGCTCCTGGTTTTCTCCTCATAGTCTGTCTTCTCCTGCTTACTTCCCTTCGTGCTTCCCAGCTGCACGCACGCTCCTGAAGGCAGGGATGGTGCTTTTGGAGTCTGCACAGTACACTGATTTATCTGTTACTCCTACTGGATAGCTGGTTTATTTTTTTCACGTGGATACTTCCAGACGCAATGACACGTTAACCATCCATGGTACATTCTCTGACATCAAAGCCCAGCTGGAAACTCTTTCAGGAGAGGGAGAATCTGAACTTCCTACTCCCTGCATTTCTTCAGGATGGTCCTCTCAGCGCTGGAGCTACGTTTCCTGGGAGAGCTGAAGAGCGTGAACCTGGTGGTCCCCGACGCGCTGGTGCCCGTGCGGAGCCAGGTGAGGATGTGTAAGAGCACGGGCGGGGTGACAGGCTGCTGCCCTCCAGAAGCAACGGGCCAGACACGCACGGTCCTGCCAGAAGATGCTCTCACCTCTACGGATAGCGCCAAGTAGGAGTAAACACGGGCCAAATCGACAGCAATTCCGATGATTTTTGGAGCACAAATTGCTACAGGGAACAGTTATTTCCCTGAGCCACTGTGCCCTGTAAGAGACCAGAGTCACTCTGTGGGAAGGCGGTTTGGGTCTGTTTGGAACTGTGACTGAGTAGTAAAGAGGCAACAACAAAGCAGCAGTTCAGCACATTCCAAAGTTCATTTCTGTTTACCCAAACCCCCATCTTTGTGGGGGTCTCTGTGCAGCCCACAGCTCACACAGCAGCTGCTGGAGGAGCACCGCCCGTGACGCTGCGCAAACCCGTCGTGTCTTGTGTGCGTCAGCCCGGCTTTGCAGGGCAGAGGTGACCTAAAAATGCACCAGAGTGTGGTCCCCAGCGTGGGCTCGAGGCCTGAGATGGCCCTTTCCTTAGAATTGTAACTATTTCCTTCTGAACTGTCCCCCCTCCCCGGTGCAGTTTTCTCAGCACTGTCACCAGGTTGCTGTCACGGCGGAGTCCTCCTTCCCCCCTCCCGGGCAAACGAGCAGAGCTGGTGCTCGAGTGGGCATCTGCACACGCTGCACGGGAGCACCGGGCCGAGTCCCCCGCCGTCATCGTCACAGCGCAAGACAGCCTAGATTTTAACAGAGAAGACCGGGACTTCCGGGAACGGCTTTCCGAATGGAGCACATCCCGCCTCGCCGCCGCGGCTGCGGTTGAGGTGGCTCGCGCTGATGATTCCGGGGCCGCTGCCGGAGCTGAGGAGGGGGAGAACTGATGCTCATCTCTCGGTGGTGCTGACACACGGGCTCTGCGGAGCGTCCTGTGGCGGGGCTGCGGCCTGCCGACGCTGGGCTTGGTGTGCGTGCCCGTGCCGTGTACGGCAGCGTCGCTGTGTCGGTCGGACGGTGTGGGAAGCTCTTGGTCCTCCCGGCTGTGCCACTGGGGTGGGATGATTGATTTCCAGGGGTGGATGTGGGGATTGTCTGAACAGTGGCGCTTTACTCTGGGGAAATCTGAGATAGCGAGGTAAACTAATGCTTTCTGTGCAGACTAATTATCCAAAGTTATGCTTAATTAAAAGGAATATTTTTACTGTAGCTTAACCCAAAAGATCCAGAGTCGTCAGGCTCCCAGTGGGACGCGTGAGAGATCAGCAGGGCTGGAGAGTATTGGCAGCGCAGGGGGGAGGTGCAGTCAGGTATTACTGGAGGGGTTTGAACTTCAGACCCGGTCAGAGGGGCTGTGGGAAACCGGGGGGGGCTGCAGAGTCAAGTAAAACGTTTGTCTGGGTGTTCAGAGCGTGCTGTCAGCACGGGAGGTTTGTTACAGTCGTTAAAAAGCAGAAGTAGTGCTCCTCCTTCTGTGCTGAGGGTGCTTGCAAGGCACAGGCAGGGCCCATGGTCTGCTGTTAACTACGGAAAACGCGGGAGCAACTTGATGTGTTCCGCAAACAAATGGGTTAACGTCACGTGTCGCTGAACAGGTTTGTTATCCACAAACCTGCACCGAGGGCGTCGGGAACGCATCCGTTCTCCCCGCCTCGCCGTAGTGTAGTTATTTGTTGACGCGGTATCCACGTGTTTCCGGCCGTCCGGAGCCTGGGTTTGCTTCGCGGAGACCCGCAGGCAGGTCTGGGCACCGGGAAGTCTCTGGATGAACGAGGCGAGCGTTGCCTTCAGCGAGCCAACGGCGCGGATTCTCGGAGGGCATCCGCAGCGTGACGTGCGGAACATTTCACGGGAAAGGAAGGGTTGTCAGATACACACTGATGTCCCGCGGGCAGCGACAGGAGCCCCGTAGCACGCCCTGACCTACGCGTAGGCTGGGAAACAAGCAGTGGCTTTGGTACACCAGAGCACACCTGCTCTCCCAGTTTCTTCCCGTTTCGCAGCCATCGGCTGTTGCGGTTCCTGGTGGGTCACTGATGGCAGCGTTGTGCTGGCTTTTCTCACCCAGCAGACGCAGATTCTGTGTCGTCGTGGTTATCGTGTCTCTTCTCTTTCCTTTTGCCACCTCTGAGCATCACGGCCTGGTGACTTCTTTGTGGTTCAGCCAGAGCACAGGAAATCTTCTGTCATAAGAGCAGCAAGTCACAGAATCATAGAATCACGGAACGGTTTGGGTGGGAAGGCACCTTAAAGCCCCCCCAGTGCCACCCCTGGCCACGGGCAGGGACACCTTCCATAGCCCAGGGTGCTCCTAGCCTCATCCAGCCTGGCCTTGGGCACTGCCAGGGATGGGGCACCCACAGCTTCTCTGGGCAACCTGTCCCAGTGCCCCCCACCCTCTCTGGGAAGAAATTAGGATTCATGAATAATGAAGAAATTGTTAGGATTCCCTCTGAGTGAAAAATGGTCAGTTAGAAAGGAACCAGGTTGAATCTGACCCGCCCCTGACTGAACCCCCGGGTGAGACACCGATGGCGTTTGGGCCGGAAGCTCCCACGCTGAGCCGCAGGGGGCAAGCTGCCGGTGTGCTCCAGTGTTTGCTTTGTCTGTCTTTCCGGCCCTTGAACACGAGGATGGCCGTGGGGTTTGTTCTGCGTGACCTGTGGGTGTCCCTGGGGCTTGGTTTGCTGCCTGGTCTGGTGACGCTGCTGCTCCCGCGAGGAGTTCTGGTGTGACCTCCTTTCCGTGTTTCCTGGGGTTCCTCCTCCTACAGCTTCCGTGTGCGTCCGCGTGTGAGGTGCCTTGGGTGCGTTCCAGGTCGGGTGCTCGGGCAGCTCCGTGGGCCGACGCTGTGGGTTGCCGCTGGACGCCAGGGCTTTGGCAGCGCTCTCTGAGCACGACCCGCTCGCAGCCCGGGCACTCAAGAGCAGTGAGGAAGGTTCCTCGTGTGCCAGGAGCTGTGAGAACCCGCTTCTCACGCTGAGCCGAGCCGGGGATGGTGTGCGTCGCCGCCCCTTCCTTTAGCCCCCCGTGAGAGCCGTTGTGAACGCTGGGGTGCAGCACCGCTCGGGGGGGCTGGAGGTTCCCTCCTGCCTCTGCCACTGAGTTGCTGCTGCTCGACTAACGTCGTTCGGGCTGTGACCCGCTCTGTAGAGAACGTGCCGTTCGGGAGGTTTTCCGTACGCTGCGCGGGGTCTGGATGCTCTTGTAGTTCAGGTGATGCACGACCTGCAGTTTGCAGGTGTTTCATACCGGTATTTGCCTTGGCTGCGTTGTTATTTCAGGGATAATGTGCCGAACGTCTGCAGCAAATGGAGACTGAGGACTGTCTCCCTTAGCGCCGCGGCGGGGACACGCTTTGTCTGCAGAGGAGGAGAGTGTTGCTAATTAAATCACCCTGTGGTTTGCAGGGGAGTCCAGAACTCAGCGTTCACCTGTTTGTTCCGATGTTTGTCACGCAGGACTGGAGCAGCTTCCACGTGAGGGAGGGCTGGGAGAGCTGGGGCTGTTCAGCTGGGAGAAGAGGGGGCTGAGGGGATCTGACCAATGCTGATCAATAGCTAAAGGGGGGTGTCAGGGGGAGGGGGCCAGGCTCTGCTCAGGGGTGTCCATTGACAGGATGAGGGGCCATGGCCATCAACTGGCCAACAGAAGGTTCACCCTGACCGTGAGGAAACCCTTCTGCCCTGGGAGGGTGCCAGAGCCCTGGGACAGGCTGCTCAGAGAGGGGGGAGTCTCCTTCCCTGGAGCCTTTCCAAAGCCCCTGGCCTTGTTCCTGTGGGATCTGCTCTGGGTGACCTTGCTCTGGCGGGGGGTTGGACTGGGTGATCTCTGGGGGTCCCTTCCGACCCCCGCCACGCTGTGAAGCTGTGACTGGCAGCATGTCGTGTCGGTGGCAGGGCTGCGATGAGGTCATACGTTCACAGAGCAGAAGCTGGGAAGCCATGCGCAACGACTGACGGGCTTTTCAGTTGCCTTTTGTCTGCTGTAAAACATTCTTAATTAAATTACCGTCCCCTGAACGAGAGGCCGCGGCACGGGGCTGGCGGAGCAGCGCTTGGCGGGCAGCCGTGCTTCCTGCTGGGAGAGGGCTGGTGCTCACCCCTGAGAGCCCAGACACGGAGACAACCCATGTAGCCAGCGTCCGCGCGGCGGGGCGGGAGCGCGGTGTGGCTGTGCCGGTGCTTTCCCGTGGCAAAGCGCACCCACTGGGGTCGTAGCGGGGAGGTGTCAGCCGGCTGAGAGGCAGGATGCAGTGACCTTAACCAAACGGAGCGCGCCTGCAAGGGATGGAGTTGCTCCGCACTAGAAAATGTCTTAGGTTTTTATTCTGGGGGGCTCCAGCCAGCTGTACCACTGCGGGGGCACACCCCTGGATCCGGTTTCCGTCAGGAATCGTCCCTCGCTCCTTTAAACCATGCTTGGTTTCTGCTTTGTTTTCTCCTGGGAAGGGGAGCATCAAAGGTGGCAGCTTTCCATCGTTCATGGGGTGTTTTCTGTGCAGGGTGTAACTCCCCCGGGAGATGGCTTCTGGGAAAAGCCGTCGCCACGTGCAGAAGGAACGCCGCGTCTCGCTCAGGTGCGAGGGCGGAGGGGGCACCCAAGTCCTGGGGAAGAGCCCTCCCAACGCTGAAGGCGGGTCCCTGGTCTGTATCGTGCAGAACCTGCAGTCAGAGGGTGCCAGGCGTGCCCGCCGCGGAGGGGGGGACGCGGTGACCTCCTCCGCGGCGCCTTCGCGGCCCCGTGCCTTGCCGCCGCGTGGCCCGAGTCTGCTGGAGGCAGGGAAGAGCTGCCTGAGCAGGGGAGGGGCAGGGGCAGCTGATGGATGTATTTGGACACGACAGGGATGGGCTGTGTGGTTCAGAGGGGGGAGTTGCAGGCAAGATGCACTCGGGGCACAGAGGGGAGCAGTCAAGGCTCCGGGGGTCGTGGAGCGTGTTCAGACGTCAGCGTCTCTGCCAAGTCCCGGTAGCACGTGGAGCCGCAATGACAGTGTCGCTGCAGACGGAGCCGGGCAAGCCCTGCCTTACCGGGCAGCATCCCGAGGAACTCGGCCTCACTGGGTGGGGCAGACAGCAGCAGCCCTGCTGGAACCTGGGGCTGACACCAACTCGGCAGGTACAGTCCGAGCAGGACGAACCACCCGCTTTTCCTGCGCGCGGGGGGGCCCTCAGGTCGAGCTTTCTGCTCTTGGCTTAAAGGATTATTCCTAGGAATGGCTTCTCTTTCGCCATGGGGCGACCAAGACATCCTGAGGGGTCTGCAGGTTTGTGCATTATAAACGGTTTCCAGGAGGAGGTTCCACCTCCGTGCCAAATGAAGCGTGGGGAGGCTCCGTTTCAGCGAGATGCCGCTGCACCTCATCAGGGCCGTGTTCAGGCCGGGCCAGCCACGCTGGGAACTTGGGGGTCGCTTCGGGGGAAGGACTGGCTGCTCACAGTGGCCCCGGGCTTCACCGGCAAAAACCAGTGCTGATGAGGGTGTTATTAAAGGTAAAGGCATTTTTAAGTGGAAAAAAGGGATTGGTAGGGGAAGTTCTGAGGGAGAAAATCACGGGAAAGGGTCCTGCCCGCGTGCCGAGTCTGACGGGAGTCGGCGTAATGCTGTGATGCTCCCCTGGGTGTAACGCCGCCAGCGTGAGGTGCTCAGGCGAGCTCCCCCTGGGCAAGGAGTGGGGAGAGTGTTCGTCCTGCACATGGGCCTCGGCAGGACCCGGAATGAACCGCTCCCGCCCGGGGGACCAGGGGTGGTGGGGTGCTGGGCGGAGCGGGCCGGGCCGAGTTGGGCTGAGGGTGACGGCGCTGTCCCGCTGCCAGGGGGTACTGCGGGGTCAGGTCGCTCTGCTGGTGAACTCTTTGAAAGGAATCTGTCCAGGGGGAAATACCTTCAAGAAGAGAGGAAAACACCGTCTGGGGGTGTCCTGTGTTTAAGGCAAGGGCGTGGCAGGTGGGATTGCCCGGGATGGCAGTCTCGGGTTCGTGCAGCATCGGGCGTCAGCTCTCCCGGGGCTCGCTGCGGCGCAGCATGCGAGCGTATTAATCAGCTGTCATCCGCTGGGGCACTGCCGGCTTCCCAAAAGCTGCTCCTACAGCGGCACAGGGTCTTCTCCATCAGTCCCTCGGATGTCGTCTGCCCTGAGAGCCCGCTGCCTCCTCTCCCGCCGCGGCACCGCGTGTGCATCGACGCAGGGGTAGCGACCCAAACCTTGCCGTTCGGCGCCCGCGCGTGCCGGCGCTGTGGGACGGTGCCGAGTCGCTCGCGAGAGCAGCCTGGGGGCGCGCGAAGAGGCGGTAACGGCGCTGCTGGGGGGTGGGGGCTGCTGGGGCTTGGGTTGGGGGCTGCTGGGGGTTGGGGGCTGCTGGGGGTTGGGTTGGGTGCTGCTGAGGGTTGGGTGCTGCTGGGGGTTGGGGGCTGCTGGGGGTTGGGTGCTGCTGGGGGTTGGGGGCTGCTGGGGGTTGGGTGCCGCTGGGGGTTGGGTCCTGCTGGGGATTGGGTTGGGTGCTGCTGGGGGTTGGGTGCTGCTGGGGGTTGGGTTGGGTGCTGCTGGGGGTTGGGTTGGGGGCTGCTGGGGGTTGGGGGCTGCTGGGGATTGGGTGCTGCTGGGGGTTGGGCGCTGTCGGAGTCCTGCCGAGCTCCCACGCAGGGGGCCTCGTTGCCGGCTCTCGGTGTTGTTTCAAGCAGCGGGGTCGCTGATGCAGCTGATGCTATTTTTGCGGTCCAAACGGCCAGTGTGGAACTGCTCAGTGCGAGGGGAAACGCGGGACACGCGGAGTTTGCCCAGCAAAGAGCCCGAATGCCCCCCGAAGCTGGGGGGGCTTTTTCCAAGGGCAGGGAGTGACAGGACAAGGGGTAACGGGTTTAAATGGAAAGAGGGAGATGGAGATGGGCCATCAGGAAGGAATTCTTCCCAGAGAGGGTGGGGAGCACTGGGACAGGTTCCCAGAGAAGCTGTGGGTGCTCCATCCCTGGCAGTGCCCAAGGCCAGGCTGGATGAGGCTGGGAGCACCCTGGGCTATGGAAGGTGTCCCTGCCCATGGCAGGGGGTGGCACTGGGGGGGCTGTAAGGTCCCTCCCACCCAAACCAGTGTGTGATTCTTTAATTAAACAACAGCTCCCACCATCCAAAGCCTTTTGCAAAGTGCACCTGCACCAGCACTCGGCCAGGGCGGGAGCCTCCCCCGGCATTCCGAACACGGCACCTGGAACGCTGGCACCTGGACCTGCACAGCGCAGCCCCCCAAGCCGCCTGCGCTGCTCCCGTCACTGCAACCCTGCGGGCTGCTGGGGAGGCTGCTGCCCCCGGTCAGTCCCTGCCGAGGGCTTCGATCCCTGGGCAGGGTGAAAGGGCGTCCTCCTCCTCCTCCTCGCACCACTCCCAGCTTCCCAGCTGCACTTTTACCCCCCGGTTTGTCCCAGGACCCCAACCTTTTCCTCCTCTGTGTTGCTGCTCTGGTCTTGAGGTCTGACGGCGGCCAGGCTGCCACAGCTCCAGCCTCAGCCGCGTTCCTTTAAGGAGGCCCCGCGATGGGGGTGAGGGATAAAGCCCTGCCTGGCAGCCCCGGCCAGGTCCGTTGCACCACCGTTGCTGTGCCCCGGGCCCGGCGGAACCCGGACTGTTTTCTCTGGCACCAGACGCCAACGTGCTCCTCGGGATAAACACGAAGCAAGCAGGAATGTTTTTGACTTCAGGAGCCAAGAAGCCACAGCCTCTCCCTGCGGCCGCCGTCACACGCCCTGCGCCTGCCACGCCGAGCTATTTGTAAGAGAGAATGCCTGTGGCATTCGGCGTCCGTCCGCCCGTCTGCGCCTCGTGGCTACGGCCCTCCAAACGCAGGCAGCTTAGCCAGCTGCCAAAAATGTTAAATTCTTCTCTTTGGAATCTCTGGGCCTTGTTTTCCCGGGCAGCAGCTCAGGCCTGGCACGGAACCACCTTTTAGTTCCTGCCCTGCGACTCCGTTGCACCGCGGACGCGTCCGAGTCCCGCGTGGTGCCACTTGGACCTTCTGCGTGTTAAAAAAATAAACACTTGTACCTCTTGCCAGTGTGTCACCGAGCAGAAACGGAACCAAATCCCGGCGAAGGGCTGTTGCCCATCCCCGCGATGACACCGTCTACACCCGACAACACAACCTTCGTTACTTAAACCGACCAAGGGCACCAGCCGCTCGCAGAATCATAAAATCGCAGAACCACAGGGCGGTTTGGGTGGGGAGGGACCTTACAGCCCCCCCAGTGCCACCCCCTGCCATGGGCAGGGACACCTTCCATAGCCCAGGGTGCTCCCAGCCTCATCCAGCCTGGCCTTGGACACTCCCAGGGATGGGGCACCCACAGCTTCTCTGGGAACCTGTCCCAGTGCCCCCCACCCTCTGCGGGAGGATTTACCTTGGAGCTCTGCAGAGCAGCAGGAGACGGGAGGGAGGCGTTTACCGATGGGGTAGAATAAGGACACGGCGTCGCGGCCCTTCCCAGCCGTTTCTGACACAGCGACGCCAGAGGCAGAGCTGGCGGGCACTTCTGAAGGCAGCCGTTTGGCCGCCGCCACGCCTGGGTTTGCTCCTCGCCACACCGCCGGCCGGTGCGCTGTCGCAGGAGGCTCTGGTCAGAGCTGCCGCGCACCCCGCGCCGTCCCGGCGGGGACAGCGTCCCTCAGGAGCGGGGGTGGGACGCAGCCACCAGCGGGCTCGCGGGCGCGTCGCTGTGGCCTCTGCGAGGCTCAGCGCGGTTTTTCACAAGCGATGGGTTTTCTGACAGGACGCCGCCGTTTATTTTACGTGGGATTTAAAAGGCCCGAGACCTCCTTCTCCCACAGACACGCTGCTGAAGGTTTAAGGCCGCGCCACCACCACCATTTTGCCACTTTCTGAGGTGTTACAATTACTCATGGCAAAGTTCCAACTGTCAGCAGCACCGCCGCCCCTCCCCTGTACACCCCAAACCGAACAGAATTCCCTGGAGAACGGCCCACTGCATGCAGGATACGTAACTACAACATCAGCCCCGCGTCCCCAGCAGTGCCCCCTTCCAGCGCGAGCCGTCCTAGGCCCAAGGAGTCAAGTGTTTACTGTGCTGGGGGCTGGACGGCAGCCGGCGCGCTGGGCGGGCTCCCTCCAGGCGTGTCGGGGTTGCTCACACGCGTGAGCGCAGCCGCTCTGGGAAGGAACGTTCCGGGTAGCACCGGCAGGACCAGCCGTACGGGCCAGGCTGCGCCGGGCCGCTCAGTCTGCAGCCGAACCAGGAACGTCGCACAGGACCGAGACCCCCAGAGCGCTCGCTCCCGAGCTACGGGCCACGTGCAGCGTCACCGGGCGCCAGCCGACACCAGGTCAGGGCTTGCTCCGTCGCCTTCAGCGCGTCGCGACGCGAGGAACGCTCTGGCAGTTGCCAACGAGACCGGGAGCCGACCGGTAACGTCTCCCCGGGCACGACGAGCAGGATGCAGGGCTGTGCTGCCCCCCAGCCTGGGCAGCGAGACAGCATGGCCACCTGTGCCGCCCCCCAGCCTGGGCAGCGAGACAGCACGGCCGCCCGTGCCCCCGTGCAGCCCCCCAGCCTGGGCAGCGAGACAGCACGGCCGCCTGTGCCGCCCCCCAGCCTGGGCAGCGAGACAGCACGGCCGCCCGTGCCACCCCCCCAGCCTGGGCAGCGAGACAGCACGGCCGCCTGTGCCCCCGCGCCGCCCCCCAGCCTGGGCAGCGAGACAGCACGGCCGCCCGCGCCCCCCGCGCCGCCCCCGACGCAGGAGTGGCATGAACACGCTGGTACCCAGGCGGGCGCAGCCAACGCAGCAGCAGCCTCAGAGGACGCGCTGCTGCTCCACAGAGCCACCGGTCGTTAACGCCGGCGCAACGCCCGAACGACTGCGGTGTGGCACGAAGCAAACCAGAGGTCAGAGGTCAGAGCCAGCGTCCAGGTCCAGGCTCCCGTGGGGCCGAGGGGAGCGAAGCCGTGGCTCAGATCCCAGCAGGGACAGAGCAGCACCGCGGGAGCAGCCGGTAACGCTAAAACGTTGCGCTGGAGGCGAGTCCTCCCTCCTTCGGCCACGCTCCTCGTGCGAGCGCTCACCGGGCCTACGGGAAACCGTTCGTACGTAGGGGTCAGGATTAGCAACCAGCCCGGGGTGGGAGTTCCTCAGTCCCGGGAGGTGCTCGCCGTGGTTTTAAGTGAACTGTCACTGGGATTGCACTCAGCAGACCGCTACAGGTGTCGCTCTCCTGTCACTCCTCCTTTTCCGTGCAGTCCCGTTCCGAAGCTCGGTAGGACCAGCACGAGAAGGGCCAGAGGAGACGGCTCTGCTGGTCCCTCGGCTTGGCTAACGCTCTTCAGAGCAGCGGCCTCTCCTCAAGGTCACGTCATCTAGTCCAATGTCCCCGGGTCTTCCTTGCCCTTTCTCCCCTCTGAAAACAACCTGGGAAGAGAAACAGATGGACGGGAGTGCAAAAGCGCAGCAAAACGGAAGCCGCATTGGTCGAGCGGGGGCGCAGCGGTGCGGGAGGAGACGCACGAGAACGCTCGGGCAATCACAGAGGACCCACGACAGCCTCCTGATGCCGCTCAGGATTATGGTTTCCCAGTTCCGGTCCCCTCCCTTCTCCCCTTTGCAGGATCCCCGCGAACACCCAGGGCTCAGGGCAGAGTTGCTGAGGTGAGACACTTCAGCAACTCAGTCTCGGTGCTCTCGGCGTATCACCCCTGCACGGCAAACACGTGAAGTCCTCCAGCGAGGCCAGAGGAGGCCACGGGGATGCTGCGGGGGCTGGAGCCCCTCTGCCCTGGGGACAGGCTGGGGGAGTTGGGGGGTTCAGCCTGGAGAAGGGAAGGCTGCGGGGAGACCTTAGAGCCCCTGCCAGTGCCGAGGGGGTACAAGGGAGCTGGGGGGGCTTTTCCAAGGGCAGGGAGTGACAGGACAAGGGGTGACGGGTTTGAACGGAAAGAGGGAGACTGAGATGGGCCATCAGGAAGGAATTCTTCCCAGAGAGGGTGGGGAGGCCCTGGGACAGGTTCCCAGAGAAGCTGTGGGTGCCCCATCCCTGGCAGTGCCCAAGGCCAGGCTGGATGAGGCTGGGAGCACCCTGGGCTATGGAAGGTGTCCCTGCCCATGGCAGGGGGTGGCACTGGGGGGCTGTAAGGTCCCTTCCCACCCAAACCGCTCTGGGATCCTATGAAACCATGTGAGATTGCACATGTAACCTCCCTGAATTACCAAAAATAACTTATTTTGGGTATCTTTGCCCTGGTGTAGCCAGTTATCAATCCACAGGGGACGATTCTTCCTATTCCACGGCACTCTCGTTTGAAGCACTGTTCATGAGGAATCTTGACGGAGGCTTTTGGAATCCTGGGTACAGCATCCCACTGACCGTTAGACTGCTCTTTCCCACACAGTGATTCCCTGCAAACAGGCCCCAGGAGGCAGCTCCGGCTGTTTGGTTGTTTGCCCTGTGTCTGTGGCGTTTTTTTTTGCAAAAAACCCTATTTTGACAAATCGTGCAGTGACTCTTTTATCCGTAATTGCCACTTCCATTGGCAGGGATCAGAGGAGAACGGGCTGAAATGGGACCCTGAAGCCGAGCAGCGCGGTGCTGCACCATCCAAGTCCCGAAAGGCAGCACCGGCGTCGGTACTTACGCTCTGGATGCCTCGTCCTCGTAAAGTGATGTGGGTCTGTCTCCAGCCGTGGCCGCCGTTTCTGCCCCAGAGAGCCGGTCCGTGAGCACCGCTTTTCCTCACGAACACCTGGAGGGCGGCGCCACGCTGCCCCTGCACCTTATGCCTGAAGGAGAGGCACAGGTCGCCGTGCGGCGCCACGTGGGCCAGGGGCAGAACGAGGTGCGCTGCGCGGCCTCCTTCGCCTCTGGGGTCGGAGATGGTAAGATACTGGCCCCCTGCAAAAGGAAAAGCGGGTGGGGTTGGGGTTTTACTGTCCAGCTGCACAAGAGGCACTAACAGAATAAACAAGGGCGGCACAAGGGCCCCCGGGTCCGAGGGTGTTGGAGCTGCTGGATCCTGAACCAGAGCGGAAGCGTCCGCCTCCCGCAGGGAAAGGCTTCCAGCGCTGGTCTCCTGTTTCCACTAGGACCAGGTTCGGCCGCACCCGTCTCATTTCTTATGTACAAAGCCGCTAACGCCTCTCCTGAGAATGGGAATTCCATGCCTTCCTTCCCTGCCGACAGCCCCCTGCCGAGGGCCTGCTCTGAAGCCCCCCAGCGCTGCTGTGGGCAGTTCCGCACCGCGTGCGGGCCGTCGGACAGGCGGCGAGCAGGCCGGCAGGACCGCGAGCTGTCACCCTCCGCCGGCCCGTTCCGTTCGTCGGGGAGCCGCGGCGGTCTCTGAAGAAGTCAGGGCCCACGCGGGCTGGTTGGTTAACCCCAGCGCACGCTCCCAAGCTGGACGAGGTGCAGAAAGCAGCCAGCAGCGGTTTCCGCAGGGCGCGACACCTGGCAGGCTCCCTGACGTCTTCGCTCAGACACCCCCCCCTAATCCAAGCCCTGCTCCCGCCTCTGACTGTGTGGGCAGCAAAGGCGCCTTCCCAAAACCACCCGGAAACCGCCGAACTGTAACAAGATACCCCCGAAGGCACCTACTTCCATAAAACTACAATAAATGGGACGTGACCTCTTGGAGAACCCCCACCTGTGCGTGTTCTGCGTGCCTGTCACCAACACGCCAGCTGGCCGGTAACTTCCAAATGCCAACTGACCACAGGGAGGGGGGTTCACTTCAAAAAACCCCAAATTCAAAACCAAGTTCCCTCACTCTGAACGTGGGAATACGTGGTTCTGAGAGCAGGATTCTACCTCACTTTGTTGTCGAAGGAGGGCGGGGGAAGGCGGCCCGTAGCTCCTTAGCGGAACGCGATGCTGCGGCACCAACGGCGGGGTGGCGACAGCGCTGACGCGCAGCCTCCAATTACAGAGACACCCGGCTTCCGCTCACTCCACGGCCCTGCCACTACCCGACCAGAGCGTTCTCTCTGGGAAGCTTCCCTCTGCGAGCCCGTCCCGCAGAAGCTGCGGGGTTTAACGACCCCGTTCCAGGGCTCGGCCCACGCTTCAAAGGAGCGCCAGGCTCGTCTCCCGTCCGCTACCTCCGCGGAGTGGAAGCGCTCGGCTTCGTTCAACCTCACACAGACAGCGTTACGCCGCTGCCTGGGGCCCCACGGCTGCGCCTGGGCACGGCGTGGGAGCCGTCTGCCCGAGGATGTGCTGCAGTTCTCTGGTTTGGGGTTTCTGGGGGTTGTTAAAGGAATGCTTTTGCACCAGGTCACTAACTGCTAACGTCAGAGGTTAACAACGGTTTGCTGCGGGTGCAGTTACAGCCCCCCCCAAGTACGGCCCTGACCCATCACCTCCATCCTTCAGGCAGTTACAGTGACGCAGTCCCAGCGGTAGGAGACAGCTGGAGGGAAGCACAAAGCCCCCGCAGGAAAATGTCCCCCCATATCCACGTTTCTGCATCAAGACAAGCTCATGAGGCTTCAGCCCGGCACCTTCCGGGACGCGGAGTCTGATAAGCCATGGAATAGCCAGCTCTGACAGGCGAACGCAAACACGGGGAACAAGCTGGGACAATAAATCCTCGCGGCCAGGTATTCCAGCAGGGACGGGGTGGCTTCGAGGGACTGTTTCGACATGTTACGTCAACAGCGGCAGCACACTCACAGGAAACAAAAGGCTGAGGTTGTCCCTGACTGGGGAGCAACAGGAGGAAAAAACCAGTCTAAAAAACCCCAAAGATGGTTAAAAATCACGGCACTCAGGGTGTATTTACAACCACTTCTGAGTACAGGTGGTGACTGTGCTTTGGGCGGCCGCAGGAACAAATGGTTTTCAATCCGTGTCTCAGGGAGAGGTTGGAGAGTGGCGTTGCCCAGCGCCGGCCTGCGGGCAGGAGGCAGCTGCCTGTCCTCGCCTGCGGGAGGGAGGCGGGCGCGCTGCTCGCCCACCGCTCCTGACACCGCAACCGAACACCAGGAGCGGCTCTTGGTGCCCTCACCCTCCCTTCGCCTGCACCGTTCACCCCCCGAGCACGCTTCCCTCTGCAGCGGGCCGTCCCCAGAGCGCGGTCCCGTCGCTGGGGGAGCCAGGGGCGCATGCCCAATCCCCGGGTGCGTGTCTGGTGCCCGGCGTGGGGCCAGTGCTGCTGGGGAAGCGCGGGCAGGCGAGGACAGCCACCCTGCGGTGCCACACACGACCAAGCGCCAGCCTCGCCGCTGGGACGGCACCCGCAGCGGTGGGTGAGGGAAAGGTCCCCGCTTCGGCTCACCCCTCGCCAGGGTTCCACCCTGCAAGGACCCACTGCACCCCTCCCCGTAACACGCATCGAAGGGCACCCTTTGCCACCCCAAACTCACCCGTTTTCCTCCCAGGCACCCAACACCTTCCCCACCCCGGGTTGCTGTAACAGAGCAGAAGGCACCAAGTGGGAGGCCAGAGGAAACAGGGATGCGGCAGCTGTGCCACACAGCGCCGCCGGCCAGCACCTTCTGTCCTGCTGGCAGCAGGCCGGGCTTCCCCACCAACACGTCTTCTTTAGGCCACGTTCCTGTTCGTTCTCCTTCTTTTAAGGCAGGTAAACTCTTCCTGGCTGCATTCCCCGCTCCTTCGGATACATTCCTGTGGTGAAGCCACCAGTTGGGGTAAAAGTGCAAATTCTCGACGGCGGATTTTGATTTTTATACGCAGAAGAGGTTTAGGTGTGAACTAGATCCCGGCACTCACGGGGAGAGAAGGCGTGTAAATACGTCACCGTGTGAGGAGCGTCACCAACCTCACGCCTGGGTGGCTCCGGGACGGGATGGCGCAGGGTAACTCACCTGACACGTCTCTCACCGGTTCCCAGTGCAAGTCGTCGTCGTTCTCCCTGGTCCACCCGCACAGTCCGCTGTCAAAATCACAGCTGTGCACCAGCACGCCTGGGCAGGGCAGAGCAGAGGGTCAAAACCAGCCCCAAAAAGGCCATCTGGACGGTTTGGGCTGGGGAGCTACAGCGGTTGCCCTCGTAGCTGACCTAGCAAGTAATCACGGAACTTCACTTTCACTAGAAAAAGCACCCACAGAAGCACAGGAGCACTGAAAAGGATGCTGTGGTACTGTCAACCATTCACGCTATCTCCGCACTACATCTGTTCCGACACAAAGCCATAAAGGTTCGCTGAGGGCGTGGGGGTTATTTTTTACAAAGCACAGTTTAAACAAGGGGTGGGAGTCCTATAACGTGTGTGAAAGCCCAAGGAATCTCAAACGCTCCTGAACGGGAGGCGTGATCCTCACCTGGGTCGTCGTTGGCTTCGAACTCGTCGGCGGTAATCCCCCTTTCGATCTCCAGGATCTCAAACAGGTTGTTGCTCACTCCAGGCTGGCGTGGAACTGTGAGGAAAGCAGACTGTCAGAAACGAAGGCGCGAGGGGGTTAGGAACCTTACCCCTGATCAAGCGCCGGAGAGCGGCTCTGGGCACGGTGCTTCTCTTGGGGAGTTCAAGGTATTTTAACGATACGGGACGTAAAGCTCCATCACCAGGTGCCTGTGTGATCTGTGATCCACGCTGTAGCGCTGCAAAGGTGATTCCAGCCCGCTGAAGGCCCTTCCAGTGGAAGCTCCTTTGAACCAGGGAAAAGAGGAAGGAAGCTTTAACCCTGAAGCTCCCTGTTCCCCTCCACGCACACGCTAACGACAGCGGTTCCTCGGTAAAATAAAGCCCTGGCTCAGCGCTTCTGATCCGTTCACCTGCCACAGATGCTCGTGGAGAACCTGGACAGGAGGCAGCAGGACCTGGAAGAGGCCCCGCGGGCCCCCGCCCTTCCTAACAGAGCTGCCTCTGCCCATCAGAAGGGAGTACAGCTCCCTGACCCGTCGTCAGGGTCCTACGGGGCGGCAGGCAGGGGCTCTGGTGGAAGCTGGAATTTAAGGGGAATTACACCTCTTGCTCTCCACCCCAGCCTGGCCCGCGGCGGCTGTTCCCAGCCCTCGGCCACCAGACACGCAGCGGGCAGGACAACCTGTAATCCGAGAGGCTTCGTGGGAACGAGGGCTGCCAGGGCCGGGCGGATGCAGAGACGTCGCTCCCTGCTGAAGACGCTGTGCCCGTCCGCGTAGGTCTCCAGAAGTGCCACGGCGGTGTCGGGCCTGAGGGACAGCGTCGGCTAGGGATGGAGAGGCTGCGCGGAGAGAGCGCCCCAGGAAATCCCCCTGAAAGGGGTGGGTCCGGTGCATCGCTCACAGCGGCGCTGACGTGTTTCAGGCACGTCCTGCGATGTTCCAGGCACCTCTGGCACCTACGGTGCTCATCAGGGCCTTGTCCATTAAGAACGACATCTTCCATGGCACGTTTTCCATCTGCAGTGCTAAAGTAAAAGTGTTCTAATGCCTCCCGGGGCTCCTTAGGGCAGCGAGGACAGGAATTGAGGTGATTCAACATTCTGAACTGGAATACGAGGCTGTGGTTCTCAGGAAATCCACGGTAAGCGGCGCTGGGACAACACGTGAACAGCCAAAGCCAGAAGCCGGAGCAGGAGAAGGAGGAACACGGGCGAAGCCGCGTCCTGCCTCGGGGAATCAGGGCAAAACCAGCAGCCTGATAAAAGCTCGGCCCAACGCCGATGTTTTACCAGTCCTGTTGGGGCTACGGATCTGGGATGGGAATCTTGCAGCATTACAGTAAGTAAATTAAAAGCTCGAGGTCTGCAGGGAACTGATGAACCCTTAGCAATACAGGCGCTTTGTGGATCACTGCGGCCCCTTTCTCTTCAATCCTCTGCAGACGGTGGGTCCTGCCCCCCGCAGCCTGGGACGGTAACGGCCATGCAGCCCCAGGGACTTCTGGCTGGCGGGGGTGGCGACGCCTGCTCGTCGTCAGGGCTATATTGTCAGCAGTAACACTGCTGCCGCTGTGTTCCATCTCTGGTTTTGCTTACGTGACTAGAACTCTGAGGTTTGCCACGAGAGCAGCCTGACCGCTGCGCACAGCCCACGCCGCCGAGGCCCTGCAAAACGTTTACGCCTTTCCCTGACGTGGCTTTACATCCCCACGGCCCGGGGCTGCAGAGAGGCCGTCCTGCGGGAGCAGCGGGAGGACCCCATCCTGCAAGGAACCTCTCGGTGCCGTCACCCTCCGGGGTGCCCACGTCCTCCTCCCATCTACGGTCACACTCTGCCCCTCCACGTCCTCCTGTTCTTCCCCTGGGCCTCAGTTCCATTCTTCCTCAGGGACCAAAGGCTCGGACCGGACGCGCAGGTGCTCACAGGGCTCAGCCGGCAGAGCGCCCCGAGGAGCGCCACTGCCGTGCGCTGGATCTGGAGGTCATGCTCTCGCGACACGTGCTTGCCCTGCGGATCCCCTCCCCAGTCCCCCCAGCGCTCGTCTCTGGGACAATACGGCAGGAAACATGAGGAATTCATTCCCAAACTCCTTCCGCTGGCTGACACACCACCTGGTCTCACGCGTGGTTGTTGGATACAGACCTGCGTTACGCCTGTGCACGCACACGAGCCCCCTCCGAACCAAAGGTGCCGTGTTTACCTGCAGCGAAAGCTCCACAACACCCAGATCCCTTCACACCTTCGGGCAAGGGCCTGTCCCCACGCTGCTGTGAGGGACCTGCGGAGGAAGGTGCCGCGGAGCTCGAACCCAGCCGCTTCAGCGCTCAGAGCTAACGGGGGAACGCGCCCTCGGAAACCAGAGTTACCCTAAGGGCTGCGGGATGCTCCACACGCCGTCGCCACGATGCCCAAAACGCTGAGTGGGGATCGTGGAGAAAGTGCTTGGCGCCGTTATTCCTGCGAGCGCCCCGAGCCTCGATGTGGACTTCAGGCAGCGCTCTGCACTTCAGTGCTTTGATAAAGCTGCTTAAGTATAAACTTGGCCGCTGCTTCTCGGAGAGTTTTATAAGGTCCGCGTGAGCCGACACATCAACAACCCCGTCCTGCGTTCAGGGGCGACGTGCTGCACAGACGCGGGAACGGGACGCACCCCCCAGTTTAACGACTGCCCAAGGCCGATGAGCTTCAGCTTCTCAACCCGTGGGGAAAACAGCAGGAGGTTGAAACGTGCTCGCCAACGGCTGCGTGCGAGACGGCGTGTACGCACGTCAGGTTGTAGTTACCGAACAACCCTGGTTTGGTGTGAAAACCAAACCATGGAGCGTGGCCTCAGCAGCGACCGTTCCCGCCAGCGCTCTGCCTTGCAACAGGCCGTGCTCCTGCGCAATCCCGCCCCCCAGGCCCGGCCAAGCTTCCCCTCGAACAACAACAAGGGACTGACCAGTTACAACCGAGAGTTGTTAAACTGCACTTCCAGACACCCCCACGACGGGATCTCGGGCAGAACTAGCAGAGAACATCCGAAAGGAAGGGTGCCCTGGGGTCAGTCAGACCGTGAACAGCACTACGTCCTGGCTGCCCCCAGGGAAGGCTCGATACACGCTGGAGAAGCACACGCCCTCCTTTCACCTGGCTCCCCGTGGCATCCGGGGCATCCTGCCTCAAACTCCACGGGCTCAACCCCGCAGCGGGAACATTTCAGGAAGGGCGTTCCCAGACCGTCGCACCCTCCCCAGAACCATGAGGGGGGAGACGGTAACGTGCCACCGCTCTGCAGTTCCGTCTGCCCCTCTCGGGCAGTTCCACGGCTCCTTAGCTTTGCCCTAAATCAATATCTCTATTTCCAGATGTTCTGAAACACAGCTGCCCCCTCTTCCACGAGCAGCGGCCGAGGAGGCGCAGAGCGCCGAGTTCCAGGGACACACAGCGAAAGCCAGGTCTGTGGAAGCGGGCGGGGGTCTGGGGGGGAAAGGAGCTGGAAGGCTGATGCGGGGTGTGATCTGTGAGCCTCCTAGATCGTACGATTTAGCTCCAAACAGGAACAAAGCGCCTCTCTGGAATGCTTAAAGGTTACGACAAACACATTTTAACAGGTGCCAGAACAGTGAAACAAATGAAATGCTACTGTCAACTGATGCCACTGTAATGATTCCGGGCAATAAAACCCCCACATCCTTCCCTTTTAGCAATTCCCTCTTTTCCAGCAGCCTCAAGGGTCACATACCTGCATTTACTGCACTAAGAACCTTCCAGTCATCGAACGGGGGAGCGGGAAGAATCCAGTGCTAATCAAATATTTAATTGTTTTAATAGCTTTTATGAGAAAAGTCTCCTAATTCCAGTACTTCCAGCTCCACTACGGGCTAAGAAGGAAAACTGCTGCACTACCTTTTCATGCAGGTAAGGGTTTTGTTCTTGCCCTGCTTATGCTTGTAACGCTCACCACCCGGATCCTGATGGCAGCAGAAAGGCAGAGGCCTACTGCGCAGCACTTTTGCTCGTTAGAGACCTGATCCCCCCGAGGGACCAGGAAAGACCCCCCTGCACTGCACTGCAGCTTGTCTGAGTCCGGAAGGAGTTCAGCGTTCAGCCATCGCACTCCTCCCTCACTGCCATGCCCCCCACATCCATATCAGGAGAAGATTATCCTCGGTGCCAGAACCCACTGTCTGCAGCTGGGCCAGCGGTTCCAAGGCCAAGTGTAGGAATTCCATTTCGGACGGAAAAGCAGCTCCCCGAGGCCACTGTGGGCGTTCTCGGGGAAGCAGTCAGGCAGCTGAAGAAACGCCACAACCCGACGCCTTTCAAAAGTCCCCAAACCCGCTTATCAGCAGCGCCACCCGTGCTCCCCGTCACCGCCGGACGGGCCGGCTTCGCCCGAGATCACGCTCGCTGCAGGATTTGCGGAGCTTGAGGCAGGATGTCCCGGACACCGCGGGTACCAGGTTAAAGGAGGAAGCGTACTTCTCACCACTGCCCACCTGATTCCCTCCTCTTCTGGCCCCTTTGAAAGCGAGAAAAGAAAGATCAGAGAGAGAAAAGAGACCGAAGAGCAGAAAAGCCACTGGCTTCGGTAAGGATCCCACTGCTGGCGCCGTGCGCGTTCCTACCCCTGGAGCAGGGCGGAGTGCGCCTTCAGCCACACACGTACATCAAGGATGCATTTAGCCGGGGATAGAAGAGAACCTATGGGATTAGAGACCATCCACTGGCCTGATCTGAGGAGCCACCTGTCCCCGTGCACCTACCGCAGCCAGTGACAGCTGCTGGCGCTCGGCCTGTTGGAATCCTGCGGTGTCAGAGGCCCTCCAAGCTGGGAATGTGTATCACAGGCCTCCCGGGGGGCAGCTGACCTCCACAAACGGTCTGTGAGCACTTGGCAAGGATCATTGTGTCCTGTGTTTGTTGTAGGTACCACACGGTCAGAAACAAACTGGAAATGCTTTTGCTTCCCTGCTTTCCAAGCCCCGCTGCCTGAAGCACACGTCCTGAAAGCACTACCTTCAAAACATACCCTCTAGGGAAAGCACAGAAAGACTGATTGTAAATAAGAGGCCTTATACAGACTATTGTTATGGCTTCATGAAAACAGCCGAAAACTACCCCTCTGCTTTAGAATGCCAGGGAGCACTGGCAACACGAGACACCAGGGAAGCACACTGCCAGGGTCTAGGATAATCCCCCCAGAACCCTGTATCTTTAACTACTGGTTCCCATCATAGCCAGTCTGGGGAGTCTTTACGGTATCCCCTTCTAGAATTCTACCTCCACACGGGTTTATATTTTTAACTGAATACAGATCGTTTATAAAATAACCCTGAGAAAGGCAAAAGCACACCCCCTGAGCAGTACCAGGATTTATCTTCCCGAATTCTAAGTCAGCTTTTGTCTCCATTTTAAATCTATCAAACTCTCTACAGCAGATAAAAACGTCCCCAGGGAAAACAAACGGGTTTTTACGAGGAACACAGTATTTCGCTGCGCAGTGACCCCAGAGAACACGGCGAGAAGTTACCACGCAGACGTTGCTGCGGGAGTCTTCACCGCCTTCAGCCTCCCACCTGTTGGTCCGTCCCGTCAGCCTCGCCGCTGCTTTTACGCAATTCTCCCGTTGCTTAGTCGTGAACAGCCAAGACCGTTTGAAGTCATACAACGCAGGTGACAGAGCTGTCTGGCGGTGTCTGCCGAGCTGCTCTTGCAGCTACGGAAACACGCCGAGGGACTGTCTGCTCCCTGCATCTGAACCCACCGCCTGTTCCCGAGTTCTGCCGCACCGCGACACCTCGACAGAACGCCTTTCCTTCCTCGGAACGCGCAGTCAGGTCAAGCTCTGACGCAGGGCGACGCGCTCCCAAGTCATTTCAGGAAGAAAAACCCAGTGAAAATGTCGGTTGCGTTGGTTCAGAGCTCCCTCGCCACGCTCGTTAGGTGATAAAATCAACCATTTCCGCGGCTTTACCACAGGACCGTTTTCAGATTCATGCCTTTGTTCTTGTTACCAAGTGTTCCCCAAAATCCCAGCAGCACAGCGCACGCTTTCACCTCGCCGCCTCTACAGCTCTGACAAACTGCAAAATTACTTACTGAACACGTCTCCTCGGGGTTTCTGAGGCTCTAGCTGGATCCTGTTGTCATCTGTAATTCCTTGGGACGATGTAGTTTCAACAGGAACATGTGAAGGCTCTTCAGTTGTTACCAGAGGAGGCCTTTGTGGGGGTAGTGTAGGCCTGAGCGTTGTAGGCTGAGGTGGCGTGGGAGGTGGAGGCCTTGTCGCTGGCTTCGTTACGGGCCTTGTTGTCACCGGCACATACCTCGTGGTTGGCTTTGGTGTCAGTCGAGCCGTTGGCCTGGGTGTAGCTCGAGCCGTTGGCCTGGGCGTAGGACGAGCCGTTGGCCTGGGCGTAGGACGAGCCGTTGGCCTGGGCGTAGGTTGAGTTGTTGGCCTGGGCATAGGACGAGCCGTTGGCCTGGTCACCGGCCTTTCTGTAACAACAGCAGGAAGATATGGAGGTCGGAGGGGTTGCCTTGTGCCTCCAACATCAGGAATCCTATTGGTTATAGCACTGCCTCCTGCCGGGAGCGTGCTGCTGCCCTTGAACATGGGATATGGACCAGGTGGGTCAATCACAACATTAGGAATAACTGCACAGAGAAACAGAACGGGACCAAAACGGACAGCCGAGTCTCTCGCTCCCGAAACTTAACACTGTATTTCATTAGGATGCAGAGACTTTGCAGAAATAATTTCTCCTCTTCTGAATGCTTCCACTAATTGGAAACATACCTGAGCATCAGCACGGCTGAATTCTCCCACCCCCACAGACAGTACTCGTTACAGCAGCTTAGAGCTGACTTAGAAGGACTGAAGGCCAAGAGCCCTCCAGCCCCACCTCCTGCCAAGCACCAGCCCGCGCTCAGCGCTGGCAGCACCCACCCACAAGCACCGTCAGTAAAACGGCCCCGAGAGGGAGGTGTGTTAAGCAGCCCTCCAACCCGGACAGGTTGCACGCGGGAGCGGAGGCAAGTCTGGCCAGACTCCAGCGTCACAACCATTCTGGTCACGGCTGGGTAGGTAACTTCTTAAGCCAAAGTTTACCTTTGCTAAACACCGGGAAACGAAGCAAATGGCATTTTTCAGCCTCCACAAAAAGGAGGTGGTGAACTGAGCCCCGCCTGCACCCCAGCAACGGCGCCTACGGTGCCACCTCCCCCGGCACTTCAGGAAGGACAACGGATTTGAGCTTGGTTTCACACGGGGAGCTTCTGCAGACAGCAAACCCAAGGAGGCCTGTTTCGTTGTTTGTAACTTTCTACTTGTTAATCAGGCTTTTACATCTCACTGGAGACCCAAAAGCCCCAGTAAGAACTCCAGTCGCGTGTTCTGTGTCCCAGTGTTTCAAGCATAACGCACAGTGAAAATGCAGAACTGCTGTTTGTCAACCAGTGAATTGTTCGATGACAGCAGCGAAAAAGGCGCTCTCTGGGCACCTCTTTGTTACTATCCTTTGGAGTACCCTGTCTTTTTTAACATTATGGTGCATTAAAACATAAAATGCACCTCAGGACCACATCCCTGTAACACATGGGCCTGTGTCCACGTATAACTGCAAGCACTCAGGGTGCGAGGCATCACCTTGGCCAGAGCACGTTGCCAGGACAGCCCCAGCCAAAGGCACCAAGTCTCTAAGAGATGGGTGAGTCCCCAAAGACCAGAACCCGTGAACAAAGACAGGGGCCTGGACACGATCCAGATGTCGCAGAGCTGCCCAGCACCCAGGGATGGCAAATGTGGGGGAGCTCCAACGGCCCATTCTGTACAACGGGCGATAGCTGCTTCTCCCAAGAGAAAGACGAGGAAGGGAATTCTCCAACAGGGAATTCTCGATAAATCCTCCCTCTGGGCTCTGCTCACAGCTGGGGCGAGCTGCTGCAATGGGCCTGGTGCAGCGTGTACGTAACAACAAGGTGTGAGCAACGTGGACCGGTGGACCAGTCCCACCCAGCTTACTCCGCTGTTGTCAGCCTGGAGCAATCTCTCCAATCAGCCGTGGACAGGGAGAGGTGAATTTCTGCCTAATTATGAAAGTGTCTCGGGGAAAGGTATTTTTACCAAGGCATGCTAAGGCTCGGAAAACTCTGACTACATTCCCTGGCTGCTTACTAAGTATTAAAAATAGCTAAAGGGAGCCGGACAGTGCTGTATCTCACAATTTACAACGTGGGAGACATTTACTTTCAGAATTCCTTTTTTGAAAGGAGCATTACGTACGGATGCAGTTCGTTCCGTTGTCTCTGTACCCTTCTTTACACCTGCATTTGTAGGATCCGGGTGTATTGTAGCATCGGGAGAAACTACCACACTGATGGTGGCCGAGGGAACATTCATCTACATCTGCAACGGAAGGTTGTATCAAAAAAATCATGTACGCCACTGACACTTCATTTTCCGCTTCCCCTGCGACGCAGAGCAGCGTGGTCATTAGGAAACTATTAATTTTGAAAGATTTAATAAGACTGCACTGCCAGTGGGAAAGGGCAGACAGCGTCACAAACGATGTGGTGACACAAACGTCAGGGTAAGAGGGGCTCCTGGGCAGCCTGGCACCGCGCAGCTTCCGCCGCAGCATCAGCCCCAGCGCTGTGCTGGGGGGGTGTATGTAGTGCTGTGGCTTATATACAGACACAGAACAACGCCTCGTTATCTCCACGTGATCCTTTTTTCAGTGGAAGGCTCAAAACCAGTTGAGGCCCTGGGAAACTAATGACAGGGAGACCTGGGAACCTCTTTGTTGAAGGGCATACACCAGCTGCATCCCAGCCTCGTGCGCAGACAAAGGCAGGTGAATTCCCAACCCTTTTCCCGCCCGTCTTCAGGGGAAGGAAAGCTGGGAGCCGGGGCTGGCAGGGGCCGGGGTGTGCTCCAGCCACACATCTCGCGTCTGCTACGGAGCGCTGCAGCTCGGCCTCAGCTCACGCGCTGCTCCAAGCCTACGACTGCCTGTGCTCAGTGCAGCCTGGGGGGACAAAGGCTTTGGAAAGGAATTCCTGGGGTCATCAGCTCTGCTCTCCCAGAGCTCCCACAGCAGAACCAGTTACAAGACTGGGGCCACACACTGGCTTTTCTTTTTCACAGTTTCCACAATCCACCCTTTCCTGAAACACAACCTCAACCTGCTTCGATGTTTCAGCCACCATAAGCAAACACTCCCCTGCAAACCATGAACCTCAGTTCGGAATAAGCAGCTCTAAACGCCCACGTAAGAAATAAGCCGTTATTACCATGGCACTGGTATTTGCCCCCGATGTACGTCAGATCGAAGCCTTTATGACACCTGCAAATGTAGCTTCCGAAGGTGTTGACGCAGTGCCTAAATCTTGGGCAGGTAACTCTGCCGGTGGCGCACTCATCGATATCTGTGGAAACAAAGGGACGGTAGCATTCTTAACAGCAGTCAGAACATGAGCTGGACTATCCACGTTGGTTCCCAGCTGTCCAAACTGGTTTCACAGGATGGAAAACTGAAGAGGAATAGCCAAAGTAGGTTTGATACGGTCCTTTTGGCTCGTAGCTGCTCATCCAGCAGCAGTATCCGAGCACTTCTGGCCGTGCCATCTCAGTTTGGCCACGCACCCCCAGATTTTTATGCCCCCTGTGCTGGGAGCCATTACAAACGCTGAGTCACAAGCAATGACTGGCAGAAGGAGCGCTGCTACTGGATTTGGAACGCTTGCTCTGGGCTCCTGCCAGCCAGTACCCCTGCCCTTGGAAAGGGAACATCCTCTAATTCCCTGCAGAACACACCCCAGCTTCTTCAAGGCCCCAGAACACTCATCCTTAAAAGTGCAACGGTGTTTGTCCGAAGAGCAGCTCTTCTGTTAGCTGTGTAACTTCCCTTTGTCCCACCAAGGCCTGCCTGGCTGTACAGGCAGCACCTGGATTTACGGGCAGGGAGCAAGAACAAAAACTACACCAGGAATCCTTCCTCTGAAACCTGCCTGAAATACTGTTCCTGGAGCACAGGTCGTGCGTGCACGTTCAGAGCACATCACCCTGCCGTAGGAAGTGGTCTGGGTTTCTAAAGTCTCGGGTGTCCATAAGCCGTGACCTGCCCTTTGAGCCTGTCAGGAAAAATTCCTCTCTTCCAGACGTGCTCTGAGCAACGGGAGCTCTGTGCTGGGGCGCAGCATTTCGGGGTGTCCTACCAGTTACCACAGGCCAAATGCTCTTTGAGTACCGGCTCGTGGCAATCTCCTACCTGCCCAGTGCCTGTGCTGCAGCCGCCCCCTCTTCCACAGAGAGGCTGGTCACCTAAGGGACTGGGATACAAGGCTCCCAGCTGGACCCAGAGCAGCACTTCGGCGACATCCAGGCAAGGCCAGGGCAGTGGGGAGACGGGGGATGCTCCATGTCTGATGCTCCTGTCTCCCAGAAGATGCTGTGCTCCACGCTGACGAGCCAGGCAGGCCCAGGGAGCAGCCGATGCTCACCCGGCGCTGCTCTCCCCCTGGGGAACTCTCCGAAGGGGCCAGGCTGAGACCTGAGACCAGGGTACCACTCACCCCGTAGCCCCTGGAAACGGAGCTGAAGCCTGCTGAGCGCTCCAACCCTCATTCCTCACGGAGAGAGACCTGTCACACACGGCCGCCTCCGCCGCTGGCTGCTCCCCTCGTCTGTGGGTTATCGACAGGGCACGGCTCACGCCTCTGCTCTGCAGCTCTCCCAGGCTCCTGACCTACGGGAAAGCAGGACCTGGCTCTCCACCAATTCTTTTCCCAAAAGGAGCACTTGAGACACAGCTGTTGAGTGCCAAATAACAAGGAGGGAGGGAGGGAGGGAGGGAGGGAGGGAGGGAGGGAGGGAGGGAGGGATGCCTCCTGCGAGGGGCTGAACAAGGCGGAGAGATGCCTGAGCATGGCACAGGAACTGCTGGTGGGTGAGGGAGGGCAGCTGCCTGGGCAGGGGAGATGTCACCTCAAGTTGTCCCAGCTGTGAATTCCTGGCTGGCTGGGCTCGCCCCGTAGCTCCTGCTGGCACTGTTCCTCTCTGAGGACACAAGGATTCAGCCCCGCAGCTCCCACTCTGGGTCATCACACCACTCCCAAAGAACAGGCAGGAGCACTTTGACAACGGCAGGATGAGAAGGGAGACAAGGCCGATACTGGGCACCTCTCCACATGCCTGAATCCCCCTGTAAATCTGCCTCTGGTCTGGTACTACGAATGGTTTAGGTTTTGAGTACGTTAAAGTTTTACAAATTCTGCCTTGTTCCTTGCAGTCATTTGATTTACAAGCCACAACCTTCTGCTCTTTATTAAAATACTACCTCAAGGCTGCACATTTCAGACTCTTGATTACTGAGTTAGCTTTTGGTCGGGTTTCTCTTAACCTTTAAACCACAGCTTCAGACGGGAATTCCGTACGAAAACCACGGGCCGCTGAACACGCCTCACCACGGCACGACTGTGTTCTTTAAAACCCCACGTAGCTTGTCCTGCCCTTCCCTCTGTTCATATTCATGGGTTTGCCAATTCCATAAGGCAAGAGGAGTGTGGGATGATGAGAGCACTGCGGTGGTACTGTTTATTTCTAGGCAGTTACAGAGCCGAAAGATCCAGGACTGAGCTGCTGCCGATACACTGCTGACAACCGGCACGAGAACAACGGGAGTGACAGCCTCCAGCCTGTGCTTCATGAGAGGGGGGGATGGTCACCACTGGTGGAAGGTCACTGACCATTAGCCAGCAGACGGTAGGAAGTGCTGACGAGGAGCTTCCAGCAGATCCCTGATAGCAGTGACTGGGGCTTCTTTGAAGCCCACGGACCCACACGCCACAAGGCCTGCTGCAACGTCCTGCTCCTCCCCTGCCGCACGACCGAGCACTGAACTGCTGCGAGACACTGGGAAACAGTATGATTTTTTAAGTTTACAAGCCTTATTTTCAAGTTTCTATACACCACAAACAGCTAGAAAGAATTTCTTTTACATGGGAAATAACTATTTTCAGTCCTCAAGTAATTCCAGACCTTCCGAAGCTCAAATGTGTGCGCTGCTAATTCCATTGAATGAAAATCCCAATCCAAAAAGCTGGCAACACTTTTTGATTTACTGATTTAAGAGCCATTAAGCAATTGATTAGTCAATCCATATTTTCCCTGAACACTTTGCTGCATTCATTTTCAATTTGTTGTTAGTTTATATGATTTACCTTCAGAGCCGACTGCTTTGGGGCTCTGTGCTGGTTGTCTGGAAGGAACATTTTAACAAGGGAATAACCAGCATGGGTTAAACTAAGAGCACAATAATGGCTAGAGGAATTTCCAGCTCTGCCACAAATAAGTGTCACATTCCCAGCTGTCTTTCAAACCCTCCTCAAACGTGGATTTCATGAGCTGCAGCCAACACACACTTCAATTTCCTTTCCATCACCTACACGTGTGTTGGTACTGCAGCAGCATCCAGACCCTGGCTGGAGCTGGCAACCTCCCCAACAGCAACGGGCTCGTACACGGGAGGAATGGCACCGTCATAGTCCCAAAATAGTCACAGAATCATAGAATGGTTTGGGTTGGAAGGGACCTTACAGCCCCCCAGTGCCACCCCCTGCCATGGGCAGGGACCCCTTCCATAGCCCAGGGTGCTCCCAGCCTCATCCAGCCTGGCCTTGGGCACTGCCAGGGATGGGGCACCCACAGCTTCTCTGGGCAACCTGTCCCAGTGCCCCCCACCCTCTGCGGGAAGAATTCCTTCCTGATGGCCCACCTCAATCTCCCTTTTTCCATTTAAACCCGTCACCCCTTGTCCTGTCACTACAGGCCCTTGGAAAAAGCCCCCCCAGCTTTCTTGCAGCCCCCCAGGCACTGGAAGGGGCTCTGAGGTCTCCCTGGGGCCTTCCCTTCTCCAGGCTGAACCCCCCAACTCCCCCAGCCTGGCCCCATGGCAGAGGGGCTCCAGCCCTCGGAGCATCCCCATGGCCTCCTCTGGCCTCGCTCCAACTGGTACATCAACACGCCACTTGTGCACCTCCGACCTGGAGCTGAGCCTGCTCCTCACAGGGGAAGATCCAGAATCTGTGCCTTGCTCTGCCAACAAACTCGTGGTGAGGACGGGTCAGTCACCTGGAGAACCACCTCCCCTGCGGACAAGCACGATACCCACATGGACGACTGGGGCCCACGTTCCCTCACGCTCCTTAGCGCCAGTGTCGTTACTGGTTACGGAACTGCAGCGCTGCACAGGATATAAATAATAACATCACTGGAGCACCGTATCCACCCAGGATGTGCAGCGAACGACTAATGAGATCCCATGTCACACCGCCCGTCCGACGCGAGCGGAGCGTGGCACACCCACACCGTTAACCATCAGCACCTTTTCCGTGCTCACGAACGTGGGAACACATTGCACTTTCACACAGTCTGAACCCCTGGGTTTAGTTTAACCTGGAGTTTCCGCAGTCTGGAACACAGCCAGCGGCTTCGATCCCACGCCCTGGCAACTCCCGACACAGAGCGCCTGAGCGTCGCACCTACCCCAACCCCCAGCAGCACCGCCGCCACGCCGCGCGGATGGTGCATCCTAAATACCCCAGGACTGCGTTCAGTGCAAGGATAAAGATGTTTTGGAGAAAAAACACACCACGACACCGTCAAACCGACTTTGACCACGTACCTACGCACGTCCTGCCGTCGGGCCCCAGCTGCAGTCCCGGGGAAGGGCAGCGGCAGCGTACCTCCCCCTTCAGCACATCGCAGCCGTACTGACAGTTTGCCAGCGAGCAAGAAAGGGCATCTAGGGAAAAATAATTGAACATGTTTGGATAAGACCAGGAAATGACTAGAAACTTTGGAGAATTAAGAAGCTGTACGATGGAAGGGGAAGAACGCCTGCTGAATCCAACAGCTACCCGTTCAGGCTTGAAAGAACAAATGCATAGGCAGTCATTCTTCTTCTCTCCACAAATTGCATCTCTAAAGGGAAAAACAACCCCACCAAAACCAAAACTACCCCACTGTAGCCAGCTGTGTCATGGAACGCAGCCCCCGTGGGGAATATAAAGCCCGGTATGTACCGTAAACCCGCCTGGGCAGTACTGCATTTTAAAACAGGAGCATCTCTAATTAAAGGTAATTTCTCTGCCCTTCTCTCTGTGCAGACACTCCAAGTGCCCACTTCCATGGGAGCAAGTAGGAACGTGATCTCCAGAGAGAAGACGGTACAATTCTGCGCCAGTCAAACAACCAACATCTGCAGCTTTAATGACTGCACGTTCACAGGGACGCGGTACAGAACCGCAGGTGTCCCGCTGCCACGCCAACTGCTGGCGCTCGTCCTGGGGGCCCATCAGCAGCCATTTACAGCACTGACGAACGCTTCCGGGGCGGCTCGTAACGAACCCAGTAAAATCAAAATACCGCTCTTGGTTTGCTCAGCCTAATTTCATCAGAAAAAAGCAGCTCATCTTGTGCAAACGCCTCACTTCCAGCACGGTTGATCTTTTACTCTGGGACTCATCTTCACATCACCCAAGTTTCCCAGGGGTCCCCAAGCAGGGACCTGGAGGAGCGTGGAAAGAGCAAGCAGCGAGCCTCGCCGTACTTGAGCACGTTCCGTCCGGCATCAGCACGTAGCCGTTGAGGCAGTAGCACTTGTAGCTGCCGTAGGTGTTCATACACCGGTGCTTGCACGGCCGCGGCTTTAGTCCACACTCATTTAGATCTGCAAGGAAGGGTAGGGGGAAGGGGGTGGGAAAAGAAAACATACAAAGTACATGTGAAAAAACTTCAGGATCCTGCAGAAAGAAGGAAAAATAGGGCAACCAGGTCTCTATACGCAGTCCCGGCAAGTGCCCGGAGCATCCTGCCTGAAGCACTGCTCACCCCTCCTGCCAAGGGCACGTGCTTTCTCCCGTCTCACAGATATCCCCTCGGAAACGACGGCATTCGCGTTAGATGATGTGCCAACACAAGTTCCGTTAGGGAACGCACAGGCTAAGGCTGCTCACCTCTCGCCACGGGGGTGCCATGTGCAGGACCAGGCAGAACTCCGCTGGGGGAGGAGGAGGGAGAAAGCAGATGCCACTGCTGCAATCACTATCGGTGACCTGAGAGTGACCCAGTGACCCGCTACCATGCTCCAGAGTTAGCAGCAGAGGAAGGGGGGAAAGCTGATGCTAACGTACTTCAAAGGATCTCACAGAGAAAACGTATTCCTTACCACCTAGAAACCGCTGGGAAAAGAAGTATCTGACATGGGTGACATTTGTCAAGGACTAGCCACGAAGGCTGGCCCTTCAGATTCACAAATTAAAACGGAATCCATGGCTTAAACTGAAAACATTCAGCCTGCAATTTTCATATTAGCAGACAAGGCTTCTATCAAGGAGTAAAGACGGAGCGAGCATTGCCTTCAGAATTCTCTTCCAAGAACACGTGCTGGTTTTATCTGGGCAACCCAGAATAATTTGTTGTTTGCGTACTGATGCGTAAAGAGGACAATGAAGATGGAAATAGTAAATCTACCCACACATTCAGCCAACAGCTCCGTTACCGACCCTCGCCTCTAACACTGCACAGTGCTGCCTGGAGGTCTGCCACGGGGACAGTCACCCTCACTTCCAGGAACTTTCCAAGGAGCCATCTCCGCTGCCAAGCACATTCCCGTTGAAAGTCACGCCGTAATCCCCTCAGCAGGAAGGCAAGCGTGGGCTCCTGCCGCGGGGAGCCCCTCCGTGAGCTGAGAAGGGGATGTAAGCTGTCCAGGGACCGGACGGGAGGGCTCCGAGCTGAGAGGCCAGAAGGAACGACGACACCTCCGGTTAGCACGAAGTGGGTGACCCTGACCAGCCCTCGTGTATCCCCACCTCTCTTCACCTCTATGGGGTCAAGGAAGAGCGAGCATCACCCGGGAATTCGCCGCTCCCCACAAGCCTTCCCCTAACTGATGGACACGGGCTGTTTTGCTTTCCAAGGCCTCGGGAAGAGCAGCAGGTGCAGGGATAAGTATCCTCCTGCTCCCCGCTGCTGCGAGAGGGTCGTGGTGAGGGACGGGATTCTTCCTTTCTCCCTGCAGAAGGCTGAACAAGGTGTTTCTGGGAAGCCTGAAGGGAAGCGTTTGCTCCCAGAGCGGCGAGGAAGACGAGGCAGGATTTCAGATTTCAGCTGCCAGAACAAGGGCTGGCGCCGTGCCGGACCTGACGAGCATCTCGGCAGTACTCCCGCAGATCACGGGCTGCGGGAAGCGCATCCCTTTTCAACTCTGAGTCTGTGGGAGCTCGAAGACGTGTCTGGCGTGGCTAGGAGAGCACAGCTGCTCCCAGCAGGCACCGATGGCGCGTCGCAGGAGCGTACCCCTGGGTTTGAGAGAAGCAGCCGCAGGAGAGGGGCACGTTTCCTACCGTGACAGCGGGATCCTCCGCTGGGAGTCGTGCGCAGGTCCAAGGGAAAAGCAGCAGGTGACCGTGCTGGAGGGGATGTTGCACACACGCCCCAGTTTTCCTTGCGAAACTCTTGGTGTAAAAACCTCTTTACGTGCACATGCTCACCAATACGCAGGCGAAAGCTGGTGTTTTGCAGGCAAACTTCCCTGTGCAGCCCCCAAAAAAGGCTGCTTTGCTTTGTTCTGCGTGACTTGCTACAACTGGGCCGCTCCTGCCAGACACTACAGCTGCGCTGACACATTTATTGCCCATGCAACACGTCTGGTCTGCCAAAAAGTCATTCTTACATTCAGAAACTGTTTATGAACTGAAGTCAAACTCTCAAAATTGCCCCACACTATCAACTACTCGGAGGTTCATCACGGACCATGGAAAGAGAAGTTCCACAAGCCTAAAATATCTGTATTCTTGCTCTTTTGTACCGAAAGCATCGCTTTACAAAGTAACTGCGTAACAGGGCTAAGTATAAAACACTGAACTAGACGCAGGGACAGAACGAGGGAAGATGACGCTGAAATTAAGCCGTCAGGGCGGGATTTTAACAGTGCCCGTGTTACTGCCAGTGCTCCCATCCCACGGCACTTCAGCTCCCAACTTTACATACGCCCGAAGCCTTTACCCTCCAGAACCATCTCGCACTTCTTTCCAGAGCTACAACCAAAATTCCCCAGGTGGAAATGGTAAGACTTCTCAGCTTATGAGAATTAAACATTATGAGCCTTAAACAAGCCATTCTTCCCATCGGACTCTGAATCCTACACCACCATTTGGCACCAAGTACTCGTAGCACAGCACTGAAAGCTCTGGTACTGACAGACGGACAGATAGTAGTAACCGACTGCGAATAACCCCGTATTAAAAAGTAGGGGCCTTGTGAAAGTCAAAATTGTTAACCTTGGCTGGCAGAAACCAAGGTCGCAAGGCAGCAGAAACAGGCTCTTAGCACAACTCCACCTAAACCTAGACCTTGTGTCACGCGATTTCACTTCGGCCTTTGAAGCGAGACATTGAGAGGAGTTTTAACCTCACGGAGTCAGAACGCACGCCACCGTTGAGGAACACGAGTGCTGGCAGTGCTGTGGCTGCTGGGGGGAGAGGCCAGCCTGCAAACAGGCTAGGGGTGTCAGAGCACACCGCTCAGCCCTCCGTACTGTCCCCACGTGCAACTTCCCTTCTTTCCACCGGCGCAGCCGTCGGGAAGGGCACAACAAGCCCCACGCGCTTCCCGAGGAGGCTCATCGTACAATTCCTGGCAGGTCCGGCTGGTTCTGCGCAAAGGCCTGCATGAAGATGCTGACAGCTCTCTTCATCCACCTCCGGAACACCGCGCTTCCCTAAGGAGAGTCCGGATGCACACGGACCAGGGGAGCACCGACACATTCCTGCTACGTACGTATCTGTTTGGGGGTCCCTTGTCCCTTAAGTAAGGTCTGGTTTTTCCAAGAACAGGTTCAGGCTGATGTCAGCAGTCAAATAATTGTACCTCTTGGAGAAACGCTGGTTACTCACGGATTGTGTGCTTCCAGCAACCTCTATGCAGCCATCTGGGTACAAATGGCTGTGCAACAAAAGAGGAAATAGGAAAACAACACAGGTTTCCTCTAAAAAACCCCAAAGCTAAAATGTATAAACTCAAAGGGTAATAAAAATAACGCTTTTACGTTCTTCTTAATATAATACCTCGTTGCTTTTAGTCACTTACAACCTCACACTGCCATTTAAAATACAAAGCCCAACTCTATTACAAAGCTTAACAAATCCCTGTAATTTCCTTGTGGGAATGTCCACTCCCTGCCCTGCACTTGGGACTTCCACTGTTCAGCCACCTGAATTCCCACGCTGCCTAGCGTGGGGTCCAACCAGCACCCCGACGGCCGCAGGGTGGACCCCGGCGTTCCCCACCTCCCAACAGTGCTGCAGGTAAGGGCAGGCTGACAGCCCTGGGCACTATGGGAAGCAGGTCTGTAACATCAGCCCAGGCTGCTGAGCCGCCCGGGGCCTTGGATCACGGCCGGCTGCAGCGCACACCTACCGACGGGGCGCTTATTGCGAGGAAGGTGCGACACGCTGCTGTCTGCGTTAATCAGCTGCTGCAGAAGGCTCCGGCACTCAGCCCTCTTCTGCCCATGAGCTAACCGGGATCAGGCGACGCAGAGGGCAAATACTCAACACCAGACTGGCTCACGCTTCGGAAATGGTTTCCCTGGTCTCCCAAGCAAAAAGTAACCATTGTCACCATACTGTGAACAGTAATCAGCTTGCTTCTCCAGCAATTATCCTCACGCCGCCACGTCAAGCGTGGGAGAGGAGATGTGCATCAGCCTGGAAGCGGTTTGTTCACATCACGTGGTCTGACTGATCAACACCTGCCAAACGCACAAGTTAACCACCCTCCTTTTCTTCAACTTCCAGCTTTATGTAAATCACATTTTTGCCTTTACCTAACCTGATAAACAATTCCCATCGCTCTCGCTTTACAGAGGAAGCCAGAAATAAGTAAAAAGCACGGGCCCTGCAAGGGAAGCAACAAAAGCAAGTTTCAGCCATGGGTGTAGCGGAGGGTCGAGCCTGTTCAGAACACGGGCGCACACCGCCAAGGACACAACCAGCTATCTGCATGCTAATGGCACTGCGGGTTCGGCAGCCTCCAGCCCCTCTGCAAGGAACGGCATCACCGTTGAAGCCGTGCAGGTAGAAGGAGCACGCCTCCTGAAATACCGGACCAGCTCAGCCCTTGATGCTAGATTTCTTGCGTGACGAGCCAGGGGGTGGAACAGAAGCGCTCCACTGCTCTGACCAGGTGGACCTGTATACAGCTGCTCAGCTTCAGGGGATTAGGAGAAGGCAGAAGAAAAATGAAATTACCAGGTCTTTGTAACACGCATCACTCCATTATTTAAAGAAAAAATCTCTCTCTCTCTCTCTCACATGCTGACAAGAATTGCATCACCAAAAGAGAAAGTACCAAACTTTGCGTCACGTTCCCGGAAGAAGCAGGGTGCGAGGACAGTAAGTGACCAAAAGGCAGCCTTCCCTTCTCTGCACAAAGCCAACCTTCCCCAGCCCGAGCTTACCCCGCACGGGCTTGGGACTGCAGCAAGCAGCACACGCGTTCAACTGTTCGCGTTTGCCTGTGAACAGGGACCTGGCTGAAGAGCAGGTACCCGTTTTCTGAGGGACACGCTCTGAAAGAGGAATGCGTTCTGTTGTTACCACTATACGCCAGACAGCTAGCACAAGGGGGCTCCTTTCAAGTCGTTCAGCTTCTTTCTTAACCGCCCACATGTAGACCTGGGATCAGAAAGCCAGCAGGGAGACACTGAAGCTGTGGGTTAGCCCTCGTGCAAAGGCACTGTGAGGTACCTGCTGACCACAGCGACACAATGGAACGTCAGCTAATCCCAACTTCCGAGTGACGTGAAGCGAGGCCCAGACTGCGCCGCGGCTGCGTGGCCGCTAGGAAAGGACAAGCATCGAGGCATCGCCACACGGTCAGGGTTCAGCAGTGCTGCTGTGGGCTGGGTTCTCCTCTTGCATCGGCCCCTGGAAAACGGCTCAATCCACGAGGCCCACGAACAGGCGAGACGTGAAGCTTGTTTACCGGCGCGCGTACTCAACGAACGCCTTTCCCCACGACCCTGAGCTTGCTTTCCAGCCCAGCACCCTTCGCCCAGCCTAGAAAGACTGCCATCTCCGCAGGAGACGTCAGTGTTCCCTCTGCCAACACCACTACCTTCTGTTATTACTAATTATTATTCTAGAGCAGAAATGAGAAAGATGGCCCACGGACTGGGCAGGGCAGGAGCTGTAATTAAGGTGTAACAACAGGTTATACTTATCCTGGGTGACCTGAATTTCCTCCCAGCACAAGCAGACTCTGCATCCACGATGCCCTTTCAGGTCTCATCCTAACACGGAACCTGCGCGTGGCAAGAACGCATCCTCTGATCCCAGGAACAGCTCAGGGGTCTCCCCAGGTAACGGAACACATACAGGCTGTGGTCACCTCAACCCGTGCAGGTTTGGGACACCACAGTCTGCTGGTGTCGCGGAAACCTCAGGCCCGTCTGCCACGGCAGCTCTGCCACCCACACCATGCCAGAATGTTGGATCAATGCTGCCTGAAAGGCTTCCTTTCATCATTTCCCAACACTTTTTTCCTTCCTTGGCATTTAGGGGACAGTGCCTACTTTAGCTCAAGACGGCAGCCTCCAGCAGTCTGCACTGCAGGTACCCTCGAGGCAATCAGCACTTGTAAAAACGTCACATACAGCCCCTGTGACTTCACTGCACTCCTTCCTGAAAAAAGTTCCAGACTGACCAAAACAGGTGTAGAACAGTAAAATCCTACCCACCCATCCTTTGAAGGGAAAAGGAGACAGGGACATCTGAGAGATGACAGAGTACATGAGGCTTGAAACAAGACTGAAAAAGACAGCATTGCCTCCCACCGCAGGTGGGGAAGGGTTAACAAAGCGGAAAGGAAGTATGCACCTATTTTTAAAGAAATTAATTCACGCTAAAATCAACCTGTCAAAAGAAGGTTAGCAAGTGTCAGGGTACGTTCTTGAGCAACACGGTCCTAAACGTCCCACTGTTCTACGGCTCAGCACCCTCAGAAAACATGTAAACGTCGTAGGCCGAGCCCGCTGGGAAACGAGCAGCCCTGGTAAGAGATCTGCGTATGTGAACACGACTCGGGCATCAGAATCTAATACAGCACGTACTGCAATTCCATTTATACTCGGTGACCTTTCTACAGGTTCTGGAGATCAGCTTTTGGCAAAAACCCCCCAGCAAAGCTCTATCAGTAATTCCGTAAGAACATGTCACCAGCCACCATTCACCGCTGCCTAGTTCAGGACAAGGACAAGGGGTGACGGGTTTAAACTGAAAGTGGGGAGAGTTAGATTGGATATCAGGATGGAATTCTTCCCAGAGAGGGTGGGGGGCACTGGGACAGGTTGCCCAGAGAAGCTGTGGGTGCCCCATCCCTGGCAGTGCCCAAGGCCAAGCTGGATGAGGCTTGGAGCACCCTGGTCTAGTGGAGGGTGTCCCTGCCCATGGCAGGGGGGTTGGAACTGGATGATCTTTAAGGTCCCTTCCCACCCAAACCAGTCTGTGATTCAGGAGGAGAGACACAGAAACGAGAATGCAGGACATCACCATGGACTGGTTTGGCTTGGAAGGGACCTTAAAGACCATCTAGTGCCAAACCCACCTATTTTCATTAAACAAATATTATTTCACTATCCAAACTTGAAAATTGTGACTTTATGAAAGACCAACCCTGACCACAACATTTAAATCATTTGATTCCGATTCATTACTGATTTCACATTCATGACTTTGCATTAATCTCACCGACTTCGCCTGGATGACATTCTGCCCGTGCGAGCCCGCTGCAGATGCCATTCCCCCTGCAAACGCCTGTCCCGCTCTGAGAACGGCTGCAGCTGTAGCAGCCCTGGCACAGGAGGGCACCGCGCTGTAACCGCAGGCGGCACACCACACTGCCGGTACGTCTGCGATTCCAGGAAGAAAGTCTCCTTCCTGGCCTTGGCCGTCTTACCTTGGCTGCAGGTTTTTCCAGTGTACCCCGGGTGGCACTTACACTTGTTGGGCCCAACGCATTCGCCGTGCTTGCACCCCGGCTGGCACAGAGCTGCAAACAGAGGGACAGTGGTTACTCTTCCACGCGGGTCACGGCTGACAGCGCTCTATCTGAAGGAGATGCCAACAACCCAACATGCGGCACGGTTTACGTTCCTCCCTTCAGCATCACATATGGCTCTTCCAACACCAGGTGCATTCGCAACAACCGCCACCCCCCCAGGAGACGCGGGCGGAGTGCGGCACCTGCCAGCAGCCTGTTTCTGGACCCCCCTTGTGCTGTCCTGGGGACGCTGAACTCCTTCCGTGCCTGAGCAGGAGCCGTGCCTTCCCTGCCCTCTGCACGGACCTACTCTGACCCTGGCCATTAAATCTGGAAACCCTGGAATACGCCCCAGCTACAGCATGTCACAGGTGACACAAAGCCAGAGCTCAGCCCCAGCGTTCCTTGTCCTCAGCGACCACAACACAACACTCTTCACCCCTCATCAAGCTGTATTTTCCCTGAATCTCCCCCTTTTGCCTGTTTGGATCCTGGCATGGAAATTACTTCTATTTTTTTTTCTTTTGGAAAAAAGGGCTGGGTAAAAGCAACACTGTCATACGCTGCTCTGTCACGGCACGCACCCAAGTCACCTCGACTCTGAACACTTCCATCACCACCCATCCTGCTGCACAGACACCGTCTGAAAACGTGCAGTTATGGTCTGGGCTGCTTCCAGAGTTAAATTTGCCAGGGAATAGCTAACTCCTCAGGTGGAGCACAAATACATCGCTCCAGGAAATGATAGTTAAGAAGCCAATTTTGGTACCTCTCTCACAGAATCGGTAAGGTTGGAAAAGACTGGTCAGATCATCCAGTCCAACCATCCCCCCAACACTCCCACACCCGCCAGACCAATGTAGCACCCAACGTTTACAACTTCAGTGACGAAACAAGCACTGCTTCTGAAGAAACCTAAGAACTCGTGCACAAATTTATTCTACTGATGTAGAATGAGTGAACAGGAACATTCTCAGAGTCCAACGAATCCTGCGTAACTCTGGAAACCATTTCACAGCTGAAAATCACAGAATCCCAGAGCGGTTTGGGCTGGAAGGGACCTTACAGCCCCCTCAGTGCCACCCCCTGCCACGGGCAGGGACACCTTCCATAGCCCAGGGTGCTCCCAGCCTCATCCAGCCTGGCCTTGGGCACTGCCAGGGATGGGGCACCCACAGCTTCTCTGGGAACCTGTCCCAGTGCCCCCCACTGGACAAGCTCCCAGTTCGGGCGAGCTTACCGCTTAAACGAGACGGGCACAAGTCGGACAGAAATCAGAGGGTGGCACAACCTGAACACGCTGCAATCAGGATTCGCTCTTTACCCCGGCTTTAAGTTCCTTTTCTAAACTGACAGTATCGTTTGGAACTTGCAGAGTAACTAGACCCAGCTGAAACAGTAATTAACCTGACAAGAGGCCGTATCATAAAACTGGATGTATGAAGGACGGAACTGAACAGAAACCTGTCGGAAGGCACTCGCAAACGCGGCCTGCATTCCAGCCAAGCTGTTCCACAGCGCTGAACTAAACAAAATTAGAACAGACACGAGATCAGTTGGGCAAGAACTATGCCAATCCACCTCTGATGTTCCCAAATCTTTTCCGTAAGGCTGAAGGCACCCCGACTCAGCACCTACCACAAACGCATCCGCAGGAGGCGTTTCCTCCAGTTCCAGAACTGCATTTGCCCTTCGCTATCAGGGCATGGTTTTGTTTAGCCACACGGCCAGCGACAGCCCTGGGAACACAGACCTCTGCTGTAAACCCGCAGCACTGCTCCTGACGGATCCTCCCGGCACGACGGTGCGGTCTCTTCTGAAAACGGCCTTATGGAATGGCTTAACAGGCAACGGGGAGGGATGCTCCTAGTCACTGCAAGACGGTGTTTCCAGCAAAAAAGAAGCAAAGAAACAGGTTTCTGACTGAGGAACACCTCTCACTTAGAGGGTTGGGGCACGGGGCTCTCAGGCTAGTAAAAGGCGCGTTGGGTAACGGACAGGTTTGGCTGGAAAGCAGCTGATACACCACGAAAAGCTTCCGGAACACGGAACGTGGAAACAATCACTGCTTTTTTAATCACTGTGGTCCTAAACAGGAAAGAAGATGAGCTTTGTGTAAGAGCTCATGCAGACACCGAGACCCTCGTGTGCCTGACGCCACTGAGCCAAGTCTCATTACAGGTGGCGGCGGCACAACTAAGACTACGAAGACCAACTTCGTGACTCTGGAGTCACTGGGAAAACAGAAAAGGTGTGATCTGAACTTCAGCAGAGAACCAGAAATGTGCATATTTAATCTATTCCGTTAAATCTATGAAATCTAACAGAGTACCTGTTTTAAAGGTCGGCAAGAGCTACCTTCTCCTCCAAAATAAGATGATAAACACCACATTTTAAGTCTCAAACTTCAGGACAAATTACACCTCCTGTAAACATAACACAAGGAACTGAAACATTTACTAGATGATCCTTAAGGTCCCTTCCAACCCAAACCATCCTATGATTCTATGAACAATGGTCTGGATCCAGGGTTGGGGCTGGTTTTCAAGTGTGGGAGAGAGGGAGGAAGCATCTGTGGTGAAACGCACGTGCTGTTAGCGCACAGCACGGCTGTGGGAAAGCCAGAAGCCACTGCTAGCTGCTGGGGCCGTCTGAGCAGGACTCAATCATCCTGAATTGCTGGTTTTTAATTGTTGCATAAATACGGTAAATGAAAACCACATTCAGCTAATTCACTCTGGGTCTGTAACGCTGGGGTTCTACATTCCATCTGTATTTCCTCCCTGCACAGCTCCCTCTGGTTTTGTCAGCTCCTCTGCACTACGCTCTGTGGGCATGGTTTTCCAACCCTCCCAGCTACCTTTCACCCAAACAGCCTGGAGTGCAACTGTGTATAATTCCTACACTACTTGTCTCTGCTTTGCCTCTTACTTTCTGTTCTTTACCAGTTGCTCCTTACTCCTGGCACTTTCTCTCTTGCCTGATGCCCACAAGAGGGTTCGTTGACAGAAGTTGCCCTCAAAGTCTTCAACTGCTCTTTCTGCCTGCCCCCACTCAAATCTGCCTCAAAATGCCAGGCTGCAGAGGTCCAACCTGCCCTCGAGCCCCTGCTTTCACCTCTCTGAAGTCTAAAAATACACACAGGAGTACCGGCACCTGAAACGCATGCTGCGGACCATCTGCCTGACCGGCCTGGCTGCTGCCCTCTCTTCCCAAGTAACACACAGCCCCCCGTTTGTTTGGCTGCTAAACCCCAGCTCCTCAAAGCCCAGCCTGCCCAAACACAGCCCGTACGGCCCCGCGATGATTCCAGCTTCCCTAGCCTTGACCGGATCCTCTCGCTGCCGGATGCGGAACGGACTCCCAATCTGAAGATCGCTCCTTAGTTCGCCCGGTGCCAAGTTTACCACAGGATTTCACGGTGGTGAAACGAGCCTTCCGCTACCCCCTCACCTGAAACCGCCGTTGTCCCGGGGCGCCGACGGACCGCAGCCTCGGTCCCACACCGCTCCTCCTCAGAGCCGGCTTCCGCGCTCGTCTGCCTCTTCCCATGTACTCTGTGCCGGCGAGGCGATCGCACGGACACACGCTCGGGAAAAGACGGCCGCCTACTCGCAGTAACTCTGACGTAGGACCCCAAGGGCACGAGCCAGCGTGTAAATAAACCACTGCGGCGCTTGCGGAGTTGGGGATTTCTGCCGTGGCCACCTCCGTACAAACGCAGGCGACCGCGTGCGGCTTAACCAACGGCAGAGCTACCAGCAGGTGGTAAACACGCCTCATACCCTAACTCACCCCACAGAATTCCCTCCGGAAAAGTAACTCGGCTTCCCAGATGAGCGTGCTAGCAGTCACGACGTGTGTCCCTGCGGAGCTTAGTAAGCCTGGTTGGGAAACTGGGCGTAATTCTCACACCGTTTCATAGGCAAAACGTCCCTTACGCTATTTTTTGAGATGATAAATGTCCTTGACCGAATTCTGTGACCAGAGGCTGATAACATCATCAGATAAAAGGGCAGTGTATCTAATCCTGAGTATTTTTTCCACTCGCACTTACTCGTCACTCACAATAACAAGCGTCCATCTGAACCAAGCAGTGCCATTAAGTACGCGGCTCCTAGTTTTTCACACACGACTGCATTGGCCTGGGTAAATCAGTTACCCCGTTTGCACACAGGATTCTGCTAACAGCACGTTAACATGACAAAGTGCAGCCAGTGTGGGCTATTCCTGGCAAGGGATTCTTTGTTGGGCTGGGCCAAGTGTGTTTCCAAACTGCCCAGACAAATCTGGATCCCGGTTCACCAACGCCCGGCTATTCCGAACCGCGCGGAAAAGCACGCGTGTAACACCGAGACCAGCAGGATTTAATGAAGTCAGTGAAGTTAGTATCTAATGCTTCTGCACTTCAACAGTGAAAATTTGATTAACACAATGCAACATTAGAAACGCCAGAAATATCTTGTGCTTGGCCAATCTCGCCACCTTCGCATTCGAAGTGGCTCATGCTAACTGCTTAAAGGACAGCGCTGCCCCACCCCAGGCGCCTGTCGCCCGACTCCTCCCGCGTGGCTGCTGGTTCCGGGCGCAGCAGCAGGCGAGCACCGGCGAGGGTGCGCGGTGGCAGAAAACAGACCGGGCCCTGCTATTTCATCGGAGCGTAACACCCACCGGCCTCGGCGGGGTAACTTCTGCAGCCCCGTAGCAAAGCTGACCCCCACGGGCAGACAAACAGCGACGGCTCTGCTCCCCTTTCCAAGGACGGGTTCCCGAGGCAGGGATAAGCAGATTGCCAGCATTTCCCCAGCAGCAGCAGCCACAGCCCTGGGTGCCAGTGCAGACGAGAGCTGGCATCGGCCTGCTCTGGCGTGCCAGGCTGGAGGCTGCTGCGGGGCAGGGGCTGCAAGGAGTCCCTGCTGTGGGAATGGCAGCTTGGAGTGGGGGTGCAAAGCAGGGAGGGTCAATGAGCGTTGCAGCCACCCCAAACACACCTCCCACTGCACGTGATTCAACACCGAAAGCAAACGAGGTCCGAGTCTGACGGCTTGTTAGTATGATGGATGCTGGAAGCATGAACAACTCGAGGAAGGACAAAGTACTGCTTGAGGGTAAAATGAAGTGTGAAAAAGGGAAAGAGCAAGAGTTTAGAAAACAAGTAACTCATCAGAGTGGGACTGGGATAAAACAGACCTCTTCATTTGCTTCCCCCTAATGTTCCCCAAATCAAAGGTTTACAAAAGGAAAAAAATAACATCTGCGTGTCACATGTTAAAGTCTTCAAGTAAACTTAGGACTTAGAGGCCATAACTCCAAGTTATATCATAGAATCATGGAATCCCAGAGCAGTTTGGGTGGGAAGGGACCTTAAAGCCCACCCAGCACCACCCCCTGCCACGGGCAGGGACACCCTCCACTAGCCCAGGGTGCTCCCAGCCTCATCCAGCCTGGCCTTGGGCACTGCCAGGGATGGGGCACCCACAGCTTCTCTGGGAACCTGTCCCACTGCCCCCCACCCTCTCCAGGAAGAATTCCTTCCTGATGGCCCATCTCCATCTCCCTATTTCCATTTAAACCAGTTACCCCTTGTCCTGTCACTCCCTGCCCTTGGAAAAGTGCCCCTCCAGCATTCATAACCTTGCCAAAATGAGTCAAGAAAGACGTTGGGCTAACCTTTGGGCTGGCACCTTAGGCTGGCTATTCTCTGCCTTAAGACGTAGACAGCTGCAAAACAAATATCCAAAAAAAAAAGAAAAAATCCAGCTTTTTTTTTTTCCTGTAAGGAGGAAGGACTTGGCTGGGGTTTTATCAGCTTGTTACATTCCTGGAGACTTACACACATTCAACATTCAGAGCTCTTCTGAAATAAAACACATTCTGGCAGACACGTGAAAATGGCAATACCTCCCGGCAGTGCTTCGTGGAGAGCGTGCACACGGGCACGTCAGGGCAATGAAACCAATGGCGTGATGCTATTCTTATCCAGGCGACCGAGGGGCCACACTTTGTCGCGTTCCAGAAGATGCACAGTTGTAAAAATTGTCATGTTTCGTGGTTTGGGTTCCATGTTTCCCTCACCAGAACAGAAATGTTTTCTCTTAAAGAGACAGCATCCTTTCGTTTAAATGTCCGCGTGTATTTTTAAGGCTGCGTCTCCACAGAGCAAACGAAGGGTTGGCACCTGGATGCTGATTTGAGAGTAATTAAAATTACACCCATTTATAAGTATCTGAACGTCTGTAACCAGTAAATATGCTGGCATTTAGATTTACTGGTCACTTTGACAAGGTTTAACTGCTGAACGTCATCCACATTAAAACTGATGCTTCGGGACCCGTTCAGCCCTTACGGCCGTGTGAAACTGGACGCGCCACTCAAGTTACATGAGATGGAAACACAGATTTATGTTTCGGGCTTATTTTAAATCAATATATTTGCCAATAAAGTTAAAGCTAGCAGCACAGCTCGTTAGGCACCACAGGCTGGGCCCTCAGCAACAGCAGCTCTGCACTGCACGCAGGGTTTGCCGTGACTGCAGCTTCATCGGCCCGAGTCCGCCTTAGCCAGAAGGTCCCTCAGCCTCTGCTACAGGGAGGCTCCCCACGTTGTTGCTGGGCTTTGAGGGAAGCTCCAAATACAAATATACTACGGCTGTAAATGGTCAGATCAGGCCACTCTTCAGATTTCCTGGGGAAGAAGTGGGCTGCAAAACTATAATTCTACGCATGAAGTGCAGTAGGGATGCAGCGGGGAAGTGATGAAGGACACTGTGTCTTTAACACAGCAAAGTCATAGCTGTTTTAAAAGCGTGAAGCTTCTAAACTGGAAAACAGTGAATAAAAATAGCAAAACCTCATTTGTGTTGCACAGCAGTATTAAAGCAGTATTGCAATTCTGTGTAACACATCTTTTCTTTGAAAAGCACCCGCGATGCACAAAAATACTGGTCATTTTATAAGCAGCAGACGTGCTGTGTATCAAGATATTAATATAATGCTGATATAATAGGACAATATTAATTGCACATTGCCATAGCAACGCGTTAACACAGGCCGTATTCTCACAACCACAAGCTCAGCACCGAACGTCCCACTGCGGCGAAGGAGGCTGCTGCTGGTGGGTCAGCCTCCGGGAAGCCAGCACGTCCATGGCTGTGACACAACCAGGGGGTTATTTTTGTGCATCTCGGCCACACAGAACCGCCATTCCCGCCGAAAGCAAGCATCGCTCCCTGCCAGCCCGAAGCGCGAGCAGCTCCTGGCCTCTTCCCCCATTGATGTACGAGATGATTTACATGGGTAAACTCCCACCAACGCTATCGTTGGTTATCTCCTTCCAGGCATCAATGGGAGCACAGCCAGCTCCTGCCCCGCCCCACCACCAGCACCTCAGCAGAGATCGCAGTTTTCGGCTCGGCAGGACGGCAGCGTAAGCTCCCGCGCAGCCGCGGCAAGCAGCATGCACGGCCCCAGCAAAGCGTTCCGTCGTGCCTGCATCCGCTCCACCAGCTTGGGCGAGCCCCTCTCTCTCGCAGGTCCTCTGAAGAACCCCTCAAACACCACGTTCTGCTAGCCTTGGCTAAATCTGAACGCTAACCTGACGTCCCCCAAGTCACGTGTTTGAAGGATGCACCGCTGAGAGGAGGGGTAAGCGGATGGCACCGCTGAGAGGAGGGGTAAGCGGATGGCCCCACTTACCCGTCTACTAAGGGGCTGTTTTACTGTGTACCTCCACGACTGCTCTGTCCCTACGCTTTCGAGCCAGCTGTCATGGGTTTAGCGTGAGGTGGCGGGAAACTGCTTTGCTGCCCTACCCTGGTCTCGCTCCCTACTCAAACCTCAGCCCAGGGTAGAACTGGATGGAGTTACAGCAGATGGAGAGGCCGCAAGGGCACCCTCCGCTGCACAACCCCTCTCAGCAGAGACTTTATACACTGTTACTGTTCACAGAGACTTTGAAATGAGGGACTTAACCAAATACCATCACTACTTGTAGCACCCATGGTTAGCGGAGTTTCACTCCCGTTCCTCTGCTGGCCAGACTGTCCCTCCTGCAGACACAATCTCAGCGTGGCCTCTGCCGAGTCCCACAGTGATGCAGGCTCACGCCGACCGGGGATCTGGCCGTAGAACCGCATCCACTTATGGAAGCCACGGATACAACCTTTACTTTGTACATACGTGAACACAGCAAAGGAACCACTTTTGCCATCGCCTCTAGCAAAGGAGTTGTCCAAACTGTAACCCAGAATGAGAATTCAAGCTGGTTCCTACTGCTTTTCTGAGAAACCTCTTGCTTAACCTCCTAAGTGGAGGTTGCAGTAGTGTCCCTGCACAGCTCTGGCTCTTCACCTGCGGTGACATCCTGAGGCAAGGGACAGGAACATCTTTAGCGTGCCCGGACGACACAACTCGGTTACACACAGACATGCAGCCAAGTGCAAAGCGGGTAGATTTTGTTCATGAAAGGCACACGCACGTGGAAACCACTTTTACGGCTTCTGAAAGAACTGCAGAGATACTGCAAGCCAGCTACGAGCAGGGCAGGTAGGCTGTTAGTTGTAACAATAACCTTAGGGGGACCGAGATTAGGGGCAAAAACATCCACAAACAACTGCTGTTTTTCAAATAACCCCCAGCATGGCCTGTTGGACGCTGAAGGGAAGAACTTCCACCTCCCTAATGAGGAATAAAAAGCATCCCAGTACTTCTCACCCACTTCTCTGCGTGAATTGAGTGCATCTCTCACCCCACATTTCAGTTCTGTGCCAGGCTAACCGCGCTCAGAGCTCAGTACGCGAGCAGACGTTCAGAGTGGATTGCTGTACACCCCTTACCTGCAAGGGTCAGTCACCAGTGGCTCTACAGACCTTCCTGCTGCTTGGCCTACCTCTGCCCTGGCAGAGCCATCCCTGGCCCACACTATCCTTTCCTTGGGAAACACCCAGGAAGGCACCAGCCCTGGCTCACGTTATCCTTTCCTTGGGAAACACCCAGGAAGGCACCAGCCCTGGCTCACGTTATCCTTTCCTTGGGAAACACCCAGGAAGGCACCAGCCCTGGCTCACGTTATCCTTTCCCTGGGAAACACCCAGGAAGGCACCAGTCCTGGCTCACGTTATCCCTTCCCTGGGAAACACCCAGGAAGACACCAGCCCTGGCTCACGTTATCCTTTCCTTGGGAAACACCCAGGAAGGCACCAGCCCTGGCTCACGTTATCCTTTCCTTGGGAAACACCCAGGAAGGCACCAGCCCTGGCTCACGTTATCCTTTCCTTGGGAAACACCCAGGAAGGCACCAGCCCTGGCTCACGTTATCCTTTCCTTGGGAAACACCCAGGAAGGCACCAGCCCTGGCTCACGTTATCCTTTCCTTGGGAAACACCCAGGAAGGCACCAGCCCTGGCTCACGTTATCCTTTCCCTGGGAAACACCCAGGAAGGCACCAGCCCTGGCTCACGTTATCCCTTCCCTGGGAAACACCCAGGAAGACACCAGCCCTGGCTCACGTTATCCTTTCCTTGGGAAACACCCAGGAAGACACCAGCCCTGGCTCACGTTATCCTTTCCTTGGGAAACACCCAGGAAGACACCAGCCCTGGCTCACGTTATCCTTTCCTTGGGAAACACCCAGGAAGGCACCAGCCCTGGCTCACGTTATCCTTTCCTTGGGAAACACCCAGGAAGGCACCAGCCCTGGCTCACGTTATCCTTTCCTTGGGAAACACCCAGGAAGGCACCAGCCCTGGCTCACGTTATCCTTTCCTTGGGAAACACCCAGGAAGGCACCAGCCCTGGCTCACGTTATCCTTTCCTTGGGAAACACCCAGGAAGACACCAGCCCTGGCTCACGTTATCCTTTCCTTGGGAAACACCCAGGAAGGCACCAGCCCTGGCTCACGTTATCCTTTCCTTGGGAAACACCCAGGAAGACACCAGCCCTGGCTCACGTTATCCTTTCCTTGGGAAACACCCAGGAAGACACCAGCCCTGGCTCACGTTATCCTTTCCTTGGGAAACACCCAGGAAGGCACCAGCCCTGGCTCACGTTATCCTTTCCTTGGGAAACACCCAGGAAGACAGCCATCCCTGCAGAGTACTGTCACAGACACGTTATTAGGGGGATGAGCCTTCAGTCGGTCTCCCAGGATACACTATCCAGAACCAGGACTGGACACTGTTCTGCAGCTCACATTTCTCACCCAGCTCAACGATCTGAGCCCCAGCCCTACCACTGCTGGAAATTCTCTTCCCCTGAGTATTTCAAAACATGAACATTAAAAAACCCCAGCTGAATCAGGTTCCTAAGGCCATTTTTCTTCTGGTGGCACACAGAAAAGTGTGTCTGTGCAAGAAGGGTGCAACGATGCACGCCGCGATGGTTCTCTCTGTGTACTTTCAAACCCCTGCCGTGGGTTCCGGGTTAGGAGCACACCCTCGTGCCACAGGTGCAGCTGCCCTACAAGGCAAAAGGAGTTAGGAATTCAAAACGTACTGCTGATACTTGCTGCCACCAAAAATGCTGTCAGGAAGACCAACCCCTCCTCTGAGAGAAGAAATCCCAAAGAGTTCCTTCTAGCCTCACTTTTGCTGGGGGTCGGAGCTTCGCTGCGCGGAGCTGTGTAACTCAGGAGCACCGAGTTACCGACAGTAACGCGCAGAAACGCAGACAAAAGCCCTGGGTTTAAACACTTCTCAGCAGGCGCTTGGCCAAAACACCACCTGTCCCAGCAGGCTGGTGTGCCATCACCCCCCCGTGCAGCCGTGACTCACGCCGCTGCTGGCGAAGGGCGCCGGGAACGCTGCAGGCTGGGCAACACCACGGGGTTGGGGGGCTGGATTCAACCAGGGTGTAACACCTAACCCCAAAGCACCGTCAGCGCAAGGGACGAGCTCTGCCCACGCTGTGGCTACGTCACACGAACGGAGAGCTGCTGCTCTCCTTCTGCTCCCAAACGAGCCCGTCCACGCGCCAGCTTCAGCCAACAAGCCTGGCTCAGATACCGGCTCAAAACCTGGGGCAGGCTTCTCGTTCCTTCGGTGGGGGAACATATCCCCCCGTCCAAACCTAGACTAGGCCACCACCCAAGCGTGGGTGGATTTACAAGGACTTCGGAACGCCGGTGGGTTTACCCGAGTTACGTTTGCGCAGCCCCTCTGAAAACACGGCTGGAGTTTTGCCGGTCCCAGAACAGATCTAGTTCCCTAAACGTGGATCCTGCTTTGGTGGGCACGACCTGCAAGGAAGGAGCAAGAACCGACCCACCCTGTTTCAGAGCTCTTGATTATTTCAGCTGGAGGGGCACCCTCGAAGGGCTGGAATGGGAAAGAGCATTTAGGGCGGCAATTTCACGTCACCGAAGAGCGAACGTTCCTACCGCCCCCCGCCAGGCTTTGGAAGCGCGTTTCCAGGCAGACCCCACCGACAGGCACAAGCCTTGCCTGGTGCCGCCGACTGACAGGAGACAGAGGGTGTTTTAAGGAGGAGTGTAAATCAAGGGAGGGGCCTGCTTTCAACTTGTCGCTCGTGTCTGTAGGACAGCGAGTTACGCTGCCTGTTACAAGCACAGTAAGCACGACTGTGCTCCACGCGCACTCCTCTGGCAGCCAACGGGACACGAAGGAATTGCTCCACACTTCCCAAAAGCAACCTGAGCGAACACACCTGTAAGAGCACGGATGGAGGACCGGGAGCACTGAGTCACCAAGGCTTACCGAGGGACCGCTCGTCGGCCGCGCGCAGTCCTGCCCTGCCAGGGCTGACAGACCCACGCTGGACCTGTCACGGTTACACCACCACCTCAAATCACACCGCTGGTTTAAACCAACCCCGTCTTTCTCCACAGCTGCGGGCAGAAGGTGTGCCCGCGTCTGCCCGGGGGAGCAGCTCACCCAGACAGCAGAACATGCAGCCAGGTATGTCAGTGACCACTTGCCCGAGTCTCATCGAATCTTTTTGGTGGGAAAAGTCCTTTAAGCACATCCAGTCCCACTGCTGCCCCAGCACAGCCAAGGCCACCACTGCCCATGTCCCTGAGCGCCTCGTCCACACGGCTCAAACCCCTCCTGGGATGGGGACTCCCCCCTCCCTGGGCAGCCCCTTCCAATCCCGACAGCCCTTTCCAGGAAGGAATTTCCCAATATCCCACCTAAACCTCCCCTGGCACAACCTGAGGCCATTTCCCCTTGTCCCATCGCTTGTCCCTTGGGAGAAGAGACCGACCCCCCCTCTCTGCACCCTCCTTTCAGGGAGCTGTAGGGAGCGATAAGGTCTCCCCTCAGCCTCCTCTTCTCCAGGCTGATCCCCCCCAGCTCCCTCAGCCGCTCCCCACAGGAATTGTGCTCCAGCCCCTTCCCCAGCTCTGTTCCCTTCTCTGGACACACTCCAGCCCCTCAGGGTCTGTCCTGCTGTGAGGGGCCCAAACTGACCCCAGGATTTGGGGTGTGGCCTCCCCAGTGCCCAGCACAGGGGGACGATCCCTGCCCTGCTCCTGCTGACCACACTGTCCCTGATGCTGGCCAGGATGCCCTTGGCCTTCTTGGCCACCTGGGCACACGCCGCTCCTGTTCAGCCGCTGTCAACCCACCCCCCAGGCCCTTTCCCATGGGCACCTTCCCAGCCCCTCGTCCCCCAGCCTGGAGCGGTGCAGGGGTTGTTGTGGCCCGAGGGCAGGACCCGGTCCTTGGCCTTGCTGCCCCTCACACAGTGGCCTCGGCCCATCGACCCAGCCTGTCCTGATCCCTCTGCAGAGCCGTCCTGCCCTTGGGCAGATCAACACTCCCCCAGCTCGGTGCCATCTCCAACTGACCGAGGGTGCCCTCGATCCCTCGCGCAGGTCATGGGTAAGGACATTAAGCGGAACTGGCTGACCATGGTTCAGAGGTGGCCGCACACCGGGACAACCCTGGCACGCACCGGGATCTATACTGCCGCTACCATCCGGCTCCGGCACGGCTGGCGCTTTACACGTGTTGTCAGAAGGACACGTTCAGAGGTGGCCAGTGCCCACATGGGAACCTACGTGTGAGCAAGCAGGAGAGTCCAAAGGTGCTGCAGCACGTGCGGGCGTTCCAAGGATGGCTGAGACGGGTTGAGAAAAGCAGCTGAAGCGCACTAATGGAGAGCTCAGCACTACTGCCTGAGGATTTACAGCTGCTTCTGTGGACTCACTGGTAAACTGGCTCTCAGCACCAACTCTGAAGGCTGACTCTCTGCTGGTTTTCACTGTGCACGTACAATTTGTTCCAGAAATGGCAAAGAAGCCCACACCTAGCAGAGAAAGCGTGACATGTATTTATGCCACTCGTTTCGGGGACAGGACTAAGAAGTTTGCCTTGCTCCATAGAGAAAGCAGCAGAAATAATTGTGCACTTGGCTTTTGGGAAATTCTGCAGTGATACCCCTAACTACAACACTGCAGTTTCCCTCTGAGGGCAGGAATGCTGCCTTCCGTGCCAGGTTAATCCTTCATACGGAGCGCCACATTCCCAAGGCGGAGAGCTGACTGCAGATTTTCTGTCTGGCTGCGAGCACCAGCGAGCTTCACTTTCATTCAGTGTAATCTCCCGCCCTGTGACACGACTGGAATTTTCACCACCCACAGCTGGGGCAGACTTTCTTGCTTTATTTTGCTAGGAGCTTGGCTGCTAAGTTTTTAATAAGGTCTTCACCCAAATGTCTGAGACTCTTCTGAAGCAGCGATTCAAAAGGTATCAGCACCCAGCGTGGGGAAAAACATGCATTTAGACACCTGAGCGATAGCGGTGTTCTTCTGACAGTCTGGTCCCGGCTGCTGGGGATGACCACACAAAATCCATGTCTGCACTTCTTGGAAATGGGCATGGAGAAAAAACTGTGAATAATGGACTAAAACGCAGTGGGAGGAGGCGAGATTTCACCCAGCTTTAGCCTTAAAAAGACAGCTTCTCTGGTTTCTGAGAAAGCTGGCACTACAAACGACCTTACTGGCTAAATTCAAGGAGGAAAAAACAAACCCCACCTTCTGTGCATTCTTACTTTTGTCTCAGTTCCAGCCGTTAGTTGTGAATCTTTCGACAGTGCCGCTTTATGCTATCCCTGTCCCCCAAGATCACCAAAATGCAACCCCAGATCAGACTTGGTAATAGGAAGGGCAGCTATAACCGAAACCGACCCCAGCTGACCGCGAGCTGCGGTTCACGGTCACGGCACAGGAGACAGCGCGTCTCAAAAGGGCCACGGGGAGCCCCTGCAGTGCTCTGGGGTTTTTTAAACCATGTGCATTGATACTTGCCGCCTAAGGCTTTGTAGCCTCAACCCCTTCAGTGCTCGGTGATTTTCAAGTAAAACTGTGTATGAAAGATGGACACAGATTCCACCGTCTCTGGAGCAGCCTCAGCCCGCCCACTTGACGGTCTGCTTCCTTCTCCATACACATCCATCCCGGGGGAAGGACTACCTGTTACCAACCACCGCCCTAAAAACCAAAGCGATTCACAGTGTGGCCGGAGAGATATCCACCCGAGAACTCTGCACCCAAGACCCCCTCTGTCAGGGATGTTGCATTCCAGAAGTACTTTACACGGCTTTTGCCGGTCGCCTTGCACACCAGTTAAATGCTGTGGGCTTTTAACACCCCTGGGAAGGCGGAAGCCAGCCTTGCTGTTTACAGATTTGAACAAAACCTTTGCTGAGAGTCTATCACGGCGTTGCCAATGCTACTTCAATCTCTTGCCTAACATTTCCCACCTACAGTCACTGCCCTGCAGACTAAGCAGCTTACAGTATTTAATACCTGTTGTACTTGAAAAACGGCTTGGCAGAAAGTGATCTAGTTTGCAGACGTTTGCATCTAAATAAAGAAAAAATAAACGAGAACCAGCATTTAGAGGTTCACTCCTGCAAAACCTTAGGGGCCATGGCTCATGTGTGCCCTGTTAAACACGTGAGCGAGCACTGCCAGCACCAAAGGCTGTAATTTTAACAAGCTGAGGTCTCTGCGAGGCTCCTAACAATCTGACTGCTACACAGAGCTAGCTGCCCCCGCAGGACGCCTTTCGGAGACGCGGCTAATCCTGCAATAACAAAGACTCTGGACAGCTGTGAGAACCTCTGAGGTGTTTCTCTTCACATGGGACCCACCAGAAGGATGCTGTCAGGTGTATTTATACCCTTAGCTCGGGCTTTCTGAAAGAACTGGTTGAACTTAATACCAATTGGAACGTTTCCATCGACTTTCTAAGTGTCAACACTCCAGGTTTCCTTCTTGGATGCACATACTCTCGCCCTGCAGTGCCTGCAATGCGACACAGCGCAGTGTTAGGTTAGACCAGAGCCCAGAACGAAGCGGAAACCAAAGAGAAACTCCCAGACCCGCACTGCCCTGACTGAAGTTTACCTTGCTTGATTGCAACCGTTTTTAGTACAGAATAATCAGTAACGCACAGAATTTCAGCCTGACAACATCCTTCAGGTAAGTCAGACCCACACGTGCAAAAGCCTAAGCCCTGCGTGGTAAGAACGGGCGTGAACAGACGTGACTAGGTGTGTACGCGCCTTTCCTACGAGTGACTAGAAGCCCCGGCAGCGAGGATACTCACGTTGGCACTGTCCCCAGGACAATCGGGCCCAGCCCCAGCAGCAGTCAACTCTGCTTCCGAACCGGCACAGGCCTGCGGAGACTATTTGTCTGGGCCACCTGGACAGGAGAGTTCAATAAAGATCTGGTGAAACGTCTGGGAAGTAGCTAGAGTTATTCTAGATTTAGACAAAAACCAGCAAAAAACCTCCCCTGCATGGAGATATACACCCTTTTTGGTTTTTCTTTTAAATCAGTCACTGCTCTAAGCCAAGTCTATGGTATTTCTATCATTAATACTGCGTCTGGTTCAGCCAATGTCAATGGCTATAGGCGAAGAGAGGAACAGAGGACGAGGGGAACTGTGAAGCCTGAGAAAGCCGACAAGCCCTGTGCCGTGCTCACTGCTGCCACCGCCAGGCTGGTATGAAGTAACTTCAGAAGCCTGAAACAACGTGCAACACGGAATAAAGCACCCTCCTGAAGTTTCAGCGTTGGTTCGTTTCACAGTACGTGGCCACATGTTCTCACCGAAGCATTACAGGGAAGAAATCCAAAACAAAAGCTTCCTGAGGTGCTAAACTGAAACGAAGTACTAAAGGAGAGCTGGAGTCATGGAATCCCAGAGTGGTTTGGGTGGGAGGGACCCCAAAGCCCCCCCAGTGCCACCCCCTGCCATGGGCAGGGACACCTTCCATAGCCCAGGGTGCTCCCAGCCTCATCCAGCCTGGCCTTGGGCACTGCCAGGGATGGGGCACCCACAGCTTCTCTGGGAACCTGTCCCAGTGCCCCCCACCCTCTGCAGGAAGAATTCCTTCCTGATGGCCCATCTCAATCTCCCTCTTTCCCTTTAAACCTGTTACCCCTTGTCCTGTCACTCCCTGCCCTTGGAAAAGCCCCCTCCAGCTTCCTTGTACCCCCCCCCGGCACTGGAAGGGGCTCTGAGGTCTCCCCAGAACCTTCCCTTCTCCAGGCTGAACCCCCCAACTCCCCCAGCCTGGCCCCACGGCAGAGGGGCTCCAGCCCTCGGAGCATCCCCGTGGCCTCCTCTGGCCTCGCTCCAACAGCTCCGTGTCCTCCTGCTGTTGGGGGCCCCAGAGCTGGAGGCAGAACTGCAGGGGGGGTCTCCCCAGTGCGGAGCAGAGGGGCAGAATCCCCTCCCTCGCCCCTCTGGCCATGCTCCCCGGATCCAGCCCAGTCTTCCCTCCTTGCAAGAAGACGACACCTGCCCCCTCAGTGTCACAGCACCGACACGAGCCACTCGGGCTCCCCAGGACAGGCTGGAACGGGGCGGACCAACCCTGTCCTGAGGATCCCACGCACACCCCCCCGTGCCCGCTCAGCAGCCTCCCCCGGCCCCGCTACACCTGACACGGCCCGGCACGGCACGGGGCGCACCGGGTGCGCGTGCCCCCCTTCCTTCGTGGTAAAACTTGAGCTCCACCTTCACCGCCGCCTCTCCAAGTGCCTCCAGGCGGCAATACGCTCATTTTGTCTTTACCGCACGCAACGCGCGCTGGGTTTGTTTCTCGCAGGACGCGACGCCGCCAGAGCGACGAGCCCCTCACACCTACCCGAGGGCGGGGGGCGCCGGGGCCCGGCCAGTGCGTCCGCGGAGCCCCGGGAGCGGCGCCGTGTCCCGCCGGCCCCCCGCCTCCACCTGCGGCCGCCCGGCCCCTCCGCGGCGGGGGAGCAGCGGGAGCGCCAGGCCGAGCCCCGCCGAGCGCCCCGGCCGCCCCCGCCGAGCTTAAGGCGGCCCCGGGGGGCCGGTAAGGAGCCCCCCGCCTCGCCCCCGCGGCGGTCTGTGCCCCTCAGCGCCGCGCCCCGCCCGGGGTCCCGCCGCTCTCCCCACTGGGGCTCCGACCTCCCGAGCGAACGCCGCCCGCCCCGCCGGCGCCTACCGTCCGTCCAAGCCCCCGGCCGCCCCCAGGGCGAGGCAGCACGCCAGGAGCAGCCTCAGGGCGAGCTCCATGGCCGGCGGGGCTCTCCGGGCGTGGGGGAAGTCCGGCTGCGCTGCCACAGCCCCGCGGAGACCCCGCTGCCTCTGCCGCCTCGCTGCCGGGCGGAGCAGGCGCCTCACGGGGCGCGGCACCGCCGCCCGCCCCCAGCAGAGGCGCCCGCGGGCGGCCCCCGCCCGCCTCCCCGCCGAGGGCACCCGGGGGCCGGCCCGGCCCGGCCCTGCCCGCCTCCGCCCACCGCCCCGCCGAGGGCACCCGGGGGCCGGCCCGGCCCGGCCCTGCCCGCCTCCGCCCACCGCCCCGCCAAGGGCACCCGGGGGCCGCACCGGCCCTGCCCACCTTCGTCCGCCTCCCCGCCGAGGGCACCCGGGGGCCGGCCCGCCCCGGCCCTGCCCGCCTCCGCCCGCCTCCCCATCGAGGGCACCTGACGGCCGCACCAGCCCTGCCCTGCCCTGCCCTGCCCGCCGAGGGCACCCGGGGGCCGGCCCTGCCCGCCGAGGGCACCCGAGACCGGGCCCCGCCGGGCCGTACACACGGTGTAGGAGCCGCTGGGAAGCAGCTCCCACCTCCTGACAGGCCAAACCCGCCCTGGAGAGGCTGAAGCGCGGGAACTGTGCTTCTGTAAGCACTTCTAGCTTCAACTCCAGGAGGCAGGACAGACAGCCGCTCGGCTGAGCAAAGCCCGCACCCGAGGCCAAGGCTGGGCCTTCCAACCGAGCCCCCGAAAAAAGCTTCCCAAAGGAATCACAAGGTGTAGGTGGTTTTTCTGGCACAAACAGGATCACCAAGGTTGGAAAAGGCCTGTCACACCATCCAGTCCAACACTCCCACACCCACCAGACCGTGTCCTCAAGCTCCCCGAACCCCTGCAGGGCTGGTGGCTCCACCACTCCCCGGGGCAGCCTGTTCCAGCGCCTGACCCTCTCTCAGTGAAGAAGTTTTTCCTACTATCTACCAGGATATTATCTTTCTAATGTCTCCTAGGGCACACTCCTATTAACGGCTCTCAGGGGCTGGCGTGTGTGACATGAGGTGTCCCGGCCCCTGTCCAGGAGGAAAAGTGACAGGTCAAAACGTAGCAACGTCCTCGAACCACCAGCAGCCACCGCGCCCGTGCCCCGCGCTAACACGCCAAAACGCAGCAGGTGTTCCTGTCCCTGCGATCCGCAGCTCCCGGGACTGGCTGAGGGATGCCCGCAGCAGCAGCCCGTCACCACTGCGGGGTCAGCGCGGCTGGCAGATCCGTCCGATGACAGACGGGGCCCACAGCGTGGGCGAGGCCCGTGCCCCCCGCAAGGCTGCATCCCATCAGCTGTTCTCCCGGCTGCCCGTCACAAGCAGAGGAGGAAGGTGATCCGGGTCTCGCTGTAACCCAAAGCCAAACCCTTTAGGCAGCACTTGGATGCCAAATACAGTTTCAGACTTTGAGCTGGGAGGCCTGAGCGTTTTCCACCTCCCAAACGCTCCTCGGACAACCCAAGCAACACTACGCCAGGGTAACGGCTTTTTGCACCAGACACAAATTGTGCCAGCACGCTGAATTACACCCTTCCCCAAAGTGGTTTTCCCGCGCTCTGCTCCACCTCGCAGCAGGAATCCCCCCCAACGCTCCTTCCCCTGTTGCTGTCAGCTTTCCAGAGCGTACCTTCCCCACGCTAAGCTTTCTGCCCGCAGCCGCAACCCGGCACTCTTCACGCACCCGGAAAAAACAACCGCTAAAGCTACAGGGTGATAATTAGGCAAGGTGCTAATCACTGTGCTCAGACAACACGCAGGTGCCCTCAGAGGACTCAGGCAGGTACAAAAACTGCGCCGAGGACCAAACCTGGATCCCTCCATTCACAAGACGCTGACAGCCGACCGGTGGAGGCGATGACACGGCGGCATTTGGGAAAGCCAGGAGAGCATCTGGCTCAGAGATTCTTGCTGAAATGCAGAGCGGATTGCCAGCTCCTGACTGACGGATCCCTTTTTCCCGCTCGGGTGTGTGGCGTGGGTCACAGACCACGCAGACGGCGTTCGCTGTCGAGATTTTGTGGGCAAAAAGGGAGAAATCCTGCTTGCGATAACCAGAGGGGTTCTGGCTGGTAACAGCACCCGCCTGCATCTCCCCAGCTGGCAGAAAGAAGTCCCCACAAACTACACCGCAGCCAAGCGTGGGCCGAGTGCCCAGAGCAACCTTTGAGCTTCCCTGTGTCTTACGGTCCAGGGCAACCCGACACTTTCCCTCCGATGCCCAAAAGGGCCACGTCGTGAGATCGGTTCCTCTCACGCAACGCTGCGTAGCGGTCCTGGTGTCCACAGCCACTTTACAGCACAGGCCGCTCCTCGACAGCACGTGCACTCCAAGGGCGGCAAGATACTCTGCCTGCCCTGACCGCACGCGGCAGTGAGCAGTCCCTCAGCAGCCGTGTGGCTCCGCACGTTACCACCAGCGTGCTCGTCGGACGCGGTGCCCACCCCGGCTGAGACTGCCTGCTCTTGGCCAACGGCTGCTGCCCTTACCATTTGCTCGGGAGCGTCGGCCTGAAGCAACAGCCACCCAGCCGCCGGGAGGTCACGGACTGCGCTTCCGTGCCCGCCAACGGGACTGAGCATCCCGTCGCCTGCGCGCTCCTTCGTTTTGGCAACGCTTTATCGACACCGGTGGAGTTTCCTTAACGAGGCAGTTCCGCATACGCAGGACGCGGGAAGGATTACGGAGGGAGCTGGCCAAGACCCAAACCTCTCGACAAGTTACAGGTCCACGGCGTTGTCTTCCTTCCCCCACTGCTGCGGGGGTGGGCAGCAAGGAAAGCACAGAAGGTGGCGATGGAGAAGGTGCTGCAGCACACCACCACAAGGATCAAGTACGTGTGGAAAATGCAAATGGCTTTGGAAGACCTGATGCAGGAAAATGTTTGGGAGCTTTCGAATTCGTACGTCTCTAACTGAGAGAAAACAGAAGTAAAACAAACCAGGAAGAGTCACATATGTCGCACAGAGGGTAACTGTAACACTGTTGAGTCAAGAAAACACAAGTCCGTGAGCTGAAACCCAACTTCACCTCACGCTTTCTTCTACAACTTCAACAGAAGAAAAAGGCAGCGTTCCTGGATCTCCCTGCAGACATGCTCCCGACCCCAGGGAACCCCCCTGGAATCAAGCAGGTCAACCCTTCCGTGCATTGCCCCAAACAACGATGCACTTCACCTGAGTTTCCCCTTTCGGGAGCCCAGGCCGCAAGCCAGGGCTTCCTGGGCTACAGGAGGGTTGTAGTAGGTGAGACACAGCCACAGAGCAGCCTGACAAGTCACCAGAACTGCCTTTAGGGCCAACGCAGCGAATAACCGGGTGCGGCACGGATTCAGCGTCTGTGCTCGTGACACGCACTCCTTACTGCAAGGAATAACCTGGGAGGCGTGGAACCAGAAGGAAATGGTTTACGGTAGCCCAAGATACCAGCCCTGACTATCGTGCGGTTCCGTGCCTTTGCTCTTCCCCAGGCCTCGGGCTCGTTGCCGATACCGGGCACAAAAAAAGCAGGAGGCCCGTGTATGAACACAGGTATGCTGCCCGGGCTACCCATGTATAAACCATGATAAATGTCATGATAAATCATGGCAGTGACTTTCCAGGGGGAAATGATCCAGCACTACTTTAACCTGACCCTCTAGACTGGTTTTCTTTTTCCATACTGCACCTGAATCGCTACACAAATCCTGGCAGAGATGGCGTAACTTGGCCCCAAACCCATACATCCCTCCATGCCCCCATCTTCCCTGGTTTCAGGGGCTGCGACCTGGCGTGCCAGAGCCCAGCTCTAGCTGTGCAGTGAGATGGTAACTGGTAACCAGCCGCTGACAAACTGACCTAGAACTGCTTGGATAAATGAGTTAATTTGCCATTCTCCAGGGGGAAAATGGGCTTGTCTGATTGAATTCCTTAACTGCCATCTTGTTCTGACATACAGAAACTTCCTAGTACGTTCTGAGGTACCAAGGGGGACTAGTAGGCAGGAAACCCTACGGATGCTCTGGAGGAGAGCTTTCATGCGGTTCTGACACTGTCCCAGCTCCTCTGTTCAGCTCTAACTGCAGCCTCTGAAAGAACCGTCTGAGGCGTGGGCAGCCGTTACTTGTAGCGCTGTTTCACCGAACCAGGGAACGGCCGAAGGGATCTCTGGGCCAACGCCCCTCCTCAAGCAGCGGCACCTCCAGCTGGTTGCCCAGGACCATGCCCAGGAAGCTTTTGGATAGCTTCCAGGATGGAGACTCCATCTCCCCGGGCAACCCACGCCCGTGCTCAGTCAGCCTCGTAGTGAAACGGGCTTCCTGCTGCTCAGGTGGGATCCTGTGTGTCCGCTGCCTCTCGTCCAGTCCCTGGCCACCAGCGACAAGCGCCCGGCTCCGTCTGCTTTACACCCTCCTTTCAGAAATCCCCCCGGAGCCTTCTCTGCCCCAGGCTAAACGGGCCCTCGTGCAGGTGGCTGATGAGGACGCTGGGCAGAACTGGCCCCAGTAGTGGCTCCGTGAAACCAACGACTCACACCAAGCGAGCTGTCGTACGTTTGAAGTCAACCCCCAGAGAGATCTGGCAGAAGTGCAGCGCGGCAACAGCTGAATGCGGCACGGGACTGGTATGACGGTTACGGCACGGCGAGCGGCCGGGGAGCCGTTTAAGGCCTGTCAGCGTTGCAGAGTTCGCTTGTGGCTTCCATTAGGTACCATCTGAGACTAAAACACGCGTGATACTCACGTCTTCGGGACACGCTGTGAGAGACGAGGGTGGGAGAGACCTGAGAGGGGTTTAAGCGCTCATAGGGCAGGAAACGAGGCAGATCAGGGTTATCTACAGGCTCCAGTAGTCACTGGTGCTTCCACATTCCGCTAACAGCGACACTCGGGTTTGCCTGGTACTGGTTCTGCTTGAAGCTGTGTATTCAAAACCAGTGAGTCGGTCAAATGACCCTTCTCAAGGCTTCTCTGGGTTTTCACGGACACCTTTTGAGAGGAGACAATGAATTTGGGATTCTGTTTAAAAATGCCGTTCGACACATGCCTGGGCTGCTAAAATGAAGCGGGATGCTCCCGAACTGCGACGTCCCCAAGGCAGAGACGCCACCGCCCTGGCTGAGCCGGACGGGGGGCACTAGACCGGACGCGCTTTCCACAAGCGGTGAAGATACTCGGCAGAAGGAGAAGGGAGGGAATTGGAGGAACGGAGAGCAAGTTGTACCAGCTAGCACGAGGAGAGCCGAAGCCAGAGGCTGGGGCAGGCCTGCCAACGGTTTCCAAACTGGTTTGTGGACCAAATCGCTGTTCTGGGACAAATGGAAAATGGCCCAGATTTTCAAGGGCCCTGCAGAGCTTTAGGTAACTGTTACCTGTGGGTTCTGCCAATGACAGGATGAACGAACAGTTCCATGGGCAGACAGAAGATGGAACCAGGACCGAAGGGTAAAGTGGGTTCCTGCCGCGTTTCACAGTACCTTTTACTCCTGCCTTTGTAGTTCCAACGCAGAAACAACCGTGACTGACTATGCTTGGCCAAGCAGGGGAAGGATTAGAATGGAACAGCCAGAGGGGCACGTCTCCGTCCAAAGCTCTACCTTCTTTCAAGGACCAGAGGCTGAACTCCCCTAACACACTGCGCAGTAATCTGAATAGTGTAGAAGCTGCACGCCTGAAGCGACAAACTGTCACCTCTCAAGGGCAGAGGGAACCTATCCAGAGAAATGAGGTGCCGTTTTTCCCTGGAGTGCCGTTGAAATGCCAGCTGCCCATCCGAGAACTGGAGTGTCAAGCTTGCACCGCGCTCGGTGCCTCCTTTTACTGAAATTACAGGCAATGGAAAGGAGTATTTCCATTAAGGAAAAGGAATACATTTCAAACGTGGAATCAGGAAGCAATCCAAGGAAGTGCCCTTAAAGGATCAGCTTTGTTTGTACTGTAAATGACGTTCAAGATGCCAATCTCTGGTTCCTGGCTCTCAGCAGCTTATAATTCGGGGATTCAAACCCACAAACGTTTGAACCCAAACCTAGTTGTATGGAGCTTGCAGTTAATGTAGTTAACGAATGACTTCCCCTTGGTTCAAACCAGAGAAAGGCACTTTCTGCTCTGTCTCAAGGCGTGGAGGGTGCATACAATTAGGGAAGCCGGAGAGCACCTCAGCAAACCTGCTGTGCTCCATGTAAGGCGAGTCCACTGGACTTGATCACCCAGGAATAAAGTGTTACTGTTCAAAACCGCCTTCAGCGCAACAGCCAAAACCTCTGTCTCGCTGCTTTGTGCACTGCGCTGACCCTCCTCCGTGGATGGAGGGAGGCTTTCTACATGTTCATGGTTAACAGGCGCCCCTCACTAACGCTCGAGACCAGCTGCGCAAGACTGACCCCCCTGAACCACTTCAAACACCTGCACGTCTCGGCACACAGCAGCAAATCCCGAACAGGAGGGCAGACAGAAGGGGGCTGTTAGCCTCAGAGCATGAGCGCTCCCCGCTTCTTTCAAGCAAGGCAAGTGCTAACACCAAGTTAATTCCATGATTTATGTCCCTCGGGTTGGCAGTACACACACCACCGGTATTTCTTCTTGTAACAATCTATTGCGTATCCTAACAGAATCCCAGAGCGGTTTGGGTGGGAAGGGACCCTACAGTCCCCCCACTGCCACCCCCTGCCACGGGCAGGGACACCTTCCATAGCCCAGGGTGCTCCCAGCCTCATCCAGCCTGGCCTTGGGCACTCCCAGGGATGGGGCACCCACAGCTTCTCTGGGCACCTGTCCCAGTGCCCCCCACCCTCTGCGGGAAGAATTCCTTCCCCATGGCCCATCTCCATCTCCCTCTTTCAGTTTAAACCTGTTACCCCTTGTCCTGTCACTCCCTGCCCTTGGAAAAGTCCCCCCCCGCTTTCTTGTAGCCCCCCAGGCACTGGAAGGGGCTCTAAGGTCTCCCCGGAGCCTTCCCTTCTCCAGGCTGAACCCCCCAATCCCCCAGCCTGCCCCCATATGGACATCCTGCTCGTGTAAGATTATCAAGAGCCAAAACCAACTGCAGTTGCAAATTCTCTCAGTAAGGATTATTCAGCTGGAACATGTTTGACTTTAGAGGGATTTTTGGAATTTATTTCAGAGCATATAAAAGCAATCCAATTGTAATAAGGATTCATAAACTAACTGAAGGTTTCAAATTGTGTAATTGCTTTAAATCACTTTAAAAAGGATTTTCTCTTCCAGAATCCTACTTTGAACGGGAAATGTTACCCCAGCATGGCTGAGGTATCTATTTATAACCAAATGTTTGTGTGTAGTGGTCAAACGCAAAGAAGAGGAATCGAATGTTTATTTTAGTCTTGATTTTCATCCAATACTTTGCGTAATTTATCCTGAAATTCTAATTATATCCCCCTATGTAAGCACTGCAAATATGAAAACTGAGAAAATCCTTCGCTAGAGCTTTTTTCCTCTTCTTTTTCCAAAGTAAAGAGATGCTCGCGGTCACATCACTTAATGAAAAGAAGTCAGCGCGTCAGCGGTCACCCCAGCAAAGGAAACATGTCCATTTACAGTACTGTTTAACTGTTTCTGTAGCTGGTGACCACATTCAACGGGTATGTGAATGGGAACACGCCAGATGAATAAAAACCACCTGCAAGGGTGCCAAACGTTAGCTATTCCCACAAAATCAGCTCAAAGCACGCAAAAGCAGCGTGCCAGGTCACACACACCTGCTGTAAGTACTGGCCTTTCAGCAATACGCGCCGCGGACGGCTGACGTGAATCTGGGGAAGCAGGGTCAATAACACGCACCGGGATTGTTACCAGCCCGCTGTGTCGCCGCCCGGGCTCGCACTGAACCACAGCCCTAGGTGCGCCGTACGGCTCAGGAACCGCCGCGCGGCAGGGCATGCAGACGGGTATCTGCTCGTGAGAGATCCACAGCTCAGGCTGGCGTACGTGAAAGGTACCGTCAGCTGCACAAAACCCTTCATAACCAGAAGCTGAGCCGTTCAACCGCCTCTGAGGAGCCGAAGGTCGAACAGAAGCTCATGCCAACAAGTCAGCCGCCGCAGACCTCGACTAAAGGATGGCGCCCGGGACTTGCCAGTGAAGCAGAACTTTGGTTCCTCTGGTTGCCAACGGAGGTCCAGACCGGAGGCCTCTGCGAACAGAGCGACAGTGTCTTTAACAAACAGCTGTTGGCTCAAAGTTCTTGGCCCACGCTGTAAAACGTGAGGCTTCCACGCCCCGTAATCCTTCCCTACCAGCTATTTTAACTACGGATAACTTCATCGTCCTTAATTTAAGACCCTGAGGTGAAACCTGGCTGCGTGACAGCTTGTCCTGGGAAATTCCCCTGCCGCAAAGAAACACGCACGTCGTAACGACGATCGCTTACCTCCGGGTCTGCTGACCTACAGGCACCCCCAGTTCCACGCTGGGTGGGTTATGTTATCCCGGACCGGCACTCTGGCGCTCCTTTTGGCCATCACAGCGCCCTTCGCCCACGAGCTGTCAGTCACCTGCGCGACGTCTGAAGGTGCATCCTTACGCAGCCTGAACGCAACCGAATCGTGGGGCAGCCAACCGCCAGGACACACTGCAGCAGCTCTTACCTCGATCGACTCAGCCACAGACACCCCGGAACGGGCCGCAGTCCAGCACATACCAACTGAAAACCCTCCCTACAAACGTATGGGGGTAGGGAAACAACGTGGCTAGGGGGAGCGGGTTCCGCAGCCGGAGTGTCTCAGATAACCGTGCTCCGTTCAGCTCGCCCTTCCCTCCGCACGCTCGCCCCACTGCTCCCCTCCGCACGCCGGCACCACGAGAACCCTGGCGGTCTTGAAACCACCGGGCTCGCCCAGCCGACGCAGGGCAGATGTTCCTCAGGGGAGCAGGGCCTGCGGGGCTTGTTTTTAAAAGGAGTGGATTACAAGTTAATTCTGCACACGTTCACCTTTCTTTCACGGCGAGAACCGTACCCGTCTCCTCCACGTTTAACGCTTCGCACCCTGCCACAGCCTGTTTCCCAACGCGCCGTTCTCCAGCGCGCACGAGCCCGCAGGATCAGCCAGCCGCGCGCGCCGGGCGAGCTGCGGTCCAGGCTGCCCTCCGTCGCCCCTGACGGTGCCCCGTGATGTCAGCCAAGTGAATCCCGCAGCGAGAACACAGGGAGCTGTATGCAGTTCCATCCCTGGGACAATCCCAGAGCAAGGCACCCGGGGGCCCGACACCTCTGTGACTTCCACCTAGCTCTGGCGCTCCTGAAGGAAAGGGCATCGCCTCCCCGCGCAAGCGCCAACCGCAAAAATGCCCCTCTTCTTCTTACCGGCGCCATCACTTAGGAACTCTTCTGGTGTGCCAATCCCTCGTCAGCCCGAAATGACGCACCTGTAACCGGAGCCACGCCAAGGCCTTTACGTGCCACCGCCTGGGGGTGAACCAAGGGACAAACAGAAACGCTCACAAGCGGGCATCGGGGCAATGCGGAGCTCAAGGCATGCTCACTTCGGGGTCTTCTGCCCCACGGCACAGACGGATGTCCTGCTGCGTGGTGTACCTTGCCTTTCTCTTTATTCCTTTCATACGAGAGGTGATTGTCCCTGGGCTCCTGTCCACAGCTGCATTCTCCTGCGTACAACCTCGAAATACGCTGCTGCAGCTGGAGGTGTCTGAGCACCAGCCGGCTGTACTGGTGACGGCTGCCTTCACCCGTCGGAAAGCACACTCCTTCCAAAGCCCTCCAGATTCCAGTCACAATGTCCAGTGACACACCTCAACACTAAATGCAGCAAAAGCCACCAGCTCGGAATAAAGACGTTAAAAAGCACCGCCGACGCTGCGGAACAAAGGGCACATCAAGGAACTGGCATGTTCTTTTAAACTGACACTTCAGTACTCACAAAAAGCTGTTCACTATTAAAAATATGCGTGGAATGCTGCTCCAGCACACCCAAAGTAACGATCTGGGTTGGAAAACTAGCACTGGGAGAGGGGAAAGCAGGAAAGATGGGACACCAGTAGAAAGATAAAATTACAGCTACTCAGGACTGACAAAAGGGTAAGAATTTCAGTGCCAACTAATGTTTCTGATGGATTGAATCATAGAACCACAGACTGGTTTGGGTGGGAAGGGACCTTAAAGCTCATCCACGGGCAGGGACACCTTCCATACCCAGGGTGCTCCCAGCCTCACCCAGCCTGGCCTTGGACACTGCCAGGGATGGGGCACCCACAGCTTCTCTGGGCAACCTGTCCCAGTGCCTCCCCACCCTCTGCGGGAAGAATTCCTGATGGCCCATCTCAATCTCCCTCTTTCCGTTTAAACCCATTACCCCTTGTCCTGTCACTACAGGCCCTTGGAAAAAGCCCCCCCAGCTTCCTTGTAGCCCCCCAGGTACTGGAAGGGGCTCTAAGGTCTCCCCAGAGCCTTCCCTTCTCCAGGCTGAACCCCCCAACTCCCCCAGCCTGGCCCCATGGCAGAGGGGCTCCAGCCCTCGGAGCATCCCCATGGCCTCCTCTGGACTCGCTCCAACCGGTCTGTATCCTTCTGATGCTGAGGGCTCCACAGCTGGACACAGCACTCCAGGGGGGGTCTCCCCAGAGCAGAGTAGAGGGGTAGAATCCCCTCCCTCACTCCCCTGGCCACGCTTCTCCTGATCCAGCCCAGGATATGGTTGTCCAAGCCTGGTATACACACATCCACATACACGTATGGAAGAGCTCAAGAGCTTCCCACCAGGAGGTCACAATGCCCAGATGGTGTCAGATTCTATTAGCCAAGGCTCACTCAACCTCTCCAAAGATCAATTTAACACCCCCAAAGCGATTAGTGTTTACATTTGCACCTAACTCAGATGTTTTTAAAAGAGAAGCCCCTTCAAACCTTCCAAAACTGGAGTCCAACCATGGAAGGGGCTCAGTACGCACAATTAAAACGTGATGTTTCACGTACTGGAAAGTCAGCGGATGAAATCCCATTGTCCTCAGTGTCACGGGGGGCTGCCATCTTCAGGGCAGCCGTGATTTCCACCCTGAGGAAGAGAGAATTCTTCTAATTCTTGGAGCTCACGGGAAATCTGTCACTCCAGGAAGAATGACAAATTTATCACAAGGAACCGTGGAAGTTACCTGTATTGCTTCAGCAGTTCACACCAGAGTCGTGTTTCTCAAGGACACCGGAAAACATGGAAAGAGGGCAAAGAGACGAGCACTAGCCTCAGGAATATTCAGTGTCAGTACCACTGTGACACTGAGCAAACCTGCTTCAGGGGCTCCATCACCGCTGGTGCTCCGCCAGCTCGGGAAAGATCAGCAACGATCAGCTAAAAGGCAGGCTGAAGGCGAAACGGCGTGGAGTTAGCCAGTGATTTGATTTCTAGGATCAGTGATTACTGAATTAACAGCAATATTCATATAATACCGCTCGCCTTCCATGGAAATTTTCCACTAGCATCTTAATAAAAAAAAAAAGGTGAAAAATTCAAATGTTGAAGTAAAATAATTGTGGGTGACAGGTGAGGAAAGACACCACTCGCCACGTACCAGGTCTAAAAACCGTTCTGTTTGCACTCGGAAACGACCGGAGCGATGTAGGACAGACTAAACACCCCTCCTTGCCGGCGGCTTCTCGGGGGAATTTTGGAACTCACAGAACCATCATCACAGCGTGGTTTGGGCTGGATGGGCCCTTAAAGATCAGCCGGTTCCAACCCCTGCCGGGGGCAGGGACACCCTTCTGCTTTATGGAAACGCAGGTGTCTTCCCGAACTGCCGCTGAGGAGCGGAGTGCAGAGCAGACACTTCGCTGCTTGCCGACTTTCGGAGCAAACAAAAGCTGCAAGCGAAGGGAAAGCTAACGTGGCTTCAGTTTTGCTGTCTGCACGCAATCTGCATACGTTAAGCACTCAGGAAATCTCGCGTCTACTCCTGGTAGCTGTCGCGCGCCGAGCCCGGCTGCGACACGCTCCTGCCCCGACACGGCGACAGCCGGGCGGCTTATCAAGCGGGAGGTAAACCACCGATCCTCACCCGGCATCTTGACAGGCGAGCGCTGCCGCGGACGGTGGGTGTCCGAATTCCCGCGCGGACCCACCGAACGCCAGCTGCGCGCCGTCTCCCTGCAGGGTACCTAAAGCTGGAACCTGTGCGCACACCGACCACGCAGGCTTTTCATTTCCGGGGGGAGCAGCGCGCGCAGCGCGTCACCCAGCTGTTTAAAAAGGCGTTCCTGCTCGCTCCCATCGCTCTTCAAAGGACAGAGCCACCAGGCAGCTAAAGCCAAGCAAACAGAATGCATCGCCCTAAAATTCACGGCAGCCCCACAAACGAAGGATTCTACGACCCGGGGGGGATTTCGACAACGCGCAATTGTCACTGCAGAAGATCAGATCAGTAGAGGTGCAGCAGGGTGACACTAGCATCCCTTTGTTTTGTCAAGCTCCAGCCACACCACAATTAGGGGGCACAATGTACCTCCTAGCAGCGCCCCCGGCTCATCAGTACCCCTGCCTAAACAGGGCAGTACTAACGACTCTTGAAACAGGACCGAGGGAGCCACTCATTCGCCCCGAAAGACATCAGGAAGGGACAAAACCAAAGACACGCACCCACCGCTGACTAACCTCAGCACCCAGAGGAGCTCAGTTCAGGTTGGCCGTTTCCTGCCGTGAGCTTATTTTTTCCAGCATCGCTGGCTACGAGGGTAACGTGAGAGCGGACTGGCAAGAGAAGGGAAAATGATGGGTTTAAATGAGGGTAGAAAACCTCCTGCTAAGCAGGACACAGACCATTTATTCTCATTCTACAGTTACATGACTGTGGTTGATCTCTGCAAACGGTTCCACGACTGCAACGTTGTTCAGGTTTTAAGCCAAACACAAAATCAGCGAAGACAACGTACCCAGACACATGAACCGTTCTTAGAAATGTCTTCTGACAGCGCGTTTCCGAGGAAGGGGAAGCAACACCCTCCAGTTAGCAGAGATGCCAACCAAGTACCCACCTGCTGACCTCATCACCAGCTTCCGTTGCCCAGTTAACGGATAATCAGGGCTTGGCCTCTCTGCACCAAACCCACTTTCAAATGCCGTGCACTATCTGACGGCCATCTCTAAGCCTTCTGGTAAGCCTGGAGCAGCCTTTGACCAGCAGAACGATGCGCAACGTGTTCTGCTGAACGTGTGTTACAAACAGTCTCCTGGCAGTGGCGTGGCACTGTGCAACTGCCAAGCCACCCCCCGTCGCGCGGCCTTCTTCACCGACGCCGTCATCTCTGCTGTGCCCTGGGCTGCTGACCGCCCTGCTGGGGACCACCACTGCCGTTCCGCCCACTTGCCGTTCTCAAGCAGCCGAGACAGCTTTGTTGCAAAGGCAATCGCCTGCCCTTCAGTGAGACCAACAGTCTTCCCAGCCTTTACAGACGGACGTGATTCCGGGCACAGGTGCTGGATCCAGAAACTTGTCGGCGTGAGAACCAGGAGTTGCTTGACGACACCCTGGAGGGGCACTCGGTGACGCTCTGCACACAGGTCGCTTCCCAGGAGTTCGTGGGCCGCTCCCTTTCCAAACGCAGTGGGTTCAAGATGCGCCACGCCTGCTCCCCACTCCTATCAGCTGGATGTCCTCAGCACTGCAGATTCCTGTCCCGCCTCAAATCCAGCTCAGGTTTCCCACTCTAGGCAGGGACGCCCACCAGCATGTTGTTCTTCGGAGAACAACTCTCCGGCTCCATTGACATAACCTGGACAGAGTAGTTACGCTCCGCTGCGGCCCAGGCCCGGTCCAGATCCACAAGCCCCATGCACTGCTTGCCTACAACGAGAACAAAGGAGAACGCACAAAGGTCATCGGAAACGTGCGCCGGCGATCCGGAGAACGCGGCGCCAAGCCTTCGGAAGAGCACGCTCCGAATCTACTCTGAAAACGCTGTGAAACTGTCTGACTTCATTAGGGTCGTTAACAGTTCTAAACCACACCTGTGACACGAGCCCTCCTTTAGCAAAGGTCCTGAGATGGGTTACTGACCCTCTTCCCACGGAGAAACGCAACAGGCACAACACGCGAAGCATTCTCCACATCTACAGAAACAACGTGTGGTAATTACAAGCCACCGGAAGCAAAACCAACGGCCCAGTTTACCCTCAGCTCTCGCAACTGCCGAATTCCCCCTCCCTTTACCACCACAGCCGTTACCCTCCTGTACTTTCTCCAAACGCGAACGTCTCCGGCTGGTGGGTATCAGTGAAAGGCTAACCCTGCCAGCAGAGCTCCAGCGTAACCGCTGCGACAGGACTGCAGCCGCTCACGCACAGCGCTGCTGGCTTCCTAACGAGAGCTGACCCTACCGCAGCTTCGCCTGCAGGAAGGGGAAGGAGAAATCTCAGAGGAATCCATCAGAGGGTGCTGGGAGGAAAAGCGAGGGGAAGCAACCCGAAACGCAAACGCTCCACCTCGTGCTGGGCGTTCGGGAAGAAGAGAGGAGTTTGCATACCCCAGCTCAGAACAGCAAGAGGTGAAAGGTGAGGAGACCCACTTAACGCCCCGTTCACAGATGTGCTACTCCTGCCTGCTGGTACCCAGGGCAACTCCGTCCCCTACAGTTCACACCACGGCGCGGAAGCTCGTACCAATTCGCTTGCGTTCGGGCGGGAGCTGAGCAGCCGTCTGGTCTGCAAACCTGCAAAGGACCATGTGCTCCTAGAAAACAAGCAGAAAAGACATTCGGTCCAGTAGCATCTCCCGCTTCCAACTAAAGAAAAGCCTAATGAAACGCTTAAAGTCTGTTGAGGACTACGTCTAGAAAAGCTCTGCGTGCCAGCCCTGCTCTGGACACGGCTGCGGCCTGCAGGTGTGTGTGGAAACCACGCGTTTGCTACCACGACCACCTTGCTACCCGCGAGCGAGTGCTTCTGGCTGACTGTTCTCTGACGGTCAGCCGTACTGGACCCAGCGTGTGCAGGGGAGCAGCCTTCACGGACCCAGCGCCGTAATTTTGCCTTCCAGGACTGAAGGGAACGCAGCGTTCCTGCAGCCCAGGCGCCGTGGGGCAGCACCTCTGCGCCCACAGGCAGCCGAGGCAAAACTCAACGGGTGACTGGAACGAGCGCACCCTCCTCCCAAGCAGCGACTTTGAGTCTCCTGGGTCAAACTGCCTCTGCTCTGCCAGATCCAGCCGGGATCAGCCCAAAAGGTCCAGAAGGGAAAAAACAACTGGCTGGGGACAGGAAAGTTTCCTATGCCCAAAGGAGCACAACTGACGTTCAAACTATCCCTGTTCCACTGCAGGTTCCTGCAGGGGCTTCTACCGCTGCTGCTGCTGGTTTCTTCCCGCCCTGTCTCAGATCAGCACGCAGCCAGGAGAACCCCAGCCTCAGGCACCTCAAAAAGCACCGCCTACGTGTTCTGGGAACCACAGCGGTGCTCCAAGAGCCGCCGGGGCCAGGACGGCGAGGTGGCCAGATGGCAAGAGAAAAAGCCTTGAAGGTGGAATGGCACTACTGGAGGCCTTGCTCTGGTGGCACCGGTGCTCTCTGGGACAAGCGCAACAGACGCGCAGGCCAGCGTAAGTCAGAACCGTCCAGGACTGTACAACGTTCCCAAGTCCCCTACAACATCACGGGGAGAAACCACAAAGGGGCAAGGACAAGAGGAGCTCTGCTAGGCAAAGCTCCCCGCGCTGTCCTGGTGAGAAAGGACAGGTGTCTTTCATCAAAAAACCCTGATGCAGGGTGATGATTCTAAAGGTTTAAAGGTTCCTGTATCAGGTGGAGAGAGAAACTTCAGCTCAGGATTCTGCAGCTCCCTTCAGTAGCCTCAGGTGAGGATACTGGCTCCAGCTCGTCAGCTGGGGGACACAAACATCCCCAAGTCTGCGCTTCACAGAACACCTGAATGAAATCCCATCTTCATCTCAAATCAAGGTGGTGACTCCCCCCACAGCCCTCTCATCCACTCCACAGGTGTAACAGCCGCCCGACCCCGGAAAACTGCCCCATATTGTACAACATTCTCACTACTTCCAGTGCCGGGGGGCAACAGGAAAGCTGGGGGGGCTTCTTCCAAGGGCCTGTAGGGACAGGACAAGGGGTGATGGGTTTAAACGGAAAGAGGGAGATGGAGATGGGCCATCAGGAAGGAATTCTTCCCACAGAGGGTGGGGGGCACTGGGACAGGTTGCCCAGAGAAGCTGTGGGTGCCCCATCCCTGGGAGTGCCCAAGGCCAGGCTGGATGAGGCTGGGAGCACCCTGGGCTATGGAAGGTGTCCCTGCCCATGGCAGGGGGTGGCACTGGGGGGGCTGTAGGGTCCCTTCCCACCCAAAGCGCTCTGGGCTTCTGTGATGCTTGATACCCAAACACTGCTCCCTGAAATGAACCTAGCGCACCGCGCGGCAGGGGTAGGTGGTCCCGGGTAAAGCTCGCTCACACGAAGGTTTTCAGCTCGCAGCTCCGTAAGAAACGCAGGCAAAATGAGAACACGCTGTGACACGCTTAGCACTCAGACATGTCACGCGAGGCAGGTCAGTCCGGATGGGGCGATTTTTGTAGCACAGAGGAGCTGAGAAGCTCAAACCCCGTTTGAGTGCTGGAGAACGGAGGAGGAGGAGGGCCGCTGGCAATGCGGCTGCCGTCAGGAGAGAAGCAGCAGCCACAGGCAGCCTGGGGAGAAAAGGAGGGACTGGGGGGAGCGGGAGATCCATGTTAGCGCAGATTCCCCGGCAGCATTCAGGCAGCCAGCACACCCCGGCTCCTTGCAGCGCCAGGTTCTGCGCTCAGCCGACCCGTCCCGCGCCAAGGGAAGCCTCAGCCCTTAACCTGAACTTCTGGGCCGACCCCAGACTTTGTGTGCGCACAACCTGCTAACTTGCTCGCTACCGCAGCCGCGCCTGCAATCCCTATTACGTTTTCCCAGGTGGATGTGCCAAGTTAGCCAGCTCTGCTTCCCCATCCTCCTGTGCGGGAGCGCCCTGACAACCAGCGGCCTCGGGGTATGGAGGCAGAAAGCTACGGCTGTCGTAACCTTACTCTGTGCAGCTATAAACTCCTGAATCGCACCCGGATGTTCTCATGGAGAGGAAGTTTTGGAGCTGCCAGACTTCTGGATGTCTTTTTCCATCTGACTATAATGAAAGATAAACCAATTTAAAATGGGAACCGGCGGGGGCTGACGCAGACAGCGCCTGGCGACCACATGGCAGCCCTGGCTACCAGCCAAAAACCTGTAACGCTTTACTAACATGAAATACCAAAAGGCATCTAGCTAGCTGGATACAGAAGTCCGTTATAACCAGGATTATTCGCGGCACCAACCAGCCCAGGCCGCTCGGACAGACTCTCCGTTAAGAGCAGCAGTGTTTCTCGGGATCGTCCTTGGCCGTGTGCGCTTCAGCCACACAAGCAACCCGGTGCCGGAACCTCTGCGGTGCTGACAGCCCTGTGATTTAAACCTCCCCGGGCTAACAGGTTACGAGAAGACTTTCACTGCTCTTTAACGGGATCCTGCTGGCCATCCTAACCCAGGCACCCCCGCCGCTGCGCCTGCCCCCCGGCCAGCAGGGCTGCTTCCCGTTATATGCCAGTAAATAAGCTTGTTCTGAACTGAAAGCCGAGCTCTTCGTGACTCAGCGTTAGAAGCGTGCGCGTTTGCGAAGCGTGTCAGTCAAGGGAAAGCACAGTGGCAGGCCCAACTCCGCTCTGCCGCTTCCCCCACCCCCGCCTAGGGGTGCTGAGTTCCGTGTAACCAGGGAGGTGCGCACACACCGGGCTGTCAGGAAGGGAAGGCTCGTGTGGTACCAGGTAACTGAGCTTCCCTATACAGCACGGCTGGAGCTACCCCGAGGTTTTTAATGCCCTCTCACTTGAGGATTAAAAATGATAAACTCAATTTTCCTTGTACACCTTTTCTGTGCTCGCTGTCCCAAGGAACATCTGGATGTTAAAAATGCTCTCCCGCCGATTTCCATTACAAAGGATTATTCTGCAGCTCTCACATCCCTTTTCTGTATTTTAAACACCAAGGCCCTTGTCTAGGATTGAGAGGTGAACTTAATAAAGTTTATATACAGCGTTGGGGAGGGTGGGGGGCACTGGGACAGGTTGCCCAGAGAAGCTGTGGATGCCCCATCCCTGGGGGTGCCCAAGACCAGGCTGGATGAGGCTGGGAGCACCCTGGGCTATGGAAGGTGTCCCTGCCCATGGCAGGGGGTGGCACTGGGGGGGCTGTAAGGTCCCTGCCCACCCGAACCATTCCATGATTCATTGCTTCTCTGAAATGGAAACGTTTTCTTCCGGGGCCACCCTAAGCGCATCACCCGGCCCGTTTCTGGTGGCTGTCACCACGTCCCCCGCGCTGGACACAGCCTGACACGGCAGCACCAGCCGTCTGCTGCCCGCTCTCTGCTCCCGCCCCGCGGAGCTCCCTGCTACCGGCTCCCTGCACCCAGACCTGCGTGGCTCTGGCTGTCTCCGCACGCGCCCGGCTCCCCAGGGCCGCAACACACTCACACGTTTTTGAAACGTGAGCAGCTCTGAGTAACACGTGAACCAACACCGTACAAAATTCTTGCTGATGAGCAGAAACTCCTCTAGACAGAGATTAGGAGAAATCTGATCTTTATCATAAAATAAGAGCTGTTAAGGCAGCAATTTTACCTAAAGCATTATCTGACATTTCCACAGCTGTACTTCAGACCAAAATAAATTGGTATCCTGTAATTATTAACTGACACGTGTTCAAGTCCCTTGGCAAAGTCTCGCTTGTACGTCATGATAAAAAAAGGTTTTTTGTGGAGAAACCATTTCATCTTATCAAAGAAAAAACCTTAAAAAAGGAGAGAAAGCAACACGACGACAACGGCGCTACTGAGGAACACCTCACATAACGCGTGCTCCTCCCGGCAATGAAAGGACAACCACCCGCATTTCAGCTGCACACAACCCTCCCCCCAACCCTTTCACATACCTTGTACGACAGAATCTCCTTGAACTGACGACTGAAAAACAAAAAACAGACCAATTCAGCTGACGTCTACAGAGCAGAGGTGGAAACCAGAAGCAATCGACGTGTCCTTGAAGGCGTTTTACACAGAACGCCCGTATCCTACGGAAAGGCACCAAACCCACCCAGAAACCGCTACGGTTCCGCTTCACCAGAACAGGAAAAGCGCGCTCCGTGATGGCTTTTTTGGGTTTCTATTTTATCAGTCATAAAAATTCCCTGGTTTAATCAGGCGAAACGCTAGCAGAGGCTTAATGGCGTTTCCACGCCGTCACACCAACACGCTGTAGCACACGTGCACTAGTGGCCTCCACATGTTCTGCCTTCGGACCACGGAAGGAAGGCGCCTGGACCACGGAGCCGAGTGCCGAACAGCCGGGCTGGGGGTGTGGGTGGGTTATCGTGTTTCATGACCATGTCAGATAAGGAAAGGAGACAGCAAGCCCTAAAGCGTAGCTCGAACTGGGGCAGATAACCTCCTGCATCGGGTTAGGAGCTTCCTTTCAAAGTTCTGCCCAACACAAGGCCCTAATTTATGTTCTGGCCCAGAGAAGCTGTGGGTGCTCCATCCCTGGCAGTGCCCAAGGCCAGGCTGGATGAGGCTGGGAGCACCCTGGGCTATGGAAGGGGTCCCTGCCCATGGCAGGGGGTGGCACTGGGGGGCTGTAAGGTCCCTCCCAGCCCAAACCATCCTGTGGTTCCATGATCTACAGCAATACCAGTTTTCCACCACAGTGAGCATTTCCAGTCTTCATCACCTGAAAACGTAACTGGGCAAAAGTCCAACAGCAGCCCGTCAGCCTGAAGGCAAGGCGCCGGAGAAAAGCGGCACGCCTGCTAAGCTCAGGCGGCTTCGCGTCTTACTGCCTCGTCCTCAGCACTGGTCTGCGGTACCGTGTCCAGGAGGAAGTGAAAGGGGACACGGATAAAGAGATGGAAGAGCCAAACCGGCTGCGAAGCCGCTGTTAAATGCAGTTTATCAAACTGGCAAATTCCAAGTACTTCCTTTTCACGCGCGCCTGGGGCAGCACACCGTGATTTGTACAAGTGTTTATCACGGGCGAGTGAGCCTTGCTCGGGTTTGTTCTTCCCTGCCAGACAGCCTGCTCCAGCCCCCTACTTCAGCAAGCACATACCCGAGGCGATACTGTAATTCCTAGCGGAATTAGATCGGATCCATCTCGGCCAGCCAGAAGGGAAAGCGTTTAGGGCACGAACAAACCCCGCAGCCCCTTCCCCCATCCCGTGCTGCCTCAGGCTGTTAACCTCGGCTGCACACTTCACTGTACCTTTCGCAGGTCACTTACAGCCGAGGCATTAAAACCCTGAAGCCCAACACGTCTAAGTGTCTCCAAGGTGGCAGACTGGGAGAACACGACACCTCTCCAAGTCCACTGAAAATGCGTTAGGAACAGGAACTGAAGTGCAGGAGAGCTTGTCTGGGAATAAACCTGAGTCCCACGGGCAGCAAAGCGTGGCAGAAAGCAGGCCCGTCCCTTAAGCTGACTGCTTGCGTCTCTCTCCAACACTCCAGCGTCCGTTCCCCCGCTCACGGCCGTTTTCCTGAGTGTTGTATTAACTCTGTGATCCAAGGGCATCGGGCTGCTACTGCACAGGTCCCCACACACTGCAGCTGCTGCCTCCGCGGGGAACTCTTCTGAACCAGAACCTGGTCAGGCCGGGAAGAAATCACCCAGGAACCCCAACCTGTCTCCTTCCAGGAGGGGTTTGAGAGACAGGAGGGAACAGCTGCACTAAACCTGTGAGCATTTCGCCAAGACAACCGCAGCGAGCTTCAGCTGATGAATCCTACACTCTTCCAGTACTTCCTGCCCCCACCGACGCTGATATTTTTAAGCTTCTCGGGTCAGTTTAGTTACCTTTGGGGATACCTGAACTTGACGGTGTTCTGAACGAAGCCGTAACAACACGGGGAGACGACGAAGGCTGCCCGCGCCCTGACGCAGCGCTCGATCACCATGTCGGTCGCCACACCACACGCGTGCAGAGCCACCTACAGCGATCCCAGCACAAGGAGAAACAAGAAAGGCTTTACAGCAACGTTCCCCACGCGCTGATTCCACGCGCCGCAGCAGTTTTTGGTTGCCCGCGTTACTTAGATGAGGAGGGTTTCGCCACGCGAGCTGTTGCTCCTTAACTCCTCACTTGTTCCTCCCTCTCTTCCAAATCCCAAACAGAAAGCTAAATGCAGATTAATCTACCGAGGGTGCTTCTCGTAGCACTGTCTGTAAGGACATTCACAGCCTTCTTCCCTCAGGTACTTCAGCTGTTTTAAGAACTACGCAGAGACTGACATTCGGAGGCGGAAAGCTGTGATCACTTACCCCAATGTTGAAAGTCCCGTTAAAATAGTCCAAATTTGCATGAATGAACGAAATGTTGTTTAAACGTAGTTCATCACTCCTGTCTTTAGCACGGATCAAAGACAACTCCTTATTTTCTATGAGCACCACCTAGATTCCACGCGTGGGAGAGATGAAGGCAGAGTAACACTGAGAAATCAAACCACGACATCACCAAGGAGCACAAACCTAGCTGGGAAAACCTCTGAACTGCTTGCGGCAGAGCTCGGGACCTCCAAAATTATCAGCAGGAAACCCAGCGCCAACGGACGGCATTTAAGAGCTGGCAGCGTCAGTCAGCGTGCAGGCACCCTGCGTGTGCCCGTAACCTTGGTTTGCCCAGGAAAGCCCCGCACACATCTGGGACTGGGCTAAAAACCTGCGTGGTCCAAGTCCCCCCCGAGACAACTGTGTCTGCCTATTTCTCCCTCCTACACGCCCCTGTTTTAAGACAACCACCCGCGCCCGTCGCGCCGCCCGCCCTTTCCGCTGAGAACCCACCTGGCAGGAGGGCATCGTGTGAGCAAGCACGATTCCAACGTGGCCCTGTGGAAGCAAAAAGGAACAGCAGAACCTGAGTCGCTTTTCAGCGTCCCCTGCCGACTCCCCACAAGAGAAGCATCCCCTAAGCCGTGACGGACCCTGCGAAAGCAGCTGAAATGTCAGCATTTGTGACAAGAATGACAAAAAACCACCCCAAAACTTCGCTTTGCGGCAGCGAGCGCCTGGAACTGCCAAGATGAGAGCTGAAAGGAATCGCATCAGGGAAACGAGAAGGTACGTTACCCCTCCACTGCAAAAATCCACAATCACGTCTCCAGGCTTGGCAAGCTGTGTCACCGCTGCCACCAGGTTATTCAACTGCTGCTGCTTCCTCAGAGCCCGGGCTCTAGACATCTTCCCTGGGGACGACAGAGAAAACACAGCAGTGACCAGCAGCGCTTGGCTGTAATCCTGAGTGGGTAACAGCAGAGCAGGGCGAATGCGGTCTATGGCTGACACTGAACACGGGCTGGAACACTTGGAATCTGCCTGGAGCTCAGTTCACAGTTCGGTGGAGCTTGCTCGGTACCTTCAGGGTCTTTAGACATTTACTTTCCAGCTGTTGCTGTTAATGTTTCCTTAGGAACAGACTGGTACGGGGTTAACAGGAATCACAGGATCACAGACTGGTTTGGGTGGGAAGGGACCTTACAGCCCCCCCACTGCCACCCCCTGCCATGGGCAGGGACACCTTCCATAGCCCAGGGTGCTCCCAGCCTCATCCAGCCTGGCCTTGGGCACTCCCAGGGATGGGGCACCCACAGCTTCTCTGGGCAACCTGTCCCAGTGCTCCCCACCCTCTCCGGGAAGAATTCCTTCCTGATGGCCCATCTCCATCTCCCTCTTTCCGTTTAAACCTGTTACCCCTTGTCCTGTCACTACAGGCCCTTGGAAAAAACCCCCCCAGCTTCCTTGTAGCCCCCCAGGCACTGGAAGGGGCTCTAAGGTCTCCCCAGAGCCTTCCCTTCTCCAGGCTGAACCCCCCAACTCCCCCAGCCTGGCCCCATGGCAGAGGGGCTCCAGCCCTCGGAGCATCTCCGTGGCCTCCCCTGGACTCGCTCCAACCGGTCTGTATCCTTCTGATGCTGAGGGCTCCACAGCTGGACACAGCACTCCAGGGGGGTCTCCCCAGAGCGGAGCAGAGGGCGAGAATCCCCTCCCTCGCACCCCTGGCCACACTTACGATCCAGCCCAGGATCCGGAGAAAGTAGCGAAACCGGTGTAAGCTCTAGCCTGACCACACGCCAAACCTGTGAATCAGGCCCAGGAACAGAGCTCAAACCCACCCGCAGCAAGGTTCCCAAACTAAAGCCCTACATCCTGTGGCTGTGCCCTGGGATTCTTGCACACAGCTGACACCGAACTGAGGCTACCGGAGCAGGGAATGAAAAGAATCAGGAAAACTGACGTGTACTTGCCTGCTCTGTCCCCCACGCCTGAAATCCCGCTGTGGCACGGGGACTTTGATCTCGGTAACACAGGCTACTGCCTGGGTTTGTTTTCAGCCGTCAACAGACCTTACTGGGTTTGTTTCAATTATTGCACTTCTACCTGATGAAGTACTTAATGAAACAGCTGTTGCTCTCAAACAAAAAAGCAAGGACCAGCTGCCTTCCCCTTCCATGGAGACAGCGAGACACCCAGTCACATTGTCCTTCTCTCACCTGGCCAGCGAATGAGGAGCCAAGCAAGCCCAGGCCTCCCCATACCCACACCTGCCTTCCAAGCCCAGGAGAAGCTGTCCACCCACGATATCCACGCCTGTGACTGCGCGGCTGTCAGGGGGCGAGCGCAGCTCAGCAAATCTCCGCTTGCTTTCCAGCCAGTTGGACGCCACAGCGACCCTCCTGCAACAGCTCTGTGTTTTGGGCAGGGTATCCTTCCAAAACCTGCTGCTGAAACCCAAGCTACCAGCTTAAAATGCGTTTGGCTTATCTCTCTGAGCTGCAGGCACACCTCTAACTGTGGTACGAGCCTGCTCTCGTGAGAGCGCAGGTCCAGAGCCGGTGGACAGCAGCACCAGGCACAAACTGCGAGAAGGAAGCAGGGACATGACTCCTGGCCACTGCCGGATACAATTTCAGCTAAGAACAGAAAAACAGGCTTTGCAAAGCAAGAGAAAAGCATGAGGAGCAGTTTCTGTTTGAGAACCCAGTATGGGCTTGCCCTTTTAACCGCGAGAGCCAAAGCAGACGGAATCCCTTAGTCAGAAAGACTGAAGACGAAGGGTCAGCGCTGCTCCCCAGGATGGGGTGACCACGAGGTCAGCCTCATAAGCTGTGGCAGCTTCACTTACACTGAAACTCATTGCTAACGGGTTGGTTCTCACCGGCGTTAGCTAAAAAGAAAACAAAAAGACCCCAAACAAACAAAAAAACCCAAAAACTTTGACCTTCACAAATTTTCTTCCCTTCTGTTTGGTGAAAACAAGGAATAAAAGTACCAAAGCTCGTTCACAGCACAACGCTCAAGCCCCCTCGGCAGAAAGCCTTCAGGACTCAAGTAACCGTGCAATTAATTTCAGGGGATTTGTTGCAAATGCTTTTTTCCCTGGTAACTTTAGTCTCTCTCTTATATCCACTTTCAACTTCAATCTTCCTAATTACGAGAGGGACAGGCAGGCGATCTGGTTTCCAACTCCAGCCCCTCCAAAGCATTATCACAACTGTTCCGAGCTGTTTTCCTGCGCAAACCGACGGACAGGCCACACTCATCCTGCCACCAACAGCACAGAACGCCCTGCACGCCCAGGCTCGTACTTCCTTACCGACTGCTCCGTTCTTACCCTTCAGCCCTGAGGTTTTCCATCCGTTTAAAAGCAAAAGTTGCATTCTTCAGAGCATGGTTTCAGCTTCGGGAATAAAGCAGGCTCTTACTCCATAGAATCCCAGAGCAGTTTGGGTCGGGAAGGACCTCAAAGCCCCCTCAGTGCCAGCCCCTGCCATGGGCAGGGACACCTTTCATAGCCCAGGGTGCTCCCAGCCTCATCCAGCCTGGCCTTGGGCACTCCCAGGGATGGGGCATCCACAGCTTCTCTGGGCAACCTGTTCCAGTGCCCCCCACCCTCTCTGGGAAGAATTCCTTCCTGATGGCCCAGCTCCATCTCCCTCTTTCAGTTTAAACCTGTCACCCCTTGTCCTGTCACTCCCTGCCCTTGGAAAAAGTCCCCCCCAGCTTCCCTGTAGCCCCCTTCAGGCCCTGGAAGGGGCTCTAAGGTCTCCCCAGAGCCTTCCCTGCTCCAGGCTGAACCCCCCAACTCCCCCAGCCTGGCCCCATGGCAGAGGGGCTCCAGCCCTCGCAGCATCCCCGTGGCCTCCCCTGGACTCGCTCCCAGCTCCATGTCCTCCTGCTGTTGGGGCCTGGAGGTTTGCTGTTGTATTTCCCATGAGGCTGATGCCTAAAACAGGGACTTGATCATCAAACATTACCTTTGCACTTCGCTCACCTCAGAGGGAGAGCTGGAATCGTCCAGCTTTCAGCACCACCCAGGGAATCAGCCAGGGCCGGCCAACCACGCAGCATCCTGCCCACCCTCCCCACTTCACAGCAGCTCTGGCTGGACAGTCCTTGGGGAAGGGCAGACAGACATTTCCATACGGCTTCCCCTGCAACACTCTGCAGCCGAGCAGGGAACAGGAAAAGCTTCCCAAAGCTCGAGAGTCCCACTGCCTGGCTCTACCCTACATCTGGAATTGCCCGTGTTGCCCCTTCAGCAAACAGAACGCTAATAACAGCTATTTAAAACTACACCCAGAGGATCTGTCCAGGGGTCAGGCTTTGAGCTCGCTCACACGCGTTTAGTCTTCATTCCACAGAGACCAGACTCTGCACACTGAACGTTCCTGGCCAGTGGAACCAGCAGCGTTCCTGACCTTGCTAGCGCTCAGAGGGGCGAGGGGAGAGGAGAGAAAACAGCATTCACGGGGATGGACACACAGACACGACCCCCCCAGCCCCAAACGTCACGAAGAAAGCCTATATATGTACTAAAAACTACCTTCTTGGGGAACGTGCAGCAAGCCCCTGCAGTCAACAGACAAGGCAGGAGAAGAAAGCCTCAGAGCACACCTTGTTGTTACCGTACCAAGGCTGTTGTGAGCCAAGGTGGGGGCATTTTAGCTGCAGTCAAGGCATAGGAGAGAATGGCACGATGCACGGTTTAAAATATACAGGTACAGGGCGATAACAAAGGGACAGGAAAGAGAACTGAACTCAACAGGAACACTTGATTGCATTTCTAGGTAGGAGTCCCTCATCTTCCTCACCAATCTGCTCTGCATTAAGGCACGCTTTGCAGAACAGCTTTATCACTTCGGGCATAAACCCCCTTCATCTCACAGACACTGTCCTGGTGTAGTCTGAAAGGGTCAGAGCGCTACGAAAACCCACCCGTGACAACCTAAGCAGGAATTTGGCGGGCTTCCTCTTTTGTATTAGGGGATTTCAAGCAAGAAAAGTGTATCACCTTTAAAAAAATGAAGATCAACAGATGCCAGTAAAAAGAAATGAAAATTAATGCTGGGCTCCCCACGAATGTCATGACGCTCCCCTTATAAAACTGGGGGTTCTTTACCAATTGCTCATCTTCAAACCCATCTTCTGAATATTCCAACAAAAGCAACCCAGACACAGACCGCTAACATCAGTCTTACCCATCCCACCTAGTATTTGCACTGCTTATACACCTTTTTGTACCAGATACGAAGCCTCCGCCCGTACTCAGACGAGTGCTACCCACACCAGCACGTACCTGGAGCCATGCTAAGCTTCCCACATGACAATATTGCCCACAGCAACCTGCAGGAAAATCAGGCATCAGCACCGTTCCCCAGACACCAGCTCAGGGAGCTAACAGACACTGAAGCTAGCTGGCGGTATCTGCTCATCCTCCTCCTCATTCCAAAGCCTTTGACATTCACATTGTCACGCTATTTTTCCAGAATCCCAAAGATTAGGGAATTATTCGGTTCTGAAATGAAAGCAGGCAATATTATACAACCATGGGATTTCAAGGAAGAGAACAAGCACCGTGTCACGACAGAACTGCGAGAAGGAAATGACGTTGCATTTACCCTTCTGCCACTTCTCTTCCTCACATTCATCCTTGTGCCCAAACCCATCTGTCACTCAGATCCAAGTGTTTGAGTGAGACGGGAGGGCCTGGCAGCGGCCGCCTCGCTGAGCCGGGGAACAGTTAATTCCTGCCCAATTCACCAGGGCTGAGCGGTTGCCTCCTGCAGCAGCAGGAGAGCTGTTCCCCGCAGGAAGCAGAGACGGGCCCTGCCCTTCACACCCCCAGCTCTTCAGCAGGATCTGGCCCCCAGGGACCACCGCAGCCCTTTCCCAGGGCACGCAGGAACACGGCGGATCTCCCTTCCGAGCTCCTTACGCTGAGTATCCATAACTGACAGTTAAGGAAAAGGGAAGAGCTAAATGCCTCTGCAGAGTAAGGAGAGGTGAATCACAGGGAGCTGAAGGGAAGACTGAAAGACACCTTCTAATATATATATAACCTCATTAATGCCCAGCACAGCCTCTAAACTGGCAAAAGAATTTAAATCTTAGGTATATTAATACTTTGGATGACTCCTGTCTCTGATCTGCCTACCAGCAGGAGTGAGAGCCGGAAGCAGAACTCCGGAAGAGGCAAAGCTGGCTGAGAAGCTGGCTGAGAAGGCAGACGTGATCCATTCGGCCCCGTGGGCAGCCGCTGAACAGCTGGCTGCCGGGCACGCAGCGCCGCTTCACACCTCCCGTCTGCTGTACAAAGATTACGGGCTGGAGGAATCCCTGCAAACCACCCATCCTCCGGAAAAGGAATTTCATCCTGTCATTCAGGCAGTGCAGTAACCAAATCCACACTGCAAGGGCTTTGGTGACCGAGGCATCGCCCACGTCAGCACGCCAACCACCACACCACCTCCCAGCAAGGGCGTGCGGGCTGCACGCGGAAGGGCCGAGGCTGCAGCCTTCCTCCCCGTCGGCCCTGTGCTGCCCTTACCACAGCGCGTACAGCCCGATCCTGAATGAACGTGCCGGTCCCTCAAGCGATCTTACTGCATTTAATGAGTGTCTCTGGTATTCAGGTGGTTTATGTTAGTTCAAAGGGCTGAAAAAACAGTCAAGAGTTCATCGGAAATAGGGGAATTACTCGACTCCATCATAAGGTTTTCATTCAGGAACAGCAACTGCTTGACCACCGAACGGTTTTCCTTCCTCTTCTTTTCTTCCCTCGTTAATTTTCTTAGCGGGGAGGGGGTGTGTGTGCCAAAACGAGCTGCAGTTTGGTCAGTAAACAGAAGTAATTCCCTTGAACACCTAGCTCACTGGGGGGTTTTCTACACAGCTGTGGGGCGAGTCACCGGCTTCGGACGAGGGATGTCAAAGGTCAGCACCTGCTGACCTATTCCGCAGGTGCTTCTGCAACCGGGCTGCCAGTCTGCCACCCTGAAGGCCGACGGTGGGCGTACAGCTCCCATCACCTCCAGGTCTGCGCTCTGTCACGCACAAACCTCTGTTGTAAGTGCGTATGACGGATTCATTCTTAATGAAAGAAGTTATTTTCAATTAGCATTTCCAAGTCTCTCCCTCCGGCGCTTGCTCACGCTACGAGCGCAACAGTAAGCCCCAAGGCGCTGGGATGCGGTCCTCCAGCCGCAGCAGAGCTCCCGTTCCGGAATGCTGGCTGTGCCACTGCGCAGGGAGCGTACCACAGCCAGGCACAGGTACCAGGCAGTCCTCCGACACGTCCGTGGTGCGCCCCGTGACCCGCTGGGTACCAACCAACACGCGTCTCCAGCTCTGAGGAGCCCTTCACTGTGCAGAACCTGAGCGCCTGCTCAGCACCGATGGCACCTACTACTGTGGAAAAAAACCCCCAGGCTTCCTAACAAAAGCACGTGGAGGTGTAAGAGTGGTGTGTTTATCCTCACTAATCGAGCTGGGGTGCTCTGCAGAACGCCCCTGCCCAGGGCTGTCAGTAACCCAACCCCCCCGTTCCAACCCCTCCAACTCACGCCGAGCACAGGCTGACGATAATCAGCACGAGCTAATTACAGCCCGGCGGAAGGCAAACCAGTGAAATGAGCAGAATAAATATCTCCTCCTTTCCTCTGAATGAAGTAGCGGTGCGATGACCTGGATGAATAGCACGTCGTGGCGCCAGCGGCCCGTCACGAGCGAACGCGGGCTCGCCGCACGCGTAGGCAGTGCAGGTAATCAGCCCGGCCATCAGGAGAGGCTTCGCACGGCGGGTCAAGGCCGTGCGACACGCAGAGAATAACCTTTTACATCGAGTCTGTAAAACCAAAACGTAATCCGAGTTCAATAGGTTGGAACGCGATGCTGAAGGGCTACACACCAGGGGAAACGCCGCTCGAGCCACATCGGTGTCAGCCTGTGCGGTGCAGCCCTTACTCACAAATAAACAGGCTCCTAGAGAACACCAGGGACGGGCAATTCGGACACATCCCTTCAGAAAGCTGCCTCAAGGCAGGGCGTGTTGCAACGCTGGCCCATCACTGCAGGCACCCTGCTGCGGAGCTCACCGCAAACTCCTCCACTGCAAACACACGTGCCCTGGACAAAAGAGCCAGGGCCTTTCCTGACTGGCACTGCAAGGAGTAACAGCGCCCGAGCCGCACGGCTAACTCACGTTCCTGAAACCCACGGCAGAGGCAAAACGGGAGTTCCCAGGACAATGACCATATTCCACGGACACTTGTTGCCTAATCAAAGGTTCTAAGAACAAAAAGCTCCTTTCACGTGCATCTTAAGCAGCTTTTTGCCAGGTGGCCTTTTGTACTGTTCTTAATGGTTTGAGACAGTCAACAGCCAGGAAAATCCATAAATCGCTCCAACCTCTTTTGAAAGAGAGCCTGGGATATAAATGGGCAGAACAGTTAATGAGCCTGCGGGCACCAGCCCCGTCCCACACCCCAGTCCTGCACCCCAGACCCCCTGGGCTTGGCACACAAGGAATATCAGGGAAGGGAGACACGGTCCTTTGGCCTTCCCGCAGCAAGCGGCTCCGAACTCCGGCCGCTGGCCATGCAGCAGCACCTTCAGCTTAGCTTTACACGTCACTGCTGTTCACTGTACAAACTACCAGCACACCTAAGGCCAACGTCTCTTGCCCAGAGAAGCTGTGGGTGCCCCATCCCTGGCAGTGCCCAAGGCCAGGCTGGATGAGGCTGGGAGCACCCTGGGCTATGGAAGGTGTCCCTGCCCGTGGCAGGGGCTGGCACTGGGGGGGGCTGTAAGGTCCCTTCCCACCCAAACCGCTCTGGGATTCTGTGATCTAACTAAAAAGGTCATCCATACGCTTATCTCCAGCATGAAACCTCTATCTTAATTAAGTTAGAGCAGGAAAGGCAGAATAGAATCTTCCTGCTCTTTATGTTCTCCCTTTGCCCTTCTCTCCCTCATCTCCCCCGTACATTTTAATTACTTTATCATACTTGAACAAAACTAAGACAAGCGGTTCTGGGGGGATGGAGAGACAGAAGAACTGGGCAGCACGGACTGAAGTCACGCACACAGCTTGCTGAATTTCCATAAAGCTTTCAGAAATGGATCCGAAGCCAACAGAAACGAAAACCGATGAACTCTTTTCCAACAGAAATTAATCCGCTCAGCCAACTAAACAAAGGCTCAGGCTAAAGAAACATCTGCCTCCAGAAACTTCAGAAGAAAATCTATCCCCTACTGATTGCCAGCAGGCAGGTCCATCGAAGCATCCGCCTGAATCAAAAATACACCGCTACACAGCAGAACCCAGTGAAAACATGAGGCAGTTCATGACTGTATAGAACACAGAGCTAAGATACTTAAACAACAGGCAAATATTCGGGGGGCGCTGTGTAGAAATGGGCTGTGACACAAGCTTTATCTGCCAGTGTAATGTCAAAGGAGCCACGAGCTGGAAAACACAAGGAAAACAGCACGAGCAATCACCACAGCAATGGGTTTGGGTCAGACGTCTGGAATTATTCACCAACAGCATCTCTGCACACGGAGCTGTGGAACTGGGGACCATCGGGACACGTTTACTGAGCCATCAGCTGACTGAGGAACTGACCGTGGAGGTCACTGCGTAGCGGTGGCTACAGACCTCTCCAGCCCCTAGCCAGCTGCGGTAAACCCTGATGGGGATGCCTAGCACCGAAGAGAACGAGCAGTCGGTGCCCTTCAGAGCAGCACCTGCCTAAGGAACCCCCTGCAGCGCCTCCGCAAGCAGTGCCGCAGCTAGTAGTTCTTAAACATAAACCCTGTTCTAACATACGAGCCCAGGTTCTTCTGACGGCTGGCTGGAGGAACGCTCTGCGCCACGCACGAGGGAAGACGCTCCAACATCGCTACAGGAAAGTGGAAAACAAAAGATGTTCTTTTGGAATTTAAGTAACTTTTTTAAATGCAGGGCTAACACAGAAAAGTGAAGCCACTTCAGCAGCACTTACCAGGGAACCACAGAATCCCCGAGCCGTTTGGGTGGGAGGGACCTCACAGCCCCCCAGCGCCACCCCCTGCCATGGGCAGGGACACCTTCCCTAGCCCAGGGTGCTCCCAGCCTCATCCAGCCTGGCCACTTCCTCCTTAAAATTTCTTCCTTTATATATAATCTAAAACGACGAAGTTTTTATTTTCTCAGGCAAGCACCACGCTCCCCGCACCCTGATGAAACCCAGGAACTGTGCACTGCGCGTTACCATTCCGGCGCAAGGAAATCAGGCACCGCTTCCGCTAGGAAGATGAGAAACACCCAGAGCGCAAAGCAAGCAAAGGAGAGCGAGCCAGGGGGCACAGAGAGCGAGCCAGGGGGCACGGAGAGCGAGCCAGGGGGCACGGAGAGCGAGCTGGGGGGCAAGGGGAGTGAGCCGGGGGGCAAGGAGAGCAAGCTGAGGGGCAAGGAGAGTGAGCCAGGGAGCAAGGTGAGCAAGCAACAGGGCAAGGAGAGCGAGCCAGGGGGCACGGAGAGTGAGCCGAGGGGCACGGAGAGCGAGCCAGGGGGCACGGAGAGCGAGCAACAGGGCAAGGAGAGCGAGCCGGGGGGCAAGGGGAGCGAGCCGAGGGGCCAAGGGGAGTGAGCCAGGGGGGCAAGAAGAGCAAGCTGAGGGACAAGGAGAGCGAGCCAGGGAGCAAGGTGAGCAAGCAACAGGGCAAGGAGAGCGAGCCAGGGGGCACGGAGAGCGAGCCGAGGGGCACGGAGAGCGAGCCAGGGGGCACGGAGAGCGAGCCAGGGGGCAAGGTGAGCAAGCAACAGGGCAAGGAGAGCGAGCCGGGAGGCAAGGGAAGCGAGCCGAGGGGCCAAGGGGAGTGAGCCAGGGGGGCAAGGAGAGCAAGCTGAGGGGCAAGGAGAGCGAGCCAGGGAGCAAGGTGAGCAAGCAACAGGGCAAGGAGAGCGAGCCGGGGGGCAAGGAGAGCAAGCTGAGGGGCAAGGAGAGCGAGCCAGGGAGCAAGGTGAGCAAGCAACAGGGCAAGGAGAGCGAGCCAAAGCAGCATGGACATTGCAAGCAAACTCTCCTTAAGGCCAAAGACACAGACCTGTTTGACAGTAACTAGTACAGACACAGCACCAACCCCAACCTACAGAGAAATTGTCAGTCAGATCCACACGCTTATACAAATATAATCCTTAAAATGGGCGTTTCTGGTATGAGTGGGATTATTTTGAGGCTATCGATGGGATTACTTTGTTTAGATTAAACCACTTCTTGAGTAAAGCCAACTGGAAAGACAGAAAGCCAGAACAAGCATCTCTGTACGAAAGGAATTACATTGCAGTTACAGGGAAAACTGTTCCTCACAGGAGGACACAAAAGACTACAGCGAGTACAGGAATAGCTGTAACGGAGTACGCAGGAATCTTAAGGGGTATGTTTAATTACAAAACCCAAGACAACCAGCGCTGTGTGAGTAACCACAACCTCCATCGTGTAACTGCGCCGTGGCGGACGCCGGCACTAAAGCACAACGCGAACCGTCTGCGCTCACTGAAACCCGAGGATGGAAGATGAAGTCCTCGACGGGTTTCAGTTCGTGTCCCCCCTTAAGCACAAAGGGGCTCAACACCCCCGATGACCAACGGCTGTGGAAAGCCCACCGCTCTGGCACTGCAGCTGTATATAAAGTGCAATCGCCACGTGTGGTCCAATTGGGCTCATGCCGTCGCTAGGTGTCTTACAGACGGCCTACGGGCCGCATCCCCTCAGATCGGATTCCTCCAGGAAGGTGTTCTGAGCGAATGACTGAAATATTACACGAAACGGGGAGGGGGTGCAGCAGGGAGCACTCGGCGCCGCAGCACATCCGTGAGACAAAGCTGAAACAATGCGCTAAATGAAGAGTCTTGAAACCTCCTTCCTTGGCTGTGTGTCCACCGCCCAGCAGCACATCTAACGGCATCACCCTAATAACGCAACGTTAAAGCTGTGCCTCTACGGAAGCTCCTGATGCTCAGTTTCGACACGGGACCCCAGCGGGACCGCTCCCACACTTAGCGGAGCACACACATGGCTGCGGCGGGGAAGAACGAGCTGCACAAGTCACCGTAAAAATTAAACATACTGAAAACCAGTTTCCTTGTCTCTTTTTAACTAAGTTAAGAAACTGCTGGGTTTTCAGCACGGAGCTCCCTATGGTATTAATGAGATAATGAACTATGTGCAAAGCCTTCGATACCGTCCCACACGACATCCTGGTCTCTAAACTGGAGAGGCGTGGGTTTGACCCATGGACCGCTCCATGGATAAGGAACCGGCTGGCTGGTCGCACTCAGGGAGTTGTGGTCAGTGGGTCAGTGTCTGAGTGGAGAGCAGTGACGAGCGGCGTTCCACAGGGGTCGGTGTGGGACCGGTCCTGTTTAACATCTTCGTCAGTGACACGGACGGTGGCATCGAGTGCCCCCTCAGCAGGTTTGCTGACAACAGCCAGCTGTGTGGTGTGGTGACACGCTGAGGGAAGGGATGGCATCCAGAGGGACCTGGGCAGGCTGGAGGGGTGGGACCGTGCCAACTGCATGGAGTTCAGCCAGGCCAAGGGCAAGGTCCTGCACCTGGGTCGGGGCAATCCCAGCACAGGGACAGGCTGGGTGGGGAATGGATCGAGAGCAGCCCTGAGGAGAAGGACCTGGGGGTGCTGGGGGATGAGAAGCTGAACATGAGCCGGCCGTGTGCACTGGCAGCCCAGAAACCAACCGGATCCTGGGCTGGATCCAGAGCAGCGTGGGCAGCAGGGCGAGGGAGGGGATTCTGCCCCTCTGCTCCGCTCTGGGGAGACCCCCCTGCAGTGCTGTGTCCAGCTGTGGAGCCCTCAGCATCAGAAGGATACAGACCGGTTGGAGAGAGTCCAGAGGAGGCCACGGAGATGCTCCGGGGGCTGGAGCCCCTCTGCCATGGGGACAGGCTGGGGGATTGGGGGGTTCAGCCTGGAGAAGGGAAGGCTGCGGGGAGACGTTATTGCAGCCTTCCAGTACCTGAAGGGGGCTACAAGGAAGCTGGGGGGGCTTCTCCCAAGGGCCTGTAGTGACAGGACAAGGGGTAATGGGGTTAAATGGAAAGAGGGAGATTGAGATGGGCCATCAGGAAGGAATTCTGGAACTGGGTGACCTTTAAGGTCCCTTCAGCCCAAACCGCTCTGTGAGTCTATGAAGTCCGTTCATAAAAAGCCTTGAAGTGGCTATGTGAAACTACCTAATTACTGGAGATTAACCTACCCTTGCAGGACCTTCAGGAAAACATAATAGCACAAAGTCTGCTCGCCTCCCCGATAACAGTCAGGAACGTTTGTACAGACTTGGGTGTTTTGAACCTGACACAAGCCCAGGTGAAGCTGAACCCACAGCCAGCCAGCATGTTCCGCAGGCGGCCAGGGCAGTGACTTCAGCCCTTTCGTGTGCCCTTGCAGCTCCTTAAACACCATTTCTGATGTTACAGCCCAAACAGCACCATTCAGTCTCTGCCACATGTCTGATTTGCCCCCTTCAAGCGAGAATCAACTGTGGCTGCAACCTTTATGCCACCGTTAAACCATGGAGAGATGTAAAGTGCAGGGATTACCCATGAAAGAAGGAGAAATGGAGGACAGGAACATGGGAAGCACACTCCAACCTTTGCTTACAAAGCAATCTAGGGCCAAAATGTCAAGAAAGCTTGCCTGAACGTGTGATTTATTTTCTGCTCTTACTTAACATCATCCGAAGTTACAGAAACTTACAATTAGGATACACACCGTGTAGGATCACGACTGGCCAAAGCATCCGGTAAGAAGCACGAGCAGGGGAATGTCAAACACGTGCTGCAGGTAAGACGGAAAGTCACCCATCTGGCAGATGGGCTTTGACCCGCGCAGAGCAGGACCAAGAACGGTGCTGTCTCAGCTCAAGCTGAGGGTTTTGGCAGGTTTGTTTTGGTTTGTTTTTAGAGAAACAGATTCTTTAAATTAAGAAACCATTTCCAGTCTTTCCAAAAGAGATGAGAGTATAGGGAAGAAATTATGGCCAGGCTTCTCAAAAAATTATACAGCAACAGGCTGTGCTCAAAACTACATCACAGAATACAGGGCCACTAACAGTTCCAGAAGATGGCTATATACCCATTTATATCAGCCTCTGTACTTTACCTCAGGCAAACTGAGAGGAACCACAGGAACGACAGCAGTTCTGTTGTCAAAATTCCTCAAACCCGATACCTGCCCAAGCAGGCCACGGTTATTTCACAGAAATCCAACACACATTCTGGGGATGGCAAACCTGAATTACCAAGAATGACAGTCTAGCAACAGGCAAGAGACGAAGGGCTCAAACAAAGGATTTTACTGTTTATATAATACTTAAAAAAATGACTGGACTCAACCAGGGTTAATTTAATACAGCATGGAACAGTCACTTGATGTATTCCTTGGTTCAAGATGCATCCGCCTCCCTCAAAAACTAGCACCATCACCAACTGTTTTGCAAAGAGGTCCGAACTGTCCGACCCACAGTCTGTTACGAGAACGAGAGGTTCTGCAAACCTGGAGGAGAAACAGGGAACAACAAGGTACGGCAATGGAAGCACCAGACTTCCGCTCACAGATTCTCGGCAAGCGAGGCGACAGGCAACCCAAAACTCTACGTTTGAAGTGACTGAAGGACGCAGAGTCGTGTCTGGGAACTGTCAGTCTGAAATTACAGGATCCGGATGTAAAATTCGGGATTTGCTTCCGCACGTCCCACACTTACAGTGACATTAACTTGTGCTTCCTTCCAATTTGCTACAGGAACCACCTCCTCCTGCAACCTCCTCCTGCTTCTTCCATTAAAAATCGCTAACCAGTGCTAGGCCAAACCCAATCCAGATTTTCTGGAAAAACAGCAGTCAGTAATGAGAAATGTTAAAAATTTACACCCCCGTGACTGCAGTAACTGAGTATGTACAGACACGTGCATGTAGTTGTCTCGCAAACAACTGCAGCTACCTGGATAAAGGCAGAAGGAAGACGATGCCACGATACCCTTGGTTCAAAAAACCAAACCCCAAACTACAAACCCTTAGCATGACCTTGGGCATCCTCATTCACTGATTTACAGTGACCAGACGCAGTGGTCTCAGTCATGCTATTTCAAAACCAGTCATACTGCTGACTTATGGCCAAAGACACAAACCAGTACGTTGTCTTCATGTTAACCCAGAGCTGGGCTCAAAACGTCTTCACAGAGCTTGTGGGAAGCAAGTTAGATAGTAGGGAGATGGTGAAATCAGCCTGCCATGCATCCTGTCAACACTGGAAGTGAAGAAGGGCTTGGCATTAGAACCGAGACACCCACAGCTCGCTGCCGAGTTCTGCATCCTTATCTTTCCTTCCCTAGGAAATCCCTCTGGAATCGAACCAAGTGAAGTCAAAGTCTGGCCCAGCACATGGAGGAAGTGGCAGAGCCAGACTCTTGCAGGAAGAACACGGGACAGATTCTCCAGGCAGCAAGCTCTCCTGGGACAAGGACTGGAATTACGGGTGCATGAGGTATTAAGCACAAGAAAGGATTCCAGTTCAGGGGGAGGCTAAACATGTTATTAAATCATGCCTGAGCGCTGCCATACCAAAAACGCAGCTTCCTCATGTTGCAAAGCATTGATGCAGTTTCACCCTGGGGCCCAAATAACACTTCTAATTCTACACACATCTTTTTTTATATGGGACTTGTACTGGAAAGCTGCTCTGTCTACAGCAGTTTCCTGCCAAGCGTGGTTTCAGGTGTCCCTTCACAGCTGGCGCAGCAGCGTCCAGGCCCAGCAGCAGCGTCCAGGCACAAGCTCCAACAGTAGCAGGCCAATGTCTGACTGAGATCAGACTTGGACCGCAAAGAGATCTGGCCATGAAACTATTGCTCCTGTTGAGGAACCTGAGTACTACAGGGGTACAAACAACAGAAAAGTCCCTGGCCTTAGACCTCAGCAACCGACAGATGCCTCAGGTAGAAAGCGCAGAGCAAGCGAATAGCGACAAGCTGGAGGGGAAGGAATTCACACCAAAGCCGCCCGCGTCCGAGACCATGGCCACGGGACCGAGGTTTGCCTGAGCTGCTCTGCACGGCAGAGGCACCCTGCGGTGCTCCTTCAACAGAGGACGCTTTCAAATCATGCCTTCACGAAGACACGACACGAACACATCAAATACGGAACCGAATGAATGTAACCAAACTAACACTTTTCGCTGTTAGCGCTGTTGCTTCGTCCCTTCTTCCGCGTTGCTAAAGACCACAGGAGCCGCTGTCAAGGTCTGGAGGACGGTGTGCCCAGCAGGCTGCTAACAAAACCCACTGTTTTGACTCCTCACCGCACAGCCAACGACGCTTTCCCTCTCGCAGCAAGACAAAGTTTACAGATCTGAGAATCAGAAGAATTCACTCCCACCCAACAAGCAACGCCCACACCCACGAAGAGCCACCCCCCTTGGCCAACAGCGGCCCTCAAGCCAACTGGTATCTGCACAAACATTCCCCATTCTCCACACTGCCAAGCGCACCTGTATCTTGGCAGAGGATTTGAAAACGTACCCATCAAAAAGAAACAAACGCGTGGAAAGAATGTGGAGGAATACAGACACTGCAACCTCCGAAGAGCAGTAGAACTAGATATGAAGAGATTTCACTCACACTCACATTTGAGTGGTACTACGAAGCTTGAGACAAGTATAAACAGTAATTCTACTAGGGTTGACAAGGTCTAAACAAAGTCAGTTAAAAAAAAGCCCAAATAATCAATTTAAAAACATTGGAAATGTATCCATATTAATGCCAAATGTGTCACTAAAGTCCACGAAATTTATCCTGGGCAGCCAGTCTGGTTTCTCAAGCTTACCTACATGTATTTGGTACCCTGGCTCATTTCTCAAGTGACTACTTTGGAACAAAGATTTAATTACGTTCTTTTCCCTATATGAGGGAAAACGAGCTAGAAACACCAAATCCCTACTGGCACTCTTGAAACATGCATTTTGGGAACAGGCAACGCATGCACAAGCAGCTTCTGTTGATGACACGGAAACATGATGTAAAGAGAGAAAATAAAAGCAAATAGACCCAATGTTACTATAAACCACAATGGAATATGAGTCAAGATTCAAGGCGGCATATCGAGGTGTGGTGTGGTCAACACGCTGAGGGAAGGGATGGCATCCAGAGGGACCTGGACAGGCTGGAGAGGTGGGACCGTGCCAACTGCATGGAGTTCAGCCAAGCCAAGGGCAAGGTCCTGCACCTGGGTCGGGGCAATCCCAGCACAGGGACAGGCTGGGTGGAGAATGGATCGGGAACAGCCCTGAGGAGAAGGATTTGGGGGTGCTGGGGGATGAGAAGATGAACATGAGCCGGCTGTGTGCGCTGGCAGCCCAGAAACCAACCGGATCCTGGGCTGGATCCAGAGCAGCATGGCCAGGGGGGCGAGGGAGAGGATTCTCCCCCTCTGCTCTGTTCTGGGGAGACCCCCCTGGAGTGCTGTGTCCAGCTGTGGAGCCCTCAGCATCAGAAGGATACAGACCGGTTGGAGCGAGGCCAGAGGAGGCCACGGGGATGCTCCGAGGGCTGGAGCCCCTCTGCCATGGGGACAGGCTGGGGGGGTTGGGGGGTTCAGCCTGGAGAAGGGAAGGTTCCGGGGAGACCTTATTGCAGCCTTTCAGTACCTGAAGGGGGCTACAAAGAAGCTGGGGGGCGGCTTTTTCCAAGGGCCTGTAGTGACAGGACAAGGGGTAACGGGTTTAAATGGAAAGTGGGGAGATTTAGATGGGCCATCAGGAAGGAATTCTTCCTGGAGAGGGTGGTGAACACTGGGACAGGTTGCCCAGAGAAGCTGTGGGTGCCCCATCCCTGGCAGTGCCCAAGGCCAGGCTGGATGAGGCTGGGAGCAACCTGGGCTATGGAAGGTGTCCCTGCCCATGGCAGGGGGGTTGGAACTGGGTGATCTTTAGGGTCCCTTCCAGCCCAAACCGCTCTGGGATTCTGTATCTACAAACTGCCTTGTTGCTTGCACAAACTAAGCGGAACACAGGCAAGGTCTGCAAACGGGATGCTCAAAAGCCTTTCAGCAGATTTAAGAGCACTCCACCAATCAGACACGGTAGCAAACTGCAGGCAGAGCGTGCTGATGAAACAACTGAATGAATACTGTCCCGACTGGTCTACTCGGTGCTTACACAAGCAATGTAAGCATCCACACAAAGACCAACGCCTCCATGACAGATGTGCAGCAGTTTGGAAGCAACCTCCTGGCACAAACGGAACTAAAAGCGTCGTGTCCCTCTGCCGTCTCCGGGTTTTCAGATTATGTTCCACCGCGACAGGGGACACATCTTACTGCATCAATTAGATGTGACCGATTTTAACTGGGATCATTCTCCAATTCTTGTACACTGACAAGGCAGTTCTACAAACCGTGGCATTTCCTACTTGCCTTTGCCATCCAGCACTTTAAAGGTTTTTAAAGGACGTGAATTCCTTTCGATATTACTATGGTAAGGTGCCAGAAATTGGACATGAGACATGTGCCAAAAATTAACTTTTCAGAAGCTATTCCAGACCATCTGGAGAAGATGCACTTCAGGCACAAAATAATTAGTACCACCTTCATTAAACCACTGAACATACAGTAGTCTGGCCTTCCCTTCGTGCAACTGAACGCTTTGGAAGCATCAGACTTCTCGGACTACGAGTAACACCGTAACCTCACTACTTCTTTTGCACTATGAGTTTTGGGGTTCCTCTTCCTAAGCACAGCGCTGCCGTCCCTCTCGAAATGGCCGATCAGAACTGTGAATGCAGAGCTGTGCCCTAAGAACTCAGTTTCAGGAAGAGCTAAAATTGAATTCCTGACCTTTTCCAATGCGGAATTGGATCCAAATCAAGTAATTCATTCACGGTTCTTAACATGGAAATCAAAAGCACTGGCAGTGCAGATGGAAACCAGAAGTAACTTCAACAGACAGAAAAATTCCTCCTTATCTCATACTTTGTCAGAAATGATTTACGGATTGGAAACAAACTGTACCTCAGATGTGCGACACAGAAAGACTGGGGGATGGAAGCAGAGGGGAGATGCAGCCCCTTGCACCAGGCTTACCACGCTTACCTCAAAGAGTACTCACACCACCCGTGCCACGAGCAGGAACGTCCCCCTGAAAGCACCTTTTTACGTACACCAGCCCCGATGAAACACCTTGTGATTCACAAACTCCTTATACCAGCTCAATAAAGACCCTGCAGAAACACGTTAACGCTGCCCAAAACCCGACAGGACCCAACAGCGATACACTTGTAACGTTACAACAGGGCAGTCCTGTCCTTCCAAGGTGCAGAACTCGGAAACTGCAAAACAAGGTTGGTCCAAGCCTGTTTGCCTACGCTCCTGCAGGAACTGTCAGCTCAACAACACCAAAATAAACCTCCATTTCATTTACTGTGATCAGTCATGGATGGCCAGAAAATCTGGGCAATCACAGGCTCTGGAAACAACCTTTGAAATAATTCCTTAAGGATCTTAAACACTAAGTAGGAGAATCACAGAGCCCTTTGGGTGGGAAGGGACCCTACAGCCCCCCCAGTGCCACCCCCTGCCATGGGCAGGGACACCTTCCATAGCCCAGGGTGCTCCCAGCCTCATCCAGCCTGGCCTTGGGCACTACCAGGGATGGGGCACCCACAGCTTCTCTGGGAACCTGTCCCAGTGCCCCCCACCCTCTCCAGGAAGAATTCCTTCCTGATGGCCCATCTCCATCTCCCTCTTTCTGTTTAAACCCGGTACCCCTTGTCCTGTCACTCCCTGCCCTTGGAAGAAGTCCCGTGTAGCCCCCCAGGAGGGGGGCCTGAGGTCTCCTTACAGAGATCAACAAAGTTTCAGTCAAAAAGAAACTGAGAACAACGAACACAGGTTGAATTATTTCACAAATAATCAAACGGGTTCTCCAAAGACCATTACAAAAAAGATAACGTAAACCACCTATGAGGAAGAGACGCCGTGAGAGGTTCGGTAAGAGACAGAACCTTTTTCTGACTTGTTTCTGGGAGACGTTTTCAAACGCTTGCCCAGGCCGGAGAGCTCTTTCACACCCTGGCTGCCGCCCTCCCCCCCTCACACGCTGTCACATACCCTCATGTGCTCAGACTGCTGCACAGAAAGAAAATTCCCTGGTGAGTTGCTTAAAATTCACCCCTTACACCCTTCCGTTTGCACACCCTTTTCTGCTAATACAGCAAACAGGTTATGTCCTTTCCCTCTGAATTCCACCCATAACCTGGATGCTCACATCTTTTTCAATTACCAGAACGTGGCCCCTGAACTGCGACAGCGCTTACTGTTCCTTAAAAACCAATTTTAAATCCCTTGCACAAAAATCCTCTCATGTTGTTACACGTGTGCCAGGAAAAACTCCCCAGAAATGTCCACTGAGCTCCTCAGTCCCCTACAAACACCGTCCCAATGTTCTTTATCCCAGAGAATGCAAAGCTCCAGCAGAAGCGGAGCTGATGAACTTTCCCCCTCACCACTCCCTGCTCAGCTGTCACCTCAGGCCTGAGAGCATCCCGGGCAGAAGGCACCACTCCACCGCGTGTTCACACAGCACAACAGACCCCGCAGTTACTGCTTTTAGGGTCTACTCCCGCACGAGGAGTATGTAGGCTGTCAAACCACCAGCTCCAATCTGAAGGAAAATACAAAAGTTGTAAATCACGTTTTCCGCCGCGCGGTCCCAAATCCGGGGATGAGAGGTTCCTGTGCTGAGAACTGCTGCGGAGGAAGCCCCCTTCGCCTGGCTGCCTCCGCGACCAGGCCACGGAGCAGTTTCTCACCGAACAGATTTGGCTGTCCTCCTGCGGCCTGGGAAGATCTGAAGTGCCAAAAAAATCACAGGCGGCCCCGCACGCTGGCAGGACAGCCAAGCAAGACTGGTTGTGCTCGACTAGCTCATATGTTTGCCTTGAAAAGGAGATCGCACAGCTCCGCGTTTCACTCGGCAGAAGGCCAAACTGCCAAAACGCTGCTGCAGAGGCGGGCAGGGTCTCCCGACACCTCTGCCTGAAGGGACTGCCTGGCCTGTAGCAGAAACGGGGAGCAGCCACGCTCACTTAGCAGCTGAGACGGTAAACTTAAACCCCGGCTGTCCCTCAGTTACAACGTGTAGTAAGTGACCTGTGAACTCACCGCAAAGGAAGCGGCAGAGCCCCACTTTAAATCCTTGTGCCGACTACGCCCCAGGGCTGGCTGAGTGATGGATGCCCACGCTCCCAGGTACGGCAACTGCCCGGCAGCGGGAGCAGCTGAAGGGCGCGAGCTGCACGGCGGTTACACCCTGTCCCCAGCGTAGCTGGGATCCAAGTCTAACGAGAAAACTTACACAACAATCGTCACGAAAGCACTGAGGACGTGTCACGGCAAGAAACAGCAGGACGCTGAAGCAGGTTAAATCTCTCTCTTGTAGCACCAGTGCTGGTGCTACAGAAGTTCCTTTTAAAGTGTACAGGAACTGGAACACTAAGACATTCGCGTGTTCTGGAAAAAAATGATGAATTGTCATGAACAATTTAACTTCCTAACCAATAGCATATCCAGAACATTTGGAGACAAAGGCATGAACTCCCTCTCCTCCTAAGTCTCTGTAATTAATGCCAACATGCTAATGCATATGGAATTCATTACCACAACATTTGATTAAAATATTTAGAAAGTTAAAGCAGATCTTTCATAAAGGGGAATATTGGCCCCAGTGAAGTAAGAGCAACCTCTTCCCTTGCTTATGCAGAAATGGGAGAGGATTTCTTGACACAGGATTTTAAATGGCACCCGAAGGTTTGTAAAGGAGCCCCTACTCCCAAACCAGGCACATCGTCACAAAGCGTGCTGAACATCAGACCTAAAAGTGGACAAGGTACAGAACTGAGTGCGCCGTAACACCCTGTATACTCTGTCGGGAGTTCACATCCCCTGGAGCAACGAGCAAACCTCCTGAAACGGGCATTCAGTTCTGTCTTGCCATGGCAGACAACGTCTGGTTTGACCTGTTCAGGGGCAAGCAAGAGAAAACACAGGGAACGTGAACAAAAAGCCAGCCCTCCTCCATCTAATTATCCGCTCATATTTTCGCTGAAGTTCTGAAAGGGCAGATTTTTGGGACAACCCGTCACCCAGCGGCCACGGGGACCTCCCGAGGGCAGCAGCGCATGAAGGGTCGGCATCTGCCTAGTTCAGGGTGACCGGCACACATGGAATCGGTTATTATGAGGTGGCAACACTATAAACGGGACTGAGAAAAGCAGTGGTTAAATGCTTCCTCGTACGTAGCTTCCAGGCAAAAAGGAGCAAGAAGTGTGTCACTACAGTCTTCCCAGCAGACCGTCACTTTGGGCCACAGCATCACTCCCAGCACACCCCCTGACCATTACAGGATGGTGTCCATCCTCTGGCTTCCCCAGGAATACCACCACTGTGTCTGATTTCGAGCCACGCTGGGAAGAACATGTCTTTTTGGATCGCATTAACCATCTGTCCCGCATTTTTGCTGGGCATTACCCCAGACTAAAATTGCTAGAATGGAGCATCAATCCCTCTTTCCCCGGCAGTAACCTGTAAAACATGACCTGCACCTCCGTGCTACAGAGTGCTCAGCAGACACTCGCTCCCTAAACCTCTGGGCAAAGGGATAATTCATACAACTTTGGGGCTCTGCTACCCCATGAGCAAGGAGCACAGACACACAGAAGGGGCAAAGAAACAAGTAACCTCCACTGTGATGCTACCAGGAGGAGGAGAAAGACCAAATAGGTCGAAGGAAACAAAGGCCAGGGGTACTCAGCAGGCTATTTAACACACTCGTTAAAGACCTCTGAGGAAGACGTGGAAATTAATGTAACAGTCCTGTTAAAAACGTCTGCTAGCCACCTACCAGTTAATGGGTTTGGGGTTTATGTCCCTCCACGTGTGGGAGAACTTGAGAGACAGAAGGCAGAAAAGCCCACAGCCTAATGAACAGAACTACCTCCTTAGGCCAGCGGCGGTGGGTGCCAACGCCCTGTGAAAGCCCACCCCGGTCAGCCACGACCATGCTTCAACTGAACTGTCAGAACCAAGACCACAGTGAACCTACAAAACCGAATCATTAAGAACAGCTTTCGGTTCCCAAATCGTAAACCCCTAAAACATCTCGACTGGCAAACTGCAGCATCTCACTTTAACTCTTCAGATCCGCTCAGCGAACAAACCAACCACAACGGGGCTGAAAACAGCCTCCGCTGAGCTTTATACCCCGTGGTCTACACACCAACGCTCTCAGAGGCCTAATAAACGCACAGTTAGCAAGGACCCGTGACAGACTGAACTCCGGCCCTAGGGCACACTCAGTGCGAAGCGCCAAGGCAGGGCGGCACTCTTCAGTGTCGTTATCAGCCCTGTGGACAGCCCCTCCATCACCTCACCATCACTTCTTCCAGAACAAGCCGAACACCACTGAGAACGTGTCCCAGCTGCATCGACAAGCAGCTGTTAGAGCCTCGTATCATCCTTTCTAGCAGGATTTTCAGTACGATACACTGCCAACCCCTTTCTTTGCGGATTCTGGATAGTTCAGAGGCAGCTAAGCACGTCATTTAGATCAAAACTCGATTAAACAAGCGCAACAGACCCTGGGCAAACAGCAGTGTACTGAACGTGTATCCCCCGTACTGCTGATGGACCGTTTTCAGGAGGCAAACAAGCCGCCTGTGCCTTCATAAAGCTTTGGTATCACGGCACCCACAAAGCGGTATTACAGACCCATGCAGCCCCACCCTGTGACAGCTCTGCCTGCTGTCTCCAGACAGGCACCCTAAACCCAGGAAATAACGCATCCCCTTCCCCTCCTCAGTTTGGTACCAAGACAGAACACAAGGAAAAGGGAGGGGAGCAGGGTCGCGCAGGAACAGCGCAGGTGCCACGGCCGAGTTCCCCGCTGTGGTGGCACGCATCATTTATCGCTGCCACCTACACAGCCAGAACTCGTCGTCTAAAAACCAGCGATTGCATTCAGACTCCGCCAAAACGCAATACAATCAAAACTGTGATTTACCCTCATTTACGTGAGCGCGGCAAACGAACTTTAAGGAGAGGTTAACGAGAAGCAGCTTCAGTTGAGTCTCCCTTGGATTCTCAGCCATGTGGCTCCCAGGCAGAGAGCTGTCTGATGTGGAAAAATCAGCTGGAGAAGGATGAGTTCCTGCTCCAGGATGCCTGAGACACCGAAACAGGCTATAAAGCTGTTCCAAACCAACCTTCAAAGTCCTTCACAAAGTTCTGACAGGCCTGGAAGGGAAGCAGACAACTTGAAAGTGTCTGTTTCACAGAACAAACGACTGCCTGGGTCTCGTTTCAGAAACGCCGTTGCTTTCAACATTTAAAGCCAGACACATAACGTGCGTCTCCTGATTAGCAAAGATTTTAACAAAGTACCAGACTCCCTAAACCAGCCTTGACTTTTAAGCATCACGCATCCTCACCTCAGAAAGCATCTCTCAGGTCTAAACCATTCCAAAGGTAGTAGCGGTATAAAGAGCAGAGCAACACAGAATAACGCAGACCTACCTCCGCAAAACCACCCCAGAAACAACTCGGCTTTATTGAATCAAACTTGACAATTCCGAATCAAAAATCGCTGCATCCCAGAAAGCATTTCCTCCACAGTTACCGTGTTAGTTCTGCCAGCGCCTACAGACAATCGGAATACGCACCCGAAGTCGTCCAAAGATAACCGTGTTGCCCCTCCAGCGTTAGAACGTATGAAGTGAGGAGCCGAAGGAGCGTTACTGATCTCAGGACAGAGTACAGAGGCCTTTGGCCCTAGATTAGCATTTCAGATCCTGTCTGGGTAAGAGTTCTCAGGCAAGGTAGGGGGTAGGAGCTGCGGGGCAGAGTCTGGGGACCCGAGAGGTCATTTTGCAAACCAACATCTGAACAAATAGGTACATGAACGGTAAAAAAGAGCCTCCCAACTAGTTGTAAATATAGCCTGCAAAGACCAGAGGCGCTATCTCAGCTGTGACAAACCAGGTGATGCCTTAACTCCTCAGTTACGCACACTGGCAATCGAGACTGGGGGTCCCTCTGCGCAGCGGCACTGGCCAAACCCGACAAACAGGCACCACAGGGACATTGTTCTGACTGGGCTGATTTGCCATTTGGTGAAGGCCAATGGCACCCTGGGGTGCATTAAGGGAGTGGCCAGCAGGTCAAGGGGAGTTCTCCTCCCTCTCTGCTCTGCGCTGGGGAGGCCTCCCCTGGGGTGCTGTGTCCAGCTCTGGGCTCCTCAGCCCAAGGACAAGGAGCTGCTGCAGAGGGCCCAGCGCAGGGACACTGCGATGGGGAAGGGCCTGGGGCACCTTCCATGTGAGGGAGGGCTGAGAGAGCTGGGGCTGTTCAGCTGGGAGAAGAGGGGGCTGAGGGGATCTGATCAATGCTGATCAATATCTAAAGGGGGGGTGTCAGGGGGATGGGGCCAGGCTCTGCTCAGGGGTGTCCAGGGACAGGACAAGGGGCCATGGCCATCAACTGGCAAACAGAAGGTTCAGCCTGACCGTGAGGAAACCCTTCTGCCCTGGGAGGGTGACAGAGCCCTGGGACAGGCTGCCCAGAGAGGGGGGAGTCTCCTTCCCTGGAGCCTTTCCAAAGCCCCTGCACTTGTTCCTGTGGGATCTGCTCTGGGTGACCCTGCTCTGGCAGGGGGTTGGACTGGGTGATCTCTAGAGGTCCCCTCCAACCCCCACCACGCTGTGAAGCTGTGAAGGAATTGCAGCTCTGAGACAGCAGGTAAGTAAGTTACTGAAATGAATTCCTCTGCACGCTTCATTTACAAATACTTTCTCAAAGCCTAATGCAAGTTCATTATAAAGTGTCCTATAAAATCAGTGCTTACAGAAGTTTCACTGCCGTGGGGTCTCCGTGATGGGTTTTTGAAGAGGGTAGGACGCAGTGACACACAACTCCTCTGCAGACATGTAACGGCAAAAGAAATTTATTTTTCAGTGTAACACAGTGGAAATGTCCATCTTCCCATGTTCGAGATTCATAAGCCATTTGTTTTAACCCAATCTGATGTTCTTTTCTCCCTCTGGCCATACACACTGATGTCACTTCTCAAAGCCACATACCAGATTTACGTGATTTGAGCTAACAGGGCAGCAGAAATTACGTTCACGCAGTTTCGCTTTTGTTTTTGCCAAATAAAACAATATCCCGATCCCAAAAGAGTAGCATTTCCTTTTGGGAAAAAACAACCACCGCCAGAAATCAAGGAGAAGCGGCAGAGTAAGAACAGCCTCAGCCTCACGTCGCTGTCCCTCCTGTGGACCGGGCTAGCGCCCTGTTTCTAAAGCCAACATTCCGTGCTGCGTACGTGCGCCGGTCACTGACCACGGCTCCGCTGGCGAGGCTTCTATCCATGCCCAGGTTGAAGTGCCCCGACTAATTAAAGCAGGCCTCTCAAAAAAAGTGAAAGCAGTGAAGATCTAATCCTCAGCTGCCATAAATCAGTTTGGAAAAGCAGCCATATAAAGGCAACCTTTTAGATGTTAGATGCCTGTATTTCCTGAATTCTGCTTCTCAGGGGCTTTTCCCCACAAAAAAACTATTTACTGTATATTATGAATTATTCCATGGCTTACAAATCAACATTCCCAAACACATCATCTTCCCAAAATTTCAGCCACCATGCTGCCAGGGAAAAAAGGAAAGCGTTTTTCATGCTGACATCCATCCCGTGATTACTCCCCTGTACTGCTGACGCAAGCGTCTCATCTTCCTGCAGGCTCAGCCCGTGACCACCCACACTTTTACATCCTGACCTCCCTCCCTCCCTCCTCTTTTACCGCCTGTACGTATTTACCACCATGCCCACCTTCTCCGGGAAGCTCAACACAGCCAGGCACTGAGCTTGGTTAGAGCCTCTGGGCGCTGACCCAAGGATCTATTGCAAATTGGTGTTTCACTACATGTTCCAGCGGCACCCACGGCTCCAGAGATGGGCCATCAGGAAGGAATTCTTCCTGGAGAGGGTGGGGAGCACTGGGACAGGTTGCCCAGAGAAGCTGTGGGTGCCCCATCCCTGGCAGTGCCCAAGGCCAGGCTGGATGAGGCTTGCCCACTCCCCTGGGCAGCCTGTTCCAGTGCCTGACCACTCTCTCAGTGAAGTTTTCCCTAATATCCAACCTAAATCTCCCCTGGCGCAACTTGAGGCCATTTCCTCTTGTCCTGTCACCAGTTACCCGGAAGAACAGACCAGCACCCGCCTCCCTGCACCCTCCTTCCAGGGAGCTGTAGGGAGCGATCAGGTCTCCCCTCAGCCTCCTCCAGGCTGACCCCCCCCCAGCTCCCTCAGCCACTCCTCATCAGACTTGTTCTCCAGACCCTTCCCCAGCTTTGTCACCCTTCTCTGGACACGTTCCAGCAGCTCCATGTCCTTCTTGCAGTGAGGGGCCCAAACTGAACACAGGACTCGAGGTGCGGCCTCCCCAGTGCCCAGTACGGGGGCACAATCCCTGCCCTGCTCCTGCTGGCCACACTGTTCCTGACACAGGCCAGGATGCCCTCGGCCTTCTTGCCCACCTGGGCACACGCTGGCTCATATTCAGTCGGCCACCGACCAACACCCCCAGGTCCTTTCCTGCCTGACAGCTTTCCAGCCCCTCGTCCCCAGGCCTGTAGCGCTGCCGGGGGTTGTTGTGACCGCAATGCAGGACCCAGCACTTGGCCTTGTCGAACCTCATCCAGCTGACCTCAGCCCATGGACCCAGCCTGTCCAGGTCCCTCTGCATGCTTGTATTCACACAGCTCGGTAGCTAAAAAACCAAAACAGTATTTTTGCAAGAGCCCACTGAAGGAATTCCACACAGTGGTGACTGGGAGCGCCTCTACGCTGCATGTGTATTTGTGTCCCTTGAATCAGAAGTTCTAAGCCACGGAGCCTACGCTGGCTCCAGCATCTAAGTGACCTTACTTCCACAAAAGAACACAAACACAACCTTTCTTCCCTGTAGAAAGGAGTTACCACCCACTAACTTCTCACTGACTGGAAGCACCTTTTAGAGGAACCTCTACGGTGTGGTGGTAGAGGTAATCAGTACTAACGACGCCGATGAAAACAACAAGCATTGTGATAAATCGGTTTTTTCCTCCGCAGAACTACAGCCACTAGGCAACAGCCTGCCCTGCCCGCCAGCAAAGCGGTCCCTCCCCAGGGCAGGGAGCGCTGCCACAGGAGGAAAGACCCCCTCACTGCAGCTACCCAACTCTACTGATGAACAGTATGTCCACCAGAATAAAACCAGCTGCTGCTGCTCTGGGAGACACCGTCCATGTACATCATTCGTGCCAAATACAGAACATCGTGTAGCCAGAACTGACTGTTCTAGGCATGAAGAAAACTTCAGGGAAGTAGGAAACAGTGGGAAAAAAAAATAGGGTCCAGGAAACAAGACCAAGCTTTACTCCCAGCGTGGCCATCAGCTGTTGATGACCTGAGGCAAGTCCTATCATCAAGTGTCCCAACAAACCAAATTTTAAACCAGATGGAAGACTGCTTACCTGCTTTAGAGAGCTCAGAAACACACTGAAAGGTGACGTATTATCCTATGAAACAGCCAAGAAGCTTCACCAGAAGGCGGCAGCGTTAAACACACACACATAAAAACCCTTACCTTCCCCAGGACTGACGGCAGCTGGCAGACTGCTCCAGTCCAGGGTCCAGCTGGGGCATGGATGAGGAGAAAACTTCGCTTCGATACCGTTTTCCTATGTAAAAGGGGGAAAAAAAATTAAGACCCTGACCTTTTACCCACTGAAGGTGGTGGCAGCAAAACTCCCAGTGAATTTAATGGCATCGGATCAAACTGCGCAGCACTTTCAGCGTGAGTGAAAGGAGCCAGGCAGCTGACTGCATTACATGGGACTCAAACGATGCGTTTCTCTCGTTTTCACAAGAAAGCGCTGTTAATTTTCTTGGGGAAATGCTGCCAGCCTCTGTGCAAAAGATACTGAGTTATGGAACACGATGGAGAGTTCCCTTTAACAAAACTCATTAGGATTTCCAGATGTTCAAAGCTCCCATCAAACAGCAAAAAACTAACAGGAACGACAGATCAATGAAGCCAAACATAAAAGCACCGTTTTTTGTCATCCCTTGTATAAATATATTTCAAAGAGCAACACAATATTGCAGCTCTAACAGAAAGTTACTTTGATAATTCAGCATTTTCCATAGGGCTTCCAGCAGCCCTGTCTTTGCTCAAGTCCTGAATCGATCAAGTATCAGAACAAAGAACGTCAAATCACTCCTAAGCCAACGCATCGCAGACGGACCGGGGGAAAGGTATGAAACTGCTCGAGGCCGTCAGCCTTAGCTTCCGCAGTTCCAATGAACTCCACCTATTGCAAATCAAGCGGAACAGTACTATTAAAAACAACTCGATAAAAAGCTTAAATTACCATTAACTTAGTCATAGTTGGCCGTGGACCACCTACAAAATGACTGTCTCCATTCTCCTCCAGCTCCTCAGGAACTGAAGAGAGGGCTTGCAGCCGTTCCTCCGGAGCAGCCATCGACTCTGGAAGCTGGAGAAGCTCCATATGGCATTTGCCAGCAGCTTGCTTTACTCCAGGTACGTCCTGAACTCTCCGATACCAGCTGCATATCAGAGGCAAATCTACCAGATTTCTGCCTTGGTTTTTGCTGGAAACCTAGAAAAATACAGCAGAAAGGTTACTTGCGACTGCCAGCTCCTTCCCACAAGCCGCGAGAAGGCGTGAGCTACAGAAGGGAGCGCGGCTCCACGCCGAGCATGCTCCCGCGCAGCGCGACAGCGGTGCAAACCCCGGGCTGGGCAGGAGGTCCGGCCCGCGGGTGGAATTCCCAGTTGGCCACTCGGGTCTTACCTGCAATTCCCATTTCCCCTCCATCCGACGAGGTTCACATGACCAGTTTTAACCACAGTTTCGGTCAGCAACAAGAAAACATGATTTAAATAAGATTCTTAATTAGTTGCTATTTCCCTAACAAGGGAACGATTCATTTTGGGTGGTAATCACAAAAAACCCCAAACCACCACAGTAATTTGCAGCGAATCCTGAGCTCTAAACACTCCGGTACCGGGATGCTCCCTCCCACAGGCTCCCTGCAGCCCCTAAAAGCGCATCCACCGACAGCGGTTTTGCTGGCAGCTACAAGCCTGAGACGCCCTCGACTGTGGCAGCAGCACAGCAGGCCCAGGCAGACACGGCCCCTGTCTTTAGCCACGTCTCTGCGCTACAGCTGGGGCGGTTCTAACCAGCACTGAACCCAAACGTTTCTTTAAAATCGTATATTCACTCAAACCGTTTCACCATCTTAACTTGGCATTTTTACAGAAAAATGGTAATTAGTGCATCTCCTTTCTGAAATAACTCCAGGATGGTGAGGTGAAGTGGCGCTCAACAATTACAATTTTAGGTGGAAACAAAAGGAAATTCTTAACTAAGAACAGACACCCAAATCACACTTTTATATGAAGACCAGCTAATTTTAAAAAGGATGCATTTGGTGAACTCTCCTATGGGGCCAGGCTGGGAGAGTTGGGGGGTTCAGCCTGGAACAGGGAAGGCTCGGGGGAGACCTTAGAGCCCCTTCCAGTGCCTGGGGGGTCACAAGGAAGCTGGGGGGGGCTTTTTCCAAGGGCAGGGAGTGACAGGACAAGGGGTAACAGGTTTGAACTGAAAGCAGGGAGATTGAGATGGGCCTTCAGGAAGGAATTCTTCCTGCAGAGGGTGGGGGGCTCTGGGACAGGTTCCCAGAGAAGCTGTGGGTGCCCCATCCCTGGCAGTGCCCAAGGCCAGGCTGGATGAGGCTGGGAGCACCCCGGGCTATGGGAGGTGTCCCTGCCCGTGGCACAGGATAGCACTGGGGGGGCTGTAACGTCTCTCCCAACCTAAACCAGTCTGTGATTCTATGATTCTACCTCCAGCGGTGCGCTCCCACCGCAGCCGTTGTGTGATGCTGTGTCTGCTTCGAGCAGGAGACTGAAAACGATGATTACAGGGAAAGGCAGAAAAGGCCGTGCAAGAGCGGTGCTCCCCCGCACATCTGCCCTCAGCGCGGAAACAGAACTTGGTAAACAGCGCCTGGAATAGCCCCAAACTCCCAGCAGCCTCTGCATGCCGTGTTTATCATGTCCTCACGGTGATCCCCAGTAATCAGTAATAGCTGAAGGAGCAAAAGGAGGAGGAAGTGTGTAGTTTTAGTATCTAATTCAATATCCTCATAGTAACCCGGGCAGAACTACGCTCATCCCGGTAAGGAGTAAGTCTTTTGGAAAGCAATTCCAAGCGCACTGTTACACCTGACAGCAAGTGTTCTGAACTGTGCTTTAAACAGCGAATAGTGGTTTCTCCCCGAGGCAGAACGGAGCTTTTGTTATTCTTCTATTAATTTTAAACAGTTACAACTAATAGAAACCCTAACAAAGCCAGCCTGGGAAAGGTAACAGGGATTGAATGAGGCAGTGGGAAACCACCCTTCAGCTCCGTTATCTTACTTTTGGTAATTATAATGCAATCAGCTAGCCAGGTCTCCTCGCACTCAGCGTGTGATACACTCCAGACACGTACCCACTGAGGGCTTCATCACCATCCGCACCCTGACAGCAAAGCACAGTGCCACTGCAACGATTTTTCAAACGCGAGCCAGGACGTCCAGTTACGTAAGCGACGAGTAGCTTTTTAACAGGGAATTGAACCCCGGCACTGTCAACAAGAGCCTTTCAGCCGCTGCTCGCAGGAAGCCTGCAGACGCACACTGTTCAGTTTTGGTGACCGTAGGACTCAAAGGGGAATGGGTTAGAAAACAGCCCTTCACCAGAGAACAGAACCAGAGCCACATTACCCCACAGCTCTTGTAACTGAGGTAAAAATGAAGCTGAAAGCCGTTTTTTTAGCACAATCCTTGGTGTGAGCTACCCCCAACGTGTTATACAAGACAGCTGGTGAGCTGCAGGCCACCAGGGCTCACACACGAAAAGCCAGCAAACACAGCAATCCTCAGCTGCTCGCCCAACAGCTCCAGGGCGATCTCCATCCGACTGCTGAAATCAGTCAAGCGTGGGATCCAAGGATTTTCTCGTGCCCAGCACCAGTAAATCGAACGCTTCCGTAAGAAGTTACGCTCTCCTTATTTAAAACGGCCTTGGGAAAATAAAGACTGAAACACAGGGAAGTTTTTACAACAGGAGGAAAGCATTTTGTCTCACCAGTTCAGTATCCTCACGCAGAGCTTGCTGTTGGCCCTCGTGTGATTTGCAAAACAAACAGAGCAGGGATGAACTAATGCCCGGTTCGTAAAGCAGCTCATCACCTCAACGCAAAGGCAGCCGTATAACCCGCTTCGGGACCCCGACACTGCTGTCATCAGAGAGACGCGCCGCGGATGACGGTCTGGCGCAGAGAAGGTACGAGCCGCACGTCTGTCACACACTAACGTTCGCTAGGAACTGTCTGGGTTTTACAGTTCCTTTCCCTGAATCTGACTGCCAGCGTCTTCTCCAGGAATTCCACTTGTTTCCAAAAACCAGGAGGCAAATTTGGCAAAACCACTTGCAAAAGCAAAACACAAACACCAGCTTCACTCAGGGCTCTCCCTGGCAACAGACACCAGCCTAGCTACCCACCTCGGAGTGGCTGCAGGAATGTTGGGAGAAGGCAGCCTCGCGGCATCACTGTATTGTCGTGGGAACACAACAGACACGGCTGCCGCTTCCTCAACCCAGCCTCACAAAACTACGCACACGGCCTGCGCTGAGCAAGGCTCTCGCAGCCCTGCCACCGACGTTTTTCCCACTCTACAACCAGGTTTGAAGCTGAGCTCCAGTCACTCCTCAGGCCAATCTCCTTCCAGAGCCGAGAAAAGGGCAGGTGGAAAAAAGCACGGCCGTGTGTGTGTGTGTAACAAAAAAGTAAATAAAGTCAAATTGCGTGGCGTTATTAGACTCAAAACCTGCTTGGGGATTTTGTCCTATTCCAGATGTTAGGATATTTGTCCAAGGGAATCTGCAGGACACTGGCACTGACCGGCGAAGTGCTGTGCAACCCCACCACCACGCACACACGAAATCTCCGCAGTCCCAGACAGAGTTTGTACGAAGTGAGAGACCCACCACAGCAGATTGAGTAACCGAGCGACTCCCCCTGCCAGAGGGGCGAGGGGAGCCTTTAACAGATCACTCACCTACAGGGACAGAGGCTTGAACGTTCTACTGACTGCAACTGCAGCCCAGCAAACCGCACCCTGGAGCGCAGCAACTTCCAAACTCAGCTCTGCCGCTTGCAGCCGTGGTCCTGTAACCGCGTCCTGCGTCAGGGAGCAAAGACCTATTTGCCCATTCCGTGTGGTGTCCCGACTGCCAGCTGTGCAGTGCCTCTCCTGTTTCATCTAGATGAAACCCTCTGAAGGTTTCCAATCCCTCCACACTGGGACTGGGAGACCTTCTGAGACCTCTAAACTCATCACAGGATGCGAAACAGTCCTGCGCCCAGAGGGAAACCGCGTACGCCTCCTATACGCAGGGTGCACGTGACCTTGCCAGCTTTTCCTCGCTGTGCTGCAAAACACTCCAGGTAAAGGGAAAAAAGAGGAGGATGAAGACAACTGGAAACAGCTCACTGGTGTTTGTCTGGCACTGGGCACGTCCTGGGCTGACAGCAAAGGGATACAAAGGCATCTTTGAACAGACCACACGCGCGGTACTTTCGAAATACTTAGCCTGAGAGGAAAATGCCCTGCTCCCCTAGAGGAAAGCGTGGACTTGCCATCAGTGCGTTGGTGGAGCATGTGGGTAACCCCAGATTCTACCCGGAAAACAACCCAAGCAGCCCACAAGGTAATATTCACCGAACTGGTCTTACCAAGAACTGATGGATGCAGGGCAAAAGCACTAGATCTGCCAAAGTGAAATAGAGCCCTTCTGCAAAAACGTGGTCCAGGAGCGGCAGGTCAGAGGTTTTTGTTCTCCTGACGGAAGGGGCCTCCCTGCTGACTGCATCCGATACGTCCTGGACAAGTAGCTTGGAGAAAGCTATGCTCAGTTCCAAACTAGGGAGCGGATCTTCATGCACTTCCACTGGTTCTCCTTCCTCGGTTGCTTCTTCACCACGCACAGGCACCGCAGCCTTGGCACCTGCCTTCTGCTGCTGAAGCTTTTGCCTCCGAATTTTGTCATCGTTATGCACCCGGACAGGTTCTCCGAGCTTCCTTTCAAGCTGCAAGATGTCAGGAGGAACGGCCTGACAGTGCGCAGGAGACGCTGTCAAAAATCCTTCAACGGCCAGAGGGATGCTGATCTCGCAAAGGCGGGTCCACTGGCTAACCTGCCAGAGAAACGGGTGTAGTTAATGGCTGCAGAAAGAGAAACCAAACCTGGGGGGCCTTTTTGTACACCTTAAGCAAAGAAATTCCCACCAGAGGTGGTGACTCCAGCCTTTAGCACGCTGTTGGATGATCTCAGAAGCTCGGGTACTTTGTATTACTTGCGCAAGAGCAGAATTAGGAAGGTAAATCTTATCTAGAACAGAATGAACAGCTACCCAGTACAGCCCATCTTTATGCCTTATTATTGGCATGAGATTAGGGTGGCTGAGTAACTCCAGAGAAGCAAAACCGTCATCAGTTTTGTCACCTCTGCCAAGCGCTGGTACTAAACCCAGACCACACCAAACAGATTCTGAGCAGGTCCATTTTACAGCAGGGCATCACAGTATCAGTGGGCTTTTAGCACTCGACATCAAATACTTCAGCCTAGCTGAACACCACCTCCAAGGAAGCACTCCTTTTCCCCGGGTTCTTTCCCCCGTTTCTTGTCCTTGCCTTTTTCTTATTATCTCTACTTAACGTTTTTGAAATGTTTAAACCCTTTTTCTTCCTCAGTTTGCTCACTCTGCAGCCATCAGAAACATGGAATCACGTTGTCCAGCAGTTCCAAGAAGTTAGAACCAGAGGTCTCTGGAGGATGTTGGGGACAATTTCTCAGTGCTCGTGCTAGAGGGACCAACACAAGAAGACGCGTCCCCAGACCTGCTACTCGCCAGCAGGTATGAACTGGGCTAAGGCACAGCTACCAGTGCCAACCATGGATGTAGCGAGCATCAAACAGTGGGGCTCAGCCTCCCGGGGGAGCAGGGGAGGGAAGCCCAGCTGGGCGAACCGCTGGATGAGTCAACTGCTATGGGACAGAGGGTCTGGAACACCCACGGGTTGGCTCACCCCACCCGCAGGTCAGCAGCGCTGACAGGGACTGCCCAAATCTCCGTAAGGCACCCACACCCCGGGCAGAGCACACCCCTGCAATGGGACAGGCTGTCGGCCAGGCAGCAGCGCTGCCCAAAGACCCTGGACAGCCTGGCGAGCACAAGCTCAACGTCAGCCAGCGCTGCGCCTCGGCAGCCACGAAGGTGCCCCTGAAACCAAAATGCACAATAAATTCGGCATTTCTTACTTCACTTCAAACCGGCTGACTCACTGAAGCTACGCTGCTAGACACAAAGCAAAGAGGTGACCCCATTTTTTGAATCTGAAGGTTCTTTTTGTGCTGCTAAAAAGCAGTACCTTTCAAAAGAATTGTTTTTCATCTTTATGCCAAACCTCTGACATTTCTGCATTGGGGAAATCTCATTTTCTAAGCAAATTAAGTTTCTTACCAAATCAACTTAGTTTACCTCAATATTAAGTCTACTTGAGCGTATCTAATTGCTCTAAAATCCCCCATTAGTGTATCTAGGAGAAAGGCGCACTCACTTCAGCACAGGCTTTTAAGCAGGTCTTCTTAAAGCCCAGGAGTTCCAGAACTTCCTTCCTCGACGGGTCTGCCTCGTACGTTTTCTGTACGATATGCCTCAAGACAACAGAAAGCCCGGCTCGGCAGAACGTGCCACCTTTCTCGACAACAGCAGGTAAGGAGCAGCTCTGCACCACCGCTGGGAGCTGGCCTCTGGAGACTGAACGGACCTCGAGACCGCCAGGGAGGCTTCTGGCCACAAGCTGGCCATCCCCACTGTCACCAGTCGGCACTAAGAAAACCTTGAACGACCTGCAGTCGCAGTAGGAGAGCAGAAACAGTGAAATAGATGTATGGAGAGGGAAGATGCCACCTCTGTACTGATGCGTAAACCCCAAATACAAATGGTCCTCAGCGGGACTCTCTCTCATCGTCTTCCTGAGCTGAAGTTCCTGAAACAGAAACCGAACACAATATTCAGAAAAGAACACAGAATTCAGCCCAAAAAAGAGGCTTTGAAACAGGGCTCCTTCCACTCTCTGTAAAACCGATTTTCACGCAAGGCACACTCAAAGCCATCCTGCCCCAAGAAGTGGACTGCAGGCCCTTCCGGAGAACCGAGACCGCTTTCCCCGCCACGCTCTCTTCACGTACCGATCCCTGAGAGGGGAATGCCTGGCGTCAGGTTCTCTGAGACTTCAGCATTAAACAAGACATACGAAACCAAAACAGAGTATTTCCCTTAGAGTTCTTTAGTGTATAAACACTCCACAGCCAGGCTTTATTTTATTTAATCAGTAATCTCCCACAACATTAACCATTATATTACTGGAAAAAGCACAATCTACATATCTACATGTCACAGGTACTAGTCAGCTCCCTGATGCATGCATTTGTCTTCCTGTGACTGTCAAAGGCACACACACGGGGTATTCACAGGGGAAATAATACCGGTTTCTGCACTAAAAATGACTCTAGAGCTGGTGAGACACCAGCTGAAGGCCAAGAGCACACAGAAGAACAAAAAAACCGTTTATTTCAAGAATGCCACATGAACACCTCAAACATACAACTACTTTAGAGCAGGTAAATACAACAGTAACAGCCCAAATTAGTGTCTTCTCATTATATTAAAACCCAAAATTCATTTTCCTTACGCTCGACTGAAAATTACATTTTGCCTGTCAAAATATTCCACTCTCCACAGCTCTTGTGAGACCCCCCCTGGAGTGCTGTGTCCAGCTGTGGAGCCCTCAGCAGCAGAAGGATACAGACCGGTTGGAGCGAGGCCAGAGGAGGCCACGGGGATGCTCCGAGGGCTGGAGCCCCTCTGCCATGGGGCCAGGCTGGGGGAGTTGGGGGGTTCAGCCTGGAGAAGGGAAGGCTCTGGGGAGACCTTAGAGCCCCTTCCAGTGCCTGGGGGGCTGCAAGGGATCTGGAGGGGCTTTTTCCAAGGGCAGGGAGTGACAGGACAAGGGGTAATGGGTTTAAACGGGAAGAGGGAGACTGAGATGGGCCATCAGGAAGGAATTCTTCCCGCAGAGGGTGGGGAGCACCAGGACAGGTTCCCAGGGAAGCTGTGGGTGCCCCATTCCTGGGAGTGTCCAAGGCCAGGCTGGATGAGGCTGGGAGCACCCTGGGCTAGGGAAGGTGTCCCTGCCCATGGCAGGGGGTGGCACTGGGGGGGCTGTAAGGTCCCTCCCCACCCAAACCGCTCTGTGATACCAGTCTCATACAAAACAGTGACGCAATGATTCTCCTGCTCCATCACTCAGTGAAGTTGCCCATTAACTTACCAACCACAACTCGTACCGAAGAGCTGCAGTCACTAGGTGGCACCCTTCAAACGGTCACTGCAGGAGAAAGCTTCATTGTACTCGGAGAAACGTGAGCGCTAAGAACGGCCGGAAGGGCTTTCTATATGCCCAGACACGGATAGAGCACAGGTGACACCGAACGGCATCAGCCCTTCACAGACCTGCCTACATGAACAAGGTCTCTGTACAGCCACACGGTTGTGACATCATTATTTAAAAGGCAACCAAGGTTTTCATCTGTTATATCTAGATCCTTGGGTATCTTTTCCCCCATGTACCTCAAATTTACTGGTTTATATCATCTATCGCTGGGCCAAGTCAAAGGTCCACAAAGAGGCAGCGGAAGAATACAATCAAGGCCAGCCGACATTAGGTGAAGACGACAGTAGGGATTGCTGCGGGGAAACCATGGCCTGAACGTCTCAGGACAGTGCCCAGCACCACAGCACCCTCGCCTTCCCTCCACGAGTACACCTGCCATCCAAGGAACAGCAAAACACGCAGCGCACCACCTCCTCCTCACGCAGTTTTAGTTGGGTCAGTGCTGACAGCGTAGGAGCCAAGCCCGCTCCAACGCCACAGTCCAGCTCTGTGGATGAAGCTGCCTACCGAAGACAAATATTTTGGTAAATTCTGGAGAGGTTTCTCCTTCCAAAGCATATTATTCTGTAGTCTCCATCTGTTAATCGCCTCTTCTTACAAATTGCCCATGACTGAGGGCCACACACGTAAAACACTCCCCTTCCCACCACGCAGGAACTCTCTGTAAGCACGCTGGCCCTCGCCCACTTCATCCGGAGAGCAGCTCTGGGCACTTTCCACACAGAGGATAACATAGCTTCAGACTGAGAAGTAAAGCACGTGGAAGGTGCCCACGCAGAGGTACTAATTAATTAGGCTACTGAGTGAAATTACAGTTTTACTACAGCACAACCCTGCTATGAAAACCGGCAGCTGCAGGGGTGAGCACCGTCAGCAGGAATTCTATCCTCCTGCAACCTGTTGAACAGAATTACGTCTGCCCAGGAGCAAGGAGTAACTGAGAGCAGCCAGCAGTCAGCCCCACAACAGTAACGGAGCGGGAATAACGGCCCGTTGGTTACTGGGCTAGGTTTAGGGGCACGTGCCGAGGTTGCATTTCTCCCCAGGAGCAAACTGTTTGAAATATCACTCATCCATAAAACACTCATTAGCTGCTCTGATTGTTGCTTTTTGAAGTACTCATTAAAAACTTTAGAAAGGGATTCTCGGGTCGAGGTGAGGGGGGAGAAGGGTTAAGCCAAGGCAGCTGTTGCAGTTAGACTCTCCCCACACGGCAGGAGTAAGGGAAGATCCAGAGATGAAAACACTGGTCAATATTGGGAGGATTTCCTTCTTGAGGAATCACATAAACAGTGACAGTATCAACGCAGCAACAAGGAATCATTCCAGAGAGTAATTCTGAACCAAATAAAAGCAAACTGTAAATTGCCAACTGCTGAAAAAAGCGCAGGCAACTACCACCTTGCACTGAGCGCAGAACACGCCCCAGAGGAGGCGGCGGCTCCGGCTCCCCTCACAAACCACACAGGGGTCTCATTCCCTTGGTTGTCACCGCACACTTCACACAACGGGGCCTTACGCTGGAGCACAGGTACGCACACACAGACCGTTCCCCGACCCTGACAAACCAGCCTGTCATTTCACCACCTACCACAGCGACGCACTGCAGCCCGCACGGGCAAGCAGACCGCGTGCAGCTCGAGGCCCTGGTCTGCACGTACTCTGCTACCTGAGCTGAAGGTGTCTTTGCAGTACACTGTCCCGTTGCCTTTAAATATGGTCCCAAGTTCTTCTCATGTAGTTTACCACTACTACTTTTCCTACCACAGTCCCTTTCCCTTCTCAGATTTGCAGTGCGACGACTGTCACTGGTTTCCCAGAGCCACGCTCCCTGCTCTGCTACCAACAGGTCAATCTAGACCTGAGCTATCCACCTTACTGTGTGCAGTAAGCAAACTACATTCTCAGTTAGGATCCATTTCGGACAATAATACTTTCCTGTTTCTGCAGCTAACCTTCAAGGGGTGAAGAGACGAGCTTTCACTCTGCAGGCAAGCAGACGACACGTGGCACCGGAAGCTCCTGTTTGCATCCTCCAGCTGTATCTCTCCTCCTGTGCTCAGCGTGGTGGTCCAGGGACACGTCTCCTTCAGAGTTGCCAAAAACTTGCACCTAAATTCCAAGGAAGCCCAAATAAACATGTTAAGTTGTGTATCTTTACAGTCAAGATAATGCAGGCTCAAATGTCCAACCAGCTGTTTATCGATTTAACGGAGGTTAAGATGCACTGGTCAGTTTGCTCAGGTTTGCTCCTCCCTCTCTCCCAGTACTCACACTGAATTCCTCACCTTATTTAACCAACTGAAAATACAAATCACTAAGATGAAGGTACCACGCTCAAACAAGAACAGATAAGCTTATTCACTGCTGTTTCTGTAGCTCACCAACAGTCAGGCAGTGCTCACGTTAAAACCAGCTGCCGGTGAACACCCCGAAGAGCTGAGCCGGGGAAGACAGCGCTTTCCAGGCTCTAGAGACAGGAAGGTTTAGACTTGGCAGTTACTTTTTGCACCTGGATTGGCTGTAAGTTGTTTCCAACTCTTAATACACAAGATTCTTGGGGAGCAAAGGACTTTTGACTGTTTTAAAGGAGGGCAGAAAGAAAAGTTTGAGGAGGTATTGGTTTTTATCCCAGTACTTTTCTTTCTCTAATTAGACTGTAAATTTTGTGGGAAGAGAGGGCTTTTTTTATTCTGCACCGGCCTTACTTCACATTAGCCACGGCTGGAAGAGAGAAAGGGAGAAATAACGAACATCACAGGATTTGTGATGTAACCGGAAGGCAAGATTCACAGACTCACAGCTTCACAGCGTGGTGGGGGTCAGAGGGGACCCCTAGAGATCACCCAGTCCAACCCCCTGCCAGAGCAGGATCACCCAGAGCAGATCCCACAGGAACAAGTGCAGGGGCTTTGGAAAGGCTCCAGGGAAGGAGACTCCCCCCTCTCTGGGCAGCCTGTCCCAGGGCTCTGTCACCCTCCCAGGGCAGAAGGGTTTCCTCACGGTCAGGCTGAACCTTCTGTTGGCCAGTTGATGGCCATGGCCCCTCGTCCTGTCCCTGGACACCAACATAAATAACGCTGCCCACCTTTGGTCTCAAAGTCACCTTGGCTGCTTGAAAATAATGAACATTTGGCAAGTATTTTCTCTAACTGCGCCGTTACCATCCCCTCCCGTGTTTGTGCCCGGCAGGCGCATGAACACCGGCGAAACGCCCACCGGAGCCGGCGCTGCCCCAGCAGCATGGGGCGGGGCGCGCGGGGGCGTCGCCAGGCTGCAGCGCCGGGCCGGAGCCAGCCTCCGCCGGCTGCACCGGGGCCCAGGCCACCCCCAGGGCCCGGGCCACCCCCGGGGCCCCAGCGCAGTCACCGCGAGCTTCCAACGGCGCTGCCAGGCGCGGGTGCCGGCGCGGCCGAGGCCGTTCGCGGCTCACCAGGGCGGCAGGAAGCACCGCCGCAGGGCTACGATCCGCCGCAGGATGCCCTCGGGGCCGGCAGTCGGCACTCAACCCGCCACTGCCCTTCCGTTATTTACCTCCCCCCGCTGCCCCCGAAGCTCGGCCGCGCGCCACCTCTCCCCCCGCCCCGTCCCGCGCCGCCTCAGCGCGGCCCCGCCCGCCCCCTCCCACAGCAGCGGCCACCGGCTCCAGCACCGCCTGCCCCGGCCCGGGAGGGAGCGGGACACCGGGGCCGCGCCGTGGGGCCCGGCCCGGCCCGGCCCAGCCCAGCCCCGCCCCGCCGCTGCCCCCCCGAGCCGCTGCTGCCCCCCGGCTGCCCTCCCTCCCTCCCTCCGGCGGCTCCCACGAGCACCGCCCCCTCCTCGTGGCCACGGGCCGGTGACGGCCGCGAGCGCCGGAAGACCCGCCGCGGCCCCTTCCCCCCGGCCCCGAGGCGGGCGGACGCCCCCCGCCGCTTACCCCGCGCGGCCGCTTCCGCCCCGGCTGCGCGCCCCGCCCCTTCCGGCGCGCGCCCCCGCCCCTTCCGGCGCGCGCCCCTGCTCGTCAGCCCGAGGCGCGCCCCAGAGACCGCTGCCCGCGGGGTGTGGGTGCGCGGGGGGCGGCGGCGGGCGGGGACCCCGCGCACCATCCTCCCCCTCCGGTAAGAAGAGGGTCCCCGGGCGGGGCGGACACCGCGCGCCCACCTGGTGGCCGTTACCGCTAGTGCTGGGCGAGCGTCGAGCCTCCCCGTGGGGCGGGGGCCCGGGCGGAGCCGGGGGGCGGCCGCGCTGGCCCCGCGGGTGCTGGGGTCCCCCCAGAAGGGACGGTCCCCCCTGGGCATGCCCGGTGCCGCGGCCTTGAGAAGCCGGGCCCGGCGCCGTAGGGGCGGGGGGGTCCCTGGAGCCGGGCTCGGGCCCCGCCGCGGAGCGGAGCGGTGTGTCCGGAGGGTGGTTTCCAGCCGCGGCGGGGCCGCCTGAGGTCGGCCGGGGCCTGCGGGCTGGTCGCTGCCGGTGTAACGAGCGGGGGGGCCCAGGGCGAGGGACCGGACCGGGCGCGGCGCCGGGCGGCACTGGCCCGCGGGGGGCGGCCGTTGGGGCGGGCCGGGCCGGTGGCGGCGTGCGCGGGGCCGGGCGTCGGCTTCCAGCCGTGGTATAGGATGTCCGAGTGAGAGGTGGGGGCGTTTTGTCCCCTGAGGCACGTTGGGTTTGGAGGGCGACTTTCCCACCAGAGGCCTTTCCTTCCTTCTGCAGGGAAACGTCAGGGAGGAGCCCGTGGGGAGAAGCCCCCCGGGAGAAATCCGCGGGGAGAAATCCGGAGGGAGGAGCCCACAGCAGGTGTGTTGCAGGGGATCCAGGTTGCGGCTCTGCTGTAACTCGGACTCAGCTTCAGCTCAAGTTTGGCTCCTCCACCGAGAACCGGCCCGGGGGTGGTGCCTCGGGAATTTGTAAACCCGGTAAGCTTACATCACTGGATCAGGGAAAGGCGGGAACAAGAGTGGAGATGGGATCAACGTACCTTGAATCCGCGGCGAGCGGCGGCGCCTGTTTGACAGCACCTTGGGGTGTGTTTTTGCAGCAGCTCGGCGGTAGCGGGGCTTAGGGATCCTCAGCTGTGCAGGTGTGACGGTCTCATCGACTTGATTAACTGTTTCTTTATAAAACAGGTTGGGTGCCGACACGGCGGTTCGTGAGAGCGAGACCGTTCGGTAGAGAAGGGAGGCAGATGGAACGGGGAACTCGTGACGGATACAGGAGGTAGTGGGGACCCAGGCCGCAGAGGGGCTATGGGACTGTTGCCCAGCCGTGCGGGGACGGTGCCGGGGAAGCCGAAGCTGAGCTAGATTGGGAACTGTCGACAGGAGCGAGGTGCTGTTTATTGGGAAAGGATTCACACGGATGGTACGGTGCTGCTGATGGGACAGCTGTGGTAGTGACGCAGACAAGGGTGAGTTAGTCCGTGCTGGCTTCGCCTCAGGCCTCAGCAGTAAGGTCTCCCAGGCCTCTTGCCACAGGGTGGGGTTCGAGGGGAGGAGGAACTACAAGTTGTGGAAGAGGATGGAAGCAGGGATGGTTTCCCTGACAAGAACACGGGCGCAGGGAACTGCACTCACGGGGCTGGGAGCTGACAGCGTCTTCACAAAGCTACTCTGTCATCTTTGAACGGACGTGAGATCGGGGGAGGTTCCCAGAGACTGGAGAAAGGCACACTGCGCGCTCATCTTCCAGAAGAGCAAGAAGGACAATCCAGAGAGCTGTGGGATGGCCAGCCTCGCTTCTTCCACCTGGGGAAGGGTCATGGAGGAAGCCATTTGTAGGCATACGGAGGAGGTGTCATGAAATAGCCAGCTTGGGACCTACTGAGGCTAGATCATCCCTGACCAACTGGCTTGTCCTCCGTGACAGAATAACCAGATCTGAAGACGAGGGGCGGGTGTTGGATGTCGCTGCCGTGGGCTCAGGGGGCCTAACGCAAGCCTTCGCGTACCGAAGAGGAGATTACGAAGAAGATGGAGCCCGCCCTACTCGGGTGCGCTGCGGGGGATGGAGGGACAGCACAGGTTGGAACTTCCAACTCCAAACAGGGACATGAGGGCAGTTGGGCGTTGGGACAGGTTGCCCACAAGGTTTGTCACGTTCCCGTCTTCGGAGGTTTTCACGGTCCAGCTGGACAGGGATCCAGGGCAGTGGTCCACACTGAGTGTTGACTTGGCTGTGAGCAGGAGGTTGCACAGGGTGACTCCTTGGGCTCCCTTCCACACCTAATGGTTCCCTGGATCTTAAATAGGTGCTGTTTGTGAGGAGTAGAAACCAGCAGGTGTAGGGCAGTAGTGTAACCTTAGAATTTTGGGATAGACAGGTTGCTGTCGTATGGATTGAAAGGTTAATAGTACGGGATGGAACACGCTGTAGAACAGGATGTAGAGTGAAGGGTGCTGGTGGCAGTGACGCCACAGCAGGAGACCCCACTCCAGTCTTGTAAAATTCTCTGGAGAAGGTGTCAGATAAATAAGAACTGATTGACACAGTCGTCCAGACTACTGAAGTGTGGGGTTTGAAATAACCTCGCGGGAGGGAACGGAGAAGTTAGTGGTGTCACGAATCAAGTCCTGATTAAGGTACCAAACCAAAAAGTGAAACCAGCAGTTTTTCCTTGATGTACCGCACGAAGATTTCACATTGTATCCAGAAAAGGCGTTTTTGGTGAATAACCAAAACCTGCCACTGTCACAGTTAGAGGATCACTCAGGAGGAGGGAGAGTTCAGAGGAACAGAAGCATCCAAGGGGGCGGGAGGAGGTGAATTGGTAGGATGGTGGTAAGTGATGTTAATTATTGATGGCCCCAGGGCAGTGCTCCGGAAGGAATTTTGTGCTGCTGATTCTCAGGGTTTAAGTGAACTGCTGAAGGTAGCTGAAAAGGGTATGTGAGCGAAAGAAAGTCCTTTTGACCATCGGTGTCAGTGGAGAACAAAGGTATTGCTGAGTTCCTGAAGAATAACAGCGTTGCGGTACAAACGGAAGGGGTGCGCTTTCTTGGGAGAAGGTCTTCAGTTGTGCATCTGTCCCGGAAAATAATAGCAGCAAGGCTTTGGGAACAGACGGGTGAAATGATGGCCATATCTGAAAACGCAGCGCTAGTGGGTCCGTCTCACTGCAAGTGAAGGACCAGGTACCCCTGTGCAGGCGTGCACGGTGGTAGCGGGCACGTCAGTGGACAGACGGGGCTCTGCCACCCCGGGAAGCTCACAGGACTGTTAAACTGGGAGACCACGTGTACGGTGCTCAGTGAGCTCGTGTGTGTTTGGCAAAAGACAACAGTGTGTTCACGAGATAAGAGACTCGAAAAATTCTCCGATGTTTTAAGAATAACAACTCACTAATTAACATTTTTCCCCCCACAGGGATTTAAAGCACTGAGTCTGCACCAGGAGGTTGCTCCATGGTTGCCCGCTGTAGGACTGTTGCTGTTGTCTCCCGTACTCGGCGTTTTGTTCCCTTGCGTTTGGTCCTGTCAGTCCGTCGGCAGACAGCTCTTACACCCTAGCGACGCGGCGTCGAGCAGAGACCTGAGCCGAGAAAGGTGCTTTTGGGGCTGGGATGCAAGAGGGTCTGATTTTTTGATTTGAAGTTGTAGGCCCAAACTGGGCGTGCTTGAACTGCTTACTGGGCCCAGTTCTCCCCTCTCCTGAGAAATTCCCAGGTAGGTTAGTTCGAACCTCTGACGTCATGGCTTACCCTGGCGAGCAGGGAAAGAACCGCTGCAGCTTCGTACGCAAATAGAGGAGTAAATACAGACAGCCCTTTGAAAACCGGATTTCAGCGGTTCCTTGACAACAGATGTCTGTGTAAGGCTCGAGCCAGAGAGAAACCTGGGAAGTGTTACCTTCAGGAAGGCAAAAGCAGAACTCGTGTGCTAACCCTCGTTCTCTAAATACTCCAGGCATCCTGAGTCGGCTGCTGCTGACAGTGGGGCTCCCTGTTCCTTACCCACGCAAGCGTGTGTTCCTGGAAGGAGCCTCAGGAAAGATCCTAAGCGGTTTGGGGTTTTTTTTAACAGAAAACTATTCCAAATTTCTGCAATTGGGTGTTTAATCCTGCCCTTTTCATCCAGCAGAGGGTTTAGCAGGGTCCTCGTTTAAGGTTCTGCGCTATTGAAGCTGGGAAGGCGTATTCACAGAGCAAAGCCAAGGCAGGGGGAGCCTGCGGACAGAGCTGGGAGCAGCCTGGGAGTTTATCAGAGGTAGAGGCGTGGAAGAAGAGGGTCCCTGCTTTCCACACCCACGGAATTCACTCTGTAAACATCAGAAAGAGACCGCGTTGTCTGGTGGGGTGAAAAAGCAGTCGCTGGTGTGCAGCAGCCGCGCGCAGAAGCCCCGTGGCCACCAGAAAGTGATTTCACAAGCAGCAGAGATGAAGGACGAGGGAAGAGGCCCTTGAAGAGGATTCTGAACTCTGCTGGGTCTATTGATAAAATCCCTGTGAGGTTTACCGTGTGTTGAGCCCCTCGATGATCTCAGCCCCGCGATTCTCTGGTGTCTCATGGAAGCGCAGCGTGAGACGAAGGTTCCTGGAGGCTTGCAGGCAAGCGCTGAGGGAGCGGGCTGCCCGCGCCGCTGTCTCGGCCAGAGGGGTAGGGGTTCGCTGCCTTGAACATCAAAAGGGATTCCTCAGACAGAACCTTGGCAGCTCCAGCTGAAAAAGCTGTCCGGGCAGTGCTTTTGAGCAGCGCTGATGAAAGCCGCCTGAGAATGTCTTCGAGATTACAGGGTTCCAAAACCCAGCCTCCTGATGTGTTTCAAATGAGGTCTGAAGGGATTATCAACAGTGCAACGTCTCGTCCGCTGCGGAAAAGAGCAGGAAACTTCCCTTCTCATGTTATTCTTGAATTAGCCGTTGTTAATTGCTGGTTAAGCTGGAGAGCTGTCTGTCTCTGCAAGGATCGTTTCTGACGTAAGCATAGTTCCTTGGACCTTAAAGAAATTACAGGAGGAGGCTGCGGAGTGCAGGGAAGCATGCTGCGAAGCAAACGTCTTTGATTCCTTCCGCCCTTTCCCTCGCTTCGTCCCCTGGGCGCTGGCGCCGCAGAGCTCCCTCGCTTCGTCCCCTGGGCGCCGGTGCTGGTGCCGCAGAGCTCCGGGTCATTAGGCGACAGGAAGCCGGGGCTGTCGGAAGGGGACCTGGGGACCCGGGCAGATCATAATCACAGCTGCAGATTTTCTCTCCGCTTCAGCTGAATCTGAAAAAGCCCAGTGTATTTGTTCAGGTAGTTTGTGTGCATCTGCAGTTTGCTGCTCTGGCTCGTGTTCTGCCTGTCACGATGAGCTGTTGTTTTCAGAAGTTCTTTTTTCTGCAAGCAAGAGACTTTCCTTTGGTTATCCTTGAACGAGCAGGAGACGGCAGTCGCTGTACGCGCGGACGGCGGTAGGGAGGGCGGTCATTGCCTCTCTTGGAGTTTACACTTGTTCTGGTACTTTCTAATACTCTGTGTGTATGGAGTGTCAGGAATCGGGAATATTTGTTCTGTTTATGTGCGTGTGATTGGGTTCAGAACATCAGGTGTGCCAAAAACTGAACCTGACGTCATGTCAGATGTGCAGGCAAGTTGTGCGGCTCTGGAGTCCGAAATCGGTCATCTCCTAACGATGGTCATCCGTGCTGCGGCGCCCTAGAACTTCGTTTTACAGAACAACCAAAAACCTGTGAGACAGCCACGGGCAGTTGGGGTTGTGCCCCCACGAGTGAAGTTACTGGGGTTTGGGTTGTTGGGTGGGCTTTTGGGTTTGTTGTTGGTTGGGGTTTTTTCTTGTTTTGTGGGTTTTTTCCTTACTTTCCTTTTCCCTTTCTGTCTCCAAAGACACCGCTATGGCTTCTACAGTGAACTTGGAGCTCGATCCCATATTTCTGAAAGCCCTGGGCTTCCTGCATTCAAAGAGCAAGGACTCTGCCGAAAAGCTGAAGGCGCTGCTCGACGAGTCCTTGGCCAGAGGAAGCGACTCCAGCTATCGTCCGTCGCAAAAGGTACTGGGGCCGTGGGTCGTTCCTGTGTGCCTTTGCACAGCTCCTGCTCTTCCTGGTTTGTGTCTTGTAGCTGAAAACTTAAGAGAGTCAGAAATTGAGGAAAAAGTAGTTATGGAATGTTTATCATTCCCCTGGTATCCAGCATAATCTGTATGATTAGTTGAAGTTAATGAAAAAAATCCCCTTGGATTTTGTTTTTGGAGCGAGTCCAGAGGAGGCCACAGAGATGCTCCAAGGGCTGGAGCCCCTCTGCCCTGGGGACAGGCTGGGGGAGTTGGGGGGTTCAGCCTGGAGAAGGGAAGGCTCCGGGGAGACCTTAGAGCCCCTTCCAGTGCCTGGGGGGCTACAAGGGAGCTGGGGGGGCTTTTCCAAGGGCAGGGAGTGACAGGACAAGGGGTAACAGGTTTAAACAGAAAGAGGGAGATGGAGCTGGGCCATCAGGAAGGAATTCTTCCCGCAGAGGGTGGGGGGCACTGGGACAGGTTGCCCAGAGAAGCTGTGGGTGCCCCATCCCTGGCAGTGTCCAAGGCCAGGCTGGATGAGGCTTGGAGCACCCTGGGCTAGTGGAGGGTGTCCCTGCCCATGGCAGGGGGTGGCACTGAGGGGGCTGTAAGGTCCCTTCCCACCCAAACAGTTCTGTGATTTGCAGGCGCAAACCATCGCCATCCAATGGACAAACATGATTTTTCATCCACTGAAAATCGCTGAACACCTGCTAGATAGAATATTTGAGTCTGAGATTAGTATGTGGGAATAGCCAGGCAGGGCCATCCCCACGGTGCTGCCCGTTGCCGAATGGATAAGGGGGTGTTGGTTTCCCCGAGGTGCCTACCAGTCCGACTGGTACGTTCCGCTGATGGTCTGCGTGTGGATCCATTTGCAGTGTTTCATTTCCCCGTGTCCGTGGTTCTGAGTGACCAAAAGGCGCTGCTGCAGCTACGTGATGCTCGCACTTGGTGGTCGAACCCCCTTCCACTCGGACTGGGAACTCCCTGAAACCTGAACCGCGATCCCTCTAGCGCAGCTCTCCAAACTCTCGGAGCCCGCTGTGTCAGCGCTCGAAGCGCCCATGTGCAGTTCAAAAGAAGGAGCAGGGAACTGAATAATAGTGCAGAGAGGCTTGGGCAGGCAGTTCTAATGACAGGTTGGCTGACACTGGGCACAGGAAGAAATGTTTGGTTCCCCTCTCCGGCGTGTCTCCAGCATCAGCTGGGGAAACTCAGCAATGGAGACAAGTACGGGAATTCCTTTCCCTGCGTTCTCGGGCTGCAGGATTCATTTGTGGTTGCCTATGAAATCCAAGAACAATAAGGAGCTCCGGATTACCACAGATGGGGAAATCCGTTCCTGACTCTGGACGCAGTCGGCAGGCAGCTACGGGTGCGGGGGCCGCAGCCCCGGGCTCAGAGCCAGCGCCGCAGCAGGGCACTCCTCCCCCTGCCCGGCCACGCACATGGCTGCCACGCTCGCCACTTTACAGACCGACCCGCTTGTTAAGCACCGCCGGCACCAGGGCGTCATTAGTGAGAGCTACCGATCGCCGCCGAGGTCGAAACGTGTTCATCTGTCGGGTGAACATGGGCGGAGGTTATGCGGCGCTCAGTGTTTGTCTCCGCGAGGGAAGGCAGTGTTGATGCCTGGGGACGCCAGAGGTGGCTTGGGGTTTCAGCCTCTTACTGAAACCCCAACTTACTGTGTCCCCGGAACTATCTGCAAATCTGTGTTCGTTATCTCTCGGGGTGTTAAGGCAGAAAAGTTTTCCTGTTTAATTAATGTTCCAAATAGGGTCCGTCTTGGGCGAAGGAGCACCTCTTCCTTTGGACGGTGAGGGATAGGGGAGGTTTTAATAATTGACCACCACTTAAACACACTCATTTGTTGACGTGGTGTGAAAACACGTAAGGAATGTTTGAACAGGAGGTGTTTGTGTAGGCCATCGGTGCTGTACCACGTGCCATTTGCCTAAAGCTAACGGCAAACCGGAAGCAGGGCAAGTGTAGCGTTGGCCTGCAATTCCTGTTTCTGTTTTTAGGAAGCTGAGCAGCCCAAAGTCTCCGTCACCAAACCCACTGCCAGCAAGCAAGAGCCGAAAGCTGCTTCTGGTTTGCCTTCTGGCAACAACAACGGCAAGCCGTCTGCGTCAGAGAAGGTGAAAAAAGAAACGGAGAAGAGATCCGCCGATAAGGTAGGTGATTCCTTCACCTGCATAAGCCAACCCCTCTGATGGGCACAGCCTGTGCGCTGCCTCGCCCAGTCCCCTTGCCGTCTGGGCAATCCAAAAAGGGTGTTGTACCTATTCTGTGTGTTCCCTGCTGGTGGCGGGGTGAGGTGACCTTGAAGGTCCCTTCCAACCCAAACCATTCTGTGTTTTAAATTCCCTGGTCATAAGAGCTTGCCAACACCTAGCAAGCTGGAGTGGGGGATTCCCAAGGCTTTTTCAAGGATTTTGAGGTGCGAGACATAAGTATTTTGAAGAAAATGGGGCCAGGCTCTGCTCAGGGGTGTCCAGTGACAGGACGAGGGGCAATGGCCATCAACTGGCCAACAGAAGGTTCAGCCTGACCGTGAGGAAACCCTTCTGCCCTGGGAGGGTGACAGAGCCCTGGGACAGGCTGCCCAGAGAGGGGGGAGTCTCCTTCCCTGGAGCCTTTCCAAAGCCCCTGCACTTGTTCCTGTGGGATCTGCTCTGGGTGATCCTGCTCTGGCAGGGGGTTGGACTGGCTGATCTCTAGGGGTCCCTTCCGACCCCCACCACGCTGTGAAGCTGTGAAATGGGTATCCAGGGACAGCACACCGTGCGGGTGGAGTACACCACCTTCCGCCGCTAGCCTCAGTGTCCCAGTCGGTTGCCCCGTTCAATAATACCCGCTACCTTTCCGCGTCGTGACGTGTGACAGGTGAAAGGGGATCCCGCTGAGGGAGCCGATGCACCGCGGAAGCCCAGACTGGAGAAGCAAGAGGCTCGTTCCTCTCCCATTACGGTTCAGACGAGCAAGGATTTATCCATGCCCGACCTGTCGAGCTTCGAGGAAACGAGTGCCGACGACTTTGCCATGGAAATGGGATTGGCCTGCGTGGTTTGCCGGTAGGTCCGCGCCGCCTCCGTGCTGTTGTGGGGTCACGCTGGGGGGTGCCTGTGTCCTGCTGAGCTAGTGCTAGTGTTAACGAAGTGTAACGTGGTTTGAATGGCCACCCTGGGGTCGAACCACTCCCATCAAGATTGGGTTGCACGCGGGGTGTCTGTCCTTGTACGCCCCAGTGCGCCCCCAGGGAGCAGCTTGGCTGTCCCCAGCGTCCCTTCCCTGCCCTGTTTAGGGGTTCTACTGCCTGCACAGGTTTGCGGTCGGCTGAATCGGCTTCAGGATCAGCTCTCCGCTTGGGATTTTAGTAGGTGTAGGCTCCGGGCAGGTTAGTGGGTGTAAGTGCTTATGCTGGCACGCACACGGGTGCAGGAACGTGGAGCCGGGGCGGGAAGCTGGGCCTGGCCTTGTGGTAGCAGAGGGTACTTGAGCGCATCTTCAGCCAGCTGGGAAACTGCCTCGCGGCTTTGCTCATCTGTCACTCCCGTGGCCCCAAGGAAGGCTCCTGTTGTGCAGCTAAGGAGGCGTCTCCAGCCCATGGAGGACGAATTTCCATTGTTACAGCTAATTATAGTGGTAACTAATTGGGGACTGATGAGCTTTCATGTCTCATTACTCCCGTGTGTTGGCTCAAGTGTTCAATTCCTCATTACAGACACTGGAAAAGGAAGAACAGTTAAAACGTTCCAAGTGTGAAATAAATACTTCGGTTTTACCTTTCTTCCTGCAAATTCCCATTTTTGCTGTCTGCTAAAGGGGCAAAGCCCTGTTCAGAATGGGGCTGAAAACAGTATGGTATGAACTTATTTGGCAGGAGGGGATGAGGAGGAGTTTTGTTTAGACAGTCGACTGTTAATCCCGCGCTTCCCTGGCAAAGGAAAGCACGTACAGGCGTAACGAGAAAGGGAAAGAAAGAAAATCATGGAATCCCAGACTGGTTTGGGTGGGAAGGGACCTTGCAGCCCCCAGCGCCACCCCCTGCCAGGGGCAGGGACACCTTCCATAGCCCAGGGTGCTCCCAGCCTCATCCAGCCTGGCCTTGGACACTGCCAGGGATGGGCTGTGCCCAGCGGGGTTGGCCGTCTTGAGCTGAAATAACAACGTCCCAGTCCGTAGGAAATACAGAGCACTGGGTGCTCCCCAAAATAACTGGGGCATGGCCAGTGTGTAGGACGTGTCACCTTCTAATTACTCAGTTGTTCAGTCCGTGGGGAGGGGAAGCCTCTGCCCAGTTGCAGAGTGGGTGGGGCTCACAGCCACGGGGTTTGTGTTGCGGAAGAGGACCACGAGGGCCCAGCTGTGGGTTCCCAAGTGCAGGAGAGTGTGTCTGAACAGTAACTGTTCCTTTTGCAGGGGTGTGGAAACTAGACATCACGTGTTTCTGCGGGATTTGCCACGTGTCAGGTGCATTTTCGCAGTGATTAGGAGGGTTGAATGTTGGTGCGTGTGGTGGTTTTCCTGTTCTTTTGTACCGTAGGATAAGGAGAGAGGGAGTATCAAAATGACTTCACCCTCTCCAGTACCTGTGGGTCTTGGAAAAACAAGACTCACCAGTTTTACAGCTCCTCAGTTCCAGGAAGGAGAAATACTACATGTGGTTTGCAGGTGATGGTGAACCGTGTCTCGAAAAAGCCATTTAAAACACCTGGTTTTGAAGGAACGACCTTATGTTGCACTAATTAATGCCTTTTGTTTGGGTTCTGAAGGTGAAAAACCATTTGGCTTGTTTCTCGGTTTTCATGTTGTTCGTAAATAACTGTTTAAGGTGTTGTGGGCACCAAGAGTTCGTGGGTTTTCATCAGCCCAGGGTTGTTGTCTAGTTTTAAAACAGGACGAGTCTCCTCCCTTGAGACGTGGGGTGAAACGTCACTGCTTCCTTCTGACCCGCTACTTGGCAGTAGCAAACGAAGCAGCCTTTGAAATATCCTGGGGCTTCCGGAAGGTTCCTCCTCCCGTTTCCAAACAGCCTCTTTAAAACAGAAACACGTCTTAGGACATGTTGGAGTATCCATACGGGCAGTACCTTCGGACTTTGTTTTCCTGTAAGGAAATAAGGTGCTACCTCTCCCCCCTGGCCTACACGTAGGGTTTCCATGGTTACCTGGGTACCTGCTCCTTGGGGATATAAGCACAAGCAGCTTAGCAATTAAATCGCCTGATTGGTCACCTAGAAAACCGTTGGGGAAACGGTATTGGGCTCGTTCAGACACGCTCCCAGTCGTGTCATCGCTCGTTTATACAGCGCGACTGCCCTCGCCAGAGGCCCACGCAAAATTAAGCTCTCGTCACGTGCGCGCGTCGAGGCGTGACGGCACGGCTGAGCCTTCCTCTTCCATCTTTCCGTGATCCTGGTACTACCCCCCGTTCCAAGCGTCTGTGCAGCCGGGACCAGCAGGATGGCTAACAAAACGGCTTCGAAGCGGCGTTCGCCTTGCTTTAAGCCCCACAGCCGACAGCGCTCCTGCAGCCCGTCACCGACGGTTGGTTGGTCTTGAACTGCGTCGCTCTGCAGCGCGGTTACCCGGCGTCGCCTAGGCCCTCGCGCGCTGCCCTAACGAGCGTACGGCGAGGGGTCCGTGCAGCGCCCAGGTCAAGCAGGGGTGAGGCCTGAAGCTCTCACACAGAAGTCACTCAGGGACATGTACAGTGTCAGGTACGTGGTTAAGAGTACTGAGGTTTTAGATGTTCTTGAAAGAAGTTTCCTTTAAAAAATACGAATCTTGGTTAGGAATTGCTCCCGCAGGGAGACAGGGAATACGCTGCGTTTGCCACAGGTAGGAAACGTATGGGAAAGCAAGAATATTTGTACTTTCCATCCTAAGCCTTGCCAGATGTGCAACAGCTGGATGATCCTTTGAGTGCTTTCTCCCGTAATCTGTTCTGAACCCTTTGCTCTGCAGGCAGATGACAGTTATTTTTGGGAACCAGCTCGTGGAGTGTCAGGAGTGCCACAATCTCTACCACCAGGACTGCCATAAACCCCAGGTGACGGACAAGGAGGTGAACGATCCTCGGCTGGTGTGGTACTGCGCCCGCTGCACCCGGCAGATGAAGAGAATGGTAGGAGTCGGTTTTGCCTCGGGTGAATGCTGTTTGAGTACAGCAGGCCGTCTCGGACACGGGAGGGTCTGTTATGGGTTGCAGAAGCGTTTGTCTCAGCAGCTTCCCTTGCTGCGGCTGTGTTTTAATGTGGCGTCTCAGTGTCTGTAATGGGCTTCGTAAGGTTTTGAAAGGGCAGCAGGTGAGGGAAGAAGAGCGAAAGGATTATTTCCTACTTGGTAAGCAGCTGCTGCAGGCTCTGTACCTCACATGATGCTCAGTTCTTGGCTCGTGTCCATCAAACAGCCCTCCAGTTGCAGCGTTCTGCTTCGCTCTGGACACGAATGGCTCGTTCCCTGTAAGACAAGGCTGCAGATTTCAAACCCAAAGTGCTGAGCGCTCTCAGGCTCGACACTAAGGTGAGGGCAGCACCTCCCAGGCAAAAGCCCCCTTTATTTGATCGATCTGTGTGTTCATTTCTTGACTAAACAGAGCAATAATTCCTGATCCCGGAGGAACCCCACTCACCCCGTCACGAGAAGCAAACAGAAAACATCTTTGGGTGCACAGAACGTTAACCGTTAGTTGGCACGACGCTAGTTGTGACGCTTTAAAACCCAGACGGTCCGCTGGGCAGCAGGCGGGTCTGTCTGGGCACGGATCCCTTAGCGAGCTGTTACCGGCTGAAGTGGCCCCCTGAGAAACAGCGCGAGACCCTGGCCCCGGGTGGCGGAGACAGGGCACCGTTCTGATGAGGGTCGGGCCTTGGAACTCGGGGGTCGCTTCCTGCACAGCGCAGCCCTTCCAGCCGCTTGCCTTCCGTACGCCCTTCCCTTGGGTTGCTTCGGCATAAATGCCTCCTCTGGCTCCTTTCTTGTGGAAGCCCGGGGCCTCCCTGCTCCCTCGCTGCCCACACTGCCGCTCTGCCTGTGCGGGAACGGCGAGTCCCGCTCAGAGCGGGTTTGGCTGGACTCTGTCCCGGGACCGCTCCCGGCGCTCCCTCCACATCCCCCGTTGCCCTCCTCGGGCACCGTCCTGCCGGGGGCTGTAAAGGCTCCGCTGCCGTCTGACGACGCTCACGCTTTTGGTAGGTCAAAAAACAGTCAGTGTCGGGCCCACAACTAACCCGGGGGGTTTGCTCCCGCTTACGCAGGCTCAGAAGACGCAAAAGCCACCCCAAAAGCCGGCTCCTGCGGTGGTTTCGGTTGCACCAGCTGTGAAGGATCCACTGGTCAAGAAGCCGGAAGCCAAGTCAAAGCCCGAGACCCCACAAACCTTTCAAGCCTTCAAGAGAGCAGAAGTCAAGGTAAGGCAGCTGACGCGTTGGAGGACGAGGTGCCGTCGCGCTGCTTAGATGGTCACCTCCTCACTGGGACCCGCCTGTTTTCACACCACCCACGAGTGGAAGCCGTGCGCTGCTCTGCACCGGGCAGCAGGGGACCGTGGCGCAGGGGGGTGGCGTCAGCACTGAAGGAGTGGGGGAAAATTCAGCTGAGGCCTGAAAGCTTCCAGCTCCTGGCTGTGTTACGGACAAGGGAGGGAACGGAATTTGTGCGACGGGCTTTTTAATGGCATTTCATACAAGCAGAAATCCTCACAAATGTGCGCTGGCAGCCCAGGAAGCCAACCACATCCTGGGCTGGATCCAGAGGGCTGGAGCCCCTCTGCCACGGGGCCAGGCTGGGGGAGGTGGGGGGTTCAGCCTGGAGCAGGGAAGGCTCCGGGGAGACCTTAGAGCCCCTTCCAGTGCCTGGGGGGCTACAAGGAAGCTGGGGGGGCTTTTTCCAAGGGCCTGTAGTGACAGGACAAGGGGTGATGGGTTTGAACGGAAAGAGGGAGATGGAGATGGGCCATCAGGAAGGAATTCTTCCTGCAGAGGGTGGGGGGCACTGGGACAGGTTCCCAGAGAAGCTGTGGGTGCCCCATCCCTGGGAGTGCCCAAGGCCAGGCTGGATGAGGCTGGGAGCACCCTGGGCTATGGAAGGTGTCCCTGACCCTGGCAGGGGGTGGCACTGGGGGGGCTGTAAGGTCCCTTCCCACCCAAACCACTCTGTGAGCTGTATCAAAGGTGTGATTTGCTCTCTCTGATCAAGTCACATACACAGCTGAAGGCTTCTCAGTCTAGGTGCCTCACACCTAATTCAGGGAGCTGCTGTTCTTGTATGTGTTTCCGCGTTTCTGTTCCTCCGAGCTGTTAAGTGACTGTTGTCACACATTGGTGGGAGGTGGAAACCGGAAGCCGTGGAATCAGTAGCACAGCGGTCTGGCCCGGCCCTGCCCTCGCCCAGGCAACCGCATCCTCACCTCGGCTTCAGAGCAGTCACTCGTGTGCTCAGGGTTCCGCCTGCCGTCGCTCGGCCTGGGTGCAAACCGTCGCGAGTGATACGATGGCTCTCGCTCATGCGCTCAGGCTGGTGAATAACTTTTCACCTCAGCAGTCATGAACAGGCGCTCAGAGCGATGTCACCCATCGCCTCAGTGTCTGCTAACCACCCCGGCGTGTGACGGGAGGGGCGATATCGAACAGAGGGGTCTGACTCGGGGCGTGTCCCTCACTGCGTCTGGGAACCGGCCGCAGGCTTTCAGGTGTGGGAAGCGCAGCCGCTGTGAGGGAACGGTGGCGTGCAGGGAACTCGTCTGTGCGAGGGGAAGAACGCAGGGAAGAGCTCCGGCAGGTTTTTAATTGCACCTGTGGCGCAGGCTGCGAAGAGCCTGGAGGAGAGGGAAAGGGAAAGCTTAGGCGCTGCTGCTTAGGCCAGAAGCTGGCGGTCGGTGCAGTACGGGTGGCTCGGCGCCTCCGTTCCACCTGAGCATCTGTCGTCCTGCTCCGAAGAGACCGCAGGTAACGGCAGCGAACGGCGGAAGGCGACGGCTTTGCTGCCCGTTCGGGGCTTCACGAGTCCCGGACGTTTGTAGTTGCCTCGGTTAAACCCCGTCAGAGTGCGCGGGGGGCGGCAGCGCGGGACGGCCCGCGAGCTGGGCGGGAGAAGGGGACGCGAAGGCAGCGCCGGTGCGTGGGGCTGGGACCCAGTCCGCAGGGAGCAGCGATGAAACGCTGCCCGTGCCTGGGGAAGGGGCTGGGGCGGGCGCTGGAGCCGCTCCGGCCGGGGCGCGTTACACCAACAGCCGCTGCTCTAACCAGGTGCTTTATTTATTTTAGACCTCGGCAGCGGTGTCGGGGAACTCGGCCAGCACGAGTGTTTCCTCTTCGGCAACCAGCGGCCTGACGGGATGGGCTGCGTTCGCAGCCAAAACCTCCTCTGCCAACCCGTCGGCTGCCAAACTGGGATCCGCAGCCCAGAGTGCCAGCGGGAAACCCGCAGCTTCTGCCAGCAGCCAGAAACCCGTGGGTCTGTCGGGGCTGGCGACCTCCAAAACAGGACTGGGGTCAAAAATGGCTTCTGCCGGCAGCAGCACGAGCCCCGTTCAGCTGAAGCCGCCCCCGCCCCTGACGCTGGGGAAAACCGCTCTGAGCCGCTCGGTGAGCAGCGACAACGTCAGCAAAGCCGGGCTGCCCAGCCCCAGCGGGACCGCGCCGAGCACCACCGGCGCCGCGGGCAGCGGCAACGGCAACAGCGGGACCGCGCCGAGCGCCGCCGGCGCCGCGGGCAAGGCCCCGGCCGATACCGGCAACCAGTCCGCCTCCCTGAAAGGCCCGACTTCCCAGGAATCCCAGCTCAACGCCATGAAGAGGCTGCAGATGGTCAAGAAGAAGGCCGCGCAGAAGAAGCTCAAGAAGTAGCGTGGCTCCCGGCGGATGCGGGCTGTGGTCCGGGAAGCGGCAGCGTTGGTGTTTTCCTTAGAGAAACCCCCGGGTGCGGGACCGCAACAGGGAAACCCGGGACCGGTGTTACGCAGGGGATCGGACCTGGACCGTCCCAGTGTTCTGACTGCAGAGCTGGGAGCTGGGCGTGGTGGAGGATTCCCTGCCGGTGCTCCTGGTTCTGGGCTGGAGGCGCTGGGGTGGTGGGAGTTGGGTGTTGTGGGCTGTGAACCCCCCGGTTTCTGCGGACACCTCCACCGAACCTGGCGAAACCGGCGCTCCCGCGCGTCACTAATAAAAGCGTCGCTCGCCTGGGAAGTCGTTGCTTTGCTTTCACCCCGCTTTCCGGTACGGCGCTCCAGCCGTCCGGAGCGGTGCTCCGAGTTGCGCGGAGTTGGTGAAGTTCATCCCAGGTGACAGAGCTTCTCCGGGGAAAAAGAGGTTTGCTTTTAAGCAGTTTCAGAGAGTAACGGTTACACAACAAATTCTGTTTAAAGGGAGCACTCTAAGCGGCCCGGCCTGGTTTTACACGCTGAGAAGTCTGAGGGGTCGTTTCCTTGTTGCAGTCTCGGCGGGGGAATACGGGTTCTTTTTTAACAACAGCTCTGTTGCAGCGTTTTGGACTCCGCTGGAAAACCCGTCCCGGGAGACAGGTGGGCGCGTGCGAGCGCGTGTCCGGCTGCCTCCCTGGTGCCCCAAGGAGCAAACGGCTTCCGCGTGTGCCCGAGGCCGGGCTCTCCCCTTGCCCTCGCTGGTCTGTGCGCTGGAGGGAGCGGCGCACGCCCCCCGGCTGGGTGCTGGCGCGTGGGTGGGCTTAGCCCTGGGGAGACGGTCGGGCCTCCCGGTGCGATGTGGAGGGAAGGGCCGGGACCCGTTGGAGATTTCGAGTCAAGCTCGGAGGGGGTTGGTCCCATCTCCCAGCTGCAGAAACGTGTTCGCGAAGAGGTGTGGGGACGCAGGGGCTGAACCAGCTGTTCGGTGGGACCTGTCTGATCCCTCGAGCTGGCAGTGGAGGAGAAACTACAAACCACTGCGCGGTTTGCCGTCGCGGTGTCAGATTTGCGTCAGCCGGAGCCCTGTGGTGAGCCCCCTGCGTGGTTTCAGGCCGGCGAGCCTGCCGACAGTCCGGGGCGCTGGGACCTGGGGGGCCAAGTGAGGGGATCCGTGTGAGCCAGAGCTGGGATCCTGCCATGGCCCTGTCCCTCCTGTAGTGCTCCTGGGACAAAGGGTTTGTTGGGTCTGGGCAGGGGGCAGAGGTGTTCAGAAACCTCTTCCTCTCTCTTCATCTCCAAGGACCTTGGAGTCCTGGTGGCCAGCAGGATGGCCATGAGCCAGCAGTGTGCCCTTGTGGCCAACAAGGCCAGTGGCACCCTGGAGTGCGTTAAGGACAGTGTGGCCAGCAGGTCGAGGGGAGTTCTCCTCCCCCTCTGCTCTGTGCTGGGGAGGCCTCCCCTGCAGTGCTGTGTCCAGCTCGGGGCTCCTCAGCCCAAGGACAAGGAGCTGCTGCAGAGGGTCCAGCGCAGGGACACTGCGACGGGGAAGGGCCTGGGGCACCTTCCATGTGAGGGAGGGCTGAGAGAGCTGGGGCTGTTCAGCTGGAGAAGAGGGGGCTGAGGGGATCTGATCAATGCTGATCAATATCTAAAGGGGGGGTGTCAGGGGGAGGGGGCCAGGCTCTGCTCAGGGGTGTCCATTGACAGGACGAGGGGCAATGGCCATCAACTGTCAAACAGAAGGTTCAGCCTGACCGTGAGGAAACCCTTCTGCCCTGGGAGGGTGACAGAGCCCTGGGACAGGCTGCCCAGAGAGGGGGGAGTCTCCTTCCCTGGAGCCTTTCCAAAGCCCCTGCACTTGTTCCTGTGGGATCTGCTCTGGGTGATCCTGCTCTGGCAGGGGGTTGGACTGGGTGATCTCTGGGGGTCCCTTCCGACCCCCACCATGCTGTGAGTGTGTGTGAATCTCAGACCTCCCTCTCCCCATGCTTGTTCCTCTGTGGGTTTGCAGCTGTCTCAATGGTGATGTCAGCTGTTAAAATAAGCCCCAAATACTTGTGATCGCGCAGGGTTTCAAGTGGAGAAGGCTGCTCAGAGCGCTGGATGCTTCCCTTTCGCCCCTCAGGAAAACGAGGTTCGTCGCTGGCGTCCACACACGATGGCGATCGGGGGTTTAGCCCCGCAGAGCAGAGGGTTCCTGGTCACACCGACCTGTCCCCGCAGCTTTCGTGGGAAGGGCCGTACCTGTGTTGACGTACCTGTCTCCTTGTTACTGAGCCTCTGGGCTCCAGGAGCAAAGTGGATGCTGTGGGATTTCTGGGAGAAGGAAGCTGTGCCAGGGTGGAGTCGCATCGGCGTCGGCAGCGTCCAAGGTGACTGTCCCACCAGCGGCTCTGCCGAGCTGCTGCTGCGGGCTCGAGGGGGAGAGGAGGAGGGGTCTGTCTGGGGGGCACTGTTGGAGCTGAACAGGTTACGCTCCCGCTCCCAGGGCCTTGGGTGCAGTTGGCTTTGTTGCCCTTTGTCTTGGCCCCCCGCTGCCGCCTTGCTCAGCTTTCTGCGGGAGCATTCCTGGGTGTCCTGGCCAGACCTCGCCCTTACACCGCAAGCCTCCCTCCAGCTCTCTCCGCGTATCCCGTGTCACGCCAAACCTGTCCTGGCCAGACCTCGCCCTTACACCGCAAGCCTCCCTCCGGCTCTCTCCACGTATCCCGTGTCACGCCAAACCTGTCCTGGCCAGACCTCGCCCTTACACCGCAAGCCTCCCTCTGGCTCTCTCCGCGTACCCGTGTCACGCCAAACCTGTCCTGGCCAGACCTCGCCCTTACACCGCAAGCCTCCCTCTGGCTCTCTCCGCGTACCCGTGTCACGCCAAACCTGTCCTGGCCGGGCGCGGGTTCCGCTCGGTGCTTCACTGCCACGGAGGCGGCCGTGAACGTGCCCGGTATTGCAGCCCCGCTGGCCGCCTGGGCTGCTCCTCACACCTTGTGCTCCCTCTCTTCCAGCTGCTCCGGGTTTGCTCAGCGCTCGGGAACCGGCTCAGGCTGGGCGCTGGGAAGGGTCCCGCGTCTCGCTGTCTGAGCAGCACTCCGCGATCCTGCGCCTTCCTGCGGTGAGCTCTGCACGGACAGGCGTCTCGGACTTCCGTAGGTGGGTGACAGCTACAGCTTTTCTTGGCCACGCGCTGTGTGCAGCACGTGCAACACCGCGGCTTTCCGGACCCTTCTCCCCAGTTAAGGTTCCTTCACCATCCGGGCCTAGTTTCATTTCCCCGGGACTGCCTTGGCTGCCGGGAGGATTGTCATGCTTCTCCAGCTGTTATTTCCTGCAGAGGAAGAAAGGAAAGGCTTGGTCTTTGTAGTGCCGCAGCTCCCAGGGTGATTACCCGTAACAGCGTGAGGAGAAACGCAGAGCTCCTTGGCTGTTCCACCGGCCCGGCCTGCTTCGCGTCGGCAAGAGACCGCAGCTTTCCCCGGTTCCGAAACAGAATGATGTCTCCGGTTCGTGGGAAGATGCCAGTTCGGCCTGTGATTCTCTGAAGCATCAGGAAGGATTTGCAGCCGAGTCCTGGTCTCGTGGGTCAGGTGCGTAGCTTGACTCCGTGCGACAGGCACAGCCGAAACCCAGCGTAGGCTGGAGGGAACAGTTGCCTTGGAGGTAGGGGTAGGATGGGATGAGCTGTTTCCAGGAAAGGGGCCATTCCGCAGGACGGTTGGGCTGAGCTCGCGTGTCCGGTTGAGGAATCCCACGCAGGGCAGCAGGAGGAAGGCCCCTCTGTGTTCTGAGAAGCTTGGCTCGCATTTAGAAACGTCCCTGGGAAAGGGTCCTGTGAGTTCCCTGTCCGTCCCCACACCGAGCGGCTCTCTGGCTCGCTGTAGAAGTAGCTAAGGACAGCACCTTCCTCACCCGCCTGCAGCACGGCTGCGGTCAGGCCTCCCTCTCGCTCGGAGGCGATGCTTCTCCAGAGGTGCCCGCACTCTGGTCCCCTGGGTCAAGCGGAACGGTGGCTACGCTGGTTCCGTGAGCACTGCGGCCGGCCGGCCTCGGGGATGCTGGCGACGTCTGCGCCGGGAGGGAAGATGGAGCAGAAGGCGCTGCCGCTTGGTCTGGTAACGCGCCGTTACCTGTTGGAGCCTGTGGCAGCGCCGGCCGGACGCAGCCGGGGGCAAAGGCCAGGCCGTCGGGAGCAGCTGGCAAAGTGCGGCGCGGGGCTGACGCTGGAGGCGTGAAGCGCGTTTGGGAACTGCTCGGTGTCTCGGTAGCGTCGGGCCGGTTGTAATACACCCACGGTCCGCGGCACTGCTTTTCGTAGCTCACCGCAGAAGGCGGGTCTTGGGTGGCACAGAGAGCTCTTGGCTTCCAGGAAAGGTCTTGTGTAAAAATGATTAAACCCACCTTTACAAAAAGAGGGTTTTGTTGCTGCTGAGTCACTGTAGCAGGCTTTTCCCCGTTTCTGAACAAACAGTATTGCGAGAAGTTGCTGGTAGTAGATGCGCGGGCAGAGGGCTGGTTCCTGTTGCGGGCGTTGGGTCAGCCCCACGCCTCGGCGTTTGCACGAGCTGCGTCACGCTGCGGCGTTTGAAGGGGCGGTGACGGGGCGCGGCTCCCGCAGATGACAAGCCTGGAGTAACTGCAGGCCGTGGTGGCGTTGCAAGGTGCATCCCGGCTCGGGGCGCGCTGTCCGGCCAGAGGGAAGGTGGTGAAGCACGCAGCGGCCAGAGGTCGGAGCCAGCACCCTTCCTCAGCCTGGACACTTCCTGGGTTCCAGGTTGTCGGTGGCAACGCTTAAAAATATTCCCCGAAGGAGAAACGCCGCAGTTTGGGCGGACCCAGCCTCGGAAGTGCTTGTAGGTGCTCCTTGTCACGATGGTTCGAGTGGTAAACGGAATAAAAGCCAGGTGGGTGCGTTAAACTGCAGCCTGTCCCTGCATCAGTCGACGTAATTAGTTCTGTCGCGAATGAGAATGAGAAGGCTGAGAATCCCGTGACCTTCTCCCCGCTGAAGAAGCAGCTGCAGGAAACATTGCGTATCCCCAGGAACGTCTGGAGCTGTAAGGCAGCTCAGGTTCTGCTGTTTGAAGCACTGTCTTAACAGAAATGTGCCTGAGGAAGCGCAATGTGCCCCGCTGTGGATCTGCTGAACGGGGGAAGGCTTGGGATGCAAGGAGCCGCTCCTCGTTCTTGGCTACCGCACTTTGTGTTTTTAACCAAAGGTGACGGTTTGCAATAGGTCTGTAGTACCGTGTAGCAGCTAAGTTGGAGTTTCCAGAGGGAGTAAACAATCCCCCCGGGACCTGACAAAGGGCTTGTCCTGGGCTATAGGCTGCAATAAAGCCGTACGTTATCCCGCAGTGCAAACCCCGCACACTGGGGTTTCACCTGCCCCCGCCTTTCCCAAGTCCCACGGGAGTTCAGTGAACGAGGCTCATCCTTCATTCCCTGTGCCTTCAGGACTCCTAGTGGGTGCTTTGGGGAGCAGCGCTTGGGGGGACGTTGAGCCGCCTTCACAGAGCCTGGCTCCCCGCGGGCCGCGTTCTCCCGCTCGGAACCAGAGCTCTCCCTGTGGCTCAGGCCGAGTGCTCGGAGCCGAGACGTCAGCAATCCTTTCCCGACTCTCGCCCTGAACTGGCTTCGCTGTCTGAAACGCAGAACCTCACCCTTCTGCCTCGGTGGCTGCACTGAGCCTGTTGAGTGCAGCCGGCTGTTCCCGGGACTGTTCCGCAGTACAGGTCGTCTCCAGGTGAAATACTCGGAGTTGTAAGCTGCACCGAAAGGCTGCCGGGCTGCATCTTCCCCGTGGTCTCCAAGTCTAAAAGCCAAAGCGGCGCGGGCTTAGTAGGGGCGAGTCTCAGTCCGTTCAGCCCATCCCCCGCAGTACTCCCCGCCCCCCCCCCCCAGCGCTTGGATTTCTTCATTCCATGAAGGCAAAGTTTCCCGCAGAAGCAGTGGCACCCGTTAGTAGAAGAACGAGAACCTTGCTTGCTGTGGAACCAGCGGGGTTAAGAGCCTGAGGGGCCGCGGAGCGTCCGTGTAGGGATGAGCCGAGCAGCACGTGGTCCGAGTTACTGCTCGCCGCGTTGCAGCAGTTGAGAGCTGAGCAGTCTCACGGGCCCGTTTCTGGGTGTCCGGCCGTGTCTGGGAACTCACGGAGTCTCTCCAGCACGCGCTGTAACCCGGCACAGACCGCGGGCTCCCAGCGCGCTCACCTCCCGGGCGAGGCTGACAGCTTGCTTTGCCGTCGTGGGAAAACGATGTGAAAACTTGGGGTGCTAAAGGGAACAAAACCAACTCGTTAGCGGAGCAAAACCTCCTGCTTCCATCGCTGCCCTGGCTTCTCTCGTCCTTCCTTTGCTGGCAGGTCGCTTCCTACGACATCTCGGGAAAGGGTTTGCATCATTCCATCTTCACACCCCACACGTCAGTAGAAACTGCCCCCCAAGCTACAGAGCAGGCGTGTCCCCTCGAGCAGCCGCGTGCCCCTCGTTTGCGTTGTCGCTGTACCGCCCCGTCAGCCAGGAGCGGTTCTGCAGCAGCGCGCGGCGCCTGGCAGAGCTCCCCTCGGTGCCGCTCTCCGCGGGCGCGGGTTCCTCGTTGCGGCACCTGGCACAGACGGTCCCCGCTTACCGCGAGAGGCCCTGGGCCGCGCTGCGTCGCACTGAGCTGCGATGGGCGCGTGGGTAGCGATGGCGACAGCAGCGGGGTGTTGGCACGTGGCTCTTCGCGCCAGCCCGCGTGCAGGGCACCGGCCTGACCCGCGGGTCGCTGTACTCGGTGAGCCTACGGAGTACGGCTCGGCGTTCCCCGGCTTCCGGGGATGGCTGCTTCCTGGGCTCGCCGAGGGTGGGATGTGAGCTGCGTTCGCGTAGCCTCGCCCTTCTGAAGGTACTGCAGCACAGCGCAGGGCTCCTGAGTCCTGCAAGGAGGGAGTCGCTCGTGGAGCCCTTGGGCGCCCAGTCTGACATGGCACCGCTCCAGGGTGAGGGTTGGGTTTGGTTCTGGCAGAGCGGCTGTGGTGTGGCGGAAGTCCTGCCCAGGTAGGCAGTGACCAGTGAATCCCCATGGGAAGGCACTGCTTGACCGCTTTCCCCAGTCTGGCGACACAGGTTCCGTTTCACTACGCAGATCCCGCGCCGTGAAGCGCCGAGTGTGGATTTCCCATGTGGAATTTCAAGCCTGGGGCGCTTTCACGTGGCTACAAACTGTTTCCCGCCGTACGAAGCGGTTGGGTGAATTCTTTGGAAAACGGTAACTTCTTCGGTTCACGGTGCCTGTTCTGTGCCCCCGTTTCATTGCCACACATCCTGGGACCCGCCACCGGCACCGCCGCGCTTGCTGCGGTGTAGCTGAAACGTTTCCTGTTCCCGCTCCCATAACGGGCGCCGAGGACGAGGTTCGTAGCGAGGTGGCTGAGGAGCAGGCAGCCCGGAGCTCAGGTTTTAAGCCGTGCCTGCGTTCGCTGGGATAAGCCGGTCAGGAGCAATTCCGCCTGAGGCACAGCATCCCTGAAGACAGAATTTGTCCTTTTTCAAGGCTAATTCTCTTCATCCTGAATATTGTTTGCTAAATAGCACGGAAGAAAATCATGGGTTTAGCTGTGATTTGTGCTTGCGGGGTGACCCGACACGGGACGCTTCGACACAGCCGCAGATTACGGGGTGACAGCGAAGCGAGCGCTGCGGGGTGCTGGTCACAGTCACTCTTCCCGCTCAGTGTTTCGTCCCTCAGGGCTTGACAAGGCGATGACTTCCGGGGGATGGGGGCGCTCCGTGTCTCTGTGCTGTACCGGACTGCGTGGCTTCTGTCGGTGGCTGGCTTGCTGCAGGCTGTAACGGATGATTGTCCCGTCTGCTTCAGAGCAACGGGCTCGGGGGGCCTTTCTGCTCCTAGGCATAGGTCATCTTCCCGAGGTGGTTAGAGGGGACGTATCCTTTCTGGCCTTTGGCCTCAGCTAGCCACCATTCTTTGTTGCCGCTCAGGTCGGCAAACCGCAGTATCCTAACCTTCTGGTACTCCTGGAGACTGAGTTCCTGGTCGTTTCTTGCTTGAAATGCGTAGACAGCGTAGAAGGTCTGAAAGGGGAGAGCCACAAACCCCAAAATCGGAATGAGAAACGCAGCCACGCCTCACCCCGTCACGGCGTGTCGGGATGGATTCTGTGCCCGGGGCCTGTAATAGCGAATATGGACGCGCGTGCAGCTGCACGGCCTGCGACTGCAGGCAGACCACGACAAACAGGGCCAAACTAACAGGGAAAACTGCAGGATCTGGGGAATTCCGTGTAGGGTAAGTCTGGATGTGAGACGGCCACAAGACGACAGGCGCAGCGTGAATCATACTTACGTGATCGTCCCCGTCCCCTGTGCCACTAACTGCGGAGTCTTTGCGGAGGTGAGGAGACGAGCTGCTGTCACGGCCCTGGTGCCCTGCGCTTCGCGTGCCGCTGGCGGCGGAGGGCCGCGAGGAGACAAAGAGGCTGATGTTATCAAAGTCGTCATCACCGAAGCTGTTTTCCGCTACGTCCTTCTGTGCTTTGGCTGGATTGTACGGCCTCAGGAAGGAGGAATACACGTACCCCTTGAGGACTAGAGAGCAGGACAGAAAGAACATAAGCACAGAGCAAAGTAGTGCTGAAACCGTTTCAAAACCAACGCTGGATGCAGTAGGGCGGAGAAAAACGGGTGGGGCAGAGTGACAGAAACCCGTATCCCACAGGGAAGCTGCTGCTGGGGCGTCTGTGCCGAGAACTTACGTCCTGTGTCAACGAGCCATCTGTTGGCACTTCCCACGGGGTCCCTCTGCTCCAGCACAGCCACCAGCTCTCCTTCGTGGACATCGATATCCAGCTCCTGCGTGGCGTTGCACTTGCGCTTCGCTTGGTACAGCGATGCCGTGCTGTACGTAGACAACAGCTTGGACCTGTGGCCTTCGGTTTGGCGTGGGCTCTGCAGCTGGAAAGCAAACGAAATGTTGGCTGGGAATAGCACCGAGGCCTTGATGGGGAGCGCGGATGCGTGAAACCCAGCGTGCGCTGCGTGCGGCTGCGGGCTCGGCAGGAGTTGCACGGCCACGTGTAACCGCGTCCCCTTTCGGATGCGCCAAGGACCCAGCTGCTGTTAGGAGGTGAGCAGCGAAGGGTTTTAAAAGGCTTTAAAACACTAGGAATTTCAGTAATCAGAGACCTCTTCGTCTGCGCTCTGCTCCCCAGAGCTGGTGCTGGGCACGTGCGCTGTCGCTCGCGTGCTTTTCCATAGCACTGACGGTTGAATTCCGGTGCGGTAGCGCCAGAAAAGCACGGTCCGAGTCGTCTGAGGTGAGCTGCGGTCACATCGCACCTCGCCCGGTGAGGCAGACACCCGGGGGTACCCGAGGGGTTCGCTTCTCGCGGGGAACGGCCTTGCTAAAGAAGGGCGAGGTGCGGTTAAGCACCACCGCCAGGTTAGGGGCAGGGAGGGGGTGCTGCACATCACGGTGCCCCAGAGGCAAGAGCAGGTGTGCTTCCTGCTGCTGAAAGGACCCTGCAGCTTCCCCGGCTGGTCGCTTTGTGTTTCACTGTCAACTAGGTGCCCAGAAAGGTTGGGAACCCGGGAGAGCGCGACCTCCTGGCGGGTTCACGGAATCTTCTGCTGGGGGGGCTGTGTGTGCCAGCACCAGCACGCAGCACCGTAGCTGAGGACGAGTGAGAAATGTGCTGCACCAGGCGGCTGAAATGGCCTGTGGTCGTACTGAACAGAGCAAGTGACCAAGGCTCACGTGTACAAACTTAGACCTAGCGTGCCTAGAGCCCTGAGGGTGACAGAGGTGAGCCCTGAGGGTGATCACTGGGTTTTCAACACAATAACATGAGAACAGAGTAAAAAATCTTCAGAAGTCACTGGTCAGTGCAATGGCTTCATTCACAGAATCCCAGAGTGGTTTGGGCTGGAAGGGACCTTACAGCCCCCCCAGTGCCACCCCCTGCCATGGGCAGGGACACCTTCCATAGCCCAGGGTGCTCCCAGCCTCATCCAGCCTGGCCTTGGGCACTGCCAGGGATGGGGCACCCACAGCTTCTCTGGGAACCTGTCCCAGTGCCCCCCACCCTCTCCGGGAAGAATTCCTTCCCCATGGCCCATCTCCATCTCCCCCTTCAAACCCGCCACCCCTGGTCCTGTCACTGCACTCCTCCAGCCTGAGGCAGGGTCCCAGTGAAGAGCCCGAGCCCAACCCCCCAGGTGACATACAAATGAATTTGTTTGGAAAAGCGGTGGAAAGGGGATGCTTCACACGCAGCTGGGGTGTGCGCCACTCACTGGAGACGGGACGGCTTTCTTTTTCTCCAAGCTCAATTTCCTCTCGATGAAGGTCGCGCTGCTGTTTTCTTTTACAAAATGCAGCTTGTGAACCTCCTCCATCAACTGGCTGTGCACTTCGCAGATGCTCGAGGAAGACAGCTGCAGGCACAGAGGTAGGTCAGGTCCCGGGAACCAGCCCGAGGGCAGGTCGGCGAGCGCAGATTTGGGTTAACGGGCTGAACGCTGGAAGTCAGGGAATCTGACACGTCACTAAGGGCTCTGCAGGGAACAGCAGTGTGCCAGGTAGGCCACGGCAGGAGCAGCAAGGCCCTTGCCCAAAGGAGCTTGCTCATGAGGGCTGTTAGCTTTAAAAGACATACTAATTTAAGTTAAATCATTAAAAAATATTCTCAGCAGTGATAAAAATGAACAGCCTTGCACTCCTGCTGCTGAGCCACCTGCTTTCCCACGGCAGTGTGCACGTGGGCAGCTCGGAGTGGCCGATGAGCCGGGCGCGTGTGTTTCTGCAGCCGGGTGCTGCCTCCGGGTTCCAAACCCTGGGGCAGGCTGTAGCTCCGGCTGCGGCGCTGGGAGTGCCGCCGGCCCGTGCCGGACCCCAGATGTGTTTGCTGGTGCAAACAGAACACGGAGGGAGGAGGCAGGCTTGTAGGCAGAGCTGGCAGAAAACAACGCCGGGTACAGCAGCTTTCAGAACATGAAGTGGCCGGATTGCAGGGGTGCAATTTCTTCGTGAGGGAAAAGCCCTCATTTTCCCATTAAACACCGCCGCTCCGTGCTTTGATCCTGACCTTGCTCGCTTCATTTTTCAGCAGCCTCTGCCTACAAAGTGCTGTGCTCCAGCACTGATGGAATGAACGCTCCAGAACTGCCTCACGACGTGTTCCCCGTCGAGTCTTGCTCCGGCTGAGGTGAGCGGATTGGGATGTTGAAGGCAGTGTGGGAGCGTAGTGATCAGTGCCCAGGAGGGGCGGCGCGGGCTGGAGGAGCGGGCGCCACCGGTGCGCTCCGGCCGGCACCTTGGGTGCTCTCGGCTGCGTAAGGGAAATGGTTTGAGCTTTCCACACGTGCCACCGCAGCCAGAGCTATTCCCCTCCTCCTGGCGGTCTGCAGGGCCTCTGCAGCCTGTCTGGGTATAAAAGCGACTGGCTTTTCCTCTCAATCACTGCGTGGGATCCCCTAACCTGCTTCTCTCCTGCAGTCGGCTGTGGCACTGCAGGTCTCGCAGCAACAGGAGTGTTCATGTGCCTTACATTTCTCTTCCTGTGTTCACTGGGCTACTCAGGGTAGATGCTAAAAACTGAAGACTGGAATGCTAGCATCTGCCTCCCTTTTGCTTTACGGCACCGTCCTTGCCATTGCTGTCACTGCAGCACCTGCATTAGAATCATTCCAGGGGAAGTCCGGGCCTGACAGACTTAAGCTCAGAACTTAACCTTTGCTGAGCTTGCAGGGAAAAAACCAACCCGGACCTTAGCAGAACCAACCAAACCAGTGTAGCTTGTAGGCGTGTGTCCTACACAGCCGAATCCTGCAGGAAGGAAAGAGCCGGGTAACGGCCGCGCTGCGCCCGTTTCTGCTGTGCTTACCGGGACGGGCACCCCCGCCGCAGAGTGCGCCTGAAGGGCTGCAGCCATCCCCTGCCCGAGGAGGGCGACGAAGCTGTGCAGGCAGTTCAGCACAATCCGTTTGGCTGCCCTGTTGAAAACCTGAAGTTCTTCCACAAGCTGTGCGTTGAGAGCCTCGTAGTCCCTCTGAGCCAGGTCTGGCTCCTCGCCCGCTGCCCGCTGAAGGTAGCAGTTGTAGTCCAACAGCTTGTCGTAGCGCTTCTGGATGAGCTTCTGGGGGCCTGGAAACAGGGCTTGGAGTGCGGAGAGAGGGCTCAGAACAAGCTTGTCCAGCTGAGCCACCTGGAAGGGTGTAAAGCAGAGCTGCTTACGACCGCATTCATAGAATCCCAGAATCCCAGACCGGTTTGGGCTGGATGGACCTTAAAGATCATCCAGTTCCAGCCGTCCTGCCATGGGCAGGGACCCCTTCCATAGCCCAGGGTGCTCCCAGCCTCATCCAGCCTGGCCTTGGGCACTGCCAGGGATGGGGCACCCACAGCTTCTCTGGGCAACCTGTCCCAGTGCCCCCCACCCTCTCCAGGAAGAATTCCTTCCTGATGGCCCATCTCCATCTCCCTCTTTCCGTTCAAACCCATTACCCCTTGTCCTGTCACTCCCTGCCCTTGGAAAAAGCCCCCCCAGCTTCATTGTAGCCCCCCAGGCACTGGAAGGGGCTCTAAGGTCTCCCCAGAGCCTTCCCTTCTCCAGGCTGAACCCCCCAACTCCCCCAGCCTGGCCCCAGGGCAGAGGGGCTCCAGCCCTCGGAGCATCCCCGTGGCCTCCTCTGGCCTCGCTCCAACCGGTCTGTATCCTTCTGATGCTGAGGGCTCCACAGCTGGACACCGCACTGCAGGGGGGGTCTCCCCAGAGCAGAGCAGAGGGGGAGAATCCCCTCCCTCACCCCCCTGGCCACGCTGCTCCTGATCCAGCCCAGGATCCGGTTGGTTTCTGGGCTGCAGCGCACACGGCCGGCTCATGTTCATCTTCTCATCCCCCAGCACCCCCAAGTCCTTCTCCTCAGGGCTGCTCTCGATCCATTCCCCACCCAGCCTGTCCCTGTGCTGGGATTGCCCCGACCCAGGTGCAGGACAGTCCTTCAGACCCAGTGAGAGGGTAAGCCTGTCGGCAGCCTGTCAAGGGATGTGTTAGTGACGTCAACAGCACTGCTGTCCGGCTGGCTCTGTCGAGGGCAGCATCCCCTCCGCAGCATCGCAGGGAGAGGCAGCGGGTTTGCAGGTTACGGTGCCTGGCCACGGCCCCTCGGAGCACGCGGCCCCTCGGAACACGCGGCCTGTGGTCCTGCCCTTCGCGTGCTACAGCAGAAGAAAACTGGGCCAGGATGGGGGAGGTGGTCCCGTAAAGCCGGGATTTCCACAACTGGCGGGCCCATGTACGGCCTAGGGGCACTGAGGGCGTGTTAAACGCAGTGTGGATGCTGGCAAAGCCTCTGGTCTTCCCTCCCCCCTGGAAACAGCTGTAACTCAATTCCTGTTTAAGCAAACACAAACCGTCACTTGATTTGATTAAATTATGTTATGCTTGTTGGGTTTATCTCTAGCAATCAACAAAATTAGACACCTGGTAAAAACCAACGTCCCTCTCAGACTTTGCATTAGGCTCTAATTGTCTCAGGGGGTTAATCCTGCATGAAATAACACTGATTTCTGCAGTGGCTCGGGTACAGCACGGGCTGGTGGTGAGCGAAACTCGGCGTCACGCTGACGCTCCTGCACGTTCTCTGAATTAAGTGGTTGGGCTGAGCATGAGAATGAAAGAGCAGCTGTCCTGCCGCCTGTAACGCACCGCAGGGGGGGACGGGCCCCTTCTGGCCCCAGAATTGCTCTCCCAAGGCCCAGATGATGAACACTGGCTGCGTAGTTCCTGCTTTATTTCCACAGGAAAAAATGGGCTGTGTTTACTGAACCAATTTTTGATGCATTAAAAAAACAATTTTTCCAAACTGCCGGACCAGTTTTCTGGAAGAGAAGAAGCTATTGTGGATTTCTGCCCTAAAATTTCCCTTAAATTTTAATGAGAGAGGAAGGTATTCATTACTGACAACTGCACAAAGGAAAAAAGATTAACCTGAGCCGGCTCTGGGACATCCCTTGGTAAAACCTGTCAGGAAAAGATGTGAAGGCCGCTGTGGGTTGTGCAGCGAGGACATCTACTCGTCACGCAACGTCAGGGCAAAAATGCCTTCTGCGTAGGACAGGGCGCCCTTGTGAGCACCAGCCACAGACAAGCAGGTAATGAGTAGGAATTAACATGGTCAGTAAGGTGTCCACGGTTAAAACCAGCTTAAGATGCTTTTTTAGGCTACGCAGGCCTTCAGAGCCGGTGGGTGGTGAGCCCACAGCAGCTCACGCTCCTGTTCCATCCACCGTGCAATTGCCTCTGCCTTTCCCTGCGGTTTCCGTGTGTGGGGCCTGTTCCGTGCTGGCCACGCTCACGCTGCAGCGGTGGAGCGGTACCTGCCGCCCTGCGTGCGCTCCTCATCCTAAGGGCACTGAAAATACCTTTCTGACTGCTCCGATTTCATTTCGGAGATCCTTTTCAAAAGCGGGAACTTCAGAGGAAGGGAAACCCACGTCTTGCTTCCCTGTCACGGCCTGAGGGGACGTGGTGTGTCAAACGCCCTTCTGTTCTGGGCAGACTCTGCTTTCGGGGGCTTGGAAAGGAGCGAGTGGCTATACTTCAGCCCCCCTCGGCGTTTTTGCAGCTCGAGCAGCGGTTTGGAGAAGCAGGCTGCCCCATTTGAAGGCGTTTGGTCTGTTCTGGTAAAGCCAGGCCCTGGAGTTCATTCGGACCCTGGGAGCAAGAGCCTGGTCCAGAACCCATGACCTGCTGATTGCCTTCTGCCGCCTGTGGGCTGCGTTCAGATTTGTCATGGTGTCCCTACAGGAAGGATAGTAACTTACCGAAAAGGTAATAAACGGGTTTTCCCAGGTCTGTGGTCCCAGGGGTAATTGTTCCTGAGCACAGCCGCCATCACAGCGGCCCCTCTAGGTCTGCCGGTGTTGGTAACAGGAGCAGCGGAGCAGCGGTCTGCTGCGCTTGGCTGACGGTCAGGCGGAACGTGACGAAGGTGGTAGTTTACACCCAGGAATTTAGCCTGAGAGGGTTCCTTCGGCTCTTCCAGGGAAAACACGGTGCGCTTACGCTGAATTGTGTCTTACTGCTTACAGAAACTCAGCCACAACCCCCTCACCCTTCCCAGTGGATTCCTAGCGTTGTTTGCTCTTTTCCATCCCAGCCTTCCTCACCCCCCCGTTCCCTCGCACACTGATAGTTGCTAACACTGGACTCCGCGTAGACTTACAAGGTCTCCGCAGGGGTTTGCAGCGTTGGTCCGTTTGTCCAAGCAGCCGCTGACGTGGGCGTCTTCGTCTCGCAGGATTTCCCCCAGCCCAGCTATACCCTGTGCAGCCAGGTGTATGGAATCCTGAAAGGGGAGGTGGAGCTGTGTAACGGTCTGGTTTGATAGACGGCACTCATGCAGGTACTGCAGTAATCCGGATGGGCTGACACACTTTCCATCTCGGACACCTGGCCCTCTCTCTGCGGTTTCCAGCCATTGGGGGACCCTTTGCTGGGATAACATTTACCCCTGTTTTCTCTGTTTTCAGTGTAAACTATTTAAGAATCAAGTTGTTAACGTTCAGCTGAAAAAACTATGTCCCAGCCTCGTGAGGTCCCACGGGAGGAGCCAGCTCAAGCCCCACGCACCCTCCAAGGCCTCTTTTGGAGGGCTGAAGAGGACTACGGCACTGCTCTGGATTTTAATCTGAACGGAGTGTGCATCCGTTTGGGTAAGGAGCTGCCAACGCCATTCCAGGCATCAGCCCTGAGCTCCCTGGCCTCCGCCCTTTGCTGACCCAAACGAGGTGTGCCTGTGGTAAGCTCTGGCCAGCCGGCTACTGGCCTCACCTGCCCCTCACACACCCTCCGCGTCCGGTTTGGGCACACTGACACCTCGGCGGGCCTCGTGCCACCTCCAAAGTTGGAAAATGGTCCGTGGGAGGGGACAGCTGGGAAGCTACAGGCCATCTTTGGAGAGGAGGATTGAAGCAGGGTCATGCCGGCCCTCAGCACAACCCAGCAACAGCCTAACAGCGGGAGGCCGTCCTCACGTCCGGAATATGTACGTTAGGCCGTTCTCATTCACGTGGCCGCAGCGCAGTTCCCCTTCTAGGGAGAAGCGGTCGTCGTCCCACGGCAGCAGCTGTGCTGCACCCACGTGGCGGCTGCACACAGTGACTGAAAGCCGCGACTGGGCCGCCAGACAGCACCTTCTTTCCTGCGCTGCACCCGCGGGGCTCCCCAGAGCCCGCTCGTGCCAGAGGACACGCGCACAAGCGTGGGCTTCTGACCTCGCCGTGGGCTGGGTGACGCAGCGGCAGCACAGCTCATTTCTTTCATGCCCGTGTCATATTTACAGCCCGCTTCTAAATAAGGTGGGGGTGCCTAACCGGTGGCAGAACGGGCGTTAAAGCGGTTGTGGACATGGTTTGCGGACGCGGGTTTCAGCACGGCCGGGACCCACCTGCAGGTGCTGGGAGGAGAGGGAAATGTTCTTCACACACAGCTTCACAGTCTTCTCTAGACTTCGAAACAGCTTCTCTTCCTCATTGAAAGTTTGATCTTTCACCTGAAATGGACGTTTGCGCTGTTATTTGGGTCACCGCGTCTTTCAGAGCCGTGAACTGGGAACCTCCTTCGTCTGGTTAAGCAGGAGGCAGGGCTGAATCTTGAACAGACGTATCCTGATTCTAAAATGATTCTAAAATGTTTTAAACTGAATTAAAAAAAACCTAAAAAAAGTGAAACGGAAGTGTCTAAAAAAACCAAAATCCCACCTCCTCTTCATCAGGTTTCACTCCCTGCCCGTCTCTGATTCACAGCCTCGCTGGTGTCCCAGTCAGTGCAGAAATGAGGGTGGTTTGGGGCAGGGGAAGAGGGAACCCGCTGGTAAAACGGGAAGAACCAGCGTGCGCCTCGTCGTCACACCTAGCCGGGCAGGTGACCTCGTGCAGCGAGGCGCACGGGGCAGCCCCGCAAGGACGCTTGTGATGGGTTTTCTTGGAGCCTCAGCTGGAGGCTTTCCTGAAAACGCTTCTCCTGCTCGGTTTTGAATGGAAATTTTGAAGGAGCACTTTGTTCTTGGCCACCTGACCCCCGTCAGACATCTCACAGGGCTCTTTGCCCCGGGTAGTTCTGATGGGTCCAGGGCCGTGCAGAGGCAAACCCCAGCCTTTTCCTAACCGGCACTTTTGCTCCTCTGCCCCGGCGGGATCAGAGCCTGAGCGGTGCCAGGCGGAGCAGGACGGGCCGACCGCCGTCACCAGCAGCAACCACTGCCAGGCTATCCACAAAGCCCTGAGCTCGGGCTGGGTGTCACTAAAGTGCCAGTCGCTCCCTCTGCTGAAGGTCAGGAGGTTGAGAAACTCTGAGATAAAAAAGGAAAAGGTGGGGAAGACGCTATGTTCTTTTCTGTTTCAATCACAGAGATCTTTCCTGTCTGCTGCGAGTCAGAAAATGACTTCAGAAACGGTGCAGAGAACCAGCAGCACCACAGACTCGATTTCCACCGGGTGTCACAAAACGCCCAGCGACAAAGCAGGGCTGAGGCTGTCAGTGCCCATCTGCAGCTGGACGAGTGAGTACCTGAGGTTCTCCCCCCGTCAGTATCTTCAGGTGGCTGGTGACCCTCTTGGATTTCTTGCTAATGGAGTGGATGTTCAGCCGGGAAAACTTTTCTTTAAGGGTTTCGTCATCATCATTCCTCTTATACTTCAGCACTGCAGAGAGAGAATTGCGTGACACTGGTAATCGGTATTCACAGGGCCTTCGTGGGGCCGGGCACACGAGGATGAAACCATTTGAGAGCAGCCGCGTTGCTGTCACCTGCTGTAATCGTGTGAGCATAGCTGAGGTGCTGGAAGCCCCGTTATCAGTGCCAGCACAGGACGAGTGAAGGCAGGGCCTCAAGGTGGCAATTCTGTGAGAAATACTGCAATTGCTGCCTCTTGCTTGTTATCGGTGTTTGCACTACGGACAACAGGCATGGATATACATGAATTCTTTCATCACTTCATGGAATGATGGGATCATGGAATGGTTTGGGTTGGAAGGGACCTTAAAGCCATCTAGTTCCAACCCCCCTGCCATGGGCAGGGACACCTTCCATAGCCCAGGGTGCTCCCAGCCTCATCCAGCCTGGCCTTGGGCACTGCCAGGGATGGGGCATCCACAGCTTCTCTGGGCAACCTGTCCCAGTGCCCCCCACCCTCTCCAGGAAGAATTCCTTCCTGATGGCCCATCTCAATCTCCCTCTTTCCATTTAAACCCGTTACCCCTTGTCCTGTCACTCCCTGCCCTTGGAAAAAGCCCCCCCCAGCTTCCAGCTTCCTTGTAGGCCCAAGAAATGCTTCCGTATTTCTGGAGTTACCAGTCTGGTAACATAACTGACTGAGGACAAGGGACATTAAGGCATCTGTCACCTTCTGGAAACCCAGCATATTTCACACCTTGGGCTGCACCAGCCAAAACTGTTGTCGTGGTACGACTGGGGTTTAAACCTCTTCTGCAGTCGCCAGCCCAAACTTACAAAGACAGAACTTACTGTGCCCGTTTCTTACCTAAATCCTTCCTCCTTTTCAGCTCATTGATGTTCACATTAACGTTTTTCATAGCAAGGAGAGCGTCTTGCAGCACCTCGTGGTCGGGGTGACGGGTGGGAGTCGAATTCAGGAGTTCACAGAGTAACAGGGGATACTTCATCACTCGCTGCACTGGTTTGATCATCAGGGATCCCATGTCCAGTAGGTTTGGCTTTCCTCTGTAATTTATAACAGAAAGATTCTCACGGAAGGAGAAACTCCTTGAAGACTAAACCCTATTATTTCTGCCTAGCCACCGAAGCTGCTGCCTTGTGTGTCCTTCAGCTCTCAGCTACAGCAGGTACCCACACCAGAGCAGTGCTCCGCACCAAGTCACACAGGAGCAGTTACCACTTCAGCCCAAAAACGAGCTGTGTCTGTCCAGGAGCAGGGGCTGTTGGAAAGGAAACCCTCCTCTTGCCCCCTCAGTAACCAACACACGCTGCTTAGACATCACCCCTGCAACCGTCCTGCTCAGCCCCAGGGTGCTTGTGTACAACTTACGCACCACAACACCCGGCGGGAGCTGTAGGTGGGAGAAGCTTGAGCGGGGCTGTTACACCCTGCCCTGGGCCCTCGGGCGTGCAACTGCAGCACCTCCCGCAGGGATACCTGGGCTGCCCGCTCACGCCGCGTCCCTTCTCACGCCATCTCAACTGCCCACCGAGACCCTTGAGCTCTGCTGTCTGTTCCTGGGGTTTTGCTTGGCTGGCTGCTAGGAGGTTGTTGCTGGTGATGCCAGAGCTTCCGCAGGGTACCGGCGCTGGCCGGGGGAACGCTGAGCAGCCAGGGTGGTCACGGAGGCTGGATCCGGCTGGAAGTGTCCTTACGCCAAGGCGAGGCAGTAAAGCAGGGCAGCTTTCCATTTGCTGCCCCGAAAGGCTGCTGGGAGGGGAACAGGCTGTTTGACGGTAACTGTGCAAGAGCTGATGCTAGGCGGGGAAGGACTGCTGCACGGGGAGAAGGGGAATAACACAGGGTGGACAGAAAATACAGAGCCCAGGGAACAGCCACCTCGTTTTGCAGCTGACATCTATTGTTTCGTGCAGCAGGAAGGGTAAAAAAGCAGCTTTCATTCCCACTTTTTTATGTATAGAGAGTACAAGAGGCAGTCCTTGCTGCCGACTAATTAACGGCCCATTTGAATGCCTTTGAGGAGACATCTGCATATTGAAACCATCTCGCGCAGGCATTATCTGTAAAAAAGTTCTGCATGAAAAACATTAACAGTAGATGCCTTTTAAGGCTTCTTGATGTCCCCAAACCTCATCATTTCCATCCCCCTCACTTCCCCTGTATCCCACACTGAATGGAGCGAGCGATTTCCCTTCTTTCAGCTCCCGGCAGCAATAATGAGAAAAAAGAGAAAGATCTTAAATTGTTATTGTTTTCTCTGCAAAGCCCCATGAATGCAAATCTCTAAAAGCTGCCTCGTGAATGGAAAAATCTGCAAGAGCCTTTCCTTTGTCGAGTTGCGCTTTGGCCGGCTGCCGGCGCGATAAACAGCCCTCGGCTCGCCTATCTGCACGGCACAGTCTCGCAGCGTGGTTGGGAGATAGCGGGTTTGCTGGCAGATAATGGCTCCCCGGGGCACGAAACGCCACCAGGTTCGACCCAGCTCATTCTCCCCAGCCAGATTAGCGGGTGATAGCCACTCTCCCCTTCGCCGGGCGCGACACGGCCTTGCCACGCCACCCAAAGGGGCGAGTAACGGCTTGCGACAGCTGTTGTGCAGCAAATGAAGTTGATGATTCATTTGCGGTGCTACTGCAGCCTTCCCCCCGGTTACCGTGAATTCAGCGCGTGTTCCAGGTCACGGGCAGCTGTACTAATCTCACCACACTTACTACCAGAGCTCTGCAGGGCGTGCCGCTGGTGTAACGGCAGTGAGCGTCGCAGCACACCCTTCCCGCCCCCTCCCCACAGCCGGCTGCTTTGGGTCAGCAGAGGGTGACGTTTCCTCACAGTGGCTGGTATGAAGCTCTGTTTTTTGGATTTGCCCTGAGAATAGTACTGATAAAGGGGTTTTTAGCTGGTGCTGGGAAGCGCTGGCACCAATTCCAGGTCTTCCCCAGCTCCTGATCCTGCCCCCCTGTTCCCAACTTGCTCCCTCCAAGCAGTGGGGACACACAGCTCAGACAGCTGACCCCGACTGACCGGAGGGGATTCCATCCCAGAGCACCGCACGCTCGGGGCATAAGTGGGAGTGGGCTGGGGGGCCATGGCGCGCTTGTTTGTTAGCTCGCTAGCTCGTTTGCTTGCTGGGCTTGGTCATTTGCCAGCGAGCTGGTGGGTCGGTTGCCGCTCTCGGTCACTCGGGGTCGCTCAGACGCTGCTGCCATTGCTCTGGGGCTCTCTGGCTCTGACTCTCACTGCTTGGGACCTGGCTGCGCATCAGTCGGCAGGCGGTGAGCAACCGTATAACTTGGTTTATTTTCTGTTATTTTAATTACTTAGTAGTAGTAGTATTGCCAGTACTATCAGTGTCACTATAATATTCATTTCTTTTCAATTATTAAACAGTTCTTATCTCAATCCACGAGCTTTTGCTCCGATCATCCCCCTCCACTGGAGGTCCCATTTGCGAGGGCCGGCGGCACACGGGCCAGGCAGCGGGCTACGGCCGGGCTGAGGCCGGCGGCAGCTCAGCCTGGCGGTTGTGCTGTGGGTGTCGCAGGCTGCGGCGCGACGCAAAGCCTTGGGCGTCGTGGTTTGCTGTGCGTGAGTCCATTTAGTACCAGACACGCAGGGCAAGTAATTCACTGTGCCCTGAGCCGCGTGCGAGCGCAGGGAATTCACTGAGGCTGCACAGCTCTTAGGCCGAGCAGGATTTAACCTATGGAGCTGCTAGGAAAGGGCAGCGCTGTCTGATATTTATGTAATTGTTCTCTTGATCGTGCCTGAGTGAACAGCAATCTGGGAGCGGCGCCGTCGCAGACCGTTCGGGGGGAGCTACGCTGCAGTTCCCAGCCCTGCGTTAACCACGTTTTGGGAGCCATCCTGCCCCAGGGCTGCCGAGACCCCGCAAGCTCTGAGCTGCGCTGCGGGTCACGGCATTTCTGAGCGCGGTGCCAGCCAGCGGAGGCAGACGCCAGCGTGCCGCGCAGGGCAGCCAAGCTCGGGGCGGCCCGCCGTCTCTGTACCCTGCCCAGCTGGTAGGAGCCAGTGTCAGCTCAAAGCGAGTGACGTCTGCCCTCCGCGGGAAACTGAAGGAGCAAAGCAGGCGCTCGTTTCTGGTGGGGCTACGGAAGGCAGCGCACACTGGAGCTGTTTCTGCATGCCTTGCTGTCCCACAGCATCCTATTGTGACTGGATATTTTGTTCCTCTTGGAGCCCCGCTCCTCCGGAGGCCGGAGCTTACAGGAACGTCCCTTGTCAACACGAAATGCAGCAAAACTACTCCCTATCGCAGCTCAAGGTTTGAAAACCCCAACTGCAGAATTTCAGCATGCAAGTCCTTCAGTGTGTTCTACACTGACCTTATTTAGGGTGTGCCACTGGCTGACTAACGAATTCTCTGACTTGCAGATGTTCCTCTCCTGCCCGTCCGGAGCACACTCGCTCCCCTTCTCCCTCAGCACCTGCCTGGGGCTGCGATCGCTGGCAGTCAGCTAACCTCTCCCTGCAGGTCCCCTCAGGAGACGCTGCGTTCCGATGGCCCCAACCCGCTGGATGTCCAGAAACGGCAGCTGTGACACCCCCTGCTCTACCCTTCCCAGAGCCGTCGCGTTGGGCACGCAAGTTACCGGGCTGGGTGAGTTTTCTGGCACAGCGTTGCGACCGGCTTGCCCTGATGGCCTTCCAGCCACTGGCAAAGGCAGGACCCTAAGGTGGACCAAAGGGGTCATCACCTTAGAAACAGCTTCGCCTGCGACGCCGTGTGTATCGTAGCAGGTCTGCAGAGGCCTGTGCGAAACGACTGCGGCGTGCCTGGGTTTCAGACCGACGCTCTGTTGCTCACAACCACAGAGCTCTCTAAGCACATTCACAACACAGGGAGGTATTGAGAAAAGGCTCCCAATGAACCAGCAACCAAATTAAGCCACTTCATACGCCACAGCTTTTGAAAGACACTACGGAGCAGTGCAGCGGTAATTAGAACACGAGGCGGGCGTAGGGAAATTAAAACGAAGGGCCTTGATGCGCATGTCCTGGCAAAGCCTGTGGGCTATACAGACACTACAGGCCTGTGTTCTTAAAATTTCCACGTGGCCAGTGCTAAGCAGACTGAAGAGAAAGCCATTGGAAAGGTTACTTCACGTGTAGGAAAGGCATAGTACTCACTCTTCCTCGTATATCTTCCTGCAAAAGAGAAGAGAAGAAAAGGTACATTAGAGTCCTCCTGAAAGGGTTTGTGCAGATCAGGGGCCAGACTCCCGGCCGCGCTTCAGGGACACAGAGCAGCTGTAACCGGCCGGTTAGCTTCGGTTTATGGCTGCGGTGTCAGCAGACCTGCACCCGACAGCCCGAGGGTACCGGTGAACCTGGCCCTAACTCTTTTGGAAAGGACAGCCCCAACTGAGAAGGGATTGCCGGAAAGCTGGCTTGGGCTGCCAGACCCAGCCTTGCCCTCGCAGTGTTAGCGGAGGCGGCTTGGGTTGCTGTGCTAACAGCGGGGAGCAACGAGGCCTTCAGACAAAGGTAAAATGAAACACGTCACTCTTACACGTTACGTACACTCCCGTCTACTCTCTTTGCACAGAACGGTATTTCTAGATGAGGAAATACATTTCAGCCTTTCAGGACATAGAATCAAGGAAGCTGCTGAAGAGGTTTCACCTGGAACATCCGACTTCAGGGTAGGATGGTGTTGGTACGTACACTGAAAGCAGCAGGGACGTACGGTTGGGGGCCTACGAGGGAGCTGGGGGGGACTTTTTCCAAGGGCCTGTAGTGACAGGACAAGGGGTAATGGGTTTAAACTGAAAGTGGGGAGATTTACATCAGACATCAGGAAGGAATTCTTCCCAGAGAGGGTGGGGGGCACTGGGACAGGTTGCCCAGAGAAGCTGTGGGTGCCCCATCCCTGGGAGTGCCCAAGGCCAGGCTGGATGAGGCTGGGAGCACCCTGGGCTATGGAAGGTGTCCCTGCCCGTGGCAGGGTGTGGGGCTGGGGGGGTCTTTAAGGTCCCTTCCAGCCCAAACGGCTCTGTGATTCTATGATTCTATGAACTGTAGTTTGGAAACATGAAACGTGCACATTGAATATTTTCCTTGTGGCATGAGTTCCCTCAGGTGCAAGGGATCCACAGTGTTGCTCCATCTCTGCCTTCAGCTGTCCTGACATCACGTCATCAGCCACAGGTCCTGGACGTGTCCCCACTTATCTCTTGCCCGCTGGTGCCCACTGAGCATCTGGAGGCTGGTGCTCTGCACCGTCGGCACTCTGCGTGCCCATGACGTCGCTCTGCCATGGTGACCAAGCTGCTCGAGGCTGAAAGCAGAGCGGGCATTGCCAGCATCCTTCCATTTCTACCCGCTGCACTGCTTCGGGCAAGCAGCATCATCCCCAGTTTGCTTAATCGCTGCTGAAACACGGGGCTCCACGGAATCGGGGTCGGCACGTGTCTCCAAGGCAGACACCTATGTTTTGGGGGGGAATTTTCCTCTTCAGCAGGAGGAATAGGAGGCTCAGTACAGCTAATTAAAGCTGGTTTGTCTGTACCGATGAGCAGAGTGCCACTCTAATTGCTCCTGACACAGACGTTGGGTTTCGTACGGCAGCTATTACTCAGCTGAGGAACAGAAGCCCCTAGAAAGCTTATCCTGTTTCAGTTTTTAAAAAAGGCACCAATATTCTTTCCAAGGAAAAAAGATAATTCTTGAAGAAATAAACATTTGTCAAAAAACAGCCAACATTTATGATGTCTTCCAATGGGAAACTGCCTGTAACTTGGTAGAAATACTGCATCATTTCTTCTATCCTTTACTTCCTTCCCTCCCGTGTCCCCTTGCCGCAGCAGCAGGGATGAGCGAACGACCGCAGCGGCTTCTCTTGATTAGCCGGGAAAGAATATTGTGGGCATCAGCCACTAAAACCCCGCCCTGGGGGAGACACCTGGCTGTCCCCTGCCCTGAAAGCCTGAGTTGATATGAAAAGCTTTCTTTCAACCTCCAGGGTTGCGAAAGCTGCAGTTCGTCCTCCTGGGTCCCGCACACGTCCCTTGGTGTGTATTTAACCACCGGACATGTTGCACAAAAGCCTTATTTTCCACAGAGCCTGTCCTCAACGTGACCCTTTCTCTTTTAATCGTGCTGCTATTTTCCTCCACCACTCTTTCCAGATTTCACCTGGACACACCTCCCACCTCCTCAGTCTGAACACGTCTCTGCGGACGGGTCACTGACGGCTGCGGCTGAAGCGCCTGCTGCTGCAGATGAACCCCCGTGGTTGGGAGAGCTTTACGCCTCTCCCACACGCAGGCACACGGGCCTTCCCGGAGCTGGGTCTGGTCTGGAAGACCGTGCTGCGTTCCCTCCTGCCAGCTCTGTGCGATGCTTCTGGGACAGAGAGCGGGCAAGGGGATGTGTGCGTGGGAAGAGGAGCCCTCTCCATGGAGTGGGTACGCTGGTCCCTGCGACTGGCTGCAGGAGGAGGCCGTGCTGGAGGAAAGATAGATCCGTTATCCTGCGGCATCCCCGGTTCTCGACACATTTCCCTGAGGGGCTGGCACTGGAGACGATGGCACGAAGCACCTTCAGCTCGCTCCGATGCTGAGCGCTCCCCAGTACCCCCATCCCGCGGGGTGCAGCACCGCGGAGCCGCTCCGGATCCCTGGGGCCTTGCAGTGGGGGCTGCAAACACCAGCGCGTGCGGACGGTGCCGTTCCGGGCTGGGTTAGTTCCCACGATGGAGCTGCTGAAGGGCAGCATGTTTCCTGGGCGGGGGGCAAGGTGTTCCCCCCAGCCCATGATACGATGCAGCATTTTTTCTTGCCAGTGTGGGGCACTGGAGCTAAGGGAAGAGCAACCTTTCTTGCACTATTTCTGGCCGTCTTAGAAAGAAATCTAATCGTGGCCCCTGGCTTGTCATCTTTTCATGAAAGCAGCGTAAGCCAGAGCTCCCAGCAAGCCTCATAAAACTCTGGATTTACAGGGGACCTTTCATCTACATCCATTTAAAATGTTTCCTGCCAGGCAGCTGACTATGGACGGAAATCATCATTTGAAAAGATCTTACTTTAAGGACTGTACACAGTGTCTTAAATGCTGCTTCAGTTCTTCATCCTTTTCACAGGATTCCAGCATGGTGTGTGCATCCTCGTGGCGACAGCAGTAGATTTTATACGTGTCTTCTAGTGGGCCTTTAATCTGCAAGAACACTTCCCCTGTTAAGGAGAAAAACAAAGCGTGTCAAGGCAGACAACAGCATCTCAGAAGGAGTTTTATTATTCCGCCGCATTAGCCGAGAGCTAAAAAGGCTGGCTCCCACTTCACTTCCCTCAGAAACGATCTTCCGTGTTTATGTGCATTATTTATTACATGTATTTCTCAGCTGCTCATCTTTGTCATGGCCAGGCACCATCGTATCAGTGTTAATGCACAAGCATTCCCCCAGGAAAAGGCCTGAAATCTCGACACCCCACACCCCTTCGCACCCACCCCGCTAAGTCCCTGCCCCAGCTTAGTGTCCCGTCGGTGGAAGCCACACGGGAGCGCTTAACTGCTCAGGGGAGAACATTCTGGTGCCCTGGGCTGGCAGTAAGCCTGTCCATTTTCCTTTCCTCAACCGAATATGAACTCCAATGGGTTCTAACAGGAGTAATGGCTCCTTCTCCCATTAGCTGTTTCACTTTCATCTGGTTTGCACAATCCTCAAGTGGCGATTGTTATGGCCTGGAACAGAGATCTTTCTTCACATGGCAGAGGGACAACCTCCACCCCTCCCCTGATTCAATAAACCACCGTGGATTCCAGCCATTTTTATACAGTGTTTAGGTTTAGCCACAGCTGAAGGGGGAAAACATTGCCATTTCCAGCCCTCTGTGCCACCATCTTCCCCACGGAACGGAATTCCAGAGGCACTGAAGCAGTCCTGTGCCCATTTCCCATCTCACTCTGGTGCCTAATTCTCTCAGCTGGGCCAGTTTCTGTGTAGGTAAGAAATACGTGAGCGGAGGGGGCCTGCTCCGTCCCTTCTGCCGATACATTCCTGCGGTTCTTACACCCTTACGTAGCAGCGTCCTGTCCAGCATCGGTGGAAATGCACATAATAAACATCAGCAGTGGTGAAAACTCCAGGCGCTAACAACGGCATCCGTGTGGCAGCCAGCCCCGTGTTTTCTAAACACGCCTGTGGCGTTACAGCCATGATTATTAATGTTAGAAGCCGAACGCCCCGTTAATTGGGAGCGCTCTGTTCATTCAGAGCGAGCGTCAGGCTGTCAGGCATCCTGCGTGCTTCATCCTGAGCGGGGTGGGCTGATTCATAATGCATGGCAGTGAACTGCTCCGTCTTGAAGTGAGAAACGATTCAGTTACCACAGTAACACAGCTCGGGATTCTTTCCCCTAGCAGCGAAGGTTAACTGGGCTGTCTAATGCCTGTTGGTTTCAAGGTGTGAGTAAGGGAACAACAGTGGCCGAGCTGAGACCACACAAACTCAGTTCAGTTCCTGGAAGGCCAGCCAGAAAAGCACCAGCGTCCGTAGGGGAGTGCTCTGTAGCTGCCTGCTCCGCCTGCTCAACACGAATGCTGGCGGCTGCCAGCGCACCTCGCGCCCTGGCTTTCCCACCAGCTCTCTATCCAGGCCTTCGTTAGCCAGCGGCGTAGGGAAACCCTAATAAGCTTCCTCTTCATCCTGCTCCCTTGGCGCCTGACCCTCAGAGGTGCTGAGCTCTCACAGTTTGCGCCAGCTTGAAGCGGCGCTCCGAGTGCTCCACGGCCCATACCGTGCTAAGCGCCCAAGTGGTGGTTTTCAGAGGCAAAGATGCCAGCTATACGCTTCCGCTCGTTTCAGCGTCTACCGGAGGCTGGAAATTCTCCTTCTCTGCTCCAGAATGAGAGATGAGCAAGAGCTGGTCACTGGTGTGTTGTGCCACCAGGACAGATACTTTCACTGATGCTCCGTGATGAGAAAAATTACGTGCCGATTTCACGGATAGGGCCTTTTAAAAGCAGACAGATTTCAGGAGCGTGAAGCCCTTCCTGGTTCTGAGCCATACGGACCGAATCAGATGAGCTTTGGGCAACCACTGCGGGAGCCTGCTTTGTGGGCCAAAACCACGTTGTATTTGGGCACGGCTTTAATTCTGCACACGCCGGCAGATCCAAATCTGCCTGACGCCTCTCCTTAAGTGTGGTCCTCATCGGTCTCAACGAGAAAATCCTAGGAGGAAGGCTTGGTGTCCTGTGTGGACAGCCGTGGGAGAGGGAGGAAGAAGGGGTCGAATCGCTAAAGCCAAGGTGGGGTTACTAAGTCTGTATATTGCCCCAGAGAGAGCATCCAGAACAGAAATACGGGAGAGAACTAGGCAGGGTGTTTAACCTCAGCAGCGCTCAGCATCGGAACACCAAGCACCACGAAAGGCCGGTCTACATCAGCATTTTAGCTCAGATTAGGAGAGGGCTTGCGAGGCCAGTCTCCCGGTAGTCCCCATCTCCCGTGCCTTGGCTGTGCAGTGGAGCTCAGACACACAGCTGGGTCCCCCTGAGGACGGTGGCTGCCAGAAGAGGCACCCTGAGGGCACGTCACGTGTCATCAAGGGCAACTCTCAACCTACGGGAACAGGCTACAGCCAAACCGGAGTAAGACCTCTTGGCGTGTGCAGCCCGCGTACCAGGCCCTTGGCGCCGACGGTTTCACTCCAGAGGGCTGCTCCTACTGGGCATTGCTCGTCAGTGTGGGCGCAGCGTGAGGTGTGGAGAACCCAGACGGAAGGAAGATGCGAGTACAAGCAACCACACCGTTTTGGTTTCAAACCAGCGAGGAGCAGTTCTCCCCAACCTCACCATGACTGGCTTACCTTCACTGCGAGACATTTCACTGCAAGATGTTCAGACACCACAAACGTGACACAGCGCGACGGGTGTGCTAAACAGAGTCTCAGCCTGCCTCTTCTACAGCCTGGCTTTAACAGTGTTTACACTGATTATGAAGATCCTGAAGACAAAATTATCACCTTGCTGTACTTCTGGAGGATGGCAAACGTGCTATCTTCCTGCCCAGGGTGATGCAGTTATTCTCCCTGCTTTTGTCTCAGCCTTTGGAAGAACATCTCACACCTCACGTGCCATCCTTTTCCCTGCCATAATCTAGTCACTTTGTGATCCTCCATCCCATACATTTTCATAGTTCTTTGTCTGATTCTGGAGAAATGCACCCTAATAGATGGATGAAATTGTTTGTCTTTCCTTACGGATGTGGCAGGGAACGGAAAGGATGATTCTCTTGGCTGTGAGAAAGGCATTTCCTGCTGGAACAGAACATTGCCTATTAAGGGTATGACTCATCATGCTGCACTTCTATTGAAACCCCGCCAAGCAACACCGTCGCATCAAACTACGTTAAGCTGTTGCCTTGGCAAACCAGACCGAGACGTGCTAGGATTAATACTTCTCCTAAGCCTCATACCCGTACATGTTGTGTTTCTTAGCCAAACAGCACCGTTCGATTTTTTACACCGTTATTTGTGAGAAGAGGGGTCCTTTCTGTACCATGGTAGCTGCGGGAGTGGTCAGTCTAGGGAAGAAAGAACCTCTCTGAGTCATGGGTGGAAGTTTGCTGAACTGAACTGGGTGACTTTGCAGGGGAGCAGATTAAGAATTCTCACCTGTTGCCTTCAGGTGGATCACCTGTGCCCCGCAGAAGCAGGTACGGGGAGCTGATGAGCTGCTTAGATCTCTCCAGCTCTGCCAGGCGAATAGGTGACAGTCTGCACCGTTACGGCCTGACCTGCAGAATGTGTGACTTGTGACATACCCGGGGGGAAGCCCACAGGCCCTGCAGGTAGTCCTGCACAGACTCCCACAAACTTCCTGCCGATTACAGCTTTCTTGCCTTCACTGACTGTGCCCCTGTGAAGCCTTAACCACCTGCTCCATGGGTTGTATCGCCAGTAAATACAGGTTTACAGCGTTCAGGGCGGGGTTGGGATGTGGTTAGCATTCCAATCGCTTTCAGTGCTTGTCCTGAATGGCACAATTGTGCATGTGCAGCGTAGGAGCAGCTGTTCGCGTGAGGAGAGTTAGGTAGGCAGTATCACACGAGAGGAACAGGCTATTATCAGTGTGCGGCATAACGCAGCGCGGCGGTTTTTACTCATGCTAAACTCATTCCTTCCGTCCTTCCCCCCAACATCCCGATGGATGGAAACAGAGCATCATGATCATATGAGCAGAGCAGAGTGACAGGACAGGCTTCACAGGTCATCATCTTTCCTGTGTCGTTACGGACAGCCTGTAGCACGTCAGCCCTGGGAGCGGTACTGGTTAAGCCTGATGAGGGTAGAGGACAGGAGAGTGTTATGTTTGTTCTTTCACGGAGCTTTGCCGAACTCAAGAGGACAGTAAACATACCGATTATTTGCATGGGTGGTTCCACATCTGTCGTGGCTTCTTCCAGCAGTGACAGCAGTTTGGCTGATACTTGATGGACCAATTCAATGTTGCTAAACAAGCCATCCACGTCAAAGCGGGCAATCTAATGGAATACAAATATTAAGCGGCTACTGATGAAGGATAAAGAAGGACATTGTGCATTGCAGACCTTCCCTTGCTATGCCCTGAGTGTTCAACACTCCAGGAAGCCCCACTGCTGCAAAGCCTCATATAAACATCCTCCTTGCGACTTCAAGGGCACGTATACAGTTTTCAGATTAGTATAATATGGTTGACGCCGTTAACAAAGGGCGTGTTATCCAGTGCTGTTAACCTTATTTTGAACTGTTCCTAATCTGACAGTGTTTGCTTAGGAAGGAAATAAATATTATCATCTGGATAAAGAAAAGATCCTTAGCTGGCTTTAAAATGTTTGTTTACTTCCCCACTGAGGAAGAGAATAGCTGACAGTGGGCTTGATTCCTTGATTACCAGTTGCTAACAGAGGCCACTACATAAACTGAGACCTTGGCACTTCGGTGCCAGCTGCCAGGTACAGAGACTTCCAGATGGTGGTACCGTTTGAAGTTAGTTGTTCTATAAATCCAAAAATACAGTCACGGTCATGTAACTTCCACTAGAACAAACACATTTACAATTCTGGGTATTAAAATAACCTAAGGAGCTTCCCATAGAGCCGGAGCGCACAACAGTGACTTACTTCAGTGAACTGCCTCGGTTTACACCAACAGAAAATGGTTCCGTGTTCCTACTCATTTTGGAGCGAGCAAAAATTTCCTTCCAGGACACATACTTTTCAAGGAGTAGGTAGCTACTTCCTTGCGCCGCAGGCAATAGTGAGTAGCCAGGGACAGTTGGAGCTAGCCAGTGGCAGTGGGCTAGCAAAGGCAGGACTGACTTTGCCAGCCGTATTGGGACGCCCTCAACTCTCTCCATTAGAGCCAGAATTGCTGACTTACGGAGCAGCTTACCAGATGCCAGGAGGACCAAACTGCAGGCTGTGGTAACGCAATCAGAAATACACTTCCAGTACTAACACAGTTAATTTCTTTTTAAGTGTTACAGGGGCTGAAACATATCCACTTGGAGATAGGAAACAGGCTCATTGCTCGGTCAATTTTCCAAAGCTGTCCTTCTCTGAACACGTTACAAACTTGCAGTGCAGCGGTTTATCCCAGAACTAGCCTTAAAACCATAGAACATTCTTGAAAGCCTTTCAAAAATGCACAGGTTATTAAACTAAGGCAGTTGTCATCTCTAAATTACTCTTCCTGGAGACATCTGGCACAGGACTCCTGACCTCTGCTCCGGCACAATGCCTACACGGTATTTGGAATTACGCTGCGCGCGGACGCTTACACACGCTCATGCAGTGCCAAAGGACAGAATCGCAGCATGTTTTCAGCTGGCTGAAAGAGCAAAGGAACCCGGCACGCTTGTCAAATGTCTCAGCGAGTTCACGCAGGGAATACTCCTGCTCCGTGCTGGCCAGGCTGAGGAGGGAGTCCAGTGGAGACTGCTTCTAAGGGATGAGCAAACGAGGAGGAAGAATAAGGCAAAAACTCCTCAAAGTTATGCCAGCAGGTGCCAGCTCTTCTGAAAGTGGGTTGGAACAAACTCTGGCAGAGTTTTCAGAAAGAAGAAGGGTCCTGCAGGAGCGCAAACAGCACAGGCTCCAGCTGGCCACAGCACTTCCCGGAGGGGCAGTGCCACTGTCCTCCAAAGACACCTTGGCCCCTGCATCTTGTCACCGGTTACGTACAGAACCCTACAGAATACTTCGCTTAAGGTCTGGCTGAGATTGTGCGAGCCCTGTGTCAGCAGCAGGCACCATCTGTGCAGCCCCTGGGAACGCTGCTGCAGCCCCCCCGCCCCCCTTTCTCTGGCCAACTCCCAGCCAGCGGCTGCAGTGTTTCCTCAGATGGAAATACTGCTGAGGAAAAGGTGCTCTTTGAAGTCTCAGCTGAAAACAAAAATGGGTATCGGCTGCCTAAGAAGATCTTTTGCCTGAAAGATCATTTATGGGCCTGCTTTCCTAAATTTACCTTTTCTGTGTGGAAAGCGAATTTCTTAAGCACTCACTGGGCTGTCAGGCATGGTATTTCTCCACCACGGCGTCTGAAAGGCTGGATGGAGTTACCTCTATGGCTAAATTTAACCATGATGGGGAGGTTCACACCCTAACAGGTTGTTAGCATGGAAAATACTTGGGGTTATTATTTTTTACTGCTTTTGGAGGTGCCAGTGAAGCTCTGCTAGGGCAGGTACCAGGGGCTGTGATTACAGAGCAGCATGGAGAGGCGGAAGCTGCTATGGCAGCCCGCGAAGTGGGATACAGCATCCAAGCTGCCCTCTGGGCAAGTACCCTGATGCGGGCTTTATGCAAGTGCAGCACAAGCGTTGAGCGTGTCCGACTCCCCGCTGTCCTCGCTAGAGCCCTGGCACGTCCCTTCCCGGAAGGCTAGCTCTGGACCCGCTCCTGGCACCGTGTTGCGCTCGCGCTGACACTTGTGCTCACGTTAAGATTATCTGCAAGCAGAACGTGGGTGAGACCTTGGCGTCACCCCCTCGTCCTCTGCCCCCAGCGCTCACCTGCTTGTTTCTCAGGGGCTGAATCACTTCCTTGATGCAGAGCTCCAGGTCACTGATGTAGTCCCTCTCTGTCTGCATGAGCTCTGCGATGATTTTCACCCTCCTGGCCATCATGCGTCTGCTGACTTGTTCCTCATCCTCCTGTGGTGAAGTGGCAGGGGCGGGGGTCCCCGCCTGCGGGGCCATTTTTTCTGTTTAAAAGAGGGAGTGTTTGAGGAGCATCGTAATGCCGCACACTCACCCAGCTTGCCTGGCGCGACCATGGGAGAACGTAGCCGGTGCCTGTTGGAGACTCCCAAATGGCCTTGGCAAGCAGGAAAAGAAGCATAAGGAACGGCAATCCCAGCTCACCTCAAGTGTCGCCCCATCTCCCTCCTCTAAAAGCGGAAACCGTCCATTTGGAGCAAGAGGATAGCCCGTCACCACCCCACCCGGCTTTGATGTCATGTATGCGGGCAGAAGTTTTCCACGGAGCACAGGAGAGTCTGGTCCTTGCCACACTGAAATGCAAGGATGGCTGGTGCCCTTCTGCTCCGTGGAAAACACAGTCACGGGCTGACACCTGTGATGGTTTGGAGGATGGGAGAAAGCGTGCTCCTGCGGGAGCTAACGGCCGTGGTTACCGTCAGTAAGCTCCACTGGGGTAACCTTCGCTCTGTGTGGTGCTGAGTCTGTTCCTGGGGCTGGGGGCTGCAGGTACCGGGAGACAACTTTCACACGAAGGCAGTGTTACCAACGATGCAATGAAACCCCGAATTCTGCCGAAAATGATGTCTTTGGAAGTGGCAAAGGAATTACAGGAGACTGGGGGAAAACCTTGAATGATCAATAACAAACATGGCTCGGAACAGCAGGTATCACTGGGATCAAGGCATTCTTAACTGGTTTTCCAAACTTAAGACCTAGAATATCTGCTTTGTTCCACATACATGGAAATGCAAGTGAGTCTTCTGGAGTCGTTTATGTCTGCTACGGGACCTGCACACAGCCCGCTGATCTGTGACGACGGCCTTCCCCTCTGCTGGTTTGTAACCAGCCCGCAGGTGCCCAGGGCAGCTGCACAGAGGGCACCGAATTTCATCTGTACACTGACAGGCCGTGTTTTTCATCAGGAAACACACACACGCACGATAGACCCAAAGGAAAGATTTCAGAGACTGTTCTGTTTTTCCACTAGCCACAAGATGGTGCAGAGCACCAAGGAAGATGGACACATCGTTACCTACCCATGGCGGCATTTCCCGGTCCTGCTTTCACCGCACGGGCGTCTACTGCTCGGCAGCAAAGGACGGGAGTCTGCGCCGGGTCAGCCTGCTGCGCCTTCGTGTCAGCTTCTCGTAGGAGCGTGCTGTGTAACGGGGCACGAGCAAGCAGGCTCTGATGCTGGTGGCCAGTACTGACTATTGCAGTTGCCTGAACTGGCTGTCAAGGGCGAAGGCGCGAGCGCCCCGGTGAGCGTCGAACAGCACGCGGGAGATGACCTGGAGCTGGACTTGTGGGAACACCAGGCAGCGTTCAGGAGAGAGGGGCTGAGAGCTGTAGATTGCTGCAAGCCCAATGTATCGTCATCCCCAGCCCCTTCTCCAATGAGGCTGACCACTGATACTCAGGAAGGACGGTTTTGTTATCAGTCCTTCTCCTGTTTTGTAGGGAGGCTGATGTGACCACAGTTATTGTTTTAAATAGCTGCTTTCGGGACAGCACTGCTGCCTCTGTGCTGGTAGTTTTAAACAGTGAAGACGAGGAACCCAAACAAACCGTGGAGGAGGGGCTGTTTTTCCAGACATTTTTGTATTTAGATGTACTTTTTGAGTTTGTAGCCTTGAAGTCTGCGTGTAACGCTGGTATGAACGTGTTGTCCTCGAGTTTGTACACGGGCAATAAAATAGAAACATGATGAGCAGTTTAAATGGAAAGAGGGAGATGGAGATGGGCCATCAGGAAGGAATTCTTCCTGCATAGGGTGGGGGGCACTGGGACAGGTTGCCCAGAGAAGCTGTGGATGCCCCATCCCTGGCAGTGCCCAAGGCCAGGCTGGATGAGGCTGGGAGCACCCTGGGCTATGGAAGGTGTCCCTGCCCATGGCAGGGGGTGGCACTGGGGGGGCTTTGAGGTCCCTTCCCACCCAAACCATTCCGTGATTCTATGATGTTTCCCCACTGCAAGGCTTTCCCCACTTGGGCTATCGCAAGAATTCCAAGCAGAGTCTTGGCCTAGGGAGTCCGTGCTGGTGCGAGCACCCAGACTGCAGAGGAGCCCAGCCGGCGCAGAGCTTACCCACCAGCGGTGCTGGGTGCTGCAGGCAGCAGGCTCTGCCCTTCCTCTGGGGAGCTGGAGAGCTAAACTGGGAGCAGCCCCGCTGCAGGGTTCCCCCTGAGCAACTTCTGCTCGGGTTGCAGAAGGGGACCGCCTCGCCTGCTGCTTACATGCTGAAATGGCAGGCACTTTTTCCTCTGCAAACTTACAGCATGTCCCCACGCTTCTAAATTCACAAGGAACCACATGAACAATCCTTTTCCATTCCAATTCTGCACCAAAATCAGCATTTCTCTTGAGACTTGGTGTGGAACGGTTTCCGTATGAGGGAGCTCAGGGCGACTCCTGGGAAGCTGCAGAGTTCCAGACGTCCTGGAAGATCTCAGGAGTGCACTGAGGATCCCAGATGGAATTTGAAGGTGAGCACAAGATGGTGTGCAGAACAACTTTCTGGTGGTTTATACTGGCGGCAGGGGAGGGCATTACATGAGCAAAACAAAGCCACTGTATCCCACCTCGGGCTTGAAGTAGCAATCCCTGGAGAGGCTGTTCTTCCCGTTCATGTCATTAGCTCAGCCCGATCAAATCTGAGTCTTGAATTATGTCAGGGCTCATCTATTATCCTTATTGCGTGAGTGATGATGATGCCAGCAAATAAAAACTATTCTCAACAGGAAGAAATAACCATGAGAAATGTCAGGTAGATGCTGTTTCCTTACAGAAAACATGTTTTTTAATAAATGTATCCTTTTGTTAAAAGTAATGTAATTTTCCATTTTCACTCGGTACGTTCACTTTTTCATTTCAGACACGTCTGTCTCTATAGGACGCAACAGCAAGATCCTGAAGTGATGATTACAGCCGAGCCCTGTGATTCCACGTTCAGCTGATTGCTTTTGACCAGTTTGAGGACAGGAGTACCTTGCTGAAATCCTTGCGGAGTGAGCACAAGTTTACTGAATGCACGAACAGCAAGTGCGTATCTGGAATATAAGCAGACTGGTTTCTAGCTGGTGACATGCACCAACCCTGCGATGGTGAGAGAGGGCATCAGCAGGAAGAGACAGTGCTGAGGATTAACTGTTACCGTAAGAATGTGGCTCATTATCCTCGGAGATGCCAGGCTTAGGAAGAAGAAAAAGCTGTCTGTTGGATTATTAGAACGCCACGTCTGTTTACAAAGAAGTCAATGGTACTTTTAGTAGGTGTAAAGGTGTAAAGCAGAAGGTAGTGTCTGCAGTTGTTGCTCTGCGATGTCAGTTATCTGCAGGAGCCACCTTCCTGGAGGACTTGGCTTTGGAGAGGAACGCGATGACTGTGGCTTTCCAGCTGCGTATTGACGTGCACGGCTCCACTCGCACGCAACAGGAGGTTCACCCTCTGCTGACATGGGCAAAGCAGCCACACGTCTTACAAACCCAGTTTCTTCCAAACACGACGTCTAAAACCATCCCCAGCTGGAGACACCCTGCAATGCCGTGAGCGTGCGGAACAGCGCCTGCCACGTGCCAACCACCTCTCCTTTGGGCCCCGGGGGCACTGGGGCATCCACAGCGAGCGACCGGGGGAGCAGCCAGAGCTGCTGTGCCAGACCTGGGTGCACCCATTTCCCTGGCTTTCCCCCCCAGGCAGTGAGCAGCTCCGAGGGATCTGCTCTACCCATCCTTCCTCCCAGGGAAGTGCTCAGGTTGGGTGTTACGTTTGCCCTCGGGTTTCGCCCCACCTGATGCTTTCCATGCGGCAGGGAAGGTGCTGGCACGGGATACAGCACAGGGTACAGCGACGCCAGAGCAGGGAGCAGTAACAGGCCTTGTCGTCGCTAAGGCAGCACGCGGAGGACGCCAAAGCGCAGGTCCTGCCCTTGCGCTGGCGGATACAGGGATTTTGCCTGGCGCAAGGGAGCAGCGAGGGCGCACGTTACCAAGGTGTAACAAACACGCTGCAGCATTACTGTGCTTTCACATGTGAAACCGGACTCTCACACACCCCAGATAAAACTACTCCTCTGTGAAAGCAAGTCCTCAGATAACCTGGAGATTACTCATGGGAATGTACACTGGCTTTTGTCAGCTGGGTTTGGGAACGAAATGCAGGCGGCCAAGTTCCGGCACTGCTGCTGTGGCACTTTCCCTACACCCCTCGCATCTCCCCTCGCACTGCGGCCCCGGCTCTGCCCCTTACACCCCTGCTTCCGCTGCGGGGGTGGGAAGGCCGCAGGGCACAGGGACGCTGGGATCCTTGCAAGTGACAGGCTTGGAGTGGGACAAGCAGTGGGAAAGGATGGCGTGTCCTGCTGCCTGTGGCAGAAGTCCATCACGTGGGCTAACACACGGGGAGCGTCACTCCAGATCCCACTCTCCTTGGGAGGGGCCACGTCACCGCGGTGTCGTCACCGTTTTGCACCAGTTACAGCAGGTCAACAAACAGGATGGGGCAAACACAGTGCGAATCAGACCCGCTGAACTCCACACTGGGCACTGAACTCCGAGAGGATTGGGAGAGGGTTGTGGAAAACGCCCTTTTCTTTTACTCCCAGATGCACATAACAGCAGCGGTGCTCAGGAGTGGGTTTGTTGCACGCCGGCGGCGAGGCACAGTGCAAAAAGCCCCTTTTCCGAACAGGGCGGGACCAGAATGACCTTGCACCTGTCTTCCCAGACAACAGGTTCGCTCGTAAAAGCTGCAACAGAGACTTCCTTGCAATTAGGTCATTCCATCTTTGATCATTTCTTGTTCCATAAGGCACAGAAAATATTTACATTCAACACACAGGTTCTTTCTTCAATTCCTTGACAGCAGAACGCTTTAATTGTACGCGTGCTGACAGGGCTACGGAGAGATGCCGTGTGACCGCCGCGGAAGGGACGAAAGCTTATCACCAGGTGACAGAAGAATGCCCTTATTGTCAGCGCCCGGCCTTGCAAATAGGCCTTTGCAGCGTGTCACACACCGGGATAAATACACCGCTCCTGTGGCGCCGAGCTGGACGTTAATGAAGTAAGAACCGAGGGAGGGCTGCACCTGAGCCGCTTCGCCCCGGACACGGGCACCTCAAGGTTTGCACGGATTAGCTGTGGGCTGTGTGACCCACGACGCAAAAGTACCCCAATTAACAAGACGTTTGCTAATGTGCTCGGAGGAGGATCCGTAAAGCTCCCTGGGCCCCAGCTTTCACTCCCTTAGCCCAGCTGCTGTTAGCAGGGATGCTGCAGTAGCTCCCGAGTCTTAAGGCACAGGGCAGGACTTGGTTGTGCCAAGTGCTGTGCAAACACGGCAGCACAAGGTGGATCCTGCTCTGGAGACAGGATCGCTTCCCGGCCTGGCTGCCGCTGCAAGAAGTTCACGGAATACCCCCGGCTTTATTGCAGCGCGAGTTAACAGAACTAGACCCCCTGAGCTCAAATTGGCATGGGAGAGGAGCATCTGTTAGACTGTGGTTGCCGTTCCAAAGGCCGACCCACTTTGCAGCGAGATGGGTATTCTCTACTGTAGCCCGTAGAAAGTTGCTCAGGAAGTACAGCGCAAGGCAAACGCGGAACTGGGGAGAGGCGCGGAGGACCTTCCCTCCTGGCAGGAGGTGCAGGCAGGCTGCCTGCACGGGCAGCCTGCGCAGGACAAAGCCAGGGGCTCTGCAGGCAGGCAGGAGGTTGGGAAGGAGCCCAGCGTGGCGTGGAGCAAAGGGGATGCCACCAAGGGGTAGCAGCTTTCCAGCAATCTGTGTAATTTCACAGGTTTCCGTGTCGTTTCCGGTGTTGGTTATTTCTCATAGCTACACCAGAGGCAGGCGAAAGGTGACATTCGGGGTGCGGATGCGAACTCTGAGGCAACGTGTTGTGGTAGCTGTGTGATTTGGATCACTGTCACAGCTGTCACTGGTGTGTTTTAAACTGCAGCACGTGCAGATCGTTTAACAGCGCAGTTGACCCATTCACAGCTCAAGTTAGGGTTAGGGTTAGGGTTATAAGGGGGTCAATACGTAATCATTTGTAAAACAAGGAGTACTTTCCAAGCACATACTGTCTCGCTGAGCACTGCAAGTGTGATCTCTGATTCCTCCTGGAAACTCACCGTTTTCTATAGCTCGTTTTTCACACCAAGCAGAAATTTGGTACATGATTATTAACAAAAACCAACCACCTGTCCAAAACCTAACAGTGAACTGTTTTAACTTCCCTTGCACGGTCTGCCCGTCTCCGTTGATAGCATCTAACCCCGTGACACACCGTATCTTAATCTGCCCTGGCCTCGCTAACGTTGCTGTGCCAGCAACTACATCAAACAAACTCCTCTTACCAAAATACACAGGTACTCACAGCATGGTGGTTTACATTACACAGATACTACTTTACAGCTCCTACTGCTGGAGTTTCCCTGTAGAAAAAAGTCCAGCTCCTACCAGCTAAACCGCTGTGGACAATACATTGGAAAACAGAGCCGCTAAATACCGTGTTGTGCCATTGCTGAAGGAGAGGAGTAAATTCTTCATTCCTCTGGAAAGGCCTCTGTGCAGGCTTTTCTAGTCAGCGTAGAGCAGAGCACTGCATAGAAATACCGCAGCAGCCGTGTCCTGCTCTTACAGTGACCCTTGATATTAGCTCTGCACCCACCACAAATGGTGGTGAATGTATCTTCCTTAACCCCATTCTTCCCTCTTTAGGATAGTGATGCTTCTGTCCAGCTGACGGAGAACTATGGAAGAAATATATCTATATCTATATCTATATATCTGCTCTGGGGAGACCCCCCCTGGAGTGCTGTGTCCAGCTGTGGAGCCCTCAGCATCAGAAGGATACAGACCGGTTGGAGCGAGGCCAGAGGAGGCCACGGGGATGCTCCGAGGGCTGGAGCCCCTCTGCCCTGGGGACAGGCTGGGGGAGTTGGGGGGTTCAGCCTGGAGAAGGGAAGGCTGCGGGGAGACCTTAGAGCCCCTTCCAGTGCCGGGGGGGGGTACAAGGAAGCTGGGGAGGCTTTTTCCAAGGTCAGGGAGTGACAGGACAAGGGGTAATGGGTTTAAACGGAAAGAGGGAGATGGAGATGGGCCATCAGGAAGGAATTCTTCCTGCAGAGGGTGGGGGGCACTGGGACAGGTTGCCCAGAGAAGCTGTGGGTGCCCCATCCCTGGGAGTGTCCAAGGCCAGGCTGGATGAAGCTGGGAGCACCCTGGGCTATGGAGGGTGTCCCTGCCCATGGCAGGGGGGTTGGAACTGGATGAGCTTTAAGGTCCTGTCCAACCCAAACCGGTCTGGGATTCCATGGTACAGCTTGATCACGGTACTTCTGGACTCACCCCAGAATGCAACTACAACCTGAGCTCTGGATGGCTGGGTGGCTGTATCAGAACCTGGCATTTGTTAGCAATTCCCTTGTTTTCCCCTATCTGAAACGGGGCTGCAGGCCGGTGATTATCTCACAGGATGAGCTGAAATAGATGCACTAGTGCTTGCCAAGCTCTTTGAGAATATAATGGTTACTTTGCACCTTGTTTCCTTTTTAAGAAGAGTAAAGCCAGGAAGAGTTGCACGACCATTCACACCAGATAAGGCATTGAATAGATGTGTCCAGTGTCCAGTATCATAATTAACAATGAAAATGCTTTCTCGTGTGTTTAATGAATTCTTAATTTTAAAGTGAAAAACCCCTGCAGCTGTTTGCACCTTCAGCAACGCTATTGTGCTCATGTTTGCAGACTTCCGAGCAAACCCCCTTGAGTACCCCGAGATGTGGGTGATAGGCTCTGATTCTCACTCCTTACAGCAAACATTCGGCTTCTGTATAAAACAGCAAAACTTGAGAGAAATCCAGGGGCAGAAACTGAATTCTTGAGAGTTTTTATGCCTGGCTGCTTGCTAACTTGATTTTGGGTTTGTTTGTTTGCAGGCTTTGGTTTGGGGACGTATACTTCCAGCCTGGTTTCTGCTCAGGGGACCGTATAAAGCATGCAGAGGACTGGAAGCGCCCTCGAGAGATGTCTCCCCGTGCCTCACCTTGCGAGAACAGGCTGCACCGCTGAGGTAGGTGCTGCGGTACAGAGACAGCTTGGTCCCCGTGCTCTGCCTGGATTGCCTGTCACCAGCAGACGTGGGGGTCCCCTGGCTCCTGGCTTCCCAGCCCCGCTGATGGGGCATTCCCTTCTGCAGGGTCTGCTCCTGCCTTACACTCCCTTGTCCATGCTAAGCCCAACCACAGTTGTGCAGACTGTCTGTTGGAAGCAGGGGACTATAGAAGGGAGCGACAACCAACCACAGAGCTTTTCTCCCAATTCCTCTGGGAATCAAATGCAAATTATTACCATTTGTGTCTTTTTGCAAAGCATTTAGTGTTCTAGGGTGATCGGATCTTGACGTGGTGGTGCACAACGGAGCGCTTATGTCACCAACAGATCTGTTGGGTTCCTTACCAAGAACGGAGAACTCACGAGCTCTGTGCCAACCAAACCACTTCCCTCAGCCTGGAGTACGCACTAGTGAGAAAAGTGAAGAACAGAAGGGTGTACCTTCACAGCACATCGCCAGCACTGGCAGGTAACACACGAGGTCTGTGATCGTTATCAGATCCAGGCTCATCCAGCTCACCAAAATCCGATCTGGACCAGGCCTTGGCACACAACCTTTTCTTTCTCTTGAGACTGTAAGAACACTTCATAGCGATTTCTACAACTTGGTATTTTCGCTCTGAGGACAGGCAACTTCCAATCCAACATAAAGCCGGCAGGTGCCTCGTTAACCCATCCCCGTTTTGCTTGAATGACCGTGAGCAAGCAGGGTGAGCCCGTACCAGGCCAGTGCGTTGCAATAGGTGGCCGAGGCAGGCTCAGCTGGTGGCAGGAGCTGTAGAGCTGGATTTACTGTCTCCTTGGCCTGCTGCCATAAACATCACCTCATCCTCTGCCATGACTGCCCAGGCTTCCCGTCCCCTTCGCTCCAGATTTTAAACAGGAGCCGTTCATAGCATGAATACACCTGACATGGGACAGGAAGATCTCATAGTTTTTCTTGGATACCACTCTGATAACCTCGACCTCACCTGGGCAAACCCCACCACGGGTAAAAACCTGCTGTTCAGGTGGGACGTGTCCCAGGGTGCTTGCCTGCCCAGCCATAGCGATCCGTGCTTGTACCCTGAAACACGCTGCCAGATCCCTGCAGCACGTGCCTGACCTAGCTGACGATTTTTCATCTCCTCATTGATTAGCTATCATGAGGAGGGAACAGCATAATCGATGAACCGCGCTGTTGTTTTCAGTGTACGCAGCCTCCATAGAAATCCTATTATTTTCAGGTTTATTATTTTATTTTCTGCTTTTATTGTCTCTCTGAAGAAATGCTACTCCCTAATTAAGTGCATCAAACCCATAAAACAGCAACCCAAGGTATTTTCCTATTTTATTTCCCCATAAAGAATCATTGCCATAGGAGTGACTGTCACGGGGCAGTTATAGCACTGTTAGTAATACACACTTATATTATAATACTCAAAGCCCGCATTAGTGATGAGACCCTGTTGTTCCAAGACCCTGGCAACCCACGGAAATTCCCAAGTTGGCGTTCCAGAGCACTCCCAGAAATAGCCACACACATTCTTCATGCTTTTCCTCCATTTGCGACATTGCATTTAATTCCTGATTGACAGGCCCCACCCTGCCACAATTTGCCAATTTCTGGTCCAGATGCAAACTGGTGGTTTGACAAGAAACCCTCTCCGTAATGGTGTAATTTGAATCACCATCAGAAGATGTATTTGGGGGTACTTCAGCCTTCTGAGCAACAGACAAGCGCATCATAGACCCCGGTATTTTTAACTGAAAGAAAACACTGCCCTTGCTGCATCTAACTAGTTAGCAAACACCCAGCTTGGCACGACAGCCAGAGGCAGATGGGATGGAGCCATGGCATTTTCACATTCCTCCTTGTGCCCCACAGGTGTTCTGGGGTCGAACCAGAAAGGTCCCGGCTGCATTTTTGCAGGAACATGCCAAACCCTTCGATTGCATCCCTGCATCTAGTTATTTAGAAAAATGAGGGGAAACACTTCCCACCCTGGGAGCGGAGGGTGAGGGGACGACTGCTCCCTCCAGCCCTGAGTGCGTGGGGCAGAGACTGCCCTTCCCTTCATCTGGAGGCCGCAGCCTGGAGGGCATCGAGGCAGCCCCCAGCCCAGAGCACCCCACAAGCAGGGCACCCCGCGAGCTCCCCCGGTACCTTGCAGTTTCTGGCTGTACTCTGTCCTGTCGGACTGGCTCCTCCTCAAGGTGCCGTGGTCCCCGCCAGCAGTGCTCTCCACCACGGGCTCCGTCCTTCTCCTCTCCCCCATGTACAGCCTGTTCCTCAGCAGGGCCAAATTCCTCCTCCTGGCCCCCGCACCTTCCTTCCCCGGACAGGTGCTCGCCATGGCCGGCCTTGCTTGGTGGTGGCGGTGGCAGGGGGCAACGGCTTGACTTTGCGGGAGGCGAAGCGGCTGCCCAGGCGCAGGCTGCTGGCCTGGGCTCGGTGGAGGAGCAGGGCTCCTCAGGCGCCGCGGGGCCCGGGCTCAGCCCGGCCACCTGTACGGGAGCGGCTCCACCCCCGGGAAGCTGCCGCCCCGGGCAGTGTTTGCATTCACCTGCCTGAGGTGCCAGCGCGCCTGGCGGGGCCGGTTTCAGAGCCAGCCCCGAGGCCGCGGCCATGCCCGCTGGCCACGCGTCGGGGACACCCCTCGCCCCGCCGTGGGGCCATGGGCGCGGGCACCCTGAGGCGCGGCCAGCCCGAGGCCCGGGAACCCTGAGGTGCGGGCATCCTGAGGCCCGGGCACGCTGAGGCACCCGCACCGTCACCCTGAGGTGCCAGCACTCTGAGGAGCCGTCACCCTGAGGTGTGGGCATCCTGAGGAGCCATCACCCTGAGGAGCCGTCACCCTGAGGTGCTGTCACCCTGACACCCGTGCACCCTGAGAAGCCATCACTCTGAGGAGCCGTCACTCTGAGGAGCCATCACTCTGAGGTGCCAGCACCCTGAGGCTGGGCACCCTGAGGCCGCTCACCCTAAGGCCGGGCACTCTGAGGAGCCGTCACTCTGAGGTGCCAGTACCCTGAGGCCGGGCACCCTGAGGAGCTGTTCCTCTGAGGTGCCAGTACCCTGAGGCCGGGCACCCTGAGGAGCCGTCACCCTGAGGAGCTGTCACCCTGACACCCGTGTACCCTGAGGAGCCATCACTCTGAGGTGCCAGTACCCTGAGGCTGGGCACCCTGAGGAGCTGTTCCTCTGAGGAGCTGTTCCTCTGAGATGCCAGTAACCTGAGGCCACGCACCCTGAGGCACGTCCACCCTGAGGCACGTCCGCCCTGACCCACTGGCCCAGTTTCATCTGGCCAGGCCATAGTGGGGAGAGGCCCGAGGGTTGGCAGGGCACGGCCCTGCGTTCCCCAGCCGCCTTCCTGGTCCGGACTGCCAGGGCGGTGGGAAGCAGAGGGCAAGGTAAACGGGAAGGAGAGGCCAGCCGCCCTTCCCTCCTTCCCTGGGGCTGGTGCCCAACCTACCCCCTGTTCAGGACCCCCAACTCCTGATGTATGGAATTGCGCCTGCCAGGCCCCCGACCCCACCTGGAAACTCCTGATGTACTGTTTGAAGGGAGCCCGATCCCCCAGGACAAGGAAGAAGAAAGCCGGGAGGGAGGTGAAACGCCTGGGCGGTGGGGCGCAGCATGGAGCCGATGCTTGTCTCACACCAGCCCGTGTCCTGCTGTACACTGCGCACAGGGAGGTGACACTACAGCCTGCCAAGGGCCCGCAGGGGCTGTCCTAACAGATCACCGTGCTCCCATGGCCAAGGAAGACGGCAAAACACCTGCTCGTAAGACCTCTGGATCGGCCCCTGGAAGAGATCTTATTATCCCATCTGTCAGCAATGGCCTCTGGCACGCCGGCACTGCCTCGCGGTCCTCCACAGCGTCAGTCTAATCAAGCTCATGTTAGAACAGCAGGAGCTGCTGGCATCTGCGCTTGGACCGGCTTTATCCTGGGAAGAGCCCCAACAGCCATCAGGAGCAATCCCCGCCGCCACGGTGATTCCCAGCCCCTGCAGCCCTCGCTGCCCCGCAAAGCGCCTGGTGGGAGCCTGGTGGAGCAGCCGAATCGGTGTCAGCCCCACGCACGCCCATTGCCACAGCATCTGCCAGGGGACTCAGCTGATGTCCCTCTGACACGCTGGCGGAGCGTATTGCTGTAGCGTTGCCAGGCTGCATCCCCCGAGGCCTCTGTAGTAAAAAACAACCAGCGGGGATGCCACGTAATAGCGTAACCTTGTTTCCAACTTGTATTTTTCATTAAGAAGCTGGTCCTGTGATGCAACCGCCCCACCAAAGCCCCTCATTTCTACCCAGCAGTGAAGGGAAAGGTTAGAAACTGTTAAGCAATGTACTACGTCAAATAGCACCGTGCCAGTGCTGCACAAAGTGTCCAGCACACAGCCTGGCAGAGGAATAGCGCAGTGAGGGGCTGCTGGGAAGACACCGTGTTCGCACGGGGTTAGGGTGAGGGTTAGGGTAAGTCACGTATTACGTAGGCAATCCGTGTGTTACGTCTCTCCTCCTCTGACACCCCCTTAGAAACGCTTTGTTTTGCAAGGCAGACCGCAAAGTTCCCTGAAAGGCAGAACAGTGGGGACAGCATGGAGAGGCCTACGCAGGGATGACTGGTGACACCCTTGTGACAAGCGCCAAAGCCCCAGCGACAAGTAAACAGATTAAGGTGGGAGTTGAGGGAAATCAACCACCCCATTTCCTTACACTGGGGGCTTCCTGGGGGTTTTCCCTAAGCAATGCCTTGGCATTGAGCGCTGCCGGTAAAACTGGCTTAAACAGTCACCACCGCAACTGCCCCCTTCCTCCTCCTTCCCGCTGTTGCTGCAGCCTGCAAACCCCCGCACTTGAGATGAGATGGAGGAACCGATCTGGCTGAGAACTCCCTCCCGCTCCCCTTTCCCCTGGGCTATTTTCCATTTGGATCTGCGGTCTCGTTTAGTTCTTCGCCCAGCCACAACAGCACTTGTGGCAGCAGGAGGCAGGGGATGATGCTCGGGAACATGTGAGCAGCCGGGCTAGGGCTGACGGCTGCTTAAGCCAGCGCTGCCCAGAGAAGGTGTTTCGCCCTGCCAGAGTCTTACGGTGCTGTGCTTTTCAGAAGACACGGGTCCCACCAGTCATATGAGATTTCATCATACTTATTTAAACAAAGATGCTGTGGGGGAGAACTGGGGAGTGTATTTTGGCTGAGTGGAGGTGGAAGAACAAACGTTATAAAACTCTTGGCTCTGTAGGCTCTCTGCCACATACGCAGACTTGCAGCCAAGATAGGATATAGCAAAGTTTGCTCAGGTGTTTATTACGACAGCCATCTACCCACATGCAAAAGCTGTCTTCCTCTTCCTCCTCGGCTCAGTGGCTGGGTGTGAAAAGGTGTTCCTTCAGCACGGGAACGGCTGCAGGGGAAGCGGCGGTGGGCTGCTGCTGCCTTCGTGCTCGCAATGGTGTATCTGGCCTCGGCCAGCAGCACTGTCTCTGAAGCAGCTGGGAGCCCAGAGCTACCTTACACTGCGGTTTGGAAAGGCAGAGAACTTTCTGCAACCTCAAAACACCTCCTCTGGGGCACTCGGCATGGAAAAGGCTGAAAACAGCATGTCTTCCGTAATGCTCCAAGTGAGGGGGGTGCATTCAGGACGGGTGGCTTCCCCGTGCCCTCCGGAAGGTGGGAGGTTTGAGACATGCCCTGGTGGATCCGTCACGGTGTTAATCCCACGGCTGTTTTACACTGGGTTGTGCCAGTGTAGTCAGTGGGAGCAACGTGCAAGAACCATCCGATGCGTATTTGAGCGAGTTACCCCTCTAAGCTCGTTACTGTTTGCTGAGCTTTACCTGGGCTGCGGCAGAAGGGCCCTGCAAGCATGGTCAGAACCGCACCTGTAATACCCAACTTCAGCTGCCGCTCGCAGCTGTACGAGCAGCCCTCTCTCAATTTGCTAATGAGTCCTGCTTCCTTCTGGCCCCGGGAACAACTGATGGCCAGGCAGTACCGAAGTCATTAATCCGTAAGACAGGAGGGAATATTTGGCACCTACATAGACAAAACGCTCTTTTTAGGATTAATGCGACAATCTCTTTAGCCACTGCACGTTGTGCTCGTGTAACTCTCCTGAGCAAACCGGAATCCAGTTGATGCCAGCGCTCGCACAGGAGTTATTTGCGCAGAAGCCACCAGAACAGGTGCTGGTGTCAACACGGAGAATACTGGCATTGTGTTCCCAAGCAACTGTATTAGATGCATGTGAGGGCTTATTGTTGTGTGGTCAATGCAAGCCTTTATCTCGGTCCCGAGCCATAAACGCACCGGGAGCGCCGTCAGGACTGATGGCCATTAAGCAAACGGCTGTTTGTTTTCTTGTAATACCTCACAGCTGTTACAGAAGATTATTCAATAACTTCGTGACCCAGGCCATGTATGAAAAATGCTGGTGTGGGTTGACTGCCGTGCCTGCTCCGGTGGGGTGGAGGTACGGAGCGCTGCTGGAGTCCTGCGGAGTGACACCGGACTGCCGTTCCCTGGTTTGTTCCCTGCAACGGCCAGCACAGCCACCAAGCGGGAAGAGAGCCCCTGCACGCAGCTGCGGAGTGACTTCACCAGCCCACATTTTGTCCACGTAAAGTGATTACGCTCGACAGGCAGTGGAGAAGCAGAAAGCTGTCCTCCCCTCCTCACGGGTGGAGCAGAGAGTAGGCGTCTCAGCAGCTCCCCGCCTCCACAGGAGGAAGCCTAGGTGCGTACAAAAGCAGGCTGGATTCTCTTGTCACTCTGCCTGTACGCAGGAGCCACAGCAAACTGGGCGACAAAAAGCTGAGGCTTTGATAAGAACTATCGAGGTAAGGCCCACCGAGGACTTTGAGCACTGGCAAGTTGCTAGTACGTACACCCTTCCTGTTTGCAGCTACACGTGTGTGATAAGAACAGAGCGACGGGTGAGGATAAAAGCAGTAAAAGGGACAGGTAAAACTGGAGTCTGCACATTGGTTTTCCACAACGGATGAATCAGAATTACTCTGAAATATACATAGGAAAAGCCCTTCAAACACTCTTCAGTAGTGCAAAAGAGAGAAAGCCTGTCTCGTGGGTGAAAAGTAGGAGTGTGGCAGTGTCACCTTCACTCCTACTGTTGCTCTTGCCAGACTGGTGAATCCTGTAGAGAAACAGGTCTTCACAAGTTCAGCCCTGCCTACACTGTTTGTCTGAATATTTGTCGGAGAAATTAATAAAGCATGTGCCTGCCGGGGCTGTGGCTAGGCTGTGGATGTGGTTAAGGGGTGGCTCAACCCGTCAGGCTATGCAATCCACCTCCTCCGACTGCTGCCGTGTTTTCTGACTCCCTGCAAAGCCTCTGCCCCAGCTTACACGTACGAACGGCTGACGGATCTCTGCCCACAGAGCGGGACCTGGCTCTCCAAGGACGCGCCTGATGGAGAGGAGATGCTGCGAGAAGGGTCAGCGGGGCTTGAGATGTCCTGGCAGCACCAGTGGATCCGTCACCGTCCAGCCGGGGCTTCGTGTCAGGCTGTGAACGGGCTGGGAGTGGGGCCGGCTCCCAAGGGTGCCCGTGTAAGGGCAGTGCTGCTGTGAAAGGGCTGGGAGGTGCGGCGCAGAGGGGAGCTCGCTGAGAGACCGAGCAGCCCTTTGATTTCTTCGGGGTTACGGCCGCGCAGCTGTCTTCTGAGGAAACCAGCCTGACTCTGCTGATCAAGTAGATGGCACTGTGATATCAAAGCTAATGAGGAAAGGCGAGCGAGCGAGGCACTGATGAAAGGACAGGGAGATGAATCTTCATCATTGTTACGTTGCCATGTAAAACAGGGGGGTGTAGAAATCACCAAAGACAAAATATTTTCTGGGGGATTCTTTGAGCACCTCCTGTCTGGCAATTCACAAATCAAGAGGGGAATGGCTCCTTAAAAAGATGATTACGAGCAATAGGTGATGCTTTCCTTCTAGGCCCCTATTTCGAACGATTATAGATTTGCTGCTTCGCACTAAAACTTCATGTTTCCAGACACTTTATAGCTGAACTGGCACCTTTTTTTCTCTCTCTTTTGTGTATGTGCACGTACGTGAAAGAACGAACCGAACAGCGAACAGGAAGGACCAGCTGGTGGTTTCTGTTCCGCGAGCTGCTTTGCAGTAACAAAGGGAAGAGTCTTAAATGCAACTAAGTTTCAGTTCATACTCGTTCGGGGGGCTCAAAATCCTTGGTTCACGGGGCTGAAAATGAACTCGGGCCAGATGCCCAGGAGGGAAGAACTGGGCATATCCTACAAAGCTTGACTCAGCCAGTGCCCTGGCCTCTTGATCTGAAAATCCCTCTCTAGGCAGAGGTTGGGGAAGTTAATCTGGCAAGTGAGTCCCAACGTGCATCACGGGGAGCCTGATGTAAAGCATTGTTACAAACGAAACCAACAGCTCGGAGAAACCATTCATTCAGAAAAAAGCAGGGTGTAAGCCTGGCATCTTCCCATGCATGGCAGTGAATACTGTGACTACAACCGGACTTTGCATAAATACAAACCCATTTTTGTTCGCCGCCACAAAAAGGGTTCCCAACCCGACCCGAGGTACGTGGCTCCTTTGGGATAGGAGCCTCCGTCTTCATTCACACTGAGATAATTGAGACAACCTAATTCTAGTTACTGAAACACAATTTGTTCCCTTTGGTTAGGTGACGTAGTCTCCTGCTGCCATCAGCCATCCGTCAGCGCGCAAAATGCAAATCCGTGTGTGAGTAGGCGGCGTGTAGACATCCTCTCCCAAATCCAGCTGTGCCAATGAAAGAGGTTGCCAACTCCAACAACTCCTCATCCTCCTGCTGCAGCCTGGCGGGGTAAGGATCTGCAGAAGGAGTTGTCCGTGCTCCTTACCCTCTTCGAAAAGCAACCTGGCTAACAGCGCACGTCCCTCAACTGCCTCGGCTAGCTTTGCTTGGCTGATCCGAACCAGGGAGCTCTGACATGCGCCCATCCGAACCAGGGAGCTCTGACACACGCCGATCCAAACCAGGGATCTCTGACACGCGTCGATCCGAACCAGGGAGCTCTGACACGCGCCGATCCGAACCAGGAAGTTCTGACACACCCTGATCCAAACCAGGGAGCTCTGACAAACACTGATCCGAACCAGGGAGCTCTGACACGCACCCATCCGAACCAGGGAGCTCTGACACACCCTGATCCAAACCAGGGAGCTCTGACACGCACCGGTCCGAACCAGGGAGCTCTGACACGCGCCGATCCAAACCAGGGAGCTCTGACACACCCTGATCCAAACCAGGGAGCTCTGACAAACACTGATCCGAGCCAGGGAGCTCTGACACACATCGATCCGAACCAGGGAGCTCTGACACACGCTGATCCGAACCAGGGAGCTCTGACGCGCTCATCCATCAGCGCGCTGGCGAGACTGTGACAGCTGGCTGAGCGGGCACTGGCAAGCAAGGGCAGGCAGTGCCCTCCTCCACTGAGGCGGCCGGCAGGAGCGGCGGGCAGGAGCGGCCGGCTGTCCGTGGCTGCTGGCCTTCTGCACACAGGTAGCAGCAGGATAGAGGGCTGGCAGGAATTGATGCCTTCAGATTAACGGTCTTAGAAGCCGTGGAGATGGAAGTTCTATTACAGCAAAAGTTAACGATAATGATGTGATCACGAGTCAAGAGCAAGTGCACTGAACTAGCACATAGTGGTACTAATGAAATTGCTCAAAGCCTTATTAGCTGAAAAGATGGAAATGATTTTCATTCAGGAGGAAGGGAAACTGGGGTTTTTTTGGTTTTGGTTTTTTTTTTTTTTTGTAATTATAATACAGATGTTTTCTGCATTTAATTTGCACAGCATTTTAACGGGCAAAGCAATTTTATATGTGTGTGTATAAATATATATAAAATAAATATAAATGTACACTGCTGGGTACAAACTTTTAAAGTAAGGATGTCCTTCAGGCTCAGGTGGTTATACTGCTGCTGAGTGGTTGCTATACTCCAGTGGCATTCTGCTGGAATGAGATTCACCCCTGTGCAGAGGGCAGGCATAAAACCCAAGTACCATGTACGTCCTACTTAGCTCTTGAGGAGCTGGTTCTAATCCCGTTGAAATAAATAGTGATATTTTCACTGTCTTTCAGTGGGAGCTGTTTCAAGGCCAATAAGCAGCATCAGCCCTATTCGTGCCTTTCGTTGGCCCAACTGGAATGATACTTGAAGGAGCTGGATGTAAAATGCTTGGGAATAAAAAGAGGTGAAATAACACCTTGGTAGTAAAAGCCTTGGTGATTCTGGGGAATTTGCTTAATGTAGGCACTGGAACCAAAGCATTCATTCATTGCAAAGATTCAAGATGTTAGGTAAATTTATTCTAACCAGGAAGTTGGTCTTCCCCAAGTCTGACCTGCGGAGAACTGTGTGTACCTCTGTGTTCTGTGTAGTATAATGTATAACACTGAGAAGTAGCCGAATCTATTTAAAGCTATTATTATAATATTTCTGCAGTACTAGGAGAATTTTGGACACCTTAGAGTACTAAAACATCACGTTCTCTGGCAGCATTAACAGGGCTCCTGTGTGTTTTCCTGCTGCACCACCTACTCTTGCTAGGTAACATGATGGCATCTATTTATGCATCTAAAAAGTGCCTGTGCAGAAACGTGCTTCTGTTTCATAAATTCCGAGTGTTTCACAGCTGCTTTCCCATCAGAGATGAGAAAGCTTTGGATAAGACCACATTCACAACACAAGGCAATGAGGGGCGCTGCGCTTGGACTTCGTGCACCTTCCAGGGCCTCCAGGCCACAGCAGCGTATTTCACGTCCCAGCTGGTATAGGGAAACAAGTACACATTGGACTCCTACCTTACACCCAGCTGCCAACTTTGCAGGCGTAGAAATACAGTGTGCCTGTTCAGTAGGTGAATTTCGAAGGCTCTGACCTTCCATAAATGAAATCCAGGTTCCTCAGAACTACGGAGGTGGAAGGCTGGGCCTATGGCACGTGTTTTTAATGCCACCCGTTTCAGCAGCAGGTCCACTCAAAGAAAGCACAGAACGGATCTTACCATAATAGAAAAAATTCCTCTGCCCTTTTTAAAAAGTTATTATTCCACATGAAAAACTGCTGATTTGTCCCCTTGAAAAACTGAAAAGATGAAGAACTTCCAACAGAGACTGTGCTTGAAGAACCTCACCCCCACGTGCCCAGCTGAGGAAGTTACCCCTGAAAACCTCGTGTTCGGTGAGCCCAGTGAAGAAAGATGCCAGCTGCTGTGGTGAAACACCAACCACCAGTTTGCAGCTTCTGCGGAGGTGAGCAAAGGCCTGCAAAACAGCCTGTTCTGGAGAGAAGTCTGTTGTAACAAACACAGTGGCACCAGTCCGAGGAGACCACAACTTTTCTTCCCCCAGATCCTTTGTTGTCATGGAAAATCCACACACTAGAACACAGTCCCCGCCAGGGTCCAGGGTAGGAAGTAACAGATGCCAGAGCAGCACACGGGGGACAGTGGCTGAGGCCATCAGGAGACTCTCCCACTCTGGTGTAAGGTAACACCGCGTCCTTCCTGCACTCACCGAAGGGACAAGCCTGACGCTTTCAAAGCCCAACTGACCAAACAGTGGAGCGGCTAAAGGGAAGAACAAGTCCCATACTGCGTAAGTCTGATGGAAGAGATTGACTTAGCCCTTCTGCTGCAAATAAATAATTCCCAGTAACATTTAAAATATTGTAACATGGAATTATCCTGCAGAAACCTTACAGGGTAATTCAAAACGGAGTTAAAATCCAAAGCTAGCACTGAGCACCTTCAGAGGTGACTACACACGATGACTGGCCTGGGATTTAGGCATGACAACAGCAACAAAAGGCATTTGGCCTCAGTTTCTCCATCAGTACAAGGCAAATAGCTGTATCTGCCCCTTTTTCAGGGGTTTTTGAAAGATCCATGAATAAGACGTGCTGCTCCAAGAACTACCACCCACATCAACAGATGAAACTCATTTGAAATCCTCCCCAATAATCAATGAAAAGAGGATTCAGGTGAATCAGATCATGTGCCGGGGTAATAATGTTTAAAACCAGAACAACCTGGTCATGGATGAGAATCAGATTTCAGGTATCAGCAGCATCCTATGCCAAGAGCCCACCGATAAGCAGTGCAGAGCCTGGCTTGGGCAACATGAAGCTGTGTGTGCCAAGAAATGAATATTCCCCTTCCCTGGGAGCAGTAGGCTCTTCACACCGACCTGGGCCTCAGGTAAGGGCAACAACCCTGCTACCATCACCCCGAATTTGGCACCCACGCTTTGGGCTGTGCCGGTGGCCTGGGAGCCCCTCAGCACGCCTGCCTGGGCTGGGGACACCTGCCACCTCAAGTGGGGCCTTTTTGGTTATTTGTCCCTCGGTGCAGCCCTCCCTTGAGGCTGGGCCTCTGCGGGCACCCTACAGCCTCCTTCTCTCTCGGAGGTGCCGGCCCTCGGCCGGGGGAAGCTGCCACCCCCTCAGGCAGCACCCGCAGCCCCTGAGGGCCGACGCCGCCATCTTGGGCCTCTGGGGGCAACGGTCGTGCCCTCCCTCCGGTGGCAGCCGCGGCCGGGCGCTCGTAGCCGCGCTCCCTCCGCCCCGGTGAGGCGGGAGGGGACGAGGCGCAACCCCCGGCGGCCGGCAGCGCCCTTGGCCGCCGCGCGAGGCTTGCCGGCGGGGCTAGGCGGGGCGGGGGCCGGCGCGGAGCGGCCGCAGGAAGGGGAGGGAAGGCGAGGCGGCGGGCGCCGCCATCATGCGCACGCCGCCGGGGCTGCTGCGGCTGCTGGCGGCGCGGGGGTGGGGGCGGCCACCGCTCCGCTGCCTCGGCGCCATGGCCCGCTACGGCACGGAGCAGCGGGGGCGGCCCAGCTCGCCCGATTACCGCCTCTACTTTAGTAAGTAGCAACCCCCGGGCTCGTCTGAGGGGGTGCACGGCGGGGAGAGGTGGCGGCGGCGGCTTCCCGCTCCCGCCGGGGCCTGCCGGGCCGGCTGAGGTGTCGCCGCCGAGCCTCCCCCTCACTCCAGTGTGGAGAGCGAGGGGGTCCCCTGGCAGATCGGTTTCTGGAGGCGACGCTGGGCCTGCTCGGAGCTGGGGGCTGGTGCGGGCGGCACAGCCGTACCCTTCCCCACCCCGCCAAGGCCCCTGCGGTGGAGGCGCTGGGGGCCAAGTGCTGCCGTGGGGGCAGTGCTGGGGCACAGAGCCCAGAGGCCGTGGGGTGCCCTGGGGCCCAAGGACAGCCTTGGCCGTGGGAGCCTCGCCCCTGGTGTGACAGCCCAGTGGGAGTGTGGCCTGTGCCCGGGCCAGCCCTCCCTCCAGAAATGTCACGGTGAGGGGAGGCTGGCATCCAAAACCTGGGGCTGCAGCCCCGAGGGGCCAGTGGCACCGGGAGGACTTGGGAAGCGCTCCAGGAGGCTTCCCAAACCCCAGTGAGAGCTGAGGGTGGGTGTGCAGGCTCAGCGTTACGCACTTAGTACTGTCTGTCCGCACGCCACTCCTCTTGCAGTGACTTGGGAGCGCTTGATGTGACGTCGCTGGTGTGAGAGGAGCGGAGGCTTGTGCACCCTGTGGGCAGGACCCTGCCAGAGCTGCCTTGGGCTCAGTCCCCAGGTGGCTGCCAGTGCAGGAGCCTGTCCAGAGAAAGTCACTTTAGTGACGGGCTGCTTATTCCCACTAACTAGACTTAGTTTTGTTTGGGAGGAGCATCTGGGGAGCTTCCAGGAGTTGCAAAACAAGCTGCCACTTACTTCTCTTTGCTGAGATGGTCAAAGTACAGTCCGAAGCTAAACGAAGTCCCTTGTCTGCTTTTGGCTTTAGTGTGAATAGGGTGCTAGCAGAGGAGAAATTCCCTGGGATTTGTGTTAGCACCTGATGTTGTTGTGTATGGTTTGATGCAGTACTTGGGCTTTTAGTATGTTGAAAAGTTTCTGAGTAGTTTGAAAAGCTTAAGCATCCACTCCAGTGAATTTTGTTTCTCCAGTGGGAGCGAGGCTGAGGCACAGCTTGGGCCCCCATTAAGGCAGTGTCAGCTTCTGCTGGGTTGGGGGCTTCATCTCTAGGGCCTGAGCAGTTATCCCATTCCTCGCTTGCTCCTCTGGGCAGACTTGGGCCTACTGTGTTGGGGGATTTTCTCTTTGTGCTCATGAAACTTGGTTTATTAGAAATGCAGTGAAGTCACAGGGGCAGCACTGCTGGAAACCCAGATGAATTCACTGATCACTCATGGAAATTGGGTTCCCTTGCTATTTTTTTCTCCATTGATGGTTGTCTGTTGCTGGGGAGGAGGAGAAAAGAGAATGAAGGGGTCTTCTCATCTTTACATAGCTTGTCTCACCAGGTGGTCAGAAGAGTAGCACTGAATACTAAAGCAATAATTTTTATTCCAATGATTGCTTATCTTGTATAGGTTATTTTTGAGTCCTTGGACTTAAACTTTCTGATGCATAACTGTGGCATATCACACATTTCTGTAGTGAATAATAGCAATACCAACATCGTATACTTACGTTAGGTTTATAATGCTACTTCTTTGTTTTGTTTCTCAGAGAATGCAGATGGTAAATACATTTCCCCATTTCATGACATTCCACTGTTTGCTGGATCTAAAGAGGTACGTATTTGTGCCTTGAAACACAATCAGTCTCAACATGATGAGGGTTCTGGTGGTGTTATTTTGGTAAAATGGCCGTTTTTAACCGTGTGGGGCTTTTTGTTTAGTTAGCAGCTAACAGACAGTGTGGAGCACCAGCAAGGCCGGCTCCGTGTGTAATACGGGCACAGTAACGCCACCAGGTTTTCTCTGCTGCGTCAGTAAGCTGCAGTGACACATGAGTAGCGTGCAGGCAAACCCGAGTCTCCAGGTGATTGATGGGGGGGACACCTCGCTGTATCTGGTGTTCATTCTCCGCTGTGTCACGTTTGGGTGCTTGAACTAATTTTCCGCCGTTACTCTTTTTGAGTTGGCGTTTTTCTACCCGTGCAGTTAGAAGTGTGCATTCCCTTGCAGCGGGGGATGGCAGCACACGTGTGACTCGGTGCGATTCTTTAATCCCTGGAGGAGCTCTGTAATGGGAAGCCCACGTTAATGCCCGGGAGAGATGTGGTAATCGCACCTTTGGAGAATTACAAGGCGTGAGGTGCAGCTGAGCACTTTCACGTGTTGTTAGCCACGCTCCCTGGAGTTTCATTACAGCAATAATGAAACGCCTGGTTTATGTGTCACCGGCGGGAACTGCCAGCCTCTGGTTTAGGCTCAGGTTTGCTTATTATGGTCTGCTTGTTACACAAACCGGTTGGGCGGGTTTCAGGTGTTTTTGTCGTTTGTTGCTGGGTCTCTGGATGATAGGAATGGTGAGAAAGGGTAGTGGTGGTAACACCTTCAGATTGAGACTTCTGAACTAATGAACCCAGCTCTGGAATTAGTTAAACCGAGAGATTAAAAATGTGCAGGAAGCTTTGATCAGCAGCCCCTGAGCATTCTAGTTATAGGAAAAGGCAGGTCTTGTGCAGAGAGGTGCTACCCAGGTGCTCTGTCCCTGGATTGTTGCTGGAAAAGCAGTGGGTGTTTTCATCACACGCTCCCTGGGGACCTTGCTGTCCCTGTGTCTAAGGTTGAGGGTTTGGAGGGGTGGGTTATAGTCTGCGACTTTCTGCAGGTACAGTGATGCCTGATCAATGTGCAGAGGCTTTTGTTTTGGTGTGGGAGCAAGGAAAAAGCATTCCACAGGATGTAGGGGCCTGAGGGGTGGAAGCAAGGAAGGAAGTTATCAGGTCTCTGTTAATTTTGCCTTCTATGCAAGAGGAGGTGGTAAGGAGTTGTATGTTGTAGCTTTTCCCTCCCCAGGGCAAGCTTTGTGGATTTTGTTATGGTGGATACCTCCAGCCCTATTTTCCATACTGGTTTCACTTGTTTAGTTTGGGTTTTCTTTCTAACTGAACAGAAGGCTGACTAGTTTAAATCGGTTGAGGACAGGCCTGAATTGCTGCTTAATTTTTTTAGTAGGTGGGAGGAAGTGGATGTGTCCTTGTGTGCCTTCCTCTGTTAACATCTGAAGGTTATAATTTCACAGTGAAACAGAACTGAGCACTTACAGAAGTAAGTTCGAGTTCAGGCCTTTGTGCTCACAGAGGGATGTTTCATTGCACTGAAAATTGTTTGGATTTATTCCCGTGAATACGATGCTGCTCTCAAGTTTTTTATATGCTTGTTTACCTCATTCTTTCCCTGTAGGATAAAGAGATTCCTGCAAAGAGGTCAAAGACTAATGGAACTGAGGTACTGCTAAGCTTTTTTTTTTTTTAAACTATTCCCTCTATTGCCTTTCCAATGTCACTCGCCATTTTGCAAAGTGAACTTGCTCTTACGGAATGTAGCTGACATATCTTTAAATGCAAGCCTTTGAGGAGGAGGAGGCTTAAAGGATTCAGTATTCTTCTCTTTGAATGGGCCAGAAACGTCAGCATTCTTTTATTCATCGGGATGTTCTCAAAGCCAAACACTTTTATACCACCCTTCGAAAGGTTCGTTATGACTGTTGCAGCATAGATTCGTTATGGGTTTTGCTATCACATCCAGAAACATTTGCAATAAACCCTCTTAATGAAGTATCCATTATGCTCTGACGGTGGGTAATCTTTAGTATATATACAAAACCTCAGAAATCCTAAGGATGTTAGGACAGAAATTAGACTTGGTATCTGCTTTTTAGAACTGAGCTCGGAGAGAACAAAACCCACATCTGCTAATGGTTCAGCATTAGCCAGCACTGAAGTTAAGCCTAACAGAAGCCAAAAAACCCATGGAAGGTCTGCTCAGTTGTTTTCTGTAAAACAAGATTCGTTTCATGCAGGTGTCTTTTCCAAAGTGTAGCACTCTTACAGTGTTTTCCCTGGCATAGGAACACCTAAAACTTGGAACAAAGTTTCTCAGAAAGAAAAAAACCAACAAGCTGCAGTTGAAGGCCATGATGTGTGTGGGGTGTGTGTGCCCCCAGTCTATCTTAGACCTGTTTGGCTGGTCATACTGCAAAGCTACCTACCTGTCTCGTGTGAAAGAACTGTCTGGACTGCCTGGGTTCAGTTGTGCAACTGGTGTGTTCCACTGGTGGTTCTGTGCAGCAGTCCCCACGTGATCCTGCGCGAGGGTTTGCCTCTCCCTTTGCCCAGCGATTCATCCAGCTACAGCACCTAGGTAATGCTTTTTAGATTTCCTGTTGCTTGATGCCTCTTTAAGTACTGTTTAGTGGATGTGGAGTCACACTGAAAGACTAACTGCAGAGGAGAGAGTGTGTGCCAGTAGCCTCTCTCAAAACCCACTAATTCGTAATTACCGCTCTTGCTGGAAGGCGGGCGTTCCGTTTCTGACCTGCGTGTGATGGTACCTGCCGGTTGCGGAGACGCAAAGCCTGTTTCACGCAGTGGTTATTGCTTGCGCTCCACAAGGGCAGGCCCCCCTAGTGTGTTAAACTGTGCCGAGCCGGTGTTCATCAGGTGGCAGCTTAGCTGTGGAAAACGCAGATGTTTCTGCACGGGTCTCTTTGCTGCCGAAGCTACTGTAAATTGTTCGTGGCCTGCCTGATGCCAGCAGAGGAGGGCTCAAAATAGAGGAGCTTCGGCTTTCAGCATTCGGGGAAGGGGAACGCGCATTGTGCAAGTCCCTGTGGGCTGGCTTGCGGTGTTTCTGTGTGCCCTGGGCTCAGCAGTGCAGCCAGCTCTAGCAAGGTTTTAGACCTTCCCTAATCTCCATTGAAGTCAGCTTTGCAGGCACTGTTGACAGCTCATCTTTATGCTTTCACAGATGTGCTTTGGCTATTTGAAGATGAGTAGAGAAGTTACTTTGAGGGAGAAACTGAAAAATCCTGTTTGGCTTCAGTCTCAATTATTGCGAGCTTGCCTGCTGAACCTCTGTTGTGTCTTAAGCGTTGCGGGCACTCGGAATCCGCGCCTGCCCAAGTACGCCTCTGTGAAAGGGGTCAGAAGTTTCACATCTGTCTGGAGGCGTGGATGCTCCCACGGTGGTGACTGTCACATCTGATGGTTGAATGTGCTCTTCCAGTCTAGCAGAAGGAAGGTTTGAAGAGGTCATTGTTTCCTTTTCCAAGACAAATGTGACAAGTTGCTTCCCTGCTGCAGCGAAAGGGTTTCTAATCTGCTTGTCGTTGTATGTTGTTAGTGACGGATTCACACATCATCTCAGCTCATTTGGAGAACCCAGATGTAAAATGTTGGCCTTGGGAGGAACCTGTCTGAGCAGTAGAGATTAAGGCCCTCGAGCTTGCAGACACTCACAGGAGTATTCGTTAAAAAACAGAAAGAAACAAGACAGCTTTTGTTTTGTGGCATGCTGTGGGTTGCCTGGTGTGGGAATGCCCCTGGGGCCTTCAGTTGAGCTGTTTCATAAGGCAAAAGCTCCTGATGAGCCAACTGCTGAGGTGGGATGCAGGGGTCACCGGCACGGTCACGCGGTGTGAACAGGGCATCTGTCAGAGGGCCTGGTACTCAGAGCAGCATTCAGACCTGGTGCCAGCGCTGGCGTATGATCGCATCGGTACAGTGTGGTGTCCCGATTTCCCATGCAGACTTTGTGCTGACTGTGTTCTGTCTTAACTACAGCCTCTGCAGCCTTTTGTGGTCATGGTAGACATCTTTTGGGTGTATGTAACTTGGGCTGTAGTGTGTCCATTATGGGTGTTCAGGGATTGGGGTGTTCCAAACTTTCCGTTATCGCTGAAGCTTTCATCCTCCCAGCGTTTTTCTGTGGATGTGTCCAATAGCTGCAAGCCTTGGTTTGTGTTCGTGTAGTCTGACAGGTACTGAGAACAGAAGTAACCTTCGCTCAGTGGTCCACTTAAAACCTACTGGAGTGGAGCTGCTTTACTGAGGAAGTGGCATCAGTGGTTTGATCAAGCTGAACTTGAAGTAAATGGCTCTTTGAACTTGAGGAAGCCCGTGTTTTGTTTTCATTCACCTCCTGGTTGTACACCGAGTGTTGCAGGTGAATGTGTCCAGTGGTTGGGTTATCAGTGTGCCTGACCGTGCTTTTGGGATACCCGTGGGTAAAATGTTGTAGTGTTGGTGTTGCCCTTTCCCTGCAAAACGAGGGAAGTGCACCGAGGAGGCTGCAGGTACTTTGCTGGCACTGCATTCCTCTTTGCGCTGTGGCATGTTAAGGTGTGTTGGGAAAGTTCCAGGTTTAGGTACTGTATGGTTGGTCTCCAGATGTTGCTGGCACCTGGTTTGTTTTCATTGGCCAATACCTTGTGGCAGGCGTTACACTGGGAACGCTTATAACATGGGTACTGATTTTATAAGCAAGCCCCTCTCCATTTGTTTCTGGTGTATTTCATGACAGTCCTTATTTTCCTTCTATTCTTCCTTTGTTTTTCTTTCTCCTTTTAAACATCCCCTTTGCTCCCACTGCTGCTGGTCTGCAGGTCCCCTTTCGTTCTCGGTGTCCTCAGGACCATACTGCCATGCTCAGCTGTGGCTGGTGAGAATCCCTGGAAGGTTGCACATAAGCAGCCAGAAAAGAGATGGAAATGATGCTCCTTTTTCGTCTCTGATGAGCTCGGCAGTGCGGAAGGGTCGGTAGCCCCCAGATGCTGGCTGTAACGCTTTCAGGTTTCTTCAAGCACTGCCCTATAAAACTGACTGCAGTCATTGTTCGCTTTAGCGTATCTCTTCTCCCTGTCATGCAAGGGTGATGATGGATGGCAGGCAGGCCTTAGAGTGGTGATGTTTGTCACTTTATGAAATTACACTGGGTTTCTGTTCCTCTTCTCTCTGGTTTTCTCACTTGCCTCGCTCTGCATAGGTTGCTCTGCTTCAAATGAGTTGAGCACTGTGTTGCAACCCTTGGGCAAAGTGCTACCAAATGCACCAGCTGAGGAACTTGGGAAGGCTGGGAGAGGAAATAGAATCATAGAATTTCTTGTTCAACTATTCTTTTTATCGTTCTGTGGTTTTCTTGTTTCAAGAAAACAAAACCTGTTCCTGTTCTCTGTGTAAAAGAGACTTTTTTTGCGTGTCTTGGCAAAACCGCTATCATGATACATCAAAAAGATGTTCAGCTGCAGTGGAATGCAGCAAAAGCGGTGTTAAACACCCTGATAAAGCAAACACTTATTTACATCCTATGTGAGGTCCCGTGTCATGTTGCTCTTGGGAAATAAAGGACATCATTGAGACATACTGTTTGTTCCTTCTGCTGATTTTCATATTCAGCTTTAGGAATTGGGAAATGAACTTCTGACTGCTCTGTGTTGAGCAAATGGACTTTTTTTTTTCCCCATCACCACTTGAAGGTCAGTAGAGCAGAGGTACAAATGTCTGTCTTGTGTTCATGTTAACCCAAAGGCAAACAAGCTGCCTGGTACTGGGGGTTGAAGGTAAAATACCCCTCACGAGATGCTTTCTGCATCCAAAAGTGACCACTGAATGGCACCTGCTGATGGCAGCCTGTGAAGGTGGGTGGTGTCTGACACTGCAGCTGGGTGGCTGTGCAGCGAGGGCTGCGGGAGGACGATCAAGTGGTTGGATGGACTGGGTGCCTGGGCTGGGAAAATGGAGAGTGATGGAACGATTCCTGGGTGATACTTGGGCAAGGAGAGGAATAAGATGGGGAAGAGGGGGAAAAAACCCTAAAAAAACCAGAGGGATATACTACTTCTCTCTTTCTCTGTCAGACTATAGTGTGTGCTCTCCTTTCCACACCAGTGAGTCCTTTCTCATCTCTGAAAATGTGATTGCCCTATAAATAAAACTTGTTATTTTTAAATGTGAGCACTGCATGAAGTTATTAATCTCTTGTAACTGCTTGTGGCAGCTTAGCATTAGAGAGCGCTCTTTCGGGGATTTTTTGCATACAAATTAATCTGTCAGGCTGTCACATTTAAGGCCCTTGACAATTCACGTTTGACTGATAGTACAAATTCTGAAGGCCTGGTCTTAGAGGTGAGGGAAGTCAGGATGATTTCTTGCTTCTGAGAGCAGCGTTATATTCATTTCAGCGCAGTTGTCGCTCAGCCCTGAGCTGTTTTGGTGAAGACCTGGAATAACTCATGACCAATTAAGCTCAAACCCAGGCTTTGTATGGGACACGGTCAGGGAATCGTGCAGGGCCATCTGGGCGGCGGAACTCCAGGGTTGCCGTGGAGGGGAGGGCATCATGTGGAGTAGTTCCAGGAGTAGTTCCTAAGTTTTTTGGCTGTAGCTGCCAGTCAGAACAGTTCTTTGACCTGCTTGGCAGTTCCCTAAGAGCTTCTTGTCAGCACTGGCTTTTGTGCTGTGCATTTCTTTTTCCAAGTGTTTCCTACGTGGATGTGCGGACTTTGGCTCTCTTCCGGCCCTTCCCTTCCCTGTGGCTGCACGTACGTCACTGTGTTCTGGCTGCTGCCTTACCTCAGTGTTGACATCTTTGGTTGTGAACTCAGAGAGCTCACCCTTCTGTGTAAGGTGTGCGTTAGGAAACTTTCTCCCTTTTTTGGTTTAGTTTCCTTGTTCTGTTTGGTTATGACCTGCCTGGGGAAAAATGATTCTATTTGACCTGCCACTGCTTGGAGCATGGGCACGGTTCTCACGGACAGCGAATTTACTTTAAATTTACTGGGAACTTGCTGTCAGGGTTGTGCTCAGCTTGTGATCTCACGGGGAAAATGCTGGGTGACAGCTGGGATTTTCCTTTACTTTCTTGCTTTCCATGCTCCAGGTTTGTTTAGGAGGAGAAGCTCATGGAACCACTGGAATAACTTTGAGCAGACTGGCATTGACCCTGGAAATGGTACTTGTTTGTAGCTACAGGATACAAGTAGCAAGAATATGAATATTTGGGGCCATTGGCACCCTAATTGCAGCGTAGTTAAACACTCAGTGCGCGGGTTCAGTTGGTTTAACTGTACGGGGTTTTTCCCTATAGATTTCTGCAGAAACCTATTTTGTCCTGCCTGAACTGCTGCGATGTGTAATAGCAGCGTGAGTTCTCTTTGGCTGTGAAGAGATGTCCCAGGCAATGTGATATTTTGGGGTTAAATGTAGGAGAAAATGGGTAGTAAACATTGGTGGGCGGTTTGGTGTAGTTATCCTGTTGGGCTAATACTCTGCTGCCGAAGCTGCCGCCACGCGCTACCCAGAAGAAGGAACCTTAGGGCAGTTACAGTTTTTTCTCTTTGGAAAAATGTCACTTCAACCCCTCAGAAGGGTGTGGATTTACTGGGTTTTATTCCAAAAGCATGAAAACCTGTCTTAGGTTTATTCTCCCCACACTCCCCTTCTCACAGCAACTTCTACCTTGTTTCTCTCCGGAAGAAGGCTAACGCAGCCAGGAGGTGTCGGTCCACGTCCTTCCTCTGCCATCGCTTGTGGAGTCATTCTGCCTTGTTCAGCCACATCTGGCTGGGCATCAGAAGTGACAGTGGTGGCTGCATTTGCATGGGGTGTTTTAAAATTAATTAGGCAAAAGAGGAGGGCCTGCAGGGGAAAAAATCCCAAACCATTGCCTCTTCAGAGCTTGAAGGAAGCTGAGTTTGTCCTGTAGAAATGTCCAGCCCTCTTCTACCAGAGAACTGAACCGCTGCCGTGTGGCAGACTGTTCCACGGAGTTACTGAAGAGCTTGTGAAGGGTGATACCGACACAGGACTGAAACCCATCATGTGGAATGGCTGCTGGGAGTTGGTCATGTTCTGAAAGGGGTGGGTGGGGAAGGGATGAACAGAGGAGACCGAGCATCTGTGTGGAACGGAATGAGTAGCACTTAGTGTAAGAACAGCAGGAACAGCGAGGTGATGCGTGGTGCTACTGAAAGCAGAAGGAAGGATTTGACTCGCTGTACAATACTAATTACCAAGTGGATTTTACTTTCAGTTCTGTCACTGTTTTTGGTTTAGGTCCTGTTCAACATGATTGTAGAAGTGCCACGTTGGACAAATGCAAAAATGGAGGTAATTATCATATCACAGAATGGTTTGGGTTGGAAGGGACTGTAAAGCCCCCCAGTGCCACCCCCTGCCACGAGGAGGAACACTCTCCACTAGCCCAGGTTGCTCCAAGCCTCATCCAGCCTGGCCTTGGACACTCCCAGGATGGGGCACCCACAGCTTCTCTAGGCAACCTGTCCCAGTGCCCCCCACCCTCTCCAGGAAGAATTCCTTCCTGATGGCCCATCTCAATCTCCCCACTTTCCATTTAAACCCATTACCCCTTGTCCTGTCACTACAGGCCCTTGAAAAAAGTCCCCCCCCCCCAGCTTCCTTGTAGCCCCCTTCAGGTACTGGAAGGCTGCAATAAGGTCTCCCCGCAGCCTTCCCTTCTCCAGGCTGAACCCCCCAACTCCCCCAGCCTGTCCCCATGGCAGAGGGGCTCCAGCCCTCGGAGCATCCCCGTGGCCTCCTCTGGACTTGTCCTGCAATTAAGAAAAATACCTCGTTTGTACAGGTGTTTGTGAAAGTTGGGACAATGCAGCGGCTTCCGATAGAGTTCAGTCAGTGTGGATTACTCTTCACACACAAGCCTTGGTTGAAAAGCTAACTTGAAGTTGTGCATATAGACACTTCCCTTGTGATTCTAAAGTGTTGAGGTTCCGTGTCCCTTCTGCAGGCACGCATTGTTTCTCGGCAGCCCTCTGGCTGCAGACTATGCCTCTAACCCTGTTGCTGTCAAAGCAAAAAGGTTGTCAGAAGAACTTTTGCACCATGTGCATGGCTGTTGTACTATAAAGTGCAAGAGCTTCTAACTTCGTTCCTCTCAGTATTTATGCTTGACCATGACAGTCTCCTTATAAATTTATGACTTTCCCTTCTGGTGTCATTTTCCCCTTGCATACTTCACAACATTATTTAAAACCTTAATAAGCTGCTTTTTGAACATGACCCTGGAGATTCAGAGCGACGCCATCGTACTTCTAATGCTTCTCAAACCACAAGCACATGCTCCCAGGTGGATCTTTCTAACTGGTTGGGTGTGGAATGAATTGCTTTCCATTTTACCTTTCTCTCTGTGTCTCTCTCTCTTTTGCGATCTGCTCAGATTGCCACTGAGGAGCCGTTGAATCCCATTAAACAAGATATAAAGAAAGGCAAGCTTCGATATGTGGCAAATATCTTCCCTCACAAGGGTTATATATGGAATTACGGTGCCCTCCCACAGGTAACATTTCTGTTATAATGGTGAAAGTTTTCTGTCTTCTGTGGAAATTGCCTTGTAAATCTTGGGAACTGCCTGAATGCAGATCAGACCAAGAGGAATGTTTCTTTGATACATTTGTAAATTAGGATTTTTTTATGTGCAGCTTTATTGTGTCCATAAATTTTGATCAGAACATGGGTGTGGGTGTAAATATGTGGTGTTTGACGAAGGAGTTAAATGATCAAGAAGTCTCGAATCTTTAGGCTGCGTCTCTGTGCTGCAGTGACAGAATTAAACAGCCATGGCCCGTCATACAAGAAGAGTTTGTCAAGAAGCCCTTTTCTGTTTAAACAAGGCGTTTTTTTAAAAAAGAAAAAACTAAATTAGGCTTTTCATGTATTGCAGCATTCACTTTAATTGGGATTTCGTAGTATCTGTAACAAAGAGGAACACAAGGGCTGTTCTTTTTCAGATTAAACCTCAACTGCCTTAGTTAGCTTTTCTGTGAACTGTGATGCTTGACTTTATCATGACACATTCAGAATTTTGAGCCTTGAAAAAGCCCAGCTAATGGCTGAAATTTTGAGTGTGATGAAGTTTTAAGTCCAATGAGTTATTCACCGAAATGAAAAAACTTTAAGTTAGTACTGAAGGAGGTAATGGAGTGAGAAAAGAGTCGCTGATTGTCTTTGCACTTAACGTTTCATTGCTCATGCAGTTACTCCTGAAATCTGCTTACGTATTTGATCCCCGAAGAGGCGGTCCAGGGCAGGTGCCGGAGTATAGCAGTGAAGTTCTTATCCAGTCAGCAGTCTCAGTAGACAAAGTTTCCAAGTAGGTGTAGTTGGAAACAGCAAATCCATTTCATGTTTTGAAATCTCTGCGTGCTGTAGTACCGAGCCAAAATTAGCCATTTGAGTATCTTCCTGCACAAAGTGTGCTATTTTGGACTGATGGCACTTTCGCCAGGAGAAGCGTTCAGCTCCCTGTGTTACCTTGTGTCAGAGAGGGCTGGACGTAACTGGCGTTTTTATTTTCTGTAATGACTTCAAAATACCGAATCAATAGGTTGTTACACCTCCAACAGTTAACTCTAGATGATCCTCCTGATTCCTGCTCGCAGCTCTCACAATCTGAATCCGGTTCAGTGTCTCCTGTAGCGCAGGAGGAATTTTGTCGGGACCAGCAGTTGCCAGATGTTCAGCCCTAGCATATGGCTTAAAGATCCACAATTCTTTGGACTCAGAATTCTTACCAGGAAAGCTGCTGAGCTTAGAGTGTTTCTCATTTTTAGCCAGTAAGGCAAAATGCCTAGTGGTCTCATAATTAAGTCAGTGTAACTTGGCTGTGATTCCTTGCTTGTACAGAGCTCGGAGCAGGAATTTGAACTTGCCTCCTGGAGAAGCTGCTTTGGTCTGAAGCTGTTGGGTGGTCTTGGGAATGTACATATCTCAAAATCGAGTTTTTAGATTTGGGTACAAAATGTTTCTTAGTAAAAAGCTAATTGGGTGCTGACATCCATGTCTAGGAGCTTGGTTAGCTCAAAGCCTAGATGATTTTGAAAGCAACTTGTGTTGGTGCCATTGTAGCTAAAGAGTGTAAGAACAGTGTAACTGTAGGATGTGCTAGCTTAATCCCACAACACTTGTAACCAGAAAAACACATATTCCAGGTCCTCTGATGCCTTCACCACCGCAGTTTGATAAAGTGTCTGAGTCACGGATGCGGTTAATATTTTTGTTACTATGCCCTCAGTACTCCTGGTGTTACTTGTTCTGAGGAGGAGTTACTCAATGTCAGTCAGTTGGCTGGCTGGTTGTTTTTTCTTTTCCCATTGAGCAAGGCTGTTCTCAGAAAGCTGATGTTTTTATTAATCTTAGTAATGTAGTGGTTACCAGCTGATCTGCAATTCTGATTTCTGTAAGTGATGATTCTCTTTCCTCTGGCAGACCTGGGAAGATCCAAACCACACGGACAGCATTACAGGATGTTGTGGAGATAATGATCCTATTGATGTTTGTGAAATCGGTTCAAAGGTTTGTCTTTATTGGGGTTAATTTAATTTATTGAGGTGAAGTTAATAGTTTGGTAACAGCTTTAGGAAGAGAAGGGCAGATGGGAAACAAGAAAAGATGGCAGAAGTCTCAGGGGGTGACAAGGATGGATAGAGGGTCTGAGGAGGGAATAGGTAAGGAAATGGTGGATTTTTATAAAGGGAAAAAAAACCCCAAGGTTTGGTACTGGCCGTTAGCAGGTACGGGGGAAAGGTTTAGCGTGCTGACAAAGTTCTGTATCTGGAGGCAGCGAGGAGTGGAGCAATCCTCCATGGTATCAAAGGTGGAAGGGATGAGTCTGGAAGAGGAGTCGCTTGGGATGCTTTAGGAAAGGGAATATTTAATTGGTGATCTCAGCGAAGGTGGCTTTATTTGAGCAAAGGAACCCAAGGCTGAATTTCAAGGGATCCAGAAAGAGCTCTAAAGGGAATCTTAGCTGCTAGGGGGAAGGTTCCCAATAAAAACCAAACAGGAGTTGTGCTGGTATTTCTGGGGAACGTGAGTGTGTTTCTAGGGGTACATGGGAGTCTAGAGGAAGGCACAGCAAGGGATGGGTTAAGACTGAGAGATGGGAAAGCAGAGAGTCAAGAAGCAGGAAGGCATTAAGAAGTGATTATGGGATGCTTTTGACTTGCAGTTTGGGGTGGGGAGGAAGTAGGGTAGAAGAGAAGGAAGAATTTTCTAGCTTGTGTTGTCTCTTTAAATAAATGCTGAGTGGAGAATTATCATAGAATCATGTCATCGAATGGTTTGGGTTGGATGGGACCTTAAAGATCATCCAGTTCCAACCCCCCTGCCATGGGCAGGGACACCTTCCATAGCCCAGGGTGCTCCCAGCCTCATCCAGGCTGGCCTTGGGCACTGCCAGGGATGGGGCACCCACAGCTTCTCTGGGCAACCTGTCCCAGTGCCCCCCACCCTCTCTGGGAAGAATTCCTTCCTGATGTCCAATCTCCCTCTTTCCATTTAAACCCGTCACCCCTTGTCCTGTCACTACAGGCCCCAGTTGGAGGTTGAAGAGTAGCAGTGGTGGCAGGAAGGCTAGTGGTGGTAAACAGGTGTACTGGGTTTGCAGACCTGCCTTGCAGTTGTGCTAGCTGCTGCCCAAAGCATAGGACAGCTGGTTTGCCTGTAAGGTAAAAGAAACCCTGTGTAGTATTTTCCCCATCTTTGAGATTTTGTTCTGTTCCAGGTTCGTTCTTCTGGTGAGATTGTTCAGGTGAAGGTCTTGGGTGTTTTAGCTCTTGTTGATGAAGGAGAGACAGACTGGAAGGTAATTGCCATCAGTGTGGATGACCCGGAAGCTCAGCACATCCACGGCAAGTATTTTTGTCATTCTTAATGCAAGCTATGTCAGCAACTCGTGCGGTAGAATGGTACCCGAGTTTAGGCCACCCAGGACAAGAAGAGGCAGACAGTGGAAAAGCAGAGCTTCTCTTTTGTTGCGGTAAATCAGACGCTTCCTTCAAGGAGAACGTGTGTGCTTTTTTCATCCTCGGCTTTTGAAAAGGCTCGCTTGGATTCGCAGCAGGCCCTGACATGCGGAGAGTCTTTTGACTTCTGAAAAGCAACTGCCTTAAAAAGGGACCCCTTAAAAACTACAGGCTCTTCTCCTGTGTAACTGCATATTTACCCCCTTGGATTACGCAGCACGCTGCGATCTTCCTCGTAGGAAGTGGTGGTTCCTTTTCCATTTGCAGGCCTGTTGTTGTGTGCTGAAAAGGGCTGTACGTTTCCGATGCTTGGTCACTTGGAACTGGGTCACCTCCAGGGTTTGTTCCCTGTATGAATGATGAGGTTTCACCTTTGAGCTTGAAGATCTGCAAATACTGCTGCTCCTCGTGTCAGCCTTGAGGATGGCTCACTGTGTGGGCAGATACACGGAGGCCAAGTCTGGCCAGGCTGACCGTGCTGCTGGAATCCAAATGAACTGCAGTTACTAAAATGTCTCCAAGTAGCATGTGAGGTGTAATTCTGCTCACAGATCACTCGTTAAGAACATGATGCGGGTGTGTTAAACCTGAGGGAGTTCGGTTTTTGCAGATTCTCTCTGGATAAATAAGACTCACTTCCTCCAGTGCAGTGTTTCTGGGAATCACGAGGATTGCGTGAGGAGGTTTGTCTGAAGGTTGGGGATTGCTTTGAGACCAAAACCCGTATCTGCCATGGGGTGTGTACGGTCAGGGCATGCCCCTTCTTGGTAGTGAGCACCAAGGCACAGAGTGGCCTTCCTGTACGAATAGGGATGTCCAGTAGCTTTGTAAGGAATTATGTTTCTTGGCCATTGATGCTTTTTCCCGCTTTCTGAGTGTCAAGCGACTCCATCGCTGGAGTGGTCCGTCATTCTGTCTTCTGGCAGGTTGCGTTCACACGGAGGAGACAGGGCTTGTGGGGAAAGAAGGGGATTAGAGAAAATAAGGGAAGTCTTGGGTTGATTAAAATAATGGGCAGGTGAATTACTACAGAGTGTTTATGACTTAATCTCTGTCAGAGTAGTTAAAGTAGTTCAGCTTGAGGAAGTAGTAAGTGTGGTAAGTAGTTTGTAACAGTAAGTGGTTTGCTGTTAATGTTGGTGTCAATTTAAACCTCTAATGCGCACTGAAATGCCATGTGTCAGTAGCTAAAAGACAAGTAATTAGGACTCTTTCTTGACACTGTTCTGTTTAACTCTTACCTTTTTTGCTTTAACAATTTCTGAGAGAGTTTGATCAGGAAAGTGGGTGAGAATTGGAAAGGAGCTCACCAGGTAGGGGTAAAAGCGGGACCCTTTGCTGCTGGGTTAAGGAGCTCTAGTTGAAAGCCGTCTGGTTGGTTTGGGCAGGTGACACAGCTAACAATCAGTCACTACAGCCTTTGTCTGGGAGGTAAGAGCCTTGTTTAAGGAAAAAAATGAACAAACCTCTGCCTGTAGCTGATTCCTGTGTGCATCCATCCTTTCTCACCAGAGAGTAGATGTAAAACTGGGAGAACTGTCCTTCTGCGGTTTAGAGAGGTGCAGAAATGATTATCCTGTTTCATACGATTTGCCTTTGGGACTGGAGGTGCAATCCAGGATTTACAAAAGGGGAAAAAAAAGGGAAAAAATGCAAGCCCCCATCTGCTTTGGAAGACATGAGGAGCTCGCAGTGTTTCACAGCAATCCTTCAGTCTGAAAACAAACAAATCTGTTGGAGTAGGCGGTACAATATGGCCTTTCACACTTGCTCTTCCCTGTTCCCGAAGATGTTAATTATTTCAGCATAAAGGGATAGCAGCTACAGACAAGCGGTATCTCCCTTAACTGACGTGCTGCTGTGCTACAGCAGTGGCCTCCTGGGGTAAGATGAGACTAAGTGGTGCCTTCTAAGTCTGCCCAGTCACTCTTGTACTGTTTGCTAAACATTTGGAATGGGACTGAGAATCCTCACGTTTGCTTTCAGCTCAGTGTGTGCACAGCCCCCAGTGAACACTTGGAAAAGCTGATTCCGAAGCCCCGTAGTGGTGATTACTTGCAAACCCCATCCTGAGACCGCGCAGTGCGTTAACTCCTCTTGCTGCTTTAAGCACACCCCAGGTACTGGGTATATTCTCCTTCTGGGACTGTGATCGGTCTCCTAAGTGCAATTGATTTTTCTGAGACTTCACAGAACTTAAAACTGAGCAGTCCTGACTTCTGAGCCGCTCTCATTGTTTATTCATAGCACCGCTGCGCTGTGTCCTGCAGGCGTTGATTGATAAATACTGCTTTAAATGGGAAACCCTGCCTAGAACTCTTTCACGCAGAGCAGTGAGAAACTCTAGTTTACGGTGACACACGTGGGAATGATAAGCGATGCTTAGCACCTGCTCAGGTGGGAGCTGTGTCATCAGCGGGAATAGCGGGGCTTAGTGGCTTTTTGGACTGACTTGGGAAGGTAATCTGTTCGAAATTACAGCCCTTAATGCTGGTGGGCATGGGGACAGCCTGACTCCTAACGCAAGCTGTGCGTCACACGCAGGTGTCTGCGTGAGAGTCACGTTCAGACTGAAAGTGGACCCCTTCGGAGTTACCTGTTTTGGTCAGCTCTGTCTTTGGGGGACGTGAAGCCCCCTGTGTTGTCCTGCTGCTCAGGCAGTTGCTAGGCAGATGGCGATTAGTAGGCTGGCAGAGCAACTGCGAACTGAGCAAGTCTGGGAGGGGGCCTAACAGCCCCCTGCTCACTGACACTCAGTCTCGGTGGTGCAATAGGCCTGGCTGCTGCTTGTTGCTGCTTTGTGTGTGGTTGGATTGGTGTATTTGTGGATTTGCCAGGAGAAGCAGCGAATTCTTGGAGCGAAAAAGACTGCTCGTGTGCTTGTCTCCTACCCTGTGGAGTTTGATGGACTGGAATCCATGCACATATCTGATGTGCTTCACAAGGTTGGGCTCAGAGATGAGCGATTTCTTTGTGCTGTGATTTGGTCTAAATGTACATGGCATCTTCCTGTTGGACAGGAGCTTTTGAAAATCGCTGGCCATTGAGGCAGGAAGGGTGTTTGAAGCAGCTTATGAAAGTCTGACTTTGAAAAGTTCATGTCCCCTTGCCCGAGCAAACTGGACAGATCAGGGATGCTGGATGGCCCTTCGGAGGCGGCTTACCTTTTAGCAGGTGTGGCTTTGCTGTTGCTCCCTGGAAAGATGCCTGGCTGTGTTCAACAGCACTTGATGTCTGCTGGCTCCCTTGCAGACTCGCTCACGTTGGCGAAGCCCCCAGGATCGTGGGGTCCAGCCGTCTCTGCTGCACTGGTGTAGTTCAGTGCTGCGTGGCCACGCTGCTGCTCTGACATGCAGCTCCACGTTGGCTTTCCGAGTTAAGTGGCAAAACCGAGGCATGTTGGGTGCTCTGCACCATACATCGTCGCAGCCCCTTGCCAGTCAGTGTATTTATATGCAGAGCAGCAGCAGGCGCCCTGAAAACTTGTGGGTTTGTGTAATGTTCAATATAAAGAAATTAATGATCTGTACTGAGGCTCCCCTCCTGTCCCCCCACACCAGGCTGCACAAACACACCAAATGCCTTTATATGGAATGTAGCTGCTGCTTCCTGTAAATGTTTATAAGATGTTATTAAAAACATATGTCCTCTCTTCCCACAGCCCTTGTTTAGAAAGCTTGCTGCAAGCATGTTGGTTTAGCTCTGCTTGCAAGAAGCAGCATCTGTTGTACTAAAAATGGTAGTTTTGTACAAATGCTGCTGTTGTAAAGCCAGAGAGAAGTGGGATCCGCTCTGCGTTGGCTTGCTCCCTCGATGGAGCTAGCAGCGGTTCTTCGTGCCAGCCTTTAGAGACTTTCCCTACTGCGACCGAACTGCAGGCCGTAACATGATTAGCCACCTCTTTTTAACCCCTGGTACTTAGCTTTGGTGCCCAGGAAAACGGGGCCTGTGGTTGTATGAGGAAATTCTTGCCTGGAGCCCAGTGGGCACGTGCAGATAACGTACCCGCAGGAGCCTGAGCTGTCTGCTCCGTCGCCGAGCCCAGCTGGCTTGCAGGGTGAAAGCACTCGAGGAGAGGTCCACGCTTGCTGAGCCCCTGTTGACATCAGTGTGAATGCAGTTCTAAGGGAGGGTTGGAAAAGGGTCTGACAGTGTCTGCTGTGGGAAGGACATCCATGTTTGGTTTTAGCGTAACATGCAGCTAGCTTCTGTAGATGCTAGTGCAGTACGTCGCTGTACTGCTTATCGTGATCTTCTGTTACCTTTCTTTGCTTCTTCCTCTGCTTCCAAAGCACACTTGTCTCCTCCTCCCCCTGGTACCCCAGAGATGCTGTTTGGATTTCAGAGTGGAGGACGAGCTGTCTTTCGAGCTTTTCTATGGTCCTTTCAGTGAACTGAAGAGGTAGCTGTTGAGTGGTGCTAGAGCTGCCGCCGCTGTTCCTGCCTTGTGCTCTGCGCTGCCTCCACGGCAACAGGATCGATTTTTGTTGTTGCACTGTTGTGCTTTTTCCTGCTGCTTGCTACCAGCTCCATTAAAATAGACATGTTTTGGTGGTTGGGTTTTTTTAATTCTTTCAGCCATTTAAGTTTTGTTTGGTGCCCTTCATAATAAAGACTAGTGATGTGAAGCATGGGGATGAAGGAGAGTAACTTGTAAGGTACCAAGGAAACAACCAACCCCTGTCCCCCTTCTGAAGTCCTCAAAACCAGACTGTAGAGCAGCTGGTACTTCAGGGGCCATATAATGCTGTAGCCTGGTCCTGGGTAGCAGTTTTTCCCCAGGCAAGGTGTTTTCCAGTAGAAGAGTGTGAAATTCAGAGAGGTATTCTGCCCATGAAGATGGTTGTCCCTGTCTGAAGGAGGTACCGAAAGCCTCCCCAAAGCCTGTTCTCGTGTTTGAGCCCTCTGCAAACAAAGAAATACAAACAAAGCCTGTAAATAAGGGACAACAGGTGAGAGAGGGTCCAAGTGTCAGTGGGCAAGGAAAAGAACAGTTTTTCTGGGAATAGGAGGCAAATGACCAAGTAGGAGGCATGGATAAGCAGAGTCAGGGAAGCTGGCTGGGACAGGAAGCAGTACAAAGCAGCAGCAGTCTGAGAAAGTATGCTTGAATTAGGTAGTGGAGGAGATGGAGCCCTGGAGTCCCTCCACTGCTGGGAGCCGAGGAAATCGCTGCAGCAGCCTGGTTTGCTCTACAGGCTTGGGGAGACAACAGGTACTGGGACCTCAGGGCTGAAGGTGGGGGGAGGGATGTTCCCTTCCTTGGAGAGAACAGGACACACTGGAGCCCTGAAACCCATCTGAGTTGAGCTGGTCCTGCCTCTGGCCAGACCCCACCCTTTCCTAACTCCTTCTGTGTGGGTTTCCCCCGCCCAGCCCAGAAAGGCTGCTGTGGATCCAGCCAGAAGCCCTGCCCTAGCACAGCCTTACCCGTGCTCCCGGCTGGGGTTCTGCCAGCGCGCTGCCTGGTCTGCAGGCAGGTGGCCAGCAGCCAAGTTCCAAACGTGTTTTACTCCAAGTCCATAAACACCTAGCCCTATTAAGTGTGTGCAGAAGCAAGGATTTACGTGGGGTTCTTCAAAGTTGTATTCTTTGGGCAGTGTGTGATCCGGTGGAATTTGGGAGTGGCGTTTGTTGGATGTCTGAGCACATGCAGCTTTACCTTCTCACCTGGGTTTGGTCTCGCGGTTCAGCCCACACATCTCGGTGCTCTGCAGACTTGCATGGTCTGTAGCACGAGACTTTTCCCCTTCTCTTCAGAAATCCTTGATTGTCTTTGCTCAGGTGGTTCACGGACTAGATCTTTAAAAGCTGTTTAGGCTCTAAGATGGAAAGCACGTGACTAGGTGTCAATTCTGTGGACTGAGCAACTCTAAAATCTGTTTTGTAGGATGGGATGGACAGACAGGTATCCATGAGGAGTCACTGCCAGCTTGGAGATGTCAGCGAGCGAGTTCTGTGTGTGGGAGAAGACAATGAAGTAGCCATGCAGTACGGAGAGAGAGAATGAGAAAGCGGATGAAATGCCGGGGAATCAGGAAGGGAGAATTGTGCAGGTGACTTGCAGAGCAGTAGAGAGGGGAGTAGCACTGTGGAAAGTGGCCTGGGCAGGGCGAGGTTATGAAACAGCTGGAGGGCTGCTTGCAAAGCACAGCAGTAGTCAGCTCCTGTTTTGGTCAGAAGTGACTGTAGGGGGGAGATAGATGGACAGAGAAGTCTTACACCAGATACCAAAGCACGTGGCTGCCAGAAGGGACAAAATCCTTTATCAATTAAAAGTGTATTGTTGCTTTTCCACGTAAACATGCTGCCGGAGGGTTCGTTTGCCAGGGTCCCGGTAGGACCCCCTCCTTGCCAGCGAGAGCGGCGATGGCAGGCTCCCAGGACAGCCTGGTGACACTTGGTCTGCACAGCAGAAGCAAACCTTTAAGATCCCGACCTGCGTTTTCGCTCTAGCAGCATAGCCCTGGAGCAGAAGTTCCGTGTGACCGTTGCATCTCTGCCTGCTGGGGCAGTGCTCCTCTCTGCCCGCCGTGGGTGTCCTGCCGCTGGCACGCGTTCCTCTGGCCTGCTCCATCTTTGCAGGGCAGGATTACGGAGGTTAGGGTGGATCACTGGTAGTCTGCAGCTATCGTGGGTGATCGATGGAGGTGGTGTTCAGTGCTCCTGGTGTGGGTCTGTCTGGTGTCTAATGGGCTGAATCGGGAAGTAATGTGAGCAGAGGGGTGCCTGCCTTTAAACCAGCTTGGACAAGTCAAGCCTGCAGTTTCTGCTGAGGCGCTGGTTGAAGAATCCCCGTGGTGACAGTGTTTTCACTGGCTATTCTGTCATTATCAAAAAACACCTGTAGTCCCTGCAGTTGTGTGGGGGGAAATACCTCACTAAGAGTCTGAGTATTGCAAGAGATACCTGCTGAGGTGACAGCCTGTAAATATGGAGTGTTCTTCCTCTCCTGTCACAACTATGCGCCTTTTAATCACTGTCCCTTTGGGCTTTAATTAACAAAGGGTGGGAGGCGACTGGTTTACCTGTGCAGTGTGGCTGTGCAGTCATGATACCAGCTGTGGGCAGCTGTGTAATAACGGGGAGATCCCCGGTGGCTGGCGTGCTCAGTGAAATCAAATTGCTTGTGAGTCCTTTATGAGACTTTACAAAACAGATGTTGCAAAAACTGTGAGTAAAACTCACCGGTCCTTTTCTATTTTTTGTTGGTTTTAACCTGCAGATATTGATGATGTCAGGAAGTACAAACCGGGGTACCTTGAGGCTACGGTTGACTGGTTCCGACTCTACAAAGTCCCTGATGGTAAACCGGAAAATCAGTTTGCGTTTAATGGAGAATTTAAAAACAAGGTGAAGATAATCCAGATTTGAAGATGCTCTTTAATACATCCTAAAATTTTTGGAGTTGCAAAGGAGGAGGTGTAACAAAAAGAGTGTTTGTGAGGGATCTGTGACTACAAGTTGCGACTAGGAACGAACAGCGTTTGCCTTCCGCCTTATTCAGGGAAGATGCGTAGGTCATCAGAGGGAGCCTGCCAGAAGCCCCATTCAGTCCTGGTGATCTACTCGCATCTGCGTGTCGGGTTTTTCTCCCTGTCAGAGCAATGAACAGACTGCCTTTCCAGGTATTTTTCTCAGCTTTGACAGGTTTTTAAGGTTATGCAGATTTTTTCAGGTTTGGGATTTGCTCAAGGCTGCTTTACCCGGTAGTTCTGTGTGAAAACATGCAAGCTGGGTTTTGCTTGAAGGCTGCAAAACTGGTTTTATTTAGAAAAAGTGAATGGTGTTTAAACTGCTACGGTAAGAACAGCCAGCGCTCTCAAGGAGCAGACCTGGGAACAGGCATTGCGAGGAAACTGGACGTGATTTGAGTGAAAGGGCTTTGGAGTCGTGGATTGCGCACTGTAGACTGTTTCTGGTGAGGAATCCCAGGGCCCTAAGGAATGGGGTGGGTGTGTCAGCCCCTTCAGTGTGCAGTGCTGTCTGGGTTGTAAAACATCTGACCAGCACGGGCAACTCGACATGTTTTCTCTGGTTAAAGAGGTGCCCTGACTCCCCCTGCACTAAAACTCTTACATCAGTCGAAGGTGGAGTCGTACAGCTCCATAACCTGATCTCCTGGGAGCTGCTCCTGGTGGCTTCCCTGCTGTGTGGAGCAGAGTCGCTCTGGGGTGCGTGTTCAGCAGGGTGTATCCCTGCCTGCTGGTGGAGCTCAGGTGGGAGGCAGAGTGCCCCAGATGGCTGGTTTGGAGCACTTGGGTAGTTCTCAGGCCTTTCTGGAGACCCAGGATGTGGCGGGGTGGCCGTGGCCGGGCTCCAGCAGCTCTGGTGAAGTTCAGGATGTTCCGGCGGCACTCTGCCAAGTCACTCTGTGTTAGGAAATGTGAGTGCTCTGCTGGCAGCTTCTTGCAAGCCCCTCCAGACAGCAGCATCTGGACACTGAGAGTTTATTTTACTTCATTTTTTCAAAGCCCTTGCATATCCACCCCCAAAGTTACTTCTGTTTTTAGGCAAACAAAAACTGTTAAGCAGCTGCAAATGCTGAAGCGTAGGATTGGGCAACTCATGAAGTAAAAGCAACTTTTGCCACTGGAGGGGAAACCTTAACTCTGACCCTGATGAGCACATGTAGCAGAGGAGTTGGAGCTGACGCTTTGTCCTGTTTTGGGGCTGGTGTGGTTTGCTGTGGCTGTAGGGGTCTGCTCCCCAGCTAGTGCTGCGCTCCTCTAGCGCAGCCTTCCTGCTCTCTGGCTGCAGGCTGAGGGAGGGTCCGGGATGTGTTGCCAGTGTATTTGACAGATAGTGAAGTTTGCTTTCAGAAAAAAGGGTGTTATAGTTTCCAGAGGTGTAATGAGGCCTCAAAGGAGGCCCCTTAAAATAACACACGAAACAGTATGTTTTAATAAACTAGTTCTGTGGCTTTTTTGTGTTTAATAACATTTTAAATCATAAAAATTTTCCTTGATATAAACCAGGATTTTGCTGTTGAAATCATTAAATCCACCCATGAATACTGGAAAGCTTTGCTTCATAAAAAAGCTGATGGAGGTACCATTAAGTGGTAAGTGTCCAGTCACATCTTCTCTTCGTATTGTGCTAGTAGCGGTGGCACTCAGCATGTGGCAGCGGTGCATGAGCCGCGTGGACTTCTCTCTCTGAGATGACAGGAGTACAGGGGGCTGATGATTAGTTGGTAATGTGTGATTGACTAACTGCACCTTATGACGGTGATTTACTGGTTAGTGAATCCAAAAGTGTGTTGGTTGTATAAAAGTGACACCGATTACCTCGGGATCCAAGAGGTGGCCCCAGAGCGTTTGTCGCGATCGTTTGGGAGAATCTCAGTACCCCGTGCCAATCCTTTTGTCACTGTTTGTTCCATCCTTCCGTGCTGCATCGCTCTGATACAGAATTACTTTGTGGCTTAGCTTTCCGTAGTTTTTAGTTGCTCTCTGGAATGAGAGGACCAAATCACTGTTCTCTACCAGCCTTTGGCCCTATCCAAATGAAAAGGGACTTTCTGAAGCTCCCTGCCCTGGTTTGCACTGGCAGCTCTGGCACCGGCGGCCTGAAGGGCCGGCTGGAATCACTGCTGGTGTGTCCCAGGGCTGTAGCTTGCCATTAGCTGAATGGCAAGGGGTGAGGGCTGGTGGGGGAAGCTGTGCTCAGGTGCTCGCAGTCATCATCTTTACTGGGGAAAATGTGACTTTCTCTCTCCTGGAGCTGACAGAACACCTTGGCCCTTGGACAGCATGGCAAGAACACTGCAGGATAATGCGCAAATGTTGGCCTTGGTCATTTCAGAGGCACTTTGAGCTTCATGTTGACAAGATAATTAAAGTTGTCGTCTCGCTTTGGGGAATTGCACTTCCTGCTGGTTACTGTGTAGGACCTGAAACTCCTGCCCAAACTCACTTTTGGTGTGGAAGGATACATATTCATAGGCAACCTTTCTGCAGAGTGTTTGGTCGTGGAGTTGGTCTGCTCCCTGGACGCAGTGCAGGTGTCTGCTGCTTTATGGAGGAACACGTTCCTGACCTGTTGGTTTTCCACAGGCTCTGGCCAGCTTGGAAGGCACGGGAGGTGGGTGGATGCTTGCACTGTCTGCTGGCCATCTGGGGTTCAGCTCCCACAGGAAGTGCCCATTTCTCTGCTGACTTTGGGGGGAGTGTAGTTCCTTAGCTGTGGTCCTCTGAGCTGTACCCAGGTCAGCTGCTGGAAGCAGGGAGCGTGAGCACTGCATTAACGTGGAATATACAGCCTAAAAACCCTCTCGCACCCAAAGAAACAACCCCCCCTGCACCCTGTTACCTTCCAGCATTGCTGGTTGCTCCCTGCCTGTGGCTTCTCGTTGCTTGCGGATGCACGTTTGAGCTCTGTGTGAAGGTGTTTTGCTGTAGGTGCTTAATTGTGTTCTCTTCCCCTGGTGGGTAAAATGTTTGTAAACTTGTCTTTCAGCACAAACGTTCTGGTGAGTGGCAGCCCGTTCTGTTGCAGTGAGGAGGATGCCCGATGGATTGTGCAGTCGGTAAGGATAATATTTATTCTGCCCCTTCCCCCCCCTTTTTTAAAAGTAATTAATAGGAAAAGAAGATTCAGGGCTGCAAAACTGCAATAAAGTAGCTAAACTGGAAGTGTCCTTAAACAAAACATCAGGCGTAGGGGAAAAGGAGGAGCGCAAAGGTGGTGGGGGAATGTAAGCGTTACAGTCCCAGCCTTCCATCACCGTGGGCTGATTGTGCTGTCTGGCAGGTTCATTGCTGTTCTGGTGGGGATTTTCCTTTGGTGTTTTTCTCCCTCTGCAGTGCTGTTTCTTCTCACCATGAATAGCAGGACGGACTGCTGTTTGTATCTCGCCTGCTGTCTGCTCCGTCTCCCCTGTTGCCATGAGTTACCACCCAGTGTTAGAGCTCATTGACTGCTTGCTGGAGTCCCTGGAGTCCCTGATTGCTGAAGGGAGCCTTTGTTGGTCTGCTTGCATAATTAGATGTATTGCTGGGAGGAGGGGGAGGGGGGGCTCTTCTGAATGTGTCTTAAAGAATGTCTGTCATATTCTGGAAATGAACATGGAATTAAAGCGTGCAGGTTGCCTGTTCAGAGGAGAGAAATGTCCTGCAGGTCTGCTGCTTTCATGGGGAAATGCTGGAACAGGAGGATACTTCCCTTTAAAGGCTGCTCCTTTGGGTGCCAGGAAGTTGTGTTACTAGGCATTACATGGGAACAGTGCCCCCGAGCATCACTCGGTGTTTCATCGCAGGGGAAGAGGACTGTCAGCTGCAGAGAGAGGGTGCTCAGGTCAGAAAGTGGTGTCAGACCGAGCTGGTTTTCCTGTTCGGGTCTCCTGCTGTCAACACTTGCTGAAAAATCCCTTTGTGGTTGCACTTGTGAATGTTGATTAAAGGGACCCTAAGTTTCCAATGAACGAAAAACTCATTTTGGAATTCAGATGAGTCTTCAGGCATGTCAGTCAGCTATAGGTGAATATTTACCCCTCTGCACTTTCAAGCTGACAGTAACTTTGAGTGTTTAAATGCAGCTGAAGTTTTGGGTCCAAACCATTTGGATGGTGACAGACCTGCAAAGGAGTATTTCCCTTTGCGTTCTGTGCTGTTGGAAGCATGAAGAGTAAATGATTATCTGTGTGAATTGGGTGATAATCCATGATTTTGTCTCTTAACTAGTCAGTTTTCCCTGGTGTTTTGGGAGCAGTTAGTAAAGCCCGTTCATAAAATCGGTACCTTATATCAAATGATAACGTATCTTTTTTTCTTGTGAGCACTTGTATTCTTATCAAATATTACACTTCCTGGGTGTTTTGTGCCTCCCTGCCTGTTCTGTGTGTGACAGTGGTTTGGTGAAGCCAGCGTGACATGCTCTGTCCCTCATTCCCTTGCGGTCCAGTCCAGGTACTCTAGCTGTGCCCTCGCAGGCAGCTGTCTCTTGTCAGGGAAAGATGCGATGCTCTGAAATCCTCTGCCTGCCGCGTGCAATTCGCAGTCTGCCAGAACGTCACCTAAAACGCTCTCGGTGCGGGTGGTGGGTAGTCTGACTGGAAGCAGGGGGGCTGACTGACAGGTTTTCAGCAGGTATCGTTGCGAGACTGCACTGCCTGCTCGGCTGTCAGGCGGCTCCTTCAGGGTGAGGTTGGCTGTGGAATTCTGATGGCTGGGGTGATTTGAAATGAGAGCTGCCTGCCTCTGCCTGCCTGGGGGTTGCTTTGTGACTTTTTTGGTTTGGGTTCTGGTGTTTTTTAAACCAGAAGCAAGTACACTTCCTTCTCATTTGTGTCCATCTAGTGACTTCTGGGTAAACCCAGCAGGACGAAAGCGGAGGCAGAGATTTGTATGCAGGTGCAGTGAGAAACGGGTTCCAGCTACTGCAGGATTTCTGAGCTGCTCGTGCACTGAGCACTGGTTCCCTCGGTTCCACTTCCTGGGTCAGGCTTCAGTCATGGCATTTCTAAGTGAGTGAGAATTGCCCTAAATCAGGTATATTGAGTTCTCAAAAAAAAACCAAACCTCAAAGGCAACATTCAGTGTTGGTGTGAACCAGTTTTTGTGGTGAGAGAACCACGTGGAAAACCAACAGAAATGCTCACCACATGGTGCACTAGTCACAGTTCCATATGGGTTTTGATCGGGCACTTCCCGAGATGCTCCCGTGGACTCCAGCAGGATTTGTTGTGCTGCTGTTTGACCCTTTGTTGTTGTACATAGCCGGGACTGGCGTGGCTTGCCTGGGGAATACCCCCTCTGCCGAGCTGGGTTCCAGGCGGTGGGCATGGGTGCTGCTGTGCGCGGGTGGCAGACCGGGAAGGGTGCTACAGCTGGTGAAGCTGCCGTGTCCAGTCGATCCCAAAGCGACAGGAGACGGTCTGTGCAAGTGGAACACACGTGGAATGTTTGGACCAGCCAGCTTTGGGCCAGCCCCTACACTGCAAACTCAGCTGAGTTTTCTCTACCCTCTGAAATTGGTTCCGGCTCTTCCCAGCTCCAGCGCTGGGAGATGTTGAAAGCTAAAGGTGGGAGGAGTGGAGTGCTGCGGCTGAAGGTGTCGGTGCTGAGATGGTGAACCCTTTGTGTCAGCATCTGTGGAGCTGACCAGGCCAGCCCAACCTTTGCTTGGCATGAATCCCGAGAACTGCCTGCTCTGTGAAGAAGCTGCTGGGGACTTTGCAAGCTGGCAGATCTCCAAGGTGATCTGTCTATAGTTACAGCACAGCCTTTCTCAGACCCATCGTTCTTCCCTCATAACGCTGGAAAGTGGGCTAGGAAAGCTTTGCTAGGTGAGGGGTCTTGTGGTAAAATGCAGAACAGTGTCTTACAGGGGAAAATACTGGCTTTTCCTGATCATTTAAAAAATCTCCAACAGAATTTGAATCCATGTAGTTAGTAGTGTTTCAGGTAACTCCAGTCTAGGCAGGAAGGTCGGGTAACTGCCTTTCTCCCCACATGTTTTCTGTGAGGACACTTTGCTTTGGGACTTAGAAATGCAGTTTTCTGTTTGTTTACATGGTGTTCCAAATGAAAGGGTTGTGTGGTGAAGGGATTCCTCGTTCAGTGGGATGACTTGATCCCTTCCTGGTGGGAAGGTGCTGAGTCCTTACCTCAAAACTCTGAGGAGCTTTCCCAGAAATGGCAGGCACCAGGCTGTGCTTTGGGAGCTCTGCATCTCCTGCCTTATGAGATACAGCCTTGGCTTCACTGGGAAGAGGATGGTCTGGTGTTGAGGCTTGGGAGATGCTTTCATAGAGAGTGCAAGAGCGCTGCTCTGGGGAGACCCCCCTGCAGTTCTGCCTCCAGCTCTGGGGCCCCCAACAGCAGGAGGGCAGGGAGCTGTTGGAGTGAGGCCAGAGGAGGCCACAGAGATGCTCCGAGGGCTGGAGCCCCTCTGCCCTGGGGACAGGCTGGGGGAGTTGGGGGGTTCAGCCTGGAGAAGGGAAGGCTCTGGGGAGATCTTATTGCAGCCTTCCAGTACCTGAAGGGGGCTACAAGGAAGCTGGGGGGGCTTTTCCAAGGGCAGGGAGTGACAGGACAAGGGGTAATGGGTTTAAATGGAAAGAGGGAGATTGAGATGGGCCATCAGGAAGGAATTCTTCCTGGAGAGGGTGGGGGGCACTGGGACAGGTTGCCCAGAGAAGCTGTGGGTGCCCCATCCCTGGCAGTGTCCAAGGCCAGGCTGGATGAGGTTGGGAGCACCCTGGGCTATGGAAGGTGTCCCTGCCCATGGCAGGGGGTGGCACTGGGGGGGCTTTGAGGTCCCTCCCGCCCAAACCATTCCATGAATCTAGGACCTGGCTTACATTTGTTATATTCGCACAGCCTTTGAGAGCAGTCACGTAACCCCCTGTGCAGGCCGTTATCCTGGCTGAAGCGCAGACAAAAATACTGTCTTCCCTCCTCCCAGGCTTTGACCCACTCTTTGGCAGGTTGAGCCCCGTGCCCGTGCGGTGGCAGGCAGGCTCAGGCGGGAATTTCACCGCGGTGCAGCTCGGTGTGGGTGCTGCACCATGCCAAGCCTGGCTTGTGCAGTGCCTGGGCTGGTTTGCCTGCCTGCAGGGCACTGCAAAGCCTTCCTTCGTGTCCTCGTGTGCTGTTAAAACTAGTGACAGGACGTTCCACGAGTCGGTGTGAAGACATGGGCGGTCCCTGTACCGCGGGATTCTCCTGCAGCTGCACCCAGCCATAAACCCTGCTGTCAAGGTGGGTGGTTTCACAGGGTTCACCTAAGTGATTCTTCCGGGGGTTTTCCGCGTGTGTCACAGCAATGCCAGCACCCACGCGGTTGTTTCGCTGCAGGGAGTGTGGCAGGACTCCTTGTGCTGCGATGCTCTCTGCTGCTTTCCCCTCGGTTATGTCAGCTGGGAAACTTGTCTGTCCCTGGGGAGCCGATGGAAGGGCAGCAGAGGATTGTTGCTGGGCAAGTCATTAGCATCCTCATCATGAGGCAGGTTGCTTCCAGCTGGTGTTGACACTGGCTTCAGTCTTGGCCTTTAAGTAATAGGACAAGACCTGCTGTGTAAGGCTGCACTTGAGCAGGGGCATCTCCAGGTTTGAGGTGGGTCTGCACCTACAGACCTGCTGTCCAGAACAATTGCTCACTTTGCACGGAGCTGAATGTGACTGTCAAAATGTGGTTGTAAAAGAGTTTTAGACATATATTTTTAAAATAAGGTGTCTGTATGTCTAGTGTATGCTGTGTGTGTGCTGGCACGAGTACCTTTGCGCTGAAATGGGTAGTTGTTGGAAGGGCGTTACCGGGATTTGCTACTACTAAAGACTAGAATTCTCAAAGGCAGTGCAGTAGGAAAATCCCTCTTACCTAAGACGTTCATCTGTCACTTGTTAGTTGTGTGTCTTGTTATTTGTGAGCAACAGGGACGCTTGTACAACTGAGGGGAAGTCTCTAAGGTCGAGCATTGTCCTGTCAGGGGCAACAGAGTTCTGCTTTCATTAATATCTCTTCAGCAGTAAAATAGCTTGGCTTTGGTGCTACCTGTGACACTTCAACTAAATACTGATATGTTGGTGCTCTTTTTCTTCTTTTAGGCACCAGTGCCTGTGGACGGAGATTCCGTTTCCCCAGGAGGTAGGTTTTCCCCAAAAAGCCTGCAACTTCTGTAGTCGTTTGCGTTAAAAATTGACATAAAACCTGTTGTGTGTTTGTGCACACGAGAACACGTTACCCTCGGTGCAGTGCCTGTCCCTGTTAAACAGGACCTGGGCAGAAGGTGGTGGAGGGTTTGTGGGAGAAGGTTACTCCGGAGTCTGAGTGACAGCAGAGTGCGCAGAAACAGGAGGCTGAATTTCTCTCGGTGATCGTGGAAGGCATGCGCATGACACCTCTCCCTTTTAAAGGAGACAGGTTGCTGTGCCGTAGTTCTTGTCATCCCTCAGAGTAGCTGCCTGATAAACAGCCCCTTTTCCCAACAGTGACATAGCAGCATGTAACTCGTGTAAGGTCTGAAGACAGAATTCTCCCTTTCAGTGTTAGGATTGTTCTTCATGCTAACAGAACACATGCTTTTCATCAGGAAACAGGAACGCAGCCTACGTTTTCATTTTTGGTAACTACTTCTTTGAAAAAAGACTTGTGCTGGCAGGAACTACAGAGAAGCCATACGTGCTCTTTGAGACGGAGGGAGCAGAGAAATGCCAAGAGAAACTCGGTCACGAGTGAAGTCCCAGATTGTTTGCAAAGCAACATCTGTGTAGCCCGTGTCATGGGAAGGCAAGCTGCATTCCCTTTGCCCCTCTATGGCACGCCAGTAGATAGCGTTTGTTTGGTGAAGGGTTACATCTTGGGTCTGACAGATGCCGAATGTGGTCTGTCTGCCTGATCGCTGATGTTTTCCATGGGTGGTTGCTCAGTGCTGTAACTTGTGAGGGTTAGCTTCAGCCCAGCTGTTACAGTGAACCTGTAGCACTGAGAGGCCATGCTTCACCTAGGCTGGGGTAGAGCTCGCCCAGCAGTACTGCTGTGGGAGGGGAGGTAGCTGAAAGGGCACAGTGTCCCTCTCTGAAGCCTTTGTGGCTGGCTGGCTGTGTAGAGCTAATGTCATTCTTGATGTGGTTTGTTTGTTTTAGTTGATTCCTGGCACTTTTTTCCCAAGTGATCGTCGGGATGTTGTGAAGCTGCATCATCGAACCCTAATGTCATCCTGTTTTTGAAGACTGCCAAAAGCGCCAATGGTTGGGTTCCTGTTGAAATGACTTTTCAACTTGTGTAAACCTTCTCACGTGTAAATAAACACTGACATTGTCCAGTGGAGGTTTCCTCTGTCTCTCTGTGCAGGGTGGAGCAGAGGGAAGAGGAGGACTCGCTTGTTTCCGAATCTCAGAACTCCCGAAGTGCTCTTACCCACGCAAAGTGAAGTAGCAAACGAGATGGGAGACAAGGTGCCCTCAGGCTTGTTCCCCAGGCTGGAATAATGCAGCCGTCAGGTGCACAGAAAATGCTAATTTCTGTTTCAGGGCTGGCTGCCCCCATGGCGGTCCCGGTCAGACGCACAGTCTGTGGAACGGCTTAGCTTGCCATGTGCTTTAACGTGTGGCACGCGGGTCGAGCTGTACGCGCTGTTGTGCCCAGTTGTCCCTGCGTGTTCGGTAGTTAGGAACAGAGCATGCTTGCTTGAAAAAACCCAAACAGCTTCACTCCGAAGGTAGCCCAACTAGGAGGAGCTGCTGCCACAACACTGGAAGTAAGGATTCACGTGTGCTCTCCGGACTGTGTCCTGTTTTGGTAACGTGTGCTTCATCATACAGGAAGGACTTTCCTTAGGGAGAGCTTCCATTTTTAGAACTGTGTATGCCTGGAGGCTTTTGGTAGTTCCTCCTCCAGGGATGGGATTAATGAAGTGTGGAGAGCTGAGCTGTGTGCTTTCATGGTAAAAATAGCAGCAGCTTTTTCTGCTGCAGGACTGTGTGTGACCTGTGTGTGCCCATGGTCTTTAGAGCACAAACACAGCTGGCCAGCTTCTAAGTACAGAGAGAGGAAATGGTACTACAGACAGCTCAATCCAGCATGTTACTGGGACCAAAGGTCAGCGTTGTCCGCTTTGTGGTGGCTGGACCAAAAGGGTGGTGTTGCTGTTACGTGGTGGCAAGGCAGCATAAGGAACTGGAAAAGGCTGTGGCTTGCTGTGGAGGACTGACTTCTCCTGGCAAACAGTAAGTTACTAGTAGGAAAGCTTTCACCTTTGGTAATATTTCTTTGAGTTTTAGGAGATTATTTTCCTGGTTTAGATACTTTTCCTCAAAAATATTGTCCAGTGTGTAAGCACTGGTCACTTAGGGCCACTGAGATGATGGAGGGCCTGGGGCACCTTCCATGTGAGGGAGGGCTGAGAGAGCTGGGGCTGTTCAGCTGGAGAAGAGGGGGCTGAGGGGATCTGATCAATGCTGATCAATATCTAAAGGGGGGTGTCAGGGGGATGGGGCCAGGCTCTGCTCAGGGGTGTCCATTGACAGGACGAGGGGCCATGGCCATCAACTGGCAAACAGAAGGTTCACCCTGAACATGAGGAAACCCTTCTGCCCTGGGAGGGTGACAGAGCCCTGGGACAGGGCCCAGAGAGGGGGGAGTCTCCTTCCCTGGAGCCTTTCCAAAGCCCCTGCACTTGTTCCTGTGGGATCTGCTCTGGGTGATCCTGCTCTGGCAGGGGGTTGGACTGGATGGTCTCTAGGGGTCCCCTCTGACCCCCACCACACTATGAAGCTGTGAAATCTGGCTTTGGGCCTCAGTGTGGATGAGTAGCTCTCCCCTCTGCAGTGAGTTCTGCACTGGTTTATACAGTGCAGGTGTGCTGTGAAAAATGCAGCATGAACCTCGGCTGTTAAGAACTACTGTTTTTCCAGTCGAGGGAGGTCACATCCAGCATGTGTGTACAGGTTCTCCATACCTTATTTTACACTTTGGAATTCCGGGGATGTACAACATTGTACCCACAGGTGCCGCAGCCTTTGGTAGTTAGAATAAATACTTCCCTAGTGCCTGGGGCTCGAGCTTACTCCGAGGAGCAGCGAGCTCTTGCAGGGTGCAGAGCGGCAGCTGCATTGGCCCCTGTGGTGGTGTGTCCAGGAGGCTTGCTGGTTTGTAAAGGGCTTGGGGACTCTCAGCTGGCCAGTGGAGGGCACGGTGTAAAACCAGATTATCCCTCTGCAGTGGTCACTGCTGCTCTTTTTTGATGGTTTTTGAGACACGAACTGGAAGGCGCATGTGAAGGCAAGCGTTGGTTGCAAACAACCCCATGCTGGGCTGTGGAGTAAGGCAGAAGTGACTGCATGCTTCCCGCAAAGGGTGTTAGTGGTGTGTTTGACTTGTAACTCCGCTGATGGCACGTGGCGAGGAGGTCGGGAGGAGGAATAAATGTCTCGGTCGTATGAGACTTCGCAAGCTCGTGACAAGTAGTACTTGGGGAGGCTGGGAACGCAGTGATCAGAAATGCCCAGTTCTAGCATCGATCCGAAAATGCTGAAGTATTTCTTGCAGGTAGGGTTTATGAAGCGATGACCCTCTGCCCTTCGGGCTACGTGCAGCAGGGGTTTATGTCTGTTTTTGGAGGTTTTGCCCCCGTGGGATAAAGACGGACCGTTACGTGCAGCCTTGCCGTGGCTTTCAGAACCCAGTGCGATGGAATAGCCGTGGTGGGGTGGCCGTGAGGATTAGGGGGATGGGACAGACACCAGAATGTACTTTTTGGATCTCCTCAGGAAAAACGGGTCTGTGCACTAAAGACGTTTCATTGTGGCTTTGCCTGTCCCCATGCCCATGTTGTATTTAAAACTGGCCTCGTTGCAGCGGAAGCTCGGTGTAGCAGAATCCACTTCTCAGTACTTCTATGAAAAGAACTCTTTCCTATCTTATACCATGTCCTAGGAAGATGGCCTGATGGAGAGAAAATATCCTCCCCTGGAAATAAATCCATTTTAACTGTGTGTTGTGTTGAGCATACGATCCGTGTATGTGTGTGGTTAGTTGCTTCGCCTCTCTTTCCTCTTACTGTCTGTTTTGGAGAGAAAGGAGGGGTTACTGCCCCTGCCCGACTGTTGGGGTGCTGAAGGTGCTTCTTACGTGTGTGAGCTGTGAGCTGGTGCTCAGAACAGCATCTCTTCCCGATGTGGAGCCCACGCCTCACCCCCCTGCCAAAACGGGGTTTGGACTTTACTTACACGGCAGTAATGCTCGTTATTCTTGAGAGTGTGAAAATAAAAGGGTAGTGGAAGAGCATGCTGTGGTCGCTGTTGGGGTGCTATTTTCATGCTGTTAGTAACAACAGACATCCTCTGAACCCCCCCGACAGGGCAGTAATCCTGCTATGTGTTTGGGACTGACCCAACTGTTATTTCGTGCTTCCCCAGGACTGACCCTTGTTGTGGGCTGTAGCTGGGTTTTGGTCCAGTTACAAGGCAAAACATGGTTCTGCCCTTGCTGTAGAGCTTCAGGTGGTTCCTTACCAGGTTTGACAAGGCAGGTTCTGTCCCTGGGGACAAGAGAGCTGGGATTTCGGAACAGAGAGGTGGACAGGCAGCTGGGAGAGAATGAGAAGGAAGGGGGGCAGGCCTGGGAGGGTCAGGCAACTAAAGGCAGTGAATGGCATGACTGGAATGCTTCCAGACAATCTGCCTACTCTAGCAGCAGTAGGTAGCTGCTCATTTCAGTGACTGGGGTTCTCTAGGATGTACTGGCCCAGCAGGACCACCACCTACTGCCCTGGGAAGTTGGAATTGCATTCCCCAAGTGCCTGGATGTAGCATTGAACCTTTGTCTCCGGGGTGGGGCGAACAGTAGAAAGCAGCAAGGGTGCTTGTTGTTGAATTGGCTTCCTGGGCGTCGGGACGTGCAGAGGTGTCCGAGCGCTCGGCAGTGCCGGCTGCCTTGTCCGCACTCAGTGGCTGATCGGGCAGCAGGATGCTGGGTGAGTGCAGATGGGTCTAGAGGGCAGACCAAACACAGCCAAGCCCGCTGCAGCAGATTGCCACTTCAGCTTTCAGCTTTGGCTGAATTGTCTTTCAGCTGTGGCTATTTAATTCATCGGTGACTCTTGGGGCAGAAGCCTTCGAGTGTTCTGGAGCTACGGGGGGGGAACTCGGGTACTGCTGCGTGGCTTCGCTTACTCCTGAGCAAGTTACTTGTTCTGGCACGTTGCAACTGAACTGATGTTAGCAGCGACCCTGCACTTGTCACCAGGAAGATTGCTGGTGGTGACTCGGCTACTGCGAGGGTCCCAAAGGGTGTCTCTTTGCAAGAGAAAACGCCAAAGCCGGAAAGAACGGCACTGTTGAGCGCGGGAGGGATGCCAGCCCACTGCTGCCCCTCAGAACTTCCTCCCGGGGTTTCCAGGTTCTCCGGGTTTCACCGCTTTGTTTGCTGCCTCGGGAAGGGCCGTGCTGGCGTTACCCAGGCGTCAGGCGCGCAGCAAGCGGTGCGCGTTCCCCGCGCTTTGGTGCTGTGTGTGCACCAGCGCTTGCCTGGAGAGCCGGGGGGGCGCAGGCCTGAGGAGCTGGTTTGTGTGCGGCGCTCGGAGATCGCGGGACGGCCTGCAGGCTGCTCTGCCGGATCGGGAGAGCAAGCGTGGTCGCTGCAAGGGCTGCGCTTTGTGGGTCCTAGCAGCGTTCCCTGGGGCCTGCTGGGAGAGGGCTGTTGGGATGTCATGGAGCTGGTTTGCCCGCTCAGTGTATCCCAGGGCCATCTGCTGCTGTTGTACCAGCTACAGCTTTGGGATTTGTCTGGAGCATTTTGTATTTCACACTGTAAATATGTTGAAGAGTAAACATCTACCTGGTGTGAAAAGCCCCGGGTTGGAGTGCAAAGAATTCCCTTTAAATCCTGCTTCCCCACAGTGCACCTCGTGGGCTTGGGCAGAGCGTGTCATCTTTAGCCTACCTGTAAAATGGGTAGAAAAGCCGCTTCCGTGAGCGGTCTGATCTTACTGGAGACCTGGCGCTTCCCCAGCGTGGAGGGGAGCTCCTTCCGGTGCCTAGGAAGGGACAGGGTGCGTTCGGGGGGGTTTGGTGAGGTGGTTGGCTCTGCCCAGGGGCTTTCCGAAGGACTGCAGATGCAGGCTTTGCTACTCTGCTCTGCCCCAGGGCTCGCCGATGGCGTAGTGACCTGAGGAGTGACAGGAGCACCAGCGGTGGTGAAAGCTCAAGGTGTAGGTTGTCATCTTTGTCCTTGGGAGTTCTGTCATGGTTTCCTCAGTTCTTGGGCGGGTCTTTGAGGCCCCTGGTGGGCTGTGCACGGGGTTTCTGGGGGGCAGAAAAGCCAACTGCAGAGTGTAACTCCTGACCGCATGGGAGTTCCGGGCGTGTTAACTAGGTCAGAGGAGGCCTGGGGACAAAGCTGGCTTAAGAGTCAAAGTAAAAATGACCTGTGATGTAGGAGACCTCCTGTGTGCTGACATCAGCCCAGCTGAGCGGCGTTTGGCAGCCTGCTGGCCCTGCAGAGCGGGGAAGAGAGGGGCAGCACGGTCAGGTGAGCACAAAATTCCCCTTGTCACTTCTTGCCTCATTATTGCCTTGCTTTAACTAGATTATTTATTCCTGGTATGCGGTAATTTGGGAATCGGGCATTTAGGAATTCCTAGGCCTTCGCTTGGGCAGTTTCTGAGCCGGACAAAGCACACATCCTCTGTGTCTGTAGGCAGGGACAGTACCTGTTCGTGTTACAATAATGCCGTGGGCATTAGTTGCTTGAAAACGTTAAACACCGAGGAAGCCTTATTACTGACAGATGCCTCTGACCCTGTAGGTTGGCAGCACGAAGCGTCCAGGTGTTCAGACGAGGAGTTCTGGAACCCTGACGAGGTTTCTGTAGCCCTGTGTGTGGAAGGGAAATCCCACGGGAGAAGGAGCCAGGGAGAGAGCAGGGCGGCGGAGCGAGGGTCACGGGGAAGCGCCTGTGAAAGGGAAGCTGTAGGTTGTTGTGCAGCTACCTGGGAACGAGAACAGGGGACCTAAAGGGGGAAGGAGAAATGGCATCTCCTGTCCAAATATGGGAAGAGATTTGAGAACCGTGTTTCTGGGTGTCATCAGAACATCTTTGTCATCTGCAAGTCACGTAGAGGAGCTGCTCCCCGATAATCCTGATCTGCCCCGATGCACTTACCGCTCCACGTTGAGCTGGGATGGTCTGTGGGACTTCCAACTGCAATGCAAATTAGCCTTAGATGTCTCTTCTCCGTTCACTCTTCTTGGAAGGAGTGACCCAATTCTTGAAAGTGCCGTCACCGTGTTCCTGTGACGCGCAAGCTCTCCATCGCATACGTCTCGTAGCTGATGTGAATCACAGCGACAGCCCTCCGCTCTGCCTGGAAGCCTCGTGTAGGGGAGCTGCGCAGCGTGTGGTCTCGCTGTGCGTGATCTGCTGGTCTCATCTGAGAACAAAAGCTGTTTTCTCAGAGAAGGGAGAGAACTGGGGGGGGGGGGGGTGTCCTTTGCTGGGGAGGGGGGACAATACACCACCAAGCTGCAGCAGTTAGTGAACATGTGCACTCCAGCTCCGAAACCTGCAGGGCTTTGTTTTTCCTTTTGACTGACCCCTCTCTGAAGACAGGTCTGCTCAGATGGCTGTAGCAGTGTTCCTCTGTGACCATCCGTTGCGTAGCGAATGGAGGTAGCTGACTCATTTCCAGTTCTCCTCTCTGCTAGTCGGGTTTTGCTTTCGGAATGTTCAAGTTGTACGTTTTCCTATTTAAAAACACCTAATTTGAAATTCGTCATTTTGAAACCATGTTCACAGAATCGCATAGTGGTTTGGGTGGGAAGGGACCTTACAGCCCTCCCAGTGCCACCCCCTGCCACGGGCAGGGACACCTTCCATAGCCCAGGGTGCTCCCAGCCTCATCCAGCCTGGCCTTGGGCACTGCCAGGGATGGGGCACCCACAGCTTCTCTGGGAACCTGTCCCAGTGCCCCCCACCCTCTCCAGGAAGAATTCCTTCCTGATGGCCCATCTCCATCTCTCTCTTCCCATTTAACCCTGTTACCCCTTGTCCTGTCCCTCCCTGCCCTTGGAAAAGCCCCCCCAACTCCCTTGTACCCCCCAGACACTGGAAGGGGCTCTAAGGTCTCCCCAGAACCTTCCCTTCTCCAGGCTGAACCCCCCAACTCCCCCAGCCTGTCCCCAGGGCAGAGGGGCTCCAGCCCTCGCAGCATCCCCGTGGCCTCCTCTGGCCTCGCTCCAACTGCTCTGTGTCCCCCTGCTGTTGGGGGCCCCCGAGCTGGAGGCAGCGCTGTAATTGCTTGGGCAATCCGCCCGCGTTGGAAGTTGCGCCCTCCTCGCTGTCCGGGGCCCTAGTGCAGCAGGAAGAGGGGGTTCCGAGGGGCATTCCGCTTGGACTGAAACCCTTCCGAGGGAGGGGTAGGAAGGCAGGCACACCCAGGATTTTACTCCGTACTCCCTCCCAGGGGTCCTGACAAGGTCGGCGCTCTCTGGCGACAAGGCGGCTGTAGCTGTGTGCAGTGGAGCGGTTGTGGGAGGGCGATTTCTCGGGCGGGACTGAGGCGGGTGAGCGCACTGTCCCCAAAAGCTGTGGATGCACGACGTGGGATTGCAGCAAATGCCTCGGGAGGTTCCCATCCCGGGCAGCCTTGCGAAGGTTTGCAGTTTTGATTGTGTAGCTGGACCACGGGCGTTGGGTAAAACGGCTCCTGGGGGACAACCAGGCCGAAGAAGTCGGCTGGTCTGGGGAAGCGGTAACTGAGCGAGGCATGGCGTGAAGGGCGAGCGGTGGGCGTCTCCTCTGCTGCTGAGCCGGGAAAGAGTCTGTTGGTCCACGGCAGCGCTGGGATAAAAGCTCTGTGCTTGTTTCAAGCAGTAACAGGCCAGTGCCTGGCGGAGTCGCAGCTCGCAGCAGGATGGTGTGACCAGGGTTTGAACAAGCATTCAGCCTTCAAAAAACCCCCAGCGCAACCACCCCCCTAACAACCGCCTCAAACCCTGGATGTTCACCGTGCCAGTCTGGAAAGAGGATGAGAAAAGGCTTTCTTGGTGCAGTTCCCCTTTCCATCCGAAAAAGAGAACCGTCTGCGGAGCGCAGGAAGGAGAAGTTCAACGGCACTTGTATGGCTTGTCTGCTGGCCCACAGCAGCCCACTTCATTTCTCTTTTCTTCTTCTTCTTTCTTTTTGCCTGTCGCCCTTCCCCCTTCCCGCGTTGTGAGTTACGCCCGCTCCAGATCTCGGGACGGCTGACGGGGAGTTAGCATCAGGGTGCGATCCAGCCGCGAGGCATTTCGGCAGAAGCTGGACCTTCTCGCTGAGGAGCTCGCGCAGCGGGAACGCTCACCTGCCGCGTGGGCTCAGGCAGCGGCTCGCTGCAGTCTTCTCGTGCTGGGCTGATCTTTGAGGCTGGGGACGGCGGGTGGGGCAAGGTGGGGGCTTGCGCCCCCGTCTTTGGAGAGCACAGGTTGGTAGGAGGGCCCAGATCGGTAGGAGAGCGTGCTGGAAGTGGCGTTGTCCGAATGCTCGAGGTGGGAGGAGACAACACGCACCGTGAAGGTGGTGTACGCGAACAGGAGAGAGATCAGCGTTCTGTGACTGGGAAGGAAATAAGTGGATTTTTTTGAGGCCTCTTTTTCCCCACATTGTGTGTTACTACTCCGATTTACTCCTGCTCGGCAGGGTAAGATCGGTGACCCCTCCTGCTCGTTTCTCAGTGCCCATCAGCTCTTCCCTGTCACCAGGCAAAACCCTGTGACACACTTTGACCGCAGCGGTTGCTTCTCACTCGGAACGCGCCCAGCCCGTGTGATGCTCGGAAGGGGGCTGTGCGGATGGCAGCCTCAACTCCCCCCCGTTATTTTAGGCCCCGACCGTGGGCTCGGGGGAACAGTTGATTCATTCGCTTCCTACAGCCACCCAGCTCTCCAGCCACCTGGTGCTGTTTTCCTACTGGCCGTGTCTCGGGCAGAGATCCCGTGCGGTGCAGGCGCTGACCCAAGGGCAGAAGCAGTTGCCAGCGCCAGGAAGAACGGAAGGAGTGCTTCCATGTTTACAGAAACTTCAGCGCTTGGTCGTGCCTTGACCGTGGTTTGCCGAGACTATTTTCCATGGTACTCCCCGGTGCTCCCCTGGTACTCCATGGCACGCCCCTGTACTCCGTGACTTTGTCCAATTCCTCGTAGTGAGCTCGCCCAGATGATGCTGCCTCGTTACGGTGGGCACGCGGGGCAGCTGGTGGGAAGGCAGAGCTCGGTGGTGCTGGCAAAGGAGAAGCTCAACCCTGACAAAGCATCTCTGGGGGAGGGAGCTGTGTGCAGATCACGTTAAAATGGGAACGTAGCCCGCCACAAACGGTGGGCTTAAGGCTCGGTTCATTTTGCCTCCTCAGGTAGCCGGAAAATTGTCTCTTGCATTCCAGATCCCGCGTTCGAAGTGCAGTCCCGCTGGGCGTACGAGAGCTGGCGCAAGTGGCGGGCTGACAGCATTGGGACCCCAAGTCTCAGTGCAGACTGTCGCGTAGTGACTTTGGGTGACCAGGTCAGCACCCACACACGGAGCTTCACCCCGAGCAGCGAGGGGTGCCCGCAGCTCCCCTGGAGCTCGGCCCAGACCCGTGCGGGGGGCGCACCCGGCACCCCATACTGCTGCCTGCCATCAGCAGGGGTAGCTAAGCTGCTGCCTTCCCTGGCAGTCCTCCTCCTTCCCTTGCCTGGCTCTTCCTTGCCCGGCAGGCCCAGAGAAACCGCAGAGCTTCCCCCTGCCCGCTGCGGGCACGGGGATGGGAAAGGGGAAGTGGTGCAGTGCCAGCTCACAGGGCTGCTTTCCTGGAAGCGTGCTGCTTCCTATGGAGATGGGGCTGACTCTCCCTGCCTTTTCTCCCCCCTTGGTGCAAGACTTGTGGTTGAATGTCCTGACGCTTGCTTTTTGGTGTGGTGCTGCGTTTGTGACCAGCGTTTGAATCTCTAGGAGACTCCCGAGGAGGTGAGGGGAGAGAGAAGGGGAGTCAGATGGGGAGAACTGACAGCTTTGCCCAGCTTCGCTTCCGAGCTGGTGCCACGTGGCGGTCGGGTGGCTGAGCGCAGCTGCGTGCCCACACCACCCACGCCTTGGCTACTGCAGAAGGACGGGTCAGGGAAGGGGAAGGCGGAGAGACTGCTGGGACCTGCTGTGGTGTGGCACGAGGGTCTCGGGTGCTGTGCTTCGCGCTGGGACACGTGAACACAGCAAACAGGGAAATACCTTCGTGCACAGAGACTGATTCTGTGGAAACCCAGGCTTAAAGGACAAAGCAGCATGAGGAATTCCTGTGCAGAGGAGTAAATGCCCAGAGCGAGCTCATTTCCACCTTCAGAACTGCCTGTTGTCACACAGAGGTGCTGCTGGCGGGCACAGCTCGGGGTGTTCAGCTGCATGGTGTGATCTGCTGTCCCCCTTCCTGCAGAGCAGCAGCCGTGGGCAGGGCAGGGTGTAGCCCTGTCACGTCAGACTGGCTTTGCACGTCGTGCGTGGGGCGCACACCCCAGGCTGGGCAGTCCTGGCCTCGGTGAAGGGAAGCCAGGGACCGCTTTCGGCCTGGCTGAGACTGCAGTGCCCCAAGTGAAAGCTGCTGTACGGGGCTGTAACTGGGAATTACAGAACCACAGAGCAATTTGGGTGGGAGGGACCTCAAAGCCCACCCACTGCCACCCCCTGCCATGAGCAGGGACACCCTCCACTAGCCCAGGTTGCTCCCAGCCTCATCCAGCCTGGCCTTGGGCACTGCCAGGGATGGGGCACCCACAGCTTCTCTGGGAACCTGTCCCAGTGCCCCCCACCCTCTGCAGGAAGAATTCCTTCCCCATGGCCCATCTCAATCTCCTCACCTTCTGTTTAAACCCGTCACCCCTTGTCCTGTCACCCCCTGCCCTTGGACAAGGTCCCCCTCCACAGGTGCAGCCGTGGTGCTGGTCCCTGCCTGGCTCTCAGAGGACTGGCGAAGCAGACCCGGTATTTGGGTTCTCCAAACGCAGCCCAACGCTAGACATAGAAGTCAGCAGAGGAGGGAAAACAGAGAGGGAGGTGGCTAACTCGGTCCTGTTGCTGGACTCCTGTGGCTTCACGGAACAGAAAAGGATGGGAGAGGCATGTGGCTGATGGAGCAGCCCCTGGAGAAAGTGTGACTCTGGAAGCCGTGGGGTCGTTGAGACATCAGCTTCACGCCCTGTAACTACAAGGAGCGAGGGGTCAGACCCTGCCTAAAGCCGTGTCCGTTTTCTAAAGGGATGATGAGACGGGCTGGCAGGGGGGTGGGATGCTGCCCTGCTGCGCCGGAGGGGCAGGAGACGGGAGAGGCTCTTCACTGCTGGCTCTGTAATGTTCCTCCGCGCGCCGGAAATGCTCCGAGGGTTCAGCACCTCGTGCTGAACGGGTTTACAGCAGCCGCGGTTATTGCACGAGGCCTTGCGACGTGTTTTCCGTCAAAGACTGCTGTTTTGGGCAAAAGAGGAGTGGGATTACATGAATTTGAGAGATCTCGAACAGGTTGGTTGTGAGCTCTGCAGCGTTTTCTTCTTTCTTAAAAAACCCAAAGCAAACACACAACAACCCCCTCAAACCAAAGGTTGTTTCTTTCACTGGGGAATTCTGAAATGCCCCCGTGAAGCAGCTGTTTTTTCAGCTGCTGCAGGTATTAAAGAACAGCAAGAAACCCCTGTGCTCTGCCCTGCATGGGCAACAATCCTTCCTCGGCCACGGCGAGCAGCTGGGGCCGTGGCTTCTGCGGCGGTAATCCTCAGCTTCTCCGCTCGCCACCCGCACGACGGCCCGGATTTTAAGCTAACGGCGTAAAAAAATGGAATTGTGAAACTGCAGATGTTGAAGTGCATCCGTGGGGTTCCTAAGTTACGGGAGGCACAGCGAAGTGCTGTTAGGCACGCATTAGGTGTTTCCAAGTGACCTACTTTCCGAGATCTGTCCCTTTTCCACAACGCCGAATGCGCTGGAGCTTTCCCCCCGCGGCCGTGCGAGCGGCCGCCCGGTAACTCCAGTTCCGTCGCTTTCTTGTGACGATAAAGAACATTCGCTTTTTTCAGTTGCGATAACGCTTGATTTATGCAAACGGCCTTTGCCAGCCCCCCCAAACCTTGCAGGGCAGTTTGTCCGTTAGTAAATAGGTCAGGGGAGACGCAACAGCGGCAAGGGTAGGCGGATGCGTTTTGGATCCGCTGTGTAGCTACACGGGTGCCGTGTAATCACTGAAAGCCCCGAAGGCCGGCGGGCTGCACGACTGTAAGAAATGCAAGTCAGGACTGGAGTAGCTGTGTTTGGGGTTGTTATGGTCCATAAAGGGGCTGTTGCCAGTTTACAGGGTCAGTGGAACCAGCCCTGAAAAACGTTGCCCTGCAAAACGTTGCCCTGAGAACATCCTGTGGGCTTCCTTTTCTTGGGGAACAACCTATTTATTTCTGGCTTGAATCTGCTTATTGCTTAGATTAAAATCTGCTTTGCGTGGTCAACACGGTTGAAAGCAAGCAGGCTGCCTTCCGACTCCTGCACTATCAACCAGAGTACTTGCAGTCACCAACAAAAAGGCAGGAAATAACATGCTGCTCCAAAAAGAGCACAAAGCTTTCATGTCCGTGGGTCTGGGAGGTGGGGACTTTCCCTCTCTTCCTCCTGTTTCCAGATCAGCACAGATCCCTATTCCCAAAAAACACCAAAACCTCGGTAAGGAGCAGACCACCCCAGAACCTGGGGAGCAGGCAGCTGCGAGCGGCAGTTGCTGGGACAGTCCCAGTGGCCTTTGCCGTGTCATTTCCAGTCGTATTTGAGATGGGAACGGCGGTTGAGGTGTTGTGTGACAGCAGTAAAGGCGCAGGGACAGGCCGAGGCACTGGACAGACCAGAAAGCCAGGGTGCTGCAGGGATGTCCACACCCTGTACGTGGTACCACAGCAGCCAGAAAGCCAACTGGATCCTGGGCTGGATCCAGAGCAGCGTGGCCAGGGGGGTGAGGGAGGGGATTCTGCCCCTCTACTCCGCTCTGGGGAGACCCCCCCTGCAGTTCTGCCTCCAGCTCTGGGGCCCCCAACAGCAGGAGGACACGGAGCTGTTGGAGCGAGTCCAGAGGAGGCCCCGGAGATGCTCCGAGGGCTGGAGCCCCTCTGCCATGGGGCCAGGCTGGGGGGGTTGGGGGTTCAGCCTGGAGAAGGGAAGGCTCCGGGGAGACCTTAGAGCCCCTTCCAGGGCCTGGGGGGCTACAAGGAGGCTGGGGAGGCTTTTTCCAAGGGCAGGGAGTGACAGGACAAGGGGTAACGGGTTTAAACTGAAAGAGGGAGATGGAGATGGGCCATGGGGAAGGAATTCTTCCCGCAGAGGGTGGGGGGCACTGGGACAGGTTGCCCAGAGAAGCTGTGGGTGCCCCATCCCTGGGAGTGCCCAAGGCCAGGCTGGATGAGGCTGGGAGCACCCTGGGCTATGGAAGGTGTCCCTGCCCATGGCACGGGGTGGCACTGGGGGGGCTGTAAGGTCCCTTCCCACCCAAACCATTCCGTGATTCTGTGAAGCAGTTCCTGGGTGATGCCTGTACTCATGTTCACTAGCCAGGGCTGTTTCAGCCGGCTGACTGCACGGGGTGGAAGTCTGGAGAGAGTCTGAGGAGCGGAGATGCAGCAGAGGCATGAGGAGGGACTTGGAAAGCGAGCAGAGCTTTGAGCCACCCCGTGTGTGTGACAGCCATAGCCAAAAAGGTGTGTTTTGGCAGAGATCAGGTGCTCTCTGCTATGCTTGTCCCTTCCCCTCAGCATCACTCTGAGACAGCTTTTGCAGGGAAAAGGAGGGTGTAAGAGCATGAGACACCGTAAAGAATCAGTAGGTGAACACTAGTTCTTTGACGATAAGCACAGGCTGTCTCCGAGTCTCGATGATTATCCAGCAGCAATTTGACCTCGTGCTCTGGTGGTTGGTGATTGCACACACCGTTGGCATCGTTATTTAGGGTGTTCCATGTCAGCCGGAACGAGCTGGTTTGTCCTGTTTAGAGTGAAAGCTAGTTCTGCCGTTCCCGCAGCCGACCCTGACGGTGTGATTGCCGTAAACGCCGTCTCTGAAATCTACGGCCATGAACGAGCCAGCCACGACCTGTCCTTGGGACGGGACGCTGCCTTGCCTCGCTCCAGGTCGCTGTGCCCCATTATCCTGGGAGAGGAAACCTTTCAGGCAGAAGGATGGCGGTATCCAAAGAACCTTCCTTATGTCAGTGTTTCTCAGGCTACGATCCTGGAGGCTGGCGAGCCCTAAAACCTGGAACGTTATCCCCAGGAGTACGGAAAGTAAAACGCTCCAAGCGCACCGTGTGTGCGCTCCCATCTGTCAGCAGATGGAGAAAGCGGGCGGAAACGGGCGAGTGGAAGTAGCAGACGTAGAGTTTTAGCCACATTTTTGACTGGGAAATGTTAATAGTAACAGGGCAAGGAGCTCGGCCTCAGCCAGTGCTTGGTTAATTCCCGGAAGGGGCAGATAGTCCTTTGATTCAGGTATTTCTCTGCTGTTGGGAAGCCACCTGGGCTCCCTTCGGTGGGTCTGGGAAGTCACCCAGGCTCCGTGCGGTGGGTCTGGGAAGCCACCTGAGATCCATTCGGTGGGTCTGGAAAGCCACCCGGGCTCCGTGCGGTGGGTCTGGGAAGCTGCCTGGGCTCTGTGCGGTGGGTCTGGAAAGCCGCCTGGGCTCTGTGCGGTGGGTCTGGTTGCAGTAGGCCAGGGATGGCTCAGCAGGTGGAGTGTTCGGGTCTCCAGCTTCGGGGGAAACTCAGCTCTCACGAAACCCATCAGATGGCTCTGAGTCCCAGCAAGTAGACGGGGAGCTGTGTCCGATTCCCACATCCTGGCCGGGCGCTCCAACCACGAAGGAAGGGCAAGGAAACTGCTGCTTCCTCTGGCCGCGCCGCAAAGTAGAGATGTGGCTCGGCGTGCCGAATGCCGGCGAGGGGAAGGGCCTCTGTCGCCTGCGTGACGGGCCGGAGCCCCCGGAAGGGCTGGGTGCAAGGCGCTTCTCTCTCCTCGGCGCTGCCGCGTGCGGGTGGAAGCAGTTACCCTGCAGCGAGCTGTTGGCGTGGATGGTGCTCTGAAGCGTCATGGCACAAGGAACCCACCTGCTGACAGCACAGCCCTTGCCCCTGCTGCAAAGCCTGGGGACTGAGGCAGTGCTGCTGGGCACCGCCGTGCCAACAGCCTCGGTCCTCGAGCAGCTCTGCGGGCACCAACACCCCGTGCTCCGAAGGACGTAGGGAGAAAACGCACCGTTGGCACTGCTTTCTTCCCAAACCCTCCTCCCAGCAGGCTGCCCGTTACACACGCACCAGCCCCCGTAACTGCCCACCTGCGGCAGTAGAAGGAGGAGCTGACGCAAAGCCAGGCCGCGTCCCACCTGCCCTGCCGGCTGCCGGCACAGCACGCGCCGGTCACGCTTTGCATCTGCGCGGCCGTTTCTTTCCTGGAAAAACAAGCCAAACAGCAAGCAGGCTTCCTTCCCGCCCGCGACCCTGATGAAGCTTATCAGTCATCGCGACGGCAGCCTGCAACGCTTGCGCCGCTTTGCTCTTAGAAGCGGAGACGGCACAGCGCTGAAAATCGGTTCCCTGCATCTCGGTGCTGCTGGTGGGGATCGAGCCGCAGCGGCAGCACCAGGGCAGCTCTAGCACTGCCACTTCTGTGGCCCTAACAAGCCCCTTCTCAGCGTCCTGCTAGTATGTAAAATACACCATAAAGTATTTGTACAAGTGACAAAGCCAGCGCAGGTTCTCCAGAAAGCACCAAGCTGCCTGGGGTGGTGGAACACCCGGGGGCCTGGTGATCTACCCAGTACCACAGCTCAGGAATGGAGGGCATCTTTGGAACCAGCTCATCTCAGCAGGGGGAATAGGAAGAAAGGCGCTTTGCAGCCGGCCGGTACAACGCACTGGGTTTTCAGAGGTTGGTCTGGATGTCCAGCATTCCCTCCGGCAGCGCTGCACTCTGAAATTGCAGCACGCTGCGCTCATGGCTTGGGAAGGCTGCCCTCCTCCCTTCTAAGCTGAGACCAAGCACCCAGGCAGTGGTGGTTTCAAGATAATAATGTCTTTAGCTAAATAAACCCAAGACTGCCATTTTTTTCAGTGTAGCTCTGACCCATTTGTTGCAAGTTACGGCTTTCCGTGTTTGCACTGCTGTGACTGTGCTGGTCCCCGAGGTGGGCTCGCTAATAGGTTCTTTCCTTGTTGGCTGCAGGTACAGCCTTGACCCAGAGCTGATTAGGGGAAAGAGCTCCTCTATCTATTATCTCTTCTCTCTCTTAATTAGTACAATTATGCTGCTGTGCCCTAGACAGAGATCTCAGCCAGTCTGCTGTGGAGCCACAGAAACCGCCCGGACTGCCGGAACGGGAGTTTGCTGTCGAGCAAGGGACGGCTGGGCTCTGTAGTGCCGGGGCAAAGCTGAAGCACAGCACAGGAAGCAGCCGAGCCAGGAGAGCTGCCCTCCTGCCCACCCAGGCACATCCCATTAACCGGCAGGAATGCAAAAGCAGGTGCTGTCACTTCCACTTCTTGTAGGGTGCGTTGGCAACCCTCAGGGACCGTCATCTGAGGGCACAGCACCTCAGACGGCAGCTCCGCCCTGACCTCACACTAAGCCTTGTGGCAATGCGCTCACTGATGGCTGGGGGCGTTTGGGGCCAGCTGGGGGCGTTTGGGGCCAGCTGGGGGTGTTTGGGGCCAGCTGGGGGGTTTGAGGATAATTCCCTGCTGGGTGGGGGCTGCTCTCCCTTCCCTTCGCCATGTAACTGCCCCTGGCCTGGGCTTGCAGAGGGTGACTCTTTGCCAGGTAGGTCTGAGCAGCTCTGGGGGAAACAAGCTGAGAGGGTGAGTTCAGTTTAGCACCTTTGGTGTTCTGTGCAGCTCTGATGGTGTTTGAACACAGTGTTGCATTCCCGAGATCCCACATCAGCCTGGTTAAGGTGCAGGCTCGCTTTAAAAAGGAGATGGCTGAGCTGCTGGTGTGTGTGGAAAGCATGGAGCAGCTTGGCTGGGGAGAAATCTTGAATTTGGGGGGGTTCAGGTGTAGGTTGGAGGGCACTAACTGCTGTCTTTGTTGCCTCTTGCCCTTCACTGTGTATCTCGGTGCGTGTGTGACTTTTCCGCGTGCGGCCGGGCTGGCAGGGTTGAACAGGGCTGTTCTTCGTGGCCATCTGGGATATCATCCCGCTGGGACTGCGGAAGCGTGCTTCCCGCCGTCAAACGGCTGTGCCGAGGCGCTGCCCAGCAGGGCGGAGATGCAGGGCTCCACGGAAGGGAAAAGGACGTTATGGGAGTGGGTGAGGGTGCAGCGGGCATCACTCCTTCCTGGGGCTCAGGGCTTGGAGCCCACACCTCGTGCCGGGCAGTGGAGGTCTCTGGTGGTTTGGTGCGAGCGTCCTCCATCCGTCCTCCATCCGTCCTCCATCCGTCCTCCATCCGTCCTCCATCCGTCCTCCATCCGTCCTTCTCACCTGGCCCTGCAGCCTGAGCACCTGTCTCTGGCGTGGAGACGGGAGCTCCGTTCCGGCTCTTCTCCTTGTGGTGAATGGATGGGCGGCCCTTGGAGAGCAGGGGAGAGCTGAGGCTCAGGATGCTGCTAGCTGAAGTGTTGGGGTGCTTTCTTGGGAACTAAGATTCTAAATCTGGATCCCTTCCAGGAGGAGAGGGGCTTTCAGGCCTCGTCTACCCCATCTCACAAAGTGCCGAGCTAGTTGCAGCCTGAAGGCCACAGCTCCTGCTCCGAGAGGGGACTGGAGGCGCTTTCCCTTAACGAGGGGTGCGCGTTGTGACCCGGCCACGCTGCTGCTCCGCAAACCCCGCAGGACTCGGCAGCCTGCGGGAGCTTCTGCCCGCGGTCCTGGGCTGTGTGCTTCTCTGCCCCTGCCTCTCCTTGAGGGCCCTGATGGCCGCTGGGCTTTGGGGAGCTCGGGGCTGCGTTAAGGCGGTCCCAAGGCCTGGTGGTCAGTTAGGTGGTGGAGCTGCTCCAGTCCCTGGCTGGGCCAAGTTCCTTGCTGCTAGCCATCCGCCCTGCCAGGAGAGAAATCGCTGACGTGTGGGAAATACTCTGTGTAACCGAGTACTGGAGACTTGATGGGGGCGTGGGGTGCGGAGGTGGCCGTGGTGAGGCTCGCGACACGCCGTGAGAGCGTAGAAGGCTCGTGTGTGTGTTATCGATGGACACGGCAGAGGAGGCTTGTGCCGTGTGGAGGAGCCCGCTCCGGCGCTGATCCGTGTTCCGGCTGTGATTGAGCGCCCACAGCTAACGCCAGTCTGAATTTCTAATACAGCACGGACAGAGCTGTTGTGTTGGCGTAATAACTAACACTTCTGGGAGTAGATACGCGGTTGAGCACTAGAGCTTGCATGTCTGAACTGGGGTAGTGGCTTGGAGCCCAAGAAAACAGGTAGAACCTCTTGTCAGGAGGAGCGATAGTGTGTAATCCCGGGTTACCAAAGAGAAATTTGAGGTGGTAAGCAAAGGAGGAACTGCCTGCGCCTGGAAACGTTTCGGGCTTGAGCTGGGTCGTTACAAGTTTGAAGAGACAGAGCTCCGGCTAGGAAGTGTGAACTGGTTTGTTAGCCGGCTGTTAGCGCCCCTTCTCTCGCTGCTTGCTTTGCTGACGCTTTCTGCGTGTTACAGCAAGAAATGGCTTACGCCGGCTTCCCGCGGGGCCTGCCCGCTTGGCTGTGCCGGCTGAAACCTCTCCCTTCGGCCACTAAGGAGCGAGCTGGTGAAGGGTGGCTGCTCCAGCCAAGACGAGGGCAGGGAGGGACAGGACAAGGGGTGGCGGGTTTAAATGGAAAGAGGGAGATTGAGATGGGCCATCAGGAGGGAATTCTTCCCGCAGAGGGTGGGGGGCACTGGGACAGGTTGCCCAGAGAAGCTATGGATGCCCCATCCCTGGCAGTGCCCAAGGCCAGGCTGGATGAGGCTGGGAGCACCCTGGGCTATGGAAGGTGTCCCTGCCCATGGCAGGGGGTGGCACTGGGGGGCTGTAAGGTCCCTGCCCACCCAAACCGCTGTGGGATTCCATGATTCTGGACACAGCTCCCGTTTGTGCTGGGCAGAGGCTCAGCAGTGCTGACGCGCAGGGGCTGACAAGGCCCACGCTCCATGGGGACAAGGCTGGCCCGGAGCAGGGGAGGAACGGGGTGATTTAACCTGTTTAGGCAACTTGCTGGCAGTTTACCAGGCAAACAGTCAAACCTGCCTGCTGACCCAGTCAGGCCCTTTCCGGAGATGTCGGGTTACAGAAGGGTGTGCGTTTTCATGTGAGAGGCGCTGACGTGGAGCGAGACGGGCTTCCTCCTGCTGCCGGTGGCGGGGCCGGCGTTCACTCCCAGGCACTCCCGACCTCCTGCTTGCTGTACCTGGAGGTGTATCACTTCTTTCTGGACTGTAACTTCTTTTCACTAGTGGTCCAGCCATCGGGCCACGTTCCAGTCGAAGGGAATTACTCATCCTCAGCTCCATTTTTCCCTTCTCATTTTTAAGGTGCCTTAAAATCCAATACAAACACCGCCCCCCCCCCCCCCCCCCCTGCTTGGGGGTGGCCCCCATGTGAGTACCTGGAGTGAGTGGGTTGGTTTGGTGCTCGCACACTTTCCTTTGGAAGTATCCGAAGTGATTTTTGTGCTTCTGTGAAATGAAAGGCTCAGAATGTGATCAGTGAATCCAGCCTTCTCCGTGGCATCTCGCTCTAGGTCCTGTTCCTTCCCACTCGGTGTAAAACGCTTTCTAGTGATTTCCTCACAGCTTACAGCCATTCTCTTCGTACTGTTGGCTTCTGTGGGTACAGGAAACTGGTTACTGGGTTGCTATGAAGGGAGCTAGGGAGGAATAAAGAGAGACCGTAGGCATGATTCCTGATCATCTGGAAATGTGTTGAGTCACAAGCCCCAAGAACTGCAATTCTTGGGAAGCTTGAGAAGTGTGGCCAGGGGGTGAGGAAGGGGATTCTTCCCCTCTGCTCTGCTCTCGTGAGACCCCCCCTGGAGTGCTGTGTCCAGCTGTGGAGCCCTCAGCATCAGAAGGATACAGACCGGTTGGAGCGAGGCCAGAGGAGGCCATGGGGATGCTGCGAGGGCTGGAGCCCCTCTGCCCTGGGGACAGGCTGGGGGAGTTGGGGGGTTCAGCCTGGAGAAGGGAAGGCTCTGGGGAGACCTTAGAGCCCCTTCCAGTGCCTGGGGGGCTACAAGGAAGCTGGGGGGGCTTTTTCCAAAGGCCTGTAGTGACAGGACAAGGGGTAACGGGTTTAAATGGAAAGTGGGGAGGTTGAACATCAGGAAGGAATTCTTCCTGGAGAGGGTGGGGGGCACTGGAACAGGTTGCCCAGAGAAGCCGTGGGTGCCCCATCCCTGGCAGTGTCCAAGGCCAGGCTGGATGAGGCTGGGAGCACCCTGGGCTATGGAAGGTGTCCCTGCCCATGGCAGGGGGGTTGGAACTGAATGATCTTTAAGGTCCTGTCCAACCCAAACCATCCTGTGATTCTAATTCAGTGGCCACGGAGCCTGGTAGGATGTTCCCTTCCAGAATCATGTCTCTCAGTGGCAGAAGGTTTTTGTTCCTTTTCAGGAATTAGTATAGGTGGTTGTATAAAGCTCCACAGCGGGAAACGCGGTGAAGGCCTTAGCAGGGTGTTTTTCTGGACTGATGGAGGGCAGCGGACAAGCATACGGAGGGAGACTTCAAAGCAGTGTACTCTGATGTGCTGTGACCAGGAATAACAGAACTATACGGGTCACCTAATACTTCTCACGATGCCTGTTTTGTCCTCCCTCTCTAAGGTTCTTTGCCAGCTCGTGCCGTTGAGTCAGCCGGGGCGGTGAGCCTCGTAGGAGACCGGGAAGCTCTGAACGGGCCCTGTGGCTCCTGGGAAGCTGCAGTCGGTGCCTGGAGGTTTGAAGGGCTGAGACTGTTGAGAGACGAGGAGAAGCTCTCCTGGTAGAAAGAAGAGGTCTTCTTACCGGGCTGTTCTGTGACAGCCCGGGCAACGGTGCTGGCTGAATTCCCTTTAGAAGGTGTTGGGCAGATAGATCCCCTCAGCACGTGAGAAATGGATGCAGAGGAGCAAGTCTTCAAATTTGGAAACTGCAGAGACTCCCGTGGCCCCGAAGAGGACTGAGACTTCTTGCAGCCACTACTGTGTTGGTGCTCCCATGCCAAACGCAGTGCCAGCTCCGAGGGCTGTATTCTTCCCGTGGACCTGAGCCCCGCGTGCTCCATTCCCGGGCCGTGTTCTGTGGGCAGCATGGGCTGGTCATGTCTGCGTTCAGGTTCCAGCTTGTGGAGCCTGTCAGGCGAGAAACCAGCTACTCATAGATTACCTCTGCTGAGTAAATGATGCTCTTTGTCTGGGCCTCGCCTCCCGCAGCATTGCAACAGGCAACTGTAAAAGCGCGTTCGCAGCAGGGAAGTGTTGCAATCTCTCTCCTCAGGCTGCCCTTCCTCCTCCCCCTTCTGCATTGTGCCGGGGACTGTGCTGATTTTCACTGTTTCTGGGGGTTTCTTTTAAGGAGGAAATTGAATGGGACGGAGCTGTCTCCTTTCTCTCTCGAGCCGTCTTTCCTCTGTCACATACAATGTGTTTGGAAATCCTCAGCCCGTGTCGCGCTTCGGTAGCGGTTGTGAGATGGTGCTTCTTGTACTCCTACTGCGCAGTCCTCTGCGAGACAAATCATAGAACAGAACCACAGAGCGGTTTGGGTGGGAGGGGCTTTACAGCCTCCCCAGTGCCACCCCCTACCAGGGGCAGGGACACCTTCCATAGCCCAGGGTGCTCCCAGCCTCATCCAGCCTGGCCTTGGGCACTGCCAGGGATGGGGCACCCACAGCTTCTCTGGGCAACCTGCCCCAGTGCCCCCCACCCTCTGCGGGAAGAATTCCTTCCTGATGGCCCATCTCCATCTCCCTTGTCCTGTTTAAACCCGTTGCCCCTTGTCCCGTCACTCCCTGCCCCTGGAAAAAGTCTCCCCCAGGCACTGGAAGGGGCTCTAAGATCTCCCTGGAGCTTCCCTTGTCCAGGCTGGTGGTCCTGCCCTGACCTTTCCCACAAGCCCCACATCCAGAGTAGTCGTAGTGCTTTAAAACTTGGTGCGTCGCCTCTCGGGAAGGGCCTTTGGAGAACTAAGGTGTTGTGAGGGTCTCTTGCATCTTGGAAGGGCGAGAGGGTCAGGGCAGCCCTGTCTTGGTGAGCTCAGACTGTGAGAGCTACTTCTGTAAGCCGGGCTCTGGGAAACCACGTGCTCCATGACCCGTCTCCCAGAACCTGTGCCGCTTGTGTCCCGGGCTGGCGGTGTCCGTGGGCTATTTCCCGAGCCACCAAAAATGGTGTAAACAAAGCCTACCTTGGTAAATCTGTAGTTTGAGGAAGAAAAGCCTGCTTTAGCGAGTATGGAAATAGATGTTTATGTAGCCTGGCGTGCACTTCGGTCCCTCTCGACGCGGCGAGCTGAGCGTTGGATGGCGAGTGCGAGACGTTGAAAAGGAGCTGACATACCTGTCTGTATTCCCATAACCAGGTGCCGTTAAAAGGCTTCAAGCTGTGCGTTCCGAAGGCCGTGGGGGGCTCCGAGGGCTTGCAGCCGGTTGCCCACCTACTTCCTATGGAGCTCAAGCCGCTGCTTCACTCTTTCCCCTAAACCAGAGCGGCGAGGGGGGAGGTGCTAGCCGGAGCTGGTGTGGTACGACGAGGGCTGGAGGAGGAATCGGTCTGTGTGGGTCCTTACTGGAAAAAAGCAGCCAGATCGGCACCTCTGGGTTTTGGTGGTTTTTGCCAGATGTGACAGCCCCTTTCCCGTCTCTTGGCGATGCAAACAGGATTTTATGGGTCACAAGGAAGTATCTTATTGATCACGTTGTGAAAGAATCAACGGGAGAGTTGCTGCGGCTGTCGGTTCTGCGCTGCGTGTGCCCTGACGGCCTGACCGCCCGCCGCTGTGGCCGGGGAGGGAATACCTGGGGGTGCCCAACCACGGCAGCCGTGGGGGCAGCGGCAGAAGAGCGATTCTGGCTCCCTTCCCTGCCTTGACGTTGGCCTCCGAACGAGCGGCCGTCCGCTCCCTTGGGATTTCGCAGCGGCGCGGGTGCCGATGGCAGCTCTCTGCATGTGGCTCCGCGCGCCCGGGGGGCCGAGGCGATGCTCTGCCTTCGCGTTAACCCAATTTTCCACGCACGCTGAGCCTGTTCTCGCCCGTGCCTGCTCCGAAGTGAGCTAGACGAACTGGAAGCTTTTAGAGACAGCCATCCCCTCCCATTCTTTCTCTCCTCCCCCCACCCCCCGGTATAAACCGCAGCTTGGCGATGGGATGCATTTCTCAGGCAGAGGTGTGTTACGGGGCTGTCTTACGGGGGTGGCAGCGGAAAGCAGGGACGAAGCGAGTTAACCCAAAGCAGTTGAGCTCTCCCAGCCCCAGGGTGTCGCTCGGATGCTGTCCCCGTGGTATATGCGCGCTTAGGCTGTTCGGGCATTGCCTCAACGCTCCCGAGCGGTTTGGAGCAGCCCCTGCCGCAGGGGATCGGTGGCGGAGAAACCCAGTCCACGGCGCTGGTACCTAAAGCGGGTCCCTACCTGCGCTCCGAGCTTTCCCTGCTCCGTCCCTGCCTACCCCTGGGGCTGGCGCACCCCCTGCATCTGTCGCCAGCTGGGTTTTGCTAGGCCAGGGCTGCTCGGCACGGCAGTCCCGCAGCGTGGCTCTCCGGGAGGCGTGATCCGGCCCTGAACGAGGTGTTCCTCTGCCTAAGCTGCGATCAAAGTGCACTCGCTGCTCAGGGGAGCCGGGCTCCCGGCAAGCATCGCGCCTGGCTTCTGGCCGCCTTTCAAGCGTAGCTGGGGACGGAGGGAGCCTTCCGGGAAGGCGCTTGCCTGTGAAGAGGAAGGCAGGGGTCAAGTGCTGTCTTCAGGCGCTGCCTTTTAATGTGCTGGTTAATATTAACATCACCTCCCTCGGCAGAGACGCGCCCAGGCGGTGCAGCCCTCCGCCCCCCGCGCTTCCCCTCAGGCAGAGATCTCTCCCTCCGGCTCAGCACGCACGGTGCTGTGATTCAGGGTGAGTGGCAGGAGGAATCCCCCTCCTCGAGGAGGGGCATCTCTTGCAGTAGCGCTGGCTGCAGGCTCAGGTCTCTCCCTGCTGTCGTTTAAACCGGTGACGGTGCTTCCTAACGGGAACCCGGCTGTGTCTTGTGGCAAGCTGGCGTGCAGGGAGCCAGGAGACCTCTGGGCAGCCTCTGTGGCACAAGGCCGTGCAGCGGGTGAGCCCTTCCCTGTGACTGATTGATGGGAGTGAGCTGAACAAGAATGTTGTTTGCTCTTTACCCGGAGCGGCCTGGGAACGCTCGCTGGCAGCAGGGCCCTCCAGGGGTCAAGCGGCTGCTGCTCGCCGCACAGTCCGTGCTCCAGAGGCGAGCAGGCACGTCACACGGGCAGCAGGTCCCCTTGGGCTGCTTTCATCAGCACAAGTACAAGGCATAACCCCCCTGAAAGAGGGCAGTGGCTTTCCTAGAGCGATAGTCCATCACAGAGTGCTGTGGGTGAGAAGGGACCTTACAGCCCCCCCAGTGCCACCCCCTGCCACGGGCAGGGACACCTTCCATAGCCCAGGGTGCTCCCAGCCTCATCCAGCCTGGCCTTGGACACTGCCAGGGATGGGGCATCCACAGCTTCTCTGGGAACCTGTCCCAGTGCCCCCCACCCTCTGCAGGAAGAATTCCTTCCTGATGGCCCATCTCCATCTCCCTCTTTCTGTTTAAACCCGTCACCCCTTGTCCTGTCACTCCCTGCCCTTGGAAAAGCCCCCCCAGCTTCCTTGCAGCCCCCCAGGCACTGGAAGGGGCTCTGAGGTCTCCCCGGAGCCTTCCCTTCTCCAGGCTGAACCCCCCAACTCCCCCAGCCTGTCCCAGTGGCAGAGGTGACAATGACCTACAGGCTGACAGCCGTGGCTACAGGTGGTGACCAGCGACTGGCAGGCAGCTGCTTCCCGGGAAGAGGAAGCAAAGGGCTGCTGACGTTCCCAGCTGCTCTGTGTCAGCTGTATCGGCCCCGTGTGTGTATCAGCCCCACGTGTATCTGGGTGGTTCTGTAGTGCCTCACTAAACGCGTGAAGAGAGCGCGCAGGAATGCTTGTTGGATTCACAGACACGCCTCGGGTCCTCTTCAGGCATTTCTCCTGTCCCTTGCACTAAAATGTGGGGGTTTGGGTGTAAGGGAGCTGCGTGCCTGCCTTGCCCCAGGGAGCGGTCGCCGCTGTGCAGCAGCGGAGCAGGAGGAGGCGGCAGCGCGGCTGTGGGAGCTGCCAACCCCCGTGGCTACGCTTGACCTGGTTTCCTTGACCAAAGCACATCTGGCTTTCTGTTTGCTTTAGCCTGGAAACCAGGCCCTGCCCGCGCCGGGGTAGCGATCCGAGTAATCCTGGGGCGTGCCAGAGCCTTGCTGCTGGGAGGGTGGCCAAGGTGGCAGGTCGAAAATGCTCCCTGTGCCCCCTTGGTTCGTCCTGCTGGAGGCTCACCCTTGTCCTGTCACCCCGTGCCTGGGACCTGGTGCCAAGTGGACCGCCAGCCCCCCATCCTCCTTGTCCGCTCCGGTTTGGCCGGCGTCTCCCGGCGCCGTGGGCTGGACACGCGTGTCCCGTGGTGCCGTTAGACCGGCCGGTGTTGGGTGCTGGGGCCGTGGGCAGGAGCGGCCCAGGAGGGTGGGCTGTTGGGCAGCGGGCGTGGGCCTCCCGCAGCAGCTCAGCCGCGGGGGCTCGGCCTGTCACGGTCCCTTCCAGCATCCCAGTCTCCTGCGGCGGGGGGGCTGCGCGGGGGCTGCCTCCATCCAAGCACAGGTCCGGCGCGCGGAGCCGGGGCGCGAGCTGAAGGGCTGGTGTGCCAAGCAAGCGCGGAGGAGGGAGCGGCTGGTAGAGCTTTCCCTTTGCCTGACATCGTCACCTCCCCCCGCACCCCCCTGGCCCCCGTTTAGAGCAAACCGTTGGCTCCAGCAGCGGGGGCTGGATCCCTGCCACCCCACCAGCGCCGTGCCTGCGCCCACGCCAGCGGCGCCGGGGCTGCGCGGGGGGAAGGGCTGGTCGAGGGGAGCTGCTGCATCTGCGCTGGGGGGCGAACGCCACCCCCCGCCACGCCTGGCACGTCCCCTCCAGCTGTCGTGGGGACGCGGAGCGGGAGCCCCGGGAGGCTGCTCTCCCCGTCCCTGCCCGGAGCAGGCCGTGCCCTAAGCCAGACCCTCCGGTTAAGCCTCTCGAGCGCGGTGGCGCGCGGAAGCTCGCGGAAGCTCGCGGGCGGCGGGGGAGCGGTGCCGTCGGGTCACGGATACCCACGGCAGGGGTGGAGAAGGGGGAAGGCGGTTACCCATGGAAACCCGCTGGGGTCCTGCTTCCTAACGGGGGGAGCCGAACCGCAACCCCAGGCCGTTCCTGCCAGGCACGGGGCTGGCTTTGCCCTGTGATTTGGGAGCGTACGGCCCCGTTGCCGTGGCGCTGGGGGGACACGCGCTCACCCCGGGCTGGTTCCGCCGTAAAACACGGCGAAGCCAAGCGCTTCGTGTGCCGCTGGGAGCAAACCCGGAGCGGGGCAAAGCGGCTAGCCTGGGTCAGCGTGGCTGGGTTGGAAAGGAAAATCCCTGCCGACCCTCCTCCGGCAGCGAGAGCCGCGCTCCTGCCGGGATTATGGATCGGGAGGGTGGCACGGTGCCCGCGCGCGGGATTAAACCCCGTCTTAACAGGGAGCGAGCGGTGGGCTCTCCCTCCCCCGCTCCCTCGTCCTGCTGTGCTGCGGGAGGGAGGGGGGCGATGGGATGTGGGGGGGTAGCCCAGTGTTTCGGCCTGGCGGGGGGGTGCGACTACTCAAACGGCTGAGCTGAGGGCACAGTGGTCTGGGGGGAGCGTGGTGCTGCCTCCTGCACCCAGGAGGGGCGGGGGCCGAACCCGGCGGGAAGGTGCCCCTTGGAGTCTGGGAGAAGGAGGTCTGCAAGGCCTCGGGTGGGTTTCCCTACACGTTGCAGGAAGTACGGAATTCCCCCTGGCACCTGTGTGACGGGGGCCGCCCGCACCCCGCTCTGCCGCCGGTGGGGCCCGTGTGGGCTCCGGTGCAGGTCGAGCACGCGCGTTTCCCAGCGGGAAGGGCAGCAGCAGACCCTGGCAGACCTCTCCCTCCTTTCGCCCTCAGTCCGGCGCGGGGCTTTTCTTCCCGCTGCGCGAGGATTTCCTGTGTCAGCAGCATGTCCTGTACCACCTTCCCGCGCCTCGGCCATCCTTGTGCCGGCCAGGGGCGAGGGAGGGGAAGCACGAGCTGACCGTTCGGCCAGGCGCCCTCCCGGTGCGGCGTTTGCCCTGACTAAACCCCCCGGGAATCCTGTACCTTTTGTTTTCCACCTGAGCGTACGCACCGCCCGGGCAGCGGCGGAGGCCGAGCTGCCGCTGCGGCTCCTGGGGGGGGGCGAAGCGCCGTGTCCTCCCAGACAAGACGCTCGTGTGCCGGGTGCCTCTGCGCTGTCGGTCGCGTCTGCGGTCGCTACACGCAGCGGAACAGAAACTTGGCAGATGCGTCTTTTTCAGGGAAGAACCATCGTTGTGTCAGGTAAATCGCGGAGTGTTCGTTTCTGCTGCAATGGCGATTCCTGCCCCTGCCAGGCGCGGCGCGGCTGGGCTGTCGGCGAGCTCTGGCAGGACGCTTGTCGCGCACCGCAGAGGCGAGGGACAGCCCGGGCTCCCGGCCCCACGCAGCCTGCGGGCGGGGGAATGTGCGCCGCGGGGAGCCCTGCTTCGCAGCCGGGTGCCAACCACAGGGAGCGCGTTCAAACCAGCGCTCGGACCCCTGCTTCCAGGTTCACCGGGGTGAAAGGCTGGAGTTCTTTACTTCCTGGTCTGTGTTTGGTGTGATGCTCCGAGGGCTGGAGCCCCTCTGCCATGGGGACAGGCTGGGGGGGTTGGGGGGTTCAGCCTGGAGCAGGGAAGGCTCCGGGGAGACCTTAGAGCCCCTTCCAGGGCCTGGGGGGCTGCAAGGGAGCTGGGGGGGCTTTCCCAAGGGCAGGGAGTGACAGGACAAGGGGTAACAGGTTTAAACGGGAAGAGGGAGATGGAGATGGGCCATCAGGAAGGAATTCTTCCTGGAGAGGGTGGGGGGCACTGGGACAGGTTGCCCAGAGAAGCTGTGGGTGCCCCATCCCTGGCAGTGCCCAAGGCCAGGCTGGGTGAGGCTGGGAGCACCCTGGGCTATGGAAGGTGTCCCTGCCCATGGCAGGGGGTGGGACTGGGGGGGCTGTAAGGTCCCTTCCCAAACCGCTCTGGGATTTGAAACGGTGGTGCAAATGTGCATGTAGAGAAAGCACCGTTACCCATCGGATCTTAATCCCTGCCACCTCCTCCACGGTGCGTTACGGTCCAAAAGAGCTCCTGCTGTTCAGGTGTGTGTTCTTTCCCCTCTCTGCCGTGCTCGGTCCTTTCCTGCCCCTTTGAGCACACTCACCCCTGGGCTCTGTTCACCCTGGCCGGGCTCCCCACCGCTGGCCTCTCCCCCTGCCCCCAGGCAGAGCTGTGCTGTCCCACCCAAGGGGTGTCCGGAGGCAGCAACGGAGCAGAGGGGCCGGGCAGAGCTCCCTGGGAGCCGGGGGCTCCGCTGAGCTCCCCCCACCCCGGAACTCTCTCCCCAGGGCGGGCAGCCCGTGGTTTGGGCAGGGACGGGAAGCGGTGCCCGTGTCCGTGGGAGAGCGCGGTCGCCGTTTGCCTTCCTGGTGGCCTGGTGCCGGCAGCACCTCCGAAGTGGGATCCGTCCGAGCGCGCCGGAGAGGGACGCGTAGTTGAAGGTGTCGGTTGGGAATGTTGGGGAAGGGCAGGGGTTTTGCCCCGGGGAAGGCTGGGGGGTTACAGACGGTCCGTCGCTCCAGCCGCATCGGAGCACGCCAGCTCGTGGCTGCCGCCGTGTGCCCGCCGCTGTGTGCCCACCAGCCCCGAGACGGCCCCAGCCGGCCCGTGCTGAGCGGGGCACGTTGCAGGGGTGAGTTAGTCGCTGCCTCCTCAGGCCACTCGGGCTCGGGAACGCACAGCTGGGGCCTCACCCAAGGCACTGGCGGCTGGGGAAGGGGCTGACCGCAGGCTGGGGGTCTGGGAGGGGCACGTCTGGAAAGCGTCCGAGTGCCAAGCTTCGCAGAAACGTCCCGCAGCCATGGAGAGCGACCCGTGTCTGCTCCCACAGGGGAGGACGTTTCAGGGTTCAGCCCCTGGGCTCCAAGGGACCCTGCAAACAAGTTTTTGTCCGGTGCCTGCAAGAACGTGTCCTGGTGGTGGCTCATCGTTCCTCGCCGTGGTGGCTTTTCCGTGTTGGATTGCGCGTGAGGCTTCAGGCCTGGGTAACCGCGGCTTCCCAACCCCTGGGAGCATTCAGGCTGGAGGAGACCTTGAGGTCGCTGAGCCCAACCCTAACCTGGCACCGCCAAGGCCGCCGCTAAGCCCTCTCCCTGAGCTCCACGTCTGCGTCTCAAATCCCCCGGGGACGGTGACTCCCCCCTCCCTGGCAGCCCGTTCCGCCCCCGGCACCCCTTTCTGCGTGGAAGTTTCCCCAACATCCAACCTCGCCTCCCTCGGCTCCACGCTACGCTGGGAGCGTCCTGCCACTTGGGAGTAACCTGAGATCCACGGAGAAGCGCACGGACGGGTAGAGACCCCCAAACCACCCCGTGAGCCGCGGAGACTCCCCCTCCCCCGCCAGGCGCGCTTGGGGCCATCACTGCAGCGGGAGATTCCAAGGGGCCGCGTCCGTGGTGCCCAGGGCAGGACGCCGGCCGTGACGCTCTGCACCCCCTCCTGCCCTAAGGAGCCGCCCTCCTCCCGCCGAGCACCGCTGCCCCGGGCAGCGGCCCAGCCCTTCGAGGGCACGAGCCGAAGCGGCGCTGGGTGTTGGGAGGCCCCTGGTGACGCTTTCCGCTTGGCCGGGGCGGACGGACGCGGCCGGGACAGCTTCGCCGAGCAGCCTGGGCTGTCACGCTGCGTCAGCGGAGGCGCCGAAGCCGCTCAAGTACGCGGCTCCCTCCGTTCCTCGCGACGCTCTCCTAGGCTGAAGCCCCCCGCCGCCGTTGCCCGGTTCCCCGGGGCTCCTGGCCCGTGGCTGGCGCAAGGGGCTGCGTTTCGCTACGCTGCCTTCGCCCTGGGCTGGTAAAATGAGGAGTTTCTGCACGACAGACTTAGAGTGCATTAAATAAATATAAATTTTATTAAAAACACCCACATCTCAGCGTTATCAGGAATGATATAATAATAAACAGCTTTCAAATAACCTGCATTACATTACAATACTTACAGTATTTATAACCATCCTCGTTCTTTTTATAGACATACCCAACATTGCATGAAAACGGATGAAACCAAAGTAAAAAAAGGAGAACAGAAGCACAGAAAACGCACACAGAAGTTCGTTACGTTAGTGTCAAACTGCTGAAGTTTCCTACGGGCGTTAACCGCTCGCTTCAGGAGCGAGCTCCGCACCGCTGTGCGTCACTCGACGGACTCGTTCAAGTAGAGTTGACACCGCTCAGAAGCATCTTCAAGTATGGCTATAGTCAACCTGATAATCCTGACGGAGCGCGGCCCCGCCCGGCCGGCCGGCCCCAGGGGTCGCGCGCCGGGGGCCGCCGCTCGCGGCCCCGCGACGCAGAACCCGCTCGCCAGCGAAGCTTCCCGCTCCCGCCGCCGGCAGTTTGGCAAATGACGGTGCGCGGCGAGCCAGCGCCTGCCGCGGGCTGCGCGGGGGCGAAGGACCCGAGCGACCCCCGCGGGGGCGGGCTGTAACGACTTGATTCACCTGACAAAACCAGCGGGTTCTTTTCTTATAAAGAAAGGCGAAACTTTAGTTTCGCTGCGGCGGGCGAAGTCGCGGGCTGGGGATTCCGCGGCAAAGCGCCGGCACGAGCGCTTGACCGTCCAGGCCAAAGGCCTCCTTCGCCTGAGGCGCGCGGGGCCGCGGTTCTGCTCCACGCGACTTCCCCCGGCCGAGACTGACCCTACAGTATATTGCACAAGACGCAGCCGGGCCGCGGAGGGCGGCGCGTTTCGGGAGGCCCTCGTACAGGCTGCACCCGCTCCCTCCGGTCATTGCAGTACCCCAGAAGCCTTGTTTAGAGTGACTCAGCGACTCCAGCGAACAGCCACTTGCCAAACCCCTGCCTCCCGCTTTTCCCTTTCACCAGCTCAGTGCATTCCACTTTCTCTTTACTCGTGTGAAACAGGCAGAACGTGGGAAACGCTCCCGCGCTTCGTTACAACGGGAAGAGCGACGGACTCTACGCGGTGGGTTTGTTAGGGCGATACACGTACGGGAAAGGCCAGAGGAAGGGATTCGAGAGAAAAGCAGCCGACCCCTGACGACAGAAGAACCGAAACCAAGCGACCCCAAGCGTGGCCTCCGCCAGCTGCACGGGCAGGCGGGCGCCGCGTGGGCACAGGAGGACACGAGCTGAAATATCCCTGAATCTTTAGAACCAAAAAAAAACCCCAAAAAAGCTGCGGTTCAAGTTACACTTGCGAAAATGTCAAGTATCGAGAGAGTTTTTTTTGTCTTTTTTTTTTTGTTGGTTTTTTTGTTTGTTTTTTTTCAAAGGCCGTTGGGGAAAGATGGTGTTAGAAGACATCAGCGTCCACACGCCGTTCCACATCCTATTGCCAAGCTAGTGTTGAGGTATATGACAAGTAGGAACGTCACTCCAACCCTTGATGTGTTTGTAGCTCACATTATGGTATATTCGTAGCAGGCTGAGTAGCACCATGATGTGAATTCAGCTCAGAACCCAAATATATAGAGATTTAATATTTGTACAGTACTAAAATACTAAAGCATCGCGTTAAAAAAAGTTCTGTTTACACTTTAATTTACTATACACCTCTCCTGCTATCCTCTACAGCGACGGGCGGTCAGACCGCCCCAGCAAGCCAGCTGCCTATCCGTATTCCGCTGTCTCCGAAACCAACGGACTCACACAGCCCTGACCCTGTTTCCTTCGTCTTGCGTAGGCATCGGTCTGCTCCGTCCTCCCGGAAAAGAGGACGCTCGCGCCGCGGGACGGCTCGCGCCGCGGCGCACACAAGGCCCGAGACGGAAGCGCCGCGCCGTTCGGGACCCGGGGAGCGCGCGGGTCCCTCGGAACGGCAGAGGCCCAAGCGAGCCGGCTGGCGGCTGGCGCGTGCCGCTAAGCGTCGCCCGCGGGGCGTCCGAGCCCCGGCCGCGGGCCCGCGTCGCTGCAGAGGAGAGCTGACCGCAGGGCTGTGTGAGATGAGCACCAGAAGAGCGCGCGGGGTGTCCGGCGGTATCCCCTTGTGTCCAGCAGGCGCCGGGTTCGCCGGAGCCGACTGCTGAAAAGGGACGTGTAGCCCGCTGGCAGACGCACGGCTAAACCAAAAGTATCTAAAAGCTTTTTTTTTTTAGGTTAAAAAAATTATCTTTGCATTTTAAAATCAAAGTAAACTCTTTTTTTTTCTTTTTTTAATGTCTTAGTACCTCAGCGTTGTTCAAGTTGCCAAGCTCAGGTAGACAAAGTGCTTCGGAAACACTATTTCAACAAAAATATCTCTCTTTTATTGTCCTTCTCTCGGACTTGACTGGATGAGCAAAATCCAGAGGTCGCCATAATTCCCGTATGCTAAAAAGAGCTTATTCGACACCAGGTAAATTCCAGGCGCGCGGCCGGACGCGGAGGTCCGCCCCGGCGCCGAAGAGCGCCCGGCTGCGTCGGCGACGGCCAGAAAGGCAGCGCCCGCCCGCGCCGCCGTTCTCTGAGATAGCACCATGGGTTCAGAGCACCCAAACCGATTCAGTGTTTCGCTGTCTGCTCCTCGCGCTTCGCTCACCTACGCCGGTCAATAAAACCGAGCGACTACTGCGGCCGCAGTAAAAACTGCCTGCTAAAAAGCCGTCATTCCAGTATTTCAGTACACGGTAGATTCAGCACCAGGTGTTGGTTTGAGGGTCCTGCAGCTGCAGGCTGCTTGCGTTCGGGCTCCTGCTCCCGTTCCGCGACCGCGCGGAGGCACTGACGCCGAGAGCGGCCGCAGGCGTGCGAAACCGTGCGAAGAGGAGAGATCCGTTCGCGCTTCGCCGTGGGTAAGGGAGCCAGCGCTCGCGAGTGGGAACCGCCAACGCTCGGGGTTTGGTTTTGCATAGGATGCTTTGGTCTTGGTTCCCGCCTGCCGGCTGCGGCCGCTCGACCGTCAGCGCAAAACGAGCGCCAGCGGGACGCCCTCCTCTTGCTGGTGTGCCCAGGCTCCTCCGCCGACGCGGCCGGTGAGGACGCCGCCTTCCCCCGGCCGCCCCACGCCCCTCCGGACAAGGTGGTGTTTCGGTGAGGTAACGGAGGGAGGCGCGCGGTCAGATGTACCGGTTGTAAGGCCCTGTGACCCGCGTAAAGGCATACGGAGACGTGGTTACCGTGGAGTCCGTGGTGACCGAGAGCGTCCGCTGCGCCAGGGACCTGATGAAGCGCACGTAGGTGGGCTCCGAGGGCTCGTGGGGCTCAGCAGGCTCCCGCTTCGCTTTTTTGCCGAAGGATTTCTGAGGCACGTGGTCCGGACCGTACTTCTCGCACTCCTCCTCCTTCTCTCTTGCCTTCTCAGCCATCTTGGCCTCCCACAGAGCCAGGCCGTGTTTCGGCTCGTTCATGCTCTTGTGCTGGTAAAAGACAAGGGATATTCGGGTGGGGTGGTTCCTGTTGGGGTTCTTCAAGGGGGTCGTCGCGTGGAGCTCGCGTTTCGCACACTCGATGAGAATTGACCCGTGGGATGGAGCGACCGCCACGCCCCCGATCTCCGGGTCCAGGAAGCTCTGCTCGCTATCTGACCAGACCTCGTCGGGATCCTCCGCTCTGTCCGCGTTCAGCGCCTCGGGTCTGTCCCCACCGCCCTGGGGAGCAGTCCTGTCGTGGTTCTGGCCGGGAAGCGTGCCGGGCGAGCCGTTAAGTGCCTGCGAGAGCACCTCGCTCTCCTTACCCTGGAGCTGCAGCGCGCCGGCGGGAGCGCCGAAGGCCCCGGGGGCAGAGTGGAAGTCGTGCGCTAAGTGCGGAGGGGGCTGCACGTGGTGATGCTCGCCGGCGTTGCTCAGGGAGGGGTAATCCGCGCTCGGATTACTCAGACCAGGTTTTAACCTCGAGGCGACGTCCAGAAAGCGGCCGTCGGCCTCGGGGGCGGAGTACGGGGAGAAGGACCCTGCGTGGTGCGCGCCTGGCCTGGCGGCGCAGCTGCCGAAGGACTCCACCTGCACGTTTTGGCTTCCGTAATTCAAGTACTTGGGACCGAAGGCCTGGCCGCCCCCAAAGCGCTGCTGGTAGAGCGCCTGAACGGGCGGCAGGCTTAGCTTCGACAGAGGGTCTTGGCCCTGGCAGCCGTACACGTCCACGTGCGGATGCTGGGAGGGGTAGGAGCCCAGGTAGGAGGGGCAGCTGTCCAGCGGAACGTTTCCATTGCACTGGTAGGGCGGGTACTGGTTGTTTTGACCCAGCGATCCCGAATAAGGGTTCATGGGACTGGAAGAATTCAAATAAGAGCCTGCAGGCTGCGGGGAGGTCGTGTAGAGGTTCAGGGGGCTGGACCCGCCGTAGGGGTCCGAGGCGTAGGAAGGGCTGGGGTAAGCGCTGCCCGGGTTAGGCAGCCTTACGTAGAGATTCGCAGAACCTGACCCCGGGAAAGGGTTAACGGGGGTTGACTGAGGGTTGCTGGGGAGAGTGCGCTGGGGGTGCTGCTGCGGCGGGGCCGGTCCTGAAAGACGTAAAAGATCTGTAGATGGGAACAGAGAAAAGAAACACAACAAACGAGCTGCTCTTTCTTCCAAACCCCACCAAAGCCCACGCTTCGCCGACCTTTCGCGATCCAGATCTAGGCCGTTTCTCACAACAGCTATCACATGTCGCGCTGACAGAGGTCCCCTTCCTCCTGTCTCAAACGCCATCCTTCAAGAAGCTGAACTAAGGCTACCGCTCCCCCTGGCAGGGGTCCAGCGAGATCAGAGCCTGGGGGCAGCGGGAAAAGAGGGCAGCACAGCCTCTTCGGCCCCACGCACGCAATCCAAAGGGTCGAATCGTCGCTCGGGCAGCCCGCGAAGCCGAGCATCAAAGCGCTCCCCAACAGCCACGCACAAGGTGACCTTCTCCTCCCCAGGAATAAATACTTCTTCTCATCTCTGTCAATAGCACCGTCCCAGCAAACCGTCCCTAGTCCTGCGTAAAAAGCCAATGGCGACGTTCACCGAGCGAGGGAACGGCTCAGCGAGATCAGCTGAAGGCAGCGCAGCCGACCCATCGTCCGTCCCAGCGGGACGGCGTCGTTTGGTGGTGCCAACCACTGAACTCCCCGGGTCACGGGACAGCGACCCGGAGTCGCCGGTGTTTTGGTGACCCTGGGGGGATGGCTTCTGTCCTCTCTGAGGAAGCCGCTGAACCAACCAACCAGTCGGAATCACCTCCTCCGCCCGGCTGATGAAAACTGCCCGGATCGGAGAAGCGGCTTGTAAAACTCGTACTCCCCCACGGAAAATCTGCTCTGCTTCTGGTCTGGAGGCAGGGCGTAAATAGTGGTAGAGGTCAGGCCGGAATCGGTGTCGGTCGCCCTCTGGCAGTGTCACGCGCGTCTCCGCGGGGCCTCTAGCGCTGCCGGGCTTTCAAAGCTCCTTCGCCGTCCCCCAGCTGGCAGGCGGAGCGTGCGCCGGCAGCCGCTTCTACAGGGGTTACCCAGCCGACGGCCAAGGACGTCTCGCGCGACTGGGGTTTGGCTGCTCCAGAGCGGACGCGGTTTGGCACCGCGGTGTTTGCAAACGCGCAGTGGGGAGCTTTACTTTCAGGAATTCCCTTTCCTTTCTACTGTAAAACATGCCTGGGCTGGAAACAGCGGCTTTCCCAAGACGCCTCAGAACCGGCCCTGGTTCCTAGGCAGCTCCCCGCGGCCGGTCCCGACCCGGTTCGCACCTTACCTGTCAGCTGCTTCGCGTGACCTGCCGCTTCAGCGCTGCCTTGCTTGTTGCGTGCCGCAGCAGACTTGTCCCTCTCGGCTTTGCCAGGCCCGTTCTCCAAGGAGGAAAGCTTCTCCGCCGCCGCCTTCTTTGCTTCGAGCTTCCTTTGCCGGCACGTCTTCACGGGCTCCGCCAGCATCCTGACTTTCCGGCGAAAGGAGGTGAGCACCTGGATGCTGCCATTCCTCTTCTTCTCCTCCTGGCCTTCCGCGCTCCCGAACTCGTCCACGTCAGAGACCTTGTACAGCGGGAGCACGTGGAGCTGCTCGTCTTCCGGCATTTGGCCGATTTCACGATTGTCTTCTCTCGTCAGTGTGCAAACCTGCGGGAAAGGTGCGTTAGAGCAACCGCCCAGACCCACCGCGGCCCGGGCTTCACCCTGCCCAGCAGCCGCCTGTAACCTGTGCCTATCGCGACAGGGCTGCAGCTTCCTTTCTGCCCCCGCTCTGCGGGGCAAGGCGTACACCAGCTGTGCTGCAGTGGACAGTCCTGCCTGCGCTCCGTGCTCACCTGAAGCCTCTGTCGCTACAGCGCATCAGCTGGCCGCAGGCTGGAGCGAGCGCGCCACAGCGTGCGGCCCTCGCGCGTCGCGGCCCGGACGCAGGCCACGTCCAGGGCCTGGCCAAGGAGCAAGTCGCCGCCACGCTGACAGCACGAGCGAAGGAGGGTCCTGTCGTGTCACGCGGCGCGCTCAGTGCGCTCGCTCTCGCCGCGCAGGTGGAGAGGGACACTGCGGCAGGCGTACGCTGTAGCGAACCCATCGCGTCGGCCAGCTCCAGGGGCAAGCTCAGCTCGAAACCCAAACTGCACCGGTGGCGGGTGACTCGGTTAAGTCAGACCCTGCACACGAGGCCGAGGTGGTATTAAAAAGGCAGATGCTTGCCGTGCCCGTAGGAAGAGCCGCGCTGTGAATCCAGGTAGCTGCTTGGAGTTACGACCACGGGGCTTCTTCCCAACTACGCCTGTTCCTTCTGAACGCCAGAACCCCCTCTGTGCTGCCAGAGGCAGGCAACAGAACCAGTCCCTGGAGAAGCAGCTCGCCTTTCTGCGTCTCCTACAGAACCTTTGCTGCACGTGCCCGAGGCCAGACCTGGCGAGCACAGGGTCCGCATCCAACACCAGGGAGGGCAAGGCCCGCAGGCCTCCTGCTCGTCCCAAGCAGGAACGAGACCCCCAACTTCCAACACTCTCCTGGAAAGAAGTGGCTTGTTTCCATTTTTATGTTATTAGAAGACAGAATCCCAAGTTTTTAGGGAAAAAAAAACGTGTTTTGGGAGGAGAAACACGAGCCGCTTTGCGGCAGGAAGAGCGAAGCGGGCGCTTCAGCCCTGCCGGGACCTTCTCCCCGGTGTGCCCGCAGCCCCTCTCTGACCCGTTCTGCGCTGAACCCGCGCTGCCTGGGTCGGCGGGTGAGAGGTGGGCAGGGGGCAGGAAGGCAGCTCAGTTACAGCCTCACCTTCCCCTCTGGCCACCCACGTTCCGCCAGCGTGACTAAGCGGAGGGGAGGTGCGCGCGATGGTCTGCGCGGGAGGCGGGGGGCTGCGTGGGCCGCGGACTTACCAGCGTGCTCCCGTTCTGCATGTTGTGCAGGTCCCTGTGAGCGTGAGCGCAAAAGTCCAGGCAGGCAGTGACCCCTGAGAACGGGCGGCCTTCTTTCAAACCCAGGCGGCACTCGGGCGCCCTGTGTTCGTACTCGATCTGCAAAGAGATGACAGGGATCAGCCGGAGGCTCCCGCGCGCAGGCAGCGCCGGGCGCTCCATCGCAACAACACATGTCTCCGAGCGTCTTGGAGCCGGCAACACACGGATCTCGTGGGCAAATAAACCCACGGAATAGGACGGCGGCTTCGTACCCGTGTCGCTCCGTGCTGCTCGCCTCCCCGTCACCTTCTGCCCCTGGCCTGGCCGGAAGCTTTTCCTTGCCTGCTGCTCTGGCTCTGTGCCAGCGGCTGGCGTTGCACAGCGCGCGGCTGCAGCGCCCGGCACCATAAGGGGGACGTGTCGGTGCCGACTGGGAACCTCCCAGGCTGCTGAGGGAAGACGGCTCCAGAAAGCTGACTGCAGCACGATGCCACGCAAAGCAGTAACTGGCCTTTTGGTCTGCAGCACCCTGGCGGCTGACGCGGCGTTTCACCGGCTCGAGCACCTCTCCCTCCCCTGACCAGAGTTCAGGCAAGCCAGGGCTCTGCCCGCGCGCCCGCTGCTGAGGTGCTCGCGGAGCTGGTGACGCAGCAGGAATCCCGGCACAAGAGGGAAGGACACCAACGGGAAATCAAGCCTTAGACACAGGGCGGTTTTGGGTTTTATTTAGAAAATTAACAATGACACCCCCTTTGCAAAAGGCCTGGCTGGAATCCCTGGCCCCTCCCAGCGAATGCAGCAGCCTACGCGCAGCAGAACCCAACGGGTCCCTTTTCACACGGAGGTGAAAGTTTTGCCAGGTCTTGCCCCAGGATCACTAAAAAGACCTTTTAACGTCAGGAGCATTTACTTCCCTGGAGTCCAAAACCAGAAGCAGAACAAAACTTGAAAGGTATGTATGTGTTTGGGATGAGAGGCGAGCACCCGGGGGCACCAGCCAGACCGTAACTGTCTGACTGAAGCGCCTGGTGCACGCGTCCCTGGAGCAGTTCTGGTGGGTCCAGCTGGGAAAGCGGACCCTTCCTGGTTCTGTTTTAATCCAGCAGCGATCCAGCCTCGGGTTAGAATACACCTGGGAGTTTGGCACTGCTTTTCGGGCAGTTTGGGTGCAGAACCTTTCGCCACGCCGTGCCGCTCACGGATCATCTCCCTTCGCAGCCAGCGACGGCGGCTGGCCCAGGGCTTCCCCGCAGGTGCCGGGTGCGCGAGCCCCGATGCAGGCGCAGCTCCGCGCGTGCCGTGAGCCGTGTGTGCGTCGGGCAGGCCCGCGGCCCGCGTGGGGAAAGCCCTTTTGTGGGCGAAGAACAGCCGCCCCAGCAAAGAACCATTTTCGTGTCCACCACCCCCGTTCTCAGTTCTCCCTCTTCCCCGCCCCCCTGGCACGCTGCCCCGCAGACACCTGCAGCTAGCGGGCACGGTTTCCTGCCCGAGCCTCCGGCCTCGATCTGAGCAGGGAAGGGAAGTCGGGCCTGTGCGGACTCCGCTCACCCCGTCGAGCGGCTACGAAACGCAGCGACGGGGCGAGGCTTACGGCGAACGGAACGGACAGGTCTGTGTGCCACGGCTGAGGGTCTGCCGTGTGCCGGCTGCTGCAGCAGCACGAGAGAAAGGGGCCGGGGTCGGGGGTGAGGCTGGCGGTTTGGAGACCGAGTTCTGTGGCGGCCGTGACCCTCAGGAGCGGGAGCGAAGGCCAAGCGTTCGGTGTCTGCAGGGGCACGCTGTCAGCTTTCGTGCCAGCCTCCGGAAGGCGCTGGGGGGAGGACTGCCGGCGAGAGCGCCGCAGCGGGAACCTCGGGAGGCTCCGAGCGTGCTAGTGCCCGGGAACAGCCCTGCGCGGCACCGAGGGGCGCGCGAGCCCCTCGCGGCAGAAGGCTGGTGCGGGCGGCTGTGTGCACGCGCAGGGCTGAGTGCCGGCCGGCCGGCACCTGGCTTTAGAAGCGCGTTCGTGACGGCTGTTCTGGTGAAAACTACCTCCGCCTGCCGCTCGAGAGAGCAGAGCCGAGCTGTGGCTTCACGAGTGCGCTCGGACACGCTGCGGCTGGCACTGCGGCCGGCGCCGCGGCCGGTCTCAGGCCACCGTCGTGCCTGTTCCGCTGGTCTGGCAGCAGGTCGTGCCCAATCCAGAAATCTGTGTTGGAGCGCCGGAGTTCTGCTCGAGCGCGAGCGACCTTCGGTGTGTGATGTGGGGGAGAAGGCGAGTTCTCCTGAGCGGACCGAACTCTGCCAGTTTTGCATCGGAAAGCAGCTGAGGTGGAAGCGTCTGCTTCCGTTCGCCCTCACCCCGGTGCCAAGGGCACGCTGGGACAAAGCGTAGGCAACGGTTTGGCGCCAGGCTGGAGCACTGGGAAGAGTGGTGCGAGCCGGGCTGTGGGACTGCCCCCGCTGCCCCCCGCATACCTGGTTGTTATACGCATCAGGTGCGAGCTTCTTGTAGGTAGGGGCCATCAGGGTCGACAGATTCTGCAAATTGGACTCCAGCTTCTCCTCCTGTTGGGAGAGGAAAGGGAGGTCAGTGACATTCCTGTGCCAGGCGTTTGGGGTCTTCACACAACTCCGCGTGTGCCGACAGCTGGCTGAAGGCCCAGAACGCCGCCATTCCTTAGTAACTGTTGGGAAACTCCTCTGAGCTGTGTTGTTCCACAGCCTGGGAAGCAACGCAGCAGCGACGCCGTGCAGCGTGACCCCTGCCAGCGGGCAGCACGCACTATAACCATCCGGGTCATCCTAGGAGTCACCCTCAACGTGGAGATGGTTTGGATCCAAGCGTGATGATCCTCAGTATTTCCCCGACTGGAGTTTTGGGAAAGGAACACTCTACAAAAGGCTTGAGAGAAACACAACGGCCCGTCGAGCGTGTGTAACCTAAGGGGTTGCCCGCTGCAGCGACAGCGCCCCAACACACCGCAATACCTGTCGGGCAGCTGCGTGAAACCACCGAAATACGCGGGGCTCCAGGCAGTGCCCGGCGCTACAGCAACGGGGAGCTGTGGCCTTGTCCGCTGCCGGGCGACACGGAGTTAGGGGTGGCCACGCAGCTGCCTCTGCAAGGAGAGGACCGTGATCCTAGCGCAAGGGGCTCTCAGAAAGTGAAGGGCTCTGCTAACCGGCTCTGAAGCCGGAGGATGAGAACCTGGAAGCGGCACTCGTAGCTCTCCCTGGCGAGGTCTGCACTGTGTTTATACTGTGCCTGTGCCGTGGGACGCAGCCCCTGGGCTGGATGCACGCTTTGGCTGCCCCCAGCTTTGGGTGGGAACAAGGCGGGAGGGTACAGCCATCTCCCCTGCCCATCTCCGGCTTCTGTGGGAAGTAAGTCTGGGAATGCGAGTGAGAGGAGTGCATCCAGCTTAGGAAATTCAGGGGTTTAGGACCGCAGGCTGTGATAAAGCACGTGGCTCCGTGCCACAGGAGAGCCGTTCTGCAATCCTGGGGCTGCAGAAGAGCAGCGGGGAGGACAAGCTGTACGTTGCAATGGCAGTCGTGTGCTGCTCTCGGCACGGCCATGGACGCGGAAGCGCCCGGCTCTGACCGTGTGAAACATGCTCGGCTTTGCCAAGCCACCGGACACAGGGAAGCTGTGGGCCTACGCACAAGCAAGGGCTAAATCTGCCCAGGCCCCTGGAGCCTCCCAGGCACGTGAGAGCTGGGGGCGTCTGGGAGTCGCCGCAGGCGCCACTTGGAAGGTGCCTCATGCCCCGGCCAAGGACAGCGGGCTTCCGGTGCTGTGACGCATGTCCCCGTTGCCCAGAGCCCAGCCGGGGACGTGGAGCGGGGCAGGACTGCACGTGCAGCAGGTCTCCTGTCCTCCTCTCCCTACTGGCACCTCGGGGGTTCCTCGCGTTTGTCTCCGTGCAGCCTGCTCGGGTTCCCAGCGGCAGTTACGTGCCTCTGGCTGGTGAACCTTTGGCTGTGCCGCTGCGGAATGCCGACCCGCCAGCGCCCACTGGGCTGGCCGTGCGCCCTCCTCTCGCCCTGAGAGCCTGCAGACGTGGCTTCAGGTCTCAGGGCTTCTGCCGGCTGTCAGAACTCGGCCAGCCAACTCGCTGGCTCCGTGACCGGGATCGATCCCGACCCCACGCGCACACCGCTGGCGCAGGGCTCCGGCCCCTGCTCTCGTGCAGCACTGCTGTTTGCAGGGCAACACAACGCGTTCCGTGCAAAGGAGGCTCGTTTTAGGAATGGACACCAACCTCTTTCGGGTCATCCCCCATCAGCTTAAACTTTCTTGGAATCTTGCTTCGGGCAAACTTACAACCGTTGTAGTACATGCTCCAGGAGCAACCGAAGGAAAATGAAGCACCACAGGTTTCAGGGTCCAGCCCTTGACAAGTGCAGGTCCGCCTGGAAAACAGAGGATGGGCCGTTAGCAGCAGGCAGAGCACCCCGGGGCGCTCCTGCAGCGGACACGGATAGTTCCTTGGGGGCGAAGGAAGGATTTGGGGTTCCTACGGGTCTGAGAGAAGCACGGTGTCGCTCACGGCCCCCTGCCAGGCCGTGGCGCTCACCGGCCCCCAAGGGGCTGCGCTGGCAGCACGGCAAGGCGGCGGGGGCCCTCTGCCAGGGGCTCAGCAGCAAGCCCCGAAACGCGGCCAGAGCAGCACCGAGCCACAGCCCCGTTCGCTCTGGTGCACAGTTTCCTCGGATTCGGGCAGGTTTACAGTCCAATTTACTGCCCCAGCCTCTGTTTCAAGGCCAGGGTACCTGCTGGCCGGGGCCCTGCCGAGTGTCACCCTTTAAATACACCCAGACGCTTCACGGCTCTGGGCAGGGGGTCTTCCCCGATTTCTAAGCGCGTTCACATTGCTTTTCTCGCAAGGCCTGTGGGTGTCCCAACGCCCGGAACAGCTGGGAAGGCTGTGCGTATTCCAGGGGAACAGCACGAGCGGAGGTGCCGGGCCCGAGGCAGAAGGCGGCGTTGCCAATCTGGCGAGGGTTCCCTGCGTGCCACTTACTCTTCGTTGAGCGCGCACCGCCGGTTCGTGAGCGTGCCGTACTTCCTCAGCGTGTCCGTGAGCTCAGAGTAGAGCTTGTCGGCCAGGCTGGTTGGGATTCCCTCCCAGACCAGGATGAGGATCACGATCACGGCCGTCTCGCACGTGTGGCCCGCTCGCTCGCGCACCAGGCACAGTAGCTTTTCCTCCTGACTGCTTCTGCGGACCACCTGCAGGCACAGCACCCCCAGCCCCGACAGACAATGCACTGCTTAGTGAGGGGAGCGACAGCAGGGCGCCTCAGCATCGGGGCCTGAGGGGAGGGGACTCCTGCCTCCTGCCTCTGGCAACAGTCCATTTCGCTCGTTTAGTGACGTGGGCCAGGGCTGCCCCTTCACAGAATCACGGAATCGGAGCGGTTTGGGTGGGAAGGGACCTTACAACCCCCCCCAGTGCCACCCCCTGCCCTGGGCAGGGACACCTTCCATAGCCCAGGGTGCTCCCAGCCTCATCCAGCCTGGCCTTGGGCACTGCCAGGGATGGGGCACCCACAGCTTCTCTGGGAACCTGTCCCAGTGCCCCCCACCCTCTGTGGGAAGAATTCCCTCCTGATGGCCCAGCTCCATCTCCCTCTTCCCATTCCAACCCGTCGCCCTTCTCACTACACACTTCTGTTTACGCGGCTGAGCTTGAGTGATGGCACGGAGCCAGGGAAACCAGCGCTGAGGGTGTCCCTGCCCCTAGGCAGGAACACTTCCCTGAAGCGGCACTGCGGTACACGTGGCCCCGTGTGGTTAACGGGACAGGGACATGCACGACGAGATGCTTCCCCGTGCGGAGCTGGACGCTGCCTGGGGCAGGAGCCGTGCGGGAGGGACAGGCAGATAAGGAAGGGACTAAATAACCGGACACGGGAGCGCTCTCCCTTCCCCTCCCACATTAAGCAGCTGAGCTTGTATCAGCCCCCCTGCTTTGGACCTGCCCTCGCCGCATCCACCAGAGGCGAGCGACGGCTCTGACCCAAGGAAAACCAGCACGGATGCGAGCCTGGTGCTGTGAATCCCTGACTTACACGGACCTGCTCAGGTATTCACAGCTTCCAGCTGGATTCTGTGCCTGCTCTTCTCCACGGAACAAGCGAATGGGGTGTGAGACGGGTGGGAGCAGGGTATGGGTGGGAGCAGGGTATGGGTGGGAGCAGGCTAGGGGTGGGAACAGGGTATGGGTGGGAGCAGGGTATGGGGTGGGAGCAGGGTATGGGTGGGAGCAGGGTATGGGGTGGGAGCAGGCTATGGGTGGGAGCAGGGTATGGGGTGGGAGCAGGCTATGGGTGGGAGCAGGCTATGGGTGGGAGCAGGCTATGGGGTGGGAGCAGGCTGGGGGTGGGAGCAGGCTGGGGGTGGGCGCAGGGTATGGATGGGAGCAAGCTACGGGGTGGGAGCAGGCTGGGGGAGCCCGTGGTACTGCTGCCATCCCAAGTGTCCTAGTGTCCGTGAGCAGGACACGTTGCTGCGCTCTGCCTACGTGCCCTGCCGCCCCGAGCCAGTGCAGTCCCAGCGCTGCTGCACGTCACTTACCCATTTAGCGATCGGACACCCCTGCGAGCTCTTGCCCTCCTTCCCAGTGTAGACAACCCTCTCGATCCGGATCGCTTTACCCTTCTGTCCGAATCTTAAACAAAGACAGACAGGTGGAGTGAGCAGCTGCGCTTGGCCCGGCCCAGCACCGACAAGGCGGAGCACGTTTCCCGGTCTTATCTTAGCAAGGGACACGGACCGACAGGGACGCGCCCTGTATCTCGCCGGATTTGGTGTGCTGGGGGGCAAACGGCTTCGATACACCACGGATGAGCAAAAACTACCCGTCAGTAAATTCCCGTTTCTGTAGGGAATCCGGTGCGGATGTTGCAAAGTGGATTTGCAGTCTCTGTTTTGGGGAGGAACTTTACACTTTTTGGGCTAAAGCTACTGCTCTGACACGTGTGGCATCACGTGGACCAGCGCCACACAGCAGTCACCCCGTTCCGTTCCTGTGCTTGTGCCTGGTGCAGGTGCGGTGTGGCTCACTCAGGGCACGGCTCACTCGCACCACATCTACTGCCTTTGCTTCCTCAGCGGCTCGTAAACTGCTACTGCTTTACTCCGGCCTGACTTCCATACTCAGTCAGGAGCACAGGGTGCCCTCACACGGTGCCGGGAGCCAGCCCCACGTGCAAGGGGTGCCCAGGGGAGCCGCTCTCCGTGTCCTCGGACGGGGAGGTGGCAACAAGCGGCAGATGCTAAGGGAGGCGAAGCCTGACTCGGTAAAAAGCGCCAGGCCCGCTGCCCGGCCAGGCCCCCGTGGCTGCCGCAGCGGGGGTGCCTGCCCGCCGAGCTCGCGGGCGAGGCCACGTCGGGAGCGTCGCGCTGCCCGGGCTGCGCTCTGGGGACTGGGCACCGCTGCGTCAATCCTGCCGCTCCCGCTGGCGTCACCTTTGTGGGTTTCTCCTAAAGAACCCGTGTGGGGCCTGAATCACCGTCCCCTCGGCCTTGGCCTGTTACCTACACAGCAACCAAGATCGCTCCCTCCTCTTACGCAGCCATTTACTGACGCCTCGAGCACCTCTGACCTCTCATCCCTCTTGCTTTTGCACTAACATCTTGGTGACATATTTAAGGGCAAATATTTGTATTTAAACTTCTGGCCTGCAAAGGAAATAAAAGAAATGCTTATTCTTAGGTGTGAGCTCATGGCGAAGTCTCAGCGTCACAGGAAATTACACAAATGACGTCAGGTCGTGCTGCGTGTGTTCTGCAGGCGACCGTTCGGGCACTCGCTCCGACCTGGGCTCGGGTGCCAGACGCGTGTGTTTAACTAACCACGCTGAAACCCAAACCAAGAGCCCCCAAACGTTTAGCCACCTTAACGCGCTATCGATGCGCTAATCCGGGCTGCAGGATGAGCGTGCGGATGCCGCAGCGGAACTACGCGGTACGTTACACACGGAGACCGAGCGGCCCTGGTCTCCCAACTTTCGGACTGTCCCGGCGGGATTCCTGCCTGATGTCTGTCGTGGGCTCACGGGCGCTAAACCCGGGTGCGACCCGGAGCACGAGGCAGGGGCTGGGAGGAGGAAGGGGTACAGGTATGCACCCGCCCTGGATTCTGCAGGGCTTTGTTATGGCACAGCTCAAGCACCACCTGCGAGTCTGAGCCCGAAGCCTGGTTTGCCCGGCGGTGCCGATACCCCGAAGGTCGGCCCGCCTTCACGGGAAGCTGGGGTAAAAGTGTCACCAACTGCACATGGGCCCCAGAGTACCTGACAGTCAGGTGCTCTTCCTTACTCAGGGATACACAACTAACTAACGCGGAGTTCTGGGGGTCTTCAGCCAGGGAATCCCGTCCCACGGGAACAGCTGAAACTGGCCGGCGTTCAAGAGGCTGTGGCTACGTCCCGCTGAGCCTGGCCGAGCAGGCGCAGCTCAGCTACGGGCTCTCGGGATTGCTGTCTGCCAACACGGAGTGAAACGAGAGGCAAAAAAAGGAGAAGCAGCAAAAAGGGGAGGTCAGTGTTGAGGCTGAAGAGTGCCGCTGCGCAGTAACAACTGGAAAGCTGCATCCCGAGTAACGGACATCAGGGCACGAAGGACTCTGTGCTCCTATTGCTCGTAAACCCCGAGGAACGAAGGAGTTGGGGCGCTCTGGAGACAGCGACTGGTAAGAGGCTTCTGGGGAGGGTCAGCGCTCGCGGCCCCCGCACGCGGCAGCTGATTTACGTAGCTCGCGTGCGCCCGAGCTGCAAAGCAGCACCGGGGCAAGCCCCGCGCAGGAGCCGCAGGAAAGGGGGTGCCGGGAGCGTCCCTTGGGACAGGGGTCACGCGAGGGCGTATCGCGCCCCACGCGGCCCAGGGCCCAGCGGTGGGAGCGCAGGCGGACGGGCCCTGCTGGGAAGCGGCGCTCCTTGGCTCGCACGCGGCACTGCGGGAACGCCCGCTCGCTTTCGGCTCTGCAGGTCCCGGGGCAGCTCTGCAGGTCTGGAGCCAGCGCTGCGAGGTGTCAACAGATCGGTTCCCACCTCCTCCTGACTTACCGGGGAGCGCCCGCTCGCTTGTTCAGGGGGAACTGAACTCCCAGACACCTCCAACAACGTGGCCGTTAATGCCTACGCATGCCAAAGGCTACAAGCAATGCCGAATCCCAGGGCAGCCGTCACTCCTGTGACAGCTGCTGGCACGTGCCCTGGAACGGCCGGTGTTAGCTCTCACCCCGAGTTTTAAATGGCCCGGCTCACGCGTCCGCTCTGTGCCCTCCCACGCTCCTGGCCGGGCTGGCTGTGATGTGATGGGTGCAGCACGGGATGCAGCACCACGCAGGGCTTGCCCACGACAGACCAGGCTGCGTTTGTGCCATCCTCCGAGGACGGGGGTGATTTTTCCCCAAACTACTGATGGATTCCGGGGCTGACATCCTACCCAACCACTCTGCGGCACTCCCGGGCGTGACCGAGTTGGAGTCAGCCCCTTGGGGTTGTACCGAGCAATTTGGGGGGGTGGGAGGAGCTAGTTTGGTATTCTGCTCCTCATCCTTCTGCCTTGGCATCCTCTGCCCGTGCCTGCTGCTGCAGCCCTCGCCAAGGCTTGGCAGGCCGGGGCACACGTTCCCGCCCGGGTTTGCTGGCGGCCGCCCGTGCCAGCCAGCAGCCTGCTAGCCCTGACAAATATCGTGGCTCGGCGGTGAATAGCAGCGCGCGGGGTTGGCGACGCTGGCGCAGCCGAGCCACAAGTAATTACTCGATTTGCGCTTGTTTACTCCTTTAGGTGCAAATGCTGGAAAATTTCTTGACACCCACCGAAGGGTAAGCGTTAATCTGCCCTGTGCCTTCGCACTAATTACCTTTCTTCCATGATTTCTCTAATAGCTGCCACATTAGGACCGGCTCCTAGGTGGGTATAGAAAGGACCTTCATCTTTTTCAATAATTTGCTCTGTTTAAAACAAAATAAAGGTTATTACTTCGAAGCGTAGTTCTTTCACGTCAGAAGTCGCACCGCGACGCTTACGTGGGCTCGCGGGAGCACTGCCGTACGGCTCAGTGTCGCACACCGAGGGACGCCGTGCCGGGTCTGCCCCCGCGGCCTGCGCAGAGCGTGCAAAGCCGACAGGCGGGATACGGGCGGCGTCAGCACTCGTGGCTGCGTCGCACCGCGGGCGCACCGCTGACGTTGCCAACAGCATTGTCCTGTCATCACCTGACGGCTGTTTCTCCCTCTCCCGCTCCCTCCTCTCCCAGTATCCGGAAAGGAGGATAACCGGGACGGTACATACGGCTGCGAGCGAGCTGTACGGGTCTGGTTTTCCAGCAGTCACGGTGTAGGAACCTACAGCCTGAGAAAGCGGCCAGTGAGGTTAGAGAGGATTTCTGCACCCACAGGAAGGTTCTGTGACGTGGAAAAAAGTGACTTTGCTGCAGGAAACCCGCACAAGGCCTGGTCAGGATGTCTGGGTACCGAGAACAGGGTGCCGGGTTCGGGTGTGTGGGCAGCACCGTGCCAGCGCTCCCAACCAGCGCCGGGTGCCTGCCCCGCTAGCGGGAGGTGGGCTCCAGCAGTGATAAGAAAGGGTCAGGCTCCGCCTGGGCGCGGGAGGGGATGGTGGAGCGGTGCTATCCGATGTGCTTCCCGCCGTGCCCGCTCTGGAGGCTGGATGAGGTGCTGCTCCTGACGCCAGCCTCCGGAAGCAGGCTGAAGGCACGCTGGAAACCGCACGTGTCGGGAGATGGCTTAATTCAATCCTGCTATTGGCAGGGAAGAGCAATTAAACCTACTGCTGTCGCTGGGGGGGTTCTCCAAGGAGGACAGGCACTAAGGTCCATGCCCCTTTACCTCCCAGGGTGCTAATTCGGAAGGATTAAGGAGGAGAATGAGCTCTGACCTGAGTCAGAGGTTCCAGCACTGGCTAAAAACCTGTGAGACGAAGGAAACGAGTGCCAGAAAAACCTGTGCCAAGCACACCAGGGAAGCCGTCCCGAGAAAAATCCCCAAACAAGTTCGGTGTTTTCAAAACAATGCGTTTTGTAGGGTGTTTCTACAACCTACGACAAGGAACAGCAAGGCACAGGCTGTCGCTTTCCTCCTGGGAGCTCTGGAAATCCACTGCCCGCTCCCTGCGGAACGGCCTCTGGGACGCAGCCCCAGGCGCTTGGAAAGGCAGCAGGTCCAGCTGCCGCTTCGGAGAAGCGCTGGGCCAGCTCCGGCACAGCTGGTACGGCCTCCCAGGGAGGGAATCTGTAACCAGGACTTTATTTGTTTTACCCGCTTTCGGGGCTGAACCTTCCGTCTCGCCCTGAATCTGAGACTGGGCTCTGCCGGCAGAGCCTGGAAGCGCCTGCTGGCCCTGCCACGCGCAGTGCCGGTGCCGGCCGGGCGCTCGGCTACGGGCCTGCCCGCCCCTTCGCTGCCGTTGCGGTCGGAGCTCGGGTAGCCCACCAAGCCCCCTGCCCTGCCGTTCTGGCACTCTGGGAGACTGCTCTCTCCAGCCGCACGAGAGGGAGGGTAAACTCCCGCAGCGGGGGAGGGCTCATCTGTCGTCCCTCTTTGCTTTGGCTACCGAGGGAAACGTGAGCAAGTTCGCCGTCAGGGCCAACAACGCACAGGGATGTCAAGTTTTGGACCCAGGACGTGGCTTACGATCGCTGGGTCTAACCTCGACGAATAAATGAGACGATGAAGTCGTGACCTGGGTCTTATCAACGCGTTGTTGTTACGTGCCTGCCGCTCAAGGAGAAGGGACGGGAGGGGCCACGTTACTGGCCGTACGACGCTGCCTGTCACCGCGACCAGCTCGTTGCGCTGTGAGCTGCAGAGGAAGGGCCCGTGCGTAGGGCTGGCTCCGGGGGGAAGCGCAAGTGCGGAAAACTGCCATCTCGGAAGTCTTTGCCAATAACTGTTTTGAAAAACCAACCCCAAAAGCCCTCCAACAAAAACACCCCACGAGCCCCACGTGAAGGCTCGCGTCCCCCCGCGAGCCGGAACGTTCTCGGAACCCGCCGGCACTTACCAACACAGCTGCACGAGGGGAAATCGTACTGGGTTTTGGCGGGCGTGTCCAAGAGGTTTTTGACAGGAGTATCCAGTAACTTGGAAGGTGAGTCTAAAAAATTATTGAGAACAGTTCCAGCTGTTCTTTTGGTCGGGGTTTTCTCAGCAGAGGAGTTTCCTTGCGGATCTAGGGTTGGGGTGGGAGTGTCAAAGTCTGCAGCACCAGTATTTCTCGAGAGGATGGTGATGGGGCCTGCCGTTTCCACCTTCACATGTTTAGGTGATTTCATAGTAAAAGTCTTGTGATCGAACAGTGATTTGACCTGGATCTGTTTCAGCTGCTGTTCCATTGTCTCGATGATGCTCTTTTGTTGCGCGTTCTCGCAGCCAAAGTGCTGATTCTCTTGTTTAATTGTTTTCTTCCACATTTTGTTTTCCAGCAGTCCGGCCGCCGGCCGCATACAGGCGTTAGGCTTTGCGCCGGCTTCGGTTTTTAGGGGCTTGCGCGCGGGACCGACCTCGGGTTTGGGTTGCTGGTACGCCTGCTGCTCCTGCTTTTGCAGGAGATGCCACCTCAGGGCAGCGTGCTTTTGGAAGTCCTTCGGGGCCTGGGCCTGCGGGTGACAGCCCCTCTGGTCCTGGGGGGGCGGGGCCGTCTGCTGTGGTAAGTACCGCTGAGGGACGTGCGGGGCTGGTTGGCCCGGGAGGTCTTGGCCCGGGCCGCCCCCGTAGCGCTGCGGCTGCTGGAGCGGGGGCAGCTGGATCACTGAGGCTTGTTGGGCCTGTTGCTCTTGCTCCTGAAAGCAGCGATCCGCATCCTGCTTGGGGGCCAAGTTATGGGAGAAATAGTGTGCGTGCTGCGCGTCCTGCGGCTGGCTGGCTCCGTAGCGCTCCGCGTCCGCGGTGTTCTCCTTCTTCACGGCAATCGAGTGCACGTTGTTCGGGCAGGGATGCTGCGGACCGGCGCCGGCTTTCTGGGTGTAAAGGGGAGCTCTGTCGTTCGTGCCCTGGACCTGCTCTGGGCCCAGCGGAGGGTTACGCAGCGGGAAGGCAGCTGACTTCAGGTACTTACTCCCGGTGTGGAAACACTCCTCGGCTTTAAGCTGACTGAAGGATGTCCGGTCCAGCAGCTGCTCGGCGCCGCCGCGGGAGTGGGCAAGGGTTTGGGGCAGGTCTTTATTTAGCACCTGCAGAGCCTGCTGCTGTGTGGGGGTTAGCTGCGGGCCGCACGGCAGCTGCCCCGGCTGCGCCTGCTTCTGAAGCATCCGTTGCAAAATGTGGGAATGCAAGAATTGCTCCTTTTCCCCGGGCCGGGGAGGCAAGTGCTGCTGTTTCGTCAGGGCCCCTAAAGGCTGTTCGGCTTGAGGTTCGGGGCATTGCTGGAAGTGGAGCTGCGGAGGGTGTGGCTGCACGTGGGGCTTGCGCAGGGAATCCATGGCCGGGAGCTGCGGCTGCGGGGAGTGTTTCTGGAACGGCAGCTGCTGGTCGGCGGGGGGATGCGGCTGCACCAGGGAGCTCTCGCTTTTGTAGAGCGGCGGAATTTGTTCCTGTTGCATTATCTTCTGGCTCTGGGGCTGCCCCGAAGGCCCCTTCGATGCATCAGGACTTCCAGCATACTGCTTGGCGTAGGCCGTTTTGGCTGTGTTCGTCTGGAACTGAAGAATCGATCGCAGTAAAGCTTCGCTGGGCTTTTGGGGAGGCTCTCCACGGCGGAACGGCGTGGAAACCAGTTCTATCCAGGCTGGTTTTGAATACTGTTGAGCCTGTGGCACAGGCTCTTTCGCTTGGTCCTTTGCTTTGTCGGGAGGCATCTCGGGTTCTCGCTGCCCTGGGAAATGCTGATAGCGTTGCTGCAACTCACCCTCGCTTCCGCGCGCCTGCCGGTTCTGGAGGGGAGGCTCGGGCGCCGGCGTCGCTTCCTCGGGGCGCTGCTGAATCGAGGCGGCCACTGCGGCTGGCGGGTTGCTTTCATCGTGCTGTGACGGCTGTGCAAGTCTCTGCTGAGGGTGACGTTGCTGCTGGCCGAGGCCGGGACTTTGTGACATTGGTCCCTGGGGTCGCCCTTCGTTCTTCACCTCCCCGGGCAGAGTTTCGTCACGTCTGCTGGCATAGGAAGGGTGTCCTTCTTGCACCGCGGCGGACAGGGCACTGTTCATCTCCGGAGCAGGAGGAGCGGAGGAATCTCTGTGAAACGTTGAGTTCTGTTTAAAGAAAGCACCATTTTTGTCTGCTTGCTCAGAAAACCTTTCCAGAGCGGCGCTCTGAGCTTGCAGGTTACTGCTGGAACTAAGAGTGAGGTCTGGGTTGGGAACCTGCCCTACGCTTCCACGAACAGTACTATTTCCTACGGGTAACTGGTGTGGATCACAGCCTGGAATCTGCTGCTGTAGCTGTGGTTCTGGTTTCTGAAGCGAACAGCTACCTGGCAATACAGGTGGTTTGCTGGAGTCTTCTGCGCCGCAGACCTCAGAAACCACTACAGCCGGCACTTGAGGCAGCTCAGAGTTTGAGGTCTGTGGGGGAGTGATCTGCCCTGAGGTATGGGATGAATGCGCCGTCTCGTAGGACAGCTCGTTAGTAGCCTGACTGGTAATGGCATCGATATGAGATGTGTTGTTCTGCATCGCTATGGAAACATGTTCTGGGTAATAGTGAGACAGTGTTTTCTCCAGGAGTTCTCCATGCATGCTTTCCATGGAAGAGGCAGAAACTGTAGCACCATTAGGCATTGGCACCGCCTTGTTCTTAAGTAGTAAGACAACGTCCCTGTTGTGGCAACGAACATTTTCCCGCTCCTGCTCGTCCTGGATGGGGAGGTCACGAGGGTTTTCCGAACCACCACTGCTGTATCTTGTAGACGGCGTTGAATCTGAAACTTGGTTTTCTTGTCCTGTAAACGTCTCGGCTTCCTTCTCGCCGGCACGACCGGAGGCGCCTGGTTTTTCATCACTCTGCTCTGGCTCAGCTTCTTCTCCGTTCACCTCTTTGTCCTGTTTCGCTTTCTTGCTCTCGTGAAGTCCGTACAGAGAGGGCTCGCTGAAAGTGCGTTTGATCCCACCATTTTGCATGTATCTGGAATACACTTTCTTCTCCCGCAGAAGGTCGGGGCTGACGCGGCTGCTTGGGCTCCCCTTCAGGTGGGACGCTTCGCGGTTGCTTTTGACGAGTAGCTGCTTGTGGTCTCCATTCACTTCAACTTCGAGCCTCTCTGCGGCAGGACTCCCGTTCTGTAGCTTCACGGCGGAAGGCTCTGCCTGGCACACGTGCGACGGTTGCGGTATCAGGAATGGACTCAATCTATGGCCGTCAGCATGGTTGGTTCTGTCCTGTTCCATCTGGCCTGCTCCGAGGCCATCCACAAGGCTGCCCTCCGAGCGGATCTGAGAGAGAAGAAAGGGGAGAGACTCAGTTTTCGTTTCCAGTTGTGGCCAGCCCATTCCCCACGACTCCCGCAGCGCGTCCCGACCAGCTCCCACGCACGCCTGAGCTCGCGGGCACACCCGGAGCGCGTTTCGCTACCCCACCACGTGTCCGCCTTCCCCCTGAAGGTCTGTCCTTCAAGGTGAAAGGAGAGGGACGGCAGAGGGGCTCCCTACCCCCCTGAACACACAGGTGGGTGTTTTACCCAAAACCACCCCTCCCAGTGGTGCAAAGACTGTTCCCTGCTTTCGACTGGTCTGCGCAGCCGCCACACGGCAAGGCAGAAAGTCACGCCGAAAGCACGGCTCCCAGGCTTGGTGCCACCCCCGTTACGTGACGCAGCGTGCCAAACCTCTTCAGCAGGGAAGCCTCCTCTCCTCCGCCTGGCAAAGCCCTTCACAACTGGCACCGCTAAAGAGCCCGCAAACGGCCCGACACGTGAGACAGCACGGCTGTCCATCGGAACCCTTACAGCCCGCCAACGCCTTGGCAGCGCTGACAGAAACAAAGCGAGAGACCTCGGAAGGTGGACGGAACCGGTGTTAATACCCGAGAAAACACCCGTTCCAGTTTCGCTACAGCCATTGAGCGTGGCGTGAACCTCGCAGCTGGGTTTGGGACGGAGCCCCACAGCCGTGGAGCTGGATTTCTTCTCCTGTGTTTGGAGGGAAAATCCCATCTCCCCACGTACGCTCTGCATTTTATTTATAAAATGAAGTGCTTCTTTGGATACAAGTACTGAGAATGTACAGTGAACAAATTCCATAACGTGACAAGCTAATCCTGTTCCCATGGACCTTCCCAGGGCTCCCAATCCCAGTTAACCCAGATAAAGCCCTTGCTGGACTCTGGTCATTTATTCTCTGTTGGCTTGCTGGGGCTCACCCGGCCCCCACTGACAGAAGGCAGGCTGACAGGGCCGTGCAGGCGTGAACTGCAGGGAGAAAACCGGACTCCTGCACGTCCTTGTCCCTTATTTTCAGTCTGCCTAGAGGGGGATCCAAAGGGATCTCCACTGCCAGGCGGCAGGAGGTGGCATTGCCGCTGCTCAGCAGGAACTGCTGTGCCCCAAAGCCTCTCCACCACGGTTGCTCCGCTTGCGTACCTACCCTACACTAACAGCTTGTAAAGGCGAAGGAGCATCCCATCGGTGCAGTTTCAGGCAGTACTGCCTTACTCAGCTGAGTAATCGGGTTGTCAAATGCTTTTAAAAGTACTGTTAATCAAAGAGATTTGTCACACCCAGCAGAGTGCCCCCGGCCTGCCGCTCTGATTTCAGTGTCGGGACAACTCCAGCGTACGTTCCGACGGGCAAGCGCCGGCACGAGCACGTGTGTCCGCTTCCTCCTTACCCCAAACCTGGCTTCATGTTTACTTTTGACCTCCTGAAGCTTTTCTTTTCTTCCTGCACCCAGTGTATGTCGTGTGTGAGAGAAGCAGAGAAGTTCTCCCTGCAAGTGACGGTATAAAAAAGAGCTTTTGAAGGGAAAGCTGGGAACAGGGAGACGGAAAAGAACGTTTGTGCACCTTACCCATCTCCTAGACAAGGAAAGGTCCCTTCCTCCCTCCCAGCTACGCCTCAGCGTATCTCCCAACCTGGCTTTAAAGTACCACAAGAGGCGAGCCTCTGCAGCTTTCCCAGGGAGACGATACTCCACGCGTCACGGGAAGTGGCGTGACACGGATTCCTCTGATGTGTCGTTCTAGGCCGGGCGGCAGAATGATGCTCCCAGCACAAAATGCCAGCCTACTGTGGAAACCGTTCCCTGCCTTCACACCTCCCGTACCTAGAAACTGCAGCTGAACCGGAGTGCAGACACGGGCGCGCAGGCTGCTGCATCCCGCCCCACGGAACGGAACGAAGGGAAGGGCACTTGGTAACGAACGCCACGCTGACAGGCTGCTGCGTCCCACGGAACGGAGGGAAGGGCACTTGGTAACAAACTCTGCGCTGACAGGCTGCTGCGTCCCACGGAACGGAAGGAAGGGCACCCGGTAACGAACTCTGCACTGACAGGCTGCTGCGTCCCACGGAACGGAGGGAAGGGCACCCGGTAACGAACGCCGCGCTGACAGGCTGCTGCATCCCGCCCCACGGAACGGAGGGAAGGGCACTCGGTAACGAACGCCACGCTGACAGGCTGCTGCGTCCCACGGAACGGAGGGAAGGGCACTTGGTAACAAACTCTGCGCTGACAGGCTGCTGCGTCCCACGGAACGGAGGGAAGGGCACCCGCGCGCTGACAGGCTGCTGCGTCCCACGGAACGGAGGGAAGGGCACCCGGTAACAAACGCCGCGCTGACAGGCTGCTTCTCAGATTTATCTCGTAAGAAAAAGTTTTAGTTTGTGTGACTGAGCCACGAGAAACTTCCTCTGGCCCCAGAGTCTGCCTCGTCGCTTGTGCTCTGGTGTGCGCTGCGACTGAATCCCCCCCAGGAGCCCCCAGACCATCCTTCTCCGCTCATGACAGGTAAACACACCCCTTTGATTGGAAGCGGGGGCTGCCCGGCTTCTCGAAACTGAGCACCCAACCCCCGAAGGAGCACACCTGAGCTTTGGAACAGAGCTTTGGGTTCGTGTGGTCCCCCAAAACTGCGCGGTTACCTTCACTGCAGGACGTGGATTAGCATTTATGGTATCTCAGACCTTGTAGAATCACAGAGCGGTTTGGGTGGGAAGGGACCTTACAGCCCCCCCAGTGCCACCCCCTGCCACAGGCAGGGACACCTTCCATAGCCCAGGGTGCTCCCAGCCTCATCCAGCCTGGCCTTGGGCACTCCCAGGGATGGGGCACCCACAGCTTCTCTGGGCAACCTGTCCCAGTGCCCCCCACCCTCTCCGGGAAGAATTCCTTCCTGATGGCCCCTCTCAATCTTCCTGCTTTCAGTTTAAAACCGTTATCCCTCGTCCTGTCACTACAGGCCCCTGGAAAAGCCCCCCCCAGCTTCCTTGTAGCCCCCCCCAGGCACTGGAAGGGGCTCTAAGGTCCCCCTGGAGCTTCCCTGCTCCAGGCTGAACCCCCCAACCCCCCCAGCCTGGCCCCAGGGCAGAGGGGCTCCAGCCCTCGCAGCATCCCCGTGGCCTCCTCTGGATGCATGGCACCAGTCAAGCCGTTCTCCCAAACTCTGCTCACCCCCAGCACAAAGGGCACTGGTGTCGGACACTGCGAAGGACACGGGAATCATCTGGGTATTCACAAAGTTAATTCCTCCCTGACAAGTGCCAGATTTGCATTCCCAGGAATGCATCCAGGGATGTGGCAACTGCGCTACACCTCCTTCTCTGTCCACTCCCAGAATCCACAATCCCCACGCTGCACAAGCCTCGCTCAAGCTGCTACACACCACAGCAACTACGTGCAGGTTAAGCCCGGGCAAACGCAAAGGGCAGCACGCCTTAATTTTAACTGGGACGCCACGGAGACGCCCGATGGCAGAGCTAAGCAGACCAGGTTGTGCCCTAGCAGCCTCCGTGCTGCTCTCGGCAACCGTTGTGGGGTGAAGTGTCTGCTGTCAGAGCACCAATGCCTTTCCCCAGGCCGTTAGCCTTCTTTCTCCCCCCCATGAGTGTGTGTTACCCAGGCCCTTCAGCAGCTGCGCCTATCTCCCTGCAGCCCTAATCCATCACAAATTCCAGTCACATCAGCAGCATCTGTGAGACAATTACTGCACCCAGGGCCGACTCCGCAGTCTAATCCATCATAATTAGGCTGCCCTCTTTGGAGAGGCCACGGTGCGTGACTTAACCCGAGCGCATCGCTGTGCCAACAGATCGGCACCTCGTCCCACCGACACAGCTCGGGCTGCCCTTCAGCCCACGCCAACCGACTGCCGGAGGCGAGCAGCTGCGTGCCTTCGTTCCTCACCTCGCGCAGGCTGGGAACGAGCTACCGAGAGAGAGTTTGAGGGGTCTGGTTGTGGTTTATGGGCGAGTTGGGCACGTTCCTGCCACCCCTACAACTCGGGAATACCGAAAGGCTCTGGAAGGTGTCGTTACGAGCGTGACAAACATCTCCGTGGCAGCAGAAGTATCATAGAACCACAGAACAGTTTGGGTGGGAAGGGACCTTAAAGATCACCCAGTGCCACCCCCGGCCATGGGCAGGGACACCTTCCATAGCCCAGGGTGCTCCCAGCCTCATCCAGCCTGGCCTTGGGCACTGCCAGGGATGGGGCACCCACAGCTTCTCTGGGCAACCTGTCCCAGTGCCCCCCACCCTCTGCGGGAAGAATTCCTTCCTGATGGCCCATCTCCATCTCCCTCTTTTCATTTAAACCCGTTACCCCTTGTCCTGTCACTACAGGCCCTTGGATAAAGCCCCCCCAGCTCCCTTGTAGCCCCCTTCAGGCCCTGGAAGGGGCTCTAAGGTCTCCCCGGAGCCTTCCCTTCTCCAGGCTGAACCCCCCAACTCCCCCAGCCTGTCCCCAGGGCAGAGGGGCTCCAGCCCTCGGAGCATCCCCGTGGCCTCCTCTGGCCTCGCTCCAACCGGTCTGTATCCTTCTGATGCTGAGGGCTCCACAGCTGGACACAGCACTCCAGGGGGGGCCTTAGTACTCCGATCTCTCCTTCCTGCTAGCCCATTCTAGAGGCTCCTACCTCGCTTTAGGTAGCGCCTGTGCCGGGGGCGCGCGTGAACGCCAACAGCTCAGGGGGTGGGGGGGGTGGGTGGACGACACGCCCGCCGCAGGGCAGTGTGACCTTCTGCAAAGCCGGGCACCGTTCCCAGCTGGAAAGGTAGGTGGGGGTGCTGTGTTCGGTACTCGCGGACCCAAGAGGACGGCACGGCAAGAGGGGATGCGGATGGGTTGTGTCCCCTTCCAGGGCTCGCTGGGGTAGGCCTGCGCCTCCTCATTCCCCAGCGTGGCGGGCTGCACTGTCTGCCTTCCTCCCCTGCTCCCATCGCCCGGGTACAGGAGCTGGCTCCGTCGGGCTCCATCTGCTACACGTTACGATGGGCCCTTGGGCAGTTGCTTCTCTCCTCTGGAGCTCAGGCCAGAGCTCTAAATCCTGAACTTCCAGCAAGTGAAAAAGCTCCTGAAGCGAGGGGACTATTTTCTATTTCAAGGCTGAAAATCGGAGTGGAGGGGTGAGCAGTTATTCCCAAGAAGGGCACTCACACGATGCGTTCTCGGAAAGTGCGATTTCTGCACTAAACCCTTCCATCTTTCGGACTTGCATACGACCCTGCGAGGGACTCTGTTCTGCCCTGGGTCACCCCGCGAGGCTCTGAACCCCACAACGAGCCCCAAGGTTTGGCCCTGCGCCCCGCTGCACTGCGGTGGCTGAGGAAAGCACGGTGCCACGGCAAGGCAGGTGTGACAAGGACACGCTGCTGGCAGCTGGGCTCACAACGGGCCCTTCAGCGCCGCGTTCAGCCCCCTGTCACACGGGCGGTGTACTCACTCGGTGCGCTCGCGACACGCTGGGAAAATCCCGCGTGAGGGTGCCGTGCCCTCTCTGCCCCCTGAGGTTTTTCACACAGGCCGTATTTCTTCCTAAAACAGACGCGCTGCTTTCTCCCTGTGGCTTTATTGGCAGTTAAGGGGTTAATCTAGAAACGACCAGAGGAGACCGACTGTATTCTGCAGGAGGTTGTGTGGCAGGAACATAATTGTCCCCTCTGGCATTTACACCTCCGAATAATCTGTCAAACAGGGAAGAAAACGCGGGATGGCTAAAGATGTTACCTGGTTTATAGCTAATTCACCCTGAATTTACCGGGAAACGGTGCAAAAGCACCTGCATCGGTTTGACTTCTGACCATAACACAGAGGGCAGGAGGGCGAAGCGAGGCTGGGCTGCACACCGACCGCCCCTTGCTGCCCTGCGCAACCACCAACCCGGCCGGACCCGGCACAGCACCTGCCCGGGCGCGAAAAACCGCACACAACCAGCGGGAGCAAACCTGAAACGCGGGTGGAAAAACCCCATTACATGAAGGAAATGGATTCAGGAATTGAAAATGCGAGTGAACAGGAATTACAGCGTCACGCCACACGGCTCTCCAGCTCTACTCCTTGCGACTGCCGTCCTGTACAAACTGCGCCCAGCCGTACCGTGCAGCACCTCTAACCCACAACACAACTCCGCCGACGGCTCGTGATGCCACCAGCGCGTGGATGGACCACAAGCGTTTCCAAAGGTCGGCCTTCGGAACCAGGCTGGATTGAAGAGAGAAGGCCCTTCCTGCTGCAATAACCAGAACACCTGCGACGCGGCTGGCGCCTACGTTGTCCTGCCGGCTGTAAGGCTGTTACTGTGGCTCGGAGAAGGGAGCTGTACCACCTCCCGAGCCGGCCCGTCTGACGCTACCCTGCGTGCTGGCACGCTGGCACACTCCAGGACCAGCGTTGCTCAATTCCTGGAGCACCGCCTTGGCTATGACACACCTTGCACAAATCAGAGAAGCTGGACTAAAACACCCTTTTGCCTCTGCGGTCCCCGTGTCCCTGCAGCTGGTAAATGTAACAGGAAGGCTGCAGGGATGGGGGTTAGAGTCCGAAACGCTGGGGATGCCGAAATGCATCTATGCCTGGGAGTAAGGAGAAACCTCTCTGAGATGCCTTGTGAAGTCTGGTCCAGCAAAATTGGTTCAAACTGGGACCACACAGGGCACCACGTGGGTAACCCACCAGTGCCCGTGGATTCCACACTGGGAAACACGCTGGGGTAGGCAAGCAGGACCGCGTCTCTTTTTCCTGCCCCTCGGGCAGTGACCGTGCCAGGTCAGGCGTGTGAGCAAAGGCTGGCGCAGCACGGCGGGCAGTGCTGCGCAACTGGCGCTCCGACTCGGAGAAAGGCTGGAATTCGAGGGATGATTTTCCTCCCAGTACTTCAGCCACCCCGCGTGTCAAGCGGTAATGACGACTGGCCGCTGATAAAAGCAGCTATCCGAGAGCAATAGCTGGCTGCTCGTGCTATTCTGACCGAGCTCTGCAGTGCAGTGTGCCGCCGGCGAGCGCCGCGCTCCGGGGAGCACGTCAGAATGAGCAAGAGTGGCTGAGCCGCTCCTCAGCACACGCTTGATGGTATCGACCTGCCCTGTAGGGAAGGTTACCAAGAGGTCAGCGTCACCATTATCTTTGTTTCCGTGATCCTTGTCCGTCTGCCTTCAGACCCGGATACAGCACAGATTTCTTGGGTGGACGACTTCCTGACACCAGTCGACGGTCCGTTATCCGCGGTGATTTCATCCCGGCTGTCGGCAGAGTTAAGTCAGTTGCTATGAAGCAGTAGGTCCTCCCTGAGAACCAGAAGCAGTGGAAGAGATTCGCCTGGCTCTCTTCACCCCAAGCTGCGAGGACGAAAGGGAGGACCCAAAGGAAAAGCCACCGGCAAGCTGAAGGTTTCAGGGTTTCATCACGCTGGGAGGGTAACATCAGAAAACAGGAACAGAACTGGTCCCGCTAGGCACGTGGGTGGATTAACTGATGGGAGAGTAAAGCATTGTGGGCCACGGCGTCCTCCGAAAGCCTGTTTACACAGCTCTGTTTTCCATCATCCTTTGCTCTTCCCACAGGAAATCCCGCTGGCCTCCCGGTTCTGATGGACACAGAATTTTGGATGAAACACAGTTTGCTTAAATTTCTCCAAAGGTGAAGGTCGCGCCAGGAGGAGAATGGGGAGAACGCAGCGACAAGGGCGATGGCTTCGAGGCTTTCTCCAACTGTTGCTCCCACGTGTCCCGACGGCGAAGCACAGCTTGTCGCCCCGTCGCCAGCCTCGCCATGGGAGCCTTTACACCCCGATCCACATTCCTCCTCGTTTTCCTCGTGCCTCCGCCACACCCAGGCTGGGACGCTGCAGCGAGCTCAGTTCTGGCGGGCCACGAGCCACCCGTGTGCCCGCAGGCGAGATGCTGCGGGGTTGAGCCTAACCAAGCGTCCCTGCTTTGGAAAGCCCTTGTGCGGTCTTAACTGTGGCGTGATTTGATTTAAAAACAGGTTTTTGGGCCCACTTGTGATTTTCCTTCTTCCTTCCAGTTCGTGCTCTGCACAACCTGCGAACCAAACCCACCGCTGATGGACACATGGGTACACAGATGTGGGAGATGAGAGCCCTGTTCCTTGGCTCCGGCGCCAGCCAGACCTGTCCCGGTCCGCCCCAGCCTGTTTCCCAAGGTCCCAATGACGAGGGCTGCAGAAGAACCCACAGTTACACGCCGCACTTCATCAACCTCACTCACTAGAAAGCTTCTGCCCTTTAAAACCCAAGTCCAGGCTGTCTCCTCCCGCCGACCGCAGGCTCGCGGAGCATTGTCTCCTGCGCCATCCGTGGCTTCTTTCTCCCCGTGTCACAGAAGGCTGTTACTAATGCCCCCTCTGAGGCGGCACAACCAGCCCGGCTCGTGACACCCGATCTCCCCGGGTGGATCACGTCCATACCATCTGCTCCCCCACCAGATGCCCAGAGGTCACAAAGCAAATACAGCCGTCTGTTCTTTGGAGACCGCGGGCAGGAGCCACGTTCTGCTGGACGTTCTCCGGGTTCAGATGTCTGAGCTCCACGCAGCTGTGCTACCCTCCTGCACAGCGTTTCCAACGCCTGCATGAACCCGCCTGGCTTTCCCCCAGCCGCTGAAATCAGTTGTGTTCCCTCAGCGCGGGAGGGACGTACAAACCGCACGGAAGGCAACAGGCCCGGCGCGTTGCTCCTAGCAGAGCTTTCCGGCGGTGGTTTCCCGAAAAGCGGCGAGCTCCTGGCACAGACATCCCCCCTGGCTCCCGCGGCGGCTGAGGCCCCGCGGCAGATAAGCATCTCGTGCGGTTTTAGAGCTCTATCAGAAGATGCTCCCTGGAGCGACGCTGCCGTCCAGCCCCCCTCTGCACCCGTGGGTGGTCTCCAGGAGCTGTTCTCATGTGGGTTCCTGCGATCCACAGGCAGCAACGGCATGGGTCATCCTGCCAAAATCTGCTTCTGGGCAAACAGCTACACCTGCCTCTCCAGATGTGCCGGAGATGAAAGACAAGGTGTTTTCGGTGACCAGAGCCAGCTGACGAGCGAAGAGCAGGCAAGACCCGACCTCGATGAACGCCCAGAAACGCGGGAGCCGGCGCTGCCTGGCCACGGATCTGAGCGCACGCCGAGGCTTGGCGTGGGAACAGTTGCCATCCTCTTACGTGGGGCTACCTTTTCACTCGGAATGCTTGGAAAGAACGTGGCCACAGCCTGATCGCAGACCAAATGGCCCAGGGCCCAAGCGAATCGCAAGTCGTGAGACACCCACTTCCCAGCACGCCAGCGCTGGCCGAGGAGGTGCAGCCTGGCTTCCCACGGCTGGCTCGGGAAGCAGATTTGCTGTAGTTGTCAGCTTGGCTGCAGTCACTTCCCTCCTTTCTAATTTTAGCTTTTTATTACTTGGCAATAAAGTTTTCAGCTTTTTCTTTAGGCGGCCACTACTAATCCTGTTCCGAGGAACAAGCGTCGGGCTGGGGCTCGTGCTTCCACACCAGCGAGGCCATTCCCTGGTTCCTTATCTTGTTACAGCCTCGCTCACACAGGACACGGGTTTTATCTGTGGCCACTCTGCGCCTCAACGCTCAAACGGGCAGCATACGGGGAATTTCATGTGTTTCGTGGCGAGGAGCAGCCAGTTAGAGAGCTGCTAGAGAAGAAAGCGTGCTACAGGGAGACAAGCGTTTGCCTTCTGTGGAATCTCCCGCCGGTTTTCAGGGAAACGGGAGAACAGTAGAAGTCTAGATTCTGTGAACAGGATGTTTGTTCAAAACCATGAAGGTTTTTCCCTTTAACCAAATTACCAGACTAGATAAAAACTTGGGATTGCTACACCAAGAAAGGGTTGGGATCCCCGAACGAGCCGGCATTCCCGCTTCCCTCTAATTCCCAATAATTCAAAGCACATTCTTCCTCCTGTTTAAATTTTCCTCTTTATGGCGAGGTGCGACAGGACCAGACAGCAATTCCCCACCGCCGAGCTAAAAGGGGCGGCGGGGAGCTGGCAGAGGATGCTTTAACTCCGGCCACGACCGGCGGGCTCCGGCAGCTGGCCCTGGGAAGAGCAGCTCCTGAAGGCTGCTGCACGCTCCCCTCCCCGTCATCCCTTTTCAAACACTTTCAAAGCTCTGAAAACAGTCGGCTCTTCTTCATTCTGGCAACTGGCCACTCGCCGCCGGCTCACATCCCTCCGCAGCCTCCCGAGGTACCCGGCGGCCCGCGCGGATTTGAGAGCCCAAAGCTCTCATGAAAGCCCTTGGCTGTTTTGGGGTGTTTGGAGCCGGTGGAGTTAAAAGCACTGCTGTCGGCTCCCGCCCTGCCCGCTTCACGTCCTCCATCATCAGACCCCGCTGTGCTAACGCGTTACTGTCACGCTCCCAGGGCACACGGGATGTGGGCATGAGCTCTGCCCGGCGGAGCACGCACTCAGCCGGAGGTGGAAAGCTGGGACCTACGGACAAACCTAGGGGACGGGACTGCTTTGAATGGAACCCCTAAACCACAGCTGGGATGCACAGCTGGAGGGAACACCCTGACTGCAGCCGGTGACAACGAACGGGAGCGTGTTCAACGCCTCTCTTCACCCTTGGGAGGGGGCAGGTGCCTTGTCCTTCAACGCGCACCTCGCGCAAGGAGGGCCCGATCCCTGCAGAGCTGCTCCTAGCTCCGTCCCTCAGCCAGCAGCCCGGGAGCTGCCCTGGGCTCGGGGACGCACTCCCTGCCTGGTCGCGATCTTGTGAACTCACCCGTGTCCTCGGACCCAGACTGCGAGTGCGCAGCACCTCACCAACAAAACCTCTGCTGCCTCTTCCACCCGCCCCCCACAACACGTCGGGGTTGGGGGGTGACAGGCACGAGGCTCTGGCATACACGTCGGGTTGGGCTCAGGGGAAGACGCAACACAGTCTGCGCTCGGTAGTGCCACTCCTGTGCAGCCTTTGGGGACGACAACCAGCCGCTTCTCCTCTAAAAAAAACCAAGGGGGGTGAGAGAAGAGGAAACCACTACCAGGATACTACCAGGCTCCTGCCTACCGCAGCCGCTGACGCGCGTGCCTCCCTCCGTCCCGTGAATACGGGACGCTTCAGTTTTGGTCGGCTAACGCCCGAGGGGCGGCCAGGCTGATCGTGAGGACGAGCCAAGGGTGTTACCGTGGGAAAGGTGGGGGGCGAGGAGGAACGGCAAAGCTTATCTGCTCGTTACGCTCCCGACAAACAACCCCCCCGCCAGCCTCGTCTAGCTCACCCAGGAGCCTGGAACCGAGAGCGTGCCCGGCTCCCCAGACCGACATCCTCCTCAAGGCTCACCGTGGCTGGTGATGACAGCCGGTGTTCCCAGCCAGCGGCACCTCCAGTGCGGGCTAGAGGTGAGTCGGGCAGAGACAGCGCTCTGGAGCGCCGGCAGCTAACCCTTCCAACGGCCGGGGGAGGCCCAGGGCGAACCAGGGCAGCGCCAGGGACTGCAATGATCCCGCACTGCTGTGCGATACCGGGGTGTGCCAGCACCGCACCGCCCAGTCCTGGGGTCCCGGCAGCCCCCGACCTCCCCTCCCCGAGCTCCCTGCGCCAGCCCTCCCTCCTGGAGCTGCAGAGACAGGGATGTCCCCATGGCTGTCGGACACGTGTAGATCAGGACCCTGGCTACTCAGACGTTAAGTGTTTGTTTGCCCTGCGTCCTCATCCACCGCGGTATGAAAACAGACGGGCAGCACACAGAAGGCTGCGGGGAGACCTCAGAGCCCCTGCCAGTGCCTGGGGGGCTGCAAGAAAGCTGGGGGGGCTTTTCCAAGGGCAGGGAGTGACAGGACAAGGGGTGACGGGTTTAAACAGAAAGAGGGAGATTGAGATGGGACATCAGGAAGGAATTCTTCCCGCAGAGGGTGGGGGGCACTGGGACAGGTTCCCAGAGAAGCTGTGGGTGCCCCATCCCTGGGAGTGCCCAAGGCCAGGCTGGATGAGGCTGGGAGCACCCTGGGCTAGTGGAGGGTGTCCCTGCCCATGGCAGGGGGTGGCACTGGGGGGCTGTAAGGTCCCTTCCCACCCAAACTACTCTGGGATTCAGTGTCTCAGAGCAGCTGCTGGCACTCACCGATCGCTCGGTAACTGGGGCTGACTTCTTCTGTTACGCTCTCTGCAGACAGTTTTCTCCGGACTCTGCTGCCCGGAGGAGGCCGTTGTGAACCAGGATACTCAGAAATCAGCACATCACGTCAAAGCACGGGAGACCAAAGCGCTTTGACTCCAGTGGTGCTGTTGCCAGTGAGGCGAGAACAGATCCCGAGATCATGGTAACACCGGTCTGGGACCGCGGGCCGATGGAAGAGCAGAAGAAGGAAGGCTCCGCGACACAGGAGACGCTGCTTTGACGTTGGTTTTTAAACCCTGCTTTGCTCAAACAGGCTGTTATGCACATACCTAGACGCCGGCAGGCTTTGCTGTCGCTTTGGATTGTGAGGAGGGCAACAGAAAGCTCGAGGATTTGCAACGCCCGCATCTACCAAACGCTGAAAAGCTCCATCAGGGCTACAAAGGGAATTGCTCCCGGAGATTAAAATACGCCGTCAGCGGTAGTAACAGTATTTGTGCTGGAGGGAAGATTGGTGTGGTTCAGAGAGCAGCGAGGAAGGGGGAGCTCTGGAGAGGCTTTCCATGCCGAGGTTAACAAGAGGAAGCGGATGGGAACGTGCTCCACGGGGCTGCGGGAAGCTGGAGGAAGGCAGCGCAGCGACTGGAGACGAGAGCTCCAGACTTGGGTAAGGTGTGCGCCAACCCTGACAGCGGGTTCTTGAGACGGAGTCGCTGGGGATTACTGACCCAGCCTTCGTCTGCCCTCGTTGGGATGCTCGTGGGCACCCGCCGGGTTAGGCAGGGATCGGCAGGCAGGGATCGGCAGGCAGGGACCGCCGCCGGGTGGTGGCTACTGGGGGCTTCCCCGGCTCAGGTCAGCCAGGATTCTCTGACCAAGTTCCTGCTATTTTCACTGGTTATAAAAAGCTTTTGTCTAGAAAACAGCAAACGGGTACATCCGAATGCCTGTGCGTGCCAAGGAGCCAGAGGAGGCTGCAACCAAGTTCTGGCTGAAGTGACTGCAGCACTTCATCTTCCGTGCAATCTGGTTTTTGCTGAGAATGACAACAGATATTCCAGGGCCCAAAAAGGCAGGGGAATCAAGCTAATTCCTCCCGGGACGGCTGAGGAGAAGCCTTCCTTCTTAACGCCAGGTTTAAGCTCTGGCTGTGCAGCTACAGTGCTGGTCTCCAGGTTAGTGAAGCAGCCTGGGTTCAAAGCGCGTGCCCACACGACCCCATCGCCCAGTGCAGAGCCACCGTCCGCTTCCCCGGCGACGCGCACCGAAATCCCCTCTTCCAGGCTAGCCTGCGACGAGGAGACCTGCTCACGGGACCCAGATACCAGCGTGGATTTACGAAGGCCCTTCTTCGAGGCTCGCCGGCTCTGGGGAGCCCGCCGCTCCCTCCACCAGTGGTGGGTGGGGGAGTGGGACCTTCTTGCCATGTCCTGTACACGGAAAAGAGGGCCACGAACTTCTGCACGGCGCTGGCCAGAGCAGAGCCCCTGTTTCACACAAACATTAGAGGCTCTAGTAACTGCAGGGTGCTCCTTCCAGTAACAGGAAAAGGAGGCAGTGGCGGTATTTTTCTGTTGGTCATGCCCCAGTAGCTCCCACAGCGCTCTTCTTTCGTAACACCCAGTCTCTCTTTCCTTGACACTGTTTATTTGCATTCTTTGTAGTTTGGCTCGAAGGGAAGCTCTTGTGTGAGCCTTTTTTTTTTTCAAAACCCAACCACTTCAATTTTGAAGTCGTTCTGTATTTTTCATCTTCTCAAAGGATAAAAGAGAGAGTTACAGTATCTGAATGAAGAGGATGGCTATCACTGAGTACCTGACTCCCCCGAAGAGCATCAGCTTTCTTCTCCCGTGTTACAGAAGTGCACACAGCGCATTTGACAGCATTAGGCTGCCAGAGATGAGCTGCGGGAAGACGCACACAGGTCTCTCACTCGCTACCTGTTCGGCACGGCACAGAGCTTGGCGGAAGTCAAATCGCCCCCGTTGACAAGGCAGAACCTGAGTGGCAGCGTCACTTAAACTCCTGGGTGACTCTAAAAGCACCGAGCGGTTCATTAGTTCCCACGATGCTGCTCCTGAGCGTGCGTTCCAAAATCCCACTGCCCGCGCTGCTGTGTTTCCGCTCAGGACAATTTGGCACCTGAGCAGCTGGGGCACAGCCCAGGGAAGCCGAACCGCCACCGCAGGGTCCCAGGTAAGAGGGGTGTCGCTAAAAGAGGCCCCCTGCCCACAGAGGTGTGTTTCCATGTCCCGCACGACTGTGGTCCGCGGGCAGTGTCCCTCTTAGAGGCAGAACTCTGAAACGCTTCACGGCGGGAAACTGGAGGGGCAGGAAACTCCTCTCCTCAGCTCCCCCGTCCTCCCAGGCAGCTGCTGTTCCTGTTTCCATGTCAGCATCAGGTGCACTGAGAGCTGCGAGGAAGGGAGAAAACCCGGGCAGATCTCAGGCTTGTACTCCTTGTGCTATGGAAAATGTTCAATATTCCGTTCATTTTACTCTTCCCAGTTTTAAACCGGAGATTTTTCTTGGCTCTCTTCAGGGATGAGGGAAAGGGACTATTTCCCAGCTTTAAAGGCATTTTAGCAGCCCAGAAAAACAAACCTCTGTCTTAACGAAGGGCGGCATCTTCACCCTGGAGCAGGCGACACAAGTGGTGCGGCGAGCTCACGGGTTTGCAAGGGTACGCTCTCGGCGCGCGGTTCAGGCGCACGCTCCGTCCAGATCCGGAGCAAAAGGAGTTACGGGAAGGCAGCTGACCTTTCCTCTCCTGGAGCTCATGGGTGTCTTCTCAAGAAGCAGCAATTCTCATTCTTGCTGTGCACGGGGCAGATAAGGAGGGTACAGGGGAGCCCGCTGCGCGTCCTCGAAGGTAAGTTACGCGTCAAGGAGGGGGCGAGGACAGACAGAAACTGCTGGGGGGATGTTTGGCTCAGGGGAAGGAGACAACACACAGTGGCACAGCTGGGGTCAGATACACTGAAAAGAGAGATGGAGAGGGTGTGGGAGGAGCATCCCAGGTCTGTAGAAGGCAAAGGCACTGGCCAGGGGCGGAATGGCAGAGCTCAGCATTCCGATCTGAAACTCCTGGGTTTTTAGAGAAAGGCATGCTGGGATGAGGGGTTCTACCACCATCTGAGGAAGTGTTACATAACAGAGGGGAAAAGGAAAACGCAAACAGAGGAAAGCTGCCTGTGCCGGGTCCTGGGCCTCCCCGGCATCAAAGGTGGCTCACAACGACCCGGGCAGATGCAGAAGCACCATGACTGTGAGACGGCACAGTAATTCCCGCTCCGACGGGAGTTTATCTAAGGACAAAGCAGGAAGGGATTCCCCGTGCAAGGCCAGTGTGGGGGAGACGCAGGGAGACCGGCAGCCTGTCCGCGCCAGCCTCTGATCCAGGACAGAGCCGCCCAGGCTGAAGGCCCACGGGATACCGGCCATCTAGGCTGTCATTTCCCGTTTTCCCAAGTCTGGGGCTGGCTTTGGCTTCCCCTCTCGTGGTGTGTAAAACCTCGAGGAGTTCCTGCTCCCCGTAACAGCGGCACTGGGAGGGACGCGGCCCCAGGGCTCCACAAAGCGCCCCGATAGCACATGAAGTCAGACCATCACCAGACAGATGACTGCATGTGGTGGGCAGAAGAATGGGCCTTTGTCTGACGGAGAGGATAGCTGCCTTGGCTGGGGGGGCAGGGGATTGCTCAGTCTGAGTGTATTTCTATTCAGCTGCAGCAGAAACATCCCCATCTGCTTTAAATCTACACGGCATTTCAAGCCCTAGCAAGAAACGAGGCGAGCCGGCTTGCTCTGCCTGGCCAGCACGCAGCCGGCGAGCGGCTGAGCCCAGCGCTGCTCCAGACTCCGGGAACGCAACGCGCTGAAACGCCGAGTCACCTGGCTCCCTGCTCTGTTTAACTGCACCGCGACCACCACCAGAGAACGCGTGTCCTCAGCCTGCCCTCTGAGCGTGTCGCTTACCCGGCGCGCGTGCCCGGCTCACCCTGCGGTCGGGGCGCCGCGGGCTGAAGGGCTGACACCGTGAACAGGGAACCCCAACCCCAGCCCGTGTCTCTGGCGACAGCGGGCCACGGAGCCCTGCCTGCTCCCCGCGTGACGGACGGTAGCCAAACGGGGTGCGAGGTAAACTGCCGACCGCCCTCACCCAGATCTGCAGCCACGCAGCACGACACGACGCGTGCCGCGCTCCGCAGAGTCCAGCGAGTTTACTGACCCAGACCAGCGCCCAGCGTTCAGCTTTGCCATCGGCACAGCCGGAGCTCTCGTTCGTCTTCCCCAGCGCAGGAAATCTTACCCCTAACTGTCAACAGGTGCCAGAAACAGCAGCAGCTGGAGCCAGAGCTGAACAACACCCCTGTTCTCATCTGATAAACACGCGCACCAACCGCACGCAGCTTCTGTTACGGACGCCCGGCAAAAGCTAATCGCGAGCCAGACCCAAGCTCGTTCCTGTGCCTGCTCCCCGAGCCGTACCCGGGGCCGGCGAGCGATACGCAGACGAGCTCGCAGGCTGATAAGAAACAGAACTGCCTCTTAAATCGCTCCCGGCTGACAGGGATCACAGACACGCAAGCTCTTTGCACGGCGCTCTAGACAGTATAATTTAAGGGATGGGTTTTGTGATGGAAAGAAAATGGACAAGCAAAACTGCTGAAGCAAACTTAAGCTGTTGTGAGAAACGACAGAAAGGAGAAGAGGGTTTACTGTGAGCTGAAAGGGAAAAGAAGTGAAAGATGCCCATTCAGAAGCTTCATCTGCCTGCTAATTTTAATTAAGACTCCTCCTTTGTAACTGCCACAGAGCCTCAGTCTTCAAAAAAACAAGTTGTCACTAGGCAGATTTCTGCGAGTCTCCTGATTGAATCATCATCTTAACCGCCCCGCTGCCACCCCCTCTCCCAGCAGAGCTGCCGGCTGCCTTATCTGACAATTAACACGCTGCGAGACGCCGCTGTGCTCCTCGGAGAGCTTCAGCCGCCCCAGCCACCGCGACAGCCCCCCGCGTGCTGAAACACCCCGCGCCTTCTGACGCCCAGGCACACACCTTGTTTTCACCGGCAAAAACAGGCTTCGTGAACTTTTTCTGGAGCAAGAAATATCCCTTTCCTGCAATTCTTCTCCCCCCGTCCCCAGTATCGCCACAAGAGCCCGATAAATACAGTGGCCTTAGCCAAGAAATACCGGTCGGTGACAGAGCGGGGGGCTGCGTGCCTGCTCAGGGGCCTGGCACCTTCCCAGCCCCTTCCCTGCGGCACCGCTGACCGTCCCACCTTGCTGCCCTCACACGGCACCAGACACAGCTCCGGGCTGTGCCTGGGGGGGTCGCAGCCCGCTCCTCCGCACCCCCCTGCTCCAGCGCCAACTCCAAGCCAGGTTCATTGACCTGGGTCACTGGTTCCAGTTCCCTGCCACCCGCCGTACCGGTCTCCTCTCCTGGCAACACAAAAAGGAGCAGGGGATGAAAAAAGCGAACGAATCTGCCTGCGTCCCCTCCCTCCGGCACCTGTGGGAGCCGCGGATCAGCCGCACGGGGACGCGCTAGCCAAGGCGCCGTTTGGCAGCGGGCTCTGGCCTTGCACCAAGGCTACCCAAACGCCTAACTAAAAACAAGCCTCCTGCCCCGCTTCCTTCCCTCAGCGAGTCAGCACAGGCACGCTCTTCCTTTCGTTATTGTACGGACAACAATAACCAACACGCGAAGGAAGAGCACCGCGGGAGCAGCCTCGGCTGAAGAACAGCCCGGGGGCGGCTGTCCCCGAGGACTGCGGCAGGACGAGCCAGGGGAAGCCCGAGGAGGGGGTGTAGGGAACGGCGGGTCCTTCCACACAACCTTTAACGACAGCGAAAACGGAGGAAATACGCTTAACAGTTCTGTTTCTGCCGACCCAAAACCACTCGGGGTATCCGATGTAAGAATAAACACATTTTCTGCGAAGCCGAGAAGGTCTGGGTGAGCAACCCCTCCGGGTCCTGCTGCTCAGGGGTGCATCTGGCCCCCCGCGGCCTCGCTGGGACACCAGAAGGCACCGCGTAGGAGCGGAGCGCCGCGCTACCCCAGAAAGCACGCGATGGCAAACGGGCAGAGCTCTTAATTACATCACAGATAACCGTGGCGTAATCACGGAAACGTGCACGGAATGGGAGCAGCTTTAATGCAGGGAGAGCAGCCACGCGGGCTGCGCAACGGGGAACCGGCAAACGCAGGAGGCGGCGAGGTGACTGCCCCGAAGCAGGCAACAGGGCGAGCTCCACGCTCGGAGACCGTGCCGCAACAGGCTGGCTTCCGTCTGGCTGCTGCAGGTGACTAGCACGAGCTCCGCGTGTCCGCGAACCGCTGCTTTCGCCAGCACTGCCGCGTGTCCGCACCGGTGTCTAAACTGGGGAACAGCTGCTGTGAACCTTCCAGCAGGGAAGAGCTGTCCCGCAGGCGGCACGGGCAAACACCCCAGGGAGAAAGGAGCTGGCTCCTTGCGAGGACCCTGATCTCCAGGCTCGGAGCGGAAGAGCTTTGCTGTGCTGGAAGAAGCTGCGTGCCCCTCCGTGTGCTCCCGAGGCTGGCTCCTCGCTGGGCCAGCCGCCCGACGGGAACGTGCCGAGGCAGCAGGCAGGCTGTGGGGCAAGCACCCGCCACGCACGGCACACGGAGCGAAGCCGGCGTTGTTCCTGCCGAGGCCAGGGAGGGATGGTGTGGCACAGAGCCTGCCCCCAGGGAGGCTGCTGGACCTTGTTCTCCCCAGCAACTGCTCAGGAAACCTCACAGGGCTGAAGAAACAAGAGGAGACGGGCCACCACGTGCAGTGGTGTTTAAGCACAGAGCCGGGCAGACGGGCAGCGCCCGGGGACTTGGAGTCATTTCCGTAGTTAACGTAATTAGAAACTCGGTGGCAATTACAGAAGTCCCTGTTTGACTCCCCAGAGCTGTAAGTGGCTCTGGTGAAACGGCCCTTGGGGCCCGCTGTACCTGGGGTCGGGTGGGCAGGGTGGCCCCACAGCAGGCCAGGGGATGCTCGCAAGGCAGCTCTCCTGCCAGGCACCCGAGCTCCGCTCTGCCGGTGTTGGTAGCCAGCTCGCCGGAAAGCTCGCGCTGGCATTCAGCCCGTACCTCCAGACCCGGTCAGCGCGCGCACAGTCGCCAGCAGCAGCCTCAGGAAGCCGAGGTCCCAGGGGGATGCAGAAACGGGGTAGCAGCGACTCACCTCGAGCCCCGTACGCAGGTGAATGAACGGTTACTGGGCAAAGCCAAACGCTGCAGGAAGTCGGGCCCGTATTTCCATATGTAAAGCCACCTTGCCCTGTGCCAGCACCAAACCCCAGCCCGGGACAAAGCAGCTCCGCTTGCAGGCCCAGAACCCGGCCTCCCTCCGAAGCAGTAAGCCACATGTGCTCAGAGGAGGAGAGGGCGGGGGTGAAAGCAGCAATCCTTACCTGCTGGGGTTTGGTTACACCCGGACAGTCTCTGGGCTACAGAGCTATATACAGACATGTGAGCAACTGCGTTCGCGAGCGTGATGCTGTGTGCGAGCCAGAATATTCCCGAGGGTGTTCAGCCACGTGCTTCCCTTCCCCGCTCCAGCCTCGCACCGGCTGCCCTGAAGCATTTTAGCATCATCTAAGATAACCCTTCCTTGCCATTTACCCCAGCTATTCCTGCACAAATACTGGGCAGCCTAAGACTTCCTCCAAACCCCCGTCTGTCTTGCAGTTTCTGCTGAACAAATCAAGGTGGGGGGCACTGGGACAGGTTCCCAGAGAAGCTGTGGGTGCCCCATCCCTGGCAGTGCCCAAGGCCAGGCTGGATGAGGCTGGGAGCGCCCTGGGCTATGGAAGGTGTCCCTGCCCGTGGCAGGGGGTGGCACTGGGGGGCTGTAAGGTCCTTTCCCACCCAAACCGCTCTGGGATTCTGTGAAATACCTAGATTAGGCTCTTGGGAAACTCACCCCCGTCCCCTGGGGCAGGTTACCCTGCAGTGAGCAGGTTACACAGAACACTCCTCCCTGGAGAAGCACAAGTGCTGTGACACGAGCGTTGGTAGATCAGTAACCCCAACAGGCTGGCGATTCCTCCGGAACTGCTCCGAATTACCTACGGAGCCTTTTAGACCCGAGCACTAGCCTAAGACATCAGGCCTTCCCAGGGCGTGCAATCACACCGGGGGTTCAGCCCCGTTACTTGTGCTCTGAGGCAGAACACAGTGCTGCGAGCCTGTGTGCGTTACTCCTGAGCTGAAGTGCAAACGCTGGATGCTTCTGACTGGAGTGGGAACTCTTCCTGACCTGGGACCCACTCCGTGCTTTCCAAGCAGGCAGTTTGGAGCAGCAAGCCTCAGGAGGCCCGGGGGTCCCATGGGTTTGCTTTGCCTGGGCCACCCCAGGTTCCGCAGAGGCTTTTCCCATGGCCAGAAGGCATGGGAGGGCTCTCTCCCACGAGGGCTCTCTCCCACGAGGGCTCTCCGGCATTTAATAAGAGGGGAAGTTACCCACTTGGTGTTCCCTCCCTGGGGACCTCTGCAGGGTGTGTCTCCTTGACCCTGGCTCCGATCTTCCCAGCAGTCGGAGCATGCAGTCAGTCACACATGGCTGGGAGCGGCCGGAGAGGCGCCCGTGCACGGTCGTCACGCAGCCATTCCGCCAGTTCAACGGGTACCCCTCCAGCCGCGAGAGGGACGGACCATGGCAGCAGCTCGCGGCAGCGAGCAGAACAGCCGCTGGGATAATGGGTAAGGGCAGCCTGGCCAGCCCACCGAGCAGGGAGCCGGCGGCCAACCCACCCTAGCCACCAGCCAGAGGGCAGCAGGGAACACTACCTGTACGAGCTGGACGCGAGAGGAGGGAACGGAAGGGCCGTTTTTATCAAGCCGGGGCAGTAGTTGACTCCTGGGGCCTGCAGGGCGGGTGGGCATTATGTGAGGAGCTCCCGGGAGGCAGCGGGAAGGGGGTCGTGGAAGACGCTCGCTGTCCGGGCTCCCAGAGAGGCGAGCAGTAAACCCCAGAAGCCTTTCTCAGGCAACAGGGTGACTGTACTTTGGGACCGGCTAGGGGACAGTACTCCGCACTGACGGCTTTCTGAGGAGAGACACCGCATCAGCGGCGCTTTGGGGAAAGCCAACCCGAGCGCGCGGCAGCGCAGCCTGCGCGGTGCTTCGGCAAGGGGCAGGGCGGAGAGGCGGTGCCGTTCAGAAACCCGCCGGGCTGTTCCAGTGCGTGCCCGTGCCGAGTCACGCAACGGCAGGGCAGGAATCCCGTGCCAGTCAGCACGCTTCCCTGGGGAACCGCTGACACACAGTCCGGTGACAGTGCACGGCTGCAGAGCCTCGGAGCCAGAGCGTGCTACAGGAAGTCCCCTCCTGATTTTCAGTTTGGGCAGGGAGCTGTTTCGGAAACAGTCGAACGTAGTTGCGAAGTTTGGTGGGGGGAGACGGAGAGGTTTGAAGGACGGGAAGGGAGGCAGGGCAGTCGCACGAGCAGAAAGCGCAGGGGGCTTTGGGAGCAAGCAGGCTGCAAAGAACCGAGCGAGGAGACGGCTGTAGCGTCCAGACGCAGAGCTCGGGTAGACAGAGATGCAGCCACCCGCTGTCTGTCCTTCCTTAGGCATGGGAGAACGAGCAGCGAGATAAAAGGATCTCAGTGGAGGGCACGAATGGATGAGGGAGAGTGTGAAATGGGGCAGGCGAGACACGAGAACAGAGGTTCTGGACACAGCGGAAGCAGCAGCTCAGGAAAGCAGGTTTGGAAATAAAGCAGTGATGCTTCCTGGCTCGCAGAGAGCCAACGGAACGCGAAGAGGTGAACAGAGTTTACACTGCCAAGAAAGGAGATGAGGAAGCAACCAGGCTTTGCTTCCTCCCTTTCAGGGCCACGCTACTAACGAAACGGTGGGGCTGGGCTGTCTGTGAAGGCAGACTGCTGCTCCTCCCTACGCCCCGGGCTCGCGGGGTCTGACCCAACGGCAGCAGTGCCGGCCATGAGGCAGGGTCTCCAGGGACTTCACGGGCACAAGCACACGTGCGGATGAACCTGCCCACCCAGCCAGCCCGTAGCAGTGGCTACGCAAGTCCCATTCAAAGCGATCAGATGGCTTATCGGATCTCTTTCCCGTGACCCGTGGAACCGAATCTGTGTCACGGAGTAAGGTCACTACGCTGTCAGCTGGGTGACAAACCTAGTTTGAGCATTGACTCGGGATTGCAGGCCATGGGCCTCGGGCCAAGGGATGTCGAGCGTGCCACAGAGGTGACGCGCGCGCTCCCGGCGGAAGGCTTCCAGCCGATCGGCACGCCGCCACGCCATCCCCGCGCCAACTCGTGGAAAGGCAACTGGGCCGCCTCCGCGGGGAGCGACTCGTCTGGCTGTCCAGATGGACGCGGTGCCGTGCTGGCAGCGCTGAAATCCTGGCGGAGAGGATGGAGGGAGTCCTGGGCAGTCGTTGGCCGAGCGTGACCAGCTTTCTAAGGACAGCGGCCACTTGCCAAGGATGCCCCATTTGCTTTGGCCAAAACCATCAGTAATTTTGCGAGACGTGGAGGAGAAAGGGCAGATACCGCACCACGGTAGGTCGGGGTAGCTCCACTGATCCCAGCAGAGCCATGCTGTCGGGTTTCGGTGCAAGGTCTGGACACGGGCATTGGAACGACGGGATGGGGTTACCTAGGCTGCTGTGGAATGGGGTCGTTCCTGGTGTCACACAGACGTGAGCCTGCCCCCTCACTGACTGCTGAGGTACACTGGTGCCGAGAGCTTGTCTGGGGGTTCTGCCTTGGTCTGAAGAGGCAGCAACGTCGCTGCTGCAGTTTAATCCTTCAAGCACTGCCATGACAACTGTACCACACGGCGCCTGCCAGGTTCAGGCAAGGACACAGCGGAGCGCACGTCAACAGCGGAGCTGCAAGTGAGGTAATGTGTTATCAGCAGACAGGTCAGGGCTCTGCGTATCCACTCCTGGAGCACTGGGACTAAAAATAACTTTCTAGTGCAAGCACCCATTTCCCCAAGAAGGAAATGCCCTTGTTTAACACCTTCCGCCCCAAACAAACCAGGCACGACCTACCGCAGCGCCTGTACCCCTTGATACCCCAGGGTGTAGCTGGGCGACTGGCTCGAGTGCTCCGCTCTCCCCTCTGGAAGGTGACCAGAAGGCAAGATCAACATAAAGCCCCACGCGATCCCAGCCGTGTCCGTCACCTGACTGTCACCACGGGTAAAGTTACCGCTCGGCTCCAGCCTCTCCCTCAGGAATGCGAGTGTCTGGAGCAAGCGGGACCGAGCTACCCTCGTGCCTTCTGTGGCAGCCACCAGGGTCTGGAACACTGAGTGACCCCACACGTCACCCTCCCACTTGGGGCTGAACTGCGGGCACAAGAGGCCTTTGCCTGCTGTTACTAAGCCGGACTCGGTACCCGCGCACGGACGCCAGGGAGACCAAAAGCAAAGAATATTTCTGCTCTTAACACAAGAAAAATTAAACCCCGCTGTTTGTCACCTGTGGTGCGCCCCAGGAGGGTTACTTCACCCACGGAACTGCAGAGGATGGCTTAGGCCTTGCCACGTACGCAGCGCTCTGCGGCACGACCCGTCAGTGCCAAGGGGGTCTGCTCTGCTCCCCCTGGCACCATGGAGCGGCATGGGTTCACATCGAGGGGGAATGAGTGACGGACAGTTTCGCGGGAACACTGGGCAAAACACAGTTGCAGGTTTTGGCACCCCAACTGCATTTCTGCATCGTCACCAAAACCAGTTTACCTATCTGGTTCGTGCTGGCAGCGTGCGCACTGCCTCGTCCAACAGCTCTGATGCTTTTACTACTGGCCAGGCAATTTCTATTCCCCCTGCCCTCCCCCTTATTACTGTCCCAGATGTTTACATTAGTAATCATGGAGTAGGCTAATACCGTCTGACGAGAGCGGCAGATTGCCAGTTGTGCCCCTACAGGCCACATCTTCTCCTGCAGATACTACTGCTTGAGAACTGGCAACGGAGGGCAAAGATCCACTCTAAAGCGAGAAACGGAGCAAGCCCCCAGAACTCCTTGCACTAACACAAGGGCTGGGGTCCCCTTCAACGAAAAGCAAGTGTTCTGCCAGGCAGGGACCACCAGACCCAAGCTCTCCCCGAAGCAGGCAGTCCGGGGCACACCTCGCCGTGACCACAGGTGCCTTATGAACGCGAGCTCCGGCGGGGCCCCGGGCTCGGGCAGGCCAGAACTCCTCCGCGCTTGCCTCCGTTGACTCAGGCCTGGGTGCTCAATGCCTGCCGTGCGGAGTAGAAAAAGGACGACTAAGCAGCGCTGCTGAGCACGTCTCCTCCCCCCATGCTGCACGCCCTGGCACCAAATCAGCGCTGCCTCTTGCCGGGAGACTCTCTCCATCCCCGCCAGCTCAAAATTACTCTCCCGGCGTCCTCCACAGGGTTTTTCCCCTCACAGCTTGCCCTGCCAGCGGCCACTCTAGTAAACGGCACATGGCAAGCAGCACCTTTCCTTCCTCCCTCTCCTCTGACGGCTAACCGCCGGCGAGCGGTTTACTCCCTACAGCGCGTCATTGGCACGCACCAGCCAACTCTCCCTCGGAACATCGTCTGTATTCCTGGGAGCCCTACTATTCGTGTTCACACTGCTCCTTCCCTGCGGGGATCTGGGAGGTGGAGGAGGGGGAGAAGCTCTTAAAGTTTGGCTCACAAAAGTTACGGAGAAAGATCCAGGCTTCCGGCTCCAGCAGATAAACGCGATGGAGCAGCAGAGCGCGGCACGGTGGCACGTACCAACGGGGAGGGAGCAGAGTAAATACTGGGGGAGGAGCGGGAGGCCAGCAGGCAGGGGAGAGAGAACCCTCAGCATCCAGGCAAGCTCGCTGCCAAAGTACGGATGGGCAGAGACTGACCCCGGAGGTCGGTGGCCTCACCTCCTGCGTTGCAGGCACAGGCCAGGGGGTTTCTCGGGAGCGCTCTAGTGAAAGCCAAGGCAGTTCTCCGTAGCCCTACGCGCGGGCAGCACCGCCTCGGCCAAACGTCGCGATTTGATCCCCGGCTCGCTGAAACCCCATTTGTTTGAGCCCCTTCAGCGGGCTGGGGGCCAACCTTGAAACAGCCCCCTGTCACGGGGGCACGGGGGGTAAGGAGCACGCTTGTTCAAACGGAACAAGAGGCTCCTCGCGCGGTCCCACCCTCTTGCGCGAAGGTCTCTTCAGAAGGCACCTACAACGCAGTGCCAGCGCGCAGGCGACGCCTGCAACCGGGCCCACGCTCGCAGGCTCCTCGGCCCGGTAGGTGCACGGGGCACAGCGGCACAACCCCGCCGCGCCGGGGCCGCTCGGGGGCCTGCCCTCAGCGCACAGCACTGCGGGTTTACGGCACGGACCTCTAGCCCCGCACACGGGGGGTTCGAGATGAAACAGCGCCAGGCCCGCTTTAGCAAACACAGAACAGCATCTAAAGACGGTACGAGGGCAGGCCCTGCCTCGCACACCTGCCCTCCTTCCCGTGGAACATCCCAACCTGTGGTTTCTGACGAGTTCACAGTCTGGTTTTACTCAAGAAAATAGAATTTACAGGCAGAACTGGGTCAGGATTATCTATTCGCTGCGTATTATCGTGGCAGTTTCTGAGACTCGGCTAGCAGGGTCACCCACTCCCGAGGCCACCGCACCCTCCGGCAGCCCCTGCCCGCCGCACCCACACCAGATCCCAGCTGCCCAGTAAAGACATTCAAGTAACTCGGAGAACGCAGGCAGGCCCGGCCACCTACGGTGTACGAGGGAGCCCCGAGAGCAGCACGAGCTTGCTCTTCCCGCTCCCCCCTGCTCCAGCAGGTGTGCAGGGGGAACAGATTTAAATAGAAGGTTAAGCAGACGGTGAGTTTCCATCTCCGCTCGGTCTAATTAAAGCTACGAACATACTCGAGGCTGAGAATTTTGTTTAGAGTAATCCCTTTATCAAAACTGTCACATGCCAGGAAATGTCAGAAGCAGGGTTTCTTCCCCCCAAGTTCTCGAGCCGCTGTGTCTGTCATTTAAATACCAGCCTTTCCCCAGAGCTTTCCGTTTAGCCCACGGAGGTTTCCCACGGTAACGGCGGCCTGACCTGGGAGCCCCTTACTCATAGCGGTGATGAGTTAATTCCACGGGCAGCTCCACCAGCTGCAGCGGGGTCACGGTTAACGATGACTGCATCAGCGTACGACATTTCCAGCCCTTCAGGAGTCTCGCAGAGAGCGTGATGAGATAATCGCAGCGGCGTGCTCCCGGGGGCGTGAGCGCCGAAGCCCGTGAGAACGGTAAGCCGCACACCACAGACAAGTGGCCAACCGCTACCAGTGCGAGCCTGCGTTTGGTTTGTCCACGGTTACCTTCTACAGAGAGCTCTCTGCCTCTGCTGCCCCCTGCATCTACCACAAAAGCAGTATTTTAAGCTCTAGGGTGCAAGGATTTTCCCAGCCTCACGCTGTCTCCCTTGGTGGGGTGCTGAGCTTTGCTCCTCTACCCGGGATTGACACACATAATTAACAGATTATACAGAAAACCCCTTTATGTGCTATTTATGTGCCACAGCAATGTCTTCAGCCCTCGGCTGAGCTGAGGCCTCCTCCTGTTAGAGGCTGTCAGGATACATAATGCCCTTTTGATTGCCCCACTGCTCTCTGTGCTTCCTGGAGGGCTGCGCTGCGAGCTCCCGCACGGATGGAGTTACACCGCGTGTGACCCCGCTGCAGGCGACACCGCTTGTGAGGTTAACTGATTGTCCCCGTGGAAAAGCACTCGTGTTCAGGGCTACAGTTCGTGAAGGGAAATGGGGGAAAAGAGCTTTCCGGGGCTGGACCCACAGTCCTGGGGGAGCAGCAGAGGCTGGGACTGGAATCAGGTGCTCCCGCATCAAGCGAGCCCTGCTGAGTTCACCGAGTGGGTCCAGGCCTAAATCCACACATGGAATCCCGGAGTGGTTTGGGTGGGAAGGGACCTTACAGCCCCCCAGTGCCACCCCCCTGCCATGGGCAGGGACACCTTCCATAGCCCAGGGTGCTCCCAGCCTCATCCAGCCTGGCCTTGGGCACTCCCAGGGATGGGGCACCCACAGCTTCTCTGGGCAACCTGTCCCAGTGCCCCCCACCCTCTCCAGGAAGAATTCCTTCCTGATGAAGGCCACAGGCTTACCCGTTCCCCTGGGGCTCCTCTCGCTGCTGTCCCAGGGGCAGAATTCCCCGCTAAGCTTTCGCCTGCATGCTGCGAAGCTGGCTTTTTTGAGAACCGCTATGTAATGACCTAAAATAGCCTGCCCCATCCCTCCGGAGCGCAGCGGGGCAGAGCTCCTTCTCAGCGTCTGTCATGCCTAAAAATACTCGTTATGAAAATAGAGACAGAGCTACTATGTCTGTTTTTGCATGCGGCGCCCGCATGTTTAGCGTACGCGTAAGCGCACGTGGAGTACACCCGGGGGTGAGCTTCCCCATCCAGAGCGCGAATGCCGTCCCGAGGAGCGATCCGAAAGCGCGAGCCTCGCGAAGAAGGGCTCGATGAGCGTGTCAGAGCGTTCGCCTGCAGCGCCGCTGCCGCGCTATGAATACGCCCACCCAACGCAGACCGTACGTGAAGCGGGGCTGGGAACACCTCGACCTCTCGATTTGCTCAAGCTGCGGGCAGTGCTGCTCCACGGGGGCGAGAGAGAAATACAACCAGGAGGGAGGCGGGCTGCGCCTCGCGGGCGAGATGAGGTGTAACGCTTGAGTATTTCCAGCGGCAGGAAGCAGGGACGAAGTAGGCAAGGTGTGGAGGGGGTGACAGCGGTGAGGACCATGGTGACAAAGCAGAGAGGTGGGAGGTGGTTTACATCATATGTGGGTTTCCTCCTCCGAAAGGTTTAAGTCATAGAAAAAGCCCGCAGAGGAGTCCGATACGCCCATACACAAACAGGAACCAATGAACAAGCGAGTGTCGGGGTCGAGGAAAGCCCTGGCAGTCGAGTCCTTCTCACCGCTTCTTTCCCTTCTTTCTTTTTATTGAAATGGCATTATGTTTGGCTCCAGAGAAGAGGCAAACCCTGCAATAGGGCCCGCCCAGCTTAGTGCTGTAAAGAGCGGAGGGAGGCCAAGCCCTGCAAGCACAGGCACCTGCTGAGCTCCGGCAACAGCCAGGAGCCGAGAAAGGGCGAAGCACAGAAGATGCCCCGGGTGGCTCCAGCTCCCCCCGCACCCAGGCCAGGTCAGCACTGCAGCCAGCTGCACCGCAAGGTGCCAGTTCCAGCAGGGTGCCCGGCTCTTACAGAAGGACGGATGTCTCTCACAAGGGCTACCTTTACATCAGGCTACGGTTGCTTCCAAACCTTCTCTGCTCCACCGTTTCTCGGGTTCTACAACCAATACCCACGCACTTGTCCCAGGCGATTGCTGAAAACTCCTTAATTCCCCGGGGGGAGAGACACGGGCAGATGAGGCAGCACTTTCCTGCCCAGTTCTGCAGGGAGAAGGGGTAACCCTTCCAAAACTGACTGCCACTGACCCCTGAACACCCTCCTTTAGTGCAAACTCAGTCTTACACCTAATTAGCATCTGAAAAGGGATTGCTAAAGCCTGTGTCATAGCCTATACAATTCTTTGGGCATGCAGAAGAATTTAGGTACTTTCAGGTTAAAACAGACCTGGCAGAATAAAGCAACCTATGACAGCAGTAACAGAAAGCCCAAACCCCTGGAAGCACAGGATGTGTCCTTGCCTCATCTGCGAGAAGCATGCTGACATGCCAGGTGAGATAGGCAGGGATGAAGCAAACAAAAAGCCTGAGGATGGCCAAGTAAATATTTGGGGGTATTAGCTAACTGTTTGTGGGTGTCTCCTGCTTTTACATCTGTGTTTGAGTCCAGCTCACCTTCCAAAAAAAGATAACTGAAGGATCTGTCTCCTGCCCGCAGCCCTCTCCCTCCATCAGCAGTTTTGCTCATCTCCCGCCGCCTGTTCCAGGTTGTGTCAAGCAGCTCTTCAGCGAGCCACAAACACGGCCACTACCTAGCTAGGTTCCGGGGGACCCCAGCCGAAGGAAACACTCCCCTCCGTCCTATCCGTCTTCCCCGGTTCTGGTCAGTCCTCTCTGGGCCTGCGCACGCAGACCCAGAGTTTCTAAGGTGCTTAGCGAGGAGACGGTGCATTGCAGAAACTATTGCTTCCACGCTGCGGTTTCTATAGCAACCATCTTATTCAAGCACTGCAGCCATCTGCTTTAAATATTAACTGCCCCAGACCATCAGGACTAGCTTAAAACAGTATCACATGTCCATTAAATATTAAAACCAGAAACCAAAGAAGAGAACTACAGGAGAGCTTCTCCCTGCTCCCCCAGCCTAAGCTTTAAAACACCCCGACGCTGGTTTGCTCTCGTCCCTGATCGAACAGTTCACACTTCTGCTTGGGAAAGGGCTGTTCAGGTCACCCACGGCTGCTGCCGGCACTAACCACAACTTTCTGGGTGTCGCAAAGCCAAGCCAACGAATTCAACAGCTCCTCGGGGTAGGTGGGCACCTTGTGCGTGTTCTCCTACGAGGAGATGAGGCTGGATTGGAGCAGAGCTCCCAGAGGTACCCTGGCGAAGCCTCTGGAGGAGGGAGCAGGCAGGGCAACAGCCCGCCGCAGCGGCGTCCCCCGGAGCTCCCACCCGGTTGCACCCTGGTCTGCGAAAGGGCAGGTGGCTCGGAGAACGGCGTGAGCAGTACTGCATTCAGCCAGCCCCCGCCTGACAGCCAAACCCAGGAGACCGAATCCCCCGCGGACTGACTGCGAAGGAGCAGGAGCCCGGACACCCTCCGGACTGCGAGCAGTGCCTGCTGCTTCCCAAAGAACCCGCATCCCCAGGCTGTGACAGCACGGGCCGTGCACCGGCACACCCGCGCGCCTGTGCTTCCTTTGAGCAGCCTGAACTGTCGGCTCTTCCTTCCTCAGACCCTGCTCAAGCGGGAGGTCAGCTCCGAGAGCCCCTCTCTAGCACCCAGCTCGCCTTCCAACGGGCTGCTCCTGCCCGTTTTGAGGCCTGGCCTGGCACAGGCTGTCGCAGATACATGGGAACGCACGTGACGTGCAAACCTCGCCGGACAGTTTGACTGGGTCGAGAGGAGACTTCCGACTTCCCATGGCCAAACCGCACACCTCTGGCACTGCAGCCCAGGAGTCTTCTCTAGGGTTTTTGCTTCTCCACCCGCTACAGCCTGACCAAACCGCACAGTGCTTGCTCTCAGCAGTACGCACTGCGACTGCTTTCCCGCTTCTCGGTACTGCCACGTGGAGCCGGCGCCTACGCTGAGCTGTTCATGGTACTGTCCGGATCTTCTGCGGGACAGAACTCCCTGCATCACGCACGGAACAGCGGCACCGTGCTCCGGTAGCACGGACACGGTCCCCGGCCAAGAAACCCAGTCTAGCAGACGACCAGACCCTCGAAAAACGCCCGAGCACTTGTTTTCAGGTCGCCCAGTACGCGTTTCCTCCCCCCTGATGACACCAGCTTCCCTGTTTTCACACAGCAGCTTTTCTCCGAAGCCATTCCGGGGTTTCTCGTACCAGCAGGCTCCCAAACGGCAGGAGCGAGCGCCATCCCCCTCGCTGCTGTGCGCTGCAACAGGGAAACCACGCAGGATACCCTGGCGACAGCTCTCCTGGCCAGGGTGCAAGGCCGCCCGCACCGGCCGTCGCCGCTCACGCAGGAAGGGGCGGATTGCTCTTCCCCTCGAAATTAAAAAGCCCCAGTTTTCCACGCCCGAACTTTACTCCAGAGCATGACATCCTCCTACATGGAGTGCCATGCCGCCTGCCCTGCTCGAGACACCCTTTCTCTCCACGCCTGCAGAGCTACGCAAGGAGAAGTAATTCGGCAAAACCCCAGCTGCCAGGATAGGGGAACGGGGGAAGGAGACGGCCTGACTCTGCTGCCCGGGGGAAATCACATGCCAGGGTTCTGCTTTTTGCCTCTTACACAACACAGCCCGCCTTCTTTCGCCGATGTACAAATCGGCTTCTAGAAACAGGCGTTCATCGCCCTGTGAAGCTCTGGAGGTTGGCCCTGGGCAACGGCAGGCGGGTGGGCAAAGCACCAAAGTGCTTCCCGGGGTTCTGAAGATGTGGGAAGAGGCATCGGCACCTCGCTGGTTTAGTCCTGTGAGCATGGAGCTCAGCCAGGCTGAGGGCAAGGGCCTGCACATGGGTCAGGGGAATCCCAGCACAGGGACAAAGAATGGATCGGGAACAGCCCTGAGAAGAAGGACTTGGGGGTGCTGGGAGGGGGGGCAAGAAGCTGGCCATGAGCCGGCCGTGTGCACTAGAGCCCAGAAAGCCAACCGGATCCTGGGCTGGATCAGGAGAAGCATGGCCAGCGGGGGGAGGGAGGGGATTCTCCCTCTACTCTTGTGACACCCCCCCTGGAGTGCTGTGTCCAGCTGTGGAGCCCTCAGCATCAGAAGGATACAGACCGGTTGGAGCGAGGCCAGAGGAGGCCACGGGGATGCTCTGAGGGCTGGAGCCCCTCTGCCATGGGGCCAGGCTGGGGGATTGGGGGGTTCAGCCTGGAGAAGGGAAGGCTCCGGGGAGACCTTAGAGCCCCTTCCAGTGCCTGGGGGGCTGCAAGGAAGCTGGGGGGGGGCTTTTTACAAGGGCCTGTAGTGACAGGACAAGGGGTGACGGGTTTAAACTGACAAAGGGAGACGGAGATGGGCCATCAGGAAGGAATTCTTCCCGCAGTGGGGGGCACTGGGACAGATTGCCCAGAGAAGCTGTGGGTGCCCCATCCCTGGCAGTGCCCAAGGCCAGGCTGGATGAGGCTGGGAGCACCCTGGGCTATGGAAGGTGTCCCTGCCCATGGCAGGGGGTGGCACTGAGGGAGCTGTAAGTTCCCTTCCCACCCAAAGTGCTCTGGGATTCTATGATTAGCGCTGAGCAGACACTCTGCAGGCCTATTGCAAGTTCCTACCTTGCCTTCAAGTGCTGTGGGCAGTTGTTAATGTAACTTAGTGTGTTGTCCAGCAGGAATTCTGCACGTTTTCTTCTCTGGGCACAGGAAGAATAAGAAATATTCCTGTTAAGGAACTGGGTTGTGCTGGGAAAGCAATGAGTAAGGAAGACAGAGCCACAGCATGGTCCCTGTCTGTCTCCCTCCCGGGCCAGGGAGTCCTCGCTGCTGCTGTGAACATTGGCAGCACAACTCAGATCCCGTCCAAGATTCCCAGCTCCAAGAGACCTCCATGAGAAATCCCTCAGGTAAACACCACCGGCGCTGTTTTGTCTCTTCTCCATCTCCCCCGGCTTTTGGGCAGCTTGGCTCTGGGAGCGGGGCAGGGGGAGGAGGGGGTTGGCAGAAAATCACAAGGTAGTGGATCATCTCTCACGCTCTCACACACACGTGTGGCAGAGAAAGCTGGGACAGCTGTTTACTGGGCCAAGGGATTCCTTCCCCAAGCCACGCGCAGCCAGGATTATTGATCGGTATGTACTAAGGGGAAGAAAAATCCCAGGTCGCAGGCCTGGTGCCTGGCTGCTGGCTGGAACTCTGCAGCAGGAACTGCGCCCAAGCATCCGAAGCCGTAATTAAACCTTAGGTGTGCCTTTCGCCGAACTTGTTAAACCAGATTTCCATTCCTTTTTCACCTAGAGGACAAACCCAGGACAGAGTCTGTATTTATCCCGAGATACTCATCTAAGCTGACACAATGGCGGTATTCAGCCTGTGGCACACACGGGAAGCTCGCACTGTTCGCCCCGTCCCGCCCCAGCGCAGAGCGCCCGACAAAGCGCTCTTCCTCATCAGCACCACTGCCTTATATTCTCTCCACTGGGGACAAAGAGCAGCTCTTCATGTAACGCAAGAAAATACCGTAAACGGTAACAACAGAAGGTTCTCCGAGCCAGAGACGCACCAGAGACATTGGTGTACCCACGGACCTGGCAGTGGTTAAGGCAACGTACCGGTAAAGCCCACAGACCTCGGCAGCGCCACTAAACCCGTCCCTGTGAGCCCCCGACTTTGATCCGGAACACTGCAAAAGCTTCAGGGCTTCTGGCGGAAGGCCGCAGCAGATGCACAGCGAGGCGCGCTGGAAGAGGCTGTGCGTGTGGAGGTCTGACAGCAGGGCGCCCTGCCCGGCAGCCTGCCAGCGAGGTGTGTTGGCTCTCCTCGGGCAGGAGGCGCCACAGAGAACTCCGGAAACGGGAGCACGGCAGTGACCTATTTTCAGTACTTCACACTCGTTCCTAGGCCTGGTATACACAGTGTAGTGAACATCGTCATGAACGTCCCGCAGCCAGAAGCCATCAATAACCGGCGCGAGCACTCCTGCTGCCCTTCCCGATGCAACAGTGAAAACCAGCTGGGAGACCGGGCAGGAGCAGCGGCGGGCCAGGGCTGACCCCCCTCACCCACCAAGGCTGGAGCTGCCTGACCGCACGAGGGGAGGTGGTGACCAGGCCAGAGGGGACACGTGGTGGCCTCCCTCCTGTTTTTACACGGTGACAAACCCCTGCAGGGGCTCTGACAGCTTGAAGCTGAGCTGCCAAGGGGATGGATGGATGGATGGATGTGAAGCCTAGGGGCTACCTTTGTACCTGCTGGTTTGATTTGGTCATGGGACGGAATCCCGTTGGAGCAGAGGCCAGGTGAAGCTGGAGGGGTATCTCTCTGAGGGCTTGGGCATGTGCTGGTTACCACCACAGACATGCAGTGCGGTAACTAATATACAACGGGACTACCTGCTTTCTGCCACCTCGCCTGCTTTGGAAAGGTCAATCCGCCTGCTGGGGAGGGGAAAACCCATCCGTCACCGTTTAGCAAGCTTGTGCAAGGCTGGGTTTAAGTTAAAAGTGAAAACTGGAAGTGATTTATCAACAAGCAGGGGTTATTTTTGCTAGTTGAGGAGGTTTTTCAAGAAAGCTCTGTTTATCTTTAACGACCAGTCCCAGTTTTACAGCCTGCCTTCCCCCCCACACGCATATTTCTGAGAAACCGCCAAGAACACTAGAATCCGTCAAAAGCCGATCGCCCGACCGCGCGCGTCCATTCTGCAATGAAGCGCTAGCTTGGAGGAGGGAACGCGCTTCAGAGCAAACCGGCCTGCAACACAGCCTCCCTTCAGGGGCTCCAAGGGTAAGGAAGCGCGGGGCGTTTTAAAAAGGAGGTGATTTTTAAAAGGTACGCCCGAAGGCAGGTGGTGGACAGCGACAGCTGAGCGTTCAACGCCTGCTTTGCTAACGGGGCGGCTCAGCCGCGCGCCGTTCTGAAGGCCTGTCTCAGGCAGGGCGAGTCAGCTGCACAGCGGCATGTGCGGTTCCTTCCCGCTTTGGAAGCTCCATGTCCCGTGAGCCAGTCCAGCGCAGGAACAGCCACCTCCGTCCCGAGCTGCCGAATCGCTCACCCGCCACTCCTGCCAGCTAAGAGCAGCTAATTTTAGCTTACGGCGGAAAACCCTCCTGCGGCGGCAGTGATCTTTCAGAACAGTTCGGGAGCAAAATCCTTGGTCTGGAACGTCTGACGCGCTCTCCAAGCCTGCGTTCGGTACGAGCGCCTCGCCGGGCGCTCCCGGCGCTGGCAATCCAGGTCACCCCCGCGCGCGGCACGCGGCACCCGCTGGCTCTTTCATCTCTGCTCGCGAGGGTTCTGGGGTCATGTTTGTAAACACTGCTGCCACGTGCGCGTAAGCACGTGGCGAGACACCGGCGTGACCGGAGCGCGGAGCGGTAAACCTCGGCGTCGACGTCACTAAGGCGGCCAGCACCGGCCTCGCCCCCGTGGCCGGCTCTTCCGAGGGCACACGGGAGCCTTTTCCCCATACGCGGCACAGGTGGACGTGTGCTAACGTTGGTGGTGTCCAGGCAGGTTCCTCCTCTCAGCCATAAGCAAACTGTGGCACCGTTTAGGTTGGAAAAGCCCTCTAAGATCGTCCAGTGCAACCGTTAGCCCAGCGCTGCCCAGCCTGAGCTGTTCTCCACACCAGCACTCCTCTCTGCCCTAAGTCACCGGGACGGGAGCCAGCGTGGGCCCACCACACAATGCGACCCTGTGGCTGCTAGGGAAAAGAACTGTACGAGGGCACGCTGCCAAAGGTTCCCAGAGGCCTTCAAAGACAGCTAACCCAGCCTTCGCCTCCGCAGGAGCTTTCTGCCGGCTCTGCCCCGGCGAAGCCAAGAGCACGATCCGGGTGTTAGAGGAAGTAACTCCGGATCGTTTCTGTTTCTCGGGACATTGCACACGGCTCGATATGGCCAGCACAACCCAAAGTCACAAGTCTTTCATTTCCCCTTAACGAGGAATCAGCAGATACAGCCTCCCAAAGCCTACGGAACGTTTCACCTCACCCTGGCCACGCACTTCCAAGAAAACACACAAACACGGGCACGGGGGCAGAGTCTGGGGTCACTGACGCCGCCCTTCCGGCGCTGTTTCAAGTGCAGCTGTGTGTCTGGTTTGCCCTGACCTTTGCCAGGAGAGCTGAGAATGGGACAAAGAGTTAAAGTGTCACCGGGCCCTGTGGAGCCTGCACTTCGGGCCAGGCAAGCACCGAGCTGAGGAGGGTGTGCACCAGCCGGGAGCGGGAGTGGGCCCGGGGGGAGTAAGGCACAGGGAGCAAAATCAACAGTGCACACCCCGAAACAAAACAGGGCAGCAAGCACAGAGACGTACTCGCCTTTGAAGGGCACGAACTTTCCTGTTTGCTTCCCTCGTGCAGTCCGGGCGCGCTATCTGAACCGGCGGCACAGCACGTACACCAGCCCTTGAACCCTGAACCCCTGGGGAGCAGGAAGGCCGCTCGGTGCGCTTGCGGCCGGAGGGCAGCGCGCTTCGCCCTGCGGTGCCCAGCCACGAAGGCCATCCAGCGCAGCACACAGCCGCGCAGACCCCCTCCCCGCTGCGCCCCACGGCCGGCTACAGCCCAGCACGCCCAGGCCGCCCGCGGTTTCCAGCGCTGGCTGCTCCACGCAACCCACGCTTCCCGGGGACCCGTCTCGCACCTGGACAAAAGGCGGTGCCCAGGTTGTCAGCGGGAAATGGAACAAGATGGGCCCGTTCCTTCCCGCAGGCTTTCCGAAATCCTGCCCTACTGCAGCGCTGCCCAACACCCCTGGAAAGCAGGCAAGCGCCTTCCTGGCTGCGGCGGGCACGGCGCTATCCAGCAACGCGGTTTCTATTTTTGCCTCGCCGAGGACAGCCTCGCGCTAAACCCCTGGCCTGAATGTCACTAAAACGCAAACCAAGCGCAGCGGGACGCGCCAGCGGGCTCCGCCACAGCCCTGCCCTCGGCGTGACCGCCACGACGCGGGTGACGGCACCGGTGCCTCGGGGAGGCCCGGTGTTTGCAAACACGGCCACGTGCGCGAGCCGGGCGGGGGCTCGGCCGGCAGAACCCCCCGGCTGCCGCAGGGCGAGCGAGCCCCGGCAGACGGCGGCGGAGCGGGAGCAAAGCAGCGTGCAGCGCTGCCGGACCTCTAAACACAGCGGGGAAAGTCCATCTGTCCTTCACGGTCAGCCACCAGCGCCCAGAGACGTCGCGTGAGCCAAATCACCCGCCGGGTTTTATTTCCAAATGCATTTCGCCGCGGACTGTGTCCCGAGCCTGTGGACGTGCTGAAGTTACGGAGGGCAGGCTCTCGGTGACACGCCCGACGTACCAAACCCGCCAGGCTGAGCGACGGCCGAGGAGCTCCCGCAGACCGGAGAGAGACAACCCTGAAACATCCCGTCTCCAGTTCAGGCCTGGGAGATCCCAGAACAGTTCAGGTTGGGAAAGACCTTACAGAGCAGCAGTTCCACCCCCACGGCAGGGACAGGGATAACGGGCGCCTGTCGCGCAGAAAGCCGAGTGCTGCTAGGGCTACGTCGCCGTCGCGCATCCCCTCTCCAGCAGAGATCTCCAACTACAGCTTACAGTCGGGTTGGGGGTTTGATTTTCCTTTGAGCTCTGCTACCGAGCACGACACCGGCGTGAGGGCCTGCGAGCCCCGACGGACCTCGGACTGATAGAGCAGATCAAACCAGGAGTCGCGCGGTGCGCTGGAGCTGCTGCACGGAACGGTTTGCAGGCGGTGGGAAACCCTGCCTGAATGAACAGGAGGATCAAGGGTGGGAAAAGGTTAATGGGAGTTACTGGAATCACATTACACAACTGGGTTTCACACACCGCAATTAACTGACACAACGGACTATGTTTAATTACAATTAGCTCATTGTGAGATTCTGCGTATCTGTTTGGAGGTGCACGGAGGCATCTGCCGTGCCAGTAAAAGGGAGACAACATCCCCTCCTGCGCCCCGCTGGCTCGGAGCGGGGGAACAGCACCCACCTTGCTGGGTGAACGCTGCTGCTTTAAAGGGCCGAGAAGGAACCACCAACAGAAAGCGCTACTGAAAACCAACTTCCGAAAAAAGTGAAAAGCTACTTGTTTCTGAGACCAGTTTCTGTTTCTTAAAACTGATACTTCTGTTATCTTGGCAAGCAGAGAAAACTATCTGTAAAGCTCTCAGGAAGGAGGGGATCACGGGTAAAGCGCTGGGGCTCAGGAGATAGGGGTTCAGCTCCCAGCTACACCGCAGCTTTCCCGCTTGTCTCCAGGGTTTAGAAACACAAAAAGGCACCGCGAGGAACAGCTCCAGCGGGGCTCGTACCACGTCCTGACCTGAGTGCGCCCTGGCTGCTTATTAATTTTGTACCCTTTCTCTTACTCTCTGCATGTTTTGCCTGCTCATTAGTGTCTGCACCCCAGGGAGAGGGCCGAAGCAGTGCCGCTATCAACCCCATCACACACAGAGCAGGGAGCCACAGCCGCCTTCCTGTATTTCCTGTAAATACCGAGGGGTTTGGAAGGGAGCTGCCTGGCCCCGCTCCGCGTCACAAACAGGAGTTACCAACGCCCTGCCCCCCCGCGTGCTGCCAGACCCCCTTTCTGTCTCCTTTCCAGAGTTGCGTAGCAAAGCGGAACAGAAACGGCTTCGTCTGCAGAGCTGCAGGCACAGCGGGGTTCTGCTTCGCGGCCGGGATACGAGGTGCCTCCTAACGCGCAACAGTTAACTTCACCCTATCCACTCTCCTCGTATTTCGAGGAGTTGCCATCCTGAACGAGACTCATGCTCCAGCTTGTCCGACGGACTATCTCCCACCAGCTAGTAGCAGTCGTTTCAAGAAAAACCAGCTATTCAGTGGGTAGTCAGAGACTGGCTCTTCCAGAGGGAAAACGCCTTTCCAACCAGCTAGACTTCAGAGTTCATAGCAAAAACCACATTAACTTGCAGCTGCTTTGGAAAGTTGGGGGGGGGGGGGTTAAAGTAAAAATTAGGTTTTCGCTTCTATACCTGCCTCTAAGTCTTCTTAGAGATCTACCTGAACACGTAGCGACATCTCCAGCCGTTTCCTCTCCCTCAAATAAGAAAAAATACCCTCAAGATGACTTTTCCTTTCCCTAGTCGCTGCAGCGTGACTGGCGAGGTGCCGACTCCTGCGAGTGTCTCTGCACAGGCAGGCTGTTACAGCTCCGGGAGCCCAAGGCCAAGGAACGGGGCTTCGTGACGACGGCAAGGGCAGCCACCGGCTCGCGGGATCACAGCTCACCTGGCAGCACCGGGAAAAACCCAGCCACCCACAGCTACCGCACCGTCACCTGCGCAACACAGGCACAGCGGGAAAGCACACGGAAATCCGCGTTTTCCTGCCTGCTCTCCCCCTTCTCCGGCACTACACGTAGTAGTAGAGAGAGAGAGAAAGATTGGCACAATTCTTATTTTTCCTGCTACTTTCTCACACCTACAGAAGCTTCTTGTGTGCGCGAGGGATTGCAGGGAAGCAGGAAAGTGCAGGTCCAAACTTACAGAGCTGATGTCCTGTGGAAACACCACAGAACCACCAGGGAACTGCTTCGTGCAATTGTCACGTCCATAAACACCGGGAGCTTCTCCCCGTTTGGTCAATGTTCCCACCTGCTCCTGGGTACGTGGTGTGCACGCTCCCGAGCTGACCCCGCAGGGAACAGAGGCTCCCCAGCACAGGCTTTCGTCGCCCAGGAAACACCCACGGGTCAGAGGAGTTGGCGAAGCGCTGGGCCTGGCCCTTCTCAGTTGCACACCTTCCAGGGCTCTGAATTACTGTGCCGCTTTAGTAAAACTTCCGACCCTTTTGGGCAGACAAACCTGAGCGCAGGCAAGCAAAAGAGCGCAGTGGGAGCGGTGCTGGTCATTGGGGAAGAAAACATGTACCCACACGCTTCTCCAACCCCAGCGAGGGGGGTCCAGCGTCCCTTCCTGCGTTCCGGTGTTCTCTTCCAGGGACAAAGCGCATGCCGTTTATTCGGCCCTACGTGCACTTGAAGCTCGAGGGAAACCTCACTCGTGTGAGCTTCGGTAACTTTGGGGGAAGGGAAGCTTCCCTGCAACGCTTCGTTTCCCTCATTTTCCCGGGAGCAGGCCAGGAAGGCTACTCGCACACGCGAGGCAATACGCCACCGCTCTGCTGTCCCGCCTGCGCGAGAGCCGCGTCCCCCGGCAGGCGCAGCACGGGGTACCTCAAAGCACGTCACTTCAAACACAAGTGAAGTGGCACTGAAAGCACCAACAGACTGAACGGACAAAGAAGCATCAGGGGCATGAGCCGGGGTCGAGTGCCGCACCAGCGGTCGCCGCCCCTCGTGCTACGGGACCATACGGACGGTTAATACAGGACACGAAGCTGAGGGCAAAGCTCTCCTGTCAGCAGCAGGCCCTGGCTTCGCGTCTTCCCTCTGATCTCCAACAGCACAGAAGTGGCAAGAGGAGGAACAAAGAGTGCGAGCTCAGGAGTGCCACTGCCACGTCCTCCCGTATATTCTTTACTCTGGTTGCTACTTCTGCTGCCCAGCTGCTGCAGTAGCAACGGCACCCCAGGCCAGAAAGGAAAGGATGTCTCCAGAGCGCAGAACCTGCCTGGCAGCTTTAGCGTGGGTGCTCGGGGAGGGCACGAAACACCCCATGGGTTGGGTGCCGCTGGCCAGCCACCGCCTGCCTTCAGCTGCGCTTCCCGGAACCGTCCCAGCAACGCAACTCCAAGCCTTACCACAGCTCCCCCGCCTTTCTTTTCGGCTTTCTTTTCCCAAGCAACAAACTGGTGGCATTACTCGTTCGGCTGAGCAAATGCAGAAATCTCCCAAGCTTCTTATGCCCACTGGGGATCCAAAACCCGCCGCGCAGGGGAATTAGCTTTCGAAACAGCAACGCCGCTCTGTATCAACACGTCTCGTTAAGTAACAAAGACTCAGCTAGCTGGCTTTACTTACCAAGTCAGGAGGATTCGTGACTTCTTTCTTGTTCTTTAAAACGGGAATCCTTCTGGTACTCGAACGGGCAGGGAGTTCCGCCGAATTACGGGAACGTGGTATAACCCTGAGCGCGATCGTGGTGTTGCAGAGAGCTGTGGTGCCGTGAAAGCTCTCGGGGACCGAACGCCTTACACGTTTTTTAAAAGGGGAGGCAGGGAAATGACCCAAAACCTGTGCAACAATTCCCTTAACCCCATCCATCTCATACTTGGGATCAGCCCATTCCAGGCAAAGGTGCTTGAGCAAAGCCAGCGGTGCCTGACGGAGGAACCAAGGCTCTAGAGCACGGCACAGACCCCAGCGTGCGGCCAAAGCCCAAGCTGCGATGTGCCGTCTCCAACGCTGCGGTTTTTCATTCCTCCCCCCCCCTTGGCCACCCATGAGGCCCAGGGACACTCCTAGAACCCTGTCCTCACCAGCTGCGCCCGGTGCCAGGATGCTGTTTGTAAACACTCTGACCACGCGCCCGCCGCGCACAGAGAGCCACATCCTACCCCCTCGGGATGCCGGGGAGCTGCTGCGAGGGAGCCAAGCCCTTTCCCAACGCGGGGTGACCTCCAGCAGCCCGCGCCAGGACACGGGGAGACAACGCTTGGGCTACTGATGCGTTACTGGAAAGGAGGTTACGCCGAGAAGTTGAGTTTCAGTCACTGGAGCGCATGCTTAAGGACAGGGTCGCTCAGGTAGGGTGAGGAATGCAGGAATCCTTCATTTATTTACTCAGCTTAAACCTGAAAACTTCTCCTCCCCCACGCACACACCTGGTGAAACAAACCCCCGTGCGCTGGGAACTGCTGTGGAACATACCCGAGGTTAGAGGTAATGCCAAAGAGCGTGCCAAAACACTTCATGTTGCCTAAACTGCACAGTCCTGAATCAGACTGTGCCCAGGAGACAGCCCTGTACCCAGGGAAGGGGCACTTGGTTACGGAGCTACTCCTGCTTACCTCGGGCATCTCACCTGCCCACTTCTTCGCTGCTGGCGTAAGAGACACGATCAGGATTGGAACGCTGGACTGGAGCACAGGGCAGGCCTACTCCCTTGCCGGCTGCAACAGCAATTCTACCTTCATTTTATCAAAAGGAGAGGAAAACCCCCCACACCCCACAAATTAGGTCAGACTGAAGCCTCCAGACTGCAAGCCTTTATTTATTTGTAAGAATAATCCTACTGGGGTTTCCTGCCATATGTACGCTACACGGCAACGCCACCCCCTTGGGACTGCGCCTCCACAGGGACTGTGCCGCCGACGGACAGCCCGCACTGCGTTCAGGCTGAAGACGGTGCCGCTTTCCGGGGAGGGCGCTTGACGGAGATGAACAAGCCCCCTGGAAAAGACAGACCAGAATCTAAGTCTTTACGGCTTAAAACTGCTGAAGTGTTTCTCAAGGCACAGTGACTTGTTCAAGCTGTCCCTGGATCTGAAGTCCTTTACTGGGAACCCCTGGCAGGACACCCCTGACGCTCTTACATGGCTACATGGGTGAAGTCAGCTCGCTGCTGTCTCTTTCCCCAACCCTGGTTCTTCCTACCTGCCTTCCGTTGCCCCTGCGATGCGAGGCACGCTCCCAGTGCTGTAATCCAAGCAACCTTGCTGGGGCAGTCAGCAGCTGCCCTTGGGACCGGCCCAGCTGACGCCGGAGCTTCCGAACGCTATTCCCAGCCCACCACCTCTGCCTCCACCCACCGAGCAAGCCCTTGGGAAGGGGTGGGTTTGTTAGAAGCCCAACGGTCTGCCCGCGGGGAAGGCAGAAGGGACTTCTCGTCGGCGGGTGACTGAGCCACGATTACTCATGGTACTTTCCACGTGCAGCACTGCGTTACCCAGGATCTCGGGACAAGCTATGCAAATAGAACACGCCAGCGGTGACGATGCGCAACAACCCCGACTCTGACAACCTGTGACTTGCTCGGGGTATTTTTTCCTGCGGAATATCATTAAATGAGTAAGAAGGTATTCACTGCCTTACGGAGTATGGGATCGAGTGTGACTGATTCATCCAATTCCCTCCCTGGCTGCCAGCCACCACGCAGTCACACGCCTTCTCTCCGTTCAGACTACGGCTCTCTCTCTCGGCACTGAATCACCGCACCCCCCACTCCACTCCAGACCCAGCACGCCGCCCTCCAGAGTGATGTCACAACGCGCACTGCTGCTGGCCGCCTGCCTCGCGGCAATCGCAGCGCCGGACTAAACAAATACCCCACGCTATTTGGCACCATCATCTGTGGCCGTGTTCTCCAGCACAGTTTCCAAGAGAACCACCGGCCCTACTCGAGACTTGGCAACTTTCTTCCACCGCTTTCAGGCTCCAGTTGTGAAGCTGGCTTGCAGATGCTGCTACCACGCTCCCAGCTCCTGGGCGGCAGGCAAGGGAGAGAGGCAGCAGGGTCACTCGCTGTGACAAGCCAAATTGGACAGCTCAGCTGAAATTCCACCTTGAAAGATGGACAGGTTTTTAAAAAGGCTGTTCTTTGGCTCCTGCAGAGGCACATGTTCCACTCTGAACAAAACGGCGCAAGGGATTTAAAGTCCCCGCAGGGGCACGCCGAGAAAACCCCCGTACCGTGCCGCCCATGCAAGTCACTTGGAATTCAAGCGCTCCCTGTAATCCCAAACAGGTCAGCAACACCAGCCCAACCCAGACTTTGTGTTTTGCCACACCTGAGCAGCAGATTAGTTCCAAAACATACTGAGGTTTTACTCTTTAGGGCCGTCCAGCTGGTGCTGGCATTTAAAGGAACCGTACGGGAGAGAGTCCCAGCAGCACCCAAGTGCTCAGGGCGAGAGGGAACGGGCCCTGCCAACCCCGGCAGCTGAAATCCCCGTTCCAGCAGCTACCACAGGGTCTCCCCGTTCTGCACACAGGAACCAAACCACTCGCAACCTCCTGTTTGCGTCACCCAACGCAGCGCCAAGAGCCCCTGGAAATCTGCGCGTCCTTCCAGCTCCTCAGCGGGTGCACATCTCCTGTCAACAACGCCGACATGCCGAGGTCCGGGACCAACAATGCCAGCTTCCTGGCTAGCAGCCAGCAGTCACCACCGTGCCAAAGTCCTCCTCAAAAGCCTTGCTACGGTCAGCGAGAGCTCGGCGGACTCGGGAGCCCCGGTGTCTCCCAGTCAGCCTCTCCTCCTTTGAAGAGTTGTTAATCATCAGTTCCGAAACGGGCAATACAAAACCACGTGCTGAGCTTCCCTGGATGCATTCCCAAAGGTTTTTGATGTCGCTTCCCAAAACGAAACCACTGTTTCCCCTGCAAGGTGCCTTCCGAGGTGGTCACTCCACGTAAACAGCATGTTTCCGCGTCCTCGCCCTCCCTACACCCCCGCTGCCCCAGTTAAACGTCGTCTGGCGGCACTGGCAGGGCTCACACCGCGTTCCGCGACACCGAGGAAGACAGACAAAATATTGCCCAACTGGGACTGATTTACATCGGTTCCAAACTGCAGCTTTCTGCAGGATAAAATCCAAGATGTGTAAATTCCCCTCAAGTGCTAAGAGCAGCAGAGCCGGCAGCTCAGAAAGTTCAACTCAACCATCAAGGCACAACGAACTTAAACGTGACAGAAAGAATACGAGCCGGGAGCAGGAAAAGAAACACAGAGCCGTCTCAGAACAGAGCAGGAACAGCAGAACGGCAGCAGGGTTTGCGTTCGGGTTGGAGCCTTCGGGGAAAAACCCCGCTATCTAGCGCCCGAGAACCCACGCGCCCGAGGACAGCACCAACCGCCACGTGCCCGGGAGAAAGCTGACAGCAGCAGTGTTTCCCTATGACAGCCTACTGAACACTGTTACCTGACCCGCGCCAGCCACGGACCTTCAGCGCCGAAGCACAAGCGGGTCCTACGCAGAGGCTGCGGAGGCTGAGCCTTCTTGGGGGGTGCAAGGAATCAAGCGTGAGGTGACCAGGAAAGGACAAAACCTGCCAAGAACCGAGCCTGGGGGGATGTCAGGGCAGCTGAGGGGCAAAGCAGCCCTGAGGGTTCCACGAAACGCGCTCGCTCCCCACGGGTACCGGCGAAGCGGCCGGTGGCTCATCGCACACCACCGAGGGCAAACCTGTCAGACTCCCACCAACGAGAGAGGGGACACTTTATGACCTATGGTGCCCCCTGAAAGGGCACTGCGTGTGCCAGGGTGTCGGCTTTGCCACCTCTTCGCCACTTCCCCCTCTCACTCGAGTTTACAGCCAACTCTCGACCCGCGCCCGCGGCAGCCGGGTCCGTCCCGCACCGCGCAGCCCCGCCGCGGGTCACCCTGCCGCTAACGTGCAAATAACCGGCCTCGTTACCGACGAACAACACCCGCTGACCTGCTTTCACTAGGGACAGTCCCTCCTCGCCCCCGAAACTCCGCAACTTCGCACCCGGGCCGGGAGAGGCCCGACGCGGCGCTGGGTGACCCCGCCGGGCGCTGCCCCGGCGCACCGCGGCTGCCCCGGGAGCGGCACGGCTCCTCAGCGGGGAGGGTCCGCCAGCTCCCGCGGGGCTCCAGGCCAGCAGCCCCTTCTTCCAGGCAGGAAACCGCCCGGGAGCGTGGGGGGGGGGGGGGGGGGGGGGGGGCGGCGATTTAACGGCAGCGATCGCCCCGGTGCGAGCGGAGCTGGGCTCCCGCCCCGCGGGGTGCCCGCCGGTGCCCGTGCCCGGCCCCGCCGACACCGGCTGTTGGGGGCCAAACGGGCGAGAAAGTCATTTCCCAGCCCCCCGGCCACATCGCGCGGGTGGCCCCGACGGCAAGGCGTGGGGGTGCAGAGACGGGCAGGCCTCGCAGCGACCCCCCCCCCCAGCTTCCCCATCGGCCCCCGTGCCCCCCCCTCCCCCGTCCCCGGGGTCTGCGCCCGCCTTTGTGTCCGCCCGGGGCGCCGCACAAAGCCCCCCCACCCCCCCGAGGCGGGGGCGGCCCCGGGAGAGAAGGCCGGTCCCGGGGGGGGGGGCACTGAGGGGCTCCGCGGCGGCCGGCCGCCTCCCCCGCCCCGGACAAAGGCGCGGGGAGGGGCGCCGAGGCAAAGTCGGGGGGCAGCCCCCGGGGGGGCCCCCCGCGCCGCCTCTGTCAGTCAGCCATGTTGGGGGAGCCGCGGAGGCGCCCACCCGCCCGCCCGCCCCGCCCGGGCCAAGACACCCCCTCCCCGGGCAGGGGGCAGAGGGCCGCCCCGCGGGGGGGCCCGCTCTGACCTGTGCCGCCTCCCTCGGCCTCGCCGACATCCAGCACGCACAGCCGGGCGCCGCGCTCCCCGCGCCTACAGCGCCGCCATCTTCGCTTCCTTCTGCTCCTTGACGAAAGCGCCCGCGCCCCCCCCCGCCATATGCACGCGGCGCCCTGACGTCAGCGCCCGCCCCGCCCCGCGCGCCCCCCCGCGCCCCCCCGCGCACGCGGCGCGGGCCCCGTGCAGCGCGAGCGCCCCGTCACGGCCCGCGGCCCCCCCCGCGCCCCCGGGGGGGCTGTTTTCCGGCCGCTGCCGCCTCTCGGCCTTTTGGGGGTGGGGGGGTCCCCCGCTTCTTTTGCTGCGCCCCCCCCCGGCGCGTGCGGCATCGCGGGGCGCCGGCTGCTGCCGCCCGGGTGCCCGCCCCGCATCCCCCCGAGCGGGGGGGGAGGGGGGGCTCGGTGACGCCGCTCGGCAGCGTGGAAAGCCACGGAAAGGCATAAACCGCCCCAAAATCTCCCCGGGGTTCCCCAAAAGCGCCCCACGGCGTGTGGGGCACCGCGGGCTGCCGACACCGGCAGCGCCCCCCCCCCCCCGCATCCCCCCGGGCGGACGGGGATGGGGCAGGGGGCTCGGTGACGCTGCTGGGCAGCGTGGAAAGCCACGGAAAGGCATAAACCACCCCAAAATCCCCCCGGGGGTCCCCAAAAGCTCGTCCCGCGGCGTGCGGGGCACCGAGGGGCGCAGGCCACCGCCACCCGGGTGTGCCCCCTCCCCCCCGCATCCCCCCTCCCCGGGGCCCGTGACTTGTGGCTGGGGCAGGGGGCTCGGTGACGCCGCTCGGCAGCGTGGAAAGCCACGGAAAGGCATAAACCACCCCAAAATCTCCCCGGGGTCCCCAAAAGCGCGCCCCAGGCCCCTCCCACACACCCACCAGCCCCACAGCTCGGTGGTGCAGCCCCCCCGGGACCCTCGGCCCCGCTGACCCCCGCCCCAGGCAGGGCAGCCCCCGGCACCTGCTGCCGCCCCCCCCGAGGCACCCCCACTCCCGCTGCTCCCCCCGCGAGGGCGGCTGGCGGGACGGGGCTGCCCAGGGGGTGGGGGTCAGCCCACAGCGACCCCCAGGACACCGGGGCTCGGCGCGGGGTAACTTGTTCTGCCCAGCATGCGCCGCTCCCTGGGGTTCGGTTCCATTTCCGTGACACGTTTCGGGGGCAAACTGGAGAGAAAAGGTCACCCGTAACGCCGCCCCGATCCCCCCCGGCCTGGCCCCGTCCCCTGGGAAAACACGCGGGGGTTCTAGGAAAAGGCCGCGGTGTTCGCTTCCGCGGAACCGGCTCCAGCGGGGCTCGGGCAGCCAAGCCGCCCCGGACCCCCGCGAGCCGCCCTGGACCCCCGTGAGCAACCCCGGACCCCCGCGAGCAGCCTCAGACCCCCACGAGCTGCCCCGGACCCCCGCGAGCAGCCCCCGCCGCCGTCCCTTCCCGGGGGCTGTGACGCACGGAGCGGCCGGGGTCTGGCTCACTTTTCCTGGGTGTCTGCGCTCCACGGCGCTTGCTGGGTGCCCAGCGGGTTTCCATCCGCCATGCCAACATTGCAGGGGCTTGGTTAACGCCCGGGGCGGCGGTTCCCCCCGCTGCGGCCCGTCGCCAGGGGCCAACACGCGGGACCCACGTGCCGCCCACACGGCACGCCACCGGCGCACGGCACCCGCAGTGCTTGGCCGGGCCTGTCCCGCGGCGCTTCCCTCCGGCATGCCAAGGCGCTGGGTGGGACGCCCCCCACTTTGGGCAGCTTGGATCCCACCCGCGTCCCTGCGCCCCTCGCGGCGGGTGGTTTTGGCAGGACCCTGCTGTGCTGGCTCCCATTGAGAGAGCAAGCAGACCTGGGTGGGTGGGTGGGGAGGAGACAGGGAGAAGGGAAAGGGAAAGGGAAAGGGAAAGGGAAGAGAAAGGAAAAGGAAACGAAGGGAAAAGGAAAAGGAAATTAAGGGAAACAGAAAAGAAAAAAAGGAAAGAAAAGAAAAAAAAAGAAAAAGAAAAAAGAAAAGAAAAGAAAAAAGAAAAGAAAAGAAAATGAAAAGAGAAAAGAAAAGAAAAAGAAAAGAAAAGAAAAGAAAAGAAAAGAAAAGAAAAGAAAAGAAAAGAAAAGAAAAAAAGAAAAGAAAAGAAAAGAAAAGAAAAGAAAAGAAAAGAAAAGAAAAGAAAAGAAAAGAAAAGAAAAGAAAAGAAAAGAAAAGAAAAGAAAAGAAAAGAAAAGAAAAGAAAAGAAAGGAAAAGAAAGGAAAAGACAAGACAAGACACACACCCCACACCCCCCCCCCCGGGTTTTCCAGGACTTTTCCACTGCCCTGGGATTCCTTTCTTTTCCCAATGTGCCCCTGTGCCGCCCCCGAGGTGACACTTCACGCTATCAGACCTGCACGCGAGCGTGAGAGGCACGTGTTTTGGAAACGCTTCCTGGCGCAGGTGCGGTTCGCCTCTCTGCTCCTTTCTCCTCTCTGCTCCTTTCTCCTCTCTGCTCCTCTCTCCTCTCTGTTTTAGGGTCTCTTCGCCTCTCCTGCCTCACGGCAGCCCGTGGCAACCGCTGGCTCGATGAATATAGAATCACAGAATCCCAGAGCGGTTTGGGCGGGAGGGACCTTACAGCCCCCCCAGTGCCACCCCCTGCCACGGGCAGGGACACCTTCCATAGCCCAGGGTGCTCCAAGCCTCATCCAGCCTGGCCTTGGGCACCCCCAGGGATGGGGCACCCACAGCTTCTCTGGGTGACAGTTCTGCGGGAGCTGCAGCTCCCGGAGCCTCCCCTGCTCGGCCGGGTGGTGCTCAGCACCCCTGACCTCCTGGTCCACTAACTGACCCGCTGCCCTGCCCGGCTCCTGCCGCCTTCTGACACCCCGCAGGACCTGCTGGCTCTCCGTTCCGCACGCCTCTGCGTGCCCGGCAACGCGTGCCTCTTGGCACCCGTTAACAGCCGAACGAGCGGGACGCGGGTCCGGTTTCTCCCTTGGAGTTGGCTTCAAGGTATTTCCTGAACGAGGAGATTCGCCCCGTGCTGCTTTGCCGCGCCGTCACCCATCAAACGGGGAGGGAAAGCGCCCGAACTTGACCATCACGAGGAATGGCTTAAGCCCTCGCACCCCTAAGGAGTTGGGGGGGGCAGCCGTTTACCCCTTGGACTTGCTGTTCCCAGCCTGAAGGTGCACGCGTGTTCCACAACCTGTAAAGAACGGGCGCGCGGCTTCCTGGGAAGCGCGCCGAGAGGCGCTGAGCCCAGGCTGAGTGAGCTCACTGCTCCGCTCCCGGGGCTGTGGCCGGCGCTGCCCCAGCCACGCCGCTTTTTGCCGCCGCCCGCCGGTGCGTCTCAAAGCAAGGAAAGGGAAAAAGCCCGCTCAGGGGCTGGAACGCGCGGGGTCGGGGGGCCTGCCAAACCACCCCGCTCCAGGCAGCTTTTTCTCCGGTCGAGAGCTGCTGGGAATGGAGTAACCTGCTTCCGTCTCCCTGGGCAGGGAGTTGCGGCCACGAAGCGCCGTGCGACTGCAGGACGGGCGCCGGGGGGGCACCGCAGGTCGTGGCCTGAGTTTCTTCTTTCCCGCCGGGCACCGCAGCCAGGCCAACATCTCGCGGGCGAAACGCCGGGTGAAGAGCGTCCCGACGCTTGGCACGTGTGCGCCCGCGCGGGGCTGCACACGGAGCAGCGGGTCGGGGGGTGGGCCGTACCCCTCAGCCAGAGGGAAAGCGCTCTGCCCGTGGAGGCTGCCGGGGCGGCCGAAGCTCCCTCCCAACTCCAAAGCTGCACCGAGCAAACCTGGCTGGCGTTCCGAAGGACGTAACGCGCTTGGCCCCCTTGGGCCCCCCGACGCTCGTGAAGACGCGCAGGGCAAGCGTTTCCACCCTTGGCCCCGCGTGGAAGAGTGGGGGCGTTTCTGCTAGCTGCCCCCTTCACGGCTTGCTGGGCCAGATCCAGCTCTGACGGAATTCCTGGGCAGAGCCCACTTCAGGACCGCCAGTAAATTGTTTCTACGGAGCTTGCGACCCTTCACGCCGTTTTATTCGTGTCTTCTCCCCCCGCACTGAAGGGTGAACAGGAGGGGAGGGGAAACATCTGCTGGTAGCCCGTTTCGCCCCTTGAGAAGCCTCAGGAGCCCGTTGGCTGCGACACGACAGCCCTACACAGAATCCGCCATGCCCTTTCTCCACGTGGACAGTCGTCTCTGTCTTCCGCCGCGGGACACTGGTTTCTCACGGGGCCGCATCCGGATCATGGCAGCATCCACCAAAATCCCCTCGGAACGGCCACGGGACCGGCTCAGCGAGCCATCCTTTCGCTTGGGTTTGTACATCCAACAGGGCTTCTTCGGGTCCCGGGCCCCTCCGCTGGTCCCAGGGATCGGCCTGACCGTGGGCGGGGTGGCCCCGCGGCCCCCAGCACCACAGGGCGCCGCTTCCCATTGTCCCTGAATTCATCAAAGGTCGCCGTTGGTCATTCCTTGGCATCCCTCCCCTGGGCAGGAGGGGCTTTTCCAGGACCGGACCGGTGAGAGGGTGCAGAGGGGAGCCCGGGCTGTTCGGGGGAGCGAGGGGCCCAACGGCTGGATGCCTGCTGGGACGACGTCCGAGCTGCGGCGGGTTATGCGCCCGCTGTCCCACGGGTGGGAGGCACGTCTCTCGGTGATGGAGAAGAGCTGCGGATGGTTCGGCTTTTTGGCCCTTGGCTTTTTGCTGACGGCTGTAGGTGTCTATGCTGCCCCGCAGCGTTCCTGGCTCCGACGGTGGCTGTGGCCTCATGGTTGCTCGGGCGTTTGTGGCTGGAAATCCCGAACCTGGGCACCTCAGGCACCCGCTGGGCAGCACCCTAAGGGTGAAGAGCTTTACCTTTCCAGTTTTAATCATCATCTGCCTTTCTAACAAGCGCGGTGGGACTCTGCTTCTTGGTTTCCCTCCTCCCGGCGCATCCAGATGAGAAGCCCAATCCTCATCACGGGGTTGCCGTCGCCCCCGCGATTCAGAAGCTCTCAGCCCCCGAGCAGAAGCGACGGCCACGTTCGTGCGTACCCGCAGCGCAGGCACCTTTACCTTGAGGTAAATTCTGCCTAAACCAACCTTTCCCTGTAAACAAAAGCTGTGTGCGGAGCCAACCGCGCTGCGGCCTGCGTCTGAGCAGCCGAACGGGGTCGGAAAGCAACGTAAGCGCGTGCACCCGTCACCTCGTTGGCGCGCGTTCGCTAATCCAGAAGCGGCATATGAAGAAGACAAACGTTACAGCTGTCTCCGTCTCCTCTGGTTCCCTCCTCTGGCAGAGCAGTTCGTCGGGGGTCGCAGCAGGGCTGGCAGCTTGCTTGGATTTTGCCTGGCGTGCCGGCCACCGTCGCAGGCAGGGAGTCGGCGCGGCAGCTCCTGCGGGGCAGGAGGTCTGGGTTCGGACAGGGCCTGGCAGAACCCCGGCATTTGCAGCGTGGGGAAGGAGCTGTGCGTTCGGTCCTTCTGCTTTGGGTGAACGTGGGGGTGTTGTATAGGGCCTCCCTTCCTCCCCTCTTCGAAACGCTGTGGAGAAGCTGTACTGGAGGGGCAGACCCACATCAGACACGCAGTCAGCACGTTACACGTATTTAAAGGTGCGTCTTGTCTGAGGACATGAAGAACAAGAGGAATAGGCAGGGCTACGAGGCACAGCAGAAGTCCTCGCCACCCCGAGCAACTGAACAAGAAACCCACATCCTCTCTTCTTTCGGGGTGTTCGGACAGCGGGGAAGAGCCGGCTGCCGTTCCCGGCTCGGCGACACAGCTTTCACCCTTGGCAGCCTTTCTGCAGGGCAAAATGTACCATTCTGGGGGCAGGGTGGCACTCGCTTTCGGTCACTGGCGTCGGCGGGTGCCCCCGGAGCGGGGCTGGGGGCTGGGGGCCGAAGCGTGGCCAGTGCTCAGCCTCCAGCCGGCATCGTGCACCGTTCCAGGCGGCCGGTGCCTCCCTTGCAACGCGCCGCTGGCTGTCAAAATGGAAACAGCCGCAGTGCTTCGCACAGGGACAACCTGCCCTGCCTCCTCCTCGCCCCAGTAGGGGGCTGAGACCAGGAAAAATGGTCACATGAAGCTGGTAAGAAGTATAAAACATCCAAATTGTGGCTGTTGGGACAATCTCTGCCTTGCTCGTTCCATCTCTGGGAAAACTGGAGGCTGTATTAACGAGCGATCGCTGGGCGAGGAGCCGGGCCCTGGCCGCGGACTCCGGTTGCCACGTCTGCAGTGTGTTTACCTTACTTCCACCCGGGAAAAGGCTGTGGATGAGCTCCCCGCCTGCGTGACAGCGTCCTGGGGTTTCTGCAGCGCCGAGGAGGAGGGGGTGCCACCGCTCCCCCCGGCTGACGCAGCTCAAGGGACAAGAGTTTTAGGGGATGGTTATTTGGCATTTCCAGAAAATTAAGCGGCTTTTTGGGCATCTCAAACTAGGAACCTGCTTTGTGAGATTTTTACTTCCAGTCCCACTTTGCTGGCTTTTCCGTTTGTAAATAAGACCACTAATACCCTTATCAGCAGAGGGATTTAGCGAAGATAAACAGATTTGGGTTTAATTCCTTCAGAAATCATGCCAGGAGAACGGAAATTAAACAAGAAGCGTTTGGAGCCTCCGCACAGAAGCAAACCAGGATTTAACAGGAGATTCGGGGGCACCGGCTGCAGCTTGGGAAGGTGGGTGGGAAGGGCAGGGCTGATTTAGGAACTCTCGGCAGAGAAAACAGGGCTCAAACTGGGCAGCAAATAGCAAGAAGGGCTGTTCTTCGCCTGACACTGGGGAGGAAGCAAGAGGAAGATGTATTGGATGAGTCTGGGCACGGATGAAGCGGGAAAAGAGGAGGGTGCCAAGAGGAGGGTGCCAAGAGGAGGGGCCAAGAGGAGGGTGCCAAGAGGGGGGTGCCAAGAGGGGGGTGCCAAGAAGAGGGTGCCAAGAGGAGGGTTGTTGCAGCCCACGGGGTCGGAAGGGAGATGTTTGGGAAGGTGCTGCTCTGGATCTGGCAGCCGGACGGTGCTGTCCAAGGGCACCCGGACAAGGGACGAGGCTGCACAACCTGCCCCAGTGGCGTATTTGCCGCAGGGAGGAATATCCTCGGCTCTTTGCGGCCTGGAATACTAAAACAGGCGTTGGAGAAGTCTGACCGGTTGTGAAGTGAGTGACTTGGATGGGAAAGGTTCTTTGATTGACAGAGGTGGCAGTCCAGCCAAGGCAAGCTTCAGGAGTATTTGCACGACTTAAATACGATAAAAATAGGTAAATGTGGTCAAATTAAGGAAATAAAATGCTGTTGGGAAATACACAGGGACATTCAAACAACTACTGAAAGGCTGCGCTGGTTTTGGCGCAGGGACACCCATCCAAACGACGGTGATGGGTTGGAGAGGGTTCGGAGGGGACCGCCAGCTTGCCACCAGGTCCCGACCTTCCATCTGAGGTCAGAAAATCCCGTCTCCCGCTGAGACACTGTCCCTCACGTGTTCTACGGGCCCGGGAGGCTCCCCCCTGCATCTTGCTTGGGAAGAGAACCTCCAGGGGCTATTGCCGCGGGGCGGCTTTGACCGCTGCAGGGGGCTGTCCCCCCCCAGAGCCCTTCTTAATTTTCAGTCAACAAAACCAAGGGTGCTCCACCCGAGGGAGGGCAAGAGCGCGAGGGTTTGTGCCAAGGGCAGGGCTCGAATTCATACACGGGGGTGGGACGGGGGTGGCGAGGTGCGGTGTCCTTTCACATCTAGTCACCCATGTTAATCTGTGCTAATTGCATTAGAGGGAACGAGCGGGCAGCGGAGCCCGTGTTTGCTGAGCCCGGGGGTTTCGCCGGCTCAGCTGCACCGCAGGCAAAGACACCCCCCCAAGCGGAGGCAGGCACCTCACGTGTAGCTGTGTCCCTATTACGTGAGCGACAGGGTACGTGCATGCACGGATGTGGGTATAAATGCTCTCGGGGAGGACTCAGCGTACAGGTTTGCAGCTGGTGGAGGCAATACCCCTTGACTCCAGCCGTGGGTGAGCCCCACGCTTCCCACATCGACACCCAACCTCAGTTTCTCTCTTGCCGCTCTTGCGTTTCGATTTTCCGGCAGGTAACATTCATCCCGTCCTCTTCCACCCTGATCTTCCCCGGCAAAGCTCTTGAGCAACAGCTTGTGTCTTGTCACGCACCCAGGCTTCAGCAGGGGTCGGCATCAGTCCCTGGGGACGGGGCTCTGCTGAGGAGCGCCGGATCTGGCCCTGGAGCTGAACATCACCTAGAGCTCAGGGAAGTTTTGCATTTCGGTCTGGTTAAACTTGATCTTTTTCTCCCAACCCCACGGTTTTGCTAGGTGCACATCAGCAGCAGTGGGAAGGGAAAAATCCCTGCCCGAAGCCTCCTCCCGCCATGGCGGTACCTGGCGTGGATCGCCCCGGGTCCGCAGGGCACCGCCTGCTCCAATGACGGCTCCAACCCCTTCGGCGTGCACGCCTGCGGCGGTACGCGTGGGTGGGGAGGAGTGGAGAAGAGCAGCGTGGGGGCACAGAGACCTGGTGTGTGCGTCCCGTTGACCCAACAGCCGCAAGGCATCTCCACCTTTTAACCAGTTCCCTCGCTCCTCCCATCGCGCTCCCCCGGCTGGATTTTAGGTAAGGCGGCGGCGAAGGTGGTGTTGGCAGAGCACCGAGCGGGGTGATGCCACGGCGTCGGGAAAGAGCCGAGGGGCAGGCAGGGGGGTGATGCCACACTCGGGAATGCAGCCCAGCTGCCGGCCGGTACCCTTCAGGTGTCGGCGCTGGCCACGGGGTGCAAGGTGGCCCCAGACAAAAAGCCAAACAGCAAACACTCACTGGCCCAAGGGAGGGCACGGCTTGCTCTGGTGTGCTGTTTGCGGGCAACGTGGCGGGAAGCACCGGGAGACTGCTCATCCCCATGGGCCGGGTAGGAGTGGTTTCCTCCCCGGGGGGGGTTTCCCCATCCTCTGCCAGGATGTGGTGCCCCACGGGCTGGTCCCATGAGTGGTGCTGGTGGGACCCCCCGTGGCAGAGGGCACCACAGAGTGTTGTCTGCTCCTGGCTGTGACGGATTGCAGCAGGGGAACGAGCAAGGGTGCTGTTGGGTCCTGAAAAGCCACCCCGCCCCCACGAGCTGGTCACAAAGGCCTGTGGGGCTGCGTTGACAAGGTTATTTTTCCTTCTTGTGATGACTAGTGTTCTTTGCCCCAACCCGTCTGGGGGGTGACTGCTGGAGGTTTCTCCAAAACCAGCACCTTGCGCCCGGGCTTTCTGGGCCCCCTTCCAAGGAGAAGGTGCGGGGTGACTCCCGAACCTTGGCTCTTGGGGTGAGTGTGGGTCACGGGTGGGTTCGGGCTGCTCCGGGGGTGGTCCAGCCCGCTGACCGGGGTGTGAAGGGTGAGGCTTAGTGACACCTGTGGGGTGAAGGGCTTGTCCTGGCCTCGTCTTCCTCTGGCCCCCCCACCCCCTGCCCCCTTTCCCGGGCACCTTCCCAGTCTGCCCTCTGCTCCTGCCGAAAGGCAACACCCTCCCCTTTCCCAGGAGAGCTGGTTGGCAGCCCCCCCCGTGCCCAGGGCCGCATCCGCAGCTTGCCGCCCTGGAAAGCTGCTGGCCCCCCGTGCAGTGGGGGAAGCAGGGAGCCTGCATCCATCTCCTTTTCCCTGTACCCTAAACCCTGCCCTGTTTCAAGGCCCGAGCGTGGGGCAGGCGGGATGCTGTCGGCGCTACCGCCCGGTGAGGGGATGCTGCAGGCTCCAGAGGGGCTGGAGCTGCCCCCCCAGTAGATCTATTGCTTGCCGTGTTGGTCGCTGGGGGCTTCTTAATCTACTTTGTCCCCACTTTCGAGCTTTCCTTCTGCCGGTGGATTTTGAAAAGCTCCCCGCAGTATGCCAGGCCCCAGCCCCAGGGGAGTACCGCGGATGAACAATTAACACCTATTTCCGAGCCCCGAAAACCCCAGTACGGGCAGAGCATCCTCCCGGGCGGGCACCCAGCTCAGCACACGGCCCAGGCACGGAGAAACGCCTCCAGCTTACACGTACGGGCTCCCGGGAGCCGCAGGGGGAACCTCGGCGCACGACGGCGCGGCCCACCCGCCTGATTCGGGAGACCAGGGCAGCCACTGCGAGAGGGGTGGGAGGGCGCGACGGCCCCGCAGGGAGCCGCAGCCCCGCACCGCCCTGCGCATGGTGCTTTCGCCGGGTTCCGATGGCACCACGTCCCAGCGAGTCCCGCGGGCGCGTTCCCGCGGCAGCGCTGCTGGGGTAAGAGCCCAGGCTTTGGGCGTGCAGCCGGGGGACGCGGCCCCCTTTGGAGGGGTTTGCCCGTGTCCTAGGCATGCAGGTGGCACCGCGGCGCTGGAGATGCGTGTGTAGGGCACTGCAGCCGCGGGGCGGGCGGGAGAACCCCCACGGTCTCTCCCTGTGTCCAACAGCAAGCGTTGCTCTCTGCGCGGCAGGGCCAGCACAGGTCAGCACAGGCAAGGCCTCAGCACGGGCTGCGGGTGCTGGTGACAGCAGCTCCTGGTGCTCTCCCCGCCATCCGCTGTGTCCCGTGTGCGTGTATACAGAGATGTCTACGCAGGTGTGTGCAGGGAGACACACACGTGTGCGTGTATACAGAGATGTATATACACATGTGTACATACAAACACACATGTACATGTATCCAGAGATGTACACACACATGCATGCACACACATACATGTACACAGAGATGTACACACACATGTGTGTACACACACGTACATGTACACAGAGATGTACACACACACACAAACACACACGTGTGCAAGTGTACAGAGATGTACACACACAGGCATGCATAAACCCACACAGACGTACATGTACACAGAGATGTACACATACACGTGTGTACACACACACGTACATGTACACAGAGATGTACACACACACGTGTATACACACACACGTACATGTACACAGAGATGTACACACACACGTGTGTACACACACACATACATGTACACAGAGATGTACACACACACGTGTGTACACACACACATACATGTACACAGAGATGTACACACACACGTACATGTACACAGAGATGTACACACACACGTGTGTACACACACACATACATGTACACACACACGTGTGTACACACACACGTACATGTACACAGAGATGTACACACACACGTGTGTACACACACACGTACATGTACACAGAGATGTACACACACACGTGTGCGCAGACCTGCACGCAGGTACACGTTTGCAGCGGGTGCACCCGCTGCACTCCCCGGTGAACGGCTCCTCAAGTGACACAGAGACGAGTGGGCCACATCCCGCCGCCCCTGGCTCCCTCCCTCCGGGGGGGTAGGGTGGGCTCTGGGCGTTGGCACCGGCTGCTTCCCGCGGCTGGCACGCTCGAGGCGGTGCCGGTGGCGGATCGGCCCCACCACCCCTACGGTGCCCCTGCACGGGCCCAGGTTAGATGGGGTTCTATTCTGATTTTATTTTCAGTGCCCGGTGGTTCCAACGCTCCCGGGGCACTGCCTGCTGCGGTCAGCCTTCCAGGGAAACCGTGCCTCCCCTGCCCTCCCTCCCTGCCGAGCCGGGCAGGGGCCTCGCGCACTCTACGCTTCACTCTCTTACGGGCTGACAGCTGGGTCTGCGCGGCACCCGGAGAGCATCGTCCGTCCGGCAGCGACACGCTCCCGCCGTCTCATCCCTGCTGTTCTGGGGGAGCAGCGATTGCCCTGGCAGCTTCCAGTCTCCCTCCTGCGGGTGAAGGGGGTGAGATGGTTTGGCTGGCAATGTCCCAGGCTCCCAGAAGGGTCTCCCAAATGCCCCTGTCCTGGAGCGCGCAGACACGCGTCCCCCCGGAGGAACCCGAAGCGCTCCCGCGGGGTGATGAAGCACGTACTCAGCTTCGCAGGGCACCGAGGTGAGGCCCCTGCAGCTGCCAGCGATAAAGCTGGATAACGAGGGCGGGCACGCGGGGTTAAATGGGTGTTGGAAGCGCTGGCTGGAGATGGGCATCAAAGAGCCGTGAGGTCCCAGGGCCTGAGAGGAGTGACGTGCCCGTGATGCCCCCCCGAAGGGAAGGGGCTGTCAAAAAGCCTGCCTTCCTAATTGAATGTGTGTGGCGAAGGTGCAATCTAAGGTAATTAATGCTAATTAATTGTTACATGGTCAAATGAGCAGGAAATGCACACTGAAACTGGGAAAAAAATTAATTATATGAAAACAGGGTAATCACTCGTGTGTTCAGACACAGCCTGTGGCTCCAGGGAGACCTCAGAGCCCCTGCCAGGGCCTGGGGGGCTGCAAGGAAGCTGGGGGGGGGCTTCTCCAAGGGCAGGGAGGGACAGGACAAGGGGTAACGGGTTTAAATGGAAAGAGGGAGATGGAGATGGGCCATCAGGAAGGAATTCTTCCCACAGAGGGTGGGGGGCACTGGGACAGGTTGCCCAGAGAAGCTGTGGGTGCCCCATCCCTGGCAGTGCCCAAGGCCAGGCTGGATGAGGCTGGGAGCACCCTGGGCTATGGAAGGTGTCCCTGCCCGTGGCAGGGGGTGGCACTGGGGGGCTTTGAGGTCTCTCCCCACCCAACCCCCCCTGGGATTCTGTGATTCTATGTCTGCCCAGGAACCTGAGGTGGGGGAGGCAAAGGCGCTGGAGAAACACATCTCAGAGGTAGAACTTCGTAGTCAAAATTCTCCCTTTCTCCCTCCTCCCCGTCCAAGGGTTCTGATTTCAGACTGCTGATGGCCAGCAGGCTTGCCAACCGTCCGCAGCAGAAATCGCTTCGTGGAAAATCTAATCGTACCCCAAACTGAGTCTGATTCAGCAATCCCCGCCCCTGCCCCCGCGGGCTGGCAGCGCAGGACGCGTGTCGGTCTGCTTGCGCCTTTCCTCCGAGGAGCACGAGGGAGGAAGGTGAACGGAGCCCGGACCCTTCCCTAGGACGAGGAGCTATCCCTGGAAACGGTGACGGCCCGAGCATCTCCCGGGACCTGCCCTTGCAGAGGGGCCGGCGGACGGGCTCAGCACCGCGCCCCAGGCATCACCGAGCCCTCGGAAATGCTGAGGAAAAGAGCTGGATCCCCGTCCCTGGAAGGCACAGCAGCGCTGATTCGGGATTCAGGGAAGGTTTCGGCCAGGCACAGGCACCAGGTCGAGCTCCAGGAAGCGGGTGGACGGCAGCGGGAGCGGAGAGCGTGGTGTGTATTCGCTGCGCCGCGATCAGTTAAGCCAGCAGCGGTTCCAGGGAGCCACAGCAGACCGTTCCCAGTCGCTGATTTTTTTGGGAGCCCCGCGGACAGAGCTTTTCCCTTTTTTGTGTAACGGGTCTGTCCCTCGATGATTCACCACGTAATTCCTCCAGCAATTACATCTCCGAAGTGACAGTTTCACGGCTTAGAAGCCACGGGGAGCGGCTCTGACCCCTGCGCCCGTGCTGTTACCCCCCCTCCGCCATCCCTCCCACATCGCCCCCCCTCGCACACCCGGCTGCCCCCCACGCTCAAGCCCCACACTCCTCTGAGCTGCCCACGCTGCAAGGCCTGTAAATGGGATATAGAGACAGGGCAAATGGCTCCGGCCCCGGCACAAGCCGTGCGTGGTCCCCCGCCGGGGGCCAAGCCCACGGGGCAGGGACGGGGGTGTCGGCACGGCGGGGGCGGCTGTGGGGCACGGAAGCTGGGGGGCAGGCACCTCATTTCTCACCCAGGACCTCGGCGTTCGCCGACCGTGGGGCTCCATCGACGCTGCGCAGCAGCGCCTCGTCTTCCCTGAGCTGCGGTAGGGTTGTGTGTGCTTGTAGCCGGAGGCGCAACACCCCCTGGGGAGGGGTCTCCAGCGGTGAACGGGGACAGCGTCACACAGAGGGGTTGTTTCGGTGTCGCTGTCGTACGCTGCCCATCCTGCTCTGCTTCAGGACACGTTCTGGGCATAGCTAGGCAGCGGACAGGTTTCTCCTACGCGCCTGGAAACGCCTCTGTGCCCCCAGGAGCAAGCAGAGCACGGGCAGCCACTTCCGCCCTCGAGCGGGAGCTGCACGGGCCCAGCCTGTCCCAGGAGAGAGCCATGAGCTTGAGGGTGTACGACGGAGACGAGTCCTCGTGGCCGCTGGCCAATGGCAAGCGACGGCAAACCAGCAGGGGCACCCCGGCCGTCGGCACGGTGTACACCGTGGAATCGCCCCTCGGCTTCGACGCTGGTCCCACCGGCGCGGCGTTGGCCTCCCAAGCCGGCGGGGGCCCACGCGGTCTCAGTTTCTGCTGGGCATGCTTAAAACTTTCACAGTTGTTTACGGAATAGGCGGGATGAGAGCCGGGACATTGCAGGAGCCCGAGGAGTTTCCCAAGAGACCTTCCAGAGCCTTCGAGACACTTGGAGTCCAGCTGTGAAGTATTGAGAGGGACGGAAACCTTCCCGAAGGAGCTCTGGGCTGGTTTTCTCGCCCTCTGTCCCTCCCCCAGTTACCTGGCCCAGCCCCCCATCTGCCTCGGTTTAGTGAACCCGGGACACCGGTTTCTTCCATAAACGGGATCCTTCCCGAGAGCTCCGGGGAAGGGGCAGAGGAGCCTACAGATCCCAGCGCCAAGTCCATTCCTGGCGGCAGGCGCTGTGGCTGCTGGCCCCGGGACACGGGAGTCCGGTAATTCTGGGTCAGCGCCTCTGTTTGGTCTGCACAACACCGTCGGCGTGCTCAGACTTCCCCTGGCGCTCTCGAGCGGGTGGAAGCCGTTTGATACAGCTGCATTTCCATCTGCTTTCCGCTGACCTCTTGACAAGCAAACAAGCAACTTCCTTCCAGTTTTAGGACTGAACCTTTTCCTGAGACCTTGTGTGAGCTGAAGCTACGGCTGGGTTTTAATGTTATTCCTCCTGACTTCTGCCCTTTCCCCCAAGGACGTCAGCAAATAGAATAAAATGCCCTGTTGCTTCATTCGTGGTGTTCCCCAGTAAAAGTGCCCCAGCACCTTGCAAGGCCTCGCTACAACTAAGGGGCCAAAAGGCCCTGCCAAGGCCTGGCCTAACCCTGCTGGACGCTGCACAGGCTCCTCCAGAGAAGTGGGAACTGCGCGCGGACAGCTCAAGCCCTGCACTTTCCCAGCCTTCAGATTCCAACGGAAGCCTGCTGGGACGCACTCCAGAGGCACGCGCAGGGACGCAGATGCCTCGCTGAAGCCCCCGCGCCCCGCGCTCAGCGGGTCGACACGCAGTCGGGACCTCAGGGCTGCTCGCGGGAACATGCCCCTGGCCGGGATGTTCCACGTGGCTGCGAGCCGAAGCCAGCTGCATACCCGCACCATGAGGTCCGGCGTTTGGTACCCCAGCCTCAGCTGGGTTTGGGCTGTGTGCGGTGCCGCACGGTGGGCAGAAGACCTCAGCTGTGGCCGTGGACCCTTTGCCATCAGCCCTTCCCTTTACTAGCGCGGGTGTCTCCGCAGCGTCCCCTCGAGAACAAGGTGTAGCAGAAACCCACGACCCGATGAGGGCGACTTCACTCTGCCGCTTTCGACACCGACCTTCCGTTGATGGTTTGTGGTCAGACTAAGCCACTTCAACCGCGAACCATCAGACTTTCCCTGGTTTTCTTCTGTCCTGGGCACTTTCTGGGACCCAACGGAGGATGACGCCTCCCACCTAGGAGCAAGGAATAGCTGGTGGGATGGTGTTTGGGAGCGTGGTTGGGCCTGGCAGGGAGGGAGCGCTGGTGTTTAACTGTGGGCTGCGTTAGTGTCGGTAGGTGTAGGGGGAACGAGTGTCTCGTAAGCGTTTGCTGGAGTTCACTATCAGTCATGGTAGATTAAATAACAAGACATACATTAACTCATTTAGTAATTAGCTACCACCGTATCACTGTGATAAGAGGGTACTGGAAGTAAGTCTGACATTGTCTTAATACGGTGTTTCATTTTTAACATGGAAGATTAAGATAAAGCAATGGCCAAGGAGCGCATCGCAAAACCTCTTCCAGCTGCGTTGGGGTAAACATCTCCTCGGCAGCGTTACAGCAGCCTGGGAGCAGTTCACGCTAACTCCCATGCCTGGTATTTTTCTAAAACCTGGAGTATTTATATATGCTGTGGAGCCCTCAGCATCAGAAGGATACAGACCGGTTGGAGCGAGGCCAGAGGAGGCCACGGGGATGCCCCGAGGGCTGGAGCCCCTCTGCCATGGGGACAGGCTGGGGGGGTTGGGGGGTTCAGCCTGGAGAAGGGAAGGCTCCGGGGAGACCTTAGAGCCCCTTCCAGTGCCTGGGGGGCTACAAGGGAGCTGGGGGGGGGGGGGGGGGGGTGGTGGTGGTGTGGTTTCCAAGGGCAGGGAGGGACAGGACAAGGGGTGATGGGTTTGAACGGAAAGAGGGAGACTGAGATGGGCCATCAGGAAGGAATTCTTCCCGGAGAGGGTGGGGGCACTGGGACAGGTTGCCCAGAGAAGCTGTGGATGCTCCATCCCTGGCAGTGCCCAAGGCCAGGCTGGATGAGGCTGGGAGCACCCTGGGCTATGGAAGGTGTCCCTGCCCATGGCAGGGGGTGGCACTGGGGGGGCTTTAAGATCCCTTCCAACCCTTTGGGAAAGAGCAAACCGGGAAGGGACACCCGCTGCAGCAGAGCTGGTTTCAGGGCAGGAAAGGTGTGGATGTGGTGAAACCGCACAGGGCCAGGACCATCCCACAGGACCATCCCATGGGAAGGAAGAACAGCCGGAGGAGCCAGCGTAAACCTGTTGTGGGCTTCCTCCATGGTGCCTGAGCTCTTCCTTCAGCAGTTTTTGCATCACTTCACCTGTGTAAACCCAGGAGCACTGATCGCCTGGTTTCCGTGCCTTGTCGCTTGCCCTGTCGCTGCTAGCGGCACCGGACCGTGTGTAGGGGTGACCGCGCTCCCCGGGCTGGTTCGGGAGGTACAGGGAGAGTAAGATCCGCTCTGTGTGCGGCCCCGTCCGCGCTGCCGTCGGCCACGTGGGCAGTCCAGGCTCACACCAAGGCGGCAACAGAAGCGACGAGTGGTTTGCGAGTGGCTGAAGCTGGTTACGCCTGGCAGATCGCCAGTAGGGAGTGGGATGAGAGACCCTCGCCCCGGCTGCGATCGCAGTGTAGACATCCGTGGGGTCATTGCCGCTGACCCGCTTCGTTCTGGCGGTGCTTTTTGGAGCCGCTTGGGTGGCCCCTCTCCCTTCCCGCTTAGCTCCTATGGCAGAGTGAAGGTGGAGAACCCCCACGCGTGGGTGTGCACCAGCTCTCGGGGCCTTTCCCGCGCCACCGGGCAAGGCGCTGCGTAGCAACGTGGGTTTTGGTGTTGAATCTGTTCAACTTCGGGGCGAGATTGAAGTTATTTCGGGGAAGAAGAACCCGCCAGAAGACGAGCATTTGGTGTGCAGATAGGGATTAGCTCCCTTGGATATGAATTCCTGTCGTGTTGCGCTGTGCTGACGTGAAGGAGCACGCGGCCGCAGCGCAGGGGGCTTGCAGAGGGCTTCGGGAAAGGGGCTTCAACGCTGTGTGGCGGGCACGTACCCTGTTAAACGCCGCAGTCGCACCAACAGCCGATCTGAAACATACTGGCAGGCGCAGAAAAGCAGCTGAAATCGTAAGAATGAAGGGAACACGCAGGGGGTTCCGTTTATTGACCTTCTGGTCTTTGGGGCTGCTGGTGGTGCTTGCAAGGGCTTTTCCTGCGCCCACCTGCTGCCTCAGCACTTTCTGACCGTGCTGAAACCAGGGTCCCCCAGCGTCACTGAGCCGAAGGGCCAAGGCTCCCAGCAACGCAAATATGCCGAGGCACTTGACAAAAGCCCGGAAGACGGCGAGGTGCCGTGGCGGCTTAAAGCCCCTTTTCTGGTGAAACAAGCTGACCGGGCAGCGGGGGGACGGAGCAGGTGGGTTCACTCTGAAAAATCACATTACAGTGCTCAGGCAGGAAAATGAGCTCTTGATGGGAGGTGCTAATTGTTATTAATTAAACAACTTACAGATTATATGATTAGTATTGACCTACAGTATTAAACCAGTAAATTACTTATAGAGTGGGCAAGACTACAATACAGGAAATCGGGTAAGTTAATAAATCAAAATTAATGGGTGTCTGGAACTGTTATAGCCATTAGTGGAACCCCCGACCCTTTCAATCTGTAAAGGGAAGTCCATGAAAGCTACTGACGTGTCCATGGAGAGGGATTTCTTGGGATGAAACAGAGGGAGAGGCTGCCCCGGAGCGCGGGTCAGGTATTGAACGGGGGTGTCAAGGGGGCTGCACCTGAGGAGAGGGGAGGCATTGCTTCTCTGGGGCTTTCTGGAGGCTGCCGGGTGAAACCGCTGCCAAGCTGCGTGCGACACGCAGCCCCCCGCGGCCAGCGCTGGGGATGAATGACTGTAACCACCTCTGGAGATCAGGCTTTGATGCGATGTCCGCCCAGAGACTGACGGCAATAAACGGCGCGTAATTTAATAGTTCAAATCCTGCTCCAGCGCTCACGAGGGCTTTTTAAGGTGCTCGGAAACTCAGATAATCACGAATGATCTAGAGGAAAAGCCGCCGCTTGGGCGTGCTGCCAGGACCCTGGGCTGCTGGTCTCTCACGTTGCCTTGGCTTTCCTACCGGACTGCGCCGGGACGGAACTGGGTGGTCCTTAAGGTCCCTCCCAGCCTAAACCATTCCCTGAGGTATGACCTGGGGGGGGGGGGCTGCGGTGCGGGAAGCCCTGGGCTGCAGCTGCAAGACAAGCCCTGGGAGTGCAGTTTGGAGCCTGCGGTCAGAGGCTGGGAATGGCTGTGCAGGTCACACCAACTCCCACACAGAACGGGCGCGTACTCGGCGAGCTGGCTCCTGCCAAGCCCTTTTGTAATGTTCAGTTGCCGTTACGCGGTGCATCGCGTTGTTCCCGGCCCTTCCCGTGATGGCGGAAGGGACGAAGCGCTGCCAAGTCCAGCGGCGGGCCCTTCGTCGGCTGGATGGAATGACATTGGTCTCAGACTGTGAAACCTCGCGTATGCCTGTGAGGTTTCCACCTGTGGAAGGGAGAAGGGCTTGTGGGATGAGCTATTTCCATGGCTAAGGATGCAGGACCTTGTGTTCAAAGATGCTTGTCACCATGGGGCCGCGGGTCCTGGTCACCTCCGGACACGGACACCGAGCTCCAACACGTGGGGCCACGCGGACACTTACACAGGGCTCCTTTTGAGAACAGAGGGGGGCAGGAACACACTCTGGGCCCCCGACAGGGCAAAGGAGGTGGCATGCTATCGACCCGATCTCCCTTACTCCTGCTAGCGACGTGAGAACACAACGAAGCCTTATTCACCGGGGAACGGGCGATCTCCGGCCGTGTTGTGCCCAGAAGCAGTTGTACCCCATTCCTGGGGCAGATTTAAGCAGAGAAATTAGCCCCAGAGCCATTGTAATTAAACACATGGGTGATGTCAGCCAGCCCAAAGGGCCACGTCCATGCAGAGCTTCGAGAACTCCCCAAGGCCTCGTACTCGCCGGACAGCGCAAGCCTGTGTGCTAAACACACCCAACCGCACAACCGCAGCTCGTGTCAGAGCCACCAGTGGCACGGAAGCAACGGCGCGGGCGGCCGGCCACGCTGCCTGCTAGCCAAGCCTCAAGAAAAGCCCCGAGGCGGCAAAGTCCACCTCCACAACCCCTTGAAAGCAGGGAAGCGGCCGGTCGGAGGGAGCCGTGCTGTCAGCCCTGCTGCCGGGTCCTGCTCTGTCTTCCCTTGCAGCCCCCACAGCCTCTCGTAGGGACGGGGCAGGGGTGTCCTGCCGCCAACGCCGCGGCCGGGAGGGAACAGCGGTGTCATCTACCCTGCCCTCCCGGAGCTGATTCCCACTGCAGGTGCCCAGGCTGACCAGGACGCATCCCAAAAATGGGGAGCAAGTGAAAAAGCTCCGGCAAAGCTTCCAGCTCGGACGCAGGTCGGAGGAATTGCCTCCGACGCTTCCTGAGGCGCCTTCAGGAGTCAGAGCTGATGCCCACGGAACAGGGGGCAGCTCATCAAGGAAGCCTGAGGCCCCCCACCTAATTCCATTGCAGAGCAGCTACCCCACCTGCCCTTCCCTACATGTTAGGCGTGGGGGCTGCGCAGTGGGGTGGCCCGCCCCGAACGGGCCCCCACGCCAGCCCTTCGCACCCTCCTGCGTCACGCTCGCGGCCAGCGAAAGCCAAAATCCCTCTGTGAGTCCCTCCCGGCACACGGCTTTGCCATGGGATGCTGCTCCGGGGTGGTCCCTGCGCTGCAGCCGCTGCTCCCGCCCCAGGGTCACCCATTCCCTCGCTCGTGCCGTCGGAGCAGGGACCCGCTGCGCGTGTTGGACCGTGGGCGACTACAGCGGGGGACACCCCCTGGGTGCCTGGGACACAAGGGGTGCCGCGGCAGCTGCCAGCGCCCCCGCCAGCATCTCCCCTTGGGCTGGCCCTGCAGCGAGCCCAGAAGGGAGGATGCGCAGAGACCCCCCAGAGTGGGTTTTCCTTGGGGTGTCACTGTAGGCTGGCTGTTTGGGGTGCATTTTTTATTATTTAATGTTCACAGCATTAATAAATGGGGATCCCCCACCCCTGGCAGTGCCCAAGGCCAGGCTGGATGAGGCTGGGAGCACCCTGGGCTATGGAAGGTGTCCCTGCCCGTGGCAGGGGGTGGCACTGGGGAGCTGGAAGGTCCCTTCCCACCCAAACCATCTGGGATTCCATGATTCAGACCGTTGTGCAGGGCTCAGCCTTTGAAGGAAAACCAGCGTGACTTTGCAGGCCGCTGCCTGCCCTACGCACCCAACTGCTTTTAGCCTTAAAACACGTATCAGGCTGAACACCCCCGGCAGGTCGCGTTTCGAGGAGGCGAGCCAAGAAAGTTTCGCGCTATTTAGTTGGGTAGATTGGAGCGCCGAGTGGTTTCACCCCCAACGCGCCCTCCTCATCCGCTCCCCGGGCCAACAGAAACAGGGTTTGGATAGGACAAGGCACAGCCTGGCTCTCTCTGCACCAAAACGAGGGTAAACCGCGGTGTTTTCCACGTAAATAGATTGTTCTGCCAAAGGTAACGGCGGGAGAGGGGCAGAAACCCCCCGGAGGTGAATTCCACCAGCGTTTCCAGGCTCCGCTCCCGCTGCTGGGCGATTAAGCCCAACTCAGTTGATACGCTGGTTATCCGAAACGGGAAGACAGAAGGTTTGTTTCGCTTCCCGTTATTTTGGATATGACAAAAGCGGCACCAGCCCCCACCCCGGCAGAGCCCTCCATTGTCTCAGGCACAAAGCTGGGTAATAAACAGCCCCCGGGGAGCTTCTCAGCCAGGGTGAATTAGCGCAGCAATTAATGTGCCGCTCTGTGTGACAATTTACCCCAGATGACAATCTTCCTCCCGGCCTGGAAGAATTCCCGGGGTTAGCACACGGCTCGGTAAGTCTGCGATCCGCCGCGATTTGCTCACTCTGCTACAAACCTCCTTCCCCGCCACCTCCCTGGGAATTCAGGGGATTACGGGCAACACGTGGGTTCTCCCTCTTCCTTACGGCGCCCGCCTGAGGAGCATCTCCCTCCCAGGGGCAGCCGGTGGTTTTTAAGGACCGCTCCTCTCTCCCAGCCCCCCTGGAGCCTGGCTGGGCCATGCAGGGCTCGCGCTGCCGCAGGGTCTTGCTCTGGGGGCGCGGGGTTTTCCAGTTCCCACCCCGAGGAGTCTCCCCAACAGCCTTTGGCAATGGGATGGGAAGGCAGACTTGGAAAAGCAGGAGGCAAAGGCGGCGTCCCTGCGGCGGTGGTGTGGCCCGAAGGGTGAGGAATGGCAAGGTCAGTGGGGCCCTTCCCAAGCCCCCTCCTTGGCACATTAGCTGCCCCCCAACCTCTCGCTGCTCCAGGACCGGCTCCCAGACACTCCGCAGGGCACGTGGGTGTTTATCTGCCGTGACCCTCTGCTCGCAACCCAGACCATTCTAGGGTTCTGCTGCCCCGTCTGGGCTTCGGCGTGTGTAGGGCAGCAGCACGACCCGCTCCGCCGCGGCCAAGATGCTCCGTCCCCCCACCTCGGAGGTGGAGGCTCTTGGGAGCTGGAAGCCCTCGAACCAGGGATGCAGAGCTTCCACAGCATCTCAAGGAGGCGTTTCAGGATCTCTGGGGACTCTGGCACCTGCAGCCCTCTCCGGCAGAGTGGTTGGGGGTTTTCCTGTTGGGGGGTGGGCTGCCCTTGTCCCTTCTGGTACAGTTACCTTTACACCTCTGGATTACGCTGTAAAGGCTCACGAATGAGCGGTGCCAACGGGCACGGCCTGAATCCTGGCCCGGAGGCGTTCCAGGTGCCGCTGCCCTTACACCTGTGCAACGGAAAGGGGCTTTCTGTAGCCGGCTGAGCACCTCTGGGTCCTGCAGGACGCAGACATCACTGCTACGATAACGGTGAAGGGAGCGTCCGCGGCAGCCGACAAACCTACCGCTCCGCCCGTCTCTTCCTTAATTAGACATCAAGCTTAACGTCGCTCTCAGGACTAGAGGGAGGCTGGAGTGAAATCAGAGTTTAACATCTAAAATTCAAATTATCCTCTGTGAGGGTGGGGAGGGGGAGCTGCTTAAAAGCAACAAACCCCAGTGACTTACGTGGGATCCTCTCGCCTTATCGAAAAGACACGGACGGCTGCAGAGGCTTTAGTGGGCCCGATGGAGCAAAGTCTAAGTTTAATCCCTCCAGGCAGTTTAAAACCACGGGATGATGCCCAGCACGGAGTTTTTTAAAGGCAAAATGAAGCGCTTAATCTCCATCAGTTGAAAAGGGCCACTTGAAGAACACAGAAGATTACATACGTCTGAGGAGAGGATTTCGGTGGTGGACCCGACCCCACTGGCCCGGGACGGTGCCAGCTGGGGACAAGAGACGTGAGCAGGGGGGTTGGGTTGGACTCAGTGCTGAGGGGGGGTCAGTGCATGCAGGATCCAGACCCGAACACGTGAAGTCCTGGCTCGCTCGGGACCCTCTTACCCCGGGACAGCCCAAAGCGCTGCGGTAACGGGAGCAGGACGAGCTCCATGCCATGCCGGCGGGGCCGAAGCGGTGCGGGCAGGCGGCCTGGGTGATGGGCTGCGGGTCCCTCTGTATTCCTGTCACTGCCTTCATTTCAGTTCCCCGACAATGGTTCTCTCCTGAGGGTTTTGCAGCTGATTTCCCGGTTCAAGCAGCCTTCCAGGGGCAGGCTCGGGGGCGTCCTGCCCGTCGGGGCCCTTGTTAAGAGCCCTGCAGCCCTGCCTTGGCTTCTGGCCGGGTGTTACTGTAATCACTGTGCACGTGGCATCAAACCCACCTCAGCCGCTCTCTCCAAAGGGCTTAGAATAGAGAGGAAAATACAGTTTTTGCAGGAAAAACAAGAGAGCAAGTCAAGCAGCCCAAAGTGTCACCCAGGGCCAGCCTGCCGACGCTCTGCCGGGGCTGGGCAGCTCTGTACTCCGCCAACCCCGAACGGGACGTGCACGAAGGCGGGCTGGGGCGGCAGCTCACCCTTCCCTCTCCTGCCCTTCACCGCCGTACACCTCGTCTTTCAGTCAGGGAGTGCTTTCTGCACCCACACCGGCGTCTGGGGCTCTGCCTCCGGCGCAGCAGGTGGCTTCGAGCAGAAAGGGGGTTGCTTTTAGGGTATTTTTAGCTGATTTGCAACACAGCGAGCAGCTTACGCCTGTGCCCTTAGCTGGGAGCGGCAGGGGCTTGTGGCTCAAAGCCTCACCCGATGCGGATTCCCTCCGTCCGGAGCCTCCTCTTCGGCCAACGTTCATCCCGGTGTGGAGAAGCCGCGAGGGCTGGATGGTTAATTAACGATATCCTAAGGACACCGCGAGGGCTGGATGGTTAATTAACGATATCCTAAGGACACCGTCTTTAGGCCATGCTGTGAACCAAAGCCCGCACTGACTTGTTCCTTTTTCCTGCCTTAAAAGACTAACCCCCCCCAAAAAACCCCAACCCAAAGGCTGCTGGGGGTGGTGAAACCCAGACAGTGAAACTGCGTGTGCTGAGGGGTGAGGGGGGAACCCTCCTGCTCCCCCCCAGCCAGGAACGGAGCGAATGCGAAACAGGTAACCGCGTGTACCAAAACCCCACAAACTAGGGTGAAACAGCCCCCCGGGCCGTGGGTGTGGGTCCGGCTGGGGCGGGCGCGTCCAGCCAGGGTCGCTCTCTCAGAAGCACCGCTCTGGGGGGGGCGCAGGCTAACAGCAGCTGTGGACACCCCCCCTCTCCCAGTTGTTGGTTTGGGGTTTTTTGAGTGGTACTTTTAATTCATGTTGGGTTAATTCGGGTCAAAACGGGGGCCGTTCTGTCAGTGAGCCCACAGCCCACTGCGGCCAGGTGGGAGGTGGTGCCCCTTTGCTGAGACCAGTCTGCACTCGTTGCATGTGCCAACGTAATCGGTGGGGCATCCAGACAGCAGAGGTGACGTTCAACCCCCCCATCATTCTGTGACCCCGATTCAGCAGTTACAGAGCCTGGTATGTGCTGGGGGTCCATATAACACAGGCTCGTTAACCCTCACGTCTCCGGTTCGGGTGCGGGGCAGCGGCCCTGGTGGTGTTTTATTATGGATGGCAGCGTGTTTTCCCTGGGCTCTCCTTTCTCTTTGGAGCACGCTGCAGACACCTGCTCCCATCTTGGGGGGGATGGGAGATGGAGGTGCCGCAGCGATGCTACCGGACCTCTGGCACCCAGCAGCAGGGAGGGGGCAGGATCTGGGGGTCGATCTGGCCGCGGTTAATCTATCCCGACAGCAGAGCTGTCAGGGGATCTTTGCTTAATGGGAGCTGGAGATAATTGGATTTAGCAGCCGGGGCCAAGCTGTGAACCCTGGGGCAAAGGGGCTGGTAATTGGGATCTCCCCGCCTGGGGGGGTCGGGGGTTTGCCTGCCTGGGGAAAAGCCTTTGCTGCAGCCTCTCTGCTGTCTGCGGAGCCTGGGGAAATGAGCCTTTTGGCAGCGCCTCCTGCTCCCCCTCCTCTCACGTGATTTTGATTTTCCCCCCCATATGATTAATCTTGAAGGAATATTTTCAGAAAAAAATATCACGTCCCTGTAAAACTGATTTTTTAATTGTAGCCATGGACTGTCCTGAGGAAATAACGATGAGAAGTGACAGCACTCGGAGAGAAAAGAGAGGAAACACAACTACACCCAGAAAGTAGTTTCAAATGCAAACGTTCTGGAGAAACGGGAACCCCCTGACTGCGGCGCTCTCTCTCCTCGCTTCAAGAGCGCGGGGTGCTGCCTTCCTCCCCACGGCTCTGCTCCCACGCTCCGACCTCCGCAGCAGAATATGGGTCACCCCGACCACAGCGGGGGAAGGAGGGGCTGGGGTGCCGTCACCCCTGGAATGCGGTGGTGCACGGCTGGTGGCCGGGACGGGCTGCCTGCCCCACGGACAGGGCTGTGACCGTGCAGGTCTGGAGACGGCTAAGCCCCTGTCCCCACATTTATATGGGTCCGTAACGGCAAAACCCCATAACTGCTGTTAAAAAGGTGTAGCGAGGGAGTAGAGAAACCCCCAGGTAGTGAAGCACCTTTGCATGGAGCCTGGTAAGTGAAGAATCCCAGAGCGGTTTGGGTGGGAAGGGACCTCAAAGCCCCCCCAGTCCCACCCCCTGCCATGGGCAGGGACACCTTCCATAGCCCAGGGTGCTCCCAGCCTCATCCAGCCTGGCCTTGGGCACTGCCAGGGGTGGGGCACCCACAGCTTCTCTGGGCAACCTGTGCCAGTGCCCCCCACCCTCTCTGGGAAGAATTCCTTCCTGATGGCCCATCTCCATCTCCCTCTTTCACTTTAAACCCATTACCCCTTGGCCTGTCACTCCCTGCCCTTGGAAAAGCCCCCCCAGCTTCCTTGTAGCCCCCCTTCAGGCCCTGGAAGGGGCTCTAAGGTCTCCCCGAAGCCTTCCCTTCTCCAGGCTGAACCCCCCAACTCCCCCAGCCTGGCCCCATGGCAGAGAGGCTCCAGCCCTTGGAGCATCTCCGGGGCCTCCTCTGCTGTTGGGGACCCCGAGCTGGAGGCAGGTGACTCGTGGCTTAGTTTAAATCCCCCTACATCACCGAAGTGCCTGAGCTGCATCCGGCTGTGCCGGCATCTGGATGGGAGCTGCAGGATGGGAAGGTTGTGTAGGACCAGGTTCTGGGTACCCATAGGTAGGAGCTGCTCTTGCAGTCTCTGGCCGCTGTCTTGCTTTGCTTACCGTTGCTCTGCCTTCCGCAGGCCCTGGTCTGCTTTTTGGGGCTGCATCCTGCACAGCAGCTGCTCAGCTGCATGGGACCGAGTTCCCTCTGTGACTCCCCACCGAAGGCGCACCTGGGCACGACGAGGGCTCCCCGACCTCTGTGCTGGCTCTTGCAGGGCAGTTCTGCCACTGGAAGGCACCGGGATGTGTTGGTGTCCCGGCTGCTTTTGGCACAAACGGTCCCGTCGGCAGGTTTGGCACCAGCTGGACCCACGGTCACAAACGGCAGCCCCAAGGAAGAGGCATTTGCACCATTCCAGTATCAAACCCCGACTCTCAAAGGCTGCTTTCCTTGAGCCGAGATGTACGTCAGGGTCTTGAATGATTAACGCAGCCTTATACCGGAGATGTGCGTTAGGACTGGAAACGCTGGTGTTGGCAGCAACATCCCCCTCAAAGGCTGACCCCAACCTCGTTGACTGACCCGTACGTTAGTGAGCAGCCTCCTGTTTTCCCTCAAATACAGCACTGCTCGCCTCGAGCCCCAGCGACACGGTGTAACTGGGCACAGCGTCGTTAATGCTAATAACGGTATTGCTGTGCCCCAAGAGCGCCGCGGCTTTGCCCCGAGTCCTCTCCGTGCAAGGGCTGGCCAGGAGAGCAGCAGCTGGCTTCAGGAGCTTAGAGCAACAAACTGAGGTTCAAAATGAACCTCCAGACGTTATTCCTGCCCTGAGCCTGGGTTGGATGCCGTCCACGTTCAAACACGGGCATCGCCCTGGTCCTGGGAGCTTCTAACGGCTTTCGTCCAGAGTCTCAGAGCTCAGCACGGGGCGCAAACACCAGCGAAAGAGCCGTTTGTACAGCCAGAACGTGGGGTGTCCCTCGTTCGCGGGGACGGCGGGAGGCGGCAGGCTCGCGCTACCTGCGTTCCGACTCCCAAATTTCGGAGCAGAAGGCTGCTTCCATGCAGGTGAGGGAGCTGCCGGTCACGGCTTGACCGCGGCAGAGCTGAGCGGAGGTTGTCCATTTCCACGTGGCAGGTTCATGACGGAGAGCTGCTCGCCTCAGACACGGTGGGAGGGAGGATGAGCTCCTACTTCCCTGTGGAAAAACATCCACAAAGAAAGCCGGCCGGAGTTCACGCCGTTGGAAGGGCTGCCGGGGCTTTTAAAGCCGGGTTGGGGAAGGGCGGTAGCGGGGCCGTTATCATTGTGCCCGTTTTCCTGCACGCATGCCTCCGGAACGGCCTCTTGGAGCACAGCGGAGCCGGGGGCAGGATCGCTTCCCGCCAGGCTGGCAGACGGACGCCGCTGGCATCAGCAGCTGGCGCGTTAATGAGGCCGTTTTCACTGAAAGGAACGTCCGTGGACTCCCAACCGATTTCTGAAGCGTTTGTTGAACTTCAGAAAGTGCTTCAAGAATCAATTAACAACGATTTTTTAGGTTTGATAGGAAGACCCAAGGACGTCCTGCCGTCACGCTGGTGGCTGAACAGACCTTCCCTTTGCGCCGCTGCCGCTAAACAGTTCCCTCGCGTTTTTCCCTTCCTGTGCTCTAAACGGCACTGAAAAATAGCTCTTTTGGAGGCAGCGATGAGGCGGTTTGTAGCCAAGATCTCGTAGGTGCGGGCTCTCCCCGCGCGGGAGGGTGGCTGGTGCGCGGTTGGAGGTGGATGTACGGCTTCGTTGTGGCTTCGTTAGGCAGCGAGAGCGCTTGGCCGCTTCCACCGGTGAACCCAAAGCGCACTCCAGCTATCGATTACGTGACCCATTAAAGTATTTAAGAGTTGGGGGGTTCAGCCTGGAGAAGGGAAGTTCCAGGGAGACCTCAGAGCCCCTTCCAGTGCCTGGGGGGCTGCAAGAAAGCTGGGGGGGCTTTTTAATATGTGCTGGGGGGTGGCGACCTTGCCCAGGGGACCCCGGGGTGCCAAAACGAGGGGAGCCAAAGGGGGCTGGCCGCAGGTCCCTGCCCTGGGCGAGCGCCTGGGGGGTGGGCGATGTAAACAGCGGGGCTGGCCCTTGCCTGCAGAGAAGGTAGGTGGCTGCTGCCGAGCATCTGTAAAATTAAAGGCTGTTTACTGCCTGAGAGGGCAAAGAGCAGCTTTTTCTGGCAAGTGGTAGCTTAGAGTTGGCAAGGGAAAAATTATCTTTCCCTGCTGCCTCCCACGTGGGAGGCTGTTCCCGGGAGACGGGAAGGGAGGATTTGCCAAGCCGCAAGCGATCCGACCTGTACAGGGACTTGAGATCCCAGAGGAACCACCCAGTGGAGACTGAGGGATGGGGCCCGTGGCCAAAGCCCTCCGCTCTGGGCTTGGCTGTTCCTCCCCATTGCTGGGACGGACAGCCTACCTCCCTGCCGGGGGCTCCCTGCAGACGTGTGAGGGAGGCGACAGTCATAGAATCACAGAATCCCAGAGCGGTTTGGGTGGGAAGGGACCTTACAGCCCCCCCAGTGCCACCCCCTGCCACGGGCAGGGACACCTTCCATAGCCCAGGGTGCTCCCAGCCTCATCCAGCCTGGCCTTGGGCACTGCCAGGGATGGGGCACCCACGGCTTCTCTGGGCAAAAGTTGTTTGGAAAAAGCGACTTTTTTTTTTGGAAAAGTCTCCCCAGTCACTTTGGGGAGATTCACCCTGAAACGAGCAGGTGTCCCAGTATGATGGTGCCAGGGTTGGCATCGCCCGCGCCTGGCCGTATCCATAGTGCTGCACTGAGTCCCGGCTTTCTCTGGGCACGCTCTGTCGCATTTGAGGGGCACATCTGCCTCCCTGAAACCCCCCCGAAACGGAACAAGGGTGTTTTAATGAAATGAGTCCAACGGGAGCGCTTCCATCCGGGCTCTGCTCTCCGATGTCTCAGTGTGGCCAAAATCAGGAAACAAAAGGTCGGACTTTTTAGGGCTTCGGTAATTAATTTTAGTGCAAACGAGGCGTGGGGGCTGGCACGGGACCAGACCTAAGGCTGCCTCACAGCGGGTACCATTAGATGTGTGAAACCAGGGAAACCGGGACACCGAGGAGCCGGCAACGGTCTGCCTGTGGTACAGCTGGACACCGCATCGGCACAATGAGGGAAAACAACCTTCTCACCAGGGCAGCCTTTTCGCAAAACCGCCTGCATCGTCGCCCCCGCTGAGGAATGCAAGTGTCCTGCTTCCGAATTACCCGGGTTTATTTCGTTCATAGCTCAGCGCCTTGAAACACGCGATGGTGCCGTCGCCTTCCCCAGGAAAATGCTGCTTTGAACAGAAATCTCTGCCGGTGGATCCGTAGAAAACGGACAGCTCTGCAAACATGACCCAGAAGGGCTGAGTTTATCCTCCCTGTGACCCTGACGAAGCTGCTGCTACGGCCTGCGCCCGTACGAATGGAGTCAGCCCGAAAGGGAAGGAGCGGTGCTACCCCGGATTCCTGCACGTGCCCGCTTCGCGGCCAGAGGCGCGTTGCCGTCGTGCGAGTCTTGCGCACCGCGCATCCCCTGACGCCGGAACTGGGAAGCCCTGTTCTGTGCAATGACCGCGTGCCAGTGTTCATCACGCACCCGGCGTCGGGAGGCGCTGGGACTCTGCGACCCCTTGCGTTTCAGGAGCTCGCGCACCCGCGCTCTCTAGGAAAAGGCGGGGTTTGAACCTCGCTTCTGCACCGGGGTGGTTTAAATGCTGCGTTTGGGTGAACTTGGGGCTGTTCTGCGCTTTGAGCAAAGTTACTGTCCTGCTGCTGGCTCTTCGGGAACAGAGCTGCCGTCTTTTTACGTCCCCGTGAACGGCAAAACCCATAAGGCAAGCTGGCATCAAGGCTTGCGCTTCCTAGGAACGGAAAGAGGAAAGATAAACCGGCTACATATGGCAATATGGACGGTTTCCAGCTCAACGGAAAGAAGAGAGCCTGATTGTTGCAGCATACAGCGAGAGCTGAGCGGTGGGTTTATGCAAATGCTGTAGAAGATGCAGCTCAGCAAAGGCTGTTTTCCTACCGTTGGCTGGAGGGCGTGGTGCGCGCCCAAGAACTTGGTGAGAAAGAACATGAAGAGGTAACGGCGTCTGAGAGCACCGTGCCTACCACAGCGGGGTCCTGCAAACTCCAAGGTTTATCTCAATCAGCTGAGAGGAGGAGACTCTACCGAGCCTTTAACGAGCCGACACCGTGATTATTCCTTGCTGGTTTGATATATGTGTGATTTCAACGCCGGCAGAGCAATTTGTGTGGAGTAAAGCACCAGAAGAACAGCGCACATCAGCACCGCGCGATCCAGCCCCGAGGGCAGGCCCCGGAGGTGCCTCGGGTGCAGCCCAGCCTTGATAGCAGGCAGCTTTATGTACCGGAGGGGAAGAGCAACGTACAGCAGCACAGCTAATTCATCGCGCTGGGAGGAGCCGGCCTCAGCCAGGTACCTCCACACGGCACGGCACCGGGCCGCATCGACGGGGAGCGTGTGGTGGGTACGGTGGTGCCACTGCCAGGGGAGCCCCATCATCTGGAAAAGCCTTTGGTGTCGGGCGACTGGGACACACCTCGGGGCATGGAGGAGTGTGGCTGAGCACGAGGATGGATAGGAGGGGCGGTGGGATGGATCGGAGGGGCGGTGGGATGGGTGGGCAGGGCGGTGGGATGGATCAGAGGGGCGGTGGGATGGGTGGGCAGGGCGGTGGGATGGATGGGCAGGGTGGTGGGATGGATCGGCAGGGCGGTGGGATGGGTGGGCAGGATGGTGGGATGGATCAGAGGGGCGGTGGGATGGATCAGAGGGGTGGTGGGATGGATCGGAGGGGTGGTGGGATGGGTGGGCAGGGCGGTGGGATGGATCGGAGGGGCGGTGGGATGGATCGGAGGGGCGGTGGGATGGATGGGCAGGGTGGTGGGATGGATCGGAGGGGCGGTGGGATGGATCGGCAGGGCGGTGGGATGGATCAGAGGGGTGGTGGGATGGGTGGGCAGGGCGGTGGGATGGATCAGAGGGGCGGTGGGATGGATCGGCAGGGCGGTGGGATGGATGGGCAGGGTGGTGGGATGGATCGGAGGGGCGGTGGGATGGATCGGCAGGGCGGTGGGATGGGTGCGCAGGGCGGTGGGATGGATCGGAGGGGCAGGGCATGACTGCACCTGGGGATGCTAGGGCAGGGGCCGTACCAGCCATACGTGCTCCCAAGACCCACGGCATGGTAAGGACTTGTGGGTACCATAAAGGCACCGTAATTCCCCGGCTGCGAATAGATCAACACCCAATTCCTCCGCTGTCAGATTCGTTCATGGAAGTTTTGGGTAGTGGGGAATTCACCTCTCCAGGCTGGCCCTGGGCCTTCCAAAAGGATCTGGCAGCCAACACCCCCAAGGGGCTACATACAAACGTGACGCTAACCCTCAGTGGCCAGTCCGTATGCCGCAGGGTGAGGGGTAAGAGCTAGCTGGCTTTGGACGGGGTGAGCTCTGAGGAACACCCCCAAAACTGGAGGAGATGTGGAGGAGATAGCAAAGCCACAAATTTGCTACCAGCAGAAGTAAGCACACCTCACCTCACCAGCCCTACGTGGAGCGCCGCGTAGGTGCAGAGCAATCTGCTGGTTGAAAGGCAAACCAGGAATGACCAGGGGCGTACCAGTGCCGCAGGATCAGAACACCGGCTGGCCACACGAGTTCAGTTTGCACGTTTGCTCCACACGTATCAGCTTTGGTCAGCTGGACGCCTGGGTGTTCAAAAAAAGACACAGCTGTGTTCGGAAGAGTGAAATTGGGTATTTTGACAGCCAAATAGCTGGAGCCCTTTGATACATTTAGTTCGTTAGCGCTAACGGTAGCACCTCTGCTGGAGGGGCTGGTTCCTGTCATTTCAAACATTAAGAGATGAGTAAAAAGCCCCCGTATCGGTATCTTACTGCCCGCTTTCAAAAGCGGCCAGCCTGCCTCTGAAATAACCCCTCTGCTTCCTCCCCTCCCCTGCGGGAGCGTTGTCCGCCGTCCGCAGATGGACGCTAACACAACCTGTTGGGATGGAAGTGCTGTCCGCGTCGCCCGCCCAGCCCTGCTGCGAGAAGCAGTGGGGCTGAGAAGGTGCGTTTCTCCGCGGGCAGCAGCCCGGCAGCAGGCACCGGGAGTTGCTGGATAGGCGATTTGGCAAAATACCTTTTAGAATAATGCTCAAAAATGCTGTCTTGTACCTGGGAGTGGGAAATAAAGCCAAGCAGTTCAGGGTTTATTCTCTATTCTACAGGCTTTCTTAACAGTGCTAAAGAAATTGCTCTGGAAATAAGGAACCGCTGCGCTTTGCTTACAGTTATACACTCTGGGCTTCGGGGACGGCCACGGCGCGTAACCAGCGGCCGGCTTAACCACAGCGCTTGTAGAAAATTGATGTTTTCCTCCTCTCTTCGCCGGGGGGAATGCTGGGGACAATAAAAACAGCTTACAGAGGCACACTGGTGTAATTACCTGAGCAGCACCACGAGACTCTTAAATGGAACAGGAGGCAAAAAGCCACTGTGCGTGCCTGCAGCTTTCCCCCGGGTGGGCACTGGCAGCAGTCTGCGTCCTCGCGCAGGTCGTGGGGTTGGCCGGCTGCGCGGTAACGCTGTCGCTGGAGTGAGGCCAGAGGAGGCCACGGGGATGCTCCGAGGGCTGGAGCCCCTCTGCCATGGGGACAGGCTGGGGGAGTTGGGGGGTTCAGCCTGGAGAAGGGAAGGCTCCAGGGAGACCTTAGAGCCCCTTCCAGTGCCTGGGGGGGGGGGGGTACAAGAAAGCTGGGGGGGCTTTTCCAAGGGCCTGTAGTGACAGGACAAGGGGTGACGGGTTTAAATGGAAAGAGGGAGATGGAGATGGGCCATCAGGAAGGAATTCTTCCTGGAGAGGGTGGGGGGCACTGGGACAGGTTGCCCAGAGAAGCTGTGGGTGCCCCATCCCTGGCAGTGCCCAAGGCCAGGCTGGATGAGGCTGGGAGCACCCTGGGCTATGGAAGGTGTCCCTGCCTGTGGCAGGGGATGGGGCTGGGGGGGCTGTAAGGTCCCTTCCCACCCAAACCGCTCTGTGATAGCGTGTTGCCCTTGCTGAGATCAAGAAGAATCAATGTCTGGCAATGGAAAACCCCAGTGCCGGTTCCCACTTCCCCCATGTAATGGCCTAAGTTCTGCCTGGGGCTGACGGAACCAGTATGCAATTGGATGGGACTGTGAAATTTGGGAAAAGACAGAGTAAACCAGATTTTGGTGCTGGTGACCTAAGGTTAAGGGGGGGGGGTGCTGAAGAGACGCGTGGATCGTCTAGAGAAAAGCTTGCAGCAGGTCTAATAGGTGGCTCCAGAAGTTACCAAAAATGGCCCCGTCTGTACAGATTTGTGGGGTGTCAGGAAATGATAGCCCAGGAAAGGACGGAGAGATGTGTCGGGTCCCAGAAGGAATGAAGAAGACGAGAAAAATCGGATATGGGTTCCCTCCCTGATGCCCAGCGCTGAGCGAGTTCAGAGAGCTCCCCCAAGGGCAGCCTGTGACTTGTTTTCCTCCCAGGAATGTCATTCGGGTGACGTCCAAGGGAGAAGCGTGCTGTATTGACAAGCTGGGCTTTAAAGCTTTCGGTGCTGCTCGTTTCCGGCTCGCTGGGTAAAAAGCATCCAAGGTTTTGTTCTTCGTTTCAATCACGCTTACGGCACGGTGGGGGCTGAGGGTCCTTCGGTGGCTGCTTCTTTGCAAGAGCTACCGGGTTTTAACTTCTTCGTGTCCGTCAGCCCCTGCCTGTTTGGAAAGAGCTTACAGGGACGAATATCAAGGATGAGCGGAGCAAGCTAAAAGGGCTGGGTAGAAATTAATTGAAAAAGCGAATTGTCGTCACCTCCTTGAGAGTTTTGCAACGGGCAGAACAAATTACTGAAAACTGATAATGTCCTTTGTCAGAGACGGCCCCGCGCTCGCGCTGAACACCCGCACGGCTTTCGGAGGAGGGTCTGGGTAAAGGGCTGCTCCCCGCTGAGGGCCCCGGGGGGACCTGGCCAGGTATCGCTTCGGTGGGCTTGCTGACCCCCAGCAGAAGGCAGGAGAGGGTCTGCCAGGTCCTCTGTTTGATGCAGAGGCTGGGGGCTGGGTAGCCCTTCCCCAAAGGCAGAGGGGCGGCCCTGGGCAGCCCTTTGCCTTGCTTTAAGCCTTGCTCGAGGGTTCTACCCCAGCCGCCTGCTCTCACAGGCTGCCACACTTCTGCGACGTGATTCACCCGGGAGAAGCGATGTCAGATGGCAATGCTTGGCTCGCTTTTCCCCGCGGGATGAAAATTGGCTCTTTTTGAGGCCATTAGGATTGCCAGAATTACTGTTTAAGTGCTTATCTCCCACGGGCTGTCCCTGTGAGTCTCAGAGCTGTCCGCACCTTTGCCGCTGCCAAATCACAAGCTGACGGGGGAAGAGCTTTCCTTGAGGCTCCAGCTCTGGGCCTCCCGCGATTACACCGGATCCTGGTTTCCCATTGAAAAAGTACACTTCCAGCTGCCGTGATTGCAAAGGAAAGGTTGAAAGTGTAAGCCCCAAGTTTCACGGAGCAAGAGAAGCCAACATAAAGAACGTGAGGGGCTGCTTTCCTCTAGTCCGATGTTTTGAACTACCCCTCCTTCCTCCTGGAGGCTGACTCGTGCTTCCGAACGGGTTGTGCTGGCAATACTGTGTTTGTCCTGTTCCCCAACGGATGAGTTCAGAGCTTTTCTTTCAAAACCACTTTGCCCAGTTTAGACATCTCTTGGAAGAATGAAATGAGAAGGAATTTGTAAGAAAAATTAATGCTCTGCTACATCATTTTTCACGGCTTCACACACGGATGGAGTGGGTTTGTAGCACTGCAGAGCTGCAGTGACCAAGAACAGGAATAAAGCGTCCGATTGTACTATGTGGTTACAGCCAGCCATAGTACTCGCGTTGTCTTTGCCGCTTCCCCACTCCTTGCTGTGACATCAGCCCGTCCCAGACCATCGCATCCTGCTCGTGGCTGCGTCTTTGTGGGTAAATAATGAGTCATTGTACGCTCTGCTCCGTGGCTCCTACAGCTGTATTGCCCAATTTGGCTCTCTGCAGAATGAGCCCCCCCTCGGCGAGGATTTAGTACGCCTTTAAAACCAGCAAGGTTTGTCTGGTGACAAACGTGCGCTTCAGCAGGAGGAATGGGTGAAATAAGGAGGTTTCTGGGCGGTTTGTACGTGGGGGTGGCTCCCCCACAGTGGACGATGTATTTTTATTGATGACACAACACCTCTGCCGCTTGGCACAGCCCGCAGTGGCCCGAAGCTGTCACTTCCATGGATCCGCCCTGCAGGGCACAGTCGATCCGAACACCCCAAGAGCCCTGATGCCACCTACTCTGCACGAAATATTTGGATGCTTTCGTGTCAACAGTACACAGGGAACATCCCTGTTTTCTCCACAAACACAAAACAGATTTAGTGACGCTGAAATCCAAATGGCTTGCTCTCCAGCGTGCCGCTGACACAGCACGCTCAGGAAGCGCTCCAAAACCAAAAAAAAGGGTAGCAAAACATATTAAAAAGTGTGAGAAACAATTGTAATGCTTTCCAAAGAGACAAAAATCCTTACGCAGCCTTTGCTCTGGCACTGGGAACGCCGAGGCAGTACTGTGAGCAGCCTGGCACTCTGAGCAGCTCCTTTGCACCGTTGGGAATTGGCTGTTTTCTTCGGTTTCAGTTTAAAAGGATGATAAAGCATGTGGCACAGCAAACGTCCAGCTCAGCAGCCCTGCTGAACTAGAATCATAGAATCCCAGAGCGGTTTGGGTTGGACGGGACCTTAAAGGTCACCCAGTCCCACCCCCTGCCCTGGGCAGGGACACCTTCCATAGACCAGGGTGCTCCCAGCCTCATCCAGCCTGGCCTTGGGCACTGCCAGGGATGGGGCACCCACAGCTTCTCTGGGCAACCTGTCCCAGTGCCCCCCACCCTCTCCGGGAAGAATTCCTTCCTGATGGCCCATCTCAATCTCCCTCTTTCCATTTAAAGCCGTCACCCCTTGTCCTGTCACTCCCTGTCCCTGGAAAAAGCCCCCCCTCCAGCTCCCTTGTAGCCCCCCAGGCACTGGCAGGGGCTCTAAGGTCTCCCCGGAGCCTTCCCTTCTCCAGGCTGAACCCCCCAATCCCCCAGCCTGGCCCCATGGCAGAGGGGCTCCAGCCCTCAGAGCATCCCCATGGCCTCCTCTGGACTCGCTCCAACCGGTCTGTATCCTTCTGATGCTGAGGGCTCCACAGCTGGACACAGCACTGCAGGGGGGTCTCCCCAGAGCAGAGCAGAGGGGGAGAATCCCCTCCCTCCCCCCGCTGGCCACGCTGCTCTGGATCCAGCCCAGGATCCGGCTGGCTTTCTGACTAATATGAATTTCTTACCAACAGCCACCGTGCAGCCCAGTAGGCCCGCTGCATACAGGTGGGGCCAAGGGAAAGACCCGCAGGTGTAACAGACCCTCGGCGGGACAGGGCGGGTGATGCATTTACATTTTCCTTCCCCCAGTTTAATCAGTTATTTTGCAACTCACGGCTGAACAGAGCGAGCGATCGGGTGGCCCTGAGGACAAAGGAGGGAGAGCTGAAAATGGGAACACAACACGTGGGCCGGGGGCTGCTTCCCAGACAGACTCGCGGCCTCCCGCCCTGCTCGCAGCGCTGCTGCCACGGCCTCCCTTTGCCTGAGGGGGCAAAGCCCAGCCCCACCGCTGCTGGGCATAAGCGGGTTCGGTGTGGGACAAACCCTTGGCCAAAATCTTGGCCGTGAGCCAAAGCTGAGCCAAGTCGAGCTTAAGTGCAGCCAAGCCGAGCCTTGCTCTGCTGGCGCCTCCCCAACAGCTTTCCGCCCAGTGTCCCCACCGCTAAGGGCAGAGGTGCCGTACCCATCCCACGAGCGTGACGCAAGGTGGCCGGGTGACGCGTGGGTGTGCGGCTGTCCAGCAACATCTCCGCTTGCCGAACCTTGCGCGCTCGTGCTCCGGGGTGGGTGGGAGGGGCCGGTTTACTGAGGCCCGTCACCTCGCTGGCAGAGCCTGCGTGCCGCGTTGAGCGTCCCCTTCCTCGCGGTCTGGCCTGCGGAGCCTCCTCGTGAGCATCCCGTCTTCACCCACAGTGATCCAGGAAAGCCGTGGGTCTGTCCCAGAAGGGCCTTGCGTGACGCAGCCTCTCTTGCCGGTTCGGGCCGGGATGCCGCGCTCACCTTCCCAACAAACCTCTGGCGGGAACGAAGAAGTGTTGCCTGCAACCAACCAAGGTATTTCACAGCAAAACAGCTCCATCAGCCGCTGCCTGTGCTCCTGGTGCGTTCTCCCCCCTCGCAGCCTCTTCCTGTGGCTTTCTGGGGGCTGGGGCACCCTAAAGCCCTGCTCGCGGCGCCGCGGGGATGGCAAACCTTCGGGAAGGCAGCCCTTATCCCTCAGCCCCACGGGGGAGCCTCCCTCGTGCCTGGGCTTGGGCCAACAGGGGGGTGTCCCCGCAGCCGCCCAAGGGAGATGCGGCAACAGCCTGCCCGCTCCTCTCTCCCCCCCTCTTCCTCCCGATGTATTTTTGGGTGGAGGGATCGCAAATTTGATTTGTTAAATAGGTTTAAAAGAATGTCAATGATAATTATAAAGATTCCACGGGTCTTCTTTTTCCCTGATAAATTTTATGTAGCTGGCAGTTAAAATAAGTGATTACCCCATAAATACAATTTTAATAGCCTAGTCAACGGTGTAGCTTCTGCTGCTCTGAGATTTTTATCTCGGGAAAGGGAGGGGAAACTCCTTTCCTGGGGATTTATACTGCTGTAGCGGCTGCGGCTGCTGCTCGTTACTTGCCGAGTAATTTGGGGGAACGTGTTGCTTAAGGCAGGCAAGCGCAGACGGGCGGGCACGGCTGCCGGTGGGGGCTGGCCACCCTGCCCCCGTGCAGCTGGCCGTGCCCTGGCCGGAGGCGGCCCCGCCAGCACAGCGAGTGCTCCGGCTGACGGTTCTGGGGTACCAACCTCATGTTTTCCAAAGCCAGCCGTTCCTGCGCACCAGCGCCATCCCCCTCCAGCAGTAACGGCCGGGTGGGACCCGTGGGGCTAAGCCGGGGGGATGGGTTTGGCGGATGGGCTATTCGATGGAGGAGTGGGCTGGGGGGCCGCAGCCGGAGGCTTTCAGTCAATGGCTCCACGTCCATGTGGAGCTCAGTCACAAGAGGCAACCCTCGGGGGTCCCTTCGGGGAGTGACACTGTCCAGCATCTTCATTAACGGCACGGCGAGTAGGACTGAGTGCTCCGTCACGACTGACAGCAAGCGCCGGTGACAGCAAGCGCTGGTGACAGCAAGCGCCGGTGACAGCAAGCCAGGGGTGCGGGAGATTTGCTTGAGGGAAGAGACGCCATGCAGAGGGGCCTCGGCTGGTGTGGACATCACGGAGTTCAGCAGGGCCCGGGAAACCTCACTGCAGCCTCTCGCTGTACACAGCGGGCTTGTGAGAGCCTTTCGGGGCCTGTAGGGACAGGACAAGGGGTGACGGGTTGGAACGGGAAGAGGAAGACTGAGATGGGCCATGGGGAAGGAATTCTTCCCGCAGAGGGTGGGGAGCACTGGGACAGGTTGCCCAGAGAAGCTGTGGGTGCCCCATCCCTGGCAGTGCCCAAGGCCAGGCTGGATGAGGCTGGGAGCACCCTGGGCTATGGAAGGTGTCCCTGCCCCTGGCAGGGGGTGGCACTTGGGGGGCTGTAAGCTCCCTCCCACCCAAACAGCTCTTGTGGCAGGGACCTGGGGCCCCCTCGGACGCCAGTTAAGCCATGGTTAGAGCCCGAAGCAAACACTCAACCCCTGCTTCCCCAGCGGTGCCGCTGCGGGGGGCCCCGCCAAGCCCCCGCCGCTCCCCGGCGGCGGCAGCGCTCCCCCGGCCCGGGCTGCGCCGGGGCCAGGCCGCGGGGGGGCTCGGAGGGCGCTGCGGGGGGTCGCGGGGGGAGCTGCGGGGGGCGCTGCGGGGGGCTCGGGGGGCGCTGCGGGGGGCGCTGCGGGGGGCTCGGGGGGCGCTGCGGGGCGGCAGGGGGCGCTGCGGCCTCGCCGTTGGCGGCGGCGCGGGGGCGGCGCACGCTGAGCCTCATCGGAGCCGGCGCGCGGCTCCTCCGCCATCCCCCGCCATCCCCCGCCGGCTCGTAATTCCTGGGCGGGCGCTGCCGCCGGGGAGCCGCCGCCGGGGCGGGCGCTGCCGGCGGGCGGGTCGCGCCGCCTCCCCGCCGCGGGGGCCCGGCCGCCATGTTGCTGCCCGGCGGCGTGGCGAGGCGGGAAGGGGCGGGGGAGGCCCGTGCCGCCCCCGCGGGTTAATGATGGGGTGTTACAGGCGCCTCCGGGTCTCTGTTCGGCAAACGGTGCTGCCGTGCAGGCGCTGTTTCCCGCCATGGTTCCCCGCGGGCCCCTCCCGCACCCGGCCAGGCCCCGCTGGAGCCGCGCCGCGCCCACCCCCCGGGGGATGGTCCTTGTCCCCAGCCAGGGGCCGTGGCGCCCGGGGTGGGCTCGGGGCACCGCAGGGGCCTTCCACGAGCCGGAGGCCGGTCGTGCCCTGCTCGGGCCTCGCTGCCCAGCCGAGCTCCGCGCGCGGCCGTGGCGTGCCGGTTGTGCCGGGGAGCGCGGCTGGCGGTGCGTGGGGGGGAAGGCGCCAGGCTGGGTCCGCGCCTGCCGCCGGCCTCGTGCGGGCACCGGGCCTCCAGCGGTAACACCGCTGCCCCTGCGGGCCGCGTCGGAGCGCTGCTGGGCGCGGGTGAGGAGCTGCGGGGCTCAGCGTGGCGCTGGTCAGCGGGAGAAGCTGCCGAGTGCCCGCTCTTGCCGGCCATCGCCTCCGGCCGGCGGCCTGCCCCCCAGGTAGAGATGTTGGCCCCGCGCTCACGTTGGTTTTGCTCCCGGGCGGTGCAGGGCCGCCGGGCCTTGCAGAGCTCGTCTGCCAGGGCCAACGCAGCGCGTGTGTGTTGGGGGGACGGGACGGAGATACCAGGGGCGACTGGCTGCCCATCCCGCCATTCCACGCGGGTGCTGCCACATGAGCAGGGCCCGTCTCTCTTCATGTAGGTTCTCGTTTCTTCCTTGCTGTGAGCACACAAATCGCTCTCGCGAGGAACTGCAGGCTTGTGCAGGTTTGTCAGGAGCAGAAATAGGCATTGTTCAAGCTCAGCCTTAAAGGTTTGGACTCGGAGGTTGTTTCCACCCTCGTTTTAAACTGAGGTAAATCTGGAGTTGGCTCTGCTGAAGGAAGAGCTGTGCAGCACAGAATTAGTGTGCGTGTTTGTGAAGAGCTGACTGTCAGGGAAATAATGAAGTAGCGGTGAAGAAGCCAGGCACCTTACTTTCAGCCATAATAAGCAGAGTTTCTGAGACGCGGATGTGCCTCTCACTCCAGCAAGTGCTGGTCTCTAGCTGCACGTGGCTGAGGAGGCAGCAAGGCCCCCTGAAGCCCGTGTGAGGCATGAATGTCTGTGCGGTCTTTAATGATGTCTTAAGGCAGAGTCCCTGCAATCTGATCCTTACACGCAGAATTGGTGTTGGATACGGTGCCACACGTGTTACAGACGTGGGTTGGCTTCACAGGGATCTACCATTGCCCATCTCCTCCGGTGTGCCAGAAGGTATTAAAGGAAGATTAATGGGTGCATTCTCTGCAGCTTTGTTCTCTGGGGGCAGGTTCATACCCCTGGATGGTCCTGTAAGCGCTGCTGCCGTACCTTGCGCCAGCGGCTGATTGCTGGTGCCGCAGTGTAACACGTAAAGGGCTCGTGCAGTCCTGTACAACAGGTAGCAGCGCCATTTCCGACAGGACTGGGCAGCTCTGCTGCCCCGGGTATTTGTACACTGGCGGGACTGGTGAAGGTTTCTCCTGTCCTTTAACATGCTCCCTGATCCCAGAAAATAGCTGTGTACTGAACAGGGACAATGCCTCCCTGACCTTTCCAGCAGCCCAGAACAAGCATGAGGAGAAACCCTTCACTCACTCTGCTCCTCTGCTGTTTCTGCAGGTGGACTGGAGGCCTCCAGGAACTCTCCGTTCGCTCATGCTCCTGGTTTTCTTCTTGTGGCTGCCCAGAGAGAAGTGCCCATCTTCTGCTTTACAAGGTTTGCTTTACAGCAGTTACTGACTACTTTTTTGTATTTAAACAGCTTTTCTGTTTGGTGGCACTGACTTTCTTCCCCACGTAACACCTCTGTGCTTTCTTCTCTGGTGTCAGTCACCTAGAATGGGAAGCGGGGCCGTGGGTATTTGTCTCTGCTGTTGCACTGTCGGAGAACAGCCTGCTTTCCCCAACAAGGATTTATTTTCCCCTTCGGTGTGTTTACTACTGGCTCTTCACTTCTGCCTCCAGCCCCTGTGCATTTGAATAACTTTTTAGCGATTCTCTTTTCAAAACCCATCAGGTTTTTGTTTCCTTCCCCCAGCCCCCACCTTCACCTTCTGGAGTGCTTTTTGAATTTCTTCTTTTTCATTCCGTGGCTGTTTGAAGTCCTGGTTCTGCTTTGTCATTGTGCCTTCCAGCTTCTCCATGTTGGCTGTCAGGTTCCTCTTCACAGCTTCACTTCTTAGCCATCCCCCTCCTGTGCCAAGCTGCTGGTAGACTTTGAGAGAGCGTGCTGTCTCCTTGAGCCGTGCTTCAGTTTGCCCGTGCCCTGGAGCCTTTTCAGCCTGGAGCTGGCCGTGACCTGGGCTGGGTCGCTGCAGTGTGAAAGGTTTCTTACTCTTCTTTTGAGTGCGCTCGCAGGTGCTGAGCGAGCCGTGTCATCCTGGGAATGGTGCATCTTCCGTAGCGCTGCTGCTTGGGGTACGGGCTCGTGCTCCTCTGACACACGCAAGTGCTGCCCCGGTTTCTGTACCCAGGAATTGTGTCTTTCTGTGGCTTCAGTAAGTTGTCCCGAAAAGCCCTGGCTGTCCAGGAAAGGGCTGTGAGGGTGGGGGAGTAACGGTTTGCGCTGTGGTCCGTGGTCTGAGGCAGCGAACTCTCGTGGATACTGGCTGGTAGAGTATAGTGTAACGGCAGGCCAGCGCCTCGTCCTGCAGGTGATGTGGGTCTGGAGGGAAGGGCTTTAAACCAGCATCTACACGGCTCCTGCTGGCTTCAACAGTGACTTACACAGCAGGTCTGGGGCACTGGGCTCTACGGCTTGGGGTTGACCTGGAGGCTGGAATCTTCCCTACTATTGTCGTTCACCGGAATGACAGAAGTAGGGTATACAAAGCCCTGGGACAGGTTGCCCAGAGAAGCTGTGGGTGCTCAATCCCTGGCAGTGCCCAAGGCCAGGCTGGATGAGGCTGGGAGCAACCTGGGCTATGGAAGGTGTCCCTGCCCATGGCAGGGGGTGGCACTGGGGGGGCTGTAAGGTCCCTTCCCTCCCAAACCACTCTGGGATTCCATGATTCCCAGCAAATTTTGTTCTAGTTTGGTATATATACCCTCCGGGATCAGTTTCCTCTGGTAAATGGTGTTGTTTGTATTCACCAGTTCAACAGACTTCTGATTTTTTTTCCTTTTTGTCCTTCTCAGCAAACTTCATTCTAATTTTGTCTACGTATTTGTGCAGTAGAGGGTACCTCTTCGTACTTACCGTCAGGTCAGCTGCAGAAGCTCTTGGATCCGGTGTAGCTCATGCTGGGAGTCAAGGAGCCAGCTGCCAGCCCGACCGGTCCTCACAGGATAACCGCTGACCGGGGGGGGGCCAAGCGTGCTTGCTGCCATCAGGGCACGTGAGTAACAGGCTGCAGCAGCTTGTGGGAACGTGCCGGTGCTGTCTGGGGGCTTCACTGCCACCAGTGGAACCCAACTGTACCTTTCATATCACAGAGGCGCTGCAGCAGCAGCAAAAAAATTAAAAAAGGGGTAAAATCCCCTGCGGAGCAGTGGCTGTGGCTTTACTGACAGGGGAGGAGGCGGGGGGGTCAGTCCTTAGGGAGAGTAAGTGAGGCTGCTCGCCCGCCCTTTGAAGGGGGGTGTTTGGACCTCTTCTCCCTTCACGGGAGAAAGCTCAGCAGTCACGTTTTTGATCCACAGAGATTGAGTTTGATCGAGTCTTACTTGGAAACGTGGTTCTACGACACAGCTCTGGTCGCTGGGTCTCTCTGGCTCCGTCCGTACAGTTCTGCCCACAGCAGGACCTCAGCACGGTGCTTTTACGTAATAGGTTTGGGGAAGGAAAGTTTTCCAGGGAGACCAGCTCTGCTTTGGTGTGAAGCTTGGTGAAGGTTTATTACCAAAAAACCCAGACCCAAAGAAAGGGAGAAAAGGGAAGGTTTGAAAATTATTTGATTTTGTGGGTGTGTTTTCCCTTTTCAGGTCAAAGACAGAGAACAGCGGTTTACCACTTTACAGGCAAACATTTCCTCCTTTGTTTGCTTTCCCCCTCGGCCAAACCGCCCCCCTCAGCCTTTATTTCAAGTAGATGCAACTGGAATATTTTCTGCCCGTGACTGGTTTTGTTTGTCCGTTGAACCAGCTAATCCGGTACTTGCACGGCTCCCCGGAGCCGCGCGAGGAGGTGACGCTGTCGCTGGGAGCGGTACACCTCGGGAGGCAACCTGGAGCCACCGGCTCTCCTCGCAGGACCTCCCTGCCCATTAAAGGCTCTCCCCCCGGTCTCCAGGGTGTCCCTGCAGATCCCTGGGCTGGCGTGTTAGAGGAGGTTGAAGTGTGGAGGGGGTCTGCGCTTTCCCGCAGGAAGGCGGGGGAGAACAGGATTCAGGAACAGGGCAGGGGGTTGCTGGGCCCTTCATGAGCCTTTCCCTAGGGAGAGGCAAGGCTCCTGGTGCTCAACGGTAGGGTTTACTCCTGTTGGAAATGTGTTTTCAGTTTAGGGGGGTTGTTGCTCTGAAAGCCCGGTGACACGCGTGCCTCCTGCTCGCGCTGGCCCGTGTACCTAGTTCTGTTTGTACAAACGTGTTCGTTCCCTGGCACGCTCACCTTCTGCTTGCACCAAAGCACCCTGGGCGCCTGGAAGCTGCCTGTCCTGCGAAGCTGCCTGCTCGGCCGGCCGGCAGCGGCAGGTCGCTCCGTTGGCAGGTGGATCGCGGTTTCTCCTGTCTGGCTCCCGCGGGTACTGGTAGGAATGTTGTGAGATGCCCCGTGAGATCAGCCGTAGGTGGTGTGCTTGCGAAACCTGTTTGCACAAATACTGTAAAGCCACCAGAGTCGCCGCCCACATCCGCCCAGTCGCTCAGATCTTCCAACAATTACGGTCTAATTAGACCTGGCACTCAGAGTTGCCTCCAGCGTGCGAAATGAAAGTCATTTAGCGGTAATAAAGGTGGTGGATTGACAGCTCGGGAGCCTGAACTCGGCTTAGCCACGAAGCGTACCCGGGGTGGGCAGGAGCTGCAGGAACCGCCGCGAGGACTGGCTGAAGGGCTCGACCCCGCGCCTGGTGCTGACAGCCTCCACGGGAGGAACATATGGGTAATTTTCGACAGGTCCCTCTACTGCCACTGCCAGGAGTGCTGCTAATTACTGACAATAATTAGTGTATTGTCTGTGGCACGGATGCTTCTCCACTAGGAGAAACGCCCGGTTCTTTGTAGGATAACAATGAAATGCCCGTTACGTAGCGATGGTGTTTATGAAGTTCGGAGTTGTTGGGAGTTTGAGCCGCAGCCGGCGAGGTGAAAGGCTTTATCTGATTACCGGGCCCCCGAATCACAGTCTGCAGCGTGCGAGGCGCAGGGCTCTGATTACCAACTCATTTCAGAAAGGCCAACTGCTTAAAACTCTCTCAAACCAGCAGCTGCTCGAGGGATGGAGAAGCACCGGGGTCTGGGCAGACGCCTTCCTCTGGGTTAGTGTAACAAGAAACCCCCCAGTTCTTTCCCCTGACAAATGAGACTTTGAGTCAGCGTTGAGCTGTCGCAGCAGAAGGGTAGCCCATCTGCTTATTTGACACACGGGATCCGTCCTGTTCCAGAGGTGGAAGTCATGGTTAGGCTGAAGAGCCCTCGAAAAAATAAGCCGCTTCATGTGACCAGTGAGTGAGAGGAATCATTTGTATTTGATGCGGAGGAAAGAACAGGCTTCGGTTTCTCTTGGTGTTGCTGGGTTCTTTTATTGCTGTTGCTTATAGCCACAGGCAGAGACAAGAAATACTTCTCCTTTCCTCTCGCTTGTATTTCTCCCTCTCTCCGTTGATGTCTGTGCTCTAAAATACTGAATTCTAGCACGGGAAGGACCACCAGCGACCTGAAACCTGGCAGCTCCGAGCGTTCATCCCGCCGTGAGTTACCGCGGCAGGCAAACCTTCATTCAGTTGGCAGTAGGATTACAGCAGGTATATTTACTCACGAGAACACTCATTTTCCATATCTAATTATCTGCTCGTCTGCTGAGTCAGGAGGAAAATCAAAATTATCCTCTGGTTTAGATTGTGTTTTCCCAGGACTGACATGAGAATTGTGGGTGACATCCTCAGAAGCATCCAATTTAGGTAGGATCAAAAGACTGTGGGTTTCAGGGGATCATCTGCTCCCCAGATGTATTAGTGACGCTGGAAAACGGTGCCTTTGGTTTCTAACGCGGGACATGGCGGCACGGAGAGAAGATTGCTGCCTTTGTTGCCATCACTGCAGGATAAGATCGTCATTTATGTTCAGGCTTCCAAAATGATCAGCTTGTCCTGGAAACCGAGTTGGCCATGGGGCGTGCTTCCAAAGGGTGTGAGTTTGCGCTCATCATTCCACTATGTATTTTTCCTTTGTCCTTCTGCAAAATGTTTTTCTGGCAGCCACAGTCCAGTCCAGAGGAGGGAGAAGGTGGTTGGGGGTGTTGTGTGTGTGAACAAGGCTTTTAATTTATGCTGGGGGAAACCGTTTGGTTTTTTCTTCTTTCCTGCAACATTCCTGCGTGATCTGCAAATTACTATTCCCTGTTTGAAAACTGGGTATAAACAAGATGTGTTTCTGCTTCCTCCATCGGTCCATTCCACTTATCCTACAAGCAGATTCAGGCAGAGGCCGTCTCTCATTCCAGAAGTACGTATGCCTCCAGCATCCATGCCGCAGCGATCTAGGAATACTGTGCTATCCCACCCCCTAGCCAAGGCTGATGTGCAGCAGTTGTACTGCAGTCCTTATCTCATCCGGTTCTGTTCCCTCCTCCCTGCTTGAGAAAAGCCGGATTTCCTCGACAGAACCAGTCTGTGAGCAGCTGTGACGGCCAGCACCCTGCTCCTGTCTGACAGCATGTGGCTGTGTCAGCACCTTGGCCCAGCACCTAGCCCAACGCCTCCAGAATTCCCCGAAACGCAACCGCTGAGCTAACGATACACGCGGAGTGGGATATGCCAGGTAACGGTACAGATGGAAGCTTTTAGGTTAGTAGGATCATAGAATCATCATGGAATGGTTTGGGTTGGACAGGACCTTAAAGATCACCCAGTCCCACCCCCCTGCCATGGGCAGGGACACCCTCCACTAGCCCAGGTTGCTCCCAGCCTCATCCAGCCTGGCCTTGGGCACTCCCAGGGATGGGGCACCCACAGCTTCTCTGGGAACCTGTCCCAGTGCCCCCCACCCTCTCCGTGAAGAATTCCCTCCTGATGGCCAATCTAAATCTCTGTTCAAACCCGTCACCCCTTGTCCTGTCACTCCCTGCCCCTGGAAAAGCCCCCCCAGCTCCCTTGTAGCCCCCCCCCCAGGCACTGGAAGGGGCTCTAAGGTCTCCCCGCAGCCTTCCCTTCTCCAGGCTGAACCCCCCAACTCCCCCAGCCTGGCCCCATGGCAGAGGGGCTCCAGCCCTCGGAGCATCCCCGTGGCCTCCTCTGGCCTCGTTCCAACCGGTCTGTATCCTTCTGATGCTGAGGGCTCCACAGCTGGACACAGCACTGCAGGGGGGCTCCCCAGAGCGGAACAGAGGGGCAGAATCCCCTCCCTCGCCCCCCTGGCCACGCTGCTCTGGATCCAGCCCAGGATCCGGTTGGTTTCTGGGCTCCAGCGCACATGGCCGGCTCATGTTCAGCTTCCCATCCCCCAGCACCCCCAGGTCCTTTTCCTCAAGGCTGCACTAGTAGGTGGTTTGTAAGAGTAGGTTGGGATCCTTGGGGTTGGTAAGTGCTGTGTGAGTTTAAGGAGCGGTTTTGTCTCACGCTCACACCGACTGACGCTCCTTGGCCTTGCGTTTTGCTGTGCGGATTGAGCTCTAGCAGATCAGGCTGGAACATGCACCGGGGCTCAGCACTGGTGCCTCTTCCGCTTCCTTGTTCAACATCAGCTGCTCTGTGATGGGAATTGTGCTGAAGCCTGGCCTAAACAGGGCGGGCCTTCCGGCTGGTGTCAGAACGTTACGCCGTGTCCTGTGGCCATGTTGCGCGGGCCGGTGCGTTAATTAGTGGTGTGTGTCCTTCTTCCCCTTGCTAATTGCACCGCTTGTGGGAGGTATGTGCCATTGTCCAGTGTAATCATGCAGAAATGTGGAAGGCAGAAAAGGGAAGAAACGAGAGAAATCGGTGTGCCTTGATGCCTTGCGGGAGGGGGGCGCGGGTTGCCCTCGCAAGTTCAGAACTGGACTGCCTCGCAGCCAGGCTCGGCGGGCTTTGAACAGCCTGGCTCCCGGTGCCTCCGTGACCCTGTTTAGGGGAGGTGTTTTAAGTTCCTCAGTTGGCTCTGGCCCTGGCGGCTGCAGAGGGCAGAGGAGCCGCTCCCCCCGCTTTCAGCGCTGTCATCCCCGTCTCGCCGGCATTCGCTTTCAGGCTGGAGGCGGGTGTGCGGGAGACCCCGGGCTCCTTTAATCCCGATTGGGAGCAGCAGATCACAGTGGCCCCTCTGGCCTTGTTCCCTGTGGCTATGAAGCGGCCTTCAGAAGCACGGCGGTTTAGTCTTTCCAGTGGAGCTGCGGTGCCGGTCAAAGGTCTGCGCTGCGTCTTTCAGCCCGGTTTCTGCGCCGGGTGAAGTTAATCGGAGGCAGCGTCCCATCCAGGTTGCAGATTTTGGCAGGAGGCTTGTGCTACGGATTGGCCTTGCCGCAGCGCTGCCCTCTTCCCTGGGAGACATCCCAAAGGAAAGCCACAAACTGTGCCCGAGGCGCGGGGCGGGCCTCCAGCCCCTCCCGCAGGCTCCTCTTCTGGCCTCCTCCTCTTCCCAGCGCCTGTCTGGTGAGCAGAGGGAGAGAGCGAGCAGCTCTGGGTGCGCTGCGAGCTGCGTGGGGATGACAGGCAGCTCTGTGGCTGTCATCTTTCAAACCTACCTGGTGCGGTCTGCCAGCCGCCTGGGATCCTCCCGGAGCGTAGGCAGGGCCGAGCCGCGGTGTCTGTGCCACGAAGCGCTGGCTGCGCCCCGCCAGCGCGTGCAGCCGGCGGGAAGGGCTGGCGGGGAGCAGCGTCGCTCCCTCAGCTGCGGCTCCCCAGTTCTGCTCCTCCATCGTCAGCTAATTTAGATCATACCTGAAGTGCGTCCACAGCTACGTTTAAGCAAAAGCGGTTACCATAGTAACGCCGGAGCTTTTCTAAATGCGGGCTGCGATGTACGCAGCTGAAATGACTGTCACCCAAATAGTTGTTTATTTCTGCCGTGTGGTTTATTGAGTATTTAAATCTGTTGTAGCACACACAGATTTACCCCTTCTAAGTATAACTTGGAGGAGTCACCCATTTCTCCTGCTTCCATCTCAGCTGTTTCCATGTCAACAGCTCACGTTGGTAAGGAATTGACATTCTGGCTGCGTTTGGCAGCGCAGGGTACAAGGTGACAATTAAAATAAATCAGTGTTCCTAACGATGCGGATGTTAAAATCGTGCCAAAGTGCTGGGATTCCCGTGCACAGGAGCCCGAGATTGCTGCTTGGGTCGGCAGAGCGCCAGGTAGGAATTCTCAGGGGAGCAGACTTTCGTGGCGAGGTTTTCCAGCCTCCCTGCGTACAGATGCAGAAAGATGGAGAGAGCAGACTCGTGCCGTTACGGAATGTCCCCAGCGCTCTGTGCGTGTGTGTGCACGTGTGTGCTTGCTTTGGCTCACCCACCTCTGCCCTAGGGGAGGTCTAGGAAGGCGTGAAGCACGCAGTAAAGAACAAAACGCGGTTCTTGGACCAAAGACCTGGTTTGAGTCAAGTTTCTGGAAAAAGCTGTGGAGCAGGAGGGTTTAATTACCCCCCCTTCCCACTCCTGATCTCCTTGGAGGGGATGTGTGTTGGAATTATGGAGGGACAAGAAATGGGGGGGCCCAGAGGGCATGCTCCAAGCTTGGGGGCCTGTTTGGCAGAGACCTGGACTTCCAGTCACGTGTTTGGGGGATGCGGGTGGGCTGATTGCTGTCTGTGGGCGGCACGTAGACGCACGGTTGGCACACTGAGGTCTTTCCCCTGGTGTCTGGAGGGGCTGAGATCGGCGGCTCACTGAGCTAAGCGCCCCGTTTGCACGGGATGGGGGAGAGACACGATCCACACGAATTCCCAGATTTAGCAGGCAGCCAGCAGGGAGAGGAATAAAAACGTTCCTCCTGTTTTACAGCCACAGGGAGGGACCAACGGGGGCTCGTGAAAGCCGCGGACAGGAGTGGCAGCGCCCAGGTGATCCTGGCTGCCTACCTGCGGATGGGTGCCGGAAAATCCCCCGCCTGCGCCTCTGCTGGAGTCGGGTGGCAGATGTGGAAACCCAGCCCGGTGCTCCTGGCTGGAATGTGCTCACGTTCCAGGGCGCGCGGGGTTTGGGAATACATTTCTGCGGAGGCGTTCAGCTCTCGGAAGGCACTGTGTTGAAGGAGGTCTGAGTCTACAGTCTGGGTGGCGTTGGGGGCCACACGTGCCTCCTGACGTTAGGCACCCAGGTGGCGCCCCTGGGGAGCTCGGTGGCTGCGGGTTCCGTTGGTAGCCAGGGCAAAGAAGTGGTTGTGTCCGAGCAGCGGTTCAGGTCACCCTCAGCAGGCGTCTGCCACTGCCTGATGCCGCTTTGGGAGCGTGTGAATTCACTTAGGTCTGTCATAGCAGGGGATCGTGTAATTTGAGTGGTTTTGACAGGTCTGCAGACCTACTTTGCCTAGTGAGGCTTCTGTTTTTAAAAGAGATCCTTAGATACTGTTGTAGAGGAGAGAACATAAGGCAGGAACAGTAGGAAAAGTATCGTCCTGGTACCGCTGAGGTGTGCCAGAATGGGAGTTTTCGCTCACATACACAAGAGCAAACCCCAAACGCCGTCGCTTGTGTAAGGGAGAATGGAGATGAGTGTAGCGAACCCCGCAGCGTGCTAGTGATAACGGTAACTTTACTTCCAGATCGCGCTGTCTGGGGGTCTCTGGGCGCCTCAGAAGGACTAACGAGTTGTGCCGCATGGCAGCCCGTGGGGTAGTGAGGGGTGTCACTGGATTTTGTAAATGGGAAAGAATTGGGGGATACTGATAGAGATAATTGCCAAACCAGTCAAGCCTGTGGCAAATAACTTTTCCCTGTAGAGAGATCCCACTCTGGCAGGAAACAGGTGCGTGCCGGCACGTGTTGGCAAACCAGCCCTTGCTGAATGACCCTGGTTTGGCTGCACCGGCGTGAGACACTTCTGGGGCGCATCCTGTGAGTGCTGCCAAGGTGCTGCCGAAGAGGGATGTAATCCCTGCTTGGTGGTCCTGAATACCGGCTGTAGCCGATGGTAGGACAGCAGCTGGTTCACTGGGGCTGCACCGTACTGAGGGCCAAGATGTAGCACGCTTTGCTCGAGTGCCGCCGGCCCTGTCGTCACACCATCTCCTGGCTGCGGGGGCTGGCAGCCTTTCGGGGATGTGTGTGCAGTGGTGTCTTCCCCCGCCTTGGGCTGGAGCTGTGGAAGCAACAGGGGCTGGGAGTGCTGCTTCGCAGCGGTTCAGCTGAGCGAGGGGTCCTGCGGGGGGGTAACCCCCAGCACCCGTGAGGTTTGGCTTTGGAGGGCACGGGGGCCGGGTCCCTCCTAGCGCCGCAGCTTCCAGTGCCTGGCTCTGGTGGCTCCTGTTGGAAGTCCCTTGCCAGCCCCCGAGCCAAGTTTCGGTACCTATAGCCATCGTTCCGTGGAGACGTGACTAGCCATGTGGTAGTGCTGCTTCTACACCCGTTTCCTAGCTGAGTTTAATTAACAGGCAGTTATAGTAACCAGACAGACATACGCAATAACCTGCTGTCGTGCCTTGTTGTCAGTGGCCACACCACAGTTACTTGGCCTAATATGAGCGGGTTTGACGAGCGCCGTCGAGAGCGAGCTGAGCACCATGCCTACGACAGCCGGTCCAGGCCTAGCGGAACAGCAGGGGCCACGTAGTCACGTTCACACGTGGTCCCTGCTGTTCCGCTGGGCCTGGAGACCCGTCCGCAGTCCCCAACAGTGACGTTCTGGTCGCCACCACCTACGTACGAGTTGATGCGAACCGGGAGAAACGCGTGACCAGGCGCAGAGAGGGCGTGAAGAAAAGCTGTGACTCGGTCCCAGCACGTCTGTGCCGAAGGCCTAGGCTTGAGCGGGCGTAGCCGAGAGCCACTCCTGGGACACGGCGGAGAGGTGTTGTGCGGAGCAGGGGGAACGGGTGGGTGAAGGATGTCGAACGTGCCTGGCGGTACCTGGCTGTGGCGTGAGTGCCGTGAAAGTGTTCACCTGATGCTGGCCCACATCTGAGCCTGGGCTTCGCTCCTGCCACCTGGCAGTTGTTCTAAGCTTTGCTGAGGAGCAGTCGTGGAACCGCTACTTGAAAGAAACTAGGATTGTCGGAGCGGAACATGCCCTTCTCTCAGCAGTTGGGTCCAACACTAGAAAGTGGAGGAGGAAAGAGATCGGGTCCTTAACAGCCCTTCATGTGAAAAAGTGGTGTGGGAAGTACTACACAAGGAGTTTCTCACGCCAGTCAGACCTGTTAAGCTGTGGCCTTCTGCCCTCCAAAATGAACGGAAGCAAGGGATTGTTGGTGGCAAAAGTCCTACTTTTGGGGTTTTACTAGAGCTGTAAAGCCCACTGCCCTGCCCTTGGGGCGATGTAGTGAAGATGCGAGGTGTTGCTCAGCTCTGCTTGGTTTCATTCAGCCTCTGGGTTGCCTTTTGTCGTGGAGGGGCCGCAGTCCTGGGGCGCTGCAACCTACAGCATGGAGGGAAGTGCCTGAGAAGAGCCGCGTGCTGCCTTCGGCGGTGCCTCGGCGGGTGGCAGGTCTAATGAGCGCACACTAACAGCACTGAGCAAGGCTGGGCTGGGGGCCAGAACCAAAGGTGGTTTCTCAGGTGAGGGAAAAGAGAGGGTGGCAATACATGGGCGTGCAGGAGTGCAGCCTCGTGAGCGCATGTGGGGCCTCAGCATGGACAGGGGATTCTTTTCCCTCTGCCTGAAACATAACTAAAGCAGTGATGCAAGCTTCCTTAAACCTCAAAGGGGCTCTGTCCTATGGGTGATGGTTGGGCAGAGCAGGAAGGAGTAGTAACTAGGGCTTCCTAAAAACTTCCCGCTGGGGCACACGTTACGGAGTAGCCACTTTGCTGCCTTCTGAAAGGGTGGGCATGGCCCTCCTGGTCCGTCGGTGCTGGCGGGGATGGGTGTGCAGAGACGCAGTACCAGAGAATGCTGCAGTGATGCTGTGCTGATGATTTTGGGCCAGAAGCGGAGGGAAAGGGCAGGCAGTGCCACAAGCGATACCCCGTCTGCCTCTTCGGCCCTGGATGTGCCAGGCACGCTCCAGTCCTTGCTCTGGCCCGCAGCAGAGGAGCAACATAGCAAGTAATTGTCCGGCTGGCTGCTCTGTTCCCTCTCCACATCTGTACGACGTGGCTGTCGCTGCCGCGTAGGGGTGGCAGTGGCAACAAGGTAAGCAGGCAGTGGTGACTGGCTAGTGCATACTGCAGCGAAAGGGGGGGCCCAGGGTGTCAGAAATGTCACCTTGGCTCTGTGTCTGGGGTTGAAGTGCTGAGCCAGCATCCCCAGGCACTGTTACTCTGGAAGGAAGTTACTCCATTTACTCCTCGGGTTCCTGGAAGGAGGGCTGGGGTCAGAGTCTGGCCTGTAATTGCAGCTGTCAGCTCGCTGCTAAATGGAGGGATGTAAAATACCTCCTTGCACATCGTTTATTAACATTTAAAACCCATCAGGGGACATATAAAACATTCCTCTTTTTGTAACATTTATAAACTGCTGAGGAGCACAGGCACATTCCCCTGTATTAATTACCCTAATTTAGGCAGTGTCCGTGGAGGGCCCGTGAGCACAGCAGCGATGATTCCCCCCCAGTTCTATTTCTAGGCATCGAGGTTCCCCTGAGCCCATTCCAGCTGCAAATTCTCCTGGCACGAAGCAGGATAGTGCTGGAGAGCGAATGTGTTTTCAGACCTTGTGTCCGTGAGGGAGTGCACTGGGATTGCTGGTAAACCCGCGCAGTTCAGCGGGGGCGGGATGCGGCACGGGCAGTCTCATTTCATCTCGCCGCCCCTTTCAGGTTTGGGTTAGGTTTGAGGTGAAGCAACCCCCCATTTAACATCTTCAAACAAGGGTGTGTGAAGGCAGTCGCATCAGTTTAACTTGGATTGTTTCGGGCACCTCTGAATGAAACCGGTGAGACGTTCTGGGGCTGGGACACCCCCAGTAAATACACATTCCTGTCCCTCCTGCAGGCCTGAGCGGGTGCAGCTCTCCCGGCGTTCGCGAGGCGTGACTTTAGTCACCTCTGCTAGCGGGCGGTGGGAGTGATGTGCTCTGCGGGGTCAGGGTGAATCCGCCTGGAGAAGGGAAGCTCCGGGGAGGCCTCAGAGCCCCTGCCAGGGCCGGGGGGGGCTACAAGGAAGCTGGGGGGGCTTTTCCAGGGGCAGGGAGTGACAGGACAAGGGGTAATGGCTTTAAACGGAAAGAGGGAGATGGAGATGGGCCATCAGGAAGGAATTCTTCCCGCAGAGGGTGGGGGGCACTGGGACAGGTGCCCAGAGAAGCTGTGGGTGCCCCATCCCTGGCAGTGCCCAAGGCCAGGCTGGATAAGGCTGGGAGCACCCTGGGCTATGGAAGGTGTCCCTGCCCATGGCAGGGGGTGGCACTGTAAGGTCCATCCCCACCCAAACCGTTCTGGGATTCTGTGAAGCGAGGGACATTCAGGGGGCAAGGAAGGAGCACGAGAGAAGGCAGCTTTACTGGTCCCGCTCGGTGAAAGCGATCCCAGCGGCTCCTTGGAGCCTCCTCAGGCCTGGCGCTGGGAATGGCTTGGGCCTGCTGGAGATCCTTGGTGCCCTGTGGGGCTGGCACGTGTGGGGTACTGCACGTGATGCCTCATCCTGGGGGGGTGGGTCAGCCTGCAGCAGATGGCAGGTTCGCTGCGGGGCATTCACACCTCCCTGCGGGGCTCTGGTGCCGGCACCTGTGCGAGAGCAGGAAAACGGGCAGGTGCCACAGCCCGTGGGTTATTTCAGCCCGCTGATCAAGGGCGAGGGATGTGCTGCTCCCAGTTGGTGAGGTGGTGGGGTGGGCATGTTTTCCTGCAGTAGCCTGGCCCTCGCATGATAAAATGTGACCCTGAACGTCACCCCGTGAAGCCGTTGGAGGCGTTCCCCAGCCGCGTGTGCTGGGCTGTGAGAGTTGTCGCTGGAAGCAGGTGAGGTGGTGTGTTCTTCACTGTAGACGACCCCACCGTGGGGAAGTCGGCACGCGTCAGGGGAGTGCCATGGTTGGGGTGCCAGGGCTCGCTGCAGCAGAGGTAGAGCCCTCTGGATGCCGTGTGTCGCACGCCTGCTGCGGCACCGGCGGCGGTGTCGGCAAGCATCCCAAATCCGCGCTGGAAACGAGTGCCAGGGGTCTTGTGCGGAGGGAGCTGAGGCGGTCCAGTGCCTGCGGGATCCTTCTCCAGAGGAATCCTCCCCATCAGCTGTGCCGCCAAGCCGTGTACCATAGGAGGGCTGGAATTCGTTTTCACCGGCTGGGGAACAAGATCCTACATCTGTTCCTAATTACAGGTGGGGGTCTCCGAGGAGCTCGGAGTTACCGGGTGTGTGGATATCAAAATGCACAGCTCTCGCTGCTTGCCTAGGTAAATAGTGCTATTCATCAGCTGCGCGGGGAGGGAGGCGGTGTAGCCCAGGAGACGTTAACAATTAACCGCGGTCCTGTTTGCGTCTCTGGCCGTCCCTATCTGCAGCTCTTCCGCACGGTAGTTTAGTACCGACTACGTGAACCTTCCGAAAAGGGGTTAGCTTTGGTGTGAATTGGGCATTTACAAGTACCCCTGTGTACAGGGTGTTTTTCTACAGAGGGTGTGTTTTTGTGGATCTTTGTTTTCCCTTGGGGAATGAGGGACCAAGCGTCTTCCACGAAATCCGGGCTGCCACAGCTCACGGCCGCCTTCCCTTCAGGCTGGGCTGCTAACCGCCGCGCAGGGCTGGTTCCTGTGTCCGAAACTGGTGACTCCCAGGACCCAGCACTTCAATTCTGGTGGAGTTGTGCTGTTCCTTGTCCCTTTGGGGGCAGCTGTCTCTCGCCGTGCGGTATGCGGATTTTACAGCCCGGTAAATGCAAGGGTTGGCTCTTGGTTTCTTCAAGGACTTGCCCCCACTGTAGGGTCACTCTGGCTGCGCGTAAGACATGCCCCAGCCCATACTGCTGCAGTTTATGGCTGTAGACTCAGACTGAGGGGGAAAGAAGGAGAGGTGTAGCTGTTTGCTGGCGAATACGCTGCGGTTCGTGTTTTTAACCAGAGCTGGCTGAGCCGTAGCTGCCCCTCGCTGGAGCCGTCTGCACGATGGAGGGTACAAGCAGAACGGTGGGTTAACGCACAAGCTGAACCACGGCACTACAGCGGGGCTGTCCTGCCTGGAGCACGCCTAACCGCAGGGTGTGTAACCCCTGGGAAAGCCTTCTTTCCTGTTAGGAACTCCAGCTGTGTCCCGTGCACGGCTGGCACCTTGGTTCTGCCCTCCGCTAGCTGTGGTAGCTGAGGTGCTCGGATGGGTCGCTCGTGTGGGGCTGGGAAATCCCTCAAGAACCTTCGCACATGCAGGAGTGTAAGATACGCTGCCACTGCAGTGGTTGACGTGGGTGAGGCGGACAGCCCTTACCTACAGACGGAGCAGGGGAAGATCCGGCGGTTTCAAACCAGTGCTCCTATCAGGCACGTTGCTGGAGTTACTGGTGAAGCAGCTACAGCCATGCGGGTGGTAAATAGATGGCAGCATGGATTTATTAAAAGTAAATCATACAAACTAACTCAATTTCTGTCTCTGATAGGATAAAAAGCTTAGTGGGTAAGGGAAATCCCCCAGAATAATGCGTCTCCGTTTCATGAACGTGTGCCTCTGTTCCATACAACAGTCTCATCAGGAAATTAGCAGCTTGGATAAGATGTAATTTTTATGAAATATGATGGACTGTAAGTCATTTGGAATGACAGTAAATATATATGTCAAGGTATATCCAAAGTGCTTGTCACATTGGTGCTTAGATATCTATATTAATAACTCGGTTTTGAGAGGGGAGGGAGCCGTCGTTCAGGCTCTGCCTCCAGATGTTAATGTGCTCTATTTTCATTAATTGCTTTGACGGTAGGATTAAGACTTCATTGATCGTATGTGTGAAAGATATTAGTCCTGTTGGGACTGCAAATACCATGCGGAGAGTAGTCATTAAAATAGATCCTTCTCTGGACGTGTCCTTGGCATGTGCCCTGGAGCCTCAGACAGGGAATATGTGCGTAGCTGGGCCGCTCTGGAATTCCTCTGGAAAGCAAAGCTCCCGCTGCCCTTCCGGCTGGGGTCAAGGGTTGGCTCTCTGCAATTACGTTAAAAAGCATAAACCTTGGCAAACTTGCATTAAAAGGACATTAAGGTTGTGAAGCCAACCACTGAGCAATCAGGAAATAATAGAATTCAAGTGGCCTGTGTAATTTTGTCTCGGGCTCCTGATGCACGAGCGTTATGGGGCAGGCTTCAGTTCCAGGGATCCATACTGTTTTCAGCTCGGATCCTCCTTTGGTGGCCCTCTGCATAGGAAGGAGTTTCACGTGCGCTGAGTTTTGTTTCCTGCGGTTTCGGGACGGGCTCCTCCCCGGCCAGCTCACAGCCCAGCGCCGGCAGCGCCGGACTTCCGAATCGGAGATGTGTGCGCAGGCACGTGGGCGCGCTTCGGCGTCGCGTCCCAGAGGCACCAAGGAGAAGCATGCGGTTTGGAAGTGCAACAATGATACAAGGAATTAGTGAAACCCAGCGTTTTGTGCCAAACCAAGTGAAACTGCAAAAATCAGTCCAGACCCCAGTTCCGGAGCAGGCCCTTGGCCAGGCCGTGGTTGAAGGCGCAGTAGGAGCTGTACGTACGCTGAATCGTTGTGTCTGACGGTTTGCGCTGACGCTGTAGATGCATGACAATTAGGCATCTTCTGTTGGATGCTCTGATAATACCATTAGATGCACAATAATTAGGTGTTTTCATCTCATTAATATTCATTTTCATACATTTAAATGCCTCTCATAGCATTTGTTAATTAACATACATTTACAATGGTGTATCCCTCTTCCCCGTTCACCCATTCCGACTGATTTAAGGAGCTGCCGTATCCGGCGGCTTCTCTTAGAGGGCTCGGCCGCTGTGCCTTTGCTGGGAGCAAAGCAGTGGCTAGCGTGCCGTTTGCGAGCGGTATTAGCGCAGCTTTCTCCTCACAGGGAACCTGGGCACGGCGAGTCCGTCCTCGGTGACGCTGTTGCGAAATAGAGGGCTCCTTACTGTCTGTCCCCTTCTGCCTGTTACCGCAACCTGCGTCCCAGGAGCAAGGTTTGGGCCTCGTGTGCTTTTTCGACTTGAGAGTGAGCAGTTTGTACCCCTGAAAGTTTGCGTTCCGTGCGTCTCGGAGTGCAGCCTGCAAAACTGTGGCGAGGGACACGCCGACGCTGGGAAACATCCTTCCTCGTTCTCGTAAGCAGGGCTAATTGAAAAGGTAAACTCCGGCGTTCGGGGGAGCTGGAGGAAATCCCCGTCTCCTGGCAATGTCTGCAAGGAGGTGAAACGCCGCGGTATAATTACACCTACTGGGGATGTTCATTACGATTCCTGGGTTCCCCTGGAGCCTGACTGTTAGTCCCGAGGTAGACAGCTTGCCTGCGCAGCGCGCAAGTGCTGTAACAGCCGGTGCACAGCACCCCCGCAGCAGTGCCCGTGGTTTCGGGTCCTGCGGTGCCGCTGGAGCGCAAGTGGTGATAACGGTAAAGGCAAACAGCACACGCACGGAGTTCCTCTGCAGGTCTAGCGGGAGGGGTTTGGTGACAGTACGCTGCAGTTTCTGTGTCTCGGTTCATCAGGAATTAAGAGGAAGAACTCCCGTAGGAGTCTTCATCCTGATAAATCAAAACGCGATCTCAGCAGTTAACAGATTATTCAAATTCAAACGGAGAAAACACACCTGGAGGGGAATTTTCAAAAAGGCTCAATGTCAACTTAATTCTGCTCCCACCGAAGCCGGTGGAGTTAAGCCGGTACGGAGCGTTTTCCAGAATCTTAACCCTGGATCTGCAGACCCAGTTAGGTTCGAGGAGGTTTATTCTTCAGGAGATTCCACGTTATTAAGGAAGAGATTTTCAGTAGCACCTGGGGGATTTAGAAGCACAGTTCAATTAGTCTTTCACTGCAATTTGTGCTTCTAAATACCTGAGACAGGTTTGAAAATCTCACGCTAAACCCCTGTCTCAGCTGTTGGCTAAAGCCTCAGTGCACATGTCTCTTCCGATAAAAATAGGATCCCAGGCGGAGGCACGTGCGGGATCGTGCGTGCGGTGAGATGGCACGCCAGGAGAACGGGCTGTCGCGTTATCGTTAACAGTAAACGAAGGGCACTGTCACGCGGGGAGCGTTTGAACAATGCCGCAGGTGCCGCCAATGCCGTCCTGGGCTGGTTCGGCTTCGTGCTGGAGAGCCGCGTCCTGCGAGAAACGGAGCGGTGTAACTCCCTGAGGGTGCCAGGAGGGCAGGGTGGCATTCACTCCAAGCACCACGGAAGGGTGCAGTGCCCCGCTTTCTGCATTGGCACGTCAGTCAGGAGTGCCGGGTGCGGTTACACGTCAGTGAACGAGATTTCCAGGGGTTTCGATGGCTCCTTTTGCCGTGGGCTTCATACAGCCTGCCCACAGCCGCCCAGCCAAACCCTGCCCTGCTGGTGAAGGTGGGCGGATTCAGGTGTCCTGGCAGCCCCCGCCGCTTCTGCTGGCAAGGAAAGACACATCCCTGCTTTCCCAAATGTCATGGAAGAGAAAAGGCAACTCCTTTCAAGGGTCTGGAAGAGAGGAGAGGGTTCTGTCAGCGTGTTAGAAGCCGGGAGAGTGTCGGCCGTGGCTCTCGGGAGGAAGGAAGGGCTCGAGGCCCAGCGTCACTCTGTGTGAGAGCCGCTTGGCTGGCAGCGCCGAGTTGACCCCCTCGCTGGCTGGCAGCTCCAGCCATGGCATTCCTGTGGTCCGGAGTCCAGTCTACCCTTCCTGCTCCTGGGAGGGGTCCCACACAGAAATGGGCTTTCCCTCTCTTTAGATTCCCCTTCCGATGCACCCGAGGGTGTAGCTGGGCGGCTGCTGGGCGACACCGCTGCCAGGGGGCGGCGCGTGCCCCGGCCCATCCCGGCACTCTGGGGAGGGTGCCGTGCCTTACGCTTTCAACTGCCGCCCGGTAGCTGGATGGGGAGGTTGGGCGGGAGGAGATGGCAGCAAGTCCTGATGAACGTTTGCCTTCACAAAGGATGGCTGGGAAGGCGCACTGAACGGGGATTATCTTAGCGCGCAGTACGCCACACAGAAATGAAGAGGAAGCTTGTAATTTATTACAGGGCTGTCCTAGTCGTGCTAAAATTAGGCCTGACGGGACAGCCGCTCTCAGTCTTTCCTGGGGTAAGCAGATGGGTGAAGGAGAGTAAGTCTGGTTCGCAGCAGCCCTCCTCGGCAAGCCTCGTGCTCGTGTCACGGGGCGGAGAAGCAGGAACATTGCAGCAGCCTACCTAGAGAAATGCCAGATGCTCTCCTGTGAGCGGAGGGGGATGGAGCAGCAGGGTGTCAAGGAGCCTCATCCTGCGAATGCAGGAGGGTAGCGAGCCCTGCTCAGCAGGTGGAATAGCTGCCCGCCCTGCAAAAGGCAGGAGTCTGGGCGGTGAAGCAGCTGTAACTCAGACGGCCCGTGCCCGGCTGTCCAAGGGGCTGCTGGGTTATTCGGCGCGGAGTGAAGGATTACCGTTGTTACACGCTGTCGCACCTAACCCAAGCCCGCTGGGGCCAAGCTGCCGCAAGGGAGAGCATTTGGACTTGCCCCGTGACTGGATGGCCCCAGAAGGTTCAGGTTACATGAGGAGCTGAGATTTACTGCCTGCCCAGGGTACTGCTGTGTGACACCACCTCCGGTTCAATACCCAGAGCCCGTAGGAGCTGCCTGACAAAGGAGAGCACGGACAACGATGTCACGGGGTTGGCCCTCGAGGGAGAAGGACTCGCAGAGAACTGCTGCTCCTGAGGCCTCCTGACTGCACCGAAGCAGGGAGGCTCTGGGGGTTGGAAGGGGGTCCAAAACAGGCAGCTCCTAAACTGAATGAGGCCAGGCAGCGTGGGGCTGACCATCAGGTCCCAGCATGGTTGTGTTATGGGGACCCTGATGGCACGAGAGCCCAGGATGGGTCAGGAGGCAACTGAAGTGAGTCATAGAAGGGTTTGGGTGGGAAGGAACCTTACAGCCCCCCAATGCCACCCCCCGCCATGGGCAGGGACACCTTCCATAGCCCAGGGTGCTCCCAGCCTCATCCAGCCTGGCCTTGGGCACTGCCAGGGATGGGGCAGCCACAGCTTCTCTGGGAACATGTCCCAGTGCCCCCCACCCTCATCGTAAAACATTTCTTCCCTCTATCTCGTCTGAATCTACCCTCTGTTAGTTTAAAACCATGACCCCGTCCCTGACCCTGCTAAAGCGTTTGTCCCCATCTCTCTTAAAATGCCCTTTAAATACTGAAAGGCCACAATAACCTTCTCTTGCTGAACCTCACGAGGTTCACACGGGCCCACTGCTCCAGCATGTCCCGGTCCCTCTGGATGGCATTCCTTCCCCCAGGAGTGCCACTGCACCGCTCAGCTTGGTGTCGTCAGCAGGCTGGCTGGGGCTGCGCCCCGTCCCACTGGCCATGTCATCGATGAAGACGTTAAGCAGTGCTGGTCCCAGGACGGAGCCCCAGGGACACCGCTCGTCGCTGGTCCCGGGACGGAGCCCCGAGGGGCACCGCTCGTCACTGGTCCCGGGACGGAGCCCCAGGGACACCGCTCGTCACTGGTCCCGGGACGGAGCCCCAGGGGCACCGCTCGTCGCTGGTCCCGGGACGGAGCCCCAGGGACACCGCTCGTCGCTGGTCCCGGGACGGAGCCCCGAGGGGCACCGCTCGTCACTGGTCCCGGGACTGAGCCCCGAGGGGCACCGCTCGTCACTGGTCCCGGGACGGAGCCCCAGGGGCACCGCTCGTCACTGGTCCCGGGACGGAGCCCCAGGGACACCGCTCGTCGCTGGTCCCGGGACGGAGCCCCGAGGGGCACCGCTCGTCACTGGTCCCGGGACTGAGCCCCAAGGGGCACCGCTCGTCGCTGGTCCCGGGACGGAGCCCCGAGGGGCACCGCTCGTCGCTGGTCCCGGGACGGAGCCCCAGGGGCACCGCTTGTCGCTGATCTCCATCCGGACATTGAGCCGTTGGCCACTACTCTCTGGATGCGACCGTGCAGCCAACTCCTCATCCACCCAACTCCTCATCCACCCAACCCACCTCTCTCCAGCGTAGAGAGAAGGATGTTGTGGGGGACCGTGTCGAAGGCCTTGCAGAGGTGCAGACAGATGACATCCGCAGCCCTTCCCGGACCCACTGCAGGGCTACGCTGTTGGAGTGCTCCCAGCACAAGGTCGCCTGCAGAGGAGGATGTAAAGAGTGAGAAGACAGGAGTGTCCCCATGGGCCGGGTAAAAGATGGAAGAGCTTGGGGCAACCCTTCTGACTGGGATGGAGGAGAGCCTGAGGCACAGAGTCCTGCTGGGTGGTCGCTTTCCAAGCAGGTACGTAGGGACTGGACTTTACTGGGCTTTGCTGTGGTTTCTGTGACCTGCTGCCGCTCCTGATGAGCAGCAGAAATGGCCCGATTGTGCCTGGTTGGTGTGGGCTGTAGGCACCGTCCAGGGGGTGTGCAATGGGAGCTGTGCTGGGGGGGAGCTGTGCTGGGGGGGGAGCTGTGCGGGGGGGGGAGCTGTGCTGGGGGGGGGAGCTGTGCTGGGGGGGGGGAGCTGTGCTGGGGGGGGAGCTGTGCTGGGGGGGAGCTGTGCTGGTGGGGGGAGCTGTGCTAGGGGGGGAGCTGTGCTGGGGGGGGAGCTGTGCTGGGGGGGGGAGCTGTGCTGGGGGGGAGCTGTGCTGGTGGGGGGAGCTGGGGGGGGGAGCTGTGCTGGGGGGGAGCTGTGCTGGGGGGGAGCTGTGCCGGGGCAGGGAGCTGGGGCCAGAGCTGTGCTGGGGTGGGAGCTCTGCACACATCGGTGATTTGAAGAGTGGCATTTTCTTCCTTCTTGGACTGATCTTGGAGGAAGTGAGTCCCCACTGTCGTCCTCCCCTTTGCTTGGAAGGCGTGCGGGTAGGAGAACCCGTTAGAGCAGAGTGAGGTTTCCCTCCTGCAGCTGTTTCTCTCTTGCGCTAGCACCCTGTTCCCCACTTACGGGGAAGAACCAGCTGGCCTTGAATCCGAGTCGGTGGTGAGTGGCTCTGGAGGGGCAGAGGAGCTGTTCTGTGAACGTTCTCTGTCCGTCCCTGCCGCCCGCCCTCCACCGTGTAAGGAGGTGGTAGGGGAGCAGCACCGCGCTGTTCCCCTCCAGGCAGAACCCAAGACCTGCCCCGGGACACCACGAACCCGGCGCTGCAAACCTGCCGCGAGGAGGACAGCACAGAGCTGCCTCAGCCGGACAGACAGGTCCCAAGGCCGGGACGTGTACAAAGGTAGGGTGGAGGTAGGAGCACGCTGCATTTTGTGCTGTTCTTCCTGACGTAGTCAAGGACCGTGAGGCTGACACACCAGCGCGCAGGTTACTGGCGTTTACGAGGAAGCACGAGGAGCAGGCTGGCCGCAGCTCGAGGCACGTGGAATACACAGGCAGTTGCTCTGGAGCGTGGGGAACACACAAGCGATTCAATTCCCAACTGGTTTCCAGGCAGGAGCTACCAATTAAAATTGAAAGAATGAAAGGCTGGAAGCTTGGGACTGATGATGGGCTCCGCAGAGAGGAGTTGCCAGCAGCTTGCGCTACAAAGATGCCTTTTTCAGTGGATTTCAAATGGCGAAAGAAACTCAGGCAACACATCATTCTTTTCTTCTGGCTTCCCTGATGTTCATGTACTCAGTCGTGCAGCCAGAATTCCTACAAAGACAGACGGGGCTGCTCCCCATGAATTCCAAGCAGCGAGCCAGCCTTTCGAGAGCTGATGCGGTGAATATGCCAGCGGTCGGCTCTACCTGGGAAGCGAGATGTAAAACCCGAGCATCGCGTGCCTGAGCCGAGAGCAACGGGGCTCAGATAATCCACTAATGAGAGCATGGTCTTTGTTGATATGGATATGAAATGATTTAGGATTAAAACCCACTTTATCCATCTAAGGTGTCTTTCACGCTGACAGTTAGTGAGTCTCCGAAGCAGATCTCCCCTCCCCATGGAGAAAACCGAAGCCCGACCAGGTGAGGTGGTTAGACTTAGGTGGGATCTGCGAAGCCGGGATTGGGGCTGTGCCCACCACAGTGGTCCCCGAGCATCAAGCAGGAAGTGGGCAAGTTTTCCCTGCGATTACCCAGCTGCAGCTCCCGTGGGGCAGGTGAAGCCGTGAATCCCAGTGTGTCCCTGGCTATGGAGTCGGAGCATGCTCCTCGCACAGTCGTGTGGGTGAACCAGCCAGGTGGAGGCTGCTGGGCGGCAGAGCTCTCCCAGAAAGCACTCAGGGTACCCAGTTTTTAATGATTCCTACCAAAGAGGATAACACGAAGGCCGTTAGTGCCTCAAGACGTGGAATCCGCGGTGGGAGCGCGAGGCAAGCACTGGGATCTTAGGCGAACGCCCTGCCAGCCAGCGGAAAAGCCGTGCCCGCCGGCCCCTGGCAAGTGGTGGCCCCGAGCCAGTCCCACCGCCTGGAGGTAGCGCGTGTGTTCTGTCACACGTGGCCTTCACCTGGGAAGCAGCGTAAGGACGTGAAAACCCTTCCGGCACTTCACCTCTGTCAGGTGCTCAGCACTTGGGTCGTCGCGGTGCCGCACGCCACCACGGTGCTGACGCCGCCGCGGTGCTGACGCCGCCGCGGTGCTGACGCCGCCACGGTGCTGACGCCGCCGCGGTGCTGACGCCACCGCGGTACTGATGCCGCTGCGGTACTGACGCCGCCGCGATACTGATGCCGCCGCGGTTCAGGCACATTGGGGTTTGCGCCGCGAAGGGCGGACGCTGGGGCTTTGGGGTTCCTCTGTTGGAGAACGGGCCTGCTGGCAGTGGAGGGTGGAATCACACATTACTGCTGAGCTTAACCAGCTGCATCTGAAACTGGTATTGATCATGGTGGTGGATGAAGGGGCTGAGCCGGCGTTAGTGTTTGACACGAGCAGCGGTTTAAGCGGTTCACGCCGGTGGCACGGCGCGTCGGTATTGTCTCTGGAAAGCAATGGACCTAAAACAGCGTGACACAGCACGCTAGGTGTTCTGAGTTCATTTACCTAGACGTTGACCTAAAAACCAAAGACGTTGCGTGGCAGGAGGGGCTGGCCCAGACCTCTTGTCCCCATTAACGAACACAAGGCAGCGTCTGCTGTGTCAGTTCGCCAGATGAACCACGTTAAGCACGGCAAAAGCCCACTTGCAGCAGTCGTAGGAAGTTCTGCAGATCTCCTGGCAGGATAAACACGCCTCCTCTGCCCTCCTTTTTTTCCCTCCCCCCCAAACAAGCAATAAAAACATTTTGCATAAACAAATTCCAAATTACAACTAATCATAGGAAAGCTGACAACTGTATGCTGTGCCAGTCTGTGAAAATACTAATCAGAGCAGCCTGTCAATTGTTAAAGTTAATGATTTAGATATGCAAAACTCCGACTAAATTTTTGTGGATAATTACATAATTACGCCTGGGTTAACACAATCAAAAATAGCAATTGCGTGCTCCATCTTGAACTCACCGTGGCAGTTCCCTGCTGTCTCCTAAAGGCATCTGTACCCTTGTTCCCCCCCCCAGAGCTGGGAGCCCCCCGAGGAAGCCCAGCAGCGGTGGTGGGTGCCTCCTGCCCACTCCATCCCCTCGGCGAATTGTCGTTACCAAGTCGTGCAGAAGCGCCTGTTGGTCCCAAACAGTCCCCCCAGGTGTTGGGCGTAGGAAGGGCTGGGGAGCTCCCCCCACCACTGCCCCCCTGGGCTGTGGAATGCCCCCTCCGCCTCACCGTCTGCCAGGACCCTTTGCTGGGGGTGCCAGGGCGAGGGAGGCTCAGGGTGAGGAAGGGCTAAGCTGATCCTGTGGGCACTGGCCTTCTCTCAGCTCCTTGGGGGGTCGCTGCGAGTCTGCTCCAAGCACCTCTGAAGAGCCTCCCCCTTGGGAAGGGGGAATTTCTCTTGCAGCACTGTTTCATTCCGCCTTGTGTTGTCTTCTTGCTCGCTGCTCCGCCAGGTTTAACTGGCACAGGGTAGAGGTTCCAGAGAGCAGGGTGCGGGGAGGTGACGCGGTTTAGATAAAATTACTGCCGGGCTCTTCCCTGCGTGCCACGTTGGCAGCGATGGGGTAACGAGAGTGATGGGGATTGAAAAAGTAATACATCTCTGCTGTAATTTTTTATCATAATTTTTCTATACAGTTTCCATTAAATTGATAAATGACCTGAATGAAAAAGAGAAATAAAGTGCAAGTACAAAATCAGTCCCTGTCAAGGGCTTCGGAAAAAGGGTCGGGGCCCCAGACTTCGGAAATCATAGGATCATAGACCGGTTTGGGTTGGAAGGGACCTTAAAGATCATCCAGTTCCAACCCCCCTGCCACGGGCAGGGACACCTTCCATAGCCCAGGGTGCTCCCAGCCTCATCCAGCCTGGCCTTGGGCACTCCCAGGGATGGGGCACCCACAGCTTCTCTGGGCAACCTGTCCCAGTGCCCCCCCCCCCCCCCCCCCCCCCCGGGAAGAATTCCTTCCTGATGGCCCATCTCCATCTCCCTCTTTCCGTTTAAACCCGTCACCCCTTGTCCTGTCACTACAGGCCCTTGGAAAAAGCCCCCTCCCCCAGCTCCCTTGTAGCCCCCCAGGCCCTCGCAGCATCTCCGTGGCCTCCCCTGGCCTTGCTCCAACCGGTCTGTATCCTTCTGATGCTGAGGGCTCCACAGCTGGACACAGCACTGCAGGGGGGCTCCCCAGAGCGGAGCAGAGGGGCAGAATCCCCTCCCTCACCCCCCTGGCCCGATGGGCTGCCTGCGCCCCTAAACCTGCAGGGGACGTGCCCCGGACCGGCTGGCTCACTGGGGCTGTACTAGTAGCAGGAGCCCAACCGGGGGGAAGCAATGGGGCATCGATGCGGGTGTATCCCCCCCGCCCCCAGTGTGTGGTCAGGGCAGCTCCAGCCAAGTGATCTTACGGGGCCCATCGCTGTTCGCTGCGCTCTGAGTGGGGCTTACGAGACGCGCGGTGGGTTGCTCAGCCCACGCGACGGCGGGAAACGCGATGGGAGCGCGGCCGGATGGCCGGATGCGGCCTGGCGCGTGGTCTGGGAACCCCGGCAGGCGGCTGGAGCGACCGCAGCGCTCCGGGGCGCTCTTCGCCGCGCCTGCCCCGCGTACTTGTGCTGCAGGGCTGAAGCAAAAATAAACTTCCTGTGCTGAGCCAGATTTTGAATGTTTTTCTCCGAGACAGAAACCAGATGGAATGTTTTCACAGCTGACACCAAAATTCACAGTTTGCGTGACTTCTGTGATACCGTGATTGCTACAGGGCCTCTCCGCAGCGGCAGCCCTGAGCAGGCAGCCTCTTGCCGTTCCAGCTTCTAAGCGTTCCTGGATTTGGCCGGGAGGTTGTAGCAGCCATGGGAAGCGCGGCGTATCGGCGGATTTGGGTGACAGCTCCGCGGGCTGCTCTGGGTCTGTCTCTGCTGTAAGTCATCGTAATAAGAGAGGCTGAGAGCACGCTGCTGCAGCGTGGGCTGCAGCCCCTCCAGCGCCGGCAAACGAAGCCTTTCTAGAAGCAAACAGAAAGGTGCGGTGTTGGGGCACGAGCACGAGGCGGGCTGTTGCCTTCCGGCGTTTGCTGGCCCCCCTGGGGGGGACACGGGTGGCGGGGCGCGTTCCGCTCGGGCCACGGTTCGCAGGCCGTGTTGGCAGGCCGAGGGAAGCCTGGCAAAGTCGCGTTGGAGGGTGGGGGTTGTGGGGCTTTCTGTTGGGTTTTTCCCTGCTGGGGCTGCAAAGCCGAGTGGAAGGTGGTGGCCGAGCGGGTAGAAGGAGGCTCTGGAGAGCGTGGGGCCTAGCAGAGCCGCACGCAGGCAGGGCTTTCCCCCGCGTCCCTTTGCTCGCCGCTTGTGCCTGCATCAGATGCTTCTCTGCAGTCGAGCTTCTGCCCACCCCTGTGGGAATGCGTGGTTTCCTGGGAAACTTGCGTTGACCTGTGCCCCGAGAGAACTTCGGCAACGCAGGGATTTTTCCGTTCTCACGGGGCTTTCTCCCCAGGAGAGCAGTGTTTCAGCAGCCATGGGGGCTGCCTGCCTCTTCCCAGGTGCAGCTCCCGGCCTTTGTCCTCTCAGTGCCAGGTGATGAGGCTTTTGGCAGCGCGAGATCCTTAGGAACCTGGAGCAGCGCGTTGGCGGGCCTGGTGCTAGCGGCACTGCTGCCGGAGGCGTTCCTTGTGCCAGCGCATTTGTAGGATCCCGCACTCAAATCCACCGTGTGCTCCAGCCGGGAGAGCCGGGTCGCACAGGGCTCCCGAGGTCAGGGAAGGGCCTTGTCTGTACCAGGTGTTTGCTTGGGAAGGGATGTGTTGTTGCTAGGGGATGTAATTTCTTTCCAGCTCTGAGGAAGATGGCGGTATATCTAATTTTAGGTGCTTATAATACGTGCACCTTGTCTTTATAGGGGGAATTATTGTGTAAATTATAGAATCACAGACTGGTTTGGGAGGGAAGGGACCTTAAAGCCCACCCAGTTCCAACACCCTGCCATGGGCAGGGGCACCCTCCATAGCCCAGGGTGCTCCCAGCCTCATCCAGCCTGGCCTTGGACACTGCCAGGGATGGGGCATCCACAGCTTCTCTGGGCAACCTGTCCCAGTGCTTCACCAATGACACATAAAAGGTGGCAGCTCCTCCGCAGCTGGGGCAAGGGAAGGCTCAGGCTCTAATGCATTTTTCCTGCTCGGTTCTTCAGGCTGCCGGTGTCCCCAAGTACCCCGCCGACCTCTGCACCGCGTGTCCGTCCCAGCGCCAACAACAGCGCCCCAGTGGCCAAACAAGGGGCACAAACCCACATTTATCCTTCCTGGTGAAATGGTGCTGGGTGTCAGCTGGTCCTGATGTGTGAGCCTGACCCCAAAACCGGGTGGAAATAGGGTGGAGAGCGAGGAGGAGGATGGTTTGTAAGCTGGAGCAATCTTGCTGACTTGTATGGTAAATAAAGGTTGGTTCCGAAGCTGTCTGTGAGGGTCGGCGTACCACAGAACACGTGGGGATGACATGTGGAGGGAGGCGTGGGAGACGCCTCGCAGGAGCTTTCCACCCTTCTGTACGTGTTTATAATCCAGTGTCCTCAGCATTACAGCTGCTGCGTATTGGGTCTGTCCGTGAGCAAGCTGGCTTCCAAAGAAAGGGCTGGTGTGAGAGAAAACGCCGCCGTCCTTCACGCGGCGTTTCCCATTTGGACCGTGTCTGCCAGCTTCAGCGCGTACGGACGCTGTGCCGAAAGCAGCGTTCATTGTGTGCTGTGAGCAGTTCTTAGCAGGCTGGAGCACAAATCCTAATGTCCCTCCTCGCGCCGCCGCTGAAATCCAGGAAACCACTGCCGTGGGATGCTGATGCCTGTCGAGGGCGGTTCAGGCAAACGCCGTGGCTTCCGCCGGATCCCTCCTTGGGCCGCGCCGGTCTGGCGGATCGGTTACGTGTGCGCCCGATCCCACGTGCGCGCTTTGGGGTCAGCGGGATTAACGTGTGTTTGTACTCGGGCGGTTGGAGGCCTTGAAACATGGCGGGGCATTTGGCATTTGGGAAATCGGGGCCGGAAGGAGCCTCGCGGGGTGCCCTTCCTGCAGGGTTTATGTCGTTCCCGGCAGATTTTTTCTTGGCTGTTCTTAAGGACGTCTGGTGACGGCGATTCCAGATCCACAGCTTTCCCGGGCTCCGTCCCAGTGCTGCGCTACCTTCGTGTTAGCAGTGTTCTCTGTAACGCCTGACCTGCGGCCCTCGTTAAACCGTTACTGTTGGAGCTCCCTGACGTGCCAGGGCCCCGCGTGTGACAAGCCTTTGCACGCTCCAGGCCTGAGCGCTGCCTCCCCAAGAGTTCTTCCCGCTGAAGACCCCAAAGCTTTCAAGTCTCTTCTCCTGGACACGTTTTCCGGACCTCAGGTTGCTTCCATTGCTTTTCTGGGGCTCTCCAGCTGGTCCCTCTCAGCCTTGCGCCCTTCTCCTCTCCATCCCCGCTGAATTTCAGCCCTTGTCGTTGCTGTAACTCAGCCGTCCTCGCCGCTGTCGTGCAGCCTGCTGCACAGCGAGTGTGCTGTGGCGAGGCGGTCCGTGGAAGTGCTGGGCGGGACCGCATCCGCCGCAGAGCTCTGTAATCCCATCCCCTGGATGGCTTGCTCCGGCTATGGGCAAGCGATAACTCTCCACGCGTCAGGCCCGACCATTTTCAGGCCGTGTTTTGTGAGAGCGACACGTGGGACGGCACCGAGAGCGGGAAACGTGACATCTCCTGCTTTGCTCCTGCCGCGAGGCCCGTTCCCCTGTGGCAGAAGGAAGTTAAATCAATTTGACGGGATTTATTCCCTACAGATCCACACCAGCCGCTGTTCTGGGTGCTTACAAACAGTGTGAGTAGTCGTGCTAATGTTCCAGTGAGGACGAAGGCAGACCGGGTGGCTGGTGGCTCCTTGGCTCTGCTTCCCCGTTGCAGAGCTACGTACTCTGTTTGCTCTTCCCCAGCCTTTCAGCACCCTGTCTTCTGCTCCGGCCTCTCAGAGGTGCCCATCGAGGCTCTGGGACAGCCTGCCCAGAGCAGCTGTGGGTGCCCCATCCCTGGGGGTGCCCAAGGCCAGGCTGGATGAGGCTGGGAGCACCCTGGGCTAGGGAAGGTGTCCCTGCCCATGGCAGGGGGTGGGGCTGGGGGGGCTGTAAGGTCCCTCCCACCCAAACCACTCTGGGATTCCATGATCCAGTGATTTGGCGATCACCTAAGTGGCTATTTAAGAATCCCAAGTGGAAATCCAGTGTGTCCAGTCAGTTTGAAGACCTCTAAGTTACTCAAGGGCATTTTAACCTGCTCTTTTTAGGCCGTTACCTTCCTGCTGCTGCTTCTTCGGCACCTTGCCGCCCGGGTGTCTGTGTCCTTCGGAAGTTCTGAGCGGTACTGCTGTTCTCCTAAAGTTCTTGTTTTTCGCCTTCCCTGAGATCCCTTGAGTTTAGGTCGACTGCCAGAGTTTAACAGTGGTTGTGTTGCTTCTGGATCGAGGTTTAGTTGGAAACTAGGGGAAGAACCTCGATTTCTTGGCTCTTCCTTGGCCAGTAGTGTTGCTGGAGCGGGAGAGCCCCGCACGAAATGAAGCACCGCGGCAGCGGCGCCGGCGGGGGCGGCGGTTTGGGCTGCCCGCTGACCCGCGTGTGTGAGGCCGGCTTTCAGCTCCTGGGCTGGTTCGTTTTCAGCCACAGCAAGCGGCTCAGCTGGCGCTCCGGGAGCTGAACGAACGCTTGTGCCGCGGCGCCCGCTCCTCCTCGTTAGGGCTGAGGGTTTGCGCGGGCAGGGTCCGTGTCCTGGCAGTGCATCGCCCGCGTTGTGCTTACCTCCTGAGGCTGTTTGGGGTGCCGCTGTCTCGTTTGCAGGTCTGCGCCGCTGGTCAGGTACCAGAACGGGAACCTCGTCCTTTACCCGTTTCCCCAGAAGGGTGTCGCAGGGAGCATCACTAGGAACGTCGGTCTGTTGTCCTTCCTGACCGTTGCCGCGATCCCGCGGTGAGGGGAACGCTCAGCTGCGCACGCTGGAGCCAGTGGCAGTCCTCTGTCTGTAAATCCCAGCCGTCCGTCCTACGTCCAGCGTATCCACGAAGGCTTTGAGCTCCTCTCCTGCAGGCTGGCAATGAAAATTCTCTTCCATCTTCGCACCGTCGTTATTCCGAAGGGAAGAAAGGCAGATCAGTGGCCGCGGTTGTAATTTCGGGACGCGCAGCGAGCGACTGAGGCCAAAAGGAACCGCGGTAGCTGGGTGATTTCATGGGGTCTTCTGAGGAAACGTGCCAATTTTATGGGGGCTCTGTGGGAAAATTCTGATTTCATGTGGATTCCGGTGAAAAGGGAAATTTCATGGGATTTCTAGAAATGGCTGGATTTCACTGGTCCCATGAAATCTGAGACAGCCATGGAAAACAGCCCGGTTCTGGTCATGGAGGGGCTTTGTGCTGCGGGCTGCAGAACGTGATGTCTGTGTACCTCCCTTCCTCTGACACGGATTATGCATTCTGGGCCCCTTCCTCATCCTGCAGCCTCTTCCTGCGAGTACCGCACGCTCCGCGATGGCTGCGCAGTGCTCTGATCCTCGGATGACAGAAATCCGTGGCTGCCTGCAGAGGTGCAGCGCGCCAGCGGGGGAAGGGCGGGAAAACGCAGAAACCCCAAATACAGTCCCGGGGATTTCCCATTCGGAGGTGATGCCAGCTTATTCTATGCAGTGGGGGGGGGGATGATCAGAAGTAAGGGATGGGAATGATCTCTCGTGTCCAGCGTGAGACCTAAGCAACGCAGCGCCGAAAGCCACCTACTCAGCGTCTCTGCAGCCCTGGCTTGCGCGGGGGGTCCCGCACCAGACCACCCGAGGGGCGTGTGAAGCGTCAGAGAAGGACTGGGTGGTGCCGTCTCAGTTTACCCTGTAAGCAGTGCCCTCGTGGGCGCGTGTGCCTGCTCCCTGTCAGGCGGGCCCAGGCAGGTCCGGCTTCTTGGGGAGAGCGGGTAACACACGGAGGAGGAAAGGAGTGCATCCTCAGACGGGGCCTGACAGCAGTGGGTGAGGCCAAAACTGCCGGGAAGGCTGAGTGGGAAGGGCACGGGAGATGGCAAAGGACAGGCCATGCTCGCTAAGCGGAGCACTCGGGAAGGAAGGAATGGCGTGGCAGCAAGTCTGGTGGGTTTGGAACGAGGAGGGGTGAGCGGTGGCTTGAGGCGAGCAGGTCGGGCTGGGCAGCTCTGATGCAGTCACGTCCTCGAACGGCTTCGCGCGCTGGGGCGGCCGGCACGGGGAAGGTGCCTGGGGATGGAGCCTCCCCTGGGAACTGCCTTTGCCTGGGCCGGGGGCAGCCGGGGGGAGCGCCAGGGAGCGCGGCGGGGCGGCGGGGCGCTCCTCAGGCGGGAGAAGGGAGTAGTGGCAGGGTGCTGGGGCATGTCCTGTACTGCTCCCAGGAGCAATGGGAAGCGGAGAGCTGGACCGCCGGCTAGCTGCGGATGCACGGCAGGGCTGGTCTGTGTTTACCCCAGCCAAGGGGAGGTTCAGAGGGGCAAGAGCAGTGAATGCGGCGCAGGGTCCGGCGTGCGAGGGAGTTGTTCGTGTTAGCTGGAGGGCACGGGTATTGCCTGCTACGCCCCCCTCGCCGCAGCCAGTGCCCCCCGGGTCTGTGTTCCCTTCGGCTCAGTTTGGGTTAATGCTAAACACAATTTTGCCATGTACAATGTTTTCCAGAGAAAACATCCTTCCCTTTTGTTCTTATTTTGAAGGAGTTTTTGGCCTGCTGGGACCTAGAACTGCTTTCCCCTCCCCCCCATCAAACAGCCTACAATCCAGCTCTCCTGTGCACAACCTGTTTCAGACACGAGCAGCGTGACTCCTCCAGCTCGTGCTGGCAAGGACACTGGGTGGTTCTGGCTCACCACTGCCTGAGAGAGAAGGGCAGGGTGGCTGCCCAGCTGTCTTTGCTCAGCCTTTCTCTGCCAAAATCTAGCAAGCAAACTGGGGTTGTCTTGATAACACATTCAAGCTATTTTTTCCCCCCTTTTTTGCTAGCTCACGGAACCGGCAAGTTGTGGCTGTGCCTTTTTGCCTTGCTGTAGGTAACAGCAGCCTGCTCACCCCATCCCCACAGGCTGCAGGTCAGACAAGGTCCTGCTCTCCCGTTCTCTGGCTGCAGCCTCCTGATATACCTGCCGCTGTCTCGGTGACCCCCAGGTCACCGTGGTGATGCCTGTATCACCCTGAGGGTTGCTGGTGAAAAAGGGCTGGTTACAATGAGCTGGACCAGCACGCAGTGAACTAGTGGGGGGCCTATTTCAGCTTCAGTGAGCTCTGCCACACAGATGAGGTTGTTGGCTGGAGGACAGCAAAGCGCAGAGGTCTGTGATAGCATTGACCAGGCAATCGGGCAGGTCAGGAGGAGCAGGAGCCTTCCCCAGGAGCTGTGGGAGGCTGGGGGGGTGGTTCATGTCCAACCCCTGCCACAGTGAGCCCCGCTTTGCCGGGAGCTGCACCACACTCTGCTGGGGGGGTCACCAGCAGAGCCTCTCCGGCCCCGCTCCGCGTAGGGCGAGGCAGGCTCGGGGCTGTGTCCGGGGCTCCCACGCTGCGCCTCGTCCATGTGCTGGAGGAATCAAAGCTCCACGATCCAGAACTGGGACTTCTGGCCAGGAACACGGGTCGGTTCCGTTAGTTACTCCTGTTCCTCAGGCACAGTGTGCCCTTGCCATACATGTTTTCTGCCCAGAGAAGCTGTGGGTGCCCCATCCTTGGGAGTGCCCAAGGCCAGGCTGGATGAGGCTGGGAGCACCCTGGGCTATGGAAGGTGTCCCTGCCCGTGGCAGGGGGTGGCACTGGGGGGGCTTTAAACCATTCCATGATTCATTCTGTGATTCCATGTTCTGTCCAGCCCGGTAAGAAGCCAACATCCCCTCAGTGGTCTGCTCTGGCAGGCTGTCCCTTTTGCCCAGCAGCGGTTTGTGCCAATATCCAGCTCCTGTACTGACTCCGTGTACGTGGCTAATGCCTGCAGACGTGTTCACACGGCGGGGCCCGGCTTGCCGGAACGCTGTGTGCGCACCAGGTGCTGCCGCCCTCAGCGTGGGCTGGCGGGTTTGGTTAAAGCTGCGTACGGAACCGGTTGCAGTGCAAGGGCATGGGCTGTCTGAGCCCTGGATCCCAAACGCACCCTGAGGGTAAGGTAGGTGCTTCAGCATCATCACGTGTCATCGTATCGTTTACCTCTCAACCCCCTTGGTTGTCCCTTCTTTGGGAGTCCCCAGAGATCCACGGAGAGTCGCAAGGTGCTGGGACGCCTGAGCTCACGTCAGCGGGTCGTGGGTTACCTGTGGTGGTCGTTCTTTCCCTCGAGGCAGAACCAGGAGACAACCCAGCTATTCCCAGTCGGAACACGGGCAGCGGGACGTGGTGTGCCCGGCGCCCGGCTGTTCGCATGTGTCTGACATCGTAATTTCTTCTCCAGAATAAGCTGGCTAAATTAATTTGATTTTAAAGAAGTGAAGCGCTGAGGCTGTGCCTGACATTTTCAGGATTCCAGGACGCCGTGTTCCCAGATCAATATGCTGATTTAGTAACATAACTTATGCTCAGGAAGGCCACGTGACACTTCCAGACCCATCCATCTTCACTGAGCGTTTCTGGTAGAGCTGTGCAGATCCTTTCCAGGACAGCAAGTGAGTTTGTACAAGTTTCCCGTTAGAAAGGGTTAGTGTGGAATTCGAAACACCCCCCTAGGCCCCCCACAAACACTGGGTTTGAATAGAGCCCTTTTCTCGCCTTTGAATCGCAGGCAGGCCCTGGCACAAGGCCGTCTCAGCTGCTGGCAGCGGGACAGGCACACGTGTACGTGGGTGTGCAGGTACAGCGGGGGTAGCCTGCTGCCCGTAGACCCTGCGCTTGTGTGGGCAGGGAAAGAAGATCCATTCTAAGCAGGCACTTTGGGGATTAAAAGATGTGCTCAGAAAGGTAGGAGGGCACCTCGAGTACCGAGGCATCACGCCGTTAAAAGTCAAGGAAGGATTTAAGTTCTTCACAGACTTAGAATCAGGGTAGTGCACAAATGTAGCATGAGTTGATCTGTGTCAAAACAAACCAGATACCGGTTCACAGCTTCACAGCGTGGTGGGGGTCAGAGGGGACCCCTAGAGATCACCCAGTCCAACCCCCTGCCAGAGCAGGGTCACCCAGAGCAGATCCCACAGGAACAAGTGCAGGGGCTTTGGAAAGGCTCCAGGGAAGGAGACTCCCCCCTCTCTGGGCAGCCTGTCCCAGGGCTCTGTCACCCTCCCAGGGCAGAAGGGTTTCCTCATGTTCAGGCTGAACCTTCTGTTTGCCAGCTGATGGCCATGGCCCCTCGTCCTGTCACTGGACACCCCTGAGCAGAGCCTGGCCCCCTCCCCCTGACACCCCCCTTTAGATATTGATCAGCATTGATCAGATCCCCTCAGCCCCCTCTTCTCCAGCTGAACAGCCCCAGCTCTCCCAGCCCTCCCTCACATGGAAGGTGCCCCAGGCCCTTCCCCATCGCAGTGTCCCTGCGCTGGACCCTCTGCAGCAGCTCCTTGTCCTTGGGCTGAGGAGCCCCGAGCTGGACACAGCACTGCGGGTGGTCACGTAGGTCGTTTAATCTGAAAACTGTTTGGCTGTCGGCCGTTCACGTCCACGGTACCCACAGGAGCAGCACGTCGGAGGCAGCCACCGGTGTCCCTCAGGTGACTTCAGCACACGGCGGGTAGGACTGAGCACCTCGCTCTGCAGCAGTCGTGGTGCAAGCGTATCAGCAGCGTGTTTCTGTGCTCTGCAGCTGGCGTTGCGGCTTGCTTCGGTGACGCAGTGCCCAGAGTTCGGCCTCCCTTTCACCGGCGGGGTGCTGGAGCGGAATCTCCTCCTAGTGCTGGGAAAGCCTCTGCATCTCGCTTACTTCCAGGTGCAGAGAAACTGTTTGGAGCGATGAGCCGGCTGTCTCCCCTGGGCAGGCCAGGGCAGGAGCCGTCGCGGTTAGGCAGGCGTCGTGGGGAAGCTGCCGAGCTCCGACACCTCTCGTTCCCGTGATTGCCCCACTCCGGTTAGGGGTGTTTCGGTACCGCACTGTTTGCCCGTGGGGACGCTCGCCGGGCTACAGCTCTTACGAACAGGTTTACATTTGTGCTGGGAGAAAGCCCGGGGAAGGCTGGCTGTTGACTTTCATGGGGCTCTGGATTAGATCTTTAATGAACATCTCCTGGTGCCATTATAGGAGCAAATATTGGAACAGCATCATGAAACCCTCAGATTTAGTCGATACGAAGGATTTATTACATTTTTTTTAGAACATAAAGTCATTTGAAAATTGCTTTTTGAGAATTGCTTCTTCACCTGCTGCTGCGCTCACGCTTGTCCCACGGAGACCTCCGCCACCCAGGAGAAGGCTTTGGCGGAAAGGGGCTGAGGCCAGGGTGGGGGCAAGGGACGAGGCTGCGCAGTAGGAATCCAGCCGGTGGCTTTGAGCGAGACGACCCCCAGACCCAGACACCCGGCCCGAAGGCCCCCGGAGCGGCGTGGGCGCACCTTGCCTGCCATCAGCACGTCGCACGCGTGGTGTGTGGGGTCGAGAGGAGCCCGCTCGTTTGGCAGTGTAAACACACAGTATGCAAAACATAAGCCCCAGAATTAATGACTCATGTTAATTTCGCACTGCCCCCGCTTTGGACTAATTAGTGCAAATTAAATGCTGCACTTGTCAGGCGGCGCAGTTTGTGCACCGTGCGTTGCATTGGGAATTACTGTTGGATCCGGTTGCGCGACGCAAAACTAGGGTGAAAATATTTTTATTTCAATTAGGGGTAGTTTTACAGTCATTAAGAGATTGCTTTAATAGGCTTAGACCCCCCTGGCCTGCACAGCTGCATGAGGTCTGGTTTGCATTGCAGGGTGGGAAACCGGGATGGGCAGGAAGACGTTCAGCTGACTGGATTTGCTTAATTACCCCCCGCCCCACTCTGAAATGCTAAACCAGGCTGATCAATTATCTGTCCCTTCATCAGAGGCCAATTGCTTAATTGCAAATTATCCCTAATAATTACACAGTCAAATAACCGCTGGATTTATTTTTAATGAACGTGGGAGGCCTTAGCAGGGATTTAGACGTGCCCGCCAGGATTACTGACAGTCCACGGCTACCGAAGGGCCGGAATCCGCCCTCGCTGCCGCGCAGGAGAGCCTCAGGCCGCTTGTTCGCTGCTGGTTCCGGGCGCGACCGCAGGCAGCCAGGGTGCCGTGCCCGTGCTGGGCGATGCCCTAGGGTCTAACGGTTCCATCGTTGGGGTGAGACGGACGGGAGAGGGTGTCAGAACGCGGGGGGCTGTGGGGCGGGGGCAGAGGGTGGGACCGGCCATAGGAATGCTGCCTTTGCCCAAGGGAGATGGAGCTCTGCCAGGCGGCAAAGAAAGGGGTTGTCGGAACAGCGGCAGCACGCTCCCCTCGGAGGCATTCCCGGTGCGGGGAGAGGGGGCCTCCCCCTTGGTGGGACCAGCGCGGGCTGTGATGAGCACTGGCGCAGAACACGAGGGAGGCCTTTGGCGTTTGCTTTGCAGCCTTGACAGAGAGGGGGAACATTGGGCAGATGTCTTTTCTGGGGTTTCTTTGGCTTTTCCTTTCCTTTTCCCTTCCATCTCTCCCCCCCGGCCCTTAAAGCGCTTTCTCTCTTCCAATGACCTCAGCTCCCTGGGCAGCGGGCCGTGTCCCAGGGCGCTGGCCACCCCTCCGCACGCCTGTCGGCCTGGAACCCAGAGGCGCGCAGCGTTGCAGCACAAAGCCAGACGAGAGCAGGCGTTTCAATACGGTGCCGTGCCCGCTCGCAGGCGGAGAAGGTTCCGCGTTGAGTGAGTAACGGAAAACTTGGAAGGAGGAAGCAAGCTGAGCATGAAGGAGCGTGCAGGGGAGCCAACCCGCACTGTTAACGGGGCAGGTACGGTGCAGAACGCTGCCTGTTCTTACCTTTCCCATGTCCATGTCCGGAGGTCCGGTCTGGAGATGGGGATCCCACGGTACTGACCACAGCACCCCCACCATAACTTGGCACCGCCGTTGCCCAGCATCCGAGCGAAAGCACTCTCCGGCTCTGATTCACCCTTGCCCTGTGTCGCCCGCCGTTGTAGGTCACCTGTAAGCAGGGCCTGCTGCTGCTCTTGCCGGGAGGTTCAGGAATTAACTGGGAGGAGAATGGGAAGCTGGGATCTCGCCTCGCTTTGAAAGGCCTTTCCCCGAGATTCCTGCCGCATGCCTCTCGCTCCTCTGCAACGTCTCGCTCGGGATTCTTGCGTGGGGAGTTGGTGTTCCTGACACCAAAGCCCCAGCGGGTATTCTGCTCGGCTGTGAAGCGTCCCGCGGAATAGTGCACGCTCTGGGGATTTTAACGCTGGAAGGTGAGGCGGGAGGGAATAGTGGGTTGTTGGGTGCTGTGGGTTGGGCTTTTTCCTGCCTGTCCGCTTGTACTGTGTTATGATGGGTGTCCAAGTTTGCTGATGTCCCCGGGCCTGACAATTTCAGAGTGTGCTGAACGGCTCAGGGGCCGCACAATACTGAAGCTGCTGAAACTCGGGATCTTCTGGTTGCCCTACGTGAAGCAGTCGGCCCAGGGCTGGTGCGACCGTGGCTTGCCATCTGAAATCCAGACCTGCTTAGGATGCAGGGGATCCCCCAAAGGTCAGTTCAGCAGCATCCATCGCTATCGCCTACGGCTGTCCTCTCCCACCTGCCTGTGCCGCCGTCAGAGTGGCGCGTTCGTCCTGACGGGGTTAATGAAGGACACACCCTAACCCTAACGGTTCTACCCATGGAGTTAGCACATTAATGCCCCTGTGCATTCCTGCTCACTTCACGGGAAGGAGACCAGGGCCTTGCACTTGGACAGCCGCTGGGTTCCTCTGTGCCAGACGTGGTGATGGGGTGGGCAGGAAGGCTGGTCCGTCCTTTGAACCGGGGCAGCTCTCTTCTTCCCTGCTTTCCTGACTGATTTACCTTTCCCTTCGCTGCCTTTATTATCCGTTTCTCCCTCCCTCTGCCTTGGACTCCTTTTCCCTTAAACACACGTCCCAGTCTGCACTACTCTTTCCTCTGAAGTGCCGGAGCCTTACCCGCACCAGGAACGCCTGTTCCCAGGATTTGCCCCCTGAAATAAATGCCCGTAGTGGCTGAGGGGGCAGGAACCTAGGTCGGCGTTCATAAGAAAATTCCAGCACTGTTGTTCTACTTTTCATTTTAGCCTGGAACCAGCGCATTTCCCAGCTTCTCCAGCTCCCTCGTTAGTTCAGTGGGGCCACGTTCCGGGAGCAGTGCTGGGCGCGGGCACCTGAGCCCTCTTTTCCATCCTGTGCCTAGCGTGGCTTCTTGCGCATGGGAATGGGGGACAAGGAACCTTTTCCTCAGCCTGGGGAGCAGCCCGCTCCTCAGTGGAGCCTCTTCCCGCCTGCCTTGGCCGGGCACGTACCGTCAGCAGCTCCCAGGGATGCTGTAATTAATGCTCCCTCAAGGAGTGGTTGTTATGGATACCGGTAAGCACACCGAGACGTGGCACGGCTTGCCGGGAGAGAAAACACCCGTGTGTAACCTTTTGACCTTGTTCTGACCGGTGGGTGGGAGAACCGGGGCGGAAGGCAAGCGAGGGGCGGATGCGCGGCGTTATCCCGGTAACGCGTGCCGGCTGCGACGGAGCGCCGCTGCGGCGGGGGCCGGCCGGCGGCAGCTGGGAGATGGGCTCCACCGGGCTCCGCCGCCCTCCCGGCCGGCTCCCGCGGCTGCTGCCCCCGCCGGGCGCTGCCCCCGGGGCGGTGGGCGCTGCGGGCGGGCTCCGTGACGTCACCGGGGAGCGCTGCGCCCGCGCGTGGTGCCGCACAGCAGCTCCCGGGGCCGGTACCCCGTGCCGCGCGGGCTTCTCCGCGGGGCCGCGCCCGTCAGGGCGGCCTCCCGTTCGTTCTTCTCCGGGCAGGAGGGGACAGGTTTGTCCTTGCTGCCCTTACCCGGCTGCAGCCGCCGGGGCTGGAGCGAGGCGCCCGGCTCTGCAGCACCAGCCCACCGGCACCTACACGCAGGCTTCGGAGCGCGGTGGGCTTTAAAAACATCATTAAAAACTGGGCACAGCGTAACGTACTTGTTACCTGCGCGGCCGTGTAACTCCCCAGCTTGTTGTATATATTGTTTCATCACAGAATCCCAGAGCGGTTTGGGTGGGAGGGACCTTACAGCCCCCCAGTGCCACCCCCTGCCACGGGCAGGGACACCTTCCATAGCCCAGGGTGCTCCCAGCCTCATCCAGCCTGGCCTTGGGCACTGCCAGGGATGGGGCATCCACAGCTTCTCTGGGAACCTGTCCCAGTGCCCCCCACCCTCTGCGGGAAGAATTCCTTCCTGATGGCCCATTTCCGTCTCCCTTTGTCAGTTTAAACCTGTCACCCCTTGTCCTGTCACTCCCTGCCCTTGGAAAAGCCCCCCCAGCTTCCTTGTAGGTCTCTAAGGTCTCCCTGCAGCCTTCCCTTCTCCAGGCTGAACCCCCCAACTCCCCCAGCCTGTCCCCATGGCAGAGGGGCTCCAGCCCTGGGAGCATCAACCTGTCCGCTATCCAGCTAATCCAACCTATCCACCTAGTTCATTTGGCCCGCTACCCTCTATTTTCACTCCTCCCATGGAAAAGGGTAGTGTGACAGGATTCTCTGCTGTCAACCTCCAAACAGATGGGGCTCACCCAAGGCAGAGCGCGGCTTGGCTTCTGCGCCCTGGCGCAACGTCGGTGCTTCTGGCGTCGGCCCTGGGAAGGGCAGCGATCTGCCCAGTATTTCGTTAAAATGCATGAAAGCATTGCGGGGAAGAGAGGGGTGACGCTGGGGCATCCTGGGCAGCCCTACAAACAAAAGGAAGAAAAGTCTAGAATGAGCTGAAGATAAAGCTTGAAAACCAATTAAAATGGGGCAAGATGGTCTCAAGAGCTGTGAAGGCCTCTTGTGGTTCAGTACCTCGTTAAGCAGCTGCATGGGAAGCAAACACCTAAATGCCTTACCGTCCGGCCCCGGATGACTGAGGTGTTAAGGTGCCTGAAAAGGGAAGGGATCTTCTGTTTCGGGATATGAAAACGGGGGATGCGCAGCTCCTTTCCGCTCCGGTCTGTAAGATTTGCCATGAGCCTAGGAAAGCATAGTGGAGGTTTTCAGTTGTACGGCGCAGAACTGGTTCATTCCCCGACATACAGACGGAGGAGGGCCGGGGCTCCTGCCTCACGCGTTAGAGGTCTGGCAGACGGAGGCTGTACCCCGTGAGGGATGCAGCTCCGTGGGGGCCCCCTGCGCTTGGCTCGGTGGGTGCGTGTGCGTCCCGTGCGGGGTGGAGTCACGTCCTAGTTCAGGCCGGGGCACAAGCGCTCACCCTGGACAGACAGACACCCGAGGAAGGTGTTTCAGAGCTGTGTGCCTTGAAATCCGCAAACCCAGCCGTCTTCATTAGCTCTAGGCGTGACAGACGCGGAGTTTTAGGAGAAAGCTGCCTTTGGCTTACGGTGCTGAATTAAGTTAGGAAATGGAAGGAGGAAAAAAAGCATTCCAAAGGTGAAATCTGGAGTTAATGCTAAAACCTTTCGGCATATAGACAAAACTGTAAGTAGCTAAGAACAGAATTTAAAAACTACTGTGCCCTCTCAGCCGTGCTGGCTGAGTTGCTGCCGTGACACCACAGTCATTCGTTGTTGCAGAACATTCCCTCCTAGAACTGTCTAAATATTTTAAGGAATTTCAATTGCATATTGCAGGGGAACGTCTGAAAGCGTTTGGGTTTGCTGGGTTTAGGGACCTTAGAGGAATCCGTGGGCAGAAAAGCTGGTGAAGCACTGGGACAGGTTCCCAGAGAAGCTGTGGGTGCCCCATCCCTGGCAGTGCCCAAGGCCAGGCTGGATGAGGCTGGGAGCACCCTGGGCTATGGAAGGTGTCCCTGCCCATGGCAGGGGGTGGGAATGGGTGATCTTTAAGGTCCCTTCCAACCCGAACCAGTCTGTGATTCCATGAAAAGCAAACAAAAGCAGTGAGAAGTGTACACCGTTCAATTAAAATCCCAGGTTTTGGCACATTCTTCTGGCTAACCAGGGCTTGGCAGGGAGAAAAGCCCTGCGTAAACTCCTTTAAGTGTACAGATTTGGTTTTCTTCTGAGCTTTGTTCCCATGGCCTGTGTTGTCACCAGAAAAGAAACAATCAGAGATGTGGGTGTATTTTTTGTTCTTTTCGTATGTTAGTAAGGTCTGGCCTGGTTTGGCCCGTTTACGTGATCAGTAATTTAAAGGCTCATTGTCCTGGGAGACTTTGAGCTCATTACGAGGGAGAGCAGTACTGGGTTGGGTACCTCCGCCTGTAGTCGGCTGTTAGATGGATGCTCGGCTACTCTGGATGCAGGCAGGAAGGCCGCTCAGCCACCCCGCTGCCGGCCACACTCCCAGGTCTCACATGGGAACCCACAGGTTGTATACACACCTACCTGGGGGTCTGCGCCTGGGAGGTGTAGCTTCCAGAGCTGGGACGTGCGACACAGCCCAGTGCCTGGGCGTATGCAGGTTCCAGGCTGCTGGAACTCCAGAGCTGGGACCTCCGACACAGCCCAGTGCCTGGGTGTATGCAGGTTCCAGGCTGTTGGAACTCCAGAGCTGGGACCCCTGACACAGCCCAGTGCCTGGGTGTATGCAGGTTCCAGGCTGTTGGAACTCCAGAGCTGGGACCCCTGACACAGCCCAGTGCCTGGGTGTATGCAGGTTCCAGGCTGTTGGAACTCCAGAGCTGGGACGTGCGACACTGCCCAGTGCCTGGGCGTATGCAGGTTCCAGGCTGTTGGAACTCCAGAGCTGGGACATGCGACACTGCCCAGTGCCTGGGTGTATGCAGGTTCCAGGCTGCTGGAACTCCAGAGCTGGGATGTGCGACACTGCCCAGTGCCTGGGCGTATGCAGGTTCCAGGCTGCTGGAACTCCAGAGCTGGGACCTCTGACACAAACCAATGCTCCTCGTCACGCTCCACGCGAGTCTGTAACGATCTCAGGGTGGGGTGAAGAGGGGGGAAGGCTCGGACGGGTCAGTGAGTTGTTCAGGGCCTTCTGTGGCTCGGCAGGGGGTGCAGCCCTGTACCCCCGTCCCTGACGTAGCAAAGCAGCGCCGCGTAAAGCACACCTCAGAATTCGGGTCTGGGAGGCAGGGAGTGGAGTTTGTTTGCTAACTGGCTTTAGCGGGGAGCCCAAATGTTACTGATCTCCGTAGGGCTTTGGCTTCTAGATCACTGCCATGTTCCCTGCCGCGCTCTGGTGGTGGCCCCTGCTTTGTGGCGCTGCGCACGATAAGGGACACGTCTGTCGTGGGAACGTTTGCTTCCTTCCAAAGTCCAAGCTGAGCCCACTGCCCGTAGATTAAAGCTCAAAGGACGTGTGAGAGGGGGTAAGCCTGCTACCGCGATGGTAGGTGATGGAGACCTTTCCACGGGACGCATCAGGAAAGCCGTGCTCATTCCGTGTTGGTCTCTGTCTCATCAGGAGCCAGTGCTGCGAGGGAGGGAAGATCCTGGCTGCCAGCCCGGGCCCGTGGACCAGACCTGCCCCCGCGGCTCAGCGACGTTCTCCACCTCTGCTTGCACCGTCCCCCCCGGGATGCTCCAGGGGGTGTGCGCTGCGGGAGCTGGTGAGCAGCTGCGCCTGCTCTTACGTAGGCACGGTCGGCGTTAAACAGCTGCTCCCAGGTGTGCTCTCGGCGACACCAGTGTCCTCCTGAAATCAGCCAGTGAAGAAACCGCAGGCGAGGGCAGGCACTGCCGTTATCCCGTCTCCGAGGTGACCGCGGGGGGACCTGGTGCTGTTGGTGCCCTGGCTCGGAGCATCACTCAGCAGGTGCTCGGCTCCCCAGCCCGGGGCGGGCTGTACGGTGCCAACTGATTGTAAAGAGGGTGAGGGGGGTTCCGGGTGCGATACTGGTACTGAGGTAACGGGGTGACATGCCAGAGGAAGTGGCAATTGCCGGCCCAGTTGTGAGCACGGGGGATTCTGGCTTATTTTTCCTTAAACACGCTCTGTCTGTATTCCTTTGACTGCAGCTAAAGGGCAGAGTATTTACCTGCCTGGCGGTGGTTTGCAAATCTAGGCTCTCTCCTCCCCCCTTCTCAATCTTCCTTCGATGCTGAGAGGCAAAACCAGCACACAAGGAAGTGGCCGTAAAGCATTTCTTTTCTGTTCTGCCTCTCTGCGCAGAGCTTTTTGTGGCACTCAGGGGTGCAGTAGGGCTTGAACAGTCCAGACAGCGTGCCACGGCGTATTCCTGTAGGACATCGCTGGAGATCCCTGCTCGTCCCCCTGCCTGCAGAGCTCTGCCCGGGGAGAGCAGGAGAGCGGGGGAGGGGAAAGGGGTGACGCGGGAGGGCACGGAGGAGTGATCAAGGGTGTCCAGAGAGGGAGAGCAGAGAGAAAACGGGGGGCAGACGGGGCAGAAGGGCAGCGACAGCTCTCGAGGGCCAGGCTGAAGGCAGAGGGGCTGAAACAGCAAAGAAAGAAGGTGGTTGTGGTCCTGGGGTAGTAGGTGAGACGGAAAGCTGGGCCAGGCGCGCGCGGCAAGTCCCAGAGCCGGCGGGGGTCCGCAGGGGCTGCGGGAAGGGACCAGAGGATGGAGGAGGTTGGCGGTGGGAGCAGGAAAACGGGCTGTGCTGGGTGAGGGGCTGCGCGTCGTTCCGCTGGAAGGGCTGTGGCTGCGGACAAGCCGCTCGGAAAGCTGTGCGGGGGGATGGGGAGGCCTTTTGCGGGGAGGCGGGGGGAAGGGCTTCGCGGGGGGGTAACGCACAGTAAACAGGGCCGTGATTTCCTTCAAAACTGCTGCAGAGTTGGGTCGCAGGCCACATGGCCGAGGATCTGGGTGTGGGTTTAAGGGCATGACTTCATGCGTGGAGGAGAGAGGAGGAGCGGGGCTTGGCCTGCCTGGTGCCCATGCCTGGGCGGCAGAAGCCTTACCCTGGGCGGCAGAAAGCATGGGCCACTGCCGCTGGCATGGATCGTTACCAAAGCAGGTTTTCATCCTTAAACCCGGGAGAATCTGGGATGGTGGGAAGAGAAGTCGGCGGAGCTCTGGCAAGCCTTGCTGGCCCAAACCTGCCTCGGTGTTTTTCCATATGAATTGCCTTCACCCTGGTTTCTAATGGGTGATTAGAAAACTGTTGCCCCTTGGTGAGGAGCACGTGTATACGGGGAATATTACCTCGTTACTGCGGTTTCTGCGTTGGCTACCCTCCCTCAGGCACACGTAGTGTAAACCAGAACCCCAGTTCTACACCGCCTGTGGTCTTAAACACCAGTTTAATGCAGGAGTTTGCTGTATTTGGCTGCGACTGAACAGACACTAAAGCGTCCAGCCAGCGTGAAGAGGCCCTTGAAAATTTCAGCCAGCCCCCTCGTTGTGAGTTCTGACGCCGTGAGAAGGGGGAAGTGGGATGAGTGAATAGGGCTGCTAAGGGGAGTGCGAGGGCTGCTTTTCTTCCCTTCTTCACTTCATCCCAACTTTCACTGAATTGCGGAAAAACTCTCAATGAGAACAAAAGAGTGACAGCTGAATCTTCAGGCTCCGACCTCAGAACGTACTTTAAAGACATAAGGAAACATGGCTGGGTGAGGCTGGGAGCACCCTGGGCTATGAAAGGTGTCCCTGCCCATGGCAGGGGGCGGCACTGGGGGGGCTGTAAGGTCCCTCCCACCCAAACCGCTCTGGGATTCTATAAAGGATTGAGGTGTCCGACTGTAAACATCCAGAGGCACATCACAGTGCCTTTTCGCAGCTTCGCTTCTGATGTTCACGTTCATGAACAGCCCATTTCGGTGGCATCGCTGGGACAGGATCCCTATGGATGTAGCTCCCGTGACCGAACGGACCTGTAGTGGAAGCTGGTGGCAAGTACTGCCGTGCTGGCTGGGCCGGGAGGAGGCTGCCAAGGGCAAGCAGAGCAGTCCTTGAGCAAGCAGTGAAGGACTCCGAGAGGTGCTGGGTGTGGGGAAGGGTAGGAAAGAAGGTTGCGAGTGGAGAACGTCGTGGAGCAGCAGCTAAGGGCTCCCAGGGGACTGGCACTCTGGAAAAGCACCAAGTGCCCCAAAGCAGTTCGGCAAACACCTTTTTATGAGGTAGAATGGGCCTTCCAAAAGGGAATATGAGCGACAGGCAAGCAGCTTTGTTAATGTGGTTTGTCTAGTGAGCTAGCACTGGTTAATGAGCTAAAAAGTATGAAACTGCTACCAAACTGATGCAGAAAGGTGAGAAATACTGCAGGTGGAAAGCACTGGAACTACAGGATTAGTTTCCTGTGGAAGGCCAAAATAAAGGGGACGCTTGAAACACACCAGGTTTAAGACTCAGGAGTTGCACTCCTGGGTCATTCGGTAGTTTGGGATCCTTCAGAAATAGGTGATCGTGGGCATCAGAGACCCAAACTGTGAACAGAGATGTTTGTTAGCAGGTCCTGAGCTATCATAGAATCATGGAATGGTTTGGTCTGGAAGGGACCTTACAGCCCCCCAGTGCCACCCCCTGCCATGGGCAGGGACACCTTCCATAGCCCAGGTTGCTCCCAGCCTCATCCAGCCTGGCCTTGGGCACTGCCAGGGATGGGGCATCCACAGCTTCTCTGGGCAACCTGTCCCAGTGCCCCCCACCCTCTCTGGGAAGAAAAATCCTTAAAAAGCAGTAAGGGTGCAGGATGCCGCGGCACAGAGGCAGTCTGGACTGCGGGTGCTGGAGGGCAAGCCAAGGCGACAGTCCCCTGAACCGGGGTCGCAAGCCGGCACAAGCCCCCGGCAGCGCAGGACGCAGGGCAGAAGGATGGATGACTCCAAGGGGACATCTGCCAGGTGTGCCCGGGGCTCTCTGAGCGCCAGCCACGGTGCGGCGGCCTCAGCCATCCCACCGTGGAAGTGCCAAGCTCCGTAAGCTGCTTACCAGGCTTAGGGGATGACGATTAACCGCGTGTTAATCAGCCCCTGCGGGTCAGGAGGAGAGAGATTGGCAGTGAGAGAGCTCCGCGGATCTTGCCTTCCCGGAGCCTTTTATACAGGCAGGGGCCTCAGGCCCTCGGGCCACAGCCACGGCTCTTAGGTTTACTCCCAGGTAGGAAGGGGCTTCGTTTGGGTTGCGGGTGCCAGCGGGGGCCCGGGAGGCGCCCCCGAACGGCCTCGGAGGCAGACAGGCGCTGGTTTCTGCGCGTAACCCTGCGGGGAGCGCGCAGGGTACGTGTCACCTTAATGAAATGAATTTGTTTAAAATACAGTCGATGGGGTGTGAAATTATATAATTATTCCATAAATACACGTTGTTAATTAATTACTATTTTAATTAAAGGGTAATTGGAAACTCTTGGCGTTACTACCTTTTTTTGAAGGACGGGGATGTGTCTTTGCCTGATCAGTGTGTATGAGACCAAAGAGGGTTTGTAAAGGAGGCATTGCCGTAGGAACCCCGGGGGTTTGGAAACAATGAACAAACGGCAGGAGAGGCAGCTCTGTCCCAGTTTGCCGTGGGAAGGGGTTCGGCTGCCCCTTACCTGCCTTCTCAACCAGCCTGCTGTTTCTCTAATATCCCGTGTCTCCTGTTCGGGAGCGGTTGTCTCCTGGGACACCTGCCTGGAAACGTCTCCCAGGAACACGAACGGGGAGCGAAGCGCTGCGGCCTGGCGCCCGGCGGCGAGCGCCACCGTTGGCATGCTGTCGGAGCCCGGCATCCATCCCCCTTTTCCCCTCGTCATCGGTTTCCTCCAGCGTCTTCCCGTTTACCTGCTTCTTTGGAGGACTGTCCGTATCAGCAGACTACGCTCCCGCTCACTGCGCTCCGGTCCCCAGCCCGCTTTCTGTAGCCGCTGGTGTGGGATGAATGGGACGGATCGGCTGGAAACCGAGAAGGGTGGGCAATGGCTGCGGCCCGTACCTTACCCCTGCAGATTCATAGATAATTCATGCGGCAGCAGTAGCCGAGGAGGGGCCCGGGCGGCCTGTGTGTGCAGCGTTCCCAAGGGTTCCCGGATGAAGGCCCTGCGTTCGGCAACTTGCATGGTTAATGGGAATGCCTCCCGGCACAGGCGGCGGCAGGGCGCTGCTGGCAGGGCTGGAGGAGCTCCTGCTTCGGTTGGCGGCCGTGGGACCGACAGATAGGGACTGGGATTAGTTACCAGGAAGGAATTCTTCCTGCAGAGGGTGGGGGGCACTGGGATAGGTTCCCAGAGAAGCTGTGGGTGCCCCACCCCTGGCAGTGTCCAAGGCCAGGCTGGATGAGGCTGGGAGCACCCTGGGCTATGGAAGGTGTCCCTGCCCCTGGCAGGGGGGTTGGAACTGGATGGTCTTTTAGGCCCCTTCCAACCCAAACCATTCCATGATTCCACGATTCTGGACCGCAGGTGGTTATTCTGCAGGTCTGACTTGTGCTTACCTGGCCAAGCGAGGCTGACACCTTTTTGTGGCCATTCCTACTCCCCAGCTGCTCGCTGCTCCTGGGCGCACTAGGAGCTGCTGTCTGCGCTCACGTCAGTGCTTCTGGGTTTCTGTCCTCTCCTCTGGTGCGCACCAGGAAGGGTTAAGCCCTGAGAGAAATCCGTTTGTCGCAGTGACGGTGCTTCGGTGCTTCGGTGTGTGGTGTAAGAGGAGTATTTGAGGCTGGCTCAGGACAACAGGGAGCACGATAACTAGCAGAGGGACGAGTACAGCGGTCATCAGGAGTAGGTTACGGCACATCCGAGAGGGGCAGAGCACCCAGTGTGCGTGTATCTCACGGCAGCTGTTACACAGCTTGAGGCACTTAGAGCACACAGCTTGTTTTTTAACACAAAAACCTCATTTGAGCTTGAGGATGAGTTTTAAATTCCTCGTTGCACAATTGAGCTGGCTGCGCTGTGCCCTCGTGGAAAGCTGCTCCGCCTTGCCTTTAAATTCAGCAGTGAATCACCAGCCGCGCCTGACTTATTCATGCGTGAGATGTCAGGTGCATGAGAGCTTACATCACACGCCATGCCGGTGCATAAAATTTTTAAACCTGCCCTTGACAACCGCACAATTCCGCCACCCGGACGTGAGCTGCGCGGATCAAGAAAAGTAGGACAGAAATTACAGCTGTTTATACAGCTTTGCACGACGCCGGGGCAACGCTTTTTGCAAGGCGAAATATTTACTGAGAGTAAACACGGTTTAGAATGAGATTTAACGTCTGCGTCTTCCCTGCGGGGATCCACAGGCAGCGCTGCGTTCAGCGCTGCTCGGAGGGCCTCGGCGAGTCCTCGGCGGGGCGGGAGCGACGGGGGTCAGCGAGAGGGCCCACGGCGGGAAGAAAAACTCGCCCGGGCAACAGGGAAAGGCAACGTGAGTGCCCGTTCTGGGTTTTGCCGCGCCACACGTGGTTTGACAAGGGTGACGCCGGTCAGTGCTGACACAGCCTGTGGTACTGGCATCTGTCGACAGGAACCGGCCCCAGAACACCAACCTGCTCTTGCAGAGGTGGCTGAGCAGTCACGGGGGGTGGCAACCTGCCGCTGCCCGGTGGGAAAGGCTCCAGCGTATTACACGGACCAGAAGTTCCTGAATTTCAAAAGTCTTGCCGTGAGGATTTTCACGGGAGAGAGCGGGCTGAGGGGTTGCAGTCCACCTCTCGCTCCCTTGGGAAGCAGAAGAGCAGAAGGAATGGTCTTTTCGGTGAGGCTGGAGCACGTCTGAAATATTTGCAGGGATCTGTGTCCTGACCGGATTTACGGGTCCGAATTTATCTCGGGGCCAGCTCCTGTGGCAGCTCCGAAGTCGTGTCTGTGTATCTCCAGGCTGCAGTTGCACCACCGGCAGACCGATCATTGTGGCAGGGACATTCAGGAACTCATAGAATCATGGAATGGTTTGGGTGGGAAGGGACCTTACAGCCCACCCCCTGCCATGGGCAGGGACACCCTCCATAGCCCAGGGTGCTCCAAGCCTCGCCCAGCCTGGCCTTGGGCACTGCCAGGGAACTATGTGAGTGTTGAGGGGATTTCAGTCCATCCCCGTTTCTCGGCTTTGTAGACTGTCTGCCAACATTCCGGCTTGCAGAAGTGAACCCCCAACCCTCCCTCCGTAGGGAGTGGCCTGAGTAAAGGGCTTGACTTTTCTCTCGCGGGGGTGCTGCACACCGACGGGCTTGGCGGGGGCTGTAGCCGGCTCCGATCGCTGAGCTTCCCGTCGGAGCGAATGCGGATGGAGTGCGGTGCCGCTGGCCGGTCGTGTGCCTTGGGGTTGGAGACCTGAGTACGTGCTCAGCAATACTGTCCCCTCATAACCCGATACATCCTTCGTGTTCGTCTGTCGGACTCCAGAATTGCCTCCCTAAGAAAGAGCCTCTCCCACCGTTCCCAGACAAGGAATTGGGAAGGGACAAGTCTCGGCAACCCTCATGCCAGGCCCACGCCACGAGCTGAGGCTGAATACCTCAAAGCTGCGGTGTTGTGTACCTCTGGATTCCTCACCCCCCTCCTGACAACGATAACGGGCTGGGGATTCCTTTCCGTGCAAATCCAGGACAGCCAAGGCCCGCAGGGAAAGGCTCATCCCTCCTCCCAGCCCAGTGCGGGATTGGCACCTTCTTACACATCAGCTCTGAAACGACTCCTCTTGGTCTGAGTGAGGGAGCCAGCGTGGGGTAACGCACGTGGGAGGAGCTGGAAGAGGCGTGCAGCAAGACCGAGCAATCGGAAGGATGTAAGAGGGTGGGGGTTAAAGACCGTGGCGGCGTGCTTGCACCGGGCAGCTCGCTGTAGGGGGACACCTCCCGTCCACTCGGACTGGCACGTGGATTCGGTCCCGACTGCCCGAGGGAGAAAGCCAGACCTCCTCACTGATCCTGTCGCTAGAGGGGAGGGATGGAACGATAGCGACGCTGCTTAATCCACCTGCACCTGACTTTAGGGGTTATGAAACGGGTCTTGGTTTACTCTGGAGTTGTATGCTGGGAGAACAATGTGCTCGTGTGGATGGGGGCAGAAGCCGTTGCAGCCTGTTAAAGCAGGTTAGGCAACGTGCTTTCAGATCTGAATGTGATTTCTAGGGGAAGGAGCCTCTTGACTCCAACGGTGAAGGGCTGAAATGGTCAGGGAGTCACGGCGCTAAGTGGGGACCCCAATTACACGTTAGCAAGAATGCAGATGTGGCTGCAGAGGGACCACTCAGCTCTGCGGCTCGGGAGCGGCAGCGGGAGCAGGCACAGAAAACCTCCCTCTCATTACTGTTGTTAATTATCCGCACGACGCCAGAGCTGCAATACCTGCCGCACGCGGGGCCCCGTGTGTGAGCCCGCTGCGGAGGCTGGCCCGGCCAAGGCCTGTGTCATCTGCTTCGGGAGGTCTTCCAGCCGAACTCGGCTCTGGTGCAGATGCCTGCCGTTCCCGTTTATCCCGTATCTCCGCCGGCTGTTTCCCCGCTCCCCTGAACACGCAGCAGACGCAGCCTTACACGACGGCACCGGGGTTAGGTGCTCGGCTGCGACCCCGGTCTCACCCTGCCAGGGAGTGAGGGTGCTGGGCACAGGGCTGGCTCGGGGCTCACGCTTTCGGGGTGGGCAGTGCCTCGCTTCCTCCCTCTTCCGTAAGGGAGCTGGCAGCCTGGGCACGAGAGCTGGAGGCTGGCAAGCTCCTTGTTAAACTCAGGAATGAGGCATTAGTCCCTGCTCTCGGTTAGATCCCGGTGGAATTGAGTGCGCCCTCAGCAATTTGCCGATCATAGAATCCCAGAGCGGTTTGGGTGGGAAGGGACCTTAAAGCCCCCCAGTGCCACCCCCTGCCACGGGCAGGGACACCTTCCATAGCCCAGGGTGCTCCCAGCCTCATCCAGCCTGGCCTTGGGCACTGCCAGGGATGGGGCACCCACAGCTTCTCCTGCGTTTCGTGGTGAGAAGGAAATCCCGCGGAGTGGGCCGTACTCTGTTTCGGGGGTTGGCAAGGTGTTTAAAGGCTAATGGCAGAGTTTGGTGAGGCTGTGCTGGGCGTGTAACCCCACCAGCAGCACTGGGCTGCCTGGGATCTACAGGGATACAGAGGAAAGGGGACAGAGAATTCAGGGGACAAAGTAAGCGGCAAGGGCTTGAAATGGATTTTAATCGGGTGATACTGTTGTTAGCCCATTTTTCAAAGGTTATTTCCTGTCGGAACGCCTGCTTTACGCAGCCAGGCTTGGTTTGCCGTTAGTCTCCTCCTCTGAGTAGCCCCAAGGCTCTGTGCCGAGCCCAGGACCTGCCCAGCCTAAACACCGCCCGGTCGGAGCATCCTGCAACGCCTTTGGCAGGGCTCTGCCGGCATCCTGCTGCTGACAGCGAGTTCTGGCTGTCCGTGACGGGGGAAACACTTGTCCTTGGGCTGCACCACGGAGGAGCTGGCCTTGGCTGAAGACGGGTGTCCTCGGGTTTGGGTCAGGATTTAGGTTGGTTTGTGCCATTGCACGGCTGCTGCTCCCAGCAAGAGAGGCCAGGCGGGAGCCAAGGCCCCGGAGGGACAGGGTGCTGTTGCCAGGGTGATGGGAGCGAGGACCACCAGCGGAAGGTGATGGTGCAGTCAGGCTCCCCGCTACCGTGGCGTGTACGCGCGCTCAGGATTCGGCCTGTTGATGAGCCGGACAATTTCAGTTTGCTTGTCTTTCCCTTCTTGCTCTTGCCGGGTGTCAGCTTTTTGGTGTGGTGCTGGGGAGGAGGGCGGTGGGGAAAAGTGGGGAGGAGCTGGGGGTTGATTTTTTTGTTCATTAACGTGGCTCTGAATGGCTGCAACTCCAACACAACAAAACCTGAGCGACGCAGCAGATGTAACAGCGGAAGAAGCACCAAGGAAGCTGGATAGCTGGAAAACAAGAGTGGAAAAGTAACAAAAATGGGAATCAGACTGGAAAACGAGTATCAAATACTTGGTGTGAGGAGAGAGCGCTCGGGAAGAGAGGGGAGGCAGAGAGCTCCGAGATTTCTGGTGGGTGTAGAGCCTGATGCACGCATCCTCTGCACGACCGCCAGCGGCTAAGCATCAGGAATACAAAGCGGGATGACTGGCAGAGGCACAGTCCCCATGCCGATGAGCTCGAGTGCCGGTACGTATTCACGGGCCAGGGGAAGATGTGAACACAACGGGAACGCTGGCTGCCGGAGCTGAGCGCTGGCCTCGGCAATACATGGACGTGGGGCGAGGGTTTGGCATCTGGCGGCACTGCTCACGCTCTCCGGGGGAAAACGGGCTGCTCGGGCGTTTTGGAAGGGCGCTTCCCGAGGGCAGCCCACGTACGCTGCGGCTGGAGCCGGGGCTGCTGGTGGTGGGACAGGCCAATGTGCAGCTGACACTGGAGAAAGGGTCAGGTGCGGTGGCTGGGATGATGCAGCGTGTCAGCACTGGGGAGCAGCCAGAGCCTCCGAAAGCTGTTCCTGCCTTCTGGGCACCACGGCAGGGAGCTGACTGGCCTCTGCTGCACAAACCTGGGGCTGCTGGAGGCGCTGAGCCCAGCCAGCCCTTCCCAGCCCCTATGGCACGGCTCGTGCTTCCAGGATTTAAACTCCGTCTTGTGCTTTCCCGTATTGCTAAAACGCAGGGAGAGATGGGAGCGCGCTCCCTTCCTGTCCATCCGCACGCCTGGGCGCCTCTCCCTGTCTCTCATGTAGGGTAGCGGTGCTTTTTGTGTGGATTCTCCCAGCCCCCCCGCCCTTGCAGTGCGTTAATGGCGGAGCACAGCAGGCACGTGCGTGGCCCGGGGGGTTTTAGTGCCGGGAACGGCTGTTCTCCTTCCCGGTTGATGGCCGGGCCTCCACTGGCACACTGGTTCTGTAGGATGAGGGTGAACAGATGTGCAGAAAGACAGCTGAGCATTCCTGAAGGTTTCATAGAAGCATGGAATGGTTTGAGTGGGAGGGGGCCTTACAGCCCCCCCCAGTGCCACCCCCTGACATGGGCAGGGACACCTTCCATAGCCCAGGGTGCTCCCAGCCTCATCCAGCCTGGCCTTGGGCACTGCCAGGGATGGGGCACCCACAGCTTCTCTGGGCAACCTGTCCCAGTGCTCCCCACCCTCTCCAGGAAGAATTCCCTCCTGATGGCCCATCTCCATCTCCCCCTTTCCATTTAAACCCATCACCCCTTGTCCTGTCACTCCCTGCCCTTGGGGAAAGCCCCCCCAGCTTTCTTGTAGCCCCCCAGGCCCTGGAAGGGGCTCTGAGGTCTCCCCGGAGCCTTCCCTGCTCCAGGCTGAACCCCCCAACTTCCCCAGCCTGGCCCCATGGCAGAGGGGCTCCAGCCCTCGGAGCATCCCTGTGGCCTCCTCTGGCCTCGCTCCCACAGCTCCGTGTCCTCCTGCTGTTGGGGGCCCCAGAGCTGGAGGCAGAACTGCAGGGGGGGTCTCCCCAGAGCAGAGCAGAGGGGGAGAATCCCCTCCCTCGCCCCCCTGGCCACGCTGCTCTGGATCCAGCCCAGGATCCGGTTGGTTTCTGGGCTCCAGCGCACACGGCCGGCTCATGGCCAGCTCCTCGCCCCCCCAGCACCCCCAAGCCCTTCCCCTCAGGGCTGTTCCCAATCCGTTCCCCACCCAGCCTGTCCCTGTGCTGGGAAGTTCTGTGTTTCAGCAGCCGCTGTGTCTCTGCACCCCCCTACCCGTGGGCTCCTGCGGCACTCCACGGGGGAGACCCCTTTGTCACTGCACGCGAATGGTTTTGCTCTGACCATGGCTCTTCACGTATTCCCGGAGCTTTGCATCCCTTCCCGCCGGCTGGCGCCGCCTCGTGCAGAACCCGCCCTGGCCCGCTACGCACACCCCCAGCCCTGTGCTCCGCGCCCGTGCCGTTGCTTTGCGGCCTGTTGGCAGAGCCGCTTCCCGTGGAGACGGTGGCTGAGGAGCCTCACAAGTTCCATCTTTGCATTCGGTCCTGCTCTCCGGAGCTGCTCCTGGCTGAGAAACATCTGCCTCCCCAGTGTCCCCACTGCGGCCCTTTTCTCCCCTGGCCGGAGGCTGCCCGTGCTTGCGCACACGTTACGCAGCCCCGGGGGCTGGAGCCGGTCCGCCGTGCGGGACAGTGGCTGAGACGCCGGGGCCCAGCTCGGTCTCGTTGCCCTCCCCCGCGGCCGCGTTGCTTGGGGGAATCCTGGCAAGGCCTGGGCTGAACTGTCCCTCCTGCGCTCTCCAGCAGGTTTCCCCAGGTCTCTGTGGTTCCTGAGGGCTTTTTGCCTCGTGGAGGTGGGTGAGGAACACCCGCAGGAATTTGGTGTCTGGGTGGGGACACGTGCTGCCTAGCAGCAAGCGTGAGGGGGTTCAGCAGGCTGGGGGAGTTTTCTAAAGCCCTACTCAACATTTCATCTGGTGATCCTTAACGACAAATGGTGACTGTGAATATTCATGAACTTTTCCCTGGGTTAATGTCATACCCTTTGCAGTGAAAGGGCTGTTTTCACCGCTAATCACTACCCCTCCCTTCAGTCGTGCTTGGGGTTCGGGTGTTCTTGACAGACACAGACCCCAAATTATCATTCACAGGGTGAGACACTAATCTGGGGTGTGTGCTGGCTGGGGGGAGGGGAAAACGGGTTGGAGAGGTCCTACCCTGTCCTGTCTTTGTGGAGACCGTGCGGCTCTTCCCAGCTCCTGGGGGTTCGGCTCGGGGTTTTGAGGGCGCTGGAGGAGGTGGCTCCTGCAGCTTCACTGCAGGGACGACCCACGTGAGGGATTCCTTTGTCGTTTTGAGCACGAAGAGTGCGCCTCTCCTTGGGTTTCCGGGTTATTCTGAGCTATAATCTGGTGCTTTATCTTGGAAGGTGATTACCTTCCATCCTTTCCCTTGCTCAGCATTCCCTCTCCTCCTGCTCCTCCCTGTTTCCTGCCCGTGGTCGCGTTTGGAGCCTCGCAGCCGTTATGCCTGACTTGAGCTGGATGTGCCCTTTATCTCTCCAGGAGCCTAATCTACACGGATCGTTCTGCATCTGCTGGCTCCGCGCGGCGCTTTGCGCTCACGTGCCGTCGGCAAAAAACGCCGCTTTCAAAATTCCATCCCCGCTGGACGACAGCGGGGACGGTGCTGAAATTTGGGAACAGCGCCTTGCTGCCGGCCCGCTGGGCCCCGATCCGGCTGTTCGGTGGCCGCCCGGCTTCTCGTCCCACGGGCCGTTTGGAGGCCGTTTGCTGTCCTGCTCCTCCCGGCCCGCGCGTTCGTGATTCCACGGACCGATCTGGCTGGTCCTGCGTGTCGCATAACCCCGTCCCGTACCGAGGTTCCCAATATCCCTGCTGCGGCTGCCGCTGGGATTACTGGTGGGTGCGGTCCTAAATCCTCCCTTGATTTAAAACCAGAAAATCCATAAGTTTGAGGTTGTTTGGGGGTTTTCTATATGGTTATTTTTAAAAGGGGGTCCCTGCCCCCAGGGCATCCCAGATCCACCTGCCTCGGGAAGCTGCCAAGCGGCGCTGCTGGAGCTTGGCCAATTTCCCTTGCTATTTCCTCCCAGCTTAGAGCGGCACTTAATCTAAGTCTTGGGTCCTGTCAACTTTTAATAATCCTAATTAACTAACTACCTGTCCGGATTGGATCATAAGGCCTTTTAACATTTCATGGTCTTCCCCTCAAGAAAATGGATCCTGGTTTCCGGGATGTGACCTTCAGCTTCTTCAGTAAATACTCAGGGGAAGGATATTAATTCCGGCTCATCTGTCACTGACTAATCACTCATCCCCGTTCGTGGCCCCACTGATTCCTTCCCTGGCCCTCTGCTTTTCATACGTCTCACGGCCCGGAGGGGAAGGGCTTGGGGGTGCTGGGGGGGGTGAGGAGCTGGCCATGAGCCGGCCGTGTGCGCTGGAGCCCAGAAACCAACCGGATCCTGGGCTGGATCCAGAGCAGCGTGGCCAGGGGGGCGAGGGAGGGGATTCTCCCCCTCTGCTCCACTCTGGGGAGACCCCCCCTGCAGTTCTGCCTCCAGCTCTGGGGCCCCCAACAGCAGGAGGACACGGAGCTGTTGGAGCGAGGCCAGAGGAGGCCACGGGGATGCTGCGAGGGCTGGAGCCCCTCTGCCCTGGGGACAGGCTGGGGGAGTTGGGGGGTTCAGCCTGGAGAAGGGAAGGCTCTGGGGAGGCCTTAGAGCCCCTTCCAGGGCCTGGGGGGCTACAAGAAAGCTGGGGGGGCTTTTTCCAAGGGCAGGGAGTGACAGGACAAGGGGTAATGGGTTTAAATGGAAAGAGGGAGATGGAAATGGGCCATCAGGAAGGAATTCTTCCCACAGAGGGTGGGGGGCACTGGGACAGGTTCCCAGAGAAGCTGTGGGTGCCCCATCCCTGGCAGTGCCCAGGGCCAGGCTGGATGAGGCTGGGTGCACCCTGGGCTATGGAAGGTGTCCCTGCCCATGGCAGGGGGTGGCACTGGGGGGCTGTAAGGTCCCTCCCACCCAAACCGCTCTGGGATTCCATGAAGTGCTTCCAGGTGACTCTGGAGAAATACAGAAGTTTTGATTTCGGGTTTTAGCTCTGCAGCCTGTGAGTAAGCCCATCGCCCAGCGTAGGGCTTCTCAGGGGACCAAGTACCAGCACTTACATCGAAGTGGAAGTGTTCTGTGGTCGTGCTTCTGCGCAGCACCGGTGCTTCCCACACGGGAAGACGTGCTGCTTCGCTGGTCGCCTGGTTTGCTGACGGGGGCTGGGGCCTGTGTTAGCAATCGCTGTGTTTTGCCTCGAGAACTGATGCTGTTTAGAGGCCAAAATAACAAGCAAAGCTTCCCAAGATTTGATCACATCGTATTTGGTCAGAATTCCAAGGAATCCTGCAGCCGGGACGGCTCACGAGGGTCTGGGGCATCTCCTGCTACTCATCTGAACACGGAGGTTGGGAGAATCCGCCTGTTTGTTTTCCAGCTAAAGGGCCTTCTCAGGGCATCCCGTGCCCTTCCCCAGCAGCAGCAAGCCCCCCGCATCGTCCTTCACCCCGGCTCGGTGGCAGGAGGGAGCCAGCTGCCTCCCCCCCTTGTCCTCCCCGCGCAGGTGAGGGACCGTCGCGGCCGCGCGGCCAGGCCCCCCCGGGGAGGCTGACGAGTGACGCTCCTGAGACCTGAACGTATCATTTGCAACACGCAATTTGTGTCACATCATACCCAGCTCCGGCTCCTGGAGCACCCAAAACGTGTCTACAAATAGATCATGTCATGTCAGAAACGAAATGGAAGGTGATAGTAATTGTGGAGTGTATAATTAGCAAGCAGGAGGCAGGCAGGCTGGCTCACGGCAACACCTGGAATACCTGCACGAAAAGCTAATCAGGTCCGCCTGAAATCCCGGGGAGCCTACGGAGGGCTGTCTGTGCCCTGGGAAAGCTGCTCCGAGTGCTGCAAACCACAGGTCGATCCCGTTGCTGCTGGTGTAAACCCCGTGGGAATCTAGCAGAGGGCAACAACCCGGCTTTCCACGGCCACGTGCCCTTGGATGTGCCGTTGCACACGGCAGGGTTTTTCACATGTTGATTCCTGCCTGTAAAACCCTGCTGAATCCAAGTCCGGTGTGGTTTGCTAACGTTGTGGAGCCTACAGGCCTGTCAGAAGTACAGGCAGGAGGAGGAGGAGGAGGGAGAAGCCGCTTTCAGGCTATGTAAAACCAAAGCCTTTCTCCTCTCCTTTCTGCTGAGCCCTGGTTGAACAGAGGATGAAAAGCTGCTGTCTTGAGATTTGAGGAGAACAAAGGGTTTCTGTTTCCACTGTTACACTGGAAGGTTCTTCACTGCATGAAAACTCGGCCCTTCCAAACTTCCTCAGGCCTGGGGCTTGGGTTTCGAGGAGAGAGCGCTGCTGGTGCCACGGAAATCCGTTGTCCGTGGGATGCGGTACCTGGGAGAGGTCCATGTGGTCAGGAGCATCGCGCTCCATCCTTGACATCAGTTCTGCCCTGCCTCTCGTGTGAGGTGCTTCGGGAGCGAGGGTTTGGCTTTCAGAAGTACCGGGCTGGCTCAGCAGGCCGGCTGGCTCTGACCCAGGCGTCAGGAATGGCGGAGCAGTGGTCTGCGGTGTCAGTCCGAGCCACGGGCCCTGCCGGAGTCGGGCCCCAGGAGTCGATGCTGCTTTGAGCTGATGTTGCTCTATTAGCTGGGTTGTCACCCCCCTCCCCCCAGCATCCATTAGAGCTTGTCATGACAATTGTGTGGAAAAAAAGCCTCCCGGAAAACATTCTTCTGTCAAAATACAGCATTTTACAAAAATACCGAATGTTTCACAGGAGTGCATTGGTTTCCAGGAAAATTTCTCAGGGAAATTTTCTCAGTGCTAGGCTGGAATTTTTAGGAAAGGAAGAGAAGAGGGAATGACTGCCCTGGCGATGGTGTGACCACCTGGGCGCCGGGGCCCCCGCGTGCTGCCCAGCCGGGGGCACACCTGCCGCCCCCGCGCTCTCGGCCCCTCAGAGGGTGTGTTGGGTGAGGGCTTCACCCTTCGCCCCGCAGAGCTCTGTAGGCCGGGGTTAGGCTCCTGGTGTGCGCTGCAGGGCACGGAGGCCCGAGTCCCAGCAGGGATGAGGGCAGGACAGTGAACTTAAACTCGGCTTTTCCACTTGGACACAGGCGGGCTGCCCGCCTGGCTGTGAGCCATCCTGTGGTGGGTATGTCCAGGGGTCCCTCTGCGCTTAAAACCGTTTCCAGTTGGCACTGGGATGACAGTCAGCTCTGAAACCGGGCTTTCCCTCTGGAACGGAATGGTTCTGTTCCTGGCATGGCAGGACAACCCACGTGCAGCATCCATCAGGTGAAGCCAGCGTGGAGGAGGCTGCGCGCAGCAGATGCTCGCTCTGGTCGCACGCGCTTTGGATGCAGAGCTCCGCGGTCAGGGTGGAGGTTTCCTGCGCTTGGGTGAGCGGGGCGAAACCCTGCCTACAGAGGAGTATCCTGCGCGTGCTGACCTGCCCTTTCCACGGATGGAGGATGGCGCAGGCTCTGCCATCAGGAGTAGCTGCTGTGGTGGTGTTTGCAGCAACACCCAAGTGTCACAGACTCACAGCTTCACAGCGTGGTGGGGGTCGGAGGGGACCCCTAGAGATCACCCAGTCCAACCCCCTGCCAGAGCAGGATCACCCAGAGCAGATCCCACAGGAACAAGTGCAGGGGCTTTGGAAAGGCTCCAGGGAAGGAGACTCCCCCCTCTCTGGGCAGCCTGTCCCAGGGCTCTGTCACCCTCCCAGGGCAGAAGGGTTTCCTCACGGTCAGGGTGAACCTTCTGTTTGCCAGTTGATGGCCATGGCCCCTCGTCCTGTCAATGGACACCCCTGAGCAGAGCCTGGCCCCATCCCCCTGACACCCCCCCTTTAGATATTGATCAGCATTGATCAGATCCCCTCAGCCCCCTCTTCTCCAGCTGAACAGCCCCAGCTCTCTCAGCCCTCCCTCACATGGAAGGTGCCCCAGGCCCTTCCCCATCGCAGTGTCCCTGCGCTGGGCCCTCTGCAGCAGCTCCTTGTCCTTGGGCTGAGGAGCCCCGAGCTGGACACAGCACTCCAGGGGAGGCCTCCCCAGCGCAGAGCAGAGGGGGAGGAGAACTCCCCTCGACCTGCTGGCCACGCTCTCCCTAACGCAGCCCAGGGTGCCACTGGCCGCCTTGGCCGCGAGGGCAGTGTCATTTTGAGGAGAGGAGGGAGGGCTGGAGTCAGTGCAGGTTCTGGCTGCCGCTGTTCGAGTTGTGTGGGATGCTCACGGAAGTGCTGTGGTAATCAACCACGTGGAGCTGTGCTTTCACTCCCCCTTTGGGGTCAGGAACACCCTCTTGTTCTCTCACTCCATTAGGTATCAGAGGGGGGGAGCAGCGCTCCGGTCTCCTTCCTCCTCGTGTCGTTTGTCTTCTAGAGCAGGTGGGAAGGGAGGAGCGGGCTCCTCCGGGGCTGTTGTAAGAGGCTGCTCCACGGACAGCTCATACGGAGCCAAGATTGTATTTTTCCTCTCCTCCTTCCTTTGGGACCCTCCCTGGCCAACCGCAGCCTATCCCGCAGGAGGTATTTCCAGCGCGTCAGGTATCGCCGACATCGTCACGGTAAAGCCCGGAAACAGAATCAACCTCTCGCCTTCAGACGTTTCCACTGAGGCTGTTTCCAGAGAAAAGTAGGAAGAGGCAGACTGTGCCGGCCCTGATCTGCGTGTGGCTGGCCAGGTGCTGCGGAGAGCTAAAGCCAGCCTGGGGCCTGGAAGTTCCACCTTTGGCTCCGGAAACAAGGGTCAGCACAGCGCCTGATTCGCCGCTGAGGCGGGCCAAGGCAACACCAAAGCTACGAGTTCATTTGCTGCTTTGATTTAGGACTGGACTGGGGCGGTGAGGTGACCCCCCAGCGCGTTGACTCGGCGTCTCCTGTGAAGAAAGGCTGGGGGAGTTGGGGGGTTCAGCCTGGAGCAGGGAAGGCTCCAGGGAGACCTCAGAGCCCCTTCCAGTGCCTGGGGGGCTACAAGGGAGCTGGGGGGGCTTTTTCCAAGGGCAGGGAGGGACGGGACAAGGGGTGACGGGTTTAACCGGACAGAGGGAGATGGAGATGGGCCATCAGGAAGGAATTCTTCCCTCAGAGGGTGGGGGGCACTGGGACAGGTTCCCAGAGAAGCTGTGGGTGCCCCATCCCTGGCAGTGCCCAAGGCCAGGCTGGATGAGGCTGGGAGCACCCTGGGCTATGGAAGGTGTCCCTGCCCATGGCAGGGGGTGGCACTGGGGGGGCTTTGGGGTCCCTTCAACACAAACCATTCCGTGATTCTGTGATTCCAGGACTTCAGTCAACTTGAGCTGGTCTTAAAATCGTATGGAACGTGACGGAAGGCAGGCAGCGCTCTGTCCGCAGAGGGGAGCAGCTCTGGGACGTTTCCTTGCTGCAGGGGTGATGATAAAGGAGAGATTGTTTTATTTATTTACAGATGATTTCTCTGTAGCAACTGTATGAATCTGAGCACAGTGATATAAGGTTTTATTAGTCAAAATAAAGAAAAGGATGATCTATGCAATTAATACGTTCCAACTAAAAATCCCCAGTGATCTATCATTATGTCATTAAAAGGGTTTAAGCTAACTCGGCTGCAGTGTTTGATGAAAGGCGAGTTTGTGAAGGCGGTAGTTTCCTACCACGTGCAATAAAAAGCATTTCACATGCGTGAAAAACTCGTGTACCAAATTTCAGGCTATAAATAAGGCAATTGTAAAATGTAAATGCTTCGAAACATCGGCAAAATTCAGCCAGCAAAGCAGGGATCAGAAATTTATACCCTCGTTACTGGTAATTACAGTCACATTCTTGACTGAACTGAATTCCCAGCCACCACATAAAAGTGTCCTGACGCATTACGCGCTGAGAGCGAAGTCGCCCTCGCACGCGCGCACCAGGACGAGCGTGGCCGCGCTGGCACACGGAGCTCTGCGCTGGAAACCTGCCTACCTTTTAAGCAGAGTAGCTGAAGGCCCCTCGGGGTGCTCTTAGGAAATGTAAATTCCCTGACTTGGAGACCTCAGCATAAAATCCTGCTTGTAGTGGATGGCGGTTTAACACTCTCCTCCCCGTGGAAGAGCTGCGGCCCCGTGGCTGGCTGTGTGGGCATTCCGCGTTCGGCTTGCTTCTTCTTTCACAAAGTGACAGCAGCTGAGGCATCGGTAAGAGTCATCTTTGCTTCCTTTTTCGGAAATGTGCAATAAATTCGTAATGCCCTTGCGCAGCTCAATCTCAACCTGTCAGTAATTCCCATCCGATACTTCCGCTGTTTGGGCGAGGAGGACCTGGGAGGAAGGATGAGCCTGCCCTGGGGTTCAGCCTGCCAGGACTCCTCCTGCGCCTGAGGAAAACCCCACGTGCGCGCGGGAGCTGCCGTCACCAGTGGGCTTCTGGCAGGTCTGCGACCGCACTGTGTGAGCCTCGTGCTTTTGGGGCGCACACGCCTGATCCACGTGTCTTGGGAAGTCCGACCGGCTGTGAACTCCGACACGTGGAGACGCCCGTCTGGGCTGGAGGCAGCACATCTTTCACTTGAGCGGAACGGTGTGGTTCCGTCAGGCCTGGAGATGGGACTCCCGCCGGCGCAGAGCGGGGTGCCAAGGGCTACCCAGCCGATCCGAGGGCCGCTCGGCCGCAGCCATGGAGCCACGGACCCTTGGGAAGAGAGCCCGTGGGCTGGGGACTGCTGCGACTCCAGCGGCTGCCGCGGGGTCAGTCCTTCACGTCTGCGGTCACAGAAGGCAGCGCCGGGAGTTCTGCTCATGAGCCTTCCAAGCGCTTTAAGCCTTAAGCCAGTAAGCAGCAGAATATTTGGTGCATCTGAATATATTTGCATATTTAGTGCAGCTCTGCATGCCATTCCCCAGTCGGCCCGCTGTCCGCGCAGTTTTACAGCTTCCTCTGGGTCCAGCCTACCGTGAGGGGCAGACCCCGGGCAGGAGGTGGAAGCTTCCTGACAAAAGGAGTCCCTTTCTCCTTCCTTGTCTCATCCTGTTGGAAGTGGCTCATGGAATCGCCGGGCTCCGTGCGGTTCGGCGGGCGGATTCTCGGGGACCTCTGAAGGGCAGTGCTGAAACAGCCGCCAGTTTTCAAGCACACTGGCACTCCGTGGAAGAATGGTCTCTGGGTTTCCGTGCGTGGTGCCGGTGAGGTGGAGTCAGCTAACTTAGAAGTTAAACTGCTGCTGTTCCTTGTCACCTCCCCCGATCTGGCTGGGCTCCGGCGCTCTTCACTTCTCATCACCATCTTTTTTTTCACTGTTTCATAGATGCGCCCGGTCATGGCGGTTGCCTCCGGTCCCAAGAGCTGTACAAGCACAGGGGAAGAAGCGGACCCTTCCCTGAGGATCTGGAACCAGGAGGAGCTGATGGGGATGCCGACGCAGGGCCAGCGGGTGAGTGATGTCGGTGGGTTGGGGCTGGTGGGGCTGAGCGAAAAGGCTGGCAGAAACTTCCACCGATAGCGCACGAAGTGAAGGAGTTTATTCAGCGCCAGGTGAGAGAGGTGCCCCGAAGCGGGGAGACCTTCCTCCCACGGGCTAGGCACCAGGTCGCCCTCATCCTGCCCTGGGGGCTGCGTGTGAGCTGACTCGCAAGGGTAAGGCTGGACAAAGGGCGCCGCGCTGCTCACCCCCAGGGGAGAGGGAGGGCACCCCGCCTTCAGTCCTGCCGCATGTTCCGCCCGGCGTGCGGCAGGGCCCGGGCGGCTCTGCAGTGTGGTTCTGCAGCTGGCTCCCTCCGTTCATCACAGCTGGCTTCTCCGCCCAGGGAGACTCCCTTCCCTCCCGTGCGTGCAGGCGGGAAAGCAGGAAAGCGGTGGGTTCTTCAGCGCCGCCCCGTTTCGGATCGGAACGGGATGATGCGAGCGCAAGACACATCATTAACTGGGGGAACGCGTTAAGACCCGCCGTCAGGAAACGGGTAGAGGAGAGCTTCTTGTGCGACGGTCCCAAAACGACGCGCAGTGTTTGCTAACGTGGAAACACCGCGTTACTCACGCATTAATTGCTGCCACAGTTTGCAGGAATTACTCCGTAATTAATTGGCCTCTACACCACGCTGCTGTGTCTTTCACGGTTGGGAAGCGCTCCTCCACATCCTGTTTTTCACACAAGTTTTTCGTACGAGCTTTGCCAAAGCTCTTTGAACACGTCATCTTGGCAGATAAAAACATGCCTTGGGAAGGGCTGCAAGGATTGAGAGCGTGTGGAAAGTTTTAGGAGCAATGAAATATCGCTGTTAAATGTAAAATTAATGTGCCATTCCTACATCGTGAAACCCTTCCTGCCGAACTGCAACCAGGCGAGACTCTGAGAAGTTTGAATGCGGCTACTTAATAATTGATATAGTAATTCGGGGATTGGTGCAAGTCTTAGGAAGACTAATTTATTTGAATCCATCTGAACAATACGGCTGGCATAATGGCATAATAATAACCTGACAAGCCCAGCATCCGTCGCTAGCCGGGATCCCAAAGCATCCGCTGCGGGAAGGGAGCCAGCTGTGTCGTAGAGCCAGGCTTCCCCACGCTCTCCCCGGCGAACCCAGCGGTTCGGCATCACGGGCGAGTGGGCCAGTCTGCTGGGAGAGAAGGTCTTCCCTACAGGGAGGTGCAGGGGAAGAGGGGCAGACGGAGGCGTAACGTAGCGCTGTGTGCTCCCTACTGGCTGAGAATACTGAGAGTGATTTGGAAACGCGGCACAAGCGGTAGGTAGCACCGTCCCCACTGCACAGGGCTCGGTTTCCAGCAGCCAGCCTCGTAGTGCCGGTCCACGCGGCGCTCAGGGCTCCTGGAAAACCCTGGCCTGTACTCAGGTGCTTTCGTGGGAGCAGAAACATGAAAATCTGGTCCCAGCTGCGGGGCACGAGACCTCCAGGACAGCCCAACCAGTAGCTGGGTCGCAGAGCGAGGGATCACACACCAGCCTTGGAGGAAGTCGGTGTTGTGCGCCGTTAATCCACACCCACTGGCCAGCCAAAATAAACACAATAAAGGCTCCCAGTGCACTGCGCCAGCGCAAAGCCCGAGTAATACGGGAGACGTTGTGCCGTGAGCCAGACCGCCTGTTTGGCTGAGGATCAGGCGCGGAGCACAGCGAGGAACGAGTGCCGGGGCAGAAAGGGAGGCGGAATAGGAAAAGTTTCCAATGGGCCAGAGGATGGTGTCACCCTGCCTGTCAGACCCACACGTGCCACGAATAATGCCTCCTGCCTGCTCTGTGCTGGCAGTGGCATCCACGCTGACCTGCCCCTGCCCTGCTGGGGCGCACATGGGCTCACCCAGCCAGGGCAGCTAACCGGCCTTTCATGTTCCCGTGCCTTTCTCCCTAAAAATCCTCTGTCACCAGGTTTTGGAACTGCTCCTCTTTGGCTTTGATTAGACCAAATCACAGAATCCCAGAGCGGTTTGGGTGGGAAGGGACCTTACAGCCCCCCAGTGCCACCCCCTGCCACGGGCAGGGACACCTTCCATAGCCCAGGGTGCTCCCAGCCTCATCCAGCCTGGCCTTGGGCACTGCCAGGGATGGGGCACCCACAGCTTCTCTGGGAACCTGTCCCAGTGCCCCCCACCCTCTGCGGGAAGAATTCCTTCCCCATGGCCCATCTCCATCTCCCTCTGTCTGGTTAAACCCGTCACCCCTTGTCCTGTCACTCCCTGCCCTTGGAAAAAGCCCCCCCCCCCAGCTTCCTTGTAGCCCCCCAGGCCCTGGAAGGGGCTCTGAAGTCTCCCCGGAGCCTTCCCTGCTCCAGGCTGAACCCCCCAACTCCCCCAGCCTGTCCCCATGGCAGACGGGCTCCAGCCCTCAGAGCATCCCCGTGGCCTCCTCTGGCCTCGCTCCAACAGCTCCGTGTCCTCCTGCTGTTGGGGGCCCCCGAGCTGGAGGCAGAACTGCAGGGGGGTCTCTCCCCTCAGTACATGGGAAGTTGAGTCCTTTGCTTTCCCTGCTAAGCCCTTTCGGTTTGTCACCCCCTGTCCCCTGCCACGGTCTGGAGCCGTGCTCACAAGGCAAACTCCGCAGGAACAAAGTCCTCGCAGGCACTGGTCTCTGCAGTGTGCAGGGAGGAGGGTTGCAAAGTGCCTCCAGGAAAATGAGCTCCTAAGCCATCCCACCTATGGAGCAGGCACGGTCGTGCCTTTTTATTAGGAAAAATGATTCTGAGCTGTATATTTATTTTAAAAAGATGGTGGTTGTGGGGGTGGGGCAGGTGAGTGCTGTGGTGGCTCCGTGTAGTAGTAAGTGAGCACTGATACGGCTTGGTAGGGACTGAAGATGAACGGGTATGTACCAGCCGTAACGATAACGAGGATGTCACTGGCCTCCTGGACGCGGAGGGATGGGTACTGGAGCGGGGGGTGGCCTCCCAGAGTGAGAAGCGGTACCCGTGGCACAGTTAGATACAGAAGGTTGTACAGACGGGGGTTCAGCTCCGGGAAACACTTCAGCGCACTTTGGTCTCCAGGGCTGCCGGCCCCGCTCCCGCTGTGTCAGATCAGAGGCTTTTTTTGATGAATGTGCAGTGGTGGCGGTGGGTTGTTGAGCATTCCACTGAGCTAAAACTACTGAGACAAGCAATTGTGGGCCGTCTGGGCTGAAGAGCATTAACAATTAAGCTTTGGTGGCAGTGTGTGATAAAAGACACGTCACCCTAGCGCGGCTGCAGTGACTGCGAGCGCAGGGCACTGGCCCTGGCGCCGCGTGCGGCACTCGCGCTGGACGAGTGGAAAGCAGGGGGTTTGTGCTGAATTAAACGTGAACGTGCTGGGCTGGAGGCCGACCTGGGGAGTCAGGGGTCGGCGACGTTGCCAGCCGCTGGCTGAGTATGAATGTGTGGAACAGATGAACGCCAGCCCAGCGTCGCTGCCCCCGGGCACGTGGTTAGAAACCAGTGGCCGACAGCGATGCGGAGCGCAGGGGAGAGCAGGCGTGTCCCGAGGGCTGCGGAATCGGCCGGCCCGTGTTAGTACCGTGACAGCAAATAGAGCTGAGCTGTCAAGACAGCAGAAAGCCTTTCTAGCTCTAATACAAACTCCCAAATTGTTTTGGCACCGAACTCAGGACGGCACAGGCAGACAGTGCCTAGGATGACTCTGAACACGATGGGAACGCAAATAGCTGTGTTCGCTGCAAGGCGCAACGCCATCCTCGGTGCTCAGTGGGAAAAACAGGATCTGGGGAGGCGTCAGTAAAAACGCCAAGTGCTGTCAGGTGAGAAAATGAGGTCAAAGTGAAAGAAATGTACTGTCTTCTACTGTTTAAGGAGGCAGAACCAAGGCTGAGTCTTAAACTGGTAGAAAAAAATCGAGGGAGATAAAATGATGCAGGAATGTGACTGCGGCGGCAGCTAAATCAAAGAGGCAGGAATTAATGATCTACCCCAAGCTATGATGCACACGGCGTCGTTTAGGTGGCCCAGCAGAAGCAGCAAATCAAGCTTAGCGAGAGGATTGGAATCACGAACGCTGAAAGGGCGGGGGGGGGAACAAAAGATCCGTTTATGGCAGAGGAAGAGAAGTTCATGTTACTGTGAGGCCAGGTAAAATGCAGAGTGACTGTGTGGGTTAGCCAGCGCATCGTCCCCTTCTTGAGCGTACGACTGAACGCCAGTACAGCTTCTGTACCTGGAAGAGGTAGCAGGGCTTTGCAGGAAGAGCTTTAATGCCGTGTCAAAGGCCGGTTCTCCCTGTGGGACTTGAGGTGGAACACCGCAGCGCTGCCCCTCCTCACCAAAACGAGAGGCCAAGTTAGACCGGGTGGTACACTGTGCTTCCTGCCAGCACGCGGCCACCCACACCAAGGCTGTACCTGCCCGTTCTCTGCTGCGGCTGGTCGGAGCGGCCCCCCAGAGCCTGCCCTCCACGCCCCTCCGTCCTCTTTGGCCTTGGTCTGCCACGCGTGCGTGGCACCGGAGCACTAAGCTGCGTCGAGGTTGAATGGGGAGGCAACCCGTTCCCCCCACTGAGGGATGCTCACGCTGCCGGAGCATACACCGCTCGCAGCACGTTCCACGTGAGCTCCCGGCTCCATCGCAAGCGCTGTAAAGGACGGCCCGAGCCAGCGGAGGCGAACACCCGCCAAGAAGCTTTGACCGAGACGAGAGGGCGACGGGGGGGAAAAGGCGGGTGAAAACTGTTGATGCTCTCAGCCTACAGGAGCTGAACCCCCCGTGCCCTGTCCTCCTCCCGCCACATCAGCCCATCCACAACCAGAGCCTTTGGAGGCAGAGACACGTGTGAGCGCTAGTACACAGCCCCTGCTTGCTGTGCTGTACCACGCCACGTGGCCGCGTTTTCCTGGGTCGGAACCAGCCGCCACCAGAGACAGATCGTTTCCTCACGGAAGGGGAGCCCTGGGGTATCTGCCTTCCACTGCTGTTACTGAGCAGCAGCCGGCCCGGCTCGCTAGCCCTGTCTCAGCGCCTGTGAGAGAAATCCCCGTGGGCGAAAGCACCGGGGGGAATTAAGCGGTACGAGGGACACACGGGAACACGCAGCTCCCCGTGTTAGGCTCTGCCTACCCATTCAAAACCCCTGTTGAAAGCCACCCCGCGTGCAGAAGCCGTCTCCAGAACCCCTTGCTGGGCAGCCCTGGGTAGCACCGCTGTGGCAGTGCCTCTCCCGGACCGGGGCTGCCGGAGGTGCCGGAAACTTGCCCGCCTTGGACTCGGCCGTGTCTAGGCTTGGAGCGGAGCGGGAGGTACCGCTCCTTCTGCGTGTGGCACCCGCTCAGTCACCTCTGCTCGGGGCGATCGGAATACATTATCCTTAACGAGGAGAGGAAAGGTGAGTTTCAGCCCTGTGGCCCCTCTGCGCCAGATTAAAAGGACTGGACGAATTAAGGCCACCCTCAGCGTCCTGTGTCTGGCTGACAGATTGCTGGAAGCACGGCCGGGCCCACTGTGAGGGTCCCGTTCTCCCCGGGGAGGTGTCGGCAGGGGCAGGGCTTGGAGTGGCAAGGGAAGGGAAGAGGCACGAGTGCGGGGAGGATAACCCGGGGATGTTTCCCAAGACTGTGGGACTGTCTTCATTACACCGTTGTCTTCTCCCGTGCCCCAGATCCGGGTGACTTACAGCTCCAGGACAGCTTCTCGCCCAGGGTAACTGGTTGTTGTCTCATTACGCTGCTGGCGTAATGGATGAGCACGTGGAGCCACGGGAGAGAGCGGGGAAACCGCCAGGAATTGCGGTGCCTTAGAGGACAGAGGTTCCCTATCTGTAACAGTGAACGTGAACTCTGAAGTACCTTTGATTAACTCAGCGAGTGGGAACGTGGCGAGGAGACACCCGTGTTGGGAACGTAATCCGGAAAACTCTGGACTTGGTGAATGATGCGTTAATGAATTGGGAACACCTGAAAACTACACAGAGTGAACCTTGGAGCACCCTGGGCTGTGGAAGGTGTCCCAGCCCACGGCAGGGGGTAGGGCTGGGGGGCTGTAAGGTCCCTCCCACTCAAACCCCTCCGGGATTCCATGATCTGTGACCTGTACTCCAAGGCGGACTGTGTTACGGACAGCTCAGGTTGGGTGTCCCCATGGACGGCTGCACAAGCGGCCATCGTACACGTACACATCCGTAGGCACGGGTTCATCCCGAAGTCTGCCCTGGGAAGTGAAAACCATTTGGAAACTTCCAGTGTTTTATCCGGAAAAGTGGCCGGGATTGCTGGGCAGAGGAGGTCAGCTGAGCTGCCGGCGCCGACGTGGCTGCGGCCAAGGAAGGATGGCAGCCAGGGCCAGCAGCGAACGCAGCCCCAGGGCTTCACGTGGGTGGACTCAGCCCGGGGGGTATACGAGCTGCGGGCTCACGTATCACACCGGGACGAGCAGGATGCAGACAGGTATTTGAAATACGGATTTGACCACAGAAATGCAAGATGAGGGACCCAAAGTCCCTAAATGGGAACAGCCGTTTATCGTGGCCGCGGCAGGAAGGGAAGCACAGGAATGTGGGCAGGATTACACACGGTGATGGATTTCAGATGGTGGGAAAACGTGGGAGCTTGGTCCCCCTGTCCGCGTGCGAAAACACACGTCCCTCAAGGCCCGTTCGGCTGCGACTCCGTCGTTTCGCGGCCGCCGCGTGGCCCGAACGGGAATCTCGAGCGTTGCTGTTGCACTGGGCTTGCCATTCGCCCACCGTCTGCAGCAGCTTTGGCACCGTCCTACAGCGAAAGGTCCCCCAGACAGGAGGTGGGGGGAGCCACAGAAAGCTCGTTCTGAGGCTGGCTTGAGCGAAGAGAAAGGCTAAAAAGCTCCAGTCATTAAAGTCAAAATATTTAGGAGCGTTCCCGAGGGATGCATTTCATTTCCGAGTCAGAACGAGGCTAATGTACCGTTTAACCTACGAGTTTACAGGCGCCTTAACCGCGGCGCAGGAGGAGCTCCCTCCGAGGGGGCACACGGCGCTCGGGCGCGCGGCGCGAGCTGAATGGTACGTGCAGGCCTTCGTGTCTCGGGGGTACCGTGTTACCGGTGTTGCCGGTACCGTGCTGCTCGCGGTGCGGAACCAGTCCCTGCTCCGGGTGACTCTTCGCTGGTGCCCGTGCCTTTTCCCGGCACAGGCATTTAGAGACTCGCACCACCTGCAATTTGTCTGGAAGTACTACAGGAAAACAATGCCGTGTTAAACAAAATGCTCAGCGCCTGAGGTCTTTGACAACCCTAAAACCAACACCCTTTCACGGGCGGCACTAGTAAATAAGTTTTAATTTGCGGTAATAGTGGGGTTCAGGTTCCCTAACGACCCCGTGAAAACATCCACAGAACCAGCAGAGAAGGTTTCTGCTCTGGCAGCAGGAATCCTGGCTGACAGACAGTGCTCTCAAGGCTTTTTTTGTTGACAAAGACAACAGCAAGACTCCCTCATAAATAGCTGTATAATGACTACAATCTGCAAAACCCAAAGTCATTAAAAAATCTGCATTCAGGGAGCAGAGTCCTCGCTTCTTCCGAAAGACCGTTTCCTTCTGATGACTTTTTCCATTTTGATTGAGCCAGATGCCACCAAATGTCTTTTGGGGCCTTTTCTTTAAAAACTGAGAGCAGATTATTAGCAGCAGCCAGCAGCAGCCCAACAGGCTTGGGGAATAATTACCAGACCCTGTGCATCCCCCTGTCCCCACGTGCTCGCGGCTGAAGAGCAGGATCCCCGCTTCCAGGCGGCTGCCGGGGCGCAGCTCCCTGCCCGTGGCGGGACTCAGGCCGGCAGAGCTGCCGCGGGAGCGTGGACTCTCCCCACCTTCAGGTTCTGACCGGGGCCAAGGAATCAGCACCGCTCTCCCGTTCGCATCCCTCGGTGCTGCAGCCCCGTCGGAACGGGCGGGAGCAGAAGCAAGAAGCGGTACTTTCCCCTGCCCGCCTCCAGCGTCCTCCCAGGGTGGCTGTGGCCAGAAACAAAGGTCCTTAAAGAGGGCTTCGGTGTTAATGATGAGAGTCATCAGATAACGGCTCTAGCAGCTTTCATGAGGAGTCTCAAGAAACCCATCTTTGCCGTACACCACAAACAGATTTCTTCCAAACGCCCTGCCGGCGTTGAGTAAAGCCGTAGCGTTCGCTTTGTCGGCAGGGCAGTTGGGTTTGGCCAGGTGATTGCGTTCTGCAGCAGCAAACCCGGGTATTAAATGGGCTCGAGAGGTGGCAAGGCAGGCCCAGCGCCGCGGGTGAGCTCTGCGCTGAGGCCTTCGTACAGCGCCCTGTCTCTGTGTACTTAGTACGGGCCAGCTGCAAGAGCAGCAGCCCTCCTGCTGGATCCCAACCCCGCTTCAATGCCCTGGGCTGCTGAGTACCAAGAGGAACAACATTCACTAACTCCAGGCGTTTGTCGTCCTGCGCAGGGTGCGGCGCGGCGTCAGGCGGATCCGGCATGGCGGGAGAACGGACAGAATGTCACGGCCGAAGGTACGCGGGGCCTTGCTGGGCCGCTCGATAGCACCTCCCGCTCTGCCCGTTTGAACAAGCTCTCGAGGCCGCGTTGCCCTCGCTCCGCCGTGGCAAGCGGGGGTGCGTCTGCTCACGGGGCTAAAGTTACACCCGGAGAGGGCCGGAGCGCCGACGGGAGCGGCGCCGGCATTGCGCCCGCCTAGCAAGGTGTGCGGGGAACGGGCTGGCACGCTGGCGCGAGGGAGGGGTGAGGGGGCTTTCTCAGGGGGCTCCTCCAGGCAGCGCAGCGCCGGCTGCCGCGGTAACAACCCTCTTGCTGGCAGAGAGCAGTGTAGGGGATCTGTGACTGGCCAGGCCGCACGCGCGTGGGAAGGGACAGCTGCCTTGTCGAGAAGAAAGCTTGCTCGCGTCCCCCGTGGCACCTCCTGGGTTTGGGCCTGCCCAGCTTTTCCTCTTAAATCCCACAATACCGTTTATCCGTGTTTCTCCCACTGCTCTCGCCAGTCTCTGCTTGTCAGTGCGTTCATTCCTGCCCTTCCCAAGTCCAGTGGCTCCCATCCCGTCACCGTTCTCAGGATGCAGTGCGTCCTTCCGACCGCCCGTTGGCCTCTGGGGTGCCACTTCCCTTCCCCAGCCTCCTCTTCCCTGGACGCGGGGCCACGGCTGTGGGTAGGTGAATACTGAAAAGCGTTCAGGGCACCGGGGTGACAGTCGTAAACTGGTGGAAACCGGTATCACCTAAACCTCCGCCATTCCCTTTCCGCGGGACGGTGCCCGCTGCTGCCCGTCCCGCCTCGCGGAGGAGGTACGGAGACGCGGTCCCCCGAGGACAGACCCCGCGCTGTCACATCCCACCACTCGTAGCATCTTCTGAGCCACCTGATGCATGGAGCAGCCAGCTGGGCGCCGCACCCCTCTTCGTCCAGGGATGCCTCTGAGATCGGAGAGAGAAACGCAGTCTGGGGACACCGACGGGCACCGACAGCACGTCCCTGGGACCGTGTCAGTCCTACCCGGTGCAGCACGGGGAGTCCCAGCTCTGTGCCTTCTGACAGTGAGGCCGAGGGCTGGTTAGCGTGACCTGGGGGCACAGGAAGGGAAATGACCCTCCCCCGCTGCTGGTGCTCATTGCAAGGCAGAGCCATGGCCGGCAGACGGGCACGAGTGCTTCTGGCGCTTGGAGACCGTCTTGGAGCCGTGACTGTCATTCCCCCAGCGAAACCTTAACCGTAAACAACAGCCTTGTGTGAAATCACGGTTTTGAAAACCACGAGCTTATTCCGGACGAGCCCGGGTGCTGAGCGGGGAACGCGTGACAGGAGGAGGGGAGCGAAGCCGTCACAGCCGGGCAGGAGCACACACGTGCCTTTTGCCAGTGCGAGAACTGGGGTGAGAGCGCGGCGTCGAGCCGTGCAGCATCACGGCGGCAGGGGAAAGGCTTTGCTCTAGAGAACCTCACCCCCATCCCCTTCCCACGGACATCGCCTGAACCAGGCACTCGCTGTTTTACGAGGTACGTGAAAAAGCTGGGTGTACGTCCTGGTCGGGGTCCTGGTGCTCTTCCAGCCCAGCAGCGCCTGGAATGGTGGATGTGGCTGCCCTGGGCCTCCCGGGGCCACAGCCGGGGCTCAGCGTGAGACGAGTTTGGTTCTCGTGGGGGCTAGAGGGGCTTGGTCACAGCGAGACGCCGCGACATGAGCATCTGACTGCCACCCGTCGGACGCCGGTGCTAGCGGACAACACCCTGTTTCCTAACGAGGTCCTTGCTCTCCCTGATTCCTTACCCGTGCCAGTGGAACTCCCTCCCGGAAACCTTCCGTACGGAGGTGAAGCAAAACCTGTCGCTGCCAAGTACCAGGGCTCAGAGGGCAGCCAAGAGACCTCCAGAATCCCTGCAGAGGCCACAAGCCGAAGCGCCCAGAGGCGAGGAGACACCCGAGCTGAGTTTATCCACGCAATCCTTGCCTTCCCGGCTCCATACGTACGCCTGATGGGGCTCCTCATTGCCTGATCCTGTACTAGTCTTCCCGCGGGATCGTTCCCTCCTTCAGCCCCTGGTGCCTTCTCAGCATCGGTCTGTCCTTCCCTCCCAGAGTTGCCCCAGCTCCGCACTCCCCCAGGTTCTCCCTGCGGTACCCGTGTGCTTCTCCAGCGCCAGGGAGTCCTCTGCACGCGCGGGAAGCGGGAGCATCCTTGGCTGGATGCCTTGGGAGAAGAGATCACTAGGTTTGAGTGCTCCGGCGGGCGCTTCCCGGTGCCGCTGGTGCGGCCAGCGTAGGGAACGCGTTCGCAGGGGGGCTCTTTCTCAAGGATCAGCCAAAAGGAGGCACTGGGAGGACTTTTTCCCCACTGCACTTCTCAAATTCTGTGTGAACTGAGGGGTTTTCCTTACAGCTCAGAGTCGTGCCGTCCGGCCGAACGAGGTGTGTGCGCGACGGCCGGATTTCAGACTCGGCTCCTGAGGGCGGAGGCGTTAGAGCTGCCTGGAACGGTCCTTCCCGAAGGGCTGTTGCTGCTGCGCAGGAGACGTGTTTGTGGAGGGCGACGTCTGGAAACCAGCTGAACGGTTTTAGGGCCACATTCTTCACAAAGCGGGAACTTTTGGCCCCAAGAAACCTGACAAATCGACGCGTGTCTGAAAACAGGGCCTGGGAGGAAGAAAGGAAAACCAGGCACGCATCCCGAACGAGCGGCAGGGGTTCCTCTCGGCGGAGGAGAGACGTGCGGAGACACGGAGGTGGCCTAAACCAACGCGGGGGGCCGCTCTTCGGGCCCGGGTTTCGGGGCTCTGGGTGTGCGTCCCGTGAGGATGCCAGCGCCGAGGGCGAGAGGCTCGCTGCGGGTTCCCTCGGCCTGGGCATGGGTGTTGCTCGGCCGGCAGCATCCCCGAGGCTCGCATCGGCGACGGATGGAGCCCTCTGGGAGCCGGCATAATTGGAGATGGGCAACCTGGCCTCCTGCCTGGGGAGCAGCAGGAGCGCGGCTGCACTTGACGCTCAATCCCAGCGGGTTCAAAGCGATGGGAATACTTAGGCTGCGCCAACGCTTTCAAAGATCGCTCTGCTGCGTTACGTGGGTGTCCGCGGGGGGAAATGGCTGCGCTGCCTTTCCAACAACAGCCGTCTCCAGCGGTGCCGGGTGACAGGGGGTCCCCATGGCTGGCTTCAACCTCCGTTCCGCTGGCAGGAAGTGGGTTACGGCAGCCCTCGGGTACAGCCGGCCCGGGCCCGGCCCTCGCCGGGGCGGGAATTGCGCAGTAGCTGGCGTCGCTCCTCGGCCGGGAGCTGGGGTGGGCTGCGTGCGCGGAAAGGCACGGGGCAGGCGTGAGGGAGGCGTTTGGGGGCCCGGCCAAAGCCGTGAGGAGGAGGAAGGACGGGGAGTGCCCGCGGGGAGATGGGCATCTGCAGAGGATGGAGGGAGCGTGCCCAGCACTGCTGGAAGTCCCGGAGCCGGGGGGGCTGGGGCCGGTACCGCGGCAGCTTTCAGGTCACACTGGAGGTCCCGGAGTCCGCGGAATCCTTTGTAGCTCCAAGGACGCTGGAGTTGGGAGGGACTCCACGCAGCGGGGTGCCAGCATGCTGCTAGCGGTGTGAACGGAGCACAGGACATCTCCGTACGTCTCCCGTACGTCTTGCACCGATGAAATAAAGAAGAAATTGGTTTGGGAACTTGGAGCAAAGGCGTGCGCCTCTTCTCCACCTCACCCCCGTCCCAGACGGAGAGGATGGAACACGGGAGTGCCCACGGGACTGGTGCTGGGGGAAGGGCCGTGCCCGGAACTCGTCCCTTCGATGGCAAACCGCCGAGCCAGCACTTCCACGTCATCTCGGCGCAGAGCCGGGGCGGGCAAGGGAGCGCGGGCCGGAATGACAACCTGCCGCTCGGGTGCAAGGCGGGACGTCTCCCAGCGGAGAGCAGCAGGAGCAGAGGCCCCCGCTTTGCCAGTCCCCACCCGCAGTCCCGCGGCAGAGGCCCGTGCCCAAGGGAGCTCCTGGCCCCGGCAGAAGGGAACCCGCACCAGGAGCCGAGCCAGAGTCCAGCCCTGGCACTGGATCCGCGTAGGAGCCTGAGGAAAAGGGCACACAGGAGTAGTAACGCTGGGAAAAAAGACGGGCTCGCAGTCCGTAGGGAGCTGCCACGTTCCCCGGGGGATTGGCTTCGCCTCCTCTTCCCAGTTCTGGCGCGAGGCCTGTAACGCTGAGGGCGCGGGGTCGGTGCTCAGCAGCCACTCTGCGGGTGCTAGAGCCGGTCACGGGGTGCCCAGGAAAAAGCGAATTTGGGTTCGTTCCCCCTTTTTTTTTTTGGCAACTCTGGGACCAACCCTGCTACCTGCAGGGGCAGGGCAGCTCCCGCCTTCGCAGGGTCGCCCCGAGCGGCCCTCGCTGCGCCGCCGCGAGCAACGGAATCGTGGCACTTTCCGGATGAAAACCAGAGCCCGTGATTTTTACGTTTCCGTCCGTCCTGTCAAAGCACGGATTAGGGTGAAAAGGACAATCTGGAATTGCTTTCCTAAGACTCGCCATGAGGAAGCCGTAGCGGGAAGGTTGGCTACCTCACGGATAAACACCTGCAGTTTTTCCAGGCTTCCCACCCTCCTCGGCTCCCAGGCTCAGGGCAGGATGGAACAGCTTCGCATCCGACAGGAAAATAAACCAAAAAACTTCCGCTGAGCGAAAGCTTCCGGAGAAAACCCATCTGAAACGGATCCCTCGCCAGCACCGGGAAAGCGCGCCAGTTCTCCAGACCGGAGCGGGAAGGTTATATATAATCCCCAGTTAAAAACTACACGGAAGGGCCTTCCGTATGGATGAGGAAAGATGAGCGGCGTTTCCCTCTTTCGGTAAAAATGGAATTAATTCCATCGGAGCAATAAACTCACCCGGATTGCCTGAGCGCGCCCCGGGTCGCGGATTAAAGCAGTGGGGAGCTGTTGGAAAAGCCCGGCGTTGGAAAACGCCGTTGGAAAACCCACCTCGGTGCCCGGAGGGATTCATCTGGCTTCAGACAACTGATTTTTTGGGGGAGAAAAACGCTTCTTTTCAGCCATTCCCCTCCCCGGGCAGAGATGCTCAGAGCATCACCGCTGGATGATGCTCAGGGGAGGAAGCTGGGATGCGGGGGGGGGGGCGGCATCCCCGCAAACTTCCCGGGAATAAACTTTTCCCCCTCTTCCAGTGGTATAAGGGGGGGGGAGGGGTGAGCCCTCCCCATTGCGGTTCAGCGCGGCTCCGCCTCCGCCGGCGGCCCCGCACCGGGCGGTCGCCCGGTGCGGGGCCGCCGGCGGAGGCGGAGCCGCGGGAGGTGTTGCGGGAGGTTGGGGGGGGGGGGGGGGGGGGGGAAGGTCCGCATCCCTCCATCCCTCCCTACACACACACCCCCCTTCACCTCGGCAGCCATCGCCCCGCCCGCCCCCGCCGCCCTCCCCTCCCCCGCGCTCCCGGCGCTGTGTGTGCGAGGGCGGCGCGGCGGAGACCACCACGCACACTCCCTCGGTGCCTGCTCCTTCCTCTGCCCCCCCCTCGCCACCCCCACACCCCCCGCCTCCTCCTCCTTTCTCTGCGACGAGAGAGGAGGGGGGAGGAAAAAAAAAAAAAGCCACTTACAGGTATTTGTTTAGATCGGCGGCTTCGTTTATCTCCCCCCCACCCCCCCAACCCTATCGCCCCCCCCCCGCAGTTTGTTTACAAGTATCAAAGTTGTAATTGAGGAGCTGCCAAGGCACATCTGGATGTTTTTCTTCTTCTTCTTTGTGTTAGGGACTGGTGTGCAACTAATTAAAGGCAGACAGGCTGGTAGCGTCTGCCCCCCCCAGTAAAGAGCCTGGTAAGTGACTGGTTTCCTTCCCCCCCCATCCCCCCCCATCCTTTTCCCCCTTATCCGTCGTGGGTTGTTTTTGTGTTGTTTTATATTTTAAGGGGGGGGGGGGGGGTATGTGCTTTTTATTCCCATTAATTCCCATTTTCTTGCTCTTTCCCGTGGGCTTGTTGCTGCTGTTGTTGGTTGTTGTTGATTTTTCTCCTCCTCTGGAAGCGTAAAAGTAGATTTAATGCCAGACTTGGGCCATCAAAGGCGCCGCTGTATTAATTTATTAATTAATCTCCGCCCGCCCCTCCTCCTGAACGTTAAACACGACCTTTGCTCGCTCCCCGGCGGAGCGGACGTGCGGTACCGAGCGCGGAGCCGCCGAGCGCGGCCGGCGGTGGCCGTTTATTGATGCCATCCGCGACGAGGAGGGCTGGGGGGGGGCTGGGGGGGGGGACTGAGATCAATATCTGCGTCTCGGGTACCCTTTCCGTGCTCCGGAGATGCATCGATTAAACAATAATGACCCGGTTGGTGGGCAGCAGCGCTTTCTCGCTCCCGGTGGCAATAAGCCCCCGGGGGGTGGGCTGCGGGGGGAGGAGAGGTGGCGAGCGAGGGAAGCTTTTGTGGAGAGGAGCCACTTGGACGCTGCGGGGGGGCTGGGGCAGCAGACGCGTCTGCCCCCCGAGCTGTGGCACCGGCGGCTGGCCGCTCTCCCTTGATCCCTTCCCGCATCCAGGGCTTGCCCGCGCGGGGCTGGAAAACTACTTTCATTGAGTAGTTGTCACCGGGGGCGTGCGGATTTGCCTTTCTGGAAACGGGGGGGGTGGGTGTTTATGGGGTTCCCCCCCCCGCGTCCCTCCGCAAGGCTGGGGCTCTGCGGGGCAGCCTTTGTGCTGCGGGAGCCGCGCTCCCTGCCCGCCGCGGGGCGCGGGGCTGGCTCCCGGGGCGCGGGGGGGTCGCCCTCCCTCGGGAAGGGGCCCGCCAGCCCCCCCCCAACCCCCCCGCAGCCGAGGGCGAGGTCTCGCTCCCCTTCGCCCGGATTTGTTTACAAAAAGCCGCTTTTTGGCGCCCGGCGTCGGGAGGAGGCGAAGTTGGGGTTCCGCGCTCGGTAGGTTGGGCTGCGAACGGGTCATTAATCTAATTACGAGCTTGATTACCGTAATTGATAAGCATTTGGAACTCGACGTGGCGGAGGCCGGGAAGCAGAGGTGGTCCCGGTAGCCCTGCGTCGGGAAAGATGCTGGGAATACCCCACCGACCCAGGTAGAGCGGCTGGAAAACAAAGAGGCAGCGGCCGGCCCTGGGGCTGCTCAAGCGGCTTCCCCTCAGCTCCCGCAGGCTGCCGTAGCGCGCCCCCCGGGCCACCAGCCGCGGTCCCCCCCCCGGGGGGGCGCTGGGAGACAAACCCAGCGCCGCGTCCTTTTCCCCTCCTAAACTTTGCTAACCCCGGCGGAGAAAGCCATCCGCCCCCTCCCCGCCGCGGGCTAGTGCCGCAGGTACAGCCATGTGCCCCCCCGGCTGCTCCCCCTGCCCTGGGGGCTGTCCCCGTGTCGGTGCGTCCGCCCCCCCCGCGCAGCCCCCGCCGGCGGGGGAGCCTCCCGGGGGCAGATGCTCCGTCCTTCGCTGCAGGCGCCGGCACCGCGAGCTGTGACATCGCCTGCCCCAAGTATTGTATTGTATTTATTTGGGGGGGGGGGGGAGGGGGCTCTAACCCGTCCCCGCGGCCCGCAGGCAGCCCCCCCGCAGCGGGGGGTGCAGCGGCGCCCGGCGGAGCCAGCTGTGCGGCAGGCGGGCGGTGACCGCGGGGGACACGGTGGCAGCTGGCGGCTCCCCCCGCTCTGCTTTTCATTCCTTTTATTTATTTATCCCCCCCCCCCCGTTTTTCCTCTGCTTGCTCAAGCCCCCCGGCTGGAGACGGTAGGTGGGCAGCTCCCGCCCCCCGTGCCCTGTCGTGTGTCCCCCCCCGGCTTGTCCCGGGACCGGGCTTGCCCCCCCTGCCCGCGGGAGCAGCCGCGTGCCCCCCCTCCCCCCCGGGGTGCCCGTTGCCCCCCCGCGCACCCCCTGGGCACTGACTCTCTGTGTTTCAGCTGCGGCAGCTCCCGTGAGGATGCAGGAGGAGCGGCTGCCCGGCCAGGCACCGACCGCGGGGATGCGCCCGGAGCAGCGGCGGCAGGATTAACCCCCCCGCGCGGCCGCGCGTCCCCGGCACCCCCCCGGCCACCATGAACACCAACGTGTGCGTGGAGAGCGGCCCGACCCCCGAGGCGCCGGGGCTGCCCAAGGACCTGCCCGAGGGGGCCCTCGGCAGCCTGGTGGATTACAACTCGGAGATGGAGAGGTACCGCTCCTTCGCCACCTTCTACAAGAGCAACGGCGGCGCCTTCCCGCAGGCGGCCAAGATCGCCCGCATCACCACCCCCATCTTCCCCAGCGCCGCCGCCGCCGCCGCCGCCCGCATCGGCATGTCCCCCTGGAACTGCGACACCGCCACGGCCGCCGCCACCGCCATGCTCTGGGGCAGCGGCGGCGCCAGGAAGCCTTCCTCCTCCTCCTCCTCCTCCTCGTCCTCCGCCGCCGCCGCCGCCGCCGCCGCCGCCGCCGCGCTGCACGGCGGCCGGGCCGGCATGCCCCACCGCGGCGAGTCGCAGCGGCTGGGCAAGCCCGGGTGCCCGCCGGGCGAGCAGCCCGCCTTGCCCATGGCGAACGGCAACTTCCTCTCCACGCTGTCCCCCGAGCACTGCCGGCCGCTGGCCGGGGAGTGCATGAACAAGCTCAAGTGCGGCGCCGCCGACACCGACATCATGAACCTGCCCGAGCGCGTCGGCACCTTCCCGGCCCTCCCGGCGCTGGGCGGCCTCTCGCTGCCGCCCGGGGTCATCGTCATGACGGCGCTGCACTCGCCCGCCGCCGCCTCGGCCGCCGTCACAGACAGCGCCTTCCAGATCGCCAACCTGGCGGACTGCCCGCAGGGCCCCGCCTCGGCCGCGCCCGCCGCCGCCCCGCCGGGGGGGGCGAGCGGCGGGGCCGGCGGGGCGGGCGGCGGCGGCGGGGCGGGCGGCGGCGGGGGCGGCGGGGCGGGCAACCCCGCCAAGAAGAAGCGGAAACGCTGCGGGGTGTGCGTGCCCTGCAAGCGGCTCATCAACTGCGGCGTCTGCAGCAGTTGCAGGAACCGCAAAACGGGACACCAGATCTGCAAGTTTAGGAAGTGCGAGGAGCTAAAGAAAAAGCCGGGCGCCGCGCTGGAGGTCAGAGGCGACGATTTCTTTCCCCCCAGCCTCCCGCCCGCCCTCCTCAACCCCCTGCCCCCCCCCCTCCAGTGCTTCTTGTCCAGCTTCAAGACGCAGCATCCCTTTTCCGAGGCCTCCTTCAGGCTCTGAGGGCGCCCCCCGCGCGCGTCCCGGGCGCCCCCCCAGCCCCTCACCCGCCCCCGCCCCGCCGGGAAGAGAAAACACCGTGTGCCCCCCCCTCCACCTCCCCCCCCTCCGCCGCCACCGCGCCGAGCCCCGCACCGGCCCCGCAGCCCGTCGCGTGCTCTTTCCGGGGGGCGCCGGCCCCCTCCCCGCCCGCGGTGCCCGCTCCCGTGGGCACCCGCCAGTGGCCCTGGCCGCGGCCGGCCGGCCCCGCTCTGGGCTCGGTGGGGCGACGGCCCGGGCGGCGGGAAGGGGCGGCCGTAGGCGAGCGCGAGCCCCCGCGTCGCATCGGGGCGTCAGGGGAAGGTGATGGCGAGCTCGCCCCCAGGGTGGCCGCTGGTCCACACGCCGGGCCGCGGAGCCCGGGCGCCGGTGGAACGCGCCCGAGCATCCCTCCGGCAGCGCGTTTTACGGGAGAACCTGCCCACGGCGTCGGAACCCCAACGGGAACCCGGCGCCGGTGCGGCCCGACCGATGTCCGGCCCAACCGCGCGTGGGGGCCGCAGCCTCAGAACCGCCGGTGGCGCTCCCGGAGCCGTGACGGCAGGTTTCCAGGTTTGCCGGGCGTACGGAGACGGGCAGATCCCGTGCCGCAGGCCTTTCGGTCGACGTTTCGGGGGTGATGGGCAGCGGGAAACGGCACAGCCGGGGGCAGTCGGCAGCGGGCTGGTGGCGGGAGGCGAGGGAAGCAAGCCAGAGGAACGACCGGGAATCCCTCCTAAGCCCTCGTCATTACTGGAATGCCCGCCTTGGTGGTTAGGCACGCGTCCGGGGTGCGTCCAGAGGGCTGAGGGTGATGGGTTTGGCACAGAGGAGCGGCGTGAGCTGGGCGCCGCCGCGGTTTGTGGTCGCAGCGATGAGCAGCCGCGTGAGAAGCTGCAGCCTCCCGCCGCGCGCGTGCGGAGCGGCGCGTTCCCCGGCGCCTCGCTTGGAGCTCTCCCCACGGAGAGGTGGGTTGAGGGATTCCGGGGAAGAAGCAGCACCGAGAGCCCGTTAATGCATTCCGCGCTCAGTGGATGGGGATAGCGGTGTTGGTACCGCCGTGGGGCGAAGGCAGCGCTCGCGGGTTTAGTTGACATTTGGCCGACACCGTTAACCCTTCCCTGACCAGCCTCAGCAGCAGCTTCATTCCGCCTTGCCGGAGCCACCCGTCCTTGCCCAGCGCTCGAGCTGTAGCTCCGCATCCTTGTGGCTCCGTTCTGCAAGCGTAGGCCGAGCCAGCATCCCCAGCGCCGGAGCCGGGACGGACTCCCCCGCTCCTAGGGTCTAGGTCGGCTTTTCGGCCCCTGGGGTCCGCAGTAACCGGCCTTTGCTGGCTTGGCGGCGAGTTTGCCCAGGAGGTGCCTCCTGCCCCCGGCTGCTCGTGCTGGGTTGCAGTGCGGAGCCTAGCCAGACAGAGACATCTGAACCAGCCGCGTGGAGAATCACCCCCCCGCCCCCCACCCAGCCCCGGGTGCCCCTGTGCGCCAGGTTCCCTCATCGGGCTTGAAACCGGGGCGCTGCTGGGTGCTGGCGTTGGTGATGAGCGGTGGCTTTCCGGTTGGGGCGGACCACAAGCTGTCCCCGCCAGAAAGGAGTTTGTGCGTTCTCAGAGCCCCCTGTGGGTCTGCACCACCTCCGGGCACGTCTCCAGCTTCCTGCCTCCGGTCAGAGGTGTTCGACAGCCCCAGAAACCGCTCCAGCGCGTTAGCGAGTGCCGCACGTTAAAATTCCTTGAGCGCTGGGACTAGTGGCAAGGGTGGTTTATTGGCCACCTGGGAGCCCTCGCGGCCACCCGCCTTCACTGCTCCATCCTCCCCCTGCCCCTGGACCGCGGCGGGACGGACCCGCGTTTCCCTTCCCGGCTGCGGGGCCGCCGCGCGGCATCGCTCTGCGGCTCACGGGCCATCAGTTGCTCACGGGATGTGGCTCAGCCCGTCGGGACAGGCGGCTCTCCAGCGGGAGAGGAATTGCTCCCGAGCCCAGCAGCTCCCTTGCACGGTGGCTTTGTTACGAGCTAACGGGGAGTGCTCCGGCTGGACGCCCGGAAGGGTGTCGGGGTGACTCCTGGGGAGCCCCCGGCTCCGCGTGGTGACCCCCCGCACTCGGTGGGCATGCGCCCTGGGAAAGGCGAGGGCAGGGGGACCCGCTGCTTGCTCCTGGGACGCGCGAGTCGCGCTGGGCAGCAGCTGCGCGCTGGGGGGTGGTTCGGGGCGGGACTGTGTTAAGACCGAAATCAGTGAAAAATGGGCACAATAACAGCAAACGGGCTGATCCCGCGGAAACCGCTTCCCCTTCCTCCGTTAGCGGTGCCGGTGCAAGGAAGGCACGGGACATAGTTCGGGTCAGCGCGTGGGGCTGCAGACACGTTCACCCCAACGCTTTCCGGCCCCGACCCGTCCGTTTTTCACGGAATGCTTCCCTTCTCTGCGTTGTGGCGTTTTTCAAATCACTGGAATTACGTTTTTCGCTATTTTTCTGGTACTGTTTTCCCGTTAGAAGTGTCCCACCGCTCCAGTATTTTCGGCGTTACGGCTAGGAATTGCTGCGTCCGGCACTAATGAATCTGCACCCGTCGGATTGACGTCACGCTGCCCGCTTGTGTCCGTCTGCTCCGTGTTCCGTCAGGGTTACAGGCGGTTTAAAGAGACATCGTCTTTGTTTACCCACGGAGACCGCTCATTTTCCTTCGGCCGGCGAACGCGTCCATAACTCCTGCCGCCGGCGACGAAGATCCGGAGCCTGACGCGACGTTGCGCCCCCCTCTCCTTGCCGCAAACCGTCCCGATGAGCACCCGGCGCCCCGCTCCTCGTTCTCCTTAGCGCAGGCCGGGGGGGGCTGAAGGGTTCGGTCCAGACGTGAAGAACCCGCCGCGCGGGCGCTGTCGTCGCCGCCGGTGCCGCTCGCTTTCTCCCCAAGGGCCGCGCTGATTGACGACGTGCGCCGCAGGCGTTGGCATGCCGACCTGGAATTCCGCCATCCGAGGCCCCTCGCTGCGTCGCGTCTCCCGCCAGCGGGATCTCGGGGTGGCCTTCGCCGGGGGTAGGGTGATTGATTCCAGCAGGAGCGGCGCCCAATCCCGGGAAACCGTGTCGGCGTATGGCATTGCCGCAGGGGAGAGGGGCTGCGCCGGCGAGCTCCGAGCTCACGCTCCGTGTCGCGGTAGCGCGCGGCTGAGGGAAGGCTGCCGAGCGCTGCGGGTAGGGGTCAATTAGCGGCGGCCTCGGAGGAGGCAATTTCCCTGCCATCTCTCCGGCTTTAAATTACACGCACGATGGAACTGAGGGCGGGGGGGCTGGAAAGCTCGCCAGGGAGCAGGCAGCTAACGCCATCCGAGCGGCGAACTGGGGGGGGCGAGGAAGACCACCCGGCGGTCTGCGTGGCCCTTCGTCACCCCAACGCTGCTGCGGGGCAGCGTCTCGCCTCCCTGCTGCCACCCCGCAGCCCCTGTTTGCCCCCACCGGTGCGTTAAACAGGGTGCAGGCGGCAGCAAAGCAGCCCCTGGCCCCTGCGCCATCGGCCCCCAGCGCCGGTTGTTTTCCTCGCTCCTCCTGGTGTGTGCCCGCTGGGCGGTCCCGGGTTGCTGTTCCCAGGCCCGGGCTGGCAGGAATGGTGCCTGGCACCGGCCCTGACTGCTGGCACCCGCAGGAGCCCTGCTTGGCTGCCCCCGGCGCTCTCCCTCGGGGCTTCCGACGGGGCGCATGATCCAGTCTCAGCAAGGGATCCGCGGGGGGAAGAGGCGGGCTGAGATTTGACCTTTGGTGAGCATTTTGCAGTGGTTTTCGTTGCTTTTCATCCGGATTTTACACCTTTTACACTGGGCTGAAGGTTTGGTCAGCGACGAGTTTTCCTTTAGACCTCTGGAAGTCTTGGCATGAGGCCACCGCAGCGGGGACGGGGGCGGCCGCGGGCACCTTTGCTGCCCAGCCCCCGGTCTCTGGCGCTGAGGAATCTCCTTGGAGATTCCACCTTCTGCGTTAGGATCCCGGGAACGCCTTGAGGCTGGTGGGAGATGCGGGAGCCCCGCGGAGTCGATCTCCGTAGGGCCCTGGGAAAGGACTGCCCGTGATGGAGCCGGGTGTTGTGTGTTTGGCTGTTGCATCGGTTGTTGTTTCCAGTTCCTCCTGGGACGCGGAGCAAAGCGAGCGCCCACACGTCGGCGTTCAGCCCGTACCTCATAGAACCTCCTGCTGGAGGCAGGGCACCTGTCAGAGGGGGCCAAAAGCTTTTCTTCTTTCCTTGTTTAAATTTCTTTCTCCCAGAGGGAGTTTCTCCTGCCCAAGGAAGTCTCTCGCTGCTGGGATGGGGTACTGAACTGGATTTCAGGGAGCCCAGCACGACTAGGCCAGTCAGCCAGCCTCTTCCACACAGACGCTGCTTCCCACCTGCGTCAGAGATCACTGAGCTGGGCCTGTCGGCCAGGGAACGGTCGGCGCGGTCGCAGCTTCACCAGCGCAGCGGCACTCCGCGGGTCGTTGCGCTTTCCCCTGGCTGCTGGTCCGGGTTCCGCGGCCGGGCGTCGGGATTCCGCACCGGGCTCAGGAGCCGGGTGTCGCGGCTGACTGGTGGGTCTGTACGTGCAGCTGGCGCAAGGACCTGCGTGTTGCGCAGGCTGGGCAGGGTGCGCCTGGCGGGAGAAGGGGGTGGACGAGGCGGGGCTTTCCTAGGGCGGTCATTAGCGTAACGAGTGCTTTTTTCGCTCTTTCTCCACATTATCCGGGTCACTCTGGACTGCGTATTTCACTGGGCTCCTGCGCCAGCTGCAGCGCTGCTGGAAAGCCTTCCAGTTCCGTGTTTGTACGGAATGTCGCGGGCTGGAGGCCTCGTGCCTGATTCACACCCGGAGGCTGTCTGAGGGGGTAGGTAGGTGGTGTCATGTTCAGTACCGCCCGTTGCGGGTGGGACGGCAGGTGACATTGCCTGCACACCTGAGATCCTGTTACTGCTTTTTTGGGCCACTGCCGAGCAATTTCTGCTGGGCGGACACCTGCCACCGTCGCTGAGGTCCGGGAAGGCCTTGCTCCCACGGAGCGTGAATCGGGATGTCAAAAACGGGCCCGTTCGCAGGGCATCTCGCTCCGGCGGCTCTGGTTTTAAGAGAAGCGTGGTCTGGGGCTTTAAACCAAAGGCGGGTACTCAGTTCTGCACGCTGTCAGGCGTTCGGTGCGTGGCCGTGGCCGACTGTAGGTCCTTCCCTAAGCGTCGGTGTCTGTAGGAAGAGAACTGTCCGTTTCCCGGCTCTTGGCACGAGTGTATTGAAGGGTTAGGAATATTTCTAAGCAGGCAAACGGAGAATGTACACCTCACAGTGTCGTCGGATACAGCGTCATCCCCTGGTGGCTGCTCGCAGCGGGAGGCGGCTGCGGGGAAAGGCTCGGGGATAAGCTTTCGGGTGTAGCGGGTGAGTCAGGAGCAGTGAGAGTCAGTGCTGTCGCCGTGATGGAGCCCTGGGACGCGGCCTCGGTTGCTCACAACTCCCAAGTCACCGGCTGTGACCCCCTCTCCGCTCCCACGTCCTCGGAGGAGTACCGCCGTCGGAGAGAGCGTGTCCCTGCGTCCGTAGGTTACGATGGCTCATCCGCCTCGGATGCTCGTCCCGAACCATCGCGTCTGGAAGCACGCGGCTTCGTTGGACGCTCCTTTGCTGGTCGGGAGCCCGGCCTGCTGGGTCTGTCCCCTCCCAGCTTTCGGTGCCCTTGCTCCCACAGCCGCGCCTTCTTCGGGCACCTGCCCTGCCACGGAATTGCTCCGCAGCGTAAAGTCGCCCCGTTTCAGCCTCCCGCGCCTCCTGCCGGGGCTGAGTTACGTCGCTGCGTCCTTTGGATGCGGCAGCCCTTTAGTGATGTTGAAGCCCCAGCTCTGCAGGGGCTGAATAGATCCCAGCAGGCTTGTTCCCTTCTGCTCTCAGACGCTGTGGGGAATAGCCCTGGAACTCCTAGGCACCCCCTCGATGAACACCATCAAAATCCAAAGCCGGGAATGCGTGAAGCCTGGTGACGTTGCTTTGCAGCTTTTCCAGAGGTTCTCCGATCCTCCCAGTTTAACCAGAACTCCAGTGCCAGGTGGGCAGGAGGAGGTGAAAGGCAGCCTGGGGGATGCTGGGCACTGCCCTTTGGGCGGGCAGCAAACTCTTCTCGCTGCTCTGCCTGGCATTTTCCTTGACCCCCGTCTCCTCTGGCTCAGGACGGCGTTCCTTTCCGTTCCCGGCTGCCGTGGTCGCTGCTGTACCTCCGTGCGGGGTCACCCTCAGCTGGGACCGGACTGTGTTTGGCCAGGAGGTACTTGGGCAGCGCCCAGAGGTTCCTTGGGGGTTGAGGAAGCGGAGAAGCAGGACCAGCATTTGAGGTGGCAGGCGGAATGTTGTAAATGCAGGAAAATGCTGGGAAATCCTAGGGATAGCGCTTAAGATGAGGCCGGAGGAGGAGGAAGGAGGAGCTACGGAGGCTCGAACAGGGAATGCCGTGAAAGGGCTTGAGGGTTGGTATAACATGTGGAGCCTCGGGGGGGGGACGCTTGCTCCTCCGTGGGGCGATGCCGTCGCCGTGGGGCGATGCCATCGCCCTGGGCAGCCCGGCCGAGTGCTGGGGTGATGTGCTGTCAGGAAGGTAGGGCCGTCGTGCTGAAAATGGCAGCGAGGTCTCCCTGGGGAGGAGAAGGCCTTGGCAGGGGTGAGCGGGGCTTTCCACGTGCCCTTGTTGTAGGGACGCCCAGCCGCTTCAGTTCATCTTCTAAATTGGCTGGAATCCACGGGGGGAATCTGGGTACCGTGGTGAGCACGTGCTGGCAGAGGAGTGGCGCGATACAGACAAGCCGTTCGAGGGCCGAGGGAGCGGCGAAGGCCTGCGGCCAAGCTGGCGGCACGAGGGAGGATGGGCGTGCTCGCAGGAAGGCTGGAAATGATGATTTGATGGAAATGATGATTAGTGGCACGAGGGCTGCCGGGGCTTAGAGGTTTCGTCAGCGGTGTGCACCGCGTGCCCTAGGGAGGCTGGAGTTAACACACGGGATCTGCTCCATCCTCGCAAAAGGGGCACCCCAAAACCGCCGTGGTTCAGGACCATCCATCCATCTGCGCATCCGTGTGGGGATGCGGTGACCTTGGCACCGACAGGCTCAGGAGGGCGGGAGAGCTCCAGCTGCGTGGGAGGCACGGGGGGCACAGCGTGATCCGTGTGGTGCGGTTGGAGAGGGCGGAAGTGGAGCAGGCGGGGGTCGGTGTTCAGTGTCTGGTCTCTCTCCAGAGCGTGTGTTGTCAGCCAGACGCAGGCCGTCGGGTCGAGGGCGGGAAAAAAAAGGGAGAAGGTATTTGCAAGGGTCGTGGGTTTGCCCAGGTGCCCCCCAGGGAGGGCATGGGAGAGGACCCGGTGGCACGCGCTTACTGGTGCTGTAAAACCTGCTCCCTCTCAGTCCCGGCTCACCAGGGCTCTGGGAGGTGGGATCCCAGCCAGCTGCTTGCTTGGACGCCAGGGTGAAATAAATTGGAGGCCAAGGTCCAGTGGAGGTGGCAGTGCCGTGACAGTAATCGCTGAGATGGGTCTATCCGTGAAAATTTCCGAAGGCGCCCGCGGGAGCGACCGGGGTTGGGAGCCGTTCGCGCTCTGTTAATGGTTCCCCTCCAGTCGGGAATCGCGGTGACATGCCGGTAAGAGCTCGCGCTGCCGCTCGTCCCCGCGCGCCCGGTGGGGCGGTACGTGGTGCTCGCCGGCCGTCGGCTGGGCCCTCCCAGGAGCCCGGGGCCAGCTCTGATCGGCCCCCGGGGCCGGCCGAGTACGGCATCCGCGTGAACTTATTTCTTCCCCCCCCCGGGCCAGGTTCGGCGTACAAAAGCCGAGCAGGCAGGGGCCAGGCGCTTAACGGGTATATTTTTCGCTGGCTCTTTTATCAGCAGCTACGAGGAATCCCGAAGGACAGGAGCAGTTAGCCAGCCAATGAGGCGTCACAGCCGATTTGAGGTTCCGCGCAGGAGAGAGGGATGCCGAAGCCCCGGCAGCTCTGGGGGAAAGAGATTTAAATTTCGGTTTGGTACTGAGGAACGCGCCTCCCCTCGCCTTGGAGAGCGTCCGTGGGAGATTACCGCACCCCGGAGCGGCGGCTTGGAGGATGATGGAGATGTCAGGCGGCGAGTGCAGGGACTTGTGCCACGGGATGATGAACCAGCGGGGATTTCTCATTAACGGAGTGAATGTTAACAAGAGTAATTCTGGTTTGTGAGCCTGTGTGTGCGGGAAGGCCAAGTGATAGGGACTGATGGATGGCCTTGGCGGGGATTTGATTAGGGAGAGTGGCAGTGCCGGGGGAGGGGGGGCGCGCGGCGCATCCGTGGCAGAAGGCGCTTGTAGGTGCTGGTGTCTGATGGCGGAGAAGCAGCAGACGGGGCCAGGAGGGGCCCTGGCGAAAGCCGAAGCGGAGCAGGGGTGCGGATGTTCGTTTTCAGTGCCTGTTGCGTTGTAGCGTCTTAGGTTTCATGTGGCACGGTGGTAGCGAGCCTGTGTCCCAGAATTTCGCCGTAAAACTTTTCTCGGGAGCAGAGGATTCTGCTCGGTGCTGGTGAAACGTTGGGCTATTTGATGCTAATTCCCGCCGTCAGTGTGGGAGCGCTGAGTGACAGCTTTTCTGACCTGCTTAGCGTCACTCTTGGCTCTGAAGTGACGCCGTGTTAGAGCTTGTACCAGCCCGTCGCCGTCCCTGAAGCAGCAGGATACAGGCCAGAGCTGCTGGCTGGGAGGCTGGGCAGGCAGCACCGACAGGAACAATCCCTCATCCTGCCTGAGGCCTTCCGATGCCGCCGGAATGCAAATAATAAACACAAAAAAGGCAAAATAGTCACATAAGCTGAAGAGGCACTCCAGCAGCTCCATCCTCGGGAACGGGAATAGCTGAAAACCCGGCAGAGCTGCAAGGGCAGCCCAAGAGGGATGTGGAAATAGGGAAGGAAGCGTGAATCCCTTTGGCAGTGAGGAGTGAGAGACCCCTCACCCGAAAACCCAAACCTCGGATGCTTCCCTTCTGCCTTTGCCAGGAAGCCTTGGAGGCCGGAGTGTGGCCAGCCAGACCGCGGCGTAGCAGATGGCCGGGGGAGTTCCCGAACCCGGCGTGCCCGGCGCTGCCAGCCCCGCGCGCAGGGTGCCAGGCTCGGGGAGGGCGGCCAAGCCGGCTGCTCCCCTCGGGAGCGAGCGGGATGGCAGAGGTGGAGACTTGGCTCTGTCCCTGGGCTTGCTGGCCAAGGGAGCTGCGGCTGGAAGGCGGCACAGCCAGCTGCTCCCACCCGGGAGCAAAGGGGAGGGGGACGTGTCCCTCCCCGGGTTCTGCCCGCATCCTGCGCCGACGCTTGTGCTGCCAGCCTGGGCACCAGCCGTGCTTAGCGGCTGGAGCTGCTCCCTGGGCATGCCGAGGCCAGCGGCGGAGCGTGGGAGCCGCTGCCCTGACAGCCAGCGTGCCTGCCCTCAGCTCGCCGGCACGGAGAGGGGCTCCGGCACCAGCGTTCCCCGGGACCGGGCTGTTGTTCCTTGACAGCGTTAGCCTGGATTCCTTACGAGTTCTGATCCCTGTTTGCCATCTGTTTTCCCCAGTGGTGCTACACGGTTTTTTCAGGTGAAAAAAGTGAAATTGTTTACCCATTCCCCAAATTTAATCTCATCTGTAAAGTGAAAAAAGAATTAATAGATAAACCAAAACGGTGTGCAGGGAATGTGAACGAGGGATGCGCTTCCTCCTGCGGAGAGACACATCGCTGCTCAGCCTAATCCTGTTGGTTTCGTTGGGGAGCTGCTGCCTGCTGCTGGCGCCAAGTCCGACGGGCTGGATCCGGCCCTGCGGTGCTGGGCTCCTTGGTTCCCCGTGGGGGTCTCCTGAGGTTACCTCGGGGTGAGCTGTTAGGGAAGGGCTGGGTTTTCAAAACAGGAATCACAGAATCACGGAACGGTTTGGGTAGGGGGGACCTTACAGCCCCCCAGTGCCACCCCCTGCCACGGGCAGGGACACCTTCCATAGCCCAGGGTGCTCCCAGCCTCATCCAGCCTGGCCTTGGGCACTGCCAGGGATGGGGCACCCACAGCTTCTCTGGGAACCTGTGCCAGTGCCCCCCACCCTCTGTGGGAAGAATTCCTTCCTGATGGCCCAGCTCCATCTCCCTCTTCCTGTTTAACCCCGTTACCCCCGTCCTGTCCCTCCCTGCCCTTGGAAGACGCAGCAGGCTGCTCGGAGGGAGCTGCTGGGGAGGAGCTGGGTTTCCAAACGGGACCCCGGGTCAGGGCCTCGCTTCGCCTTGCCCTTCGCAGCGTCCCGTGTTGGAATTTCACTTTCTCACGTGGCGGAGCCGGCGGCAGCAAAAGTCAAACGCGTTTCCTAATCCGGTTTGTCCCAACTCTGGTCTGAGGGACGCGCAGTGCCAGCGGAAAAATCGCTGCCGGCACGCGACCGTGTGGCCTCGCGGAGCGGATGGAGACGCCGTCTGAAACGGGTGTCCCACCCCATCCTGGGCGCGGAGGGAGACAGCCCGTGGCTCAGGCATGGGGAGAGGCGGTCTAAGGGGGCTGCGGAAGCAAACCCGCTGCCGAGCCTCCGACCCGGCGCGTGTCCCGTTTTATCTGCCGAGCGCAATCATAAGCTCGTTATTAGCCGCCGTCTGTTCCCACGCGATAACACGGCGGCGCGCAGGAGCGGCGGCGGGCAGCCAGGGATTTCAGCTCCCTGGGCTGGATCACACCTCCCATGGGCCCACAGCTGTGTGGGAAGGTGCCAGGAGGAGCGGGGTGGGTTCTTCCCGGACAGAGCTCTCCCGTGCCAGCCGGCACGTGCAGCAGCAGGGCCTCGTCCCCCTGCAGCCAGCCCCCCCGGGGCCGTGGGGCGCTTGGCACACCTCCGGAGCGGCCGGGAGAGACCTGCCGTGCCTTTTCCCTCCTCGTTTCCAGGAGGTGGGATTCACAGCCCGGGTTCTTGGTGTCACGGGTCGGGAAACAGTTGCATGGCTTGGGAGACGGTGGTGTGGGTCAGGAAACAGTGTCGTGGGTTGGGAGATGGTGGTGTGGATCGGGAGATGGTTTCATGTACTGGGAGATGGCATTGTGGGCCAGGAGATGGTGTCGCGCCACAGCCTGGGAGACAGTGTCACGGGCTGGAAGACGGTGCCATGGGTTGGGGACGGTGTGTGAGTCAGGAGATGGTGTCATGGGTCAGGAGACAGTGTCACGGGTCAGGAGAAGGTGTCACGGGTCAGGACGCGGTGCCGTGGGTCAGGAGACAGTGTCACGGGTCAGGAGATGGTGTGTGGGGTCAGGAGACGGTGTCACAGGTCAGGAGATGGTGCCGTGGGTCAGGATGCGGTGTCGTGGGTCAGGAGGCAGTGTCGTGGGTCAGGAGGTGGTGTCGTGGGTCAGGAGGCGGTGTCGTGGGTCAGGACGTGGTGCCGTGGGTCAGGAGACAGTGTGTGGGTCAGGAGGCGGTAGTGTTCTGTGGATCAGGTGTCACTCTGGTGGGTACCGGTGCATCTTGGCGAGACGCACACCCTGCTCCGGCCACACGCCTTGCTCCGCAGGGCCACGCGTGTCCTGCAGCCCGGCGCTCAGCTGGGGAAGGGTCTTTCCAGAGAGGAACCTGGGATGGGAAGTGAGTTTTGGAGCACACGGATTTGCACCGGCTCCTGCGCTGTTTGCGGATGGGCAACGCCGTGTGCATATTTGAGGCCGTGTCCAGCGTGAACAAGCTGATGGCCAGATCAAGGCGGCCGGGTGAGCTCTGTGGGACCGACAAGGTGCGAGGCCACGCGCGCACAGGCGTAAGACACGGCCACTGGTTTGTGGCCACCGGTGGCCAGTGGTGGCTGGGCTGGGCAGCTGATGGATCCAAAGTGCGTTTCACGCGGGGGCCGGGACGTTCCAGCTGAACTTTCTGGCTCCTGTGGAGCAGATCGCTCTGTCTCTGGTTGCGTATCTCTGTGTGTACATGGATGTGAGTATGGAGATACACGCACACGTGTGTCCGTGTGTAACTCAGCGGGCCAGACTGCATGCTGCCCGTCCCCTGGCCTGGGTGCCGATCCGCTCCTGCTCTGGAAGGCGCCCCAGGAAGGGGTTGTCCTCCAGGCAGAGAGGCTCCCACGGGCTTCTGTGCAGACCGTGGTAAGGTGGTTTTTCCCTGTGTGGCCAGCACCAGTCCGGCTGCTTTGGGAAATGCAGGAGCACCCACCGGTTTTGTCCGCCTCCCCCGAGATTCATTAAGGACAGGCTTCCTTCCCCGCTGTCCTCCGGCTGTGTAGGTCCTTGTAAAGACCGTCAGGTGGCCCAGATGGTGTTAGCCTGCCTCACGTGCCTTTGGGATCCTTTGGGACACTTCCCAGAGGGAAGTCGGGCTGGATCGCGTCAGCCAGGCCTCCTCGAGAGGGCGAGGAGTGCCACGTTTGGCCAACAGCGTGCTGTCGCCGATGCGCGAGTCTTGCTTCCGTGAGCGGGATTTTCGCTCCTGGATCAAACATCAGAGGATTCTTCCGCAGCGCAGTATCTCTCTGTGTCAGTGGAGTGTCCAGTGACAATCCCATGGTGCTCTGACCGTTTGGTCACTCTGTTGCTGAACGGGGCTCACCTGGAGCCCGGCGATTCCCCAGCCCTGCAGGAAGTAGGAACAGGGACGCACGGTGTCGCGGTGATGCAGCCGTGAGTCTGGGCTGCACCCCCAGCAGCGGCATCCCCAGGAGCGCCCGGCTTTCCCCATTCCCCATCTCTGCACCAAATCCTTCCGGCACCTGCGAGCCGCCAGACCGAAGGAGAGGGGCGTCTCCGGGGGGTTTTGTAGGCATGGCCTCGCCAAGGGGTGAGGGAGGGGGCTGGGCTGGGCAGGCAGGCGGGCTCGGGCAACCCAGCCATCACCAGCCGGTCACCCCGGGGGCTGCGAGCTGCGTCTCTCCTTAACAAATGCTTTTCCCCTGGGAATCCCGAGCTCCGCTGATGAAACAGAGTCTCCGTGAGGAAGTCACAGCGCCTGCCGGGGTGCCATTCCCGGGCGCTGGCAGCTTGTGCACGCACCTGTGTAGCACGGGTCTGTTTCCCGTTTCCGCGTGGGGCAGCCAGGACACATCCCTAGGAACGGCGTTGTGGTCCTGCTCGATTCAGGGATTCTCACTCTTCTGTTGGGCTTGGGTGCCTTTGCACCTCTTTCCCCAGCAACGGCGCGCGCTTGGTGCCTTCCGTGAAGCTGATTTTCCAAGGCAACAATTCACATTTCAAGCGTTTGAGCTACTTTTGGTTTGGGGTGAAAGCTGGCAAGAAGAGAACGGAGCAGAGGGTTCGGAAGCGTGGGGGTCATTCCCTCCCAGGTTTGTGCAGGGATAAACTCCCTGGAGCGCCACGCGTCATGGCATTACCCCCTCGAAGAAGCCGCGGGTTGCTGAGCATCCTCCCGGGAGCCAGCCAGCCCTTCGCCAGCGCTTGCTCCGGCACGAGCGGCGAAGGCTTTTCCAGCCAAACCGCGCCGATCGACTGGTTCTGCTCCTGGCCTCCCCTGCCCTGGCCTCCCGCGGGTCTGCCTTTCCTGCCGCTCAGGGTGTGATTCCCCGCCGGCAGCACGCAGACGGAGGAGCGCGCTGTAGTCCCGCCGCGGGCTTGATTCCGCAGCCGGGATTCCCGGATTGGTGCAGCCGGGCGGCCGATGGTCGCTGCGCTTCGGCTTGTGCCGAGCCTCGGCGTGGGCTGCAGCCCCTTGTCGCCCGGAAAGACCCCCAGAGTGCCAAAATCCGTGGGGTTTGTCACACGGCTTGGTTTCGCTTTAACTCAACCCACCCATTACATTTTAAAAGCTTTCTCTGTTATTTTTTAGGCACGGATTAATAATTCATTCCCGAATCGGGGGTTAGCGCTGCGGATGTTTCACTGCAAACGCGTGTCTTTAATGAGAACCCGGCACGCGGACGCTGAATTCCTTATCTTGGCGTTTTTCGCATTGAACCGCAGCTTTGCCCTTCAGAAATATTGTTCCATGTACTGACAGGTCCGAGCGACCTTTTAACCAGACGTTGCACCTTCGCTTCCCGCGGATACGTCGTGCGTCGGTGACTCGGGCTGCTGCGGCGCGGGCGCCGAGGCTGCGGCTGCCTTCCTCCCCCTCAGCGGCCGCCAGCCCGGGAGTTGCGGACCTGGGCAGGAGGGTGCTCTGTCACGGCCTGTGGCTGCCGGCGAGGCGGGACACGAGCCGTTCCGACTTTCCCACCGCCGGCACCAAGGGGACTCGCGCTGGCCGGGGCGGTCGTGTTCAGCCGAGGCGGCTCGTTGGCCGGGGAAGTTCGTTTGGGGGTGATTCATTGGAGCCTCGGGATCGCAGAGGGGAGCAGGCGTTGGGCCGAGCGCAGGTCGGGAGGCGGGTGGCGCAGCGTTTCCGTGGGCACCAGTGCACACCTGGTAACGGCCCCCCTTTCCTATGGCTTTTCCAGAAAGGGAGCGGTGCGCGGCTCGAGCCTGCCCGTCACGGCGTGAGCTGGTTGTTCAGCAAAAGCCTCCTTCCCGTCCTGCTGGCAGTTCCCTGGGGTTCGGAAACATTCCGACAGCAAGTACCGGGCACACTGCGCGCTCTAGGGTCCGGGTTTATTGGACTTTTAGGGGAAAAAAATGGAGAACATTTCAGAGGTCCTCCCGGCAGCAAAGCTGGAGGGATTCCTTCAGGACGAGACTCGGCACTCACGCGTGACGCCAGCGAAGCCGGCGAGAACGCTTTCGCTGTGGCTGGCTGGCTGCTGGTTCCCAGAGTTTTGCTTTTGGGGGCATTTCCTTGGATGTGGGGCTGCTGGTTGTGGGCAGTTCTTAATGAAACCAGCGCTTGTGAGCCGGCACCCGCTGATCCCCAGCCAGCCCGGGCCTGGCTCTCGCCCCCCTGGCCGGTGCATCGTCGCCACCCCGGTGGGGGACGTGCGGGTGTAGGTGCAGGGCTCAGGGGCGCTGCCGCCGCCTCTTGACTTGGCAGGGATTGAGGGCAAGGGGTGACTCGCCGGGAGGACACGGTCCGCACGGGTTTAACACCTCCATTGCTCGTGTACCTTGTACTTAGGCCGTGGCGGGAACCGGCCTCGGCTCACGTGGGTACGGGGGCACCCGGATGCAGTGGCGGTCGTCTGGGGGGACAGCGGGGAAGTAGGGGGGTCGTGGCTCTGCCAGCAGACCGTTTCTGTGTCAGCCACGCTCCAGCAAAGAGGGGACCGGGGCAGCCCCCCAAGTCCGTAGGGTGTTTCCCTCCGTGACATGAAGCCGAGGGTGTGGCGACGTGCTCCCCGACACGCGGAGAGGGGTGACCGGCCCAAGGTTGGAAGCGCTGGCCTCTGCTCCCGAGGCGTCCGCAGGCCCAGCTCGCTTCCCGCGTGCCGGATCCATGCCCTCGCTCTAACCCCGCCCAGGGAAGCGTCTCGCCAAGCGCGCGTCTAACCTGCCAACCCGCCGCCGCGCGACTGCGCCTCCGGCAGGGCGCGAACCGCTGCATGACCGGGGCGGTTCCACAAGCCCTGCCAGTTTTCCGGGGGTGGTTTTCCCGGCAGCGTTTCCATTGCCTCGGCCGCCGCCTTCGAGCAGGCGTGCCGCATCCCCGGCGTGGCACGGCGCGTGCGATCCTCGCGTGGTGCGCGGTTGGGCGCGGCTGTGCCCGCGGAGCGTCGACCGTGGGAGGCGGCGTGTGGTTGCTGGAAAAGCGAAAGCGCGCCTGGCGCGCGAAGGAAACGAGCAGGGAGAGCGCGAGCGTGCCGGTGCCGCGAGAGAAAGCTTAACTTGTTTTCTTGCTTTTTTTTTAGAGAACGCCCGTTCCCAGCGCCGAAGCATTCCGATGGTTCTTTTAAGCAGTAGTGTGTCTTGTTCTCGAGGCGGTCCGGAGTGAATGGCGAGCTAAAGCCTTGTTTTAAGAAACTGCTTAGTCCAGCACGGAAGAATATACTCAGATACTGTTTCCGTTCGTGTACAGGGGTTTCCTCAAAAGCAAAAGGCAAAACGATCTGGGAGCCCGGGGAATTGGCCAGCTTCTTCACGTGCCGTACGCCGATTCTTCCTTTGATGTAACTTAGCTAAACTAGTGGAGTCGTTGTCTATTTTCAAAGTGGCTGTAAAAAAAAAAAGCACCAAAAAAACAAAAAAAAGGTTGGGTAAACCCCTGCTGTAAAGTCCTGTATCTTTGCAAAGTGACATATCTCCTCCTCGTCTGCCGCCCTGTGTGTTCCGGCGCTGTAAGCTGTACAGATGGCCGCGTGTGTTTTGTGTGTTGAGGCACACGGAGACAATCATGTCTGAGCATCCCTGGAGACGGACGGCGGTACCGGCGGTGCGGTTCCGCGGCGCAAATCCGGAGCAATAAATTCTAGCTTTAACGATGATTGTGCTCGTTGTGTAGCAGCAGCGGCAACCCCAGCACTGGTTTGCCGCGCGCCCTTCCCTAGAGACTTGATGCCAAGTTTCCCAGGACAGAACGATGGTGACGCAGCTGGCGGTTAACGCCCCGCCGCCGCGGCAGGGGAGGGGAAGACGTGACCTGCGAAGCCAGCCTTCCCGGCGCTGCGCTGGGGCGGTGCTGTGCGTGCTCCCATCGCTCCCAGAGGGGCGCCACAGAGGGCTGGCTCTCCGGAAGAACGCTGTCTGGCGCCCGACTCGCCTGTCACCGCGCTCCGGGGCGGAGTGCCCAGCGCAGGCGGATGTGCCAAGTCTGCGCGAAGGTTGTCCTGGGATGCACAGCGGAGTGAGTGCCAGAATGTAGGAAAACCGGTGAGGTTTACCCTTCACCCGAGAGTCCTCTCGCGATGTGCTCCCGCCACCGGAGCAGACGCTTCGTGACGCGGAATGCCGTCTGTTTGGCCCAAGTGGAGCTCTGCACAGTGAAACGGGGTTGGACTGGCTCGGTCCCACTGGCACTCCTGTTCATCTGGGAGCCCGGACGGTTTCTGCGGTTTGAAAACGAACTTTTCCTTAAGAAGGTCCTGGCGGAAGCAAAGACCGCTTCTCCCCGCACGTTTCTTGGCCCGCTGATCCCGGCTCTGCTCGGCTGGTCCCTTAGGCCCCCCGAAGAACGCTCTGCCGCTCTCGCCGCGCGGGGAAGCATCTGCTCCTCGGGAAGGCGGCGTGCGGAGGGGCGTCACTCCTTGTCGTAAGAAACACGGAGGATGCTGAACTCGGGGCTCCTTCCACCGCTTGGCCATCACTTTTTCTGGCTTGGCTTTGCCACGCCACTCCGGAGGGGAGCGGCCACCCCGTCGGCGTACGCAGCTGCTGCGTTGGATAGATCTGGCCTTGGGGCGCGACGGGCCTGCCGGTAGTTTCACGGCCAAGGCGCCGGGCACGGGGGCAGCGCTGGCGACGCGCGGCGCGCTCAGGGCCCCGGTTCTTTCAGCCCTTTCTGTTTTCCACTGCGTCCTTCAGCCGGTGGCCCCGGTGACACTCCCCCGGGGAAGCCCATGGCTTGCCAGCGCCATGGGAGAAGCCGGCTTCGGCAGGGCGGGCAGGTGTTGGGAACAGCCCGGAGAGCAAAGGCCGGGGGACGGCGGGGGAGAAGCCTCCCAAGGTCCCACACATGTGTCAGCAGGGCCGGGCGGTGCGGGGGGCACGTGGGGAACGGGAGGAGGGTGGGCTGGGTGTCCTCAGCTTACGGCCGATGCGTGGCTTCTGGGACAGAAGGTCACACTGGAAACGCCCCCAGCACGCCGCCCCTCTTAGGGATCTAGGAGCCCCTTTAGGGAACGCACGCGCGATACCCGTGCCAGGAGCGTTCCGTGCTGGCACGGCGGCCGCACGTGCCTTGCTCCATGCCGGGGACCTTCCGGCTGCCGACCGCCCGGCCCGCGGGAGCTCCGTAAGGGCTCTGCCGGAGCGCAGGTCAGAGCACGAACCGGAGCCGTGGTCGCGCCTCGGGCTGGCGCGCTCGCCTTGCCTTCTGGGCAGCGGCCACCACCCCTGCCGGCGCGGAGCCGCGGCCGGGTTGGGGCCACGCTGGGTGTGCGTGGATGCTCCCGGCGGTGTGCGGGCAGTCCCGTGCCCCCACGCTGCGTGTCTCCACGCGGCTTTTCTTTTTCCTTCTCTTTGGTCGCTTTGTTTTCCAGAGCTGGCGGAGCTGTGAGTTGTGGCTGTGGCGTTCTACGTGTCGGTTCGAAACTGTCAGAGGAACCAGTCAACCCAGTGAACCTGTTAATTACTGAAAACCAACCAAGAGCTGATTTTCCTGCGATTCACCCACCCGGGTTTCGTTTCGGATGTTCTTCCTTTGCACCGTCAGATTCTTGGGTTTCGCTGAAGTGGTATTTGTATGACGCAGGACGCACGGAGCGTTTTCCTTAGCGGTGTCTGAAGAAGGAAATCCCTTCTCTGGCCGCTCTTTCCCGCCGGGCCCTACCCACCCCACCCCGTTCCTACACGGGTTTGCCAGTCAGATTATTGTCAGATTCTAGTCACCGGATCGGCGCTTTCCGCAAGCTCCAGCCCCGTTTTCCAGTGTGAAAATTTGTATTCCTCTCGGCCTTTCAGTCTCACGACGCAAAAAAGAAAAGGAAAAGAAGAAAATAAAGCGGAACAGACTTTGGCCGCCTCCGAGGTGCGAGCGCTGGGCCTGATGGGAGCGGTTCTGGCACCCCCCGGATAAACGTGGGACAAGCGGGAAGGCGCACGTTCCCCCGCCGGCAGCGAACGCTGGACCCTCCCCGCGGGGGGCGGCGAGTCCTGCGAGAACACGGAGCCTTAGGGTGGGCTGTGCCTGCAGTCGAGCGGCGAAGGCGGGAGGCGGTTAAACGCAGGGAGCGCTGGGGCCGGCCGCGTGCCGCGGGAGCAGCGGCGGGCTTTGATCACGGGCGGCTGCGGGGCGATGCCAAGCGGTGGGTTCTCCTAACGGCTGAACGGTTCAGGCTCGGGTTCTCTGAAGTTCGGCAGCGTCACGTTGAGCTCCTCGGTGTTCAGCCTCCTCGGAACGAGGACGGCTCTGGGGTTGGGAAGCACCCTGTTTCCCACAGCCGCAGGGAGCTAGGAGGGGATTTTTCCGGAAACACGGGCCGCAGAATGTCCTCCTGTCCCAGTGTTCTCCCGTTCCTGAGCTGTGCAGCTATCTATTAAGTTTTCTAATAGATATTTGTGTAAGGTGTCTGTATGCTTGTGCAATTATGGAAAAAAAACAGTTTTGGAAAACAGTGTATTTATGAAAAAATAATCACTTATGGGGCATGTACAAACCTGTATAAAACCATTCGATTTGCCCAGTACAGTTGGTTTTGTGATATTTCTGTGTTGTTGAATAAAGGACTTTAGTATTCAAAACATCTCTCTCTTTCCAGAAACAGGTTTTGTCTGTGGGGCCCTAAACAGGGGAAACCTCTTTCCAAAAACGTGCCCTCGGAGCGCGGGGGCAGGCCCGGGCGCTGATGCCGGTGGCACACAGGAGCGGGCGCTTAGGGAGCGGGGGCTCAGGAGCCGCACAGCTAACTCCTGCTCCACTGGCAGCGGCTGGGACGCCGCGGGCCCTGGGCCCGAAGGGATCGCTGCGCGCTGGGGTTGTGAAGGCGGCAGGAGGAACCCCGCTGCCTGCCTCGGACGAGGGCTGTCAGGCGGAGATTTGGAGGGTACGGAAGGGTCAGGAAGCAGGAGCAGGACGGGTTGCAGACGCCCTCGACCCTATAGCGCAGACCTCGTGTAACAGGGTGGGCTAACGAGGGGGACGTGGTAAAGGAGCGGTCGGCTTCGCAGGGAGAAGCATGTGAAGGTGCAATCTCATCCATGGCTCTCGCAACAAGCCGCCGTCCCGAGGCTGGGTCACCCCCTCGCCATCGGAGTATTTGGGAGCGCGGCTGTGGTTGGCGGGAGGATGGCGACGGTACCTTCCTCTCCGTTCTACGGCCGCTCAGTTCCAGGTTCTGCCCGTCCCCTCCCTTGGAACCGCACGAGGGAACGTTCCCTCCTGCCGGTGTGGTTCCCGCGCCGCTCACCGGCACCGAGGCGGGTTCAGGTGGGTGGGAAGGCTGGTGGCGCTGCCCGCTGCACGTCACCCGGCTCCGGCGAGGTTTGGAACGTCATTTCTCTGCAAACGTTCCTTTAATAAACAGCATGACAGCTCTTAGCTGCCAAAACGGGAGTTTGACGGGGTCTGAAATGCCAGGTAGGTCCTCGGTCTGCGAGGTGCCTTCAGTGCCAGCTGCTTTTCCAGGGGGAGCCTCGCTCTATCCTTTTGTTCTTAGGGAACGCCACAGCAGTGGAAGGAGAAGCGGTGGAGTTTCCACTGATCCCACCTGCTCTCATCGAAATCCGTAAGGATACGCGTCCTCGGGAGACGGGGGCGGCTCCTCAGACAATGCCATGCGTGAATCGTGAGGTCTTCGCAGAGGAGGAAGGAGGCTGCCGGGTTGCTCAGGCACGGGCCGTGCTCTCTCCGGGTTAAATGTGGGATTCACAGGGAGGGGATGCACGCTGATGAGACGGACGATTTGGAAGCGGGAAGAGGTCTCCGAGTTCCTATTCCTTTAATGCTTTCTCTTTCAACTTTTCTTCCCCTCGAGTATTGTTTCATACTAGTCCGAATGAAAAACGTCCCTTCGCTCCAGAGCAACGCGTGTCCCAGATATGAACGGCGCCGATGGAAGCTACCTCTGGCTCTTTATAGCTTTTAGTTTTTAATTAAAAAAGGTCTAAAAACAACCCCAGACAACGAGCAGGTAGTCCTTCAAAGCCCAAACGGACAAACTCATTACTGAGCCTGTTAGGAGGAAGGGAGGAAAATGCCCTTCTGTGTGCAGCTCGGTTCTTCAGGCTGTGCTGGACTCTGTGCGGTTTTGCCGCTGGCCGTTTCCGTGCTCCCTTATTTCTCCAGGGAGCGGGTCTGAAATTAGGAGCAGTCCAGTGGTACGGGGCACGGCGCCGCCTGGGAGGCGCTGGTCCTGCCCGGGTTCCCGTGGGCTTTCCCAGGCAGCTTGTGAAACGGGCGGATGTGACCCGGGTGCCGGTGCTAAGCTCCACCTCACCCCACTGTAAGGATCGACCCCGTCACCGGTGTGCCGAGGGCGCCGATGGACGGCCCCGACGTCTGTGCCGGTGAGAAACCCCCCTCCTGGGAATAACCGCGGGACACCCAGTGAAGGTGGGGAGCGCTGGAGCTCTCTGCGGAAAGACCGGTGGAGGCCAGCGGCCGCGCAGGCGTCGGGCTCCGCTCCCTCCTCCTTGCCGTCGGGTTTCTAGGGCGGACGCGCTCGGCTGGGTCGCCGGGCCCTTCCCCGAGGCGGTTCTGCCGACGGGAGCCAGGTCGAAGGAAGCGCGGGTGGCGAGGGGAAATCTTGCCAGACAAGGCCCCCAGCTGCCGACAGGAGCTGCCATGTTCAGGAAGCGTTTCCGTTGCTCCTCCAAGTTTTCAGACGGTATGGAGGGATTGTCACGCTATCCTTGATTTCATAAGCAGGAATAGTTCGTCGTGCTGCTGCCCAGTACAGGGGGGTGTAGAAGGTAGCCGAGTTAGACCTTGAGGGCGTGTTTAGTCCAGCATGACGCCCCCACAGGAGAGGACGCTGCAGCCGAGGGTCCGCTGGCCAGTGGAAGGCCCCTTTGACGTGCGGCGTCGAGGGTCTTCGCCAGAAAATAACCCGCAGTGTTCCGGCGGGAAGATCCGCAGGCGCCGTGCTGTCAGCCAGAGCCAGCATCAATTACTCCGTGCAGCTCTCCCCAGCTTAGGACCACGGAGCGGTTTGGGTAGGGAGGGACCTTGGAGATCACCCAGTCCCACCCCCACAACGTGGGTTATGATGTGTCTGAGCACCCTACGCTTGGGAAGAGAACGCCGCTCGCCTCCTTCAGATGCGCTCTCCTTGCAGAGCTCACACCGCCACCCCCCGCACTTCCTCGGCGAGACCCAGGGAGCTGGAAACACCTCTCTTTTGGCTGGACAGTTCCCTTTGGAAAGAGGGAGGGAGCCCAGGGCAGGGACCCCTGTTGGTTGCCCAGCACGGGTTGGGTGCCCTGCCATGGGTTGGGTGCCCTGCCATGGGTTGGGTGCCCTGCCATGGGTGTGCCCTGCCTCGGACGTCGCGTGTGAGCAGAGCCCATACGCCAGCTCGGCAGTCGCACACGGCCCTGCCAAAGGGCAACACCAAAGCACACGGAGCCACCGCCGCCCCCTGGGTACAACGGGTGCCAGATGTCCCGCAGCCCTCCCCCTCCCGGGGGACCGGGTTTGCTGTGCCGGGGAGGGAAGCCAGCCGCCCCAGGTCTGGCAAGCAGGTGGCTTGCTGGGGGGTGTCTCCAGGTTTGCACGTCCCGACAGCGACGAGCGTCGCGCGTTGGCTTGTGACGCCCGGCCGGGGCGGCCTGAGGCCACCGGGATTCGGAGTAGCCGGGCTGTTGAGCACACCCAGCTTCTTTTGTGCCTGCAATTTAATAGTCAAGGCTAGAGACCGGCAGCCACCTTGGCCAGCCGACGTGTCGACCGCGAATGGACCCTCCAACGCCCAGTCGTAACAACCGGCCCTCAACCTGCTTTGGGAGAACTAGTGGGTAAATAACCCGATCTGAAGCAACCTGCCACCCACACTAGGAACCGCGAGCTAATTACTGCTTTCTGATCCTCTGCTCCAGCCCGTCTTGCCTGCCCAGCCCGACTGCATTCCCAGGGCTGATGGGCCTTTCTGATGCGACGCCACAGGATGGGCTGGTTGAGTGCCGTGAGCCATCGTAAGCGCCAACCTGCGGCTGACGCGATGACTTTGCTGCGGCGCCCCACGAGCTTTCATTCCTCTCAGCGGTCGTGTGTGGGAACAGACGTTGATGGGGTAATAAACCTGGACTTGGGCTGGCTGCAGGGTGTCCTGGTGTCACTTCTTCCCTCTTCCTTCAGGCGGAGGCGTGAGGGCAGCCCTCGGCCTGACGCACCCAGGTCCCTGCAGCCCTCTCCGCGGGTGCCACCGGCAGCAAACAGGGAAATCCCAAAAGCAAAGCCTCGAGCTGCTTTTGTTGACGAGTGAGAAAACCCCCTCATTTAACATATAAACCGAGTGGGCGGGGGTCAGGGCTGGCCGGGGGAAGGGAGGTGGGGGGTTTCGAGAATGGGTCACTCTGGCGTCCGCTTTCAAGCTCAGAGCAGCTTCAGCCGACACCCATGGAGCAGCGCCTCGGCCTCCCGTTCGGCGCGCTCCCTCCGGCTGGCGATGCTCGCCGGGGGGGCGGCCTCACAGCAGGCAGGGTGGGGGCCAGCATCCTCCCCGCGGCAAGGTCCAGCGCGTGCCAGCACGCCCCACACGGCCAAAGCCTGGCGAGGAATGGCTCTGCGGGGGTGGAGGCGTTGGCTCTCCGGGGTGCCTGGTTGAAGCTCAGGTGGCTCAGAAGCACGTGGCGAGGGCAGGAGACAGAAGGAACTGGAATTGTCATGTTTAAGGCTTCTCCGCAGAGGAGTTGGGAGCCCTCTGCTTGATGTCTTCATGGGCTTGTCCAGCCTGGAGCAGGGAAGGCTCCAGGGAGACCTTAGAGCCCCTTCCAGGGCCTGGGGGCGTACAAGGGACCTGGGGGGGCTTTTCCAAGGGCAGGGAGTGACAGGACAAGGGGTGATGGGTTTAAATGGAAAGAGGGAGACTCAGATGGGCCATCAGGAAGGAATTCTTCCTGCAGAGGGTGGGGGGCACTGGGACAGGTTCCCAGAGAAGCCGTGGGTGCCCCATCCCTGGCAGTGCCCAAGGCCAGGCTGGATGAGGCTGGGAGCACCCTGGGCTATGGAAGGTGTCCCTGCCCATGGCAGGGGGTGGCAGTGGGGGGGCTTTGAGGTCCCTTCCCGCCCAAACCATGATTCAAGGAGACCATTGGGATGGAATAGCAGTTCTACAGAGGCAGCAAGGGTAGGAGTAGGTTGGCCTGATGCCTGCTCCCAACTCCACGCAGTCCCCTGACGTGACGAAGGCAGCATCCTTTCCGGATGCCAATCCGGTGCGTGTCACAAACATCAGGCATAAAAATGACATTTTTCAGACTGTTCAGGCCTCCGGTGGAGACCCAGGGTACACTCGAGATCTTAAATTAGCCAGAGAGCGTAGGGAAATGCAGTAGCATGGGGGGGTGGGGGCAGGTGCCCACCAAAGCTGCTCCATCCCTCCCCTCCTCAGCTGGGCAGGGAGAGACCCTGTGAGGAAGGGCTGGTGGGTCAAGACAAGGATGGGGAGGGGTCACTCACCAATTATGGTTGGGGCAAAACAGACTCAGCTTGGGGTAGTCAGTGTAATTAGTTACCAATCAAATCAGGGTAGGGCAATGAGGCATAAAACCAGGTCTTAAACCACTTCTCCCTTCTTTCCTCTCCTCTCCTCTTCCCAGGCTTAGCTTTGCTCCCCATTTCTCTCCCTCCAAGCTGCACAAGGGGATGGGGGGTGGCCCCACACTCTGCCCCTGCTCTGGTGTGGGATCCCTCCCACAGGAGACAGTTCCCCACCAACTTCTCCATCACTCCCTCCATGGCTGCAGGGTACAGCCAGCCTCACCATGCGCTGGGGGCTGCCGGGGAATCTCTGCTCCCCTCCCACCCTTCTCCATGGAGTTTTTCCCGTAAGGTCAGCAGGAATTGCAGCAGCTGAAAAAGGGAGAGGAACCAGCCCCCCCAAGCCAGGCAGAGGACAAAGCTCCTCTGCTCACTCCCTATCCTCTTTCTGCCCCTTCCCCTGTATTTCCTTCCTTTAATTCCTCCTTTCCCTGGAGGAAGGCTCCTGCTGGTGGATCCTCGGTGCCATGGGTTTGCATCCCGGGAAGGCAGCAGAGGCCTGAGCGCCCCGAGGCTGGAGCACCGGTGAGGTAGGTCGGGTGCTCGGGGTGCGGAGCGGCACCCAGCTGGTGCTGAGGGTGGCGGAGCTCTGGGGCTGCTGCCCCCCTGCCTCCTGGGGGGACGTGGTGGCATTCCTTCCCTGCGTGGGTGGGAAGCCGACGCAGACTGATGGCAGCATGGATCCGTGGGCTGCTTCTGCCCTAAAACACCAGTGCCGACCGAATCGGGGTGCATTTCTGAGGGACAGAGGGTAAGATGTGGGCTTGATCCATCCCTGGCGTCTCCCAAACCTTTTCCTGCCAGAGTTCTGCAAAACAGATTAAAAGAAGCCAGGCCCCAGCTAGCTTTTCCCGAATGATTTTCTCGGGAGGAGCTGAGCTGGCTGTGCCGGGATGCTGAAAGCGCACCGACTCCTTGCCTGGAAGCTTTCAGCCCGAGGAATTAGGGTCTGAACAAAGCCCCAAACTGCTGAAACGGGGTCCTGCAGTGGACGCTTTGGGTGATGTGAGCTGGGGTGTTGCCCCCAGCTTTGCCAGAAATAAAGGGGGGAGTGAGAGGAGTTCACCCCGCAGCGCCGCGGGGGGAGACGCAGGCTGGGTCCCAGTGGGGTAGCGCTTTCTGGGAAGGCATCCCCTCGGCATGAAACACCCCTTGTAGGATGGAGGGCACCGTCTGCTGGGCACTCCGGGGTGGCTGTGGCTCCCGGCACCAAACCGCTGCGAAATCCCACCCCGGGGGCAGGCGGGCGCGGCGCTCTTCACCTCCCAGCCTGCTCCAGGGGCCGGTTATACCCAGGGTGGGTGTTCAGGGGAACCTTCCGGGGGTGGTGGCGATGCCCTGGCAGAGCCGTGCCCCACGTGCTGCGGCCCCCTCCCCACGCCCTGCCGTGTTCTGGGGCGATGCTCCCACCGCAGCCGCCGCGTTTCTCTTCTGCTTTATGCTACGACAAGGAAGGTGTTTAAATATTTATTACCGCCAGAAACTCCAGAAGCCGGGTTTCATCTGTATAAGCGATGGGACTGGTTTTTCCCCTCCGATTGTCAGTAATAATGCATTAATTATTATTTTAAAGTTGCTGTTCTCCCTGCCATGTGTCACCTTCCCACCGGCTCGGCGCCAGCCCGCACGAGACGTGGGATGTGCAGCGCAGGGATTCTCGCTCCGGCGGGTTGTCGCAGCTCCTTCAAATATCCGCCGCTTAAAGCGGGCAGTGGGGCTCCCCGTGTCTCGTACCGAGGGGAGGCGGGTGCACCGAGCCGTGCCGGGCCTCAGAGGGCCCTTCGTGCGTGGCCGGGAACCCAAGGCTGTGCAAAAGCTGTCGGCGCTGTGGCCAGTTGGCGTTTTCCTGGGGTTCCTCGGGATGCAGAGCGTTCCGTGCTTGCCCCTGCTGCTGCCGGCAGCCGAGGCGGGAGGCGGCTGGGGAACGTCAGGCTGCACCCGCAGGAAATGGGGCTGGGAACCTGGCACCGACACATCCACGGGAAATGGGGCTGGGAACCTGGCACCGACAGACGCTTCTGGCTTGCGTTGTTAGCCCAGAACATGGTTTGCCTCTTGACTTCTCTTCTTCCAGTGCCTTTCCCTCAAGCACCATCATTCCCTTCGTGCTTTGTCCCTTCCCTGGGAAGGACAGTCCCAGGGAGCTGCCTGTGCCCGGTGCCACCACTGCCGTGTTCCCACAGACCGAGCTGGGAGCGGGAGCCGGAGCCACCAAGGGCCGTGGAAGGAGGGGGCAGGCTGTGCCCCAGCTGGGCTGTCCGAAAGCTTCCCACCCAAACCATTCGAGGATTCTGATGGGGAGAAAACGAGGGAAGACCAAAGGAAGTTCAGCCTTGGTTAGCACAGCTGATCAGTCCCGTCAGGTCTGGCCTCGCTCTCCTCGGAAACCCACGCGCTGCCATTGCAGCAAGGCGGGGGGACCCCCCAGTGTTTCTGCTGGCACCCCCCGTGCACCGCTGGCGCCCACTGGAGTGAACCCAAGGGTTGCAGCAGCTGCCCTCGTCTTGTCGGAGGGAGGATGCAAAACTCTGCCCCCTTTCCCCAGCGCAGAGCTTGGCCTTTGCAGTAGCAGCTCCTGGGAGAGCGGATGAGCTGCCAGGGCCCGGCGGGAACCGGCGGCGGGATCCGCTGCCAGGATGACACGGCCAGGGCTCAGCTGCTCGCCTTGCGTGGCCGCGGGAGCGCTCCGCCGAGAAGAGGGATGATGGATTGCTTTGCCTCCTGAGGGGCCCAGAAGCAGGGGGAGCCCAGCTCCACAGTTTCTGCCACCCCTCGCCGGGGGGGCTGTGTCCCAGGGGAACTCTGCTCCCAGGAGGTTTAGCGGGGAGCCCAGCTTTGGGTCAGGGACACGAGCGTCACTTGGGCTCAGGTAGGAGCTGTGGGGGTGACAGGCAGCTTTGGGTGAGGACGCTTTAGAGCGGGAAGGAGCACTTAAAGCGCACACGCCCCCACCCCCAAATAAAAGCAGCTTGGGTGGGGTAGCCAGGTGCTAAAAAGCTCCGAGCGCAGCCCTATCCGAATGCATGTGAGCATCCCTTGCTGAGCTCTCCTCCCTCACCGCAGCCCCCCCAGCCCAGCACCCGCCTCTCCCTGGCCCCTTGGGAAGTGAAGCTGCTCCCCGTAGCCCCTCCCAGCAGCTGAGGAGCAGGATGTGGGGGATATGGCTGCATCTCCAGAAAAGGCCCTGCTGGGATGCCCTGCGGTGGCTCTTGGACCAGCACGGGAGCACTGTGATGGGACCCCAGGCTGGGTGCTGCTCTGGGTGCTCCGATTCAGGTTTTGGTGGCGTTCCTTGCTTGTGGAATATCCTGCTCTCGTGGATACCTGCCACAGCCAGGTCCCAGGCCTGTTTCTATTGTGACTGTTACTTGGCCCATCAGTTTCTCCCTGATGTCCAATCTCCCTCTTTCCATTTAAACCTGTCACTCCCTGCCCTTGGAAAAGCCCCCCCAGCTTTCTTGTAGCCCCCCCAGGCACTGGAAGGGGCTCTGAGGTCTCCCCGGAGCCTTCCCTTCTCCAGGCTGAACCCCCCAACTCCCCCAGCCTGTCCCCATGGCAGAGGGGCTCTGTATTAATGTAAGAAGTGTTGCTGTCTCTGCATGGCTCCGGTCGCAGAGCAGCCCCCCTCTCCCACCCCTCTCCCATGGCCGTGCCCTCTCTTACAGCCACCAGCCTGTGTCCCTTACCAAGGTGGCCGCCTGATGCCACCTTCAGAAGGGTCATGCTGGCTGGACCAGCAGTGGTTCTATTCAGGTGCCGGTGGCACCCCCATGGGTGGACCCGTAGCCTGGGCTGACTCCTGGTTCTGCGACCACCCAGCGGCGTCTCTGTCAGCCGCGTTCCAGGTCCAGACAGGGGTTGGGCTAGGAGTAACGTGCTGGGCTGGTGAGTTGCCCAGCAGTGAGCGGCGGGTGACAGCCGCATTCCGAAGGATGTCTACTCGCCTTTCAGCTGGGAGGGATGTGACACCTCCTGTCAGACCCCACCTCCGCGGGTTGTGAGGGGCCGGGAAGCAGCGCTTTGCCCGGGTGCCGTGATGGCATGGACGGGGCAGTGGCCAGCCCAGCAGGCGGCTGTTCCCGTGCACAGCTCCAGCGGCTTACTCGCTGTATCGCCACATGCACCCTATTTACACCTTGGTGGTATTCTACACCTTGGTGGAGTCACTCAGAAGGCCAAGGGATGCTCCGCGTGCAGCGCTCGGGCTTGGTGATGCCCCGCGTGGGGTTTTCGCTGCTTTGGAGGCGTCTGAGGGCCACCGGTGTGCGACCTCCCTGAGCCATGGGTGCCAGCGTGGGGCTTCAAATGGATTTAAAGCATCTCTGTGTAAACCCCCGCTCGGGGCTGTGGGCGAGCTCCGGTGACGAACACGGACTGAAGCCATGGGAACCGCCGGTGGCCATCGGCTACTGGCCATGTGGGACTCCCGTGCCCCGCTCTGCTGCCGTGAGCATGGAGCTGCGGACACGAGACTGACCGGATCAGGAAAACGGGTGAGGGGCTTCTGCACCCGGGGAGGTGAGCCCTGCTGGGCTGCAGCCTGCTGCCTGCCCCATCCGGGGCGTCGGGGCCAAGTCGGGGTCTCATTCCCACTGGTCCCGCTGCTGGCGGCACCGCGGTCGCCCTGCGAGGCTGCGGCACACGCACGAGCCCTTCCCTTGCCCTCCCCTCCCTGCGCCGCTGGAAGCTGCTCTTTCTCGGCGTCGGTGGAAAGAGCCAGCCTGCGGCTTACAAAGACCCGCTCGGCTCCTCTCCTCCCCGTCAGCAAGCGCGTACAACCAGCCCTTCGCACCGTTACACCTCCTCGGAGAGGCGGGAAGCACGCAGGCTGTTTGTTTTCACGTGTGCCCACTTAATTGATGGGTTGGGAAAGGGGAGGCGGGAAGGGAACTTCAGCCCTGTTGAACCGTTGGGAATCGCGTGCGCTAGATTAGAACGTTTGTGTTGCGAACACCGCAAGGAGCCGAGGCGGCGAGCGCGCCGACTCTCTGCATCCGGGGTAGAACCGCCGGCGCCGGGGAGCCATTCACATTCGCATTTTTCCAGGTGCGGGGGATAGTTAATCCAGAGCACGCACCCGGAATTTCAGTCCCGTGGCCGCCGGCAGCACTGGCTCCACACTGAGGCGGGACCGCATCCCCGCCTTGTGTGCCGGGTCCTGTTTTCCAGGGGAGCTGCTGGCAAGACGCTCCCGGGGCGTGAATTCCCACTGTCTGTGCAGGTGGATTTGTAAATCCAGGGCAGAGCTCGGCAGTTCTGGTCTATTTATACCCAGTGTGGGGGGCAGAAGTGTGTTGAGGTGAAATTTTGCAGGGACCGGAGAGATTGGTGGCTGATTCATAGATGAGCATAAGCGGAAAAAAGCCTCCCAAACCCACTCAGAGGGGGTTTTCCTGTATGTTTTCCCTTTATGGCTGCGCACACGAGCGCCTGATCAGGAGTGCGGCCCAGGCAGCCCCAGACAAGTGCATGAAGAGCCATGTGCCTGTTTCTCGGGTACCACTGATGGGTTTTTGGCTCTGGGAGCAGGCCTGCATCCCATGGGGTCATGCCAACGGTGGAGAAAAATGGAGTTATTACGGAAAGCAGAGCCAAGCAGGTTCCACTCCGCCTGCTCCTCATTTCAGGGCACTGAGGTGAAATTCCTATGGGCAAAACCTCCCGTTGGAGCATTTTGCTTTCATCTTGATGGATGTTCCCGACAGCGTGCAGGCACTCCTGGGTCAGAGATCGCTCCCTGAGCTCTTCCCCAGACCCACATCTGTAACTGCGGGCTGCTGCCCCCCACCCCCCACCTCCAGCTCAGGCCAGACAAGGTGTGGAGGGCATTCCGGAGAGGAGCCCGATGGATCGGGCCATGTTAAGTGCGCTGTGCAGGGAGAAACACCCAGGCTGCGTGCCAGTTCTTCAGCCTCTGGTAGGGTGACAACCTCAGAGGGCGGCGGGGTGAGCGTAGCTACAGCAGGTCCTCCGGGGCGGTGACACTCCACTTGTCACCTCCAGCACGGAGCTGAACTCCAGAGGAGCGTACGCCTGGATTAGGGATTACCTTTCCCCTAACAAAAGGGGGGGCGAGGGGTCCTTTGGCAAGTTCCTGCCTTCAGAGCCGCACCTCTGCGCACTGAGCTGAGGCAGCTTGCGCTGTGCATCCAGCTGAAAACAAAGAGCGGGAGGGAGGATGGACGAGCAGGATGCAGCCGGCTCTCGGACCTGAGCCCCACTGCCTGCCCGCCGGGGGGGGACACGCTGGGGGTCTGCAGGGAGGCACCCATCAACCTGCGCTGTCCTACCCCCTTCAGCGCCTCCGAAGGAGGGAAGGGGAAGGATGCCCGGTGCGATTATGCAAGAGCTAAAAACCCCAGCCTCCCCCGCCCCCAGTAATAACAATCATCATCATCATCCCCGTTTGGGGTCGCTCGGGCAGGAATCCCGGCGTGCACAGCCCCGTGGGGAATGGCAGCGCGGCGCGCCCGCAGCCGGTGTCGCGGGTACAATGGGTGCGTTATCCGCAGTAGCGCAGCGCTCTTGCTCCTCCACCGCCCCCCCAGCACCAAGCTGGTTGCACGCACAATGGGCCAGCCCTCGCTCCCTCCGCTTTTAATTCTGCTCCCCCCCGCACCCCCCCCCCCCCCCCCCCCCGGCCTGGAATCTGTGCAATTTTCCGTTAATAAAAATAAGAAAGGAGCTGAGCCCTTCCGCCAGGATCTGGACATCAGCACCCTCGCCCTGTACCCTAATCCCCGCCGTTGTTTGTAATCGGGCTGCGCGCAGGGTTACGCAGAGCCGGCTGATTTATGGATACCTCTAATTGTTTCTTTTTTTGGTTTTAATTGCAACGGCAACGTTTAGGTTCCACCTTAACAGTGCACCTTAAAAGATTATCTCGGTTATTTCACAGGCACCGAGCCGGCACTAATAGTCCAAGGCAGATATTGAAAAGCAGCACAGGGCCAGGCAGATCTATTAGAAATTCCCATCCACGCGCCTCATACATATTGATTTCTGACACCAAGCAGCAGTGAAAGCCCCCGTGGGAATAATATATTTAGCAGGGTTCGCTGCGAGGGGGTCACAGGGTGCATACAGATTAGCTGCGCGGGGCCGAGGCGCCGGCGCTGGAGCCAAATGCTAGATTTTATATCATTTTAATCTGAACTTTTATAATCCTTTTAGTTCTCTTTCCCTGCTTGGCAGAGGGAAGGCTCCTCGGCACGTACCGCGCCGCTTGCTTTATTTATCTCCTTTATCCCCCTGTAAACGTGCAGGCGGGGGGCCGGGGGAGGGACGCGCCCTGGGCGTGAGCTCGGCCTGGGGGGCTGCGGGGTGCGTGTATTTGTGCGCCAAGCGTTGACGTGCCCGCGTGCGGATAACCGTGGCCATTCCAGCCGGAGACATCTTTATTGGCAGGTTTCCTGCGGGGGGGGGCGGGAGGGGGCGCCGGTAAATCCCGGCCGTAACGTGCGGAAATGCAGAACCTCCGCAGGACCTTCCTCTGTTGGATTGTTACCCCAGAGCTCAACCGGGCACAAGCTGCGCTCTCGCCGTTGAGCCCGGGGAAGCAACGCCACCGCCTAAACGGGTTTAATTACCCTTCTGCGTCGGCTGGCGGGGAGGGAAGGCCTGCGGCGAGGTGGGGTGGCTGGCTGGGGCGGGGGGCGGGGGGGCACCAGCCCTGCGAGGAAAGGTTAGGGTTGACACACTTTGACACGAGAGCGAAATGCGCTCTGACAACAAAGGGAGCCGGGAGGTTGCGGCTAAGCAGACACAAAAGGTGACGGGCATCTCGCGGGTGACAGAGCTCCCCAGCTCCTTTTTTTTCCCTTTTCCCTTTTTTTTTAAGGAAAAGTTTTCCATTCTTCCCGAGAGCCGGTCAGTATTCCCACCCTGCTCAAACCCGCCTAAGGGAGAGGCGGATTTTCACCCATTGCCTCAATGAAACCAAATATGTGGGGGCAAGGCAGGTGGCAGTGGCTGCTACCTGCCCTGCCCCCACATATTTGGGTCCTCCACGTGCCTCCAGCAGGACAGTCCCCTAAAGCCGGGCCTGCTCCCGGCGTGGGGCGGTGAGGGCTGCCCACCCGCCAGGCCTGGCTGCAACGCGTCCTCGGAGACGCCGGCTGCCTCCCGTCCTCTTATTAGCAGGGGCCGCAAACGAACCTCGTGCCCTCGGGGGACCCGTCCCAGTGAGACGGGGATCAATATGTTCTTTGCCTTCTCTGACGCGGGGGGAGTTCGGTGTCTGCGTCCTTGGAGCAGTCCTTGGGTGGCTGGCCTCCGCCAAGGTGGGACCGATTCCCCCGGCGCGTGTACCGAGGGCGTTTGTTTCCTCTCCAGCGCTGGGATTGCTCTCGGACACGAGCGGCCCGGGCGCCTCTGGCATACAGGGGTGGTCTCAGTCTCTGAAGCGCCGCGTTCCCGAAAGGTGCCCTTAGCGGTCAGGGATGTCCAACAGAACTGCTCTCGTCGCAGCTCCCCACAGCGGCATTTCGGGCTTTCAGGGGCTGCGTGGTTTGTGTGGGGTTTGGCATGTTGGGTCTGTGTTTCGCTTTTATAGCGCCGACCCGAGTACGGTCTGCATCGTTCCCACTTTAACCAAGATCTGTTTTTTCAAGAAGCAGTCTCCGCTCGGGATTTCTCCCTCTGGAAGAGGGGAGTCCCCAGCAGATACCATCAAAATCCCCCAACTGATTTGTAACACCAAGGTCTTGGGATGACCTAGAGACCTTCCCCCTGGGTGCAGAGCGCTGCGTGGGTCTGTTTCTGGGAGGAGGAGAGCGGGTTAGGGGCTTACAGAGGGGCTGAAGTCCCTGCTCCTCAGCGCTGGCTTTGGGAGGGCCGCCCCACAGCTGGATTCACATCTGGCTCACCCTTCACAGCACCGGCACACACGCCAGCTTCCTGCTGTTTATCCAGATGGGGTTTAACACGCCGAGCTCGTCCGGGCGTTTGGCTCGTCGTGGGCAGAGGCTGAGCTCGCTGCTGCTGCTGTCTGCACGCTACCGGCAGGCAGGGACACCCAGAAATGAGCCGCATTGGTACTGGAGGAGTACCCAGCCCACCCAGGCGTCCCACCCCTTCTGGTTTCAAAGCAGCACCTGGTTTTATCCCCATATGTTGGTCTTTGTTATGTATTTGTACGTTTGCATACACCCCCACGTTCATATACACCCCTGCAGGTACGTTTTATTGAGCAGCTCAAAGGGGAAAAGGGAACGGTTGGTTCCGACGCCGGCAGGCACATCGTCTTGCCTGTGCCAACTACAGCTCTACTCTGTGTGCAGCTTCAGCTCCGATTTGGGCACGTGGTGGAAGTGAACAGCCGAAGGGTCGGCCCCTCTTCGTGCTGGAAAGGGGACGCAGTACGGTGCACGCTGTCCAAGGGGCCTGGTGTGTGCTGGGAGGGGGCGTTTGAGCCGGGAAGGACAGAAAGCGAGTGGGCTTCATCAAGAGGAAGAGCGTTGTTCAAAGGGTGAAGCTGGGTTAGGGGAGCCCAAGCATAAAGTTACGTGGTTTGTAATTCCTAGGAAGGAAAAGACAGGGATGGACACCAGTAAACTGAAAGATTGGGTAGATGGAACCCGGGGAGGGGTAGGGCTGAGGGACAATGCAGGTCAGGCCACTTCGCTTTTCCCTCGAAGGGGTGATGATGAGACCCCTGTCCAAGCTATTTCACCAAGGGAGGACAGGAGCAGGGGTAGGAAATACTGTACCCGACCACGTAAGTGAAGCATCCTGAGAGTGGCAAATAGGTCAGGGATGGAAACAGGCGTCAGTGGGTACAAGAGAAACACCATGGCACTGCAGGGGCAAAGTGAGGAGGTCTGAGGCATAAAATGAGATGCAACCTGCAAGAGACATAAAGACAAAACCTATGTTCCACGGGTCTTTCAGTTCTGGCGATGACCCGCAGAGCTGGCCCGCTGGTTGATGAGGAGGGAAAGGCAGCAGCAGGTGATGTCTAGAAGACAAAAGCGCTCTGTATCTTTCTTTTTCCCTCTAGCTTTACTCATGTCGCCACCGATGAACATTTTTTAGCTTGTCAGTGTTCATCTCAGCAACCAGGAGGTCGAATTTGGGGTGGAAGAAGACGACAGCAGGGTATTTTCCCCTAGACTGGATCTGGGGGATCTCACAGAAACAGTCATTTAGCTGCTGCAATTATTTTTTGAGAACTGATGGCGACTAGGAGAGGTTCCCAAAACCTGGGAGACGCTAACCAGCGTGCCCATCTTTGAAAAAAGGCAACCCAGGAGGGCTAAGGAGCTGTAGACCAGTCAGTCTACTTAGCGCATGGAAAAATGCTGGAAGAAATAATCAAGCAAATTATTTATGAGCCTCTAGAATATAGCACGGAGATAAGTAACAGCCAACAGGGATTTGTCAAGAACAAATCATGTCACACTCACCTTATTTCCTCCTGTGACAGGGCAATAAGCCTCGTGGAGAGGCAATGAATATCATATATCTTCGCTCAGCGAGGCTTCTGGCGCCGTCTCGTGCCGCGCTGTCCCGAAGATGCCATGGGGGCGCGGGCTGGGAGTGGGAGAAAGCCGCCCGCCGCGAGCCGTTAGGCGCGTGCCCCATCCCCATGGTGGGATGCACGGCGTTTCGGCGAATCCTTTGGGATGGGCGGCGGGCAGAGCTGGAGGAAGCGCGGTGTGGTTCAGCAAGGGCAAGCGCAAAGGGCTTAGGTAGGAATGAGTGGTACGTGTCCCGGGTGAGGAACCGGGAGCACAGTAGCGGACCCACAAGGAAGAGGATCTGCTGGGCCTGTCCTGGGGAGGGGGTGGGCCGGCCGCCGTGGGAAGGGGTTTGGGCAGAGCTGATCCTGCCGGGGGAGCAGACAGGGTGGTCCCCTCCTTCCAGCCCTTGTTTGGGTTGGGGGGGAGGGGAGCTGGGGAAGGGGGTGGCTTTGTTTCCCTGAAGTGTTCCCTTCAGCCTGGGCTTCGTGCCGCGGGAGGATGCTGCCCTGAGATCAGGGCGGGCTGCGGCTGCCTCGTCAGCATTCAGGACGCTCTTCTGTCGACAGGCGTTAATCAGCACGACGGGGAGATAATTAATTATTCTCAGCACCTCCCCAGTGGGAACGTTAGAAAGGGAGGCTAAACCGTCCCCGCTGCCCCCTGTAATCCTGTGCCACGGCTGGCTTTCTTGGCTCTGAGGGGAAGAGGCACAGTTGCTCTCCCGCTGCTCCGGCGTTAAGCACGCTCACTTCACCCGCGCGTGCGGATGGCAGTGTAATTGCATGGAAGGTGAATTGATTGCAATTAACCTCGGGACTTGGCCTCGGCCTGGGGTGTCCCACCTTCCTCCCGGGGAAAGCGCCGGCGGGGGCATCCCGCGCGGCTGACGGATGCGTGGATCACGGCGCAGAACGCGTACGTTACGGGAGAGGGTACGTAAATCCTGTGGGAAAACAGGTATTGTACCGAAATGATCAAATTATAAATGAAGCACATAAATAACGAGGTTACGGCGTTGGATTGTACCAGGGACCATAAATTACACAGCGAAGCCCGGGGTTCGCCAAGGGGTTCGCGGAATGATGGAACGGGACTCGTGTAACTTAAGGGAACGCCGTTATGGCCATGAAACGCAAAGGCAGCTCTCCAGCCCGACCCGCGTGTGGCTTTGCAGCGTCTCCTCTCGGGAAGGCTCCCCACAACAGGGCCAGTTAAGCACAATGAGCCCGAGGAAGCCTCCCCCGCCAAGCGAACAACGATCGCGCGTTCGAAGGATAAGTTTGGAAGGAAGATAAAAAGCCTCCAGCAGAGCCGATAGTTGGACAGCGAAGCTGCGCCGGAGGGCGGTGACACGTGAGGGAGCTGAGAAAGCCTCGCCGCTAAGCGCGGAAAGTGGGGAGAGTTATTCCGCTCGATTTCCTATTACCGGAGAGCGCAGGGTGCTGGGGGTGGTGGCTGGAAATGGGCTCAGCGAGGGGCTGCCTGGCCACCGCAGCAAGGCAATTAAAAGTTAACCTGGAAAAAATGCCAGTCAATGCACTCCACAGCTGGAAGCCAGTGGAGTTCAGGGAAAAAAGGGGAGAGGGGTATCCAGCGCAGTCATTTCGTACCTGAGCTGCTGCCGCCTTTGGCTTTTGCGGGTCTGTTTTCCCTTCCTCGCTCGCTCCCCAAAGTAATCGCCTTTCAGCCCCCTCCCCAGGCTGGCTGTGCAAGCCGACACAGCTCGGCAGGGAAAGGCCGCTCCAATAAAATACAGGCGTGTTTTCGAGGGGCCACTTTGTCATCACTCAAACGAGCGGTCACGGCCGAGGCCGGCCTTGCGGGATCCCAGGTAACCCCACGTGCTGGGGGGCCGGGTTTTTCTCCAGCCAGACAGTGCACGGAGGATGGTGGGGCTATAGCATGACTCCGGGAGTTACACCCGTTCCCGCAGTGCTGAGCCGGGGTTACGGCTGGCACACGTGTACTGGGGGTCCCAGAGTCCAAATAAGGCGTTTGACCCGCTCCGCTCCTCAGGCACACGTGAGCTGGAGCCGACTGAACTTGTGGGTTGACGCTGGCTCTTTTACGGCTGACCCTGGGGAGATGCTGCCTCCACCGGCTTCTGGCTGGGGGTGCCAGTAAGGACGCAGAAGGTCTCTCAGGTGGGCAGCAAAACCAGCAGTGGAGGGAGAGTGCCTGGAGTGCGGCGTGGCACGGAGCCATCGTTTTTAATTAGCGAGCAAACCAGCTGCAGCACCTGCTAATGCGCAGCAGCAAATCCATCTTCAACAGCAAAACAGGCGCCAGCTCGGCTCCCGTAAGAGAGGGCTCCCTGCTAATTCATCCGTGGTGAGCTCGGGCTGGGAACCTGGGGTTGCATCGTGGGAAATAAATACACCTTCGAAGAGAGCATGGGAGTTTGGGCTGCTAATCCTGGGAGGGGAGGAGGAGTGCCGTGCTCAGCCTCCTCACCCAAACAAGTTGGTTAAAAAGAAATAAACGGTTGAGCCTGCGAGGTGTGAGCATAATCACGTTACTGCGTGATCTATGCGTTTCATTAGTTGAGGCACACGTTTCGCTGTAATAAATGTGCTTCAGCAAATGATCTATGTGTTTCCTTCTGGAATGTATGTATTTCCCTGGAAAAGGTACGTGTTCATCAGCCGTGAGTAATGCTCCTAGCGGCACCACGTTAGGTGGCTCGGCTGGTGCCAGCGCAGCGGTACACATCATCCCCTCGTGGCGCCAGTTCGGCAGGACGGCACGTATCGGGCCCTGTCACTCCCGCATGGCCGGAGGGCTCCGGCGCCCGGGGAGATGGTGAGAAGGAGGGAAGCGGAGGGCCCGTGTGCTGCCTGCCTGCCGGGCATGCCTGAGAGGTGCGAAAGAGTCACGGAATGGTTTGGGTTGGAAGGGACCTGAAAGATCATCCAGTTCCAACCCCCTGCCGTGGGCAGATGCAGGGATGCCACCAGGGATGCAGCGGATGCAGCCAGGGATGCGGCGGCAGAGCAGCCGGGGGGTTGCCCCACGCTCTCTCCTGAGCGCTCCACGGTCCTTTCCGTGCTGCCAGCAGAGTAGGGATGTTCCTTTCGTTTCCCAAGCTCACCCAATGCAGTAGCATCCCCACAGCTCCAGCTGCATCCCCAAGTCCCTGCCCGGGTCCCCACCACCGCTCCAAACCTTGACTTTCCTCCTTGCGCTCCTCGGCCTCGCCGCTGCCTTTTGGACGCGGCCCTGCCGCCCGCGGCCCCTCAAATCACAGACGGTTGAGAACAGGTTTCCCAGGTGCTTGCTGTCAGTCCTGCCCCGCGAGGCTCCTCGCCCATTACAGCATTGTTGCTCACTTGTAATGACACCCCTTATTACGCAGAATACGTATGAGTCTCGGCTGTGGGACTAATGATTTGTGTCGGAGCCTTCATCTTAAAATCGCTTTTCATCAATACAGTCATCTTTATACATCCAGCCTTATACCTCTCATTGCACACATTTCCCTTTACTGACCCGTTTTGCTGTGCCCCACATCTATCGCTGCAGATGCTGTTTGCCTCCTCTTTCTGCTTCTCCGTGCGTTACTACCCTTAGGAGCTGCCCTTAGGTGTATTTCTGTGTTACCTTCTGGTTTTCTGCCCTCCATCTGAAAAGAAATGTTGATTCTGGAGAGGGTTGCAACACCTGAGTGACCCTGACTTAATCGGGAGCCCTGCTGACGTTACGTAATGCCCGTTTCAGTTTACCCGGGACACGTTTTCTGATTAGTCCCACTCGCTCGCTCTCAAAAATTAAACATTTCATAGCGTGTCACTGGGTAGCAGCAGTTTTAAAGGAAACCGTTTCTGATGGAACTAGTTCAGCGCTGAAACGGGGCCGAGTGCAGCTCGCACTCCAAACTGGGTCAGCCGGGAACAGTGCAGGGACCTGGAGTGTCTGTTTGCCATGAGGGAAGACGTGTTTTGGGTCAGGTCCGCGGCAAGTACGAGCTGGACTAGGTCACCGATTGATGAGCAGCTCCGGGCGTATGTTGTGATCTGCACCGCTCGGCAACGCCGGTCACCGAGCAACAGGACCATCATTAAGGGCCTCGTTAAGGGTGGATAACAATAGTCCCTTTTGCCTGCGAATTTGGGAAGTGGCAGTGCCATGGATGAGTCTGCTACATGGGGTGCTTTCATCACCCCTCGGCGTCTGTGTTGGTGGGGTACCCGTGGGGCCAGGGGAGGGAGAGAAGCCCCTGCCCTGGGCTCCGTATGCGGTCCTGGCCCGAGGGACCCAAGGCAGGGAGGAGAAGGAGGTTGGGAATGCAGCCCCATGGCCAGAGCTTGAGGCCACAGCGGGGGTCCCGCATGGGCTCCCACTGCTTCTGCCCACCGCCCGGTGCTGCTCCAGCTCCCCGTGCGGGAGCATCCGGCTCTGGGATGGTCTCCCCAGCAGAGGGGTCCTGGCCAGAGCAGAGCGGGCTCCCCGGAGCCAACCCTCAGGCCCCACCCTTGTGGGGGTGGGTGCAGCATGGTCATGACTAAGGTGTCTTCAGACCCCACACGAGAGCTGATATGGGGGGTGGGGGGCAGTGGGGCTGAAGGTGCATTGATGGACGTGCCATGGGCCTGCCGCTTGCTTGCAGCACCCCCTTCCCTCTTGGAGATGATGGGGGATGCTCCTGCTTCCTCCCCAAACGGCACAGCTCCCGGCTTGTCTCCTCCTTCCGCGTTTTTCCCCGTCCTATTTCATCCCGGGCTTGCAGGGCACGTCAGGAACCTGCCAAATATTTGCTGAGTCAGGACTTTGATTTGTGTACCAGCTTCTCCGTACCCATTTGCTGACTATAAATTTTTGCGTCGACTCTGGGACATGCTTTTTTAATTTGCCATGAATTGCTGTATCCTTTTCAGATGTTTTTTGCTACCATAGCATTATGGTTATGAAAAGAAGTTCAAAGAACACCGGTGGGAAGGAGATAGACTCGAGCATTACTTTGGCTTCCAAACTTCTGTAGGTTTTGAAAATTAAAAACATGAGGGGTGTGTGGGAATCAGAGTAGGCAGACAAGCACAAATCCTAAATTACCCTGGTGTTTGGGTCATCGGCCGCAACTCCAGCGGGGAGATAAATCAATAGGCAGCAGCTGCAGAGCTTGGCTGGAGGGGCACAGCGCAGCTCGGTACCGGGGGAGCTTTCCTGAAGGTGTGGAGGGATGGGGGAAGGACAGGGAGGAAAAGAAGCCGTAAGACAATATTCCAAGTTACCCTGCTGTTTCTCTGACTGCCACGGTGCGTGCGGTGCCTGCGGTTTGCGAGCGGGATGCGGTCCCGCCTGTTTCCGATCGCTACAAGTCACGCGGGGTGAAGGGGGTTGCAGTTGTCCCAGCCCGCTTCCTTTGTCCACTGCTGCTTCTGAGGATGTGGTGGAGGCGCGTGACCGCAGTGAAGCTGCCGGCCCCACGGCCCTTTCGTCTCAGGAGGAAGCTGAGCTTGGCGTTCCAGGGTGCTAGGGCCGGCTGTGTTCCAACGCGGGGTTCTTGGAGGCCGTGCTAGCAGGCTCAGGGCGGAAAATCTCTGGGAGTGTCCCGGGTCGTGGGGATTCAGTGTCTGCAATGAGGAAAAACTGGGTCTTTAAACCAGGGAAAGGACATCAAACTCCAGTCGCTCTGCCTCTTGCTGCAGATTTCTTGCCGGTTTTGCCTTATATGCCGTGTGTATTTGGAGTTTGGAATAGACCATCCGAGCTTCTCAAAATAGCCGGAGTTACTAGTGCGCTGCCCTTCTCCCTTTTCCTTCCACCAGGAGCAGCCGCCGTTGGCTGATGATGTCCCGTGTTTGTCACAGGCCGTCTGTTCTGCAAATCCGTTTTCCAGGTGTGATAATCGCACCCTGTTGGAGACCCACGGCCGCAAAAGGGTTGAACAAGGCACTGGACGCTTCCATGTGATGGGTGGCGATCTCATGCCAAGGGATTGCGGAGTCCCGGCAGTGCCAAGGACATCCCTGGCTTTCAGCGCTGGCTTTCCTGTCGTGCGTGTGAGCTCGGCTTTCCCCGCCGTAACTCAGCGTTTGGAGAAGCCAGTGACGGTGTCTGATGCTGCATTTTAACTCGGCTGGAGGGCCAGTAAGATGCTGCCCGACTCCTGTCCCTCCCTGATGCCGAACAGCGGCAAAGGGAGGGATGGGGTCCTGGGTTTTGTCTCAGGGTTGGTGAGGCAACACCAAATGTTGGTGGGGTTAAGGCAGAAACCCGTTGGGAGAAATCGGGTCCTGGGGGACCGTCCACAGGGGTCCTTTCCTGGCACCTCCTCCAGGCCCCCCCTGGAATGGGTTGAGGTCTCTGGGTAGAATTTTGGATTTTGAAGCCTTTCAAGCATAAACCAAGAGAAAAGGCTGAAAACGGCATCAGCTGAATGGCAATTTCCCAGGGGCATTTTTCAAACACAAGCACAGGCTGACCCTCCTGCCCTTCAGGCATTCGGACGGTGGGGGCGTGGCGAAGGCCGCTGGTGGGCTTCCCAAGGGGCAAACTGCCCGTGGGCCACACCTGCTGGGGGACAGATGGCTGCAAACAGGTCATCCTGCCAAAGAGACCTCCAGAAATTCAGGGTCTCTTGAGGGCGGTGGTTATTCCAGAGGGGAGAAGTAGGGGAGCTGAAGGGCTTCAGAGAGCAGCTGCAAGTTTCACCCTGATCCTAGTTGCCGTCGCCAACGGATACTCAGGCTGAACTTCCTTGATTACTATTGTTGTGGTTCTGGTTGTCCTACCTTTCATGGCAGGACTGTAGGAGTCACGTGTATGTACCCCACAATTAGGACTTTAACGAGATTTAAGCCCTTAACGAGGGCAAAGCAGGGAAATGTTTCGGGCTGCTCGGTTATAAAGCCACTGGGGGCTGGTATCAGAATCTCTCTTGCCTGAGGTAACCAAGTGTAGGGCTTCAACGCCACCGATGTTTCTAGGAGGGGGAAAGGCCCAACAGCCCCCAGGGTCTGGTCATAAGCTCCGGGCTGCGTGTTCATGGCCAGACTGGAGAGCTCTTGTAAAGCTCCCTCTGGGGTCTGAAATCCTGCTGGGAGCATGAAGCTACCCCAGAAACACACAGTTCCGTCACAGCCATCAAGTACAACAGCTCCGAGCTTCCACCTGCAATTCCCAGTCACGTTTGGACGGGGGTTTGTAAGAGCACCTGTGCCCCAGCGGTGACGCAGGTGGGATAACTCCGGGGATAGCATGACGCCACGTTGGCCTTACAGCACAGCCACTGCTGGGTCTGCTCCAGGAGGAACCCCACGTAATTAACACGGCTCTCACCCTTTCACTTTTAACATGCTTCCTAATTAAGCTCTCCAGGATCTGAACTTTCTGCCTGCAGCATGATTTATCCCCCGGCGATGGTCACCAGCGCCAGCCTCTCTGTCGGGGCAGCACGCCAACGCATTTACCTCGGAATTGTTCCATCCTTCTCCTCTCCAAGTGCAGAGGTCTGGTGCGAAACCTTGTCGTTTGGAGCCGGAATGTCGCCGGGCAAACGCACCTGTAGGACTCCTCTTGCCCACGGGCCGCGCGTGCAAGGAACGCTAAGGGCACATGTGGAAAGCCTTTGACCTGTAATTAGCGTTTCGTCCTTGGGTTTCCCCAACGCTTTGTGCCACTCCATTTGCAGATTAATTAATCCTAACGGATGTAATGAAGCGCAGAGACCCCGGCGCTTTGGAGGGATTTGGCGTTGGTTTGTAGGCTGAACCGGCTTTAGTGGGTTTTGGACAATTCTTGCCAACAGCGAAACTGCCGCAAGGAGGGGTTTACACCTAAACAGACCGTACCGAGGCACACGGTGTACCTGTGCGTACAGCGGGTAATTAACCCCCAGTTTGTATTTACATGGCACCTCCAGGTCTTCGGCCCAAAGGTGCCGTTTGCGCAGGATCCGTTTGATTTCATGTGACAAACGTGCCACCACGAAGCTCAACATCCATCGCTGCTCCCCTCCCGCGGGAGAAGCGCCCACGACGCCTGACACGGACTCTCCGCACGTAACGCCGCGTGGGGAGCGCACCGGAGAGAGCCCATTCCCGAAAAAACCTCCGTGGATGTGCCCAGGGCCTGGAGGGCCCCCCAGGTACCGCAGCCCCTGGGGTGGGCCGGGCTGCCTTCCAGAGCCGCGCTTCCCCGCCCGGCTGGGATCTCAGCCAGGGGGGCGGTGAGCGGACATCCATCGCGGCTGCCGACACGGCAAGGACGCGGAGCCGGCGGCGATGAGGAGGGGTCGCGTAATCCCCCGAGCCAGCACGCGGGGTTTCCTAATTGTCAGCTGCGCTGCGCCGGGCTTGTTTAAAATAATTAGAGTGCGGCGGCTTAAACAGACCGCGGGGGGGTGGGGTGGGCTTTTTTTTTTTAATCCCTCCGTATGGGTTTTTATCGGTTGCCATCAGCTCCCTGCTCATTCCTGACACCGTCACTCTGCCAGGCGGGGGGAGGGGGAGGGGGGAGGGGGAAGGAAGGTATTATATTTTAGGTACACGAATGCAGTCAGGAAGAAACAGGATGAACCAGCCCCAGCGTACGCGATGGATGGAAACAATGCACCCGATGCAGCCAAAGGATATTATTCCTTTAGAAAAAGGGGGTGAGGAAGAGAAAAATCTGCTTTCTCCTCTTCCTCTCTTTTTCCTCCAAGAGGGCTAGCTGAAATCTTTCTTAATTACCGCTTATTTCAATGACAGAATTGTAATTTATCATTTAGTTGTAATTTGACATATGTTCACACCTTTGCCATTTCCAATTTCCTCCTTCACTCTAATTGTCTGCCTGGCTTGCCTGTCACGCGTGCCTCCTGGGATTAATTGGAGCTGTCTGTCTGCAGCGGGCTGCCGGCGCGCTCGGGGGTGCCGGGAGCGTGACAGTGTCCCTGCGCACACCGTTTAGCCGAGGCATTACCCGCCCGTCACGCTCCCGCCCCTCCTCGGCCCCCAGTGTTTATTGTTTGGCCCGTTTTTCGCATTTGTGACTTTTCAGAGTTTTATTGCACTCTAATTGCGCTCCCCGGCTGTCAGCCGCAAGGAGAGGAAACCTTGCCGTAATTAGTGGGAGGGGGCCGCGGCAGCGGGGACCGGTAGATGTCTCTCGCTCTGCCTCAGGAAGGCACACGGCTTTAAATGCCATGCCTTCATTTTCCGCCACGGCTGTTTATGCTCCTCTCTCCCGCTGACGTGGCCTCGATGGAGCTACTGCACCCTCCTCCCCTGGGATTTGGTCCCCCAAGCTCCACTCTCCCTCTGTAACACACTGCATCCTTCTCCAGCATCCTTGCAAAAAAACACCTTCCCATAGTCCTGCTCCAGCATCCTCACACAAACACCTTTCCCTGCTCCTGCTCCAGCATCCTCACACAAACACCTTTCCCTACTCCTGCTCCCCATCCTCGCACAGACACCTTTCCCTACTCCTGCTCCCCATCCTCGCACAGACACCTTTCCCTACTCCTACTCCCCATCCTTGCACAAACACCTTTCCCTACTCCTGCTCCCCATCCTCGCACAGACACCTTTCCCTACTCCTACTCCCCATCCTTGCACAAACACCTTTCCCTACTCCTACTCCCCATCCTCGCACAGACACCTTTCCCTACTCCTACTCCCCATCCTTGCACAAACACCTTTCCCTACTCCTACTCCCCATCCTTGCACAAACACCTTTCCCTACTCCTGCTCCCCATCCTGGCACAGACACCTTTCCCTACTCCTGCTCCCCGTCCTCACACAAACACCTTTCCCTACTCCTGCTCCAGCATCCTCGCACAAACACCTTTCCCTACTCCTGCTCCAGCATCCTCGCACAAACACCTTTCCCTACTCCTGCTCCCCGTCCTCACACAAACACCTTTCCCTGGCCAGGTCCTGCTCCACCCTGGTGCAACTCTCCGCCGCTGGGATGAGTTTGGCCCGGAGTATGTTTGCTGAGGATGCAACGCAGCGGGGAAGGGCACCGTATGCCCCGCACGTGTGTATACACTGTGGCTAAAAATTAACCTGCCAGCAGCTGCTTTGGTCCCCAAGGAGGCAGGTGGGCACCTTTCCCGCCGCCAGTCCCGCTGTGCTCGCGCTGAGCTGCTCTCCTCATCCGTGTAAACCGGCAGCGTCCAGAGACGCCGCTTGTTTCCACCAAGGGAAGCGATATTTCCCCAAAGTGCTGCAAAGTCACACCAAGGATTAGATTCCCAGCCACGCTTTTCATGGGCTGGGAGATCGCAGCCGCTGACTCCTTACCCAGCCCCCTTTCCTCCAGCCCAGTGGATTTCTCCCAGAGGCCCCTCCGTGGGTCTCCGAAGCACGTACGATGGCAGATGCCTCGCGCGGGCAGGGACGCGGCACCGTGGCGGCAGCACCCTGCTTCACCCACGGGCGACCGCCCCCGGAGCTCCTCTTACCCGTAAAGACGAGGGAAGCAAGCTGCTCGGTGCGGCCGTGGTTCTTTGTCTTTCCTGAAAGGACGGGGAACATCCCTTCTTTTCCCGTTTTTCCTGGGGGGCTGTTTCTGCGAGGGTGGGTGCGTGGGCCAGGGCCGCTGGCTGAGGTTCCACAGGAGCGGGTCCAGCGCCAGGCACAAAAAGGACCCTTTTTCCCCTGGGATGCCCCTGGCTCAGCCGGGAGCAGATGCGTTGGGCAGCCTGAAGGCAGAGAGCAGGCCTCCCCCTCGAGCTTCGTGACCTTTGCGTGGCCACCAAAATCCCCGCGCCCTCCCCTGCTCCCCCTGCACTCCTGGGGATACCCGAGGGAGGGGACGCAAAGCGAGGGAAGGAGGTAAGCCGCCTCTTCCGGCTGCTACACGGAGCCCAAAAATGCTGAAGAAAAAGGTTTAACGATAAACCAAATCAAATATTTCTTTATTTTCCAGTGGTTTTCGATGTCCCATCCAGCAGCACCTGCAGGCAAAAAGGAGAACCTCCCAGAAGCCGAGTAGCCTGGCCAGCATCACCTGCCGTGCCGGGACGCGGGTGCTGGGGAAGGTGGGTTTCGGAGCTGGCTCACCTGCGCCGCACACTGCGTGCCCAGTCCCCGACACAGCCCCGGTGGATGGCGAGCGCCGACCGTCGCCTCCGCTGCTGCGTTTCTCGGCGGCGTGGCCGTAGGCAGGAGCTTTAAGCCCAGAAAGGCTCAGAGTGCCTGGAGAGGTGCCTGCAGTGCACAAAATGAGCACAAACCCAGCCCGTGGGCACAGTTCCTCAGCCCGAACCCCCCGCTCTGGGCCATCCTGGGCCGTCCCCGGCATCACGCTGGCTTGTGGGAGGCAAGGCTGAATGGATCTACGTTTATTTAGATGTTTAACCCTTTCGACGTCGTTCTCCTGCGCCACTGCCCCCTTACAATTGCTTTGGCGCTGACTGGTTTTGGCGTGTTGCCGTTGAGCGGGGTTTTTGTCTCCCAGCTGTCCACCTTGCGCCGTGGAGGACGGCCAGCCTTCCCAGGCAGCGTCGTTTGACACCGGGATTTTCCTGAAGCGCCGGTGGACTTCTAGGAGCCGGCACTTCTGGATGCCCTCGCTGCCAAATTATGATCAACTCGTGAAAACAGAACGTGCCTGAAGGTGAGTCCTAAACAGAAGTTCCTCCAAACGCGTGGACACATGCGCCAGCCTTGGATTAAGGGCTGGGATAGGAGGTGCTTATGATTTAGGATTAGATCGTCACTGTGCTTATGGCCTATTTCATGTATCGGAGCCGTTTCAGTGGCAACGGCGTTGGAAATCGATGTGCTCGTTGGAAGTCGATGCTAAGTGCTTTCGAAAATTCACTTTCTTTCTCGTTTCTCCGCGCTATCAATTGTGGGTTTGTTTTAAACCTGACTTCCCGAGGCCTTATTCATTAACAGATAAGCAGTAATAAGTAGGCTGTGGGAGCATACAGCAGGCTCGTCCTCCCCGCCGGCATAGCCGGTGCACTTCCTACCGAGGAGTAAATCTGATTTTGGAGGATGGGAACTCCTCCGGCTCCCAGAGGGGCCCGGGAAACCTCCCGCTTTTGCTGTATGGTGGTGACAATGGCAAACTCCAAATGGGAAGGGAGGAGTCAGCCCCGACCCAGCTGGAAACCACCCTAAGGGGAAGTTGTCCTGTACAGTGCCAGCTGCAGCGCTCTGTACTGTCAGTGGGGAGAGCAAGGGGGATGGACAGGCGGGCTGGAACCTGAAATTCTCTGGGAGCAGAAGGAGGTGATGACTTTTGTAGGGGTTTTTTAATTGTTACCCTTCTTTGGGGCATTTATTGTCTCAGCGGTGCTATTCATCCACTTGCGCCACAGGAACACACAGACGCTCCAAGACTGTCTCCTCCTAAGTGGTCGGTAACCTACGCTGAGGAGGAAAAACCCCTCTTACAAGTAACTCAAACCCCAGACCGTGCATCAGTCACGGCTCCCGCATGGCTGAATGGCCAGTGGGGTGACACCCGCTGCACCCCATAACCTGCCCAGAGCTGGCAGGAGTAGACTTTGCCTGAGCAGTGCACCCCGAGCCCATGGGGTGGGCACCAGGTCCCCCAGTCTCACGGGAGAAATTCCCATGTGGATGGAATGGCTTGCCCGGAGCCGTGCAGGAAGAGGGCAGTGGGGTGGCAGCTGCAGCAGGCGTGGGTGGCTTTTCTTTGATGCTCTCTCCATCCTCTCTTTAGGTTTCAGCAAAACCTTTGTTAATCCTGTTGCTGCTAATGAAACAGAAGAGAGGGGAGGAGACCCCGGTAACAGGGGAGGCATTCCCAGCCCGTTGCTGTGTGCTGTCTGGGCTCGCTGTGGTTCAGTGTTGCTCCAGCTCCTCCTTGAACACCGTACAGTGCTCTTACAAGCCCTTGCTCAAGAGCAGGTGCAGAAAACTCCTCGGCCTGTCCTCAGTATGTGAGTTTACCTTGTTGCATTCCTATAAATCAAACCTACTTTTGTTTCAAAATAAAAAGAACAAGCCAGTCCAACCAACCAGATTAGCCATCCGTGAGAATATGGAACCCATATTCCGTGAGAATCTGGAAAAAGCCTCTTCTGTTCATGTGCAGAAATAATTGTGCACTGAAGAAAGCCCTCTCCTTCGTCCCTTAACCCTCACGCAGAGAGCAAGCACCACCACCTTCATCCCTAAACGTAATGTTCTGGGAAGCTATGAGGAGGGAAACCCAAGGCTGTGTCCTCATGGAAATGGTTTTTGTGCACTCAAATACTGTGGCCGGCACCGGTGCCCGCTCTAAAGGTTCCATGTGCACAAGTGGCAGGCTACTGCACTGTTCACATGCGTATCTAAGTGACAGGCAGAGCGTCAGGATGCCTGAAGCTGTAGGATGTGGGTGTTATTGGCCACAGTCCTTTAGTTTTTCTTTTTTTATCTCAGTTTGCAAAGTTTTGTGTCGTTAGCTCAAAAATGCCAGGCAAGCGTTTTCTTCTTTCGAGGACTGAACACACCAAGAGACCGTCCTGCGTTCGTCCAGGCACTCAGTGCTGCTGCTCTCCGTTAGCATTTCGGGGTGAATGATGGCAAGCCGTGGGGCTGTGCTGGCTGCCGGGACCACCGGGACCCGTACGGGCCAGGGCGAGCGTGGGCGGGAGGGTGGCCACCAGCACCCGCCAGGTAGAGCCTCACAACGCTTGGGGAGTGGCTGGAACGCCGTGTCCAGCCTGCCCGTTTTGGTGTCTTAAAGAACTTAGAGCCTGAATGCGGCAGGGGCAAAGGAGGGGCCATGCCGTGGGATGTGGAAGCACCCCCAGCTGTCAAAGCGCTCCAGAGCTTCCTCTCTGGCAGCAGCAGCACCCGGAGAACGAACGGGAATGCCTCACGTAGAGAAACCGCTGTATGAGCCCACCACCTGCCTTCAGACAGGGGCGTTCCCAGCCTCCTCAAATCCAGCGTTTGCCCCTGGGACTGTTGAAATTCCTGCGGTAGCCCCGGTGTCCAGAAGGTCCCAGAGCACGCTGGTGGCTGTGGCCGTTGCAGCGCGTCACGCTGGTGGTGTGGCGCATCGTGCACGCGCTGTACCGTCACGGGTTCACGCCAGGTAAGGAGGCGGCGTTTGCAGGGGGTGAAACTCCCCAGTTCCGTTAGACGTGCCTTGTCTTTTGGACCTGGAAACGGTGTTGGCGTGGAAGCTGAGGAATTCAGGCAGGAAGGTCAGACGGGGAGCGGTTTGGGACGGAGGGACATGGGCATCCTAAAGGACAGCAGGCGCTGACATTTTGCTGACACTTTCAGGACCTGCTGGCCCTGCCTTTGTGTGCTGCGCATGCATCTCCTGGGCTGGGAGACCCCAGGCAGAGGTGTGCGAGTGCCTGTGCGTGCGTGTCCGTGAGCGCACAGGCATGGAAGTAAACACGCCTTTGCACCAATGCGCACGCTGAAACAGCTCCGGCCGCCTGCGAACACGCTGAGCTGCGGCTCTGTGGCTCTGCGCCTCGCCCCAGCCAGCAGCCCAGGGCGTGCGGTGGTGCGTCCCGTGCCCGGCAGGACCGTGCCCCCCAGCCCAGCCTGGGGCATCCTCTGACCGGTGGACAACGTCCGCTGGGCGTGGGGACAAGCGGGGAAAGCCACTCCGGAGGATCCGCACGGAGCTTTCCGTTCCCCCGACGTCTGCCACTGTAAGTGCCGGATTTACACCTTGCCATTTGTCTGAGGCAAAAAGGCGGGGAGCAATAAGGGAATAAGCTGAGCAGAAGAAGAACAGTTATCCGAAAATTGTTTGTAATGCAGGCTTCAAAATAACTATCCCAGCTGCTCCTGTGCTTTGCGGTGCCATTGCGAACTCGAAGAAGTCAGCGTACAAACCGAGTGGAGGAGCTATGCATAAAAGTTCAGCTCGAGTAATAAAGGTAATAATTTTCGGTGATGATATTTTATAGATTTGAATGAGACATATAAAATAGTTTTGCTTTTACAGCATACGTAAAGGGAGGAAGGATACCGTGCCGAAAGACAGGGATTACTTTTAAATTCTTAGGATGTTTCTCGAACAAAGTAAAAAATACTCTCGTGTTTTTCCGCAAGACCGACTGGAAGCCACCCGGGAACGGTTCAGCTGTTTTATATGGGAACAACTCTCCTGCAGCTTCAGAGAAGATGTAACAGAGGGAAGGCACAGGCTCTCTTTCCCCTTCCTCTTGGACACCCCTCCTCGAGCCCTTCCGCCAGCATGAGCGTGCTGCGTGTGAGCAGAGGTCAGGCCTTCGTCCCCGCAGGGTCGTTGTCACAAATGCCAGCTGCGCGTGGACAGACTTCCTCATCAGGAGCGAAGGAGGAGGGAAAGCGCAACCCGGAGGGGTAGGAGGAGGCCTGGACTTTGGATTCATTTTGTACCGGTTCTGGGGGAAAGCACCCAAGTTTTCGTGAGATCCTGTGGGTCGTGCTCGAAGGTGGCAAGGTGGGAGTCTAGCTCCCAGACCCGGCCCTCTGCAAGCGCAGCCCCACACTCGGGGCCTCCCTCCAAGTCAGAGGGACAGCGGCGGGTCGTGCCCCCGCTGCACCCTCCGGGCTCTGGCACGGACACCTGGCGACCACACGAGTCATAGAATCATAGAATCACAGATGGTTTGGGTGGGAAGGGACCTTACAGCCCCCCAGTGCCACCCCCTGCCATGGGCAGGGACACCTTCCATAGCCCAGGGTGCTCCCAGCCTCATCCAGCCTGGCCTTGGGCACTGCCAGGGATGGGGCACCCACAGCTTCTCTGGGCATGTGGAATCAGCCCCTGATGGTGCTGTCACACTCAGTGAAGGGGTCAGGGAGCCCAATCACACTCAGTGTCCCGTCGAGCCACACGTCCAGCGGTGGCACGAGGACACTGGGAAGATGGGGTCAGTGCGGCTAGGATGCCCATGCGAGGGGAGCAGGTGGGCAGCTGGGCACAGCACTGCTTTACAGCCACGGCCGAGCCAGCCCCCTGCGCGGAGCTGAGGATGTGACCCCTAATCCTGTGGAAACGCAAAGCCTGGTTAATGCAAACAGCCCCGGTTTGAAAAGCCGTATGAAAGAGAGCAGAGCGTGTGGCATGCACGCGATTATTTCCAACCCGTCTATGGGGTCCTCTGAGGCACTGACGAACATCAGATTTTTCCTGTATAAACCGTTCTGAGAGCGCTCTGTCGCAATGCGATGGGAGCTGCCCCCGTGGAAAGCAGAGGAGCGCAGTCTGATGGAGCGGCTGAAGGAAGCCCTAAGACAGACGACAGGCAGGATGGCCACGTGCGGGGCTGCAGCCCCCTGACCTGGGTTTAGGCTGGCGCCCGGGCGCTGCCCGGCACGCCGCCGCAGGGCCAGCCACGTCCTCCCCCGCGGTTCGAGCCTTTCCGTGGCGAACCACGCGCTATTTGTTTTCAATCACAGCCCAGCAGGGCCAATTAAGAGCTGAGCGAGCCCGTGCAGCCATCGGGCTTGGCCTCGCCACCCACCGGCACCTACCCTGACGGCCTCTCCGCCGGCGTTTGTTTGCCTGTTGCCTGCCCGCTCGCTGCCTGTGGCTCACCGAGCAACGCCGCCGGGCCCACGCAGGGCTCAGCGCTCGTACCCGGCCGCGTGCACACGCGTGCACGCCGCAACATGTGTGATGTGCAATTGTATATTGCCTGCCCCCCTGCTCTGGTGTCCGTGTGGGCACAGACGTGGGTGTGCAAGCGGGAATGCACAGACACACCTGCAGCTTTAGGCGCGCACGCTCGTGTACACTTTCACTTTCTGCAGTTTCTTGTAGGGCATGTTAAAATAGAGTCCTAGGCAAAAAAAAGAAGTATATGTTTTCATACATGTGCTTCCATCTTTATGTCTATATACACCCACTAGAGATGGTGTGCGGCTATCTCAGCTTGCACACCCACTTGATCGTAGATCTTTGGGCGTGCAGCACGTGGCAGAGCCACGAGTACGTATATCCCTAGGAAAATGTGAACCAGTGTGACTCAACACAGCGGGTTTACACACGTCTCTATTGACTTGTCTGTGTTTCACAGAATCATGGAATGGTTTGGGTTGGAAGGGACCTTAAAGCCCACCCAGTGCCACCCCCTGCCATGGGCAGGGACACCTTCCATAGCCCAGGGTGCTCCAAGCCTCATCCAGCCTGGCCTTGGACACTCCCAGGGATGGGGCACCCACAGCTTCTCTGGGCAACCTGTCCCAGTGCCCCCCACCCTCTGAAGGAAGAATTCCTTCCTGATGGCCCATCTCCATCTCCCTCTTCCCGCTTAAACCTGTTACCCCTTGTCCTGTCACTACAGGCTCTTGGAAAAAGCGCCCCCTCCCCTCCCCCCCCAGCTTCCTTGTAGCCCCCTTCAGGCACTGGAAGGGGCTCTAAGGTCTCCCCGCAGCCTTCCCTTCTCCAGGCTGAACCCCCCAACTCCCCCAGCCTGGCCCCATGGCAGAGGCGTCCAGCCCTCGCAGCATCCCCGTGGCCTCCTCTGGCCTCGTTCCAACCGGTCTGTATCCTTCTGATGCTGAGGGCTCCACAGCTGGACACAGCACTGCAGGGGGGTCTCCCCAGAGCAGAACAGAGGGGCAGAATCCCCTCCCTCGCCCCCCTGGCCACGCTGCTCTGGATGCAGCCCAGGATCCGGTTGGTTTCTGGGCTGCCAGCGCACACGGCCGGCTCATGTCCAGCTTCTCATCCCCCAGCACCCCCAGGTCCTTCTCCTCAGGGCTGCTCTCGATCCATTCCCCACCCAGCCTGTCCCTGTGCTGGGATTGCCCCGACCCAGGTGCAGGACCTTGCCCTTGGCCTGGCTGAACTCCATGCAGTTGGCAGGGTCCCACCTCTGCAGCCTGTCCAGGTCCCTCTGGATGCCATCCCTTCCCTCAGCGTGTCACCACACCACACAGCTGGCTGTTGTCAGCAAACCTGCTGAGGGGGCACTCGATGCCACCGTCCGTGTCACTGACGAAGATGTTAAACAGGACCGGTCCCACACCGATCCCTGTGGAACGCCACTCGTCACTGCTCTCCATCTGGTTTACATCTACAGCTTGGCCCCTGCACCGAGTTCAGAAGGTGTCGCCATCACTCTGCCTCCATGTGGGCACAAAATAGAGGCCGTCGCGGTGGGTGTCTCTGTCCGCATGGCCAGGTCATTATACAACTCAAGTTATCCTTTAACCAGGGTTTTTCAAACAGGAAAACCTGTGAAAACCTTACACCGCCCCACGAAAGGGCTGCTGGCAGCAGCAGGCTGGCGACGGACTCGCAGTTACAAGCCAACCGTCCTCTGGGTCAAGCACCAGGTCACATTTTGGGAGTAAAGCTTAAACAAAAAGCATTGGGTGCATTGCTGTGGCAGCGGCTGCGGTTCAGGGTCGGTGCTATTGAGCACTTCACGGTCTGCATATCGGCCAGGTCTGATTTTTGATTTCATTTTTCATTTGACAGTTGGCATATTTCTAAAAAAGTCAGTGCACATTTCTGAAATTTCATTGCACATCTGTGCATCATTACCTGTTTTCTTAGAGCTCGAGGGAGGCGATACTGTTGGGGGTTTTCTCTCACGAACGAGGCGACGCAACGAGGCGTAACACAAGGATGGCCTTTGGGAGAGCAGCAGAGCTTTTCTGGAGCTCTTTGGGCCAACTGAAAGTCCTAGGCAAAGGAGAGACCCTGCCCCTCCCCCTCCCTCTAGCTGCACCTTGGTAATGAAAAGGAAGCAGCAAGGGAGGGAGAAAAAAGGAAAAATAGAAGCTTACTATTTTTGAAACCTGGTGCAAAGCTGAAGAGGCTGGCGAGCAGAAGCACATGCTCCTCAGAAGTGCCCGACTGCAGCGCCGGGGTGAAATGCTGCGGGAAAACAAGACAGGGGAATATTTTTACCAGTAAATATTGGAGCTGAATGAGACTGGCTCATCTCAAAGACAAGGATGGGCAAACGCTGCAGGGCACGCTGAAGAAAGACAAACGCCTACCCTTCATCCCAAGCCCCTTCAGCTGGGGACCATTCTGGGAGCTGAACGAAGTTCTCTGAGTTTTCCCTTTGCCCTTGTCCTTTTCCTGTCCAAGAGCAAAGCAAAACCGTGGCCGTGCCCGCGCTCTGGGCTCTTCCAGGGACTGAGGACCGCCCTGGAAGAGAGCAGCCTTTCTCCCGAAGGCTGAGCTTCGGTATTTTGTCGAGGAGCGAGAAATGTTATGGAGCTCAGGGGTTACTCTGGAGCCTTCATCAGTGCTGGGACTTAGGGGTGGGGAAGGCGGGGGAAACCCCTCATTTCAGGCAGGTGGGACTTGCGTGTGACTCCCCCAGCTCCCTCTCCCAAGGCAGCTGTTCCCCAAACCTGGTTCTGTCTGGGGTTTTGGCAATGCCCTTTGACACGACTGAGTGAGGTCTGGGCGGTCTGGGGGTAGGTTCAGTCTCCAGACTTGGATGTTTTTATTTTGGGGGGGAGAGGTGATGTTACCCAGCTTTTCTGTAAGCTACTTCCTTGTTCCGTGGTCCGGCCCCACACCCCCTACTCCTGACAGGGGCCAAAGGCACTGTGGCGGAAGAGATAAAGCCATCCCGCAGTATTTCGCAACTGGGACATACTTTTGCCATGCTGTCCTGAGCTCTCCAGATTTCAGAAAAGCTTAGGATAGCTTTTTTTTCCTTCCCTTTCTCACATCTGGGCTGAACAGACACCATTAACCCTTTCAGGTCACCCCTTGCTTCCAGTCAAGGGAAAACAAATGACTCATTCCCACCTGCCAAAGCCCTCCCTGCTCCGGGGGCCAGACGTTCCCTCCCATGCGTGGCAGGCTGAGATGTCGGGGGGGGGGGGGGGGGGGGGGGGGGGGGGGGAAAGTGCCCACCTTTTGCAGGTTTCCCGGGGCCATGGCAGGCAGGCGGCCGACGCACGGCAGCCTGGGAGGCAGCTGCTGCTGGCCCGAGGAGGGAGGCTCGCCAAAGAAAGGCTCCGCGTGCCCCTGCCTGCACAAAGGCTAATGCAAACCAGCGAGGTGCCCAACCACATCTGGCCCTCGTGTAGGCACATCTGTCTTCCCATCCCCCGGCTCCCCTGCCCATGCCCAGAGCAGCTGCCCCGCCATCCCCGTGCTCCCCTGGGCCGCCGAGGTGCTGCAGGAGTTATGTTACACACATGCCGAAAGCCATTAATTAAATTAGAGACCTCCGACGGGCTGCAGAGGCAGCTGTGTCATCCATCATCATGCCGCAGGCTGACACACAGGCCAACACGCAGGCTGACACGCCGGCCACATCACACACAGGCCGACACGCAGGCAACACACCGGCCACATCACCACATGCGGGCTGTGTCACACGCAGGCTGACACGCCGGCCGCATCACACACAGGCCGACACGCCAGCCAACACAGAGGCCACATCACCACATGCGGGTTTGTGTCACACACTGGCCACATCACACGCTGGCTGACACGTCGGCCGCATCACTACATGCAGGCTGTGTCACATGCAGGCTGACATGCCGGCCACATCACACGCCAGCCGACACGCCAGCCAACACGCCGGCCGCATCACCACATGCGGGTTGTGTCACACGCCAGCCACATCACACACGGGCTGACACACCAGCCAACACGCCGGCCGCATCACCACATGCGGGCTGCATCACACCCAGGCAACACGCCGGCCACATCACCACATGTGAGCTGCATCACACACAGGCCGACACGCAGCCAACATGCCGGCTGCATCACCACATGCGGGCGGTGTCACACGCCGGCCGCATCACACACGGGCTGACACGCAGCCAACACGCCGGCCGACACGCAGGCGTGTTTTCTTTTCAAAGTCAGCTGAGGGCCGTAACCGTGGGTGCTGTGGCAAGCTTTGGCCTGCATGGATGGGGAGCCCGCGGCCCCTGGGGCTCGGCACCAGACCCCTTCGGGCCCTTGCCATTGCGGTGTGGGATGGGGCACGGTGGGTCCCATCCGTGCACAGAAAAAGCGGGTTTCTGTTATTTCCAGGCTGTGGGCCCCTCCGTATGAACTTTCCGCCCACCGCCAGAGAGCTACAGCTCTTAGACAGTTAACCAAATAAGAAAGGCTAAGGGTAGTCACTGCACCCTTTGCAAATAGCAGTCCAGACACGAGAGCAAATAATTTGTGTCAGCACGACAGCAGAAAATGGAATGCAAACTTGCTAAACAGCCAGCAGGTACCAGCCTTTAGCTGTGTGTTTTTCTGTCTCAGCCGGAGGAAAGAACCCAGGCAGGTCTAAATTTGGGATCTATTTATAACACCGAGTGCTCTCCCCTCCTTGTCCCATACTGGCAGGGAGAAAGAGCCGTGCAGTACCTCCACGTGCCCTGGGCCGGCTTCCCCATGTCCACCTCGCCGTGTGCTGCCTACGGAGGGAAGACAAAGCCGCAGCAATTGTGTTCAGGCCCGTTTCGCAGCGCAGGGCATCTCAGCAGAGTGCGGGAAGAATCGCATGTGCCAATCGCGTGGCACAAATACTGACCCACAAATAAGCAACGCTCCCGGCAACTGCCCAGCGAACCCGGGAAACTCATAACCAGTTTTTGTGAAAAGAAGACAAAACCCGGGCTTTGCAGGGGCGCGGCCTGCGCGTAGCCGACCTGCAACGAGAAAACGGCCAGATGAATTATTTGTGTGGAGTAATTTGAGCGGCGCCCCTTGGAAGCTAATGAATAGGCTGTTTTCCGCAGCAGCTGCCATTCAGACTCTCAGGCTTGAGCCCACGTGGTCCCGCGGTTCAAAGAGTTACTGTGCCGGCTTCTCAAAGTCACTTCTGAAACGGCAAAACGGGGCCCGCTCTGTCAACAGGGAGAAGGACGGAGTGGAGAAGATTTTATCAGGTGGTGAAATTATCATGAAGCCCTAAAAATTAGCGGTGGGAAGGGCAGAGTGGAGGCACAGATCTCTCACCTGTCACTGGGACGGTAAGAGACCGAGCCACCGTGGCTGGCTGTGACGTGGCATCTGCATTTCACGTTCTGCTATGGCAAGGAAATGCCCCCAGGAGGGCTGAGAGGGGGGGTATGGGGGCCCCGGGACTCTGCTCCAGGTAGGCTGTCACCGTGCAGGCACTTGCTCCACAGCTCCCGCTCTCTGGCTGTCTAGTTGTGTAACGCCGAGTACCGCCTGCACGCTCGTGTCAGTGCAGGGGTCTAGGGAAAGTGAAAGATCATAGAATCACAGACTGGTTTGGGTTGGAAGGGACCTTAAAGATCACCCAGCCCCACCCCCCTGCCACGGGCAGGGACACCTTCCATAGACCAGGTTGCTCCCAGCCTCATCCAGCCTGGCCTTGGACACTGCCAGGGATGGGGCACCCACAGCTTCTCTGGGAACCTGTCCCAGTGCCCCCCACCCTCTGCGGGAAGAATTCCTTCCTGATGGCCCATCTCCATCTCCCTCTTCCCGCTTAAACCTGTTACCCCTTGTGCTGCCACTACAGGCCCTTGGAAAAAGCGCGCCCCCTCCCCCCCCAGCTTCCTTGTAGCCCCCCCCCCAGGCACTGGAAGGGGCTCTAAGGTCTCCCCGGAGCCTTCCCTTCTCCAAGCTGAACCCCCCAACTCCCCCAGCCTGTCCCCAGGGCAGAGGGGCTCCAGCCCTCGGAGCATCCCCATGGCCTCCTCTGGCCTCGCTCCAACCGGTCTGTATCCTTCTGATGCTGAGGGCTCCACAGCTGGACACAGCACTCCAGGGGGGGGTCTCCCCAGAGCAGAGTAGACGGGGAGAATCCCTTCCCTCACCCCCCTGGCCACGCTTTTACTGATCCAGCCCAGGATCCGGTTGGTTTCTGGGCTGCCAACGCACACGGCCGGCTCATGGCCAGCTCCTCACCCACCTCCCACCAGCACCTCCAAGTCCTTCTCCTCAGGGCTGTTCCCAATCCATTCCCCACCCAGCCTGTCCCTGTGCTGGGATTGCCCCGACCCAGGTGCAGGACCTCGCCCTTGGCCTGGCTGAACTCCATGCGGTTGGCACAGTCCCACCTCTGCAGCCTGTCCAGGTCCCTCTGGATGCCATCCCTTAATCTTGTAGTGGCTTTTTTTTTGGAAGGTGGAAAGGGTTACAGGCATTCTGCACTCCTGCAACAATTGCCCCTCGTGGTATTTCATCCATCAGCTGCATTTGTCCAGAGGGAGCCAGTTTTCCCTCTGCATGTGCATGAGCACGTACCAGCCTGCGCTAGGCAAAGGCTGACCCCAACCTCTTCATAGCTGATATCTGCCTGCATTTTGCTCTGACTAGGTCTAAATAGGGTTAAAGCAGGACCTGCCAACCATAAACCCCGAATTCTCCCCTCAGCAGTGTGATCTGCGTGCCTGCCCTGCTCACTCGCCCTGCCCTGCAGACGCTCCCTTCCTTCGGGGCCCTTTGCTTAGGTCATCCTACACTTCAGCACTCCACTTCCACACACCAGACCTTATAGCACCTAGGAAGTTAGATTCTGGGGGGGCTATTTCATTGTTCTCGGCATAGTCTATTCAGAAACTTAGTGTTTTACTTCTCTTGTCCTTTTCCTTAATTTTTGGTCACGGTAATCAGGAGGAGACGCTGTATGAAGAGCGTCAAGTATGGCGCACGTATCGAAGGGAAAGCTGCCGCGGAGAGCGGCCGGCCGTGAGCCGTCTTTGCCGTGTTTCTGCAGTAGATGTAAGAAAGCTACTGCAATAGGAGGCACCAAGGGGGCACCTTCTGTGCAGTGAGGGATTCGGGGGCTGTCTCTTTGGGTGGTGCTTACCATGCCAAGAACCAGCTCAGGACACTTCAGTGCTGAGCCCAAGGTGGATACGGGCTCTTTGCGAGGCCATCACAGCTTCTGATGGTGGTTAAAGGAGCCAGCCGGGGTGGGTTGGGAGAGCTGTGACAGAGCCCAGAGGGATGATGTGTCCCTCCCTCTTATCCCAGGACCGTAATCCTAGACTACAGCATCCTCTTTCTTTCGGGACGGCGGCCAGGTCCCTCACGCCATGCAAATCGAAGTGGACACCTCAATTTGCAGCCTTCCAGTGCCTGAAGGGGGCTACAAGGGAGCTGGGGGGGTCGCTTTTTACAAGGGCCTGTAGTGACAGGACAAGGGGTAACGGGTTTAAATTGAAAGCAGGGAGATTGAGATTAGATATCAGGAAGAAATTCTTCCCGCAGAGGGTGGGGGGCACTGGGACAGGTTGCCCAGAGAAGCTGTGGGTGCCCCATCCCTGGAAGTGCCCAAGGCCAGGTTGGATGAGGCTGGGAGCACCCTGGGCTATGGAAGGTGTCCCTGCCCATGGCAGGGAGTAGGACTGGATGGTCTTTAAGGTCCATCCAACCCGAACCATTCTGTGATTCTATGATTCCATGATTCTATGACACGCTGGCTTTGCGCCTGCCATCCCTGAGTGCTGGACCTCCTTGTGGTCCAGTCTGCCTGGGTATTGGTCTTCTGCGGGTCACGTTGTGTCTGTCCCTCTCCTCATTTGGCTTGGAGGGGGCTGAGAAACACCCTCAGCCATGAGGGGGCTGGCAAATTGCAGGGATGGTTTCACTCATTTTGCTTTTGTGGCTTCTCGTGACGTTGGGCTGAGCTATGGAGAAAGCCAGGCTTTTCCCTACTAACCAATTGCCGAGTGAAATCCCACGCTCCTTCATTTTTGGGGCAGAACCTACTTAGGTTCTCATAAAGGTTGTTTGGCATATTGCAAGTGTGTATTGAGTATTCACACTTAACCCCAATTAGTGAAGCGTGACTGCTGATTACCTCTATATTTCTACTGAAAGTTTTCTTAATTATGGAAAACCAAAGCTTTTTGGTTTTAAAAACCCCATTATTTTTAAGTTTGTGATGAATTTGGAGCGTCTTAGTTTCAACAAAAATACAGCCGTTGATGTGGTTGGTGAAAATTGTCTTCCTGCCCGTCGCAGTGGTTTGGTCGGAGCGCAGCCTGCCGCCAGCAGCTGGGGCTCTCCGCAGCCAGCGAGGCCACAGGTCCTGCCACAGTGTGCAGCAAGAGGATGGCACAAGCTCCAAAACCATCCTTAGAGCAGCCGCGCTCAGATGGCTCCACCGAGACACGCTGCCAGCCCAAGGATCAGTAAACCTTAAGGCTGAAGGGGCAGGTGCCGAAAACGGGAGCAGAGCGGTGTTGTGGCACTGGGGGGCAGAGATGCTGACATTGCCATAGGTCTTTGTCACCAGCATCACCAGTGTGCCCAGCCACGGACAGGTGAGCTTCTGGGAGTTCAGTTTAAAGCCAGGCAGCTGGAAGAAATGCCGGGACTTGTGCCACGCAGGGATGCATGAGATGCTCGCACAGCCAGTGCGTCAGGGATATTTACACTTGTGCTCATAAACAGGCTTCAGTGTGGATTTGGGGGTCACTGTTCCCCTTTGGTACCTGCTAGTACCTGTCCTACGCCTCGAGTTCGACACTCGCCTGAGCGAGTCACCAGGTTGCAGATGTTACCAGCTGTGGGTTGAAAGCACGTGCAGAGCCAGGGGCCATCTCCCCCGGATGAAGACCTGGATGTCTGAGCAGCATCTGCACGTTCTAATTGTCCCCATGGTTGGCACCTACGTGCAACACCTGCAACAGCCAAAGCAGGTTGCAACAGCAGGTGGCACCGGCCATTCTCTGTCACGGCAGCCACATTTCTGTTTTTCTGTGCATTTGGGTTGATATTTGTATTTTCTAAAGAACTGGGCTACTCTTTTTCCGTGAGGAAGCAATTTTTGCAGTACCTTTCCTAGCGCGATAGGAGTACAGTGCCCTTTGCTATCTGGGCTAAGATTCACGTTTCTTTCCTCCGAAAGTGCTCTCTAAGGCTCCCATTTCCACATGCTGCAAGATCAATGGGCTAATAATTAAGGCAGCAGTGTGATGCTATTGCAGGTCTGTTGCCTGTTTATTTGAAACAGCTGTCGAGGAATGTGGGCTGCCTGACAGAGGGGTTGCCATGGTTAAACCCCGTGTTGACTGAGTGCTCGGTAAATAGTTGCACAACTTCCAGTGCAAATGCCAGGTGGCCCAGCAGAGTTTCTCTCGGGCGGTGTCGCTTAGGCGCGAGCCTTCTCCCCAGCTGCCGTAGCCGCACTGATGCTGTCTGCCTGCACGAGGCCGTGCGGAGCGAGGCAGGAAGAAACTGTGCCACCCAGAAAGGCCTGCATCTGCACTTAGCCCGGAGGGGTGAGGGCTGGGAGGAGGCGTGGAGCTGGTCTTTGCAGGGATGAAAGGCCACTGCGAGGGAGCTGGGAATAATCTGCTCCATCTCTGGTGGCTCGGAGAGGAGCGGTGGTCTTCAATCGCTGCGCTAGGCGTCAAGGAGAGACTTTGTAATGGTAATGATGGTGAGGCAGCAGCCTGCTGAGGCTGTCAAATCTCCATTGCCCAGGAGCTCCAAGAGCAGATTAGATGCAGCTTTGGCAGGAATGATATACGGTAACTCATCTGGCCTTAAATCAAGGAAACGGGCTGGATGACCTCTTGAAGTACTTCGTAGTCCGTAAGTCTATTTATGCCGTTAATATTTGGAGGCAGAGTCTGATTAAACCGTGACGTACACCCAGCGCCGGGGCTGTTGCCATTTCTTCCCTCCATGACTTAGCGGAGCTCTGTGGGAAGCAGTTTGCTCAGGGGGAGGATGGGACCAATGTGCCTGTGCACGCAGGTCTCAGCTTGGCTCTTCACAGATGGACATAAAGTTGGGGGGGGGCTGCTTTTCCCAAAGCAGTACCCCATGCCACTGGAAAATCCCTCTCCTGTCACCTGCAGCAGGTCCAAACCCCTTTGCAGGGCACTGGGGACCCGGCCGGTGCCAGCAGCATGCTCGTGCTCTCGCCCTCCCCGGGGGGATGCAGCTGCCCCGCATCCTGCGTCGTGTCCCCCTGTCCTGCACACCTCACCGAGGGGCAGGCAGATGCTGGCCCTAGCCCAGCCGTTCTTTGTTTCCCATGCTTCGACTGAAGAATTTATTAAAAAACCCAAAAAGGAGCAATAACAAATGTCAGGGGGGTGTCTCCCCACCCCCGAACGGCGGGAGTGTTCCTTTCCAGGCGTGTCTCCTTTGCGTTCAGGCCTCCAGATGGAAAGCAGCCCCGCGGGGTCAGGCGGTACAGGTTTCCTCTTTGTCTCATCACTGCACCCACAGAAGGACCGAATCAGGTGTCGCTCACATTAAAGCCTTCCTGCTCGTGCCGTTTGGGGGACGGAGGCTTTCCCAGCAGCAGCACCGAGGAAAAGCTCTCCTTCTCTGCAGCGAAGGGCTGCTGTAGGCCCGGGTACAGCTGTGGGCAAACACGCTTCCCCAGCGCGTTCTTCTCTGTAGAACAGGGAACCTGAGAGGGGCAAAAGCAGCCGGTACAGACTGCAGCTCTGAAATGGATTGGCAGACAGACGGCTCCTGCAACGGAAAGGGCTCGCTTCTCACCGGGCCTGGAGCCGCTTATCTGCCACAAAAGTACTTGCATAATAATAGCTAATCTGCATATGGTAAATTAATAAAATAGATTTAAGTGTTGACGAGGCAAAAAAAATTCTAGCTGCTTGGCTTTCTTTTATTTCCCTCAGCTGGGAGCACTGGTGGGGGCTGTGAGGCAATGAGCAACGTTTACGGGAAGGCTGCGCGCGCGTGATGGATTCCCAGAGATGCTGCGGCGGCTGCCTTTTGGCCGTACCTCCCCTGGAACAAGAGCCCGTCCTGCCTGCAGCGCGTGGCAGAGCTGGCCTTGCACGCAGCGCCCTCCTTTTGCTATAATCATCCCAAGCCTACAGCGCTGCAAAGAAAACGCAACCCGCCTAAGCCAGCGCGGGAGTTTTTCCCGAGCCCACAGATGACCCCAGCCATCCTGTTGGGCGTTGTTCTGGCCCGTTCCCGCTGGCAGTTGCTGTGATGCTCCGTCGCTGCAGTGTACGTTTGGGCAGATGTGCGGGCCGTGGCGTGGATGAGCTCCCGTGGATGGCTGAGGAGGTGCTCGTGCCCGTTCCTGGCACTGCTTTTCCCAGCTTTCCGTGGCAAGGGACTTCGACACTGCGGGCGCTGCTGCGCCACCAGTCCAGCATGGCAGCTGGCTGAGTTGTGCCAGCGCGGCTGCCCTGGTTCCAGCAGTTACCAGGGGCTGGTGGTGGGCAACATCCCGAACTCTCCCATTCGCCGGTGGGGTTTGGAGCCTTCCTGGAGGTGCCCGCTGCGACGCGTGGCTGGGCTGCTGTCGGCATCGCAGCTCGCTGGCTCGCGTAGCTCCGTCCCTAGCACGGCAGCCGCTGCGGGGGCAGCCGAGCAGCAAATAGCAGGAGCTTGCTTCTGCCGTGGCGAGAGGCACACCGCCGGCCCGCCGGCCGTTCCGAAGCACGCGGGGAACGTGACATTTTCCGCCTTACTTTGCGCCAGCAATCAGACCGTGAACAAGACACGTGAAAATGCGGATCTTTCATCCAGAGAGCTCAAAAGCCGCAGCGTTAATTATTGAAAGCCCATCAGCCCTACGCGCTCCTGGCTTTGTAACAAAACAGAAACACGGGGAGGGAGCTGTTTCGTGGGGATTTATCCCAATACCCCAGGCTGGCCCGACAGCTCGCACTGAGGATGGCGTTTTGTCGTGAGAGGCTGTGACATTCCGCCTCTGGAGATTCCAGACTAGAAAGTCGGGCAGACACAGGCAGATGAGGGACGGAGGAGAAAGTCCTGGCAGTTAAGTCCTGCTGTAAACAGCCCTGCTTGAACACGCTTATCCAGTCAGGAACTGACAAATCAGGTGAGCTATGGGCCCGAGGAAAACAGCTCGGTTTTTAATATCAACCCCTCGAAGCAGTAATCACAGTGAGCAGCTTCCTAGCAATTCAGCCTGGAATGTGTTTGCATTGCTTGTCAGGCAGCTTTGAGCTGTGGACATATTCACGGAAATTGTGATCTGTTTCAGGACAATTCACACGCAGGAAAAAGGACTAAATTCAACAAATTGATTCTGCGCCACAAATAGTTCAATGAGAAATAGTTCCTCGTGATAAGGTGTTGCACATTTCTCATTTCTAGCTCAAAGAAATGTGCTACCGTGTTCGTGCATTGTTTATCACCAGAAAGTTTGACTTCATAAATACTGGATCATCAAACTGAGATTGCATAAACTTTCTGCACAGGGAAAAAGGGTCGTGCAGCACCTGGTCCTTTGCTCTTCCAGGGTCCCACGCTGGTCCTTGGGAAGGGGACAAGACCGGGTGAGCTCATCCTGGGCTGGATCAGGAGAAGTGTGGCCAGGGGGGCGAGGGAGGGGATTCTGCCCCTCTACTCTGCTCTCGTCAGACCCCCCCTGGAGTGCTGTGTCCAGCTGTGGAGCCCTCAGCATCAGAAGGGTATCGACCAGTTGGAGCGAGGCCAGAGGAGGCCACGGGGATGCTCTGAGGGCTGGAGCCCCTCTGCCATGGGGCCAGGCTGGGGGAGTTGCGGGGTTCAACCTGGAGAAGGGAAGGCTCCGGGGAGACCTTATTGCAGCCTTCCAGTGCCTGGGGGGGTACAAGAAAGCTGGGGGGGGCTTCTCCCAAGGGCCTGTAGTGACAGGACAAGGGGTAATGGGTTTGAACGGAAAGAGGGAGATGGAGATGGGCCATCAGGAGGGAATTCTTCCCGGAGAGGGTGGGGAGCACTGGGACAGGTTGCCCAGAGGAGCTGTGGATGCCCCATCCCTGGCAGTGCCCAAGGCCAGGCTGGATGAGGCTGGGAGCACCCTGGGCTATGGAAGGTGTCCCTGCCCATGGCAGGGGGGTTGGAACTGGATGGTCTTTAAGGTCCCGTTCAACCCAACTCATTCTGTGATTCTATGATCATGTTTCAAAGTGTATCCCTTTCCCCGTGGAATTCTTGCCACTGGGTAGGTGCTGGCATCAGTGGTGTGTCCCTCTCTCTAATGTTATGACACAATTATTATTTTCAAATTCAGGTTATTTCGAAAGATCGGAGAGAGGGGTTTGTGCCCCAGATGCCCACTGAACCTTGTTGTACCACCGCTGGGGTCCAAGTGGTACTAGACACCTGTTACTGACCAAACACTGGGTTCGTTTTCCTACAAGCCCATGAAGAAAGCCGTGTTCCGCAGGAGCGATCACGTGTGGCAGCTCCTCGCGTCGTAAGTCGCCCAGCCCATGGTGCGTTCCACCCCACGGAACCCAGGGGGTTTTCCTACTTATCATGTTTTGCCTTGAAACTGTAAAGAGTAGGATGATTTATTGGAGGGGAGCTGAGTCGTATTTGCCGGAGGTGAAAGCCCATTTTGGGGAACGCGGCTGCTGGGCTCAAGTAGGCTTGGCCAAAGGTAGAAGAACAATTCTTGCCAGCAACGTCCTTCCCCGCAGCGGAGATGAGCATTGAGAGCCTGAAGAGGACAGAAGGTGCAGCCACTGAAGTCGCGTTGTCATGAACCTGGGAGAGCCATCTCCGGGGCTCAGGGGTCAAAAGAAATTGGTGTGTCCGTGACTCGTCCTGTCTCCTCCTGTAAAGCCAACGGACAAAACCTAAGGCCCCACTGGGCATCAGGGCGATGGCCACTTAGTGTGTGACTGCTGTGGGGCTGATCTTCCCCGACGAACATTCTGTTCAGATGTCGCGCTGACAAGAACTGGCTCGGCTGGGTCAGCGATGCCACGTAAACGCTCTCTCTTACGCTCCTGCGGTGCTGCCCATCCGTGCCGCTGGCTGCACCTGCGGCGCCTAGGGCTGCAGTATGGCGGGAGGCCTGTGCTAGCCAACTCTCACCCGAGGACTAAGCTCAACGCACGAGGGGCTCTGATTTTCACCTACTTTACCCCACTTGCTGTTCCCTTTCTGCAGCCCGTAGGAAGGACTGGGCCTGCTGATGCTTCATGGGCCTGCTCTCAGCCCCAGCGTCACTGTTCGAAGTAGCTCACATCCCTCCGGAGTCGTCGCTCCGTGTGGTGGGGTTTTTTTCCCTTGGCTCTCCAAACGGACTAACATGTCATTAAGACAAATGGCAAGCATTTCTCCTTTTCTCACATCTGTCAAAACTTCCAATATCCACTTTTATGACATTTCACACAGCATTTTTTTACGCACCGCTCGAAGGACGTAGAATCCTAATGAGCCCAGCTTCCATGATTTTCATCTGGCACGTGCTGCTGCTCCTGCATGATAAATGTACAGAAGGGAAGAGGGGGAACAAGTGGTATAAACAGCTGGGGGGGAGCAGAGGGAAAGAGAATTAGGCTGGTACCCACGCAGGATTTAGAGACACCCTCTGAATTTAGTATCCGTGTGTTACAACCAAGATGGCACGGTGCTGAGCTCCTAAGCCCCTGCACCCCACTGGCAAGGAGGCTGAGCTCCGGAATCGTAAAGAAACTGGAGTCACCAAAGGAGAAACCTGTATGAATTAGGAGCAGCTTTGCATTTCCAGTGTCAGGAACCGACAGGGACCTTCATTTTTGGCCCTCAGTTTTGAAAACGATCCGTTGGGTTTGCAGCAGTATACCTGGCCTGCAAATGTTAACTGATGTGCTGTCGGCTCTATCTTAGTTCCTAATGGGAGAATGAGAACGCTACTTTTCTCATCAAAACCAGAAGTTACAGTGTACTGAAATTGCTAAAGTGGCTCCTTTATGGAGGAAAAAACGCGCAGCCATTTCTCTTCACTCAAGGCTGGGAAGCTGTTGGTGCTGGTAGCTCAGGCCCTTTCCCGTTGGTCAGTACGATACCAATAGCAGCCACCCCACCCTCTGGGTAGGGGAAGATGTCTTCCAGCAGTGGCTGGCAGTAGCTTGGGTAACAGCCATGGAGTTCACAAGATGCTGGGCAATCTCCGAAAGCTCGTTAGCAGCCGCCCAGGAGCAGGAGACCTGCATTCAGTACGAGAGATGCTGATGAAGAGCTCTGCTAGCTGCAGGCTGGAAGCACCCAGGAATCATGTAGGGCCTCTGATTCCTTCGGGACCTTGACTACAGGGTACCAAAAGCGATAGTTGTTGTAGGATGTTTGGGTTTCCATCTTCGGGGTGGTAGTTCTTCCATCTGGAGATGGCCTGGCCTTTAATTTGGTAGGAAATATGGAACTTGTGGTTGGTACCACACAGAGAAGCAGATGGGGCACACAACCACTGGAATGCCCAAGGAGCGGTCCGTAGGCGTTGCTAGGCCACGTAGCGTTTCTGGGTCAGACCAGTGCTACTCTCAGAAAAAATCAGGAATACCAGTACTGTCCGTGCTGCCGAACCGGCCGTAAACACCATCCTGTGATGTCCTTGTCAACCCGTTCCCATTTTAACCGGGTGTGTCAGGACCCAGCTAGATATTTGCACATACACGTTGGTGCGGCACACACCGGCACACGTCTGCCTGCAGCCCCCCCGGCGGACAGTGCCCCGCGCCGCCCTGAGCAGGGCGATACGCTTAGGGCAGCGTGGCAGTCGCTCCTCCTTCCCAGCAGGGATGGAGACCCTCGCCTCCCACCGACCCCCAGCCCGTGGGGCTGCTGGTGCCTCGTGGCCCCCGCCCGAACCGCCGCGGCCCTCGCAGGTGGGCTCACAGGCCGGGATTGGCTGAGACCTGCCTGGGCTGGGGGGCACAGACCAAACCACCTCCCCCAGCCAGAGTCCAGCATCTCCCGCAGCGCCGGCCAGCGGAAGCCAAGATTAGGGGTGGCCACAGCAGGCGCCGGCACAGACATGCGTCCACCTCAATACGGAGCCTGTGCGCGAGCTGGGCCGCGTTTCAGAGCTTCCAAACGCAGGTATGGCAGAAACCGATGAAAACCTGATTCCCTTTGCAGCGGGGGAAAGGGAAGAGGATGATGGGTGAACGTGCTCCAGGGAAGAAGGTCCTCCAGGAGGGATGTTTACAGGGAGCCACCTGCCCTACTTTCACGTTGGACATCATCTTTTACTCAACTGCCAGGGTTTTCCTTGGCGTCAGCAGGAGCTTCGGAGCGCTCAAACTTCAGGAGATCAGCCCGCGTTTGGGGCCCACAATCTGAACCCAGAAGAGCGGGTTTGCGTTCTTCCACGCCACGGGCGAAACGTGAATGTCCCCGGTGCGACGCTCACCCGCCGTCGCTGAATCCCAGAGCAGTCTCGGGTCCGCTGGCACCGATGTAACACAAATACCACCCCCTCCCCCGCAGACATACTTTGCTGTGTGAAAGGCTGCTGCTGCCGCTGCGTTCGTGTCTCACGTTCACGCTGATTAGCTGCCCTGTTTTGGGACTGTTCGCGTCAGGCAGCAGGCTAGTGACATCGTTAGCATGCAAGCTCAGAGCAGGTCTTCAAGAATTAATCACACGGAACGCGTGATTAAAGTGACGGGGGGGTAGAAATGGGGAGGAGCACCTGAATGAGGGGCGACACCATGGTTGGAGGCAGACGAGCTTCACGGGGATGAAGGACAGGGCTGAAGTGCTCGGGTGAAAATCATCACGACTCCCGTGTAAAGCGACGCTGCTGCGATCCGAACGGCACCTTACGCCGCGCGGCGCTCCCTTGATCCAAAAAGGCTCCCTAATTACAGCTGCTCAAGCCTTAAAGTCACAGGACTCAGGTACGGCAGAGGTGGTCGCCATGCAAGCAGCACAGATGACGCTCCTGAAAGGTGGTGACGTGGGACGGCCACCTCCCACGCGACCCAGCAAGGCTGACCTGCGATATTTCGTCGGCTGCGGGTCTGTTTAAGGCTAACGGTCGGAAGGTTTAAAGCAGGGGGTGGGCCTAAAAATGTTCCTTCAAACTCTAACCCTTTTAAAACAATTCTTTCTGCTTACCTTTCACTTCCAGGGCTCCTATAGTAACCTGCTTTTGGGGGGGGGTTGCTTTAGGAGAGCATTGTGTAACACAGCGGCAATAAACCGCTGCGACAGCCCTTCCCCTCACGAGACACTACAGCTCGTGCTCCCCAGCCTGTCACCTTTCGTGGGAGGCCGCCCTTCCCCGGCCGACACAGGTACGGTTCGAGCGTCACCTGCCCTGCCCGTGCGGCTGGCGAGGGCGGCCGCTCCGCAGGAGATCCATCCCTGACCATCAGCCTTTCCCAAGGGATTGTGCGTGAGGGCAACACCCGCTGGCCAATGTCCGAGTCCGGCGGTCCCAGGGCAGGGGGACCACCCCCTCCGTGGGGCTGGGGGTACCTCGGGGGTTTCGCTGTGGGGGTTGGGATGGTGACGTGTGCCGCACGTCACGATTTGGCAGGCGTACGTGACTTTGGCAGCTCCTTCCCGTCGCCTGTCAGACGGGGACCTATCCCCCCAGGCACCACGGGGGACATCCCACACGGATACGGACGGACAGGGAGAGGGTGCAAGCCAAAACGTAGTTCCTGGACGAAGTAAGGAAACTGCCGGCCGGGTTTGGGTCCCCTGTGGGCTCCGTACGCTGCTGGCCCAGCTGTTTATGGTAAACATGATTCTTTCCTTGAGAGCTTTTCCCACAGAGTTCTTTTCAGGAACTGGCGCTGAATAAAGTAGCAAGAAAAAAACAACTACTAAAATGGGGTGGGATTTCCAGTGGAAAAGCAGAAAAGCCCTTGAGCTGTGGCCACACCTGGTCGCACACCCTCGGCGGTCCCGAGACCCCCTCCAGAGTGCTGCCCACTCCGTTGCAGGTGTTTCTGCCTGCAGTCGGCACCAACGCAGTCATCAGGGCACCTCTGGAGGGAGATTTTAGATCTGGCACCACCCCAGCTCCCACTTTTCCTATGCTCCTACGCCTTTCCTGTGCTAGGCATTCCCAAGGGAACCGAGTTTATAAGGCCGGGAGGGCTGCTCCAAACGCACTTTGGGACTTCATGGCCAGGATCCGCAGGATTCATCTGGCCGGGCTCTCCCCTGGGACACCCGCCCTGCTGTCCCATCCCCTCCTTGCCCCGTCCCCTGCCTCAAGGCAGAGGTGACCCACCCCTGTGCAGCCAGGCTCTACAATCCCAACCCCGTTTGGACAGCCACGTTGCCGTTGTCTTCAGCAAGGCTCACCACCTGCTGGGGAAGGTTCAGGGGCTGGCTGTGTGCCCTGAACGGCGCGCTGGCATTGCCAAACTCCATTTGCGGCTATGCAGAAATCCACAGATCTCACAAGGGATGATTGGGCAAGCAAAACCCAACCTCTGTACCTGAACCATGAGCCACAGCAACCTGCGACGGGCTCAACTATTTACTGAGGGAAAAGCGTGAAGGAGAAAACGGCAGAATGCTAGTGCTGAACTAAAATGCTTTCTTGCAGATCCACATGAAAAATGTTGCAAAGGGAGTGGCAAAGTATTAGAAATATTAATTTTTCCTAAACAAAAATCAGGTATTGAAAATCCGTGAGCCACAAGGAAAGCGATGCTCTCTGGTACCCCGGTGCCCTACCACATTGCCCACGAGCAGAGGCTGTGCGTGGCGAAGGCCTCTAGACTCCCGTTCCCGAGAAGAGCTGGATGCAGGTGCCACAATTCACTATTAATGAGCAAGAATGTGGTGTTCCGAGTGCATTACGGCACACGGGAAGTTGGACTGTGGCTGTTTGAGACTGACTGCAGGGGTAGAGCGGCGGAACTGCTTGGTGCCCTTTGCCCAGTGACACCCTCCTGTCTGTGGGGTCTGGTTTTCAGGTGAGGCTGATCCTGCGTGGGGAGGGGGAAACCCAAACCTCTTTCCTGACTCTGCTTTTGTCACGCATTGTGCTGGCTTCAGTCAGGAAAGAGTTAACTCTCTTTGCCGTGGCTGCCAGGGAGCTGTGTTCCTGGGTGCTGAGAGCAGCACTGGTAAGGGCTGAGCTGGCGCTGGGCAGTGCCCGCACTGAATTCAAGCTCTTTCTCCATTTCTGACCCTGCAGCTGCGCTCCCAGCTCCCGCTGTCTCGCTACGGGCAGTGCAGGGACACACAGCTTGGACAGCTGACCCCAGCTGCCCGAGGAAGTGTTTCATTCCGTAGTACGTCGTGCTCGGGGCACAGGCGGGGAGGGGTCCGGCAGCCATCGCTCTCTCTCACTCTCTTGCTCGTTCACTCCCTGGCACTTGCTCACACGCCCTGACTCCCGCGTCAGCTGCTTTGCCAGCTCCTGTGCTGGCTCCCTGGAAGGGAGTTGGTGGGGTTGTTTAGTTTTCCCGGTTGTGCTGTCGCTGTCGGGGTTCGCCCGGAGTCTGCTGCGGCGGCTCTCGGGCTGCGGCTCTCGGGCTCGCTGGGTCTGACCCTCACTGCTCAGCACCTGGCTGTGCACTGGTCAGTGGGTGGGGAGCAACTGTGTCAGATTGTATCATAGGTTTGATTTTCTGTTATTTTAATTATTTATTAGTAGTGGTATCTGTATATATTAATTTAGATTTAATTAGTAAATAGTTCCTATCTTGATTTTACGAGCTTCCTTATCTCTTTTCCTTCCATTCTCCCCCTCCGCTGGGGGAGAGGAGGGGGGTTTGTGAGAGCGGCTTCCTGGTATTTAGCTAGCCGGAGTTCAACCACGACGAGCATCGGCTTTGCTTGTCACCCAGCCATTAAGAACTCAGGAGAGCCATTTTGGACGACCAGCGTCCCTGGATGCAGCTGCACGAGCGGCTCTGTCACCAATGCACGCTGGTGTGCTAAATCTGTGTTGTCCTTCCCTTGAGCTGTGACCCTCCTCTGCACCCACACCCGGAGTATTGCGCAAGAAACGGCTTCTCCCCAGAAAGCCAACAGCCCATTTTAGTGGAGAAAGCTGGAGCCGAGCACCACTCCTGCCGCTCCCGCTCTCTCACTGACTTTGCTTTTATTTTTTAAAAGATCTTTCTGCTCTGCGAGTGCCAAAGGAAAAATCCAGCCGGGGCTGAGTCTCGGCACCAGACACAAGCGGTTCGCTGGCTCCCCCACTGTGCAGGGAAGAGGCATCAGCTGATTGATCCACCGTGTCGTTCCCTTCTCCCAGGATTTCACAGCCTTTGTCTGTAAAGATCCTAAGGCAGGTGTAAATATGACTGAGGTTTGACGCCGGGAGAGAAATGCAGAGGTAAGCTCCACGGGAAAGGGGCGTGCGTGCGGAAGGAGCCACGGCCGGAGCCGCAGGTTCCGGAGCCGAGAACACACATTTTGCTATTCTGGAGCTCTGGGAGCGAGAGGCTTCGGGCCCGTTCCCTTCTCCTGCCGATGAGTCTCAATTTGCCGCGTCCGTGTCCTTTTTGTTCGGAGAACGCGCCGCGCTGCGCGTCGCCCACGCCACGCCGCAGCCCTTTGTGCTCGGCGCTTGCAGGCGGATGGCTTTTTCCATCATACATCACAGCTCTGACAGCCGACTGATGAGCTCCAGCGCCCAGCGCCGTAGCCCTGATGATGGGGCTGTGGCCGCAGTAATAACGTGGGCCTACTCCAGGGACAGCGAAGGGGGGGTTCGAAAGGTGAAGCGAAAGGCTCAAATCCCCTCTTGTTTCCTCTCTGCCTCCCTCCGAACGCCGTTTGAAGTCCCAGATCAATGGGAGAAAAAGGAAGATTAATCCATCTTCTGCAGAACTATCGTCACTGGTGGGCGAGAGTGCGCTGATTGAGATGCTGGGCAGGAGAGCACAGACCAAGCTTTGTAAACACAGCACCGGGCAGGAACGCCAAGGGAAGTCGGACTGTCGGCTCTCTCACCTGGCAGGGAAATACCGCCCTGGCAGAAGCAGAACAAAGGTCCTGTGTGTAGCTGCAGCTCGAGCAGCTCCTGCAGTTCCCCAGGTGCAACGTTGTTAACCCACATCTTCCCTCAGCAAATAAACAGAACTTGCTCCGAAAGGAAACGCAAACGCTCCGAATCGTGGCGTCGGTCACCCACGGCATTCAGAAATGTAAAGGACAAGGAATGAACTTGCCTCTTATTATCCTAGAATCCCAGAGCGGTTTGGGTGGGAGGGACCTTACAGCCCCCCAGTGCCACCCCCTGCCAGGGGCAGGGACACCTTCCATAGCCCAGGGTGCTCCCAGCCTCATCCAGCCTGGCCTTGGGCACTCCCAGGGATGGGGCACCCACAGCTTCTCTGGGAACCTGTCCCAGTGCCCCCCACCCTCTCCGGGAAGAATTCCTTCCTGATGGCCCATCTCAGTCTCCCTCTTTCCATTTAAACCCATCACCCCTTGTCCTGTCACTCTCTGCCCTTGGGAAAGCCCCCCCAGCTTCCTTGTAGCCCCCCAGGCACTGGAAGCCACAGCCGTTGGCCGAAGCCCAGGTGGGTGGGCAGGTAAGAGGGGGCATGTGCTGGCCAGCAAGACTCGCCCCAACCCCGAGTCTCACGCAGCGCAGAAGCGTTGGGAGCGCTGCCCGTGCACACGGGTGGAGACAGCGCGGCGTGCTCGTCCAGTGGGTTTTGTTGCCTTTTGAAAGCACAGGTTCCAGCCGAGGCCAAAGGGGTTTAAAAGATGAACTCGAAATCCGTCTCTGAATTAGTGAAAGTAAAGTAATTCCAGCTTTCCTCTGGGACATGAAACAACCAACCGCACCGGCGGACGTATCTGTCAGTGTTAATTAAGCTACCGCTGTTTGCAGAGGCCGTTACACACCCGTGGCATGGCTTGACAATGCCCATGGCTGCTGACCCTGCTGCGGCACCGGGACTCCCCCCGGGCAGTTCTGTCCCTCCCACAGCGTCCGCTCTGGCTGGGGTGTCCTGTCCCGCGCGGGAGCCCTCCACGCGAGGGGAGCTCCCTGGACACGGTCTCCAGCCCGGCTGCTGCAGGATCGCTCGGGTGGTTCCCCATTGCCTTTGGGGTCCCGGTGTCGGGTCCCTCTGGGCATCCCCACAGTGGTGGCCACTGCCCAGGCTCCCTTGGCAGATTGCTGCATGACCTGTTTGACCCTGGGCAGTTTTCCCCAGTATTTAACCCAGTTTTTCCTTACTGGAGTTAACACCCGTTATCTCCCCTTCTGTCCTCCCTGGCTAACAAGGATTGGTCCCGACCCTCTTTACAGCGTCCGTAAGTGCTTGTAGGCAGCTACGTGTCCCTTCAGGCCTCTCCTCCAGCCTGAACATGCCTTTCCCTGCAGGTCCCGTGTTCCAAATCCTTCAGCACCGTGTTGCTCTCCTGTGAGCTCTTCCCAATTCGTCTTTAAAAAAAAGTGCCCTGCACCACAGGCAGTGTGCCACTGCCCCCCCCCCGCCACTGCCCCCAGTGCCACTGTCCGCCCTGCCACTGCCCCCCCGCCACTGCCCCCAGTGCCACTGTCCGCCCTGCCACTGCCCCCCCGCCACTGCCCCCAGTGCCACTGCCCCCAGTGCCACTGCCCCCCCGCCACTGCCCCCCCACCACTGCCCCCAGTGCCACTGCCTCCCCCACCACTGCCCCCTGTGCCACTGCCCCCCCCGCCACTGCCCCCAGTGCCACTGCCCCCTGTGCCACTGCCCCCCCCGCCACTGCCCCCAGTGCCACTGCCCCCCCGACACTGCCTCCCCCGACACTGCCCCCAGTGCCACTGCCCCCAGTGCCACTGTCCCCCCGCCACTGCCCCCCCTGCCACTGCTCCCCCGCCACTGCCCCCCCTGACACTACCCCCCGTGCCACTGCCCCCCCTGCCACTGCCCCCCTCCCACTGCCCCCTTGCTGAAGGAGAGCAGTATAATCAGTGTAGTTGTCTTGCCTGGTTTCCCACAGCTCTGCTATCCACCCTCTCATCGCTGGGGCACCTTGCCTGGTGGGCACCGTGCAAATCCAGGCTTCTCCGGAGCGCAGGCTGCCGGAGGCTTCCACTGGCTGCTCTGCTGGGAACCATTTCTATGAGCAGGTGCTGCGGGAGGTGTGTGAGGCCAGTCGCTGCCTCCAGGCAGGCCTCAGCTCCAGATATCGTGTGGGACGTGGCCCAGAAGTACCGGGAAGAGCCCTGGGGAGCCCCTGCCCGGAGCGGCTCGTAGCTCCAGGAGGAGCTGGTGGCCCTGCTCTTGCCTGGTGGACCATGGCCACATCGATGCCAGCCGCATGAAGCCGGCAGCCGCGGCGATGCCTCCCTGGCATGGCTCCAAGGCGATGGCAGCGCCAGCAAGAAGAGCTCACGCCTCCCAGGGTGCCGCCACCGGGCCGCCCAGCAAAGCCCATCCTGGCCAGCTGCGCGGTGCATCGGTCGAGGAGCGGGGCTGCTGCCTTGGGGGCTTTAGCGTTCAAGGGTGATCCTGCACCTGTGCCAGATCGTGCCGACCCGTTTTCCATCGCCGTGCCGCAGCGCTCCCTGCCGTGATGCTCCCTGCAGAGCACTGGCTGTTGGCGCTCGGGACACCCCCTTGGTCTGCCCCCTAAACACCCCGTTACCCTCTAATCCCCTTCCCCACAGCTGGGCTGGGCGGTACCCGAGCAGGGCTCCCTCCCCGCAGCGCGCGCGCCTTGTCTATGCCAGGAGCTGCTAATGAAGACACCAGCGAGCGCGGGGGAATAAACCTGCCACCTGTGGAGCCTTGTTTGGCATCCTCACGCAGCCTAATAAAGAATCATTCATGTTTAATTGCTCCATTTGATTGTTTAATTACAGTTATTTCACACGTCATCTTGGAGTTTTGTCTTTGCTTTCGACGCCGCCTTGCCGCCTCGCTCCTTCCAACAGTGAGTTAGGCCGTAACAAAAATCATTTAGGCCAGGGATTAGAACGAGGCCTTGAACTTGTAATCGGGATTTAAAAGGTGGAGCCGTTCACAACCCTCTTTGATCTGATGTCGCCGTACAGACTCGGATCTGGGCTTCTCCCTGTGCAACACGAAGCATGTGAATACCTCCCTCAGACACTCATGCAGGGCCACAAGATGAGCAGCCTCGTCCTCCCAGTGGGGTTTTACGGAATTCCCTCTGTTTAAACGCCAGCTCACTTTAACCACCGCAAGGGGTTCCGTGCTCAGGCTGAACCTGGCACAGAACCGGCCCACTGCGGGCTCACGCGGCTGGGCAACATCCTGCCTTCGGATCACCACCAAGTGTCCAAGCAGACGGGCTGCCTGCACACCTGGCACCCACTGAACTAAAGGAATGGAAGGGAAACCCCGAACCCCACCCCCCCAGCCGCGCCTTGTTGGTGCCCCCACCCTGCCACTAACTGGTGGGGAGGTACCTGCCAGCCTGGCACCCTGGGGCAGCCCCCGCCCTGGTAGCTCCTGGATTTCCCTCTGTGAGGTCTCCCTGGACCTAATTCCCAGGGCAGGGGGTGATGGATGGCCTCTCTGGGGCAATGAGGACCCATCCTGGACGAGCCGCTCCGTCATGGCCCTTCCCGTGGGCAGTCAAGCACCGGCGGTTCCCCACAGCGAGCCGGCCCCAGCTCCCCGAGCAGGACAAGGTGCCACCGCCTGAGACCCCCCTTCTGACCTCGTCCCTTGGCGCACGTCGTCTCCCACCCGCCGGGCTCCGTCCGTGGGACTGTGCTGCGCCCCGTCCTGCCCCGACGCGCACATTTTGGCCTCTGGACACCACGTTCCCCGGCATTTGGTCAGTCGCTGCTCCTGCAGCGCTGGTCACTGACAAATCCTCCTCCCCCTCCCGCGGCCAAACGTTGTCTTTGCGTTGTTCAATGAGAGAAAAAATTAGCAACCGGCGGCCAGAATTTAGAGGAAAGGGAAAACCCGCTGGGGGCGGTTTGCCGGATCAAGTGAGGAATGAAGCACGGTGGGGCACTGCGTGGTGGTCGGGTCCTCCATAGGGGAGGAAAACCCGGTGGGTAAGCCGAGGGGCTGCAGGACAGTTGAATGCTGGTTATTTCCCTGCTCGAAGGCCCGGAGGGATTTCCCTTTGGAAGTGTCTGGAGCTCGTTCCAAGGAGACTCTTCCCTTGCTTTTCCCACCGCCTTGCCTCCCCCGCTCCCCCCTCATGGCTGGAAGTGACGCCACCACACGGCTTTTTTCAGGACAATTTCAGCTGCCTCTTGCTCAGTCGAGATTTTCGGGACCAGGCTCATGTGCCCCAAGCAGCTGAAGGGGCTTCACAAGAACGTGGCACCGGGACACCGAACCCGGTGTGCCTCGCACTCACGGTTCGGGCAGCCACAACAAGCCATGCTCACAGTGACTTCCCTACGGCGGCCACGGTGACTCCTGCCACGTGGGAAAAGGGGCAGGAAACAACTCCTTCTGCCGAGCAGGAGCACCTTACGGAGACGGGGCACAGCCAGGCGGGCCGCCTTCAGCTCTTCTCTCAGCAAGCTTTCCGCATCCTTTCTGGATGGATCCATGCCATAGGACAGCCTCCTGGTTATTAGGGCGGCTCTTCACTATCCCGCAAACCCCGGGAATCTCGCAGTCCGCCTTCTTCAACAGCAGCGCGGTATTTGCTGCCCACAACGGGTTTATCTCGCCCAGCCCGGAGCGGGTCGGTTTTGTTTTGCCGTCTCAGCTGGCGTTCGCAGAACAGGAAAGATAATGAATGATAACACTCACCACGACGTGGTGACAATGAATTAATCCTTGTTCAGGCGGAGGCTGGCGATAGTGATCTGCAGGATTGGGGAGGATGGGAGCCATCGCTATCGCTGCCGAGCCACGAAGCTGCTCAGTCGCAAGCCACCGCGAGCATTTACAGGGCTGAGGACAGATGTGGCCTGGCAGAACCCCCCCAGAACCACCCGTACCCAGGAGGAGCTGCCCCCCGGACACTCAGCGGCTGAGCCTGCTGCGCGCTCCCAGGACAGCGCCGTGGCAGCCCCTTCCGTGGCAGCTCAGCAGCCCAGTGTCACCGGGGAGCTGCCAGTGGGCAATTCCGTCTCGCTGGAGCCCACGAGTGCAACCCCGTGCCCTAAGGACGGCCAGGCATCGTGCGGAGCCCTGGCGCCCACCAGAGACCACGCTGCCCCAGCGCCATCGCTGGGGCCACAGATACAGGGCTTGGCACGGGACCGGTGCTCGGAACGTGGGCCCGAGACAGGACGTGGATGCTGAAGCTCAAACCTTGCCCCGAACAACCCCGGGAGCAGCCAACCGGCTCCGCAGGTGCTTCCCGCTGCCCAGGGCCTGCTCCCCTCCCTGTCTGAGCTGCGCACAGCCTGGCCAGAGCCTGTCCTGGAGCCTGCACCGAGCAAGGTGCTCCTTGCCACTTTGGCCATGGCACCCCCAGGGTCTCCATTACCCCCAGTGGGCACCCCCTGCCCCCCAGTGCTGGAAAAGGCAGACGGATGAGCAATCCGAACTGCTGATTCAGCAACCCCCGGGTAGTGCTGAACTGTCTCCTCCCGAGCTCTGCCGTGGGCGTGGGGGTTCCCTCAACCCCCAGGTATGCCCTTGCCACCGGTCACTGGGATAGCTCCGTGCTCTCCCGGCCGCAGGTTGGGATATCCTCACAGCCACACAGAATGTGCTTTTCCCCGCAGCTGCCTCGTTCGTGCCTGTCGGTGGGTTTGGGTTTTCAGCCCCAGTTTGCCGCAGGAGGGGCTGTGTGTGTACGGAATGATGGGTGGCTGTGCCAGCCCCTGCGCCTTGTCCTCTGCTCCCCCACCATTCCCTGCAGCTTTCCACAGGCTCCAGCTGCCGCTTTTGGCCTTCCTCAGCAGTTTCTCGCCGCCCTGGCCGCCCTCCTGGAGGAGACGTGGCATGTCCAAACAAAGGGTGAACCCCTCCGGGCAAAGCGGGGTGTACGGCTGGGGTGGTGGAGACTGGCAGCGGCTGTGGCCGACACTTCGCTCCTGCTGCAGCCTAACGGCCGGAGCTGCCCCTGGGAGATGCTGGTCCTTGGTCACCCAAATCGTCTGGTGACACCCAGGTGGGATTTGGGGGGTGATTTTTGTGCTTCAGCAGAGACCAAAACACTCCATCGAGGAGCAGGGAATTCAGCAGAACAGGTCCGAGACCTGGGACACCGGTTCCACAGTGTTGAGCGGCGGGTGCCCAGCCCGGATGGTTGCTCCACCCTTGCACAACCGCCTGTCACAGGCCCCTCCAGTCCCAGGATCTGGGTGCTTCACTCACAGCCTGTACTGCAGAGCCGTGTGCCTGCGCCAGTCCCTGCGGCAGAGGCCTCGCTGCGCCGTCAGCCCCGTTCCTGCTGCTCACCTCGCTGCAGGCACAGCGCACCGCCCCGGCACGGACAGCCCCGTGCAGGAACGCCCTCCACACTGTCCCGAAAGCTGCACCGATAAACCCCTCTGTCCCGTAAAGGAACAGCTTCTCCACCAGGACCCCGAGCAGCAGAGCCCGGTACGACCAGACAGCCACGTTGTGCAGGTCAAAGGTCAGGCTGCGATGCTGTGGGACTTGGGGCTGCAGAGAGCCCTTGTGGGGTGAGCTCAGAAGGAAGTGGCCTTCGGGGCGGGTTACACTGCAAAGCGCCTGGAGGTGACGGTGCAGCAGGCCAGGAGATGGGAATCCTGAGATTGGATTTAGCAGCCCTGAGGAGAAGGACCTGGGGGTGCTGGGGGATGGAAAGCTGAACATGAGCCGGCCGTGTGCGCTGGAGCCCAGAAACCAACCGGATCCTGGGCTGGATCCAGAGCAGCGTGGCCAGGGGGGCGAGGGAGGGGATTCTGCCCCTCTGTTCTGCTCTGGGGAGACCCCCCTGCAGTGCTGTGTCCAGCTGTGGAGCCCTCAGCATCAGAAGGATACAGACTGGTTGGATCGAGGCCAGAGGAGGCCACGGGGATGCTCCGAGGGCTGGAGCCCCTCTGCCATGGGGCCAGGCTGGGGAAGTTGGGGGGTTCAGCCTGGAGAAGGGAAGGCTGCGGGGAGACCTTAGAGCCCCTTCCAGTGCTGGGGGGCTGCAAGAAAGCTGGGGGGGGCTTTTTCCAAGGGTGGGGAGTGACAGGACAAGGGGTAACGGGTTTAAATGGAAAGAGGGAGATGGAGATGGGCCATCAGGAGGGAATTCTTCCTGCATAGGGTGGGGAGCACTGGGACAGGTTGCCCAGAGAAGCTGTGGATGCCCCATCCCTAGCAGTGCCCAAGGCCAGGCTGGATGAGGCTTGGAGCAACCTGGTCTATGGAGGGTGTCCCTGACCATGGCAGGGGGGTTGGAACTGGGTGGGCTTTAAGGTCCCTTCCCACCCAAACCGCTCTGGGATTCTGTGATTCTATGACTTTACACTTACAGCCTAAACTGGGATCGTACTCATCTGAGAAAGGCCGGAACCCTGGACAAAACTACTGACCCCCCGATAACGTCGTGTGGGCCGCACGCAGTGAACATCCCTTCAGTTTCCTACCGCCAGCTCAGATTAATTTTCTGATTGCAGAAAATTTGATCAGAACTGCGTTGCCAGCGCGACAGCAGCGATATTACATGGCTTGAGGATACGTGTTGTACCTCGGAATCTCTACAGGAGCGGCAGTCAGGAGGGGATGATGATGGCTTGTGGTAGCAGCTCCGCAAGGAATAGTAATAACTGCTCTTTGGTTCTGGAAGGAGCTATTTTTGTGTGTTTCTTTCTGCTTTCTGTCAATCAGAGAAGCCCTTGCCTCACTCGGCAGCCTTTGTTCCATGCCCATGGAGCTCTGGGGATGCTTTTGGTTGAACCCTGAGCTATTCCACTTCCCTAAACAGCCCAGCAGCAGAATGCTGCCGCTCATTTGGGTAACGAACTTCTGTCCCCCCCTGTGTCTGCCCCGTGCAGTGTGACAGAGGGCCCCCCTCCCCCCCCCCCCCTTCCCCTCCCACTGCTCTATTCCTGCTGGATCAGCTGTTCCCTTGGCGGGTGGCGCGGCCCCCCATCCCAGCGCCGAGGGGATGCTTTGCCCTTCACCGGCCGCGGGGCAGCGCCGCCGTCCTGGCTCCTCTGCTCCCGGCCCTCCAACACGGCCGCTTCCCCGAGCCCGGCAGCGGGATGGTTGGCGACCAAGACCTGCTCCGGCTGGAGCGTCTGCTGGAGTATTCCCAGCACCATCTGCCTTTCTTTCCATTTCCAGAAAGGGCCCCGCTGCTGTCTGCGAAGCCGGGCAGGAATCGGGATACGGCTGACACAAATCCCGGAGAACGTTTGTTTGCCTTCCGCGCTCATTAGCGCAGAGCGGTCACCAGCGTTCCCAACTCCTGTTCATCTCTTTGCTCACTGCCACCGCGTCTGTCGCCATGACAGCGCCGTGCTCCAGCGGCAGGAAATTAAAGCGCGTAACGCAGGCAGCTCATCGGAGGCGGAATTCTGTGCGGAGCCCTCGGCGTCGCGACAGGCCCGCACCGACAGGCAGCTGGGCTCCTCTTTCTGCAGGAAAAGAAAGACGTTTTGTTCGTTTCAAATTCCCTTTCCCCTTGGAAGCGTAAACGTGAAATTACTCTGTTCCCCTCTGCTGGGATGTCTTATTTATGTCCCTGCTAATGGCTGTTGCAGCGGGTGATGTTTAATTATTTCCTGAGCTCAACTGATGGTTGCGCCGCTGGGCAGGGGGCTACGGCGGGACTGGTGTGGGCTGACCTGGGCCGCGAGGCGCCGCCTGCTCGTGGCAGCTCCACCGCCTCCGTGCGCTGGCGGCCCGGAAAGCCAACCAGATCCTGGGCTGGATCCAGAGCAGTGTGGCCAGCAGGGCGAGGGAGGGGATTTTCCCCTGCTGCTCCGCTCTGGGGAGACCCCCCCTGCAGTTCTGCCTCCAGCTCTGGGCCCCCAACAGCAGGAGGACACGGAGCTGTTGGAGCGAGGCCAGAGGAGGCCACGGGGATTCTGCGAGGGCTGGAGCCCCTCTGCCATGGGGACAGGCTGGGGGAGTTGGGGGGTTCAGCCTGGAGAAGGGAAGGCTCTGGGGAGATGTTAGAGCCCCTTCCAGTGCCTGGGGGGATACAAGAAAGCTGGGGGGGCTTTTTCCAAGGGCAGGGAGTGACAGGACAAGGGGTAACAGGTTTAAATTGAAAGCAGGGAGATTGAGATTGGATATCAGGAAGGAATTCTTCCCGTAGAGGGTGGGGGGCACTGGGACAGGTTGCCCAGAGAAGCTGTGGGTGCCCCATCCCTGGGAGTGCCCAAGGCCAGGCTGGATGACGTTTGGAGCACCCTGGGCTAGTGGAAGGTGTCCCTGCCTGTGGCAGGGGGGTTGGAACTGGGTGGGCTTTGAGGTCCCTTCCCAACCAAACCTCTCTGGGATTCCATGATTCTGTGTCTAGGATCTGCCCCCCCCAGTTGCCCAGGCTCCCCCAGCTGTCTCCATGCCGTCTCTTGTGAGCGGAGCCTTACTCCAGCCTGTGCCCTCCCGGGGCTGCGCAGGGGCCAGCAGGCCTTGGCACAGGGCAGGGGCTGACCGCTGCCTCAAGGCTGCCGCACGCTTTTCCGGCAGGAGCAGGTGAAAGGGCAGCTGTCCAGCTTGGTCCCATGCACCGAGCGGGGCAGCGGGGCTGGGGAGAGGTTTGCGCAGCCGGGACGCGCTGCTGAGCAGCCAGGAGAAGTTAAATCCCCTGGGTGATGGAACACCCCCAGCGAGGCCGTGGCTTATTGCTGTGCCTTGGAGGCAGCAGGTACCGGCAGGGACGGACTGGGAGCTTGTTCCACTGGTCAGGAGCCACTGGGCTAGCCAGGGGCTACAGCTGAATCGTTCCCTTAATGAAGATGACTGAGGGACTGAGCCCCCTCATGTGCCCCGACCTTGGGCACCAGGCTGCGCAGGACGCAGCGTCGGGTGCTTAGGCCACGACCACGGCTCACATCAGTGTGTCCAGGAAAGCGCTCTCAGGCAAACAGTAGAAAGAAAGTTCTTTCAGAAAGATCTTAAAGTGAATGACTTTGGACTAAGCCCCAGAGAGAGCCCAGTTAAAGGGTAACTCAGTGCTCCTGGGCTCTTCTTAACCGTGACAGGGGCCCGCTGAGCTCGTCACGTAAGGTCCTGCCCGACAGTCACAGCCGCCACCCTGCTACGGCCTTCGATCAACTTCTCTGGACACCTTCCACCAGGTCATCCCCTTGCGCGGGGCCGTCAGGTTACGTCCTTGGGGGAACAGGATTGCGCCAAACCCACTCCTTGTACTGTTGCCTTGCAGACAAATCAGCTTTTACTGGTGTTCTTGGAGTCAGCAGCTCCAACAGCTGAGTGTGCCCGTCCAGCAGCGCCCAACAGCCTGTTCCTCCACAGGTTCCTCTCGTGCCGACCCCCGGAACACGTCGTTCCCTGATCGGCACCGATCAAGCCTGCCCCGTGGGTCAGGAATCGCGCAAAGCCCGAGCCTGTGCAGGCGGGTGGAGTTTTCCTGCTCTGCTCCTGCACGCCCGGCTGGGGTTTCATCCAGCCGCCCCGTAACTCATCTCCTACCCACGTCCTGACGGTAACAGCCCAACTCGCCCCACAACACTCACGTTGCTGCTACCCCGGGTTGCGGGCCGGGGGGGGTGTTGAGTTCCACTCTCCTGAGAGGCTCATCACTCGCCCGTCCGCCCGCATCCACCCGCATACGCAGCGCAGAAAGGAGTTTCCCAGGGGGTTTCCCACCAGAGAACTACACTAACGAGCACATTCCTCTCTTTCTCAGGTCTCTATCCAGCTTTTCGAGGTATTTACTTGGCACTAACTACTGAAGAGCCCTCACTGTTTTGCAGAGCTCTCGTACCCAAGCAGCATTACTCCTTGCCGTAAGGGCACAGGAAGGTTACCTCCCCAATGCCACTTGATGTGGTTTTGCAGAGATTTGGGGCGTAAGGAGCCACGAGAGCGCCTGAGGCCACCATCAGATCCACTCGGCATCTGTAATCGGGAGGCGCGGGCTGGCTGTCGTTGCTTTTCCTCCCTGGTTTGAGTGGGACCTCTCCAACGATTCCAACCTGTCCCGCCTCGGCCAAACCTCCATCCCCTGGCCTGGGCAGTCTCTCCTTGCCCTCACAACTGATTTTCCAGCGCTGCAGTTTCCTTTTGCCCTTGTTCCATGTCTGTAGGTGCCAGTCCAGCGGCTCCTGTTTTACAGTCCTTCTGTTCCTTGCGCGCTTAGAACCGCTCGTCGGTGCTGACAGGTGTATTTTAAATGGCTAGCGCAGAGCAGGCGCAGCGCTGCCCAGCGGTTGGGCTCAGACCAACCCAAACCATTCCAGGATTCTGTGATTCTAAAGCCTTTTGTTACCAGCTACCTGCTCTTCTCTCAACAAACCAGTTTGTTTTCCAGTCACCCGAGGAGAACAACTTTCCAAATGTACCGTGCCCATCGCTTTGGAAACCTGAACGAACACAATCCCTTGGGAACCCCAAAAGGCTGGTGCTGCACAGGGAAGGGGTGGAACACGCAGGTGCCTACAGAGGGTGATGGGCTCTGTCAGCTCTGTTCTCCCATCCACAGGGGCAATTCCTCTCAGCCGGTACCACAGTCTGTGGCAAACTTGTAGTTAAGAGCCCCTGAGAGAGTATTTCATGGAATGGAGATTAGAAAGCAAGAGCCGAAAACCGGCAAATGCTTCGTGGTGTCTCTTTAACAGCTTAGGATTGATTCACTGTAGTGCTTGTGTCTGGGCCGTATCCACTGCTGCCTCGTAGATCAATGGCACGATGGAGTCCCAGCTCTGCTTGATGCAGCATATGGGAACAGGATCCATTATCTTTAGTTCCCAGGCCCATAAACGTCTAATAAGCTCAGCAGCCAGCGTGCCAGGGCTGTGCAGCGCTGCCAGCTGCTGTAGCCCCGGTGTCTATTAAGCCATGTTTTGAGTTTCATTATTGATGGGCGTGCTGATAGCCAAGCAAACGATGCTGCTTGCAGAGCCGAGGCGCTTCACTAAAGCACCGACAATACCAGGGGGTTGAAAGGGGCTGGAGGTCAAAGAAAACCAGTCAGAAAACGGCCCCTGCCCCCCCGCGTGAACCATGGTTCACCTACTTCCCCGCTGGGCCTCGGAGGCCTCCACAGCTGTGCCTGTGGGACCTGTACGTGAACACTCGTTGCAGGAGACGGGGGAAGCAGAACGTGTGCGTACCGGAGCAGGGAGGAGGCCCCGGAGATCAGGGCTCACAGCAGGAGCAAAGCCGCGGGGGGGAAATCCTGTTCGCCGTGGTGCTCCGGTAGCCAGTCCCCATCCTGCCTCCTCCCTTCTCCTCTGCCAGGCAGGATCTGGATCAGAAAACGGGGAATCCTCAGTTCACCACCTAATTAAAAAATACTTGCTCATTATCTCATAAGCCTCTGTCTCCCGTGTCACCGTGACTTATAAAGGTGACTGCGGCTGCTGTGCCCCCCCGGCAGGGAGGGAGGGAGCCATGCTGCAGTGAGAAATCAATTTACATGCACGTGGGCACAGCCAGGCCTTAATCGTGTCAGCAGAGCCAGGCTGGCAGCAGGACCGGGCATAGGAAGTTCAGCTGCCTCAGCCCCCAGCGTTCACCCAGCCGCAGAACCCAGGCGGGGTGTCCCTGTGCGCTGGTTTGCTGCTCCAGAACCTTCCTCAGGCTCTTCCCTACCTGTTTACACTCGAATTTGTCTCCCCCCGGTTTTGCCCACCCACCTTGCTGTGGATCCCGCTATCCCTTAGGAACAAATCACATAATCGCTCTGAAAACGGTGCAAAACACGACTTTGCAGGCGGACACCGGCAGGGCGGCCGGGGGAGCAGCTTCCCACTGCGCTCCGCGCGCTCCCCAGGCAGCGTCCAGGGGCACGGCGCAGTTCCCGACCAGTGTCAGGTTTATTGCTTTCTCTACTCCCCGGCACACGGGGATCAAGCGCCGCAAGGGGAAACCAGGCAGCATTTTCGGTCTCTGGTGCCGGGTTTAGGCACTAAAGCGGAGGCAGGTGGACAAGCGCCAGCGGCCACCGCTCCCACTCCCCCCTGAGCAGTGCTGCCCTGGGGCAACCTCTAGGTGTTACTTCTTGAGAAGAGAATCCTGTATCCCACAGGCAGGATCAGTTTCTGGTTCTTGGACAAAGGAAAACAAAACGTGTGGCATTAACGCTGGCAGCAGAAAACGTCCCCGAGAGCCTCACCTGGGCCCAGGCGTGCCCGGGCGGCGATCGCAGTAGCCGTCGGCAGCGCTTGTTGCGAGGCTGCTCCGAGGCTGCGGGCACTGCCCGCCGGCTCCTGGCAGCCTTCCCAGGGCAGTTCTGACCGGGCAGCCTGTGCCATCAGGAGCTGCAGCACCGGGACAGACCTGGCAAACACCGGTGTGCCCTGCCGAGGGTTCTGCAAGGAACGGAAAGGAAGCAGCTCATGAGCCCCGAGTTTCCTTCAGAGAACACGGATCAGGGAGGTCCCTTGGGTGATCCAAACCCTGCTGTTAATACCGGGTATTTAAAAATACTATGGGGAATAATTTCTGGGCCCTTCTGTTCTCCCCTTCTCTTTACTGCCAGACAGAGCCTGAGCCACTCTGGATGGTAAGGATGCCTTCCACGAAATCCAGGGAGATGGCAATGGCGTGGTGACAAAACCCCGCTTGGGGAAGCTGTGTGCCCTGAGGCAGACACCAAGGGGTGGAGGATTCGTTACTGCCATCCACACCATGTTCAGAGCCTTTCCCCCTTCTCCTTAACAACACATTCCTACGCCTCAGATCTGTCTGTCTCGAGCCTCCAGCTACGGGTCCTCCCACGTCCTGCATCCGAGAGCTTCACAGTTCCCACCGTTGGGTGTCGGGAAGAGCACCCTGTCATCGAGCCACCTCTCGGGCTCCCTTTCGACCAGCTAAGCAGATGGTGCTCCCTCTGGCCCTCACCTGTGGCTTTTCCTTGTGCCACCGCTGACGTTACTACACGGCGATTACAACCAGAGGAAGTGGAGCTGTGGGTGCTGGCAGGAACTGGCCCCATTAGACTCCACACAGCCTAAACCCTGCCCATAGCCCCCTCTGGGCATAGGGAGTATTTTGCCCCTTTTTAGTGCGGCTTTGCCCTGGCAACCTGCGTTCAGTCGTTGGCCCACTGCGGCCTTAACCCCCTTGCCACTACCGTGGGATTTCCCTGCTGCCCGTTTCCAGGAGTGGCTTCCACGCCACATTCCCAGCCTTTACACCCGCCTGTGTTTGGGGGCCGCCTGTGGGAGACGAACGCAGCACTGTCCTCCGTGAGATTCAGCTTCTCTGAGGGACTTCTGGAGAGATGGCCAGCCCCTAACACAGGATGCTGATCCAGTGCCTCCTGTCTGTGCCCCCCTCCCGCACCCAGGCTGTGGGAACCTCTGCTCCAGGCACCCCCACCCCTCCCTCTGCACTGACCCGGGGGCTGCCTGGTGTCTCTCCCACCCCACTCCTCTCTCCGCTGCTGGTTTTCTTTGCTTTCCCCTCAAATAAATTAATCACAGAGTTGCTAATTAATTGGCTCTGCCATGGCCAGAGACAGGTCTGATCTTGAGCCGGGAGAGCTTCCAGCAGCTCCCACAGGAGCCCCCACTGTGGTCCCTCACCCCTCCTCGGCTACCAAAACCCCACCACGCAAACCCAATACACTGTGGTCCATGGAAAACCCTAAAATGAATCCCCCAGACCTGTCTCCTCCGGGCGTGTTTGCTGCTCTTGGCCCCATCCTTGTGCCAGTCCCATTCCTGCCTTCCACACCTGTGAAGTCCTGGGTGGAAAACCTTTCCGATGTCTTGGGCACTTGTGGCCTGGAAACACCTCTGAATCCTGCTCAGAAACACCTCGGTTCGTCCCAGTTCGACACCATCTGCACAGGTGGTGTGGAGGGCTTGTTTTCCAGCCCCCGTGCCCCGCGGTACTCAGCGAGGCGCCTGACAGCGAAGGGGCATCGCTGTATTGCCAGATCCCTCATTAAGATGAGAAATACCATTTGAGACAGGGGCTCTATTTATAATAATGCTGACTGACAGTCATTATCGCTTAAAATCTGTGTCAGCACTTCCCCTTGGCACAGGAACGCCGCCAGGAAGCTCCCGCAGCAGGAAGAGAACTGTAGTGCCCCCACGTCAGGGCCCCAGCGGTTACTCTGGTACTGTCTGCAGCCGCGGGCGGGTGATGGGAAGGGACGGTACTGCCCTCCCCTGTAAAACCCCCTGGTTTTCCGACGAGGTTTGCGTGCTCCGGCCTTTGCTCTGCAGCTCAACTCCACGCTAGGAGCGTGGCAGGGTGATTTATTAAGGGCTTCAAGAGGGAGACACGAGGGTCGCGGCGGCGAGGCTCACGCGGGGCTGGCCAAGCCCCCTCCCCGGCTGCCCCTGAAGCCGCAGAGCAGCTATTTGTGCAGCGCGTGGTGCGCAGCAGGGCACTCACCCAGGCAAACGCTCTCAGCGCCTGTCCACGCGCCTCAAATAAAGGCTCTGGGTTTGCCAGGAAAGGTTGGGGAGACGTCCCTCTCTCCATTCATTTTTTTGCCTGTTGTTATTGCTCACGTTCCTTGAGGCTCCGCAAATTGTCAGCCCGTGGCTCGCAGCCACGACGCGCTGGTGAATGATTTATAGAGGGTCCTACAAATCACGCTGCGGAGAGTGCAACCCCTTCCCCCACAGCAACAGTCATCACTGCAGAGCGGCGCGGTCTGCAAGGGAGCTAAGCTGTCCTTTCCCTGCTGAGACGGAGGAAGCGGAGCAGGAAAATGCAGCTCCAAGTGGGAGTAAACATGCCCCAGCAACAACCTGGCATTTAGGTTTCAGCAGGGCTTAAGGTGGCCCTGGAGCTGGTCTTGCTTATAACGGTGTCTTACAACATTCTCAGGCACCTGAGTAGTGTTTTAATGCTTTTACAGAAATATATAAACCCCAACATGCAAATGTGTCAGCAAGGAGTTAAAAGGACGTCAGGGATTAAAAGGCAAGCAGAAATCTCCCACGGCTGAAGGCCAGAACGGCAGAAATCTCCATTCTTAATTGTGGTCTCGGCTGTGCCGACCCAGCCAAACCCCAGCGCGGTCGCAGTAGACCCGGGAGCACCATTTGGCTCCGTGACACCAACCTCAGGACTGTTCAGGCAGACAGCCCCCGGCACCACCCCGGAAAGACACCCCATACGATGCTCCATAGGGCCCGTGGCACTGTCCCCCTGCACCACAAGTGTTTCAGAAGCCCTCAGCCCTCCCAGGCTCCCAAACACGGAGAGGGGATGCTCGTACCTGGCTGCCCTCCCGGCGGCTCGTGTGGCTCCCAGGCATCTACACTTGGGTAGAGGCTGGTGGCGCAGGACGCTTGGGAGCCAACCGGGATGGCTTGGCACACGGTGAATGCGAAGGGCTTCTCTAATTGCCTACGCCGCCTCCCCACGTCCCTCGTTCTCGGTGCTGATCGCAGAATCGCAGAATAATTCAGGCTGGGAGGGACCTCGGGGTCATGTAGGGCAACCCCCGCGTGAAGCGGTGCCAGTTACATCAGGTTACGCAGAGCCTTGTCCAGCTGGAACACTGCCGAGGAGGGAAACCACAGCCCCCGCGGGCCCCTGCTCTGGTGTTCTGACTGCCCTTCCAGTACCTAATCTGACTGTCCGGCAGCCAACTACAGCTGCTGCCCCCCCGGCCCCACTGCGCCTCTGGAACAGCCCTGGTCAGGCTTCCCCGTGCTCAACCTCCAGGTAGTCGCTCCAGGTCAAAGACAGGACTTGGCCAGCTCTGTCGACTTTAGTGGCTCCAAAGAGCTGATGCAGTAAAACACCCCAAGGAAGCCGGCTGCCTGGAAAGGAGCGCTCTGCCACGCAGGGAAACGGGGTAAGAGGGTGCCGTCAGACTAACTGTTTGACCAAGGAGTGGGAATGAAAACATTTTTGGTTTTCCACTAAAGTCCAAGTTCCTCTGAGGCTGGGGGTGTTTAGCAGCAAGCCATGCCCTCTGAGAAACAACCAAAACATTGCCCAAGCTACAGACTAACGTCCTGGTGAGGTGCAGGTCTTAACGGAAGAGTGCCTTCCGGCCCTCGCGCTGCTCCCTCTGCCGAACCCCAATGGCGTGGGGCGTTCGTTACACCGAGTGAGCCCCCCCGCGCGCTGGGGATGCGCTTAGCACAAGCACCGAGAGACTACAGTGTCTGGTCTGACTTTCTGGTTTCCTCTAACGGGGCCACAGCCCCAGGCCAAGTGCTCCGAGGGTCTCGTGCCATGCCGTTTTCTCCAGTTACTAGCCAGGCTCTTCCTCCAAAGTACCCGCCGGCAGCGGCTCGTTCGCAGCCCCGGCGTTTGCAGCTGGGAATTTAAAGGCCTCGCCTTCCGCATCTGGCATCCTTCATCTGATCCCATTTTCCTTTAACGCCGCATTAGCCATTTCAAGTGATGTCACCGGCACGGCGCGGGCAGCGCAGCCAACTTGACCCCTCCCGTGGGGTTTGCCTGTGGATCCTGTCAGTTCAGCCTCCATCCTCCAGCCGCGGGTGTCGTTCTCTCCTGGAGACCCCCCGTAGCTCCCTGGGTAGGTGCTTTGTGCGGGAAGGCAGCGCTGACGGGGAGCAGGTGGGGCAACGCAGGCAGGGCACACTGATCCTGCCCAAAAACTGCTTCCCCGGGGTCTAAGGCTGCTGCGGGGGCGATGAGGTGAACCCCTCCGGGGAAGCCCCACCACATCCCCGGGCATTGTTAGAGGGCCCTGCCTGGTGTCCTATAAGGAAACCTTTCTGTTTCTGTGCTGCTGCCAAGGGTTGCCCAGAGAAGCTGTGTGTGCCCCATCCCTGGCAGTGCCCAAGGCCAGGCTGGATGAGGCTGGGAGCACCCTGGGCTATGGAAGGTGTCCCTGCCTGTGGCAGGGGGTGGCACTGGGGAGCTGTAAGGTTCCTCCCAACCCAAAACATTCTGTGATTATTATGCTGTGCTATGCTATGCTATGCTATTCCATCCCATCCCCATCCCATCCCATTCCATGACTTTGGTTTGGGTTTCCCATTGGTTTTCCAGTTGGACTGCCTGGGACAAACATTTCTGGGGAAGCAGAGGGACTGTCGGGGGTCAAGGCTTGGGTTCAAGTTAAACACCTGTGCATTTTCCATACTAAGAGAGGGCTTTAATGTACCTATTCAACATATGTACACTTGTACATACACAATGGGACCGCTTTGTTCCACAGCCTCTTCCTGCCGCTGCCTTCACCTCCCCCACCTGCCTTCCAGTCTCTGCCAGCTGGAAAATCCACTGACCCCCCAGCCACCATAAGACCCTCGGCTTCACCGTTTACATCTCCCTTCCCATCAATTGCCAGACTGTTTATTTTCCTCACCACTACTGAGCCGGGCTCGTTGTGTGGAGCTGAGTTATTGCAATGGTCTGGCTTCAAATTTGTCTTGGTCTTGTCCAGGCACCGAGGAAACGCATGCAAAAATAGTCTCCTAGGAAAAGTGACCGTGGAAAATCCAGCTTAAGGAGCCATAAAGCAATTTACTGCCGTCACGCGGAAACCAACAGGAGAATTTACGTCTCCCACAGCAAGCTCCCTCTGGGGCATTTCCAACCTCGGGAGGGGACTGGTCCTCAGCGAGGCCAGCTCGGAGGCCAGCAGCTCCCTGCAGCGCGTGGCCATCCTCACCCATCGCCCAAGCCTCCCGCCGCCTCCCGAGGATTCGCCCTCCAGCTGTGGCAGAAAAGGGGGTGGCAGCTCTTTGCCGGGAGCTGTCACACCCCAGCCTGTGTGAGGGGCAAGGGGGATCTTATTTCCCGGCAGGCATGGTGCTTCCCCCCACCTGTGCTTCCCGCAGCCGCTCCCTGTCCTGGGGGTCTCTCAGCGTCCCCTCTGTCCCCCGTGACTGGAATAGAATAGAATAGAATAGAATAGAATAGAATAGAATAGAATAGAATAGAATAGAATAGAATGGAATCGAATCACGGAATGGTTTGGGTGGGAAAGGACCTTAAAGCCCATCCCTGCAGGATTCGCACTCCTCATTCACCCAAAGGTCTCAGGGGGCGTTTTTGTCTTCCTTCCTCGGGGCGATTCTGCTGTTTCCCAGCCCACAACTCCAGGGTGAACCAGCACGCGGGCTCAGAGCCTGCAAGAACTGCCCGAAAGACCCAAACCGCGCTGGGCTGGGCGGGAGGGGCAGAGAGCCCCCACCAGCCATCCGCACGCTCTGGGCGCCGTGGGGAGAGGCAGGGAGCTGGGCCGGCAGGGATTGTTCTGGGAAGGGCTTTCCTAAGATGGCTCAGAGAGCCGCACACGGCCTGTTCCCCGAGACGGCGCACACCCACCCTGAAGCCGTGAGGGGTTTGGACACCGGCGTCTCTTCCCGCCAGCCGTCTCTCCAAAGCCTTCATAATTTTTGTTCTGGGTTTTTTCAGTCTCGAGCTCTTTTTGCTGCTCTAGGTCACGCTTTCCATTTTGGCAAGGTCAGATGATCTGCGATAAACTTACAGTGTGCAGGGGCAGCGAGGAGACCAGGCCCCTTTTAATGAGACTGACTCCACGGGGTGGTGAAAACTGTGCCTCGACAGGCCCCTGGATCTCCCTTCTCTTTGCACAGCGTCTTGATGGCGTAAAAGGACTTTCCCACAAATAAGGAAAGGCAATTCCCAAACCAGATTTCCTTCAGCCACCACTGAAATGGGAAGTCACCGCTGAGAGCTGCATGCTCCCTTCTAGGGGGCAAGCACGACCCGAAGGCAGTATTCCCCTGGCTCCTGGGCACAGCCTGCAGTGTTTCTGGGCTTCGGAGTGGGGTTTTCCTGGAGAAGCTGTGGCTGCCCCATCCCTGGCAGTGCCCAAGGCCAGGCTGGATGAGGCTGGGAGCACCCTGGGCTATGGAAGATGTCCCTGCCCATGGCACTGGGTGGCACTGGGGGGGCTGTAAGGTCCCTCCCACCCAAACAGCTCTGGGATTCAGTAAAGGGAACACTGCAAATGGGAACAGAAACAAATACTCACTGTGGCCGTGCGTGTGCGCCGCTGTCTCCTGAGAACACCGTCGGTGCAACTCCCGCCCGCGGGCACGGGGTTACCCACACGTAGGGATCACGACGGGCCCCACTCCCGTGGCACAGGCAGAGTTCGGGTGCTCGCGAGGAGCGCTGACGTACAGCAAAGCTCGAGGTGGTTAGGGTTAGGAGAAGCCACCACGGCGCTCTCCAGCCTCTCGTCATTTCAGGAAAGGGCTCAGGGCCCCTCATCACGGGTGGAGCGTCGTCAGTCCCTGCAGAGGAAGTCAAGTCAGCACAAAACTTTTGTTTTTTTAACTATCGCGTTGGCCGGCAAAGGCAACCTGGGGTGTGTTTCAGGGCTCTGTTCATTTCTGACTGACTGCCTGTCCTCACCTCCAAGGCAGACCCTTCCCGCAGCATGTGAGGTCCATCTTCATGGCTAAGTTGTTAGTCTTTCGGGCAGACTGGGCTCATGCTCCATGCTGGCTGCCAGTCCAATCTGGGGGGTCTGGGGAGGTGATCGTAGCTCAAGCTGGGTCGGGTGGCCAAGGCCAAGGCTACTGACGGTGGTTCTCTGAGGTTTGCTGCAGTCAGGGATGCCTGTGACATCTATTTCCATTCAGATTCCTGCAGAGACCAGAAAGACATCATCACTTAGGCCTTTACTAAGGAATGCCCTACTGCAGGACAGAGCCCTGAACTGCGACGTGGTTAGGGACAGCCCTTGGGCAATTAGCGAGCCGAGCCACATGCAGAGCAACTGCCACTCCGGCTCCAGGTTGCCAATAACAGCTCTTTCCATGGATTATTTTTAACCTGGACACCACCAGCTTAATATGTTTTGGAGCATCTACAGCCAATAATTTTTAGGCAATATATGTTTTAAGCCTGGCTTTCCAGGGAAGTGCTGTTTCTGGTATGCCTTCCTAAGTTAGTTTTGGACCCCAGTGCCTGAATTCTAACACTTTCTGGGCAACACTGAAGAAGTGAACAGGAGATGTTAGCTACTCCAGGCTGCAGCCCAGTTATCCAGTCCAGTTTGCCTGTTCCTACTGAAACACGGATTTGGTGATGATTCCTTCAAGCCTGCAGGAAATCGAATTTAGCTATGTATTAAAGAAATCCCACGTTCTGACCTTCACCTGTATTTCTGACGACAAACGGCTCCTGTGTTCTTCCAGCTAGGCCTGGAATATCTCTCTGAGGTAGCCAGAGTCTATTCTTGAGTTTGTCTTTGTTTGTAAACGTCAGATTTAGTTACAGGGGTGTAGGAAATGCCATATAACCGGTGATGGGAGATATGAACCGACTCTCAAAGGCCCGAGCGGAACAACTGCAGGACAGAGGCCAGCATTAACTCCCTGGTCACCCCGAGTGCTCGATTTGCCTTCAGCAGCACCAGCCAGTCAAACGGGTTCCCAGGTAAGAACTGTCAATCCTGCAGTGAAGAGAAAAGAAGGCGTGATCCCAGAAAGCAGAGGCAGATTTCTCCACATCCCTGCAAGCGTCCCATCTTACACATCTTATCGACAGCTTTAGCAGTGGAACACGTGTGTGATTCATTCGCTTTCAGACCTTCCTAAGGCAGGCGACAAAACAATATTAAAACCTCCCGTTGCTCGGCAGTGAGTAGATGGTACCCGCCACGGGAAGAGCGGCGGGGCTGGCTCGCGGAGGCAGCCCCCCGCAGCGCAGGAAGCTTTCTGGATGAAGGTGGATGGAGCAAGGTGACAAGGAAAGCTTTGATTTCCACCCCGCAGGATGGCAAGTTTACAGAGCAGGTGGGCAGTGGGCACACACGACACCGAGAGAGGCAGGGCAGCATCAGCTCAGGGCCGCATGCGTCACCACAGCAACTCCGGGGGAGTGCCCGTGGGACAGGCGCGTTACTGACCCAGCCACAGACCGTGCACCCCTCTCTTCACAAGGCTAACGTGGAGAGGGACCTGGACATGCTGGAGGAAGGGATGGCATCCAGAGGGACCTGGACAGGCTGGAGAGGTGGGACCGTGCCAACCGCACGGAGTTCAGCCAGGACAAGGGCAAGGTCCTGCACCTGGGTCGGGGCAATCCCAGCACAGGGACAGGCTGGGTGGGGAATGGATCGAGAGCAGCCCTGAGGAGAAGGACTTGGGGGTGCTGGGGGCGAGGAGCTGGCCATGAGCCGGCCGTGTGCGCTGGAGCCCAGAAACCAACCGGATCCTGGGCTGGATCAGGAGAAGTGTGGCCAGCAGGGCAAGGGAGGGGATTCGGCCCCTCTGCTTTGCTCTGGGGAGACCCCCCCTACAGGGGAGTGGGACTGGATGGGCTTTAAGGTGCCTTCCAACCCAAACGGCTCTGTGATAGCTGCCAGCAGGGCTGTTTCTGCACTAAGGGCCCTCCTAGACCTGCAGGGACCCTCACTGTTGCCAGCAGCAGCTGGGGACAAGAGCCCCCGGGTCTTTGGGTACCACAGATCTCATCCACAGCCACGGAACAGCAGGGAAACGCCAGAGGCCACATGGAGCACGGCCGGTGGCAGTTACCACCCCGGCCCCCTAACCAGCTCTGTGAAGGAGTTACCAGCATCACAGTGAACTCCTGGTTGTGCTTTTCATGCAGGAGCACCACACCTCTGTCTGTGCTGTCCTGTACAGGCACCAGAGACCACAGTAACCCCAGCAATTTGTCACCCCTTCCCAGCAAAGCGGCACGGCCACCTGGCCTGGCCCCCCTGCGCCCCCAGGGGACCCTCAGCCAGCTGCCCCCACACCACCAAGATGCACAAAAAGCGCCAGCAGCACAGAGATTACAGAGCTGCACCGGAAAAGGTGTGCTGTCTGCCCCCCCGCACAGCGGACCCGGCGGAGCTTTGATGGGTTTGAAGCCCTGAAAGGAGATCTCTGTGTTCTGGTACTGCTCGAGCCTGCACAGCGGAGATGAAAAGGAGGAATAAAACATCTGAGCAGCCCAATCTGGTGTGAACGGCATGCATTCATTATGGCAAAGACGGATTTCTCCTCGGCCCTCCTCCGTATCCTCCTCCTCAGTGGTGGCAGCAAGAAGCCTGACACCCCAATTACAGGATATCCGTGTTAAACAGGGGAGAGGGACAGCTCGTCGTGGCAGACGTTCAGGATACGGCGTGCAAGGCTCCGGGCAGCCAGCAGATACCGGAGGAACAGACTGCAGCTGCCCCAAGGGCCTGGCTCCTCTCAGCCCTTCAGGACAGGCTTAAATCAGCTCCCAGCATCAGCACGACCCGTGACGAGGTTCAGGGTCCGAACGCCCCCACCTCACCAAGGCTACAGCGCAACGGGGTGGCTGTCCCAGGGCTGGAAGGGCCCTGCTGCCGTGGGGGCACACCACAGCGAAGGGCCTTCTCCATGCCTTTTTGGCTGGCACTCGGCTGTGCCTCATGACTGACCCGCCCGGCCCAGGGTCTCAGGCGGGGAGAGCTGCTTGTCCTACCCACGCCCAACCCCCCCCGGCTGAAACCCGCTCAAAGGCTTGTGCAGAAGCATTCAACTTCATTGGTGGCTCCGGGGCTGCTTTGTCCTTTCAGACCTGAAAAAAGTTGTTGTCTCTTTTCCCCTCAGATGGAAACGGCGATGCAGGCTGGGAAAAATGGCATTAATAATAAAACTGGGGGAGAAAGCTGCAGTTTTGAGAAGTGAGTACCCTGCACGAACATGCCAGGCCAGCAGACGCGAGTCTGGATTATCCCGACTCTTCACATGGATTGCTCATCTCCCACACACGGTCCTTTTCCCTCATTTAATTAGGGTGTAAGCACATACCTAAATGAGAAGAAATAACTAGAGACTCACCCATTCTGTAGGCATTTTTCTAGAAAAAAAAAAAAGTTTTCCTTCAGATATTGGTTTTCTTCACTTTTTTTGGTCTCTATTTTAATTTGAAGGGACTTCTCTCATGTTTTATTCACGTGTTTTCATTAGGTAAAGGAATGCCCTGGCAGGAAAACCTGTCCTGAATCCTCTGCCTGCTTGACAGATATATGCAAAGAATTGAGAGACAGAGAAAAAGCAGATGGTTGGGAGCCAAACCCAACCCCAAACAAAGAAACTAAGGCCAGCACAGGGCCCGGTGCTGGTGCGGGGCGAGTGCCACCGCGGGGCAGTTCCTGACCCGAGGCACAGCATCCTGCTGAAGGCCAAGACCTGAAGAGGTGACCCCTCCTGTTCCTCCGGGGTTGGCCCTGACAGGGGATTCTGCTTGAATCCCAGTGCCGAGGGCTGGTATCCGTGACTGGCCCCGTGCCGTAAATCACATGCTAATGCTTCTGTCTTGACTGGATGAGGATAAACATAACCATCAGGAAGGGGCCTTGGAGAAGCCACTGTGGCTTTAAATCTCTCAGGGAGCAGCAGCAGTTTAGGGAGAAGCAGCTGATAAAGCGGATTAGGGAATTCTAGAAAATTTAAAGCCCACTCCTTTCTGGGCCACACAGACTCTGCCCAAGGCGTCATTCCTAGGAAAATCAGGCTGCTGTGAGATTTACTGCCTGGGTGCAGAATTTACATTTCAATTTCTCTTGTCACAGCCCGGGCTGCGGTCAGATCCCCTCTGCTTGCCTTATCCGCCTCTGCGCTCCCCGGCCCTGCGCAGCCCCCAGCCCGTTCCCCCGCTGTGCCTGGGCTCTTGGGGTGCTGAACACAACCGCAAACCCCAAGCCCACAGTTTCAGGCCGGCCAGAGGGGTTGGTTGCTGCTGCTTCTCACCATACTGCTGCCCTCAGGAAGCACAGGCTCATGTCCGCGGCCCTACGGAAACCGAGAGGAGCTGTGTTTTCCCCACGGCCAGATCAGGCCCCGGGGTTTGCCTGGGAAGAGGCAGGCTGAAGCCAAGGCAGACGACGACCATCTCTAGATTGGAGGGAAAGGACCGGTCACCCTCCGCCAGGATTCGGGGGCTCTGCTGGGCTCCACAGCCAGATACGTCCTCCCGGGGCAGGCGATGCCAAACTGCCCCCAGCCTGCAGGGAAGGACGGGGGGGGGTGGCAAGTCCTGAAGCCAGTGTCCGAGGAACTGAAGAAGAGGGAGGAGGAAAGGAAGCAGAACATTTCAATGACACAAATTTGGAGAGAGGAGAATAGGAAAAGCAACAGTGAGAAAGGGCAGAGTGACGGAATGAGATGGCTGAGGACAAAGCAGTTCTGGAGTGTCCGGCTGAAGGTTTTAAGGGGGCCCCCCGCCCCTCCGTCACTGTCCTGTCACAGGTCACCTGCCGAGATGCTGATCGTTCTGTGAACATTCACAAACACCCAGCAGGCTGCCAGGCGCCGCGCGGGAACAGGCTGCCTTCCCGCCGGGGCCGAGCAGAATTCGCCAGAGCAGCCTGGGATCAGCGACACGGTCCTCTGCGGAGCAGTCCGAGTCCTACCACGGATGTCATGACCAGCTGAAACTACGTCTAAACATCCTCAGGGATGTTCTGCAACGGTAAATGAGGCGCAGCTTGCACCGCCTGTGAGCCGTGATGAACTGCTCCTGCCATTTGAGCTGCCTTTCCCTTAGGAAGCCAGGAGGGGTTCGGACCTGGGACTAGGGGTCCCTCCTGACACTTACGTGGAAGTAGATATGGAAATGGAGTTGTGCAGGGTGTCACCACCTCGAGGTGAACCATTGCCTGGGGTGGAAGGGTGGAGAATAAATGTTACTGCCGGAAAAGCTGCTGAATTTCCTTTTGAGCGGCTGAGAATCCCGCAGGCTTCTGCAGAAGCAGCTTTTGATTATCATTGCTGATGATATTAGAAGGCATCTCTGGAGTCTGTCCTTTAAAAAATGTTTCCCTAGTGCTACTTGAAAACATATGGGTTGGGAACTGAAGTGAAAAACTGATGTTTTACTAACTCTCTTGGCATGATGGAGGCTTAGAAAATGATGTGCCTGATACCGGAGATGCATTTTTAACTAAATGAAACCAGACTGCATAAAGATTCAAAATACTAGACTGGTAAATGTAGATGAGAAAAGAGGTTGAAACAGGAAAAAGGGGCTGAGTTAACGAACCAAATGAGAAAAGATGGATCAGACCTACAGTTGGGGTGAACTGGAGCAGCTCCACCAACGTGAGCGGATCCACTGGGAGTTGCACGAGCTCACTGGAGCTCTAGGTGTGCACCAGCAAACTCACGGGGGGTTTGAGCGAGCCAGGTCTAACAGGGCACCTTCACATGCCGCGCCTTCCTGAGGGCTTTATCAAGCTACAGGATGGGCAAGCCCAGACCGCTCTTCCAAAGGTGCCAGTTCTGAGGGGAAAGGAGCGGAAGCACGGCACCAGCTCCAGCCACAGCACCAGCAGTGCCAGAAGTGGGCTCCTGGCTTCAGAGAAAGCGCATCTGCGTGGGTTACTGCACAGAACTGGGGAGGGAAAAAAGGGAAGGAAGAGGAAAGAGGAAGGCTGCACGCCCCCGACCCAGGCTCCTCCGTGTAGTACTTGTCCATCTGGGAACTGGGCCATGGTTACAGCACCCAGACACAGCACCCGGGGAGACGTCCATGCCCCAGCTCCAGTGGCTCCTACCTGCACAGCCTACACTGCTTTCCAAACAGCACGCCCCAACCCCAGAAGATGATTTATACCGCAGCAAGCACACCCAGTGCTGGAGCTGGGTCAGGCTGGTTTTGCTGCTTCAGTAGGGTGCACTCGTCGGGCACAGTGCTGCCGTCGGTAGGGGGGAACCGGGTAGCCTCCACCCCATCGGCCCCACCATCGGTGGCACCAGGAACCCAGTTTGTTTGCTGCGGGAGAGCTTTAGAGAGAAAGCTGCTTTGGCATAGTGCAGCCCCGAAGCATCTCTTGAGGGGGTGTGCTACTCCTCAGCCCCCCTAGCAACTAATGATTCTGCCAGCTTCCCTTCCAGCGGCTCTCCTGCTCGGGCTCTGGCTCCCTTAGGCCATTACCCATCACGCCCACAGGACTCTGAGCACCTGCAGATTGTTTTGCCGGAAGGGTGCACAAAATCCCTTCCCCTCGCAAAGTGCTGGCGGTGCCCTTCTGAGTGCCGTGTGCCCTTCAGAAAGCCAACGGCCGCTGAGGCGGGCATCCTCCGGCACCAGCACGGGCAAGCGCCCGGTCTGCCCCGTTGCTGGAAACAGGCCAGCTATCCCCCCTCCCCCCGAATTACTTCTGAAACGGCAGAACTCACACCTGCTGCGTGGTGGCTCCCGCCTGTCGGAGCGGCAGGGCCTGCAGCACCCTAACGAACCGGGAGACCCTACAGACAGCGTTCATCGTTCATCTGCAGCCACAAGCCGTCAGCACCAGCTGGTCTGCAGCTTTCCCAGGCCCTTTACACTCTCGCTAGGAGCCTGACCTCCCCTCCAAACACCAACACAGCTAACAACCACTGCATAGCGCTCGTGCGTCTTAGGGCGGTCGGAAGGGGCTTTGCGTTGGACTACACAAAGTTCTCCTTCAGTGACTCGAGGTGCCAGCGGTTTTCCAGATGTGGCTCAAGCCATGATTTCCCGTTGAAACAAGCTTTTATTCTTCACCCAAGAGTTAGATCCTGTTATGAGAACGATTCTATTCTACCTTGTGTCTAATGCAATTGAACAATCACCTTTGTTATCCTCTATGGCCGCCAGGCAATGAAGTGACCTGCTGATAGGGAATTCAGTCAGTCTTCCCTTGAAATGACAGAGGCGCTGCTCTCTGTCTGCTGCCCGTGTGCTCGGGAGGAGGCAGAGGAGGAAGGATGGGGACAGGGCCATCCACGCTCTGAAAAATCCTGCCCCTGGTGCCAGTGCCAAACTGTTTCTCGTTAACTTTCCCACAGGCAGAATTTCCCGCAGTGTGTCACCCCTTCTCTAGGACGGCTTCATAAACAAACAAGCAAGAACCCCACCTTGCTGCCCCTAGGACTGAGATTATTCCCTGGGCTGTTAATGTCGAAGGCTCTTTGGGTGTGTTGTGCTGCCTCCCTCGGTGCCATCCCGCAGCGGAACGGGCAGTGGCGCAGGAGGGGGTGCAGCCCCTTGGAGGTGTGTGCCGATGAAGGTGTAATTCCAACACGACACACTGGGAACAGGACAAGACATTTGGCTATAAAACCAGGAGCACCTGAAGTGCCAGGGCTGGGCCAAACTCTCCATCCTTGCAGGCTGCAGCCTCTCCATCAAGACGGGAAATACCGCCGCAGGGCCAGGTGCCAGCGTGGCTGCAGGGAAGGTTTTCCCTTTTGCACCACTACAATTACCTTAATTACAGCAGCTGAATTCAATTGGCATGCAGCTGCTCTCATTCAGTGTCCCAAGAAGCACAATCCAAGACCAAAAAGGCACTTGCATACAGCAGTAAGTGAGTCTGGGACACGAACCCACGCCCCACCCAGTGCTATTTCCTGGGTGCCCAGTCTCTGGGGGCTGTTGATTGCACGGCACTCTGTGACAGGGCCATCAGTGTAAGCGCCAACGGGGGTTTGCCTGTCCAATAAAACCATACACAAAGACCAGTTCTGCACAAACGGTCTCAGTAAATTGGCTGAAAGCTGGGAAGACAGTAACGAATGGACAAGGAAAACACGCACCTACGTGGGTGCCACTTCCCAGTTAGTGTCACCCATTTGTCACCGGACGCCTGACTTGCATGGATGCAAGATTGCTCCGCTTCCTTCTCCCCACACTGCCACGATGGGACCGACCACAGCACTCCCTCTGACAAGGAAAAAGTCTCTCCATGTGGCAGAGTCCCTCTGGAACAGTTTCTGTTGGCCTCCATAGATCTGGTCTAATCGTTAATGACTGTAATTAATTAACTTGCATAGATGGAAAAAGGTGAAAACAAAGGCTAAAGAGCGAGGCAGAAGATGCTTCTACAGCAGCCGAATGCCCTCGGCTCTCACATCGCGGCTGTAAAAGCTCCTGGTTCGGGCCTGGAGCTCTCCTTGATGATGGTGGCACTAATAATTTCCAACAGCGACAGACTTCCGTGTGTAAAGAATCAGGGCTGCAGTGTCAGAACAGGAGCGTGAGCCACGCAGAGCCCATGCAGCGGCTTTGTGATGTGTTTAGATTTGAAATCCCTTTAAGGGATAGCATTGCAGGCTTCAGGTGCCCTGGCAAATCATTAATGGTAATATGAAATCCCAGCAGATTAGAGCAGCTATTTCACCATGAACTTGGCCATCCAACCGTGTAAAGAGAGTCCTTTCCACCTCTGAGCCACTCTGGAAAAACGTCATCTTTCCTCCAGCCTGGCAGGGGAGCCTGATCAGAGACTACGATCAGGAGAGTGATGGATGTTGGGCGTGCTTCTGGCTCAACAGTCAACAAAGCGAATGGCTGGACAAATTCACACGAGAAAATCCTGCAAGGACTGTGAAATACCTCAAGAAGCTGGTGGGCTGCAGAGAGTTGCTGGCTGGAAACGTCCTCGGCGGGAGCAGCCCTAGACGCTTGTCCTGTTCTCATGCCTCCCAGGTACCCACTGGTGCTGTCGGCTGCTTCTGTACTCGTGCTCAAGACAGCAACTTCGGAGGTAGATCGCAATTACCGCTCTATTTTTAGATGCTCTAATCCTGGCAGAAGGCCAAAAGCTGTAATAAGCCAGCTTTGGTATTATCTGTCAGCCCCAGACAGGGAAAAGGGCCGTGAATTCAGCACAGGGCACGTAACGTGGATGTGTCAGAACGCATTACCGTCGGCAGTGTTGCCGGCTGCCAGATTCATTTTTATTGCAGGGCAAAGGTCAGCACCTTGGGGTAGTTCAGGGATCCGAAAGGGTGAAAAATCACCAGGAAGTCATCTATCCAGCACATACAAGAAGCCACCGAAAGAGACTGGCGGCAGGGTGCTAGCACCCGCTCATCCGCGCCACCACTTCGCTCTGGCAAAGGTCTGTCCGCCGCTGATGGTGGGAGGACGCCGAGGGCTGCAATAAGGTGGCACCTCATTGTTCGCCGGGGGAATGCAGCTCGTGGCAACAAGATTCACGCATCTCAGATTCCTATTGCCTTGGGGTTTGGGACACCGCAAGAGCATTTTTATTTCAGAAGCTCTTCCTGTTATTCCCAGAAAAAAACCCAGACCCATCCAGAGGGTTTTTTCCAATTAAAAAGAGGAGGAAACTGGAATGAAAACAATCAATATGGAGGAAAAACTGGGACATTCTTCCGCATCTTGTGCTCACAGGCACAGACCGCTCTGACAAGCATCACGCCTGACAGCCTTCGCTGGGCCCTTTGGCAGAACGTACCCTCTGGCAGGGCAGGGTGACCCAGGCACTCAGCGGCGATGCCGAAGTGAGCAAACTGTTTCGCTGGTGCTGCCGGGCGCTGGCGCTGGCTGGTCTCCAGGCTTAAGGAAAGCTTTTGGGATATGCTCTGGGAGAACCCGTGCGTGCTAGAGCCCAGATAATCCCGGCATCTGTCACGTGATGGGGAAAGCGGAAAAGACACACCATGTCGGAGTTCAAATACTGCGGGTGTTCAGAGAAAGTTGCAGAACCTCTGCTATTTTGGCCCTGCAGTTTCATTTGCATTAGACCGACGTCGCATCGTCTCCGAACACCCTCTCACGCTGTACCACCTGCCACTGTTTTCCATTCCTCGTAAGGGTCCGGCCTCGGTGGTACCCCAGCGCAGCACCCCCCAGCTGGTTCCCCGCTGGAAGAGCGTCGGCAGGTTGCCACCTTCTGAAGACGCTGAGGTTCCCTTCCCGCAGTCGGCTGAGAAGGGGTGGCCAGGACTGCCCACCCGCCCTTCCCGTCTGCCTCCCGCGCTTCCCCTCGAGCGCGCTTTCTGGACCTGGCAGAGCCTGCGACGGTGGCGCCTCAGGGCACACTGCAAGACCCGTGGGCGATTCTGCCTTTGGGCAAAGAGGGGGTCTGAAGCGGCATGGCCCCGCGGGGGGGTTGACTCGGCGCTCCTGTCACTTGCGGTACATGTTTCCTTCTGCGGGTTGCAGCGCTGATGGAAACATCCTGATAGGCTGTGATGGGCACCTGCTATAAATAACACGGTGAAGAAATTGGAGTGGGTTTAACACGAAGAATCATCCAAAAGTTTTAAAAACAGGGGCGCTGCATGTCATCAGCCAAAAATAACCGCTGCGGACTCCTGGCAAAAAGAGGTAGTGAGAAGGAAAACGGAGGTTCAATTTGCTCCTCGGTGTTAGTTCTCAGAGTGTTTGCCAGTAATGGCAACATTAGAATTTGTAGAATTAATTAATGATCTGGCATCTGATTTTGATTCATTAATGCTTAAGCCAGCTAAGTCTCAATTATCCTCTGGACTATTTATTCCTTAACAAGCTCTTAGCTAATGTGATTTTAAAAATATGAAAATAGGTCTTAACATGCCTTTAAGACACAGCAATATTTTAACCCTCCTATAAAATAAAGGAACCTTCGTATTTTCTGTTCTGTTACAGTTACATTCAGAATTAGACCTGGGGATTTGCAATGCGCTCACTAAATATATATTATATTTATATGTACCTGGAACCTGACTTCAATTTCGTCTTGATTAAAAAATGTACTGAATTGGAAACTGTGTAATAAAGGATGCCTAAACCACACTGACCCAGAACAGCTCGCTCAGTCAGACAGTTAGCAAATAAGTGCACAAGCAAGCAGATGATAGGAGAATTCAAAATTAACTCTATTCTCGGAGGATGCACAGACTAGGAGAGAGCGTCTGCTCCTATCTGCAGAGGTGTAAGTCCGGAGGAGCACCTGGGCTAACGCCTCGTTACCCTGAATGTGATGGCTCAGCCTGCAGATGGTCAGAATCGGGCCCTCTGTGCCCAAGGCTCGGGGAAAGCAGCAGGAATATCCACTCTGACTGCGCGGCATTTTCGTGATGCAAGTGCAAGTCTCTACTGATTCCCAGGTATTTATTATTTGTAACTAATCCATTTACCAAAGTAATTCAGAGACTCCTGAAATTTCCTCCGAATGACCGGTATCTTTAAAAGTTCCATCACCGCATCCTTTAGGAAAATCTGCCCGATGGAGTGACCTCGTGTGCCGCAACGGTGTTACAGCGGGGGCATTCAGGAACGGCACACCCGTGCTTCGGGACTGACCGGCACCAGGCTGAGAGCCGACCCGCACTGACCTTGGGAAGACGCTGCTGTCGTCGGGGTGTGGTGTTCCCACCTGCCTCCATCGTACCGTGTCCCCGCTCGCACCAGCACTGAAATGCATCATTACAAAGACGGGTGAACAAATGAGTCATGGCTGTTTTAACCAAATAATCTCAGTTAATCACTTCGTGAGATTTGGTTGGAAAGTACCTTCCAAAAGCTTTCAGGCATTATGTAAACGGCAGAAAACACAGGACTGAGCCATCAGTGTCACAGTACCTGCAGTAACTCATCTCCCGAAACCATGCTTCCTTCTCCTAGGAAGTCATGCAGCGGCCTCCCAGTCCTGCATTATTGATACCGGTGCAGTTATTCTTAGTTTGTGCTGCTGTGACATCAGCTGGAGCTTTCCCCACCCCTCTCACCAGGAAAATGGAGTTGAGCATCCGAGAGCACCTTCCTCCCTGTTTTTAGGTCCATACATCCAGCTCCTTCCAGTCCAAGCGGGAAGCCAGCCCGCAGTGACAGGGCTTCGAAGGGCATGAGCTGGAACGCCAGCTTCTCCCGAAACCCAAGGAGCTGGCGGCTCACCCAGCGCCCCAAACCGCCAAGTAGGGGACTGCCGATGCCCTGTCAACAGCTTTAACGACCAAACCCCATGCTGAGTGAGATGCTCTGGCCCAGCGAGCCTACGCTGCTCTGGGGACACGAAGCAGCTCCAAACCCGGGTTACGTGGCCACACAGGACCCCAGGTGTCACAGGACCCCGGGTGGCACAGGACCCCGGGTGGCACAGGACCCCCGGGTGGCAGAGGAACCCCGGGTGGCACAGGACCCCGAGTGGCACAGGACCCCCGGGTGGCACAGGACCCCGGGTGGCACAGGACCCCCGGGTGGCAGAGGAACCCCGAGTGGCACAGGACCCCGAGTGGCACAGGACCCCCGGGTGGCACAGGACCCCGGGTGGCACAGGACCGGCTTCCGGACACATGCCAGAGGCAGCAAAGGAAGGAATCTCTCTCCGGATACAGAAGGAGCAAAAGCCCAGGAAGCAGGAGGAAAAGCCCAGGCTACCTGTGCCATTACGGCCAGGACGCGCCCGGGCACCGAGGCGAAGGGAGGCGGTTGAGCTCCGTCCCTGCAGCTGGAGCACTGGGAGCAGGAGCTTCCCCGATGGCTCGGGAAAGGGATGGGGCGGAGAAATCAGAGCGGCCTGGCTGCTTTTAATCAACCGAACGGGGCCGGAGAGGGGTGGAAAACACCAAACGCTGAAGAACTTGCAGCTGCTGCTCCTCACAGGGGCCTGCACCTCGGAAAGGGCGGGATGGCTGGGCCACCTCGTGGTGCGCGGCGAACCAGCAGCCCCGCAGCCGCCAAGCCACGGAAAATCCCGCGGCTCCGGGAGCTCGGGAACCGCCAAGGGCTGGGAGCCGTTCAGCCCCGGGAGGCCGGGGTGTGGCCCCCAGGGCCCTGCCCCACGGCCACCCGCCCCACGGCCACCTGCCCCAGAGCCTCCCGCCCCACGGCCGCCTGTCCCAGAGCCGCCTGCCCCACGGCCACCTGCCCCAGAACTACCTGCCCCACGGCCACCCGCCCCAGAGCCGCCTGCCCCACAGCTGCCTGCCCCACGGCCGCCTGCCCCAGAGCCGCCTGCCCCACGGCCACCTGCCCCAAGATGGCAGCCTGCCCCAAGCGGTCCCGGCACAGCGACCTTCGCTAAGCCTGAGGCAGGAGCCTGATGGGGTGTTGAAGTGGCGGTTGAGGGCCTCAGTCCACACCTGCAGCATCGTAAATCAGTTCAGGCCCGTGTGAACGGCCGCAATTACACGTCTGAGCTGCATGTTGCAGTGAATATTCTACAATATCCTGTTCATTTCTGTGTCGGCAACTTGATTCTTCCAGCAAACCTGCTCACCAGGAGAACTGTGAGGTACCGGCCTCACACACGGAGTGCAGGGAAGGTGCCAAACCTGCTGGCCAAGTCCTGCTCCCGAAGCTCTGCTCAGTTCTCACCCTTAGTATCCATGCATTCAGCGGAGGCGGGCAGCGGCGCCTTGCCAGAGGGCATTCACGGGTGGGCTCAGTGCAGGCAGAGGCCTATAAACGGAGGTTGGTTGGAAAATGTGATTCTTAAATAAAGAATTGTCAGCGGTTTTGCCCAGTTCTGCCCACTGGAGCTTCACTCTGGTCCTAGTGAAAACGAGGAAGCATGTCCGGCAGCTGGTGCGGGGCCGAGCACTGCTCCCGGCCACGCGCTCCTTGCTGCGCTCGCCCATTCCCTCGCCATGTTCCCCAGACCTCGAAACCTCACCCGGCTTGTGACTCACGTGTGCATCTTATCCAAGTCACAGTGTTTATTTCACAGGATGCCCAATTAACCGGTAATTCAATCTGCTCTGGAGCGTTTCCTTCCCCTCTGGTGATTAGTACAACCTGAATAATGTAGGAAGCACAGAAAAAAGGCAGTAAACAACTTCAGTGGCATCAGGAGACCAAGCTGCAACTTCTCCTGCTGAAGAAGAGGGGAGAAGGGCGTGCACAAAAATGTTAACGTGGCTCACCATTTCTAATCCTCTCTGACTCCGAAGAATGGAAGGGGAAATCACGCTACCGTAGCACTCCCTTTAAGCCTGGGGAAACATGAGGAGGTGCAGGGCTGTGCAAGCCACACGGAGTGAAAGAAAACCTCTGGCCCCATTTTCCCTGTCCTGTCACCCGCTGCTGCCCTTCACTGACGTGTGAGTGCGCCTGTTCCTCCGTCCTGCCCCCACAGCAAGCACCAGAGCTGCCTGCTCTCAAAGAGAAGGAGCAGACTCCTGCCTATCACTTCGGGCATGCCACTGTCCACAAGCCCTAAAACCCATGGGCTACCAGCCCGGGATGGACTGAAGGGGATTTTCACCATGGCACTGACCTGCGTATCTTCTCGGGGCTTTCACCTTCACACAGGCGTGCCAAATGCCCTGTGACGCACCGAGATGGAACCCTACTGCTCTCTGTAGCCTCGGCAGCAGCCCTGGGTTGCAGCGGAGGCACATAAGAAGAGGTCGGGCTCCACATAAAAAACAGGGGCTGGTTTTCAAAATAAGAAAGAATATTTAACTGGGCTGTTAAATGGTACGTGGTCATTAAAAAGCAAGCAAACGCAAGCCTCCCAGGAAACGCCAAACGCAAGAAGCTGTGTAGAAACGTGGCTAGAAGATATGTTCCTTCCCAGCCCGTACAACTGCGAAGGCAAAGCCAGCTCAGAGTTCAGTATCACCAGTTACTCAGGGAAACACCCTGGTTCCAGAATGGCCCTTTTCTCACTGGAGCAAATTATCATGGAATCACAGAGCTGTTTGGGTGGGAGGGACCTTACAGCCCCCCCAGTGCCACCCCCTGTCACGGGCAGGGACACCTTCCATAGCCCAGGGTGCTCCCAGCCTCATCCAGCCTGGCCTTGGGCACTGCCAGGGATGGGGCACCCACAGCTTCCCTGGGAACCTGTCCCAGTGCCCCCCACCCTCTCTGGGAAGAATTCCTTCCTGATGTCCAATCTAAATCTCCCTCTTTCAGTTTAAACCCATCACCCCTTGTCCTGTCACTCTCTGCCCTTGGAAAAAGCCCCACCCAGCTTCCTTGTAGCCCCCCAGGCACTGGAAGGGGCTCTAAGGTCCCCACGGAGCCTTCCCTTCTCCAGGCTGAACCCCCCAACCCCCCCAGCTTGGCCCCAGGGCAGAGGGGCTCCAGCCCTCGGAGCATCCCCGTGGCCTCCTCTGGCCTCGCTCCAACAGCTCCGTGTCCTCCTGCTGTTGGGGGCCCCCGAGCTGGAGGCAGAACTGCAGGGGGGGTCTCCCCAGAGCAGAGGGGGAGAATCCCCTCCCTTGCCACCCTGGTCATGCTGCTCCAGATCCAGCCCAGGATCCAGCTGGTTTCTGGGCTCCAGTGTACACGGCTGGCTCGTGGCCAGCCCCTCGCCCCCAGTACCTCCAGATCCTTCCCCTCGGGGCTCCTTTCCAGCCTTTCAACTCAGCGCTGATGCCAGCATGGACAACCCTACCAAAGACATCTCCTCTTTACCAAGAGCTGAAACCAAACCGTGCCCCTGGCTCCCTGCTCTGCCGAAGCCTCCTGCGCTAGTTCTGAGCCAGGCTCTGCCTCTCTGTGTGTGCCCGAGACAAGCTGGGGGCGGGGTGGGCAGCTGAGGGTGCCGGAGTCCTGCAGAGCCAAGCCAAACCCTAGCAAGGACCTGAGTACACGAGCACGCCGCGGCGCAGCTCTCCGAACACCGGCTGTTCTGCCCAGCTCCCAAAGGGACCGGTTTGCTATGTTAGGAAGAAAAATCTCCACCTGGGCTCCGGCTGCGACGGAGCTCGTTACTCCGTGCCCAAGCGGTGTTTTTAAGCTCCTGCACAACGTGCCCTGAGCCCGCCTGCGCCTTGGCTTTGTTCCTCTGCGGGGGGAGAAGTTTGGTGCTTGACTTTCTCGGTGCTAACACTGTCAAATTCTTCCCAAAGATATTTTCACTGTGCGTCGCTGAGACTTTCTAAAAAAAAAAAAAATAGATTAATTGTGATAATTAAATTTCCCTCTGAGTGATTTCTTTGATAAATGGGTCTAGTTAGGACTTTCAATTAAGCGCCAGGCCCTGCTGTGAAGCCAGACCGGGCTCCGTGTTGCAGGCGTTTGTCGCCTCATCTGCGCAGACAATCGGCATTACTTCACCTGGCGCTGTTTTCTCTATCCGCCTTCTTTTGCACAGGTATTAGAATTCCTATTAACCCTTCTGGCAGGGAGCCAGTCCAAGGGCTACGGTCAAGCCATTTTTAATTGTTTTGCTCTGGCTTGAGTAAGCCTCCTGGAAGCACAGGGCTTGACATCTGCCTCTTGCCCGCCCCGAGTCCTCTGCCGCATCCACTCGCCAGCTCGGCACGCGCAGAGTCTCGTGGCCCCCGAGCTGATGGTGACAGAACACGAAAATAACGTAAAGTGGGGAAGAAGAGACACTGCCCACAAAGACAGCGCTTTGCTGAGCGGTGGCAACGGGCTACAGCCTGCAAGTGGCAGCTTTTACGGCTGGTGCATTGTCCGAATCTGTAACCGGTGCCTGGAGGCCTCCAGTGACCAGGGGTGCGCGTCCCTCCACGGGTGCTGCATTTTATACTCCTGCGCTCCAGCACGGCTGCAGGGCCCTTTGGAGTGTGGACTGAGGTACTGACGATACACAATTCCTACCTTTTACTAGGAAATTGGGACTATTTGCTTGGGTTTCTAGTTAGGGGTGTCGACGGTTACGGGAAAACACCCGCGTGACCGCCAACGGCTGCTGCTAGCCAGGAAGAATGAGCGGCCCCCTACTTGAATAAGAGCAAAACTCATCCCCAAGAGGTTCTTTTGTCAAAAAACCATAAAATCCCCCTCCAGACAGCAGAACTCACTGTCGTCGACCACGGCGGAGAGAAGGTCTCCTAGCCCCCCACGCAGGTTTGGGCTGGGCGGGTTTGCTGCGCAGCCACCCCGAGCTGTGCTGGCCGAGGGAAGCGGTGAGGTTCACCAACGGCGCACTTCGGGACGCAGATCAGAAACCACCTGTCCCACGCTCGGCAAAACCGTGCTTTTCTCCCCTCCCACAGCGCCCAATTAAAAAAATACTCCCATTTCCCTTACGCTACCGGGGCCGGCCGCACCCCAGTGACGGGAGTCGGATTTCCGACCAGACTCCACTCGGTTTTGATGCAACCACCGAAACCCCTCCGCTTCCCAAGGCAGCGCTGGTCACAGCACACTTCGCTCCGCATCAAACGGAACCTTTCCCGGGAAGCAGGAGGATTTTGATGGAACCTCTCCCATGCAAAGGAGTCGTGCCGGCCGTCCACACAGGCACCTGCGTCCAGGCAGGCCTCGGGTCGTCTGCGCGGAGCAAGGGACAGCAAACGAGCTGCGGCTGCCGAGGGCTCGAAGAACTGGGGGGAATTTCAACGCAGTTAATGTAAAGGACACAAACTCGTTGCTGAGAAATTAGGGTTGGGGGATTACTGAGGTATGACAGTAAACCCAAATGTCACACGCACCCCGTTTTTCCCCCCAGTGCAAACCCTCGGCTGCCAACGCCAATTTGCCACGCTCCAGCATATCTAATTCCTTAAACTGGTACGACAAAGAGGCTGACAGAAAACAGTATCGACGTACATTTGAAAAGCCAAATGCTATTTTAAACGCAGGCTAAAACGAGAACTCGGAGTGGTTAATATTTATCTCGCATCCTCTGGCTTGGAGGCACATCTTGTCGTACAGGACCGTGCTGCTGAAGTGGTTCGTGGGAATGATGTGCATGACTCCTCCTTTGCTAATGGGAGCTGTGTGCATGGAACAATTTAGCTGTTAGTGCTCTGCAGAGAGCAGAACTTGAATAGCGGGGGCTCGGAGAGCAAAAGAAAAAGCAAGCTGCTGAGGGCATTTGAAAATACACTCGCTATTCTTTTTCTTCCCCAGCAGTGCTGCAGTAAACAACTGCTGCAAGATTCCTCTTTAAATAAGTGACATGAAAAGGAAAAGAGCGTGACTTTGTACCAACAGCCATTCAGAACGTAGCCAGGGTCCCAAACTAACCCTGGGGTAGGGAAAGCTTGGGGGGAGGGTGCTGCGGGGGAGGCTCTTCGGGTTAGCTTCTTTCTTTGCCGGCCAGTGGTTTAAACAAATTATCCCTACTGGGAGCACGGTGACCCAAATCCCAGGGACGCTGCGTCTCCTACAGGGAGTGTCTTCAGGCCTGGATTGTAAAAATACAGCTGCCTAAAATGAGATCCCGACTCCCGGCAAAGTGCTAAAGAAATGGCCTGGTTTTCAAAAGAATCACGTATCCACGGCCGCCGGGTCAGGGTCCCGACCCAGCACGGCAGATGAATATTCTCCCACTCCCCGCCCCAGGCAACATGACTGCTCGCGCACCGAAGGCTGAAGCGCTTAAGTGCTCCCGCGGGCAGGGTTAGCGAACTCACAGCCCGTGCAGAAGCCACTGAGCGCCGTCCCCTTTCAGATCTTGGCCGGAGGGAGGTTCTTCCTTTTCATGGCTTTATTATCTCTTGGCTTGTGTAGATCCCCCCAACCGCCATACACAGCCCAGTGCTTTCACACACACGGCAAACCTGGGTCCTGAGCCTGGCCAGGACAATTTCCTTCGGTGCAATTCTACACGCTGTTGTAGGGCTGTGCACAACCCCTAAGGTCAGGGCGAATGCACACGGGAGAGCAGCTCCTTTTAAAGGCTGAATGAATAGCAAACTCTTCCCCGTGGTCAGTCGGGACCAGAAGAACCCCGGATCCCGAGCAAGGCCACAGAGCACCGCGCAGCACCGCGCAGCACACAGCCCGTTCCTAATGCTTACGATGCAGAGCTCTTCACGGGTAAAAATGGCTTAAGGTCCCGCAGCAGGACACAGAAACCCTGACTCCGAGCCCCACGTCCGCCAAAAGATTCCCATGTGCCCCTGGGCAAGCACCGACGGTTCACGTCTACAAGGGCGATGGACCTTCCTGCCTCTGGAGTGGAGGGAGACGAAAACCCATTAGCGACCACGAGGGGCTCAGGTATTAAATTCCTAAGTGCTCGGATATGTCGGCAGAGGAATTTTCCAGAGACGTTACTGACGAGATCCGTGCACACTGTGTGGCAATATTCATCGTCACGCGTTGCTGCGTATCTTCATTCCTCATGTTTTATTTATTCAAAGCATTAAAGGTTGGGTTTCCTTACGGGAGTGGATTGACTTGGACAAGCTGCACAGGGAAAGAAAATGTTGTCCATGTCATAAGACTAACACCAAAACGGGCAAAAGAAAAAGCTGGCGTCACCGCCTGATTGAGACGATAAATAAAAGCCTTCCCCTTGGCCCCAGCGCGCACAACGGCCACGCTCCCGTGCCTGCCCAGTCTCGCCTCGCCCTGCACCCGCTGCGCTTTCCTACCGCCACAACCGCTGTCCTGCACGCTGCAAGAACCCCCAACCACCCCAACCCCACATTCAGGCCGTAACAAATGTCATCCCCTTTTTCCTGAACGGAACACCCTGTGGGACGGTCCCTGTGCCATCGACAACATGCCGAGCTACTCTTCAGTTGTCGCGTCCTGCCTCAGCCTGAGAGTAACCGTTGCAGGGTAACCAGGGCAGAAACGGAGCCAGGGCCGGCTTCAAGCTGAGGAAGGACGGGCACGTGGCAGGGAAAGAACGCAAAGGAGCGACTGTGGCTCATCCTTAAGCCAAGGCTGTACCGAAACGTTACACCCAAGTTCTCACAAAACCCCATTTTGCTGTATTTTCTCACGGGTTTGTGTTCTTTCGGGTACATAACCTTTGGGCGTATTCTGGCAGTCAGCGTAAACCTGGTGATCCCCCAGAGCCTCAGCTCAGAGTGGTCGACCGAGGCTGCTTTGCTTTAGGGTCTTTGGCAATTTGGGTGCCCTCTCTCAGGGTGAAGCCCCCCTTGGGCTGCTGGCTGTGCTGGGGGTCAGCACAGTGAGCGAAGCCTCCCCAGGGAGGATGGCCTGCCCGTGCCACCCCGCACCTCGTGTCACAGTCTGCTGCCCCAGCCCGGCCCCTTACTCGTCTGGCTTCTCTGACGCTCCCTGATGGCCCTTTCGGTGGTCTCTGGGGGCTCTTTGGTTAAGAATCCCTTTGGGGATCTGACAGACAGGCTAACCCCACCTGTATGTTTTATTATCGGTGACTGCGGTCTGTAACGCAGCAGTGTCGTCATTTTCCTAAGTGCTGTTGGGAATGTGTTGGGAGCCTCCCGAGGAAAGGGCACTAAGTCAGGGGTCCCCACTGTCACCCTGCGGGCGGCCCAGGCTGAACTTGGAGCTCCGCAGTTCCCACACAGCTGCTTTCTACCCCAGCTGACACTTGCCCTGTCGACCCAATGCTGTGATGCGGGATCTGCACCGCTGCACTCCACCCGTCCGCTCCCACAATTCCTTCCGGCCGTCCTGGCCGGCGCTGTGCGGCAGACAGCGAGGTCCTGTGCAGCGGCAGCATTGCTCCAGCAGGGAAGTGGGTGGTAAAGGCACTTCAACTCACTTTTGCAGTCGGAGTGTGACGGATCCCAAAGGCTGCTCGCTTCAGGAGCCTACGGAGCACTCTCTACAGGATCCTCCCTGAGCGCTCTGCGGCACAGCCATGCCCCTTCTCCTCTCCAGCAGGCGCTGGGCATTGCTGGAGCTCGGCCGGAGCAGGCAGGAGACTCAAAGCAGCTCTAAACCCGTGTGCAAGTAAAACCGAACTCAGGTGATCACAGAACAGTCACAATTTCTGCCACATCCGTCAATCCTCAAAGGATTTGCACAGAAAGGGTTACAGCCCCGCGTTAGTTAAAGCAGAAGACGCTCAGCTGGGAAACTGAGGCGAAGATGCCGCTTGCTGCTGGCTACGAAACCAGCTGCGGGTCAGGCTTTTAACATAGTTCTCCACCAAGTACCAAGGGCAAAAGGGGAGGCCAGGGATCTTCAGATGGCTGGTGTTCTAACTCCTCCTCCTGTTTATGGCCCTTCTGCTGTATTTTTCAGAAAGAAACAGAAGCCCACCACCTTCTGCCTTCTTCCCTCCCTGCCCTTTTCTGGGAGAGGATGACATGGAGCTAAAAGGTTGCCCCTGGATCTGCTAAGAAGGGAAAAAAAAGGGCAGGGGGAGGATTTTGGTTAAAGGTGTTTTGGCCAATGTTTACACTGCTCTTCTGTTGCTGCCCTTTGCTCACTTACCCACAGGACCCGGCCACGCTGGGGCAGTCTGCGCAGCCCGCTGCCTGGAATCACGGTGCTGCGGGCACACCGGGCAGCAGGGAGCCCCGCCCCGGGCTGTTGCTGGGTTTATTTACTGTCTGTGTTACCGCACCCCGCAGGGAACCCAACTACAGATGTTGTCTGAAGCACCCTGTAACCCCCCAACTAACCACGGCCCTGCCCAGCGCGACGACAGACGTGGTGGGGGACAGGGGACCACGGAGGGATGCAGGCAGCAGAGGGGGAACGAGGGAAAGGGAACGCTCGGCGTGGCTGACGGCCGTGTCACCTCACCAGCACTCCCGGGCTGTCAAAGCTTGCGTGGATGTCACGGCAAAGGAGAGCGTTAAGGAGATTCTAGAGGTACCGACAGAAATCTGGGGGCGTTGACACCTCTGAGTACGAGCACGGAGCAGAAAACAAGCAAGGGTTTGCTTTGAGAGGGACGCAAGGGGACAGCAACCCCGAACAACCGGAGACGGTCCGTTTTGGGATTTCAGCAGCGTTTAAACATCGCAGCTGCCTGCGTTCCTTTAACGGTGACCCCCTGTCTGCCCCTGAGCAGCCCTGTTCCCCCCATCCTGCTCTGCAAAGGGCTGTAAGGCCCACGCTCGGCAGGCCCGCTGGCTGCTCAGGCAGGGCAGCCCCTGGAGCTGCTCTGTTCCCTGTTCCTGTCTCCTGACAATGGGAGATCATAGGCAGGGTCCCAGGGGGCTTGAAAATGAAGACAGGCAGCTTATGCTGATGCAGGGGAGGGCAGGGGGGAGGTAGAGCAGGGATGCCAAGGGAAGAGTGACATGTTCAAAGAGGCAGGCTTGGAAAATGACCCTTGGAGCAGCAGCAGCCGCCTGCAGTCCGGCTAGGGAAAGGCAAGCCTGCCTGCGTCCAGGCCAGAGAAAAGGATGTGCCAAATGAGACCGTAGGGCAGAGTGGGAGGAGATGCATCTTAGAAGCTGGAAGTTTTTGAACTGGGGCTGGGGTGGTGTAAGCAGCTGACAGCTAAAGCTGAGGCTTTGCCCGTGTGGGTCAGAGGGCAGAGCTGCTGCTCCAGCACAGTCCTGGGTGACAGCACAGCACGCCGTCTGTCGGGAAAACAAGGTGGGGAGAGGGCTCGGGGCACAGGGAACAGTGGCCAGGAAGAAGCCCAGGCCCCTCTCCCGCTCACCTCTTGCTCTGCTCGTCGCCGCAGCCGTTTCCTACAGGAGCACAGAGCAGCTGCCTAGGCCAAGCTGACGACCTGATGCGCAGCCCCGGTACGAATCCTTCCCTCGGGTGGTCCAGACCCCCTCCAGTACACCCGCAGGGTTGTGTGTCCCGTCTAACCCAGAAAACACAACTCCTCCCTCCAGCCCCAGTACCAGACCCGGGGCTGCTCCGGGCCGTGTTCCCGGACTCGGGCTGCCGGGCAGTGCCGGGCTCAGCTCGTGAGGAGGGGGATCCGCTGGATTCCACGTTACCCGGGCTGCTTCGGCAGACAGGCAAGGACCGGAGAATTAACCGTATGACCGGCAACAGCGGGGGGCGCGGCGGTGGAGGGGATAACGGGAGAGCGAGCACGGGGCCCGGGGCTGCAGCTGTCGGTGCCGCCGGGAGAGGGCACTCCCGGCCCGCATCGCACCGCTGCAGCGCGGCCGTCCCGGGGGCGCCCGGCAGCGACGCCCGGGCACGCATCGCGCAGCTGCACACCTTGCATTCATCTCCCCCAGCGGAGATGCCCGTCATCCTGGCGTGTCAGCACATCTCAGCGCTGCCCATCACGGTGCCAGTCACGCCGTAATTTTCTCCCGTGCCATAACCAGCGTAGGCTGCAGACGTACGCTCCCGTTCAGCGCGATGAGGGGTCCGTGTTGTTAACAGCAGCTGCGGGGGCTGCTCCCTGAACCCGCCCCCGCTGCCCCCGACTCCTGTGCTCAGATCTTCCTGAAACTGTACCCAAGCCACTGCCCAGCCACCACCCTCCCGTAGTTAAACGCCACCTCTGCTCACCAGGGAGAAGGTGGGAAAGATTTCAACCCTTCCACGCTGCAGAGGAATGGGACAGCCCTAGGGAAACACCTCGGAGAGCAGCTGACCTTAGCTGCTGGGAGCTGGCTGGTATGGTACCACACGAAACCGGTTTGGGCTTCTCACTAGTGACCCACAGCTCAAACCACAGCGACGGTGCCCGGCTGGGCCTGGTGTCCGGCTGGCCATGCTCCAGGATATTGTCAGGAATGACCACCCAGGGACAGCCCAGGCTACTGCCGGTGGTTCTGAAACTCTTCGGGGAGCAGAGGCCTTTTGAGGGATGGAGGGAGGGATGGAGAGACCCATGGCCTGGGGGCATGATGTTACTATGGTAATGAGCTGGTAAGGAGCAAAGTTTGCAACAAGGACAAAATTCTTTAACCATCCACTGATCTGCAAAACCACTTCTCAGCTACAGGGACACCTGGAGCGTGACCCCCCATTCCCCGGTGTCCCCACATTTCCAGTGGATTGTGGGAGCTGAGTGCGGGATGCAGAGCAACCCCCAAACAGGACCCCAGGAGAGGGGAGGGTGCATGGCCCTGCCCGTGTCCTCCGGGGCTTTCAGCATGAGCCCCCGACACGGCAGGACCCCTGCCAGCACCCCCCCAGCTGACGGCAGTGCCACAAGTCTCTGCTGAGTGCTGACAAGGCAGGAATAAACCCCAAATCCAAGGAAACATGAACCCCGTGTGTCCATCGCCGGCGGCAGGATCTGTCCCCGGTGCCATCATGGGGGTCAGGCTGCTGGGGATCACGACTACTGTCCCACCTGGCCAGAGCCCCCAGCTGCTGGGTAGCACCCTGCACCCATGGCCACGCACCCAAAGGCGAGGGCTGCAGAGCCACCCCTTGTGTCCCCTGTGTCTCCTGCCACTGTGCCCGACGAGTGGGTGCAGGGCAGCACCCTCTGCCGCCTCCAGCACCCCCGCGGTGGGGGCCCTGCCCGATGGAGACAACCAGCACCCCCGCCCCCCTGCCAGAGACAGTGGAGGCTCTGAATCAGTGTCCGCTGTCTGGCAGCAGATCCCAGGCGTAATTCAGGATGACAAACAGAATTCATGATTTCGGAGCACCATTTACAAACTGCCCCCAGCCGCTTCACGGCGTGTTCTCGTACCCCCAGATCCTGAGCCGCCTCAACCCGGGATTTTACTTCGCCCGTCCCCACGACATAGGCGAGCAAGCAGATCAAAGCAAAGGACACCACAGCTGGCAGTGAATCACCCACTTGGTTGACTTTTGTCCCTTACTCAGGACTGCAGGGAGAGAAATGCCCAGTTTAGGGCATTTTCATCCCTTTCAGTCAGCAGAAAGCAAAGGTAGGAGGCTTCAGCAAAAAGCACATTGTAAAGCCCAGCACTGCGCTTCGGGGAGCAGGGGAACGGAATTCTGTTGCTCGCTGTGAAGTGGAATGTCGTCTGCTTGACTAAAGGCCAAAACCTGCCCAAGCAGACAGAGCTGCACCGGTCTGCCCCAGAGAGAACTGAGCTGGCTGCGCCTCTGAACCACAGTGACACTGATCTCGGCCTCGTGGCTTAACCCCAGGCAGCGACTGAGCCCCACGCAGCCGCTCGCTCACTGCCCCCCCACAACGGAGGGAGTGGGGAGAGAATCGGAGAAGTGAAACAACACGTGGGAATGGATAAGAACGGTTTAATAACTGAAATAAAATAAAATACTACTAATGATAAAATAATATACACAGCAAGCGATGCCCGATGCAACTGCTCACCACCCGCTGCCCGATGCCCAGCCAGTCCCTGAGCAGCAGCCCCCAGCCAGCTTCCCCAGGTCACACACTGGGCATGACGCCATACGGTATGGAATGTCCCTTGGGTCAGTGGGGGTCAGCTTTCCTGGCTGTGCCCCCTCCCAGCTCCTTGTGTGTTTCCAGCCTTCTCAGTCGGTAGAGCATAGGAAGCTGGAGGGGCCCTGACTTCGTGTCAGCACTGCTCAGCAACAGCCAAAGCATCAGTGTGCCAGCAACATTATTGTCACCCTGCATCTGAACACAGCGCTGTGCCAGCACAGGAGGGAAGTTATCTCTGTGCCAGCCAAAAGCAGGACACTCAGAGAATGATGCTAAGAGGAACAGAAGAGAGAGCACTGCCAGAAATGTGTTCCCAGTACTGGGAAGTACTTCGGAATCAAAGACTGAGCACTCTGCTGAACTGCAGCACCCCGGCACATCGCACGAGAGGCTGATTTTTCTGCTGGTTGTATCGGCTCACAACAGCCTGGGTCAGCTTGTGAGCAGTCTGCTGGCTGGAGAGGTGTTGGGCCGTGAAAGCAGCGATTAAACAGGAGTTAAATACCATAAATCGGAGTTTGTCAGGCCAGAAGCACTAATGCATGCACCTTCCTCGACACAGATTAAGGGCCTTAGTTTTCCTGATTCCCAAACAAGTTAGCATAACGATCACAGCCCAAGATTAGGTCCTGGGATCCTCCGTTACCAAAGACAATGTGGAGGGACCGTTGATGCCAACAGCTTGAGCCTGCCTCATTTACAAGCTTGGTTCCGGTTCACGAGGCTGCATTTACAAGAGGCGGACACTAAACTGCCTCCTCTCCTACCGCTAATTCAGTGTCAAACCTGAACACATTAGCCCTCGATTAGGAAAAGCTGATGACAAAAGGGAACGTGCCACCTGAGTTACAGTGGGGCGCGGTGCATGTTCTGCACATACCCCGCTCCAAAGGCACATCCTATTCCCCAGCTCTGTAACTCACAGTGTTTAGAGCTAGAAAGTTTATTCCATATTGCCCGTTTAGGCTTTCAGCCTAGTGATGCCTCAGTCGTGGATATTTGCCATAACATCCCACACTCCATTCCAGCTCTTCTTCATTAGAAATGGATTATTCCTTCCAGTGGAGCTGCTGGGAGAAATGTGTTTTCACCTGGCACTGAGGCCAGAGACATTACTGCCGCTCCGGCCGTAACTGCCTGCCAGCCTTTACTGTGGGTCGGACACAAGCCACATTTCGGGATGCTTTCTAAATCTCTCTGAATTCAGCCTAAAATGAAGGATTCTCCCGCATCTCTTTTTCCCCCAGCATACCCCTGAACCACGCACCAACAGCTTCGGCTCCGCTACAGCTCAGATTTCTCTTGGTGCCGGTTTAGGCAGTGGCTGCGCACGCTCCCAGGGCCAAGCCCCCGCAGCACGGCTGACCGGAGCGATAAACGCATGGGACAGCCCAGGATCAGCACGGCCACAACTGCCCGGCGCAAGCTGGGCTCTGGCGCTACTCGTGTGCTGGTCCCAGCCCAGCCGGCTGCACGCGGAGCTACGCTGACCACCCCAGACACCGGGCTGCGGTGGGTGCTGTGGTGGGTGCTGCGATGAGCCCGGGGCCGCGCACTCCTGTGTCATGCCTGGGCAGCCGGGGGCTGGACACATACCGAGCTGGCTGAGGGCAGGACAGAGATGTCACAGTTTGCTACCAAACTCCCTCAGTCTTTTCCCCAGCACTGCTTTAGTGTCCCTTCCGACGTGGCGGCAGCGTGTGCTGAACCTGCAGGCAGAGCACGAGGCTGGACGGCGGGAGACATCCCTCAGCTTTGCCGGCACTCTGCCACACCACCCCAGGCAGCTCCTCTGGCCACGCAGCCTCCGCTTCCAGGCTGCCCTTTCTCCGCTGAGTCTGGGTTTGAGGAGAGCACAGTCCAGGCCGGAAACAGCCTCACACTGCGCTTATGAACAGCATAAAGTCTAGAATCATGGAATGGTTTGGGTGGGAAAGGACCTTACAGCCCCCCCAGTGCCACCCCCTGCCATGGGCAGGGACACCTTCCATAGCCCAGGGTGCTCCCAGCCTCATCCAGCCTGGCCTTGGGCACTCCCAGGGATGGGGCATCCACAGCTTCTCTGGGCAACCTGTCCCAGTGCCCCCCACCCTCTGTGGGAAGAATTCCTTCCTGATGGCCCATCTCCATCTCCCTCTTTCCGTTTAAACCCGTTACGCCTTACAGAATCACAGAATGGTTCAGGTTGGGAGGGACCTTGAAGACCACGGAGAAGTACAACACGGCTGGCCGCTTCTTGTGTCTGTAGATGTTCATGATACAAACACAGAGGGACTGAAGTCACCCTCTGCCTTACCAACAGCTCCGGCTCCATCGGACGGGGTTGGTAGCCGGATGATGCTGCGGTGTGTGCCTCGGACCAACCTCAAGTGCAAAGAGTTGTTTGAACCCAAACACTTTTGGGGCTTGAGGCAGTGGTGCTGGGAGCCAGTCCGTGCTTCTCCAGAGACCTTCCCTACTGTGCAGGGACTACTTCTCTCCAGAAACGTTACTGGGAACGAGGAAGAAGATCTATGGGCTACTAAGAGAGGTATGCGTCAGCTTTCTGGCGGCATTTCAGAGCTCTGTGTCTTACAGCCATCTGGGCTTTGACAGTGACAGATCTGACGTGACGATGCTCCTTGGCACCGCATTTCCCTTTCCAATGCATCCCAGAGATGATGGCTTGCCAAGCCAATCTCCGAGGCACGCTGGCTTCTCTGGCTGACCCAGAAAACAAGGGCACTGCATGGCTGCTTGTCCACACTGGCTTTTATGGAAAGCATCTCCTGGCTTGTCTCTGTTAACCCTCAGAGCACCGGCTGCCCAGGCACAGTAACTGGTTCTACTCCCACTTCTGCTCCGTTTCAGGCCAACAAACCACCAGCACTCTGAAGAAAAGCCAGTTTGCTGCTGTTTGTGGCCCACCCTACGTGAGGTGCCAGATGTCAAGCACCCCAGATCCTAACACATCTTCCTCACGGGGCTTTTGCAAACGCCTTCCGTCACCACCGGCAGACAGAGGTGCGAACCCACTCTGGTTTGCACCGCAGCAGACGAAGGTAACTGCCCGCGAGGGATCCACGGCAGGATAACTAATTGCTAATTACCACAGAGAACTCCCTAGTGCCCAACAATCCAGCATACGTCTGCCATGGATCCACATCCCTGGCACAGGCACGAATCCGAAATGACCAACTTCAACGACTTCTGAAGGAAAGCGCTTCCAGATCATTTTTCAAGGGGAATTTTAAATACCTGTCAGTGTCTGGTGCTATTTTTCCTCCTCAAATCTTCCTAATTAGCAGTTAGTTGCAAAATATCAAACTAGACGGCAGAATTATTTAGTGCTCAGACTCTGAATTCTAACTAAGCGATGCCGGGATATGATCCACCAATTTGGTTTGGATTATAAAGCCATAAACCCTCCTGGCAGACATAAGTGTCTGTTTAATATTCATTGGCCTGACTGTTCCATCAGCACAGACAGGCTGCCAGGCTACTGACTCCTGGTAATAACGAAGTGACGGTGCCACCTCGGGTTCTTTTCACTGCGAGACTCACTGTGACACGAAGGTCGGGGGGGCAGGGGAGGGGGCGATCTGATTCTATGAGCTTAGCCCCGTGAAGCCCAGGAGCTGTAACCCACAAACAACAGCGGAAGGCAGACAGGAAACACAAAAGATGCCCTGTCTAAACCTTAATGCCAGTTACAGCCCACGCTGTGGGTCCCAGCGCAGCATCTCCAACCGGCGCTCCCTCGGTGCCGCCTGCGCCCGCCACTGTTCCCAGGCTAGTTCGACCCCAGAGCTGACAGGAGTCTGGAACACCCACTGGTGTTCCCAGCTGTAAAAACAACAGTCATGAGTAGCGCTAGTAGCAACTTGTTCAACTTGGAAAGCTTAACATGATTTGAGCCCAGCGTCTCTGCAGTCGCTGGAAGGTTCCAACACAGCTTCAGCTCCTGCTCTAAACCTCCCTGGCAGCTGCTCTCTAATTCCCTTTATTTTCTTTTGGAATTAACAGCCTGCGGGCTCTGATGAATTGCTGTTGATTAATCACGCCTCATGAAATTCGCAGACAGCAAAGAACTGCTACCTGGTATTTGACCGATAATAAATGAGACCAGGATTGCCATCGATAAATACCTGTGCCGTCACCCGAACTTCGCAACAACACAAGTACAAAAGGACTCGATGAGCTTCAATGAAATGACTCAGGGAAAAACTCACTTAGAAACAGAAGCACTAATTTGGAAATTAGCCTTTTAGGAAGTTTCATCATTAGCACGGACAGGGTGTTCTGGGTGCCCAAACCGTGGTTACATGAGGTGTGAAAATACGCAGCAAACAGGGACTTCAGATGGTCTTTCCAGGGGCAGTTTCTGCTGGGCACCGAGCACGGCCAGGTTCCGCCACTCACCCCTGGCAGGGTCCAGTTGCCCACGCTGAGATGACAGAGAGGTCCATGTCTCGACAGAGACCAGGAGGCTGAAGGGCACGTTACCAAAAGTCAAGGGCCTTCCGGGCAAAACTCTCTCTTCTCAGATTCCCAGTTAATTCAAGAGACCCTTGGGCAACGGACTGCTGACCCAGCCACCATCCCAAAGCCTTTAACCGGCCCCCGGCAATCAAGATGAAGGTCCTTAAACAAAGCCAAACCAACCAGCAAGTTTGCCGTGGTGGCGGGCAGCCAGGCTGGCAACGTGGTACCCCAAACGCACGAAGAAACGCTGGGCCACAACATGCCCGGTCCCGTCCGCCCTGCTGCCACGGCAAAGGCTCAGGAAAACAGTCCAGGCAAGGCGACACAGCACAGCCAACGGTAATCACAGACCACCCCCTTGGACGAAAGATGAACAACGGTGTCGTGGGTTAACCTCGGCTGGCTATACGGTACCAGCAGCCGCTCGCTCACCTCCCCCACCTCCAGTGGGAGAGGAGAACCGGAGGGAAAGACAAGGAAACTCGTGGATTGAGATAACTATTTCATATTTGAATATAAATAAACATTAGAGTGATACTAATAGTATTAACAATACTACTAAAAATAATTAATTAAAATAATCAAAAATAAACCCTTTGCTACAATTGCCCACCCCCCCCCGACCAACACAGCCAGGTCCTGAGCAGCCAGAGCCCAAGAGCCAGACCCCGAGAGCGATGGCAGCAGAGTCCAAGTGACCCCACAAGTGACAGCACGGCCAGGAAAGCCACCCAACACCAGCTCACGAACAAACGAGCCAGCACAGGAGTTAGCAAAGGAGCTACGGCCCCCCAGCCCAGTCCCCAGGTACGCCCCGAGCGTGCCATGCTCTGGGATGAAACCCGCCCTCCCAGTCAGTTGGGGGTGGCTGGCTGAGCTCCGTGTCCCCCACTGACTGGGGGGAGAAAGTTGGGAACAGGGGGGCAGGATCAGGAGCCGGAAAAAAACCTGGACTGGTGCCAACACCGCTCAGCACCAACTACCAAACCCCTGCTCAGGGCTGTTCTCAGGGCAAACCCAACCCAGCCTCAGCACAGCCCCTGGGATGGGAATTAACCCCGTCCCGACTGAACCAGCACAAATACATAGGTGCACTTTCACCATTCCAGGCACTGCTTGAAAACATAAAGGTCTGTGCTCTCGCAAAACAGCTGGTCAGAGCTTATGGGGGGGCACACACCCCCTTGCTGGTGCCCCTGGGCCCTTGCACCACAACATTCCCCTCTCCCATCCCACGTTCTCTTGCGGCAGGAGAGGGCGTTTCATACAAACTTTGTAACTGGGATGATAACAAAGCACTGCGGATTTCCATCCCGGTTGTAGGTGGCTGATGCACCCTTCCAAGGACTGCCTGTCCCCTCGCCCCTGAGCCTCCAGATCCGTGGGGACAGCCCAGTGAACCCGCTAGAAGGGTTTCCGTACGACAGGAACTCACCCAGCGGCATCGTCACAGAACACTCACCCACCCAGCGCCCCACTTCCAGCAGCGCCCTGCCTGTAGAGCAGAGTTACGCCAGGCACGCATAATGACCCTGACAATATTTAGAGCACAATTACTCTTTTGGCTTTAAAATGACGTACAGTTTCCAGCAAGGGAACCCAGTCCAGCCGGGTCTGGCATCTGCTGGCATCTGGCATCGTGAACTACTGAAAGCCAGACCTGATTCACCTATCACGAGACACGCAGCATCATTCACCCCTGATCTTCCCGCCTGGCAAAGCCTCTTCCACCTGCTGACACAGAATATGTATTTTAGACAAAAACCGTATCGGTAAGCGCCTGAGGAACAACATCCCTGGTCTTGCATGGCAGTTTGAGAGTTTGTGCTCCTGCAACTGCCTAAGCACCTTGGCTGCACGTGCTCTGGGGCTCGACTGGTCAAGCTCGGGGATCTGTACCTGTTACCAGCCTTGCTGGCACGGAAATCAGTTGCCCACATGCCGATGTTTGGCCTCGTGTGATTTTGTTCATGCCCAGAGTCTCTTCGGCTCCCACGCCTCCCTCACTCCCGCTCCCGTCCCCCCCGCTTCTCCTATCCAATCTTCTCCTGTTGAAGCTCCACCTTGTGCATCCAAAATTGGTTCTTCTGGCCCCCAGACATGTTTGCTGCTGCTTGGGGCAGGCAACCCCCTGCTTCCCGATCCGCGAGCCGGGTCCCGATCGTTCCGGGAGGGCGGTCAGCTCTCAGCTGCGATGGGGAGTCAGGTAGCTGCGGCAGCACGCGGGGCGGATGGTCAGCAGCACTGCAGCTCCTCTTCACACCCGTTTCCCCACAGGCACCTAACGAGGTGACGGCAGCCGCGCACCCAGAAGGGCTCTCGGCAGAGGAACGGGCGGTACGAGGATGCTCGCACAGAGCCTTACGGCTGCTGCAGTCCTCAGGCTCAGGCTGCGCAATCCCCAGTGAAGAAAGGGGCTAAGAGCACCGGGAGCCCCCGGCTCCATCCGCTAGGCTCCGAGCCGGGATCGGCCGATGGGAGCAGAGGTAGTTTTGGCCCTGGAATACCAGCTCCACCATCACTTGAAGGAGTTGGTGACCTGTGGGGAGCACAAATGGGAGGGGAAGGAGTCTTGAACTAAGAGTTAAACTGGGACCCGGAACAGCCAGGTTTGAAACATCCGGGAGCTGCTACCAACCGGCTCCTTTCCCAAGCCCAGGCAGAACCTGGCTCTGCCGAGACAGACGCACCTTCACCCCGCCTGCTGCCGGAGCCACTGCCGTGCCCTGCTCCGCTTCCTTCCTTACTACCGACAACCGCTGCCTGCACGGACACCCACCCTCCCGAGGTAGGGGGATGCCCCAGGAGCAGCGTGTCATCTCGCTCCAGGAAAACCCAGGCTCTGCTTCGAGGCAGCTGGACTCCAGCCAGCAAGACCCACTGGGCTGCGGTAACTCCTGGGCCTTATCCCCAGGAACGCTGCCCCCGTGAATCGCTCCAAGCTTCTGCGGCGAGCAGGAAGGAGCAGAAGCGCCAGCACTCGAGGACTTTCACACCACTACGGGAGAGCACTCGCTGCTCTTAACAGCAAGTTTATAACAGGCATCTTTGTTGGGCCGTGGTGTCAGTGAGCCGGCAGCACCCCGCCAGACCCAGCAGGGAGCTGAGCAGAGCCGTGGGGTGCTGCGGGGTCATTCCCAGCAGCCTGCCCCTTCAGGGAGCAGCTGGATCACTTATCCTAACACACGTGACTCCCTTGGGAATTTTAGTGTAGGTTGGAGGGGAAAAAAAAAGGCTGTAGCCACCTGATTAAGGTTAAATCCAAGTAAAATGGTGGATTTAGAAATCATGTGCACTGTGTAGGTCAATTCTTCCAGTAATAAAATCTAATATTTGATCAAATCTGCTACCCCATGCCCCCAGCACCACGTTCCTTTGCGGGTTCCTGGCCATTTAGACTCACATTTAGAAGGGGCTCAGCAGTGAGGGGCCTCTCGTTGCTCAAGTCCAAGTGGCTGGTTACACCGAGCTGTGGGTGCCCTTCCGAACGGTTAAATTCCACCCAGGATTTAATCACCATGTGGAGTGGCACAGGGTGATTCTGCACAGCATCCCATGTCCAGCTCAAGTTCTCCAACCCAGCTAGTGCTATCCTCCAGCTGCAGAGCTGGGATCACCCCCCGCAGTGCCAGCAAAGCCTTGCCTCTTGCTCGGGGTCCCGGCAGCCACACAACCCCAGCAGCAGCACCCACACAGCAAAAGCCGTGGAGGAAAGGAACAGCATCCAGTGCCAGCCTGGCCGAGGAGAGGGACGTCCCCGTCCCTGGGGAAGGTGCTCGGCCGCCGTACCTGCCCAGCAGCATGCAGGAGGACGGGGACGTCCCCGTCCCTGGGGAAGGTGCTCGGCCGCCGTACCTGCCCAGCAGCATGCAGGAGGACGGGGACGTCCCCGTCCCTGGGGAAGGTGCTCGGCCGCCGTACCTGCCCAGCAGCATGCAGGAGGACGGGGACGTCCCCGTCCCTGGGGAAGGTGCTCGGCCGCCGTACCTGCCCAGCAGCATGCAGGAGGACGGGGACGTCCCCGTCCCTGGGGAAGGTGCTCGGCCGCCGTACCTGCCCAGCAGCATGCAGGAGGACGGGGACGTCCCCGTCCCTGGGGAAGGTGCTCGGCCGCCGTACCTGCCCAGCAGCATGCAGGAGGACGGGGACGTCCCCGTCCCTGGGGAAGGTGCTCGGCCGCCGTACCTGCCCAGCAGCATGCAGGAGGACGGGGACGTCCCCGTCCCTGGGGAAGGTGCTCGGCCGCCGTACCTGCCCAGCAGCATGCAGGAGGACGGGGACGTCCCCGTCCCTGGGGAAGGTGCTCGGCCGCCGTACCTGCCCAGCAGCATGCAGGAGGACGGGGACGTCCCCGTCCCTGGGGAAGGTGCTCGGCCGCCGTACCTGCCCAGCAGCATGCAGGAGGACGGGGACGTCCCCGTCCCTGGGGAAGGTGCTCGGCCGCCGTACCTGCCCAGCAGCATGCAGGAGGACGGGGACGTCCCCGTCCCTGGGGAAGGTGCTCGGCCGCCGTACCTGCCCAGCAGCATGCAGGAGGACGGGGACGTCCCCGTCCCTGGGGAAGGTGCTCGGCCGCCGTACCTGCCCAGCAGCATGCAGGAGGACGGGGACGTCCCCGTCCCTGGGGAAGGTGCTCGGCCGCCGTACCTGCCCAGCAGCATGCAGGAGGACGGGGACGTCCCCGTCCCTGGGGAAGGTGCTCGGCCGCCGTACCTGCCCAGCAGCATGCAGGAGGACGGGGACGTCCCCGTCCCTGGGGAAGGTGCTCGGCCGCCGTACCTGCCCAGCAGCATGCAGGAGGACGGGGACGTCCCCGTCCCTGGGGAAGGTGCTCGGCCGCCGTACCTGCCCAGCAGCATGCAGGAGGACGGGGACGTCCCCGTCCCTGGGGAAGGTGCTCGGCCGCCGTACCTGCCCAGCAGCATGCAGGAGGACGGGGACGTCCCCGTCCCTGGGGAAGGTGCTCGGCCGCCGTACCTGCCCAGCAGCATGCAGGAGGACGGGGACGTCCCCGTCCCTGGGGAAGGTGCTCGGCCGCCGTACCTGCCCAGCAGCATGCAGGAGGACGGGGACGTCCCCGTCCCTGGGGAAGGTGCTCGGCCGCCGTACCTGCCCAGCAGCATGCAGGAGGACGGGGACGTCCCCGTCCCTGGGGAAGGTGCTCGGCCGCCGTACCTGCCCAGCAGCATGCAGGAGGACGGGGACGTCCCCGTCCCTGGGGAAGGTGCTCGGCCGCCGTACCTGCCCAGCAGCATGCAGGAGGACGGGGACGTCCCCGTCCCTGGGGAAGGTGCTCGGCCGCCGTACCTGCCCAGCAGCATGCAGGAGGACGGGGACGTCCCCGTCCCTGGGGAAGGTGCTCGGCCGCCGTACCTGCCCAGCAGCATGCAGGAGGACGGGGACGTCCCCGTCCCTGGGGAAGGTGCTCGGCCGCCGTACCTGCCCAGCAGCATGCAGGAGGACGGGGACGTCCCCGTCCCTGGGGAAGGTGCTCGGCCGCCGTACCTGCCCAGCAGCATGCAGGAGGACGGGGACGTCCCCGTCCCTGGGGAAGGTGCTCGGCCGCCGTACCTGCCCAGCAGCATGCAGGAGGACGGGGACGTCCCCGTCCCTGGGGAAGGTGCTCGGCCGCCGTACCTGCCCAGCAGCATGCAGAGCTCCCTCAGCCCTTGCAAGGGATCCCCTCTCCAGGGAAAATCGCTGGCACCCCCAGAAGGTGTTTCCTCCCTACCTCATGGGGTGGACCAAACCCAACTTTGTCTTAAAGGCCAACTCCCCCTCCGTAATAAATTCCCACCCAGAACACAAGTTCCTTTTCCCGCGTGACTCGTTCAGAGCCAGCGCCAGCACAGCAGACAGAGTCCATTAGAGACCCATTATATTTAACTGCTGGGCAATCACTGATTGCCCAGGAAACAAACTCTAATATCAGAAAAGCTCCTACCAACAGCTGTTGGCAGGAAACGTCACTGCCGTGGTGTCTAGACGCTGCCAGGCTGCCCTCAATCAGACCGCAAATGTGGATCGGCACCAGGAGCTCTTGTCAAAGTGGCCGAAACGTTGGCTTGCCATCAGACAGCTTCAGCACCAGGCCGTCTCCCGTTGCCCCCGGCACAGCAGTGCCCCAGCCACATGCTGTTCAGGGATTGCCACCTGAAAGGCCGTTTGAAATACCCAGGAGCGGAGCAGGAGCTCCACAGCCTTCTCACTCTGGCCCCGTCACGGACACGCAGAGGATTTGCCCCATTCCAGTCCCCGCGAGACGAGCGCCCCCGCGAGGGATCCCTGCGGACGGGAAGCACTCCATCACTGCACTTCCAAGCAGGTTTCCGACCCTTCCTCCCTGTTGGCCCCCAAACCCAGAGGTTGTACAGCCCTGGACGGGCGCTGCTGAGGATGGGGAGATCCACTAAGGAGTTTCCGTGCCCAGGCAGGGCAGGAGTGACCCTGGCCCCCTGCTCCCCAGCCCCATCTTACAAAGGGTATCCAGGAGAAGCAAGGCCGCACTAGGACAACACAAACCAGAGCAGCTGCCATAACAAGCATCCATAAAGACAGTGTTTACAAGGTCTGGTAAGGTTTCAGACACCCCCTTTTACGTGCCCCTGGGCCACCAGTGCTGCCACCACTGGCACCTGCTCTTGGAGGCTGTAAGCAAAGCCCAGTGCAGCACAAGGACAGCCGCTGCGATGCTGGAGCCGTGCCATGTGGCTCCCAGCAGCCGGTGGCTGGCGAGACCAGCCATCTGCATGCAGAGACTGGAAACGTCATAGCTACCTGCTGGAAGGGATTTTCCTCCAGGAAATTTGTCTTGCTTCACAAGACTTTCCTGCAGCAGCCAGCAAACATATTCGAAGACTTCAGAGTGCTGCAGGGAATTTCTAGGTACCAGAATCTGCCAAGGCTTTGCTTATTACAGCATCAACAGCACCACTGCTCCCCTTCCCAGACCGAAGCACAACGATGCTGAGCAGTAGGGGACCCAGAGCGCACCCTACAAGACAGACTGGAGCCACACCGAAACCTTTCGCAGGGTTTGGAGGTTCAGCAGGAGGTACAGACCCACTTGCTGCTTCATTCATTCTCACCCACCGTAACTGTGCAAACATGCACCTCGGCACAGACCAACACTCGTATCGGGCTGCTTCTGGGCATGGTGTGTCTCAGAATACAGCACTCTAGCACCATCCTGCTGTGCTGAGCCGAGGACGCAAACATGGGCTAGAACAAGCCAAAGGAGGAGAGCGGTACGTGCCAGAGAGCTGCCACCTCCAGCGCAGCCCGGAGCAGGGGCTGCGGAAGCGCGCCGGCATGCGAGCAAGACGTGCCTTTACTGAACGAACAGCCCTCCCGTAGGGCCCTGCTGCTCTTCCCTCCCGCGTGCAGCCCGTGGGCCTTGCTGCCCTGTTATGCCACCCCTGAACAGTAAGCAGAGGCCTACAGTAGCTTCACGCTGCTCCAGCTACTGTCAGCATCACCTTATTCCCATGTGGGAATCAGCCTGCCAGATTCACTTGTGCACACACTATCCACAGCACGGTGGATCAGCACGTAACCTGGTAAAGAAAAGCTATGCCAGAACGAAATGGAGGCGGCTGGATGAGGGGTGTCAGTGCTTCACACATCCCCTCCCACAACCACCTCGCTGCGCGGCAAAGGTCTGGAAGAACAGAGTGCGCTGCAGAGCCAGGCCGACCCTCCAGCTGGGCCCAGTGGAGAAGAGGGTGGTTGATTGACCCCTCACCCTCCCTCCCTAATGCACCAACATCAACGCAGCCCCCGGAAGGGTGCAGTTTCCCAACACCCCCTTGCACAATGCCGCTCCCTTGTGCCCACAAACCCTGGCGGAGCAGACAGCAGCCCCCTCACTGTGTTTTTACCACTGGGCATGGTGTGTTCATGCCATGGCTCATCTTCAGCAGAGGCGGCTGAACAGTGATGAAAAGCCAGGCCCTGCCTATGCTAAGGGCAGGCAGGGTATTTCAGATATCAAGATACATCAGAACACTAAAAATATTTGTAAAAATAAACCAGTGTACTCACAGAAGGGAAGAGATGGAGCTACCTCAGCAGGATGAAGGAGAACAGCTGAGATGTGCAGTACTAGCAACCTCCTCCACTTGGGAGAGTTGACTATTCACCATTGATCCACTGCACCTGTATGGAGAGAAAAGACACTGTCAGGCGCTGAACTCCAAACCCTTTCGGTTGTCAGGTGTTTCCCTTCTCCTACCTTTAAGAGCACAAAGGGAACAAGCTCTTTCCCACCAGATCACAGAATGGTTTGGGTGGGAGGGACCTCAAAGCCCCCTCAGTGCCATCCCCTGCCATGGGCAGGGACACCTTCCATAGCCCAGGGTGCTCCCAGCCTCATCCAGCCTGGCCTTGGGCACTGCCAGGGATGGGGCACCCACAGCTTCTCTGGGAACCTGTCCCAGTGCCCCCCACCCTCTGTGGGAAGAATTCCTTCCTGATGGCCCATCTCCCTCTTCCCATTTAAACCTGTTACCCCTTGTGTCATCCCCTGTTCCCCCAGTTTTCTTGCACCCCCCAGGCACTGGAAGAGGCTCTGAGCTCTCCCCAGAGCCTTCCCTTCTCCAGGCTGAATCCCCCAACTCCCCCAGCCTGTCCCCCGGCACAGCTATGCTCAGGCTGTGCACTGTGACAGAGGCGATTTGTTCATTTAAGTACATATTAAACGCTGAGCATCTTTACGGCAGAGCAAGCAGTGGAGAAGTGGTTGCTGTTCGTGTCATGCGGTAGCAGATGTGGAGGACAAAAGGACTCTCAGTGAGGCTTTGCCTTTGCTCTGGTGCATCCTGAAAAGGGAGAAGGACACAAGTCCCTGAACAATCACAACTGTGTCCCGGGGGGTTGCTGAATGGTAACAGAGTTACTGCTCTCCGCAGAATAATTCCCCTGGTTAAATAAGTCTTCTCTGTTGGCTCTTAATGTAAGCCCAACTTGCTTCCTTTCAGATACAGGAGGAACGTTCCATCTCTGCCCGTTTCCAAGCGAGCACGAGGAGCTGCTGTGTGCAACTCTTCCTCATATTCCTGCAACGCTGGCTTCCCTTCCCAAGCCCCAGGCAGAGCCTACGCAGCCTTGTACACTTTGCTAGTGCACACGCAGCTCAGCAGCGCTCAGGAAGGCTCCACTGACGGCACTGGAGCAGGCGCTGGGGGAGGCCGGGTCCCCCTGGAGCAGGCCGCTCTTACCTGCGCCCTATTACGCTTTGCCCAAGTCATGGAATCCCAGAGTGGTTTGGGTGGGAAGAGACCTTACAGCCCCCCCAGCCCCACCCCCTGCCACGGGCAGGGACACCTTCCATAGCCCAGGGTGCTCCCAGCCTCATCCGCAGGGGGATGCTCCGCCTGCCCTGAGCCTGGACACGAGCTGAAGGGTCAGTGAGGTGAATCAGCCAAGCTCTGCCGGGGTTGCAACCTCAACAGCAAAGCAATTCACTCACATCTCTACCCACCGTTGTGTGTCCCGGCTGTGTTGCCAGTGAAAGCTCATCTCAAGGTACGATTTAACTTCCCTCTCTTCCTTGGCAGCGCCCTCAGCCACTCCCGAGGGGAAGCGGGCCAGGACAATGGGCTGCCCAACTACACTAAACTGCAGTTAAATATGGTTACTGTCATCCGAAAGGAAATGTTCCCATTATCTCCCCACCTTTACTCTAATCTCATTCTCCACCTTCTCTCCAGGAAGATAAAAGACAGAATCAGAAGTAACGACTCTTCTGACGGAGGAAGGTCCGTCAGGATTCCCCAACACCCTCCCCTCAACCCTGGCTATGGCTGGAATAGGAAAACCGATGCCGCCGTGACAGTGGCGCATCTCTGTCAGCGTAAGGGGGAAAAGAGGCCCAGTGGAGTTTAATCAGCGGCTACAGCCACCTCCCAGCGTCTCCCGAGACCTTAAGCCTGTGTTGAAAGATGCCTGTGGCTGAATGCCTCCAGCCACCTTCCCATGCAGCCGCCCTGCGCCCCTTCCCAGACACCAAGGGGCCTGACTTAGAAAGACCCTCACCTATTTCCGTTCCTCTCTCTCCAAGCACCTTTGCCCATGTTTTATGAATGTTACAAGGAAAAGGACAACACTTCTCATGTTGGTGATCTTTAATCTAAGCCAAGGACATACTCGCAGACTCCCAATGCCTGTTCTCATACCACTACGTACGAGACCTGCGGATAAATTAAATCAGTGTGTGACATTTCACAGTAACAACCCTCAAGGAATTCCCGCTGCGTGGGCATACAGGCCTTCCCATAAAAACCCAAATCAACAAAACCCCTAAACTGCATCAGGTCATGGTTTTAAAACCACAAACCCACTCAAAATAGCCTGCATTCAAGCTTCACTGGACCTGCTTTGACAGCCTGAAGTTCAACTGCCACAACAGTCCACAAAAGGTGGTTCCCACTAGCTAGAACAGCCACAGTACCTACGGAATCCATCAGCTTCCGGAGGTGCCTTTTCAGGAGAGCGCAGGCCACAACTTATCAGAAATGCAACATCACCAGACAGCGAAAGGCATCATAATCCACCTCTCCGGGCCTACTGTCCGTGGGTTGCCAGTGGCCCGCACGGAGCACAGCGCCCATCTCTCCAGGCCAGGGATACACAGGGCTGCAGGAAGCCAAAGCTCCGGTACCGGCGCGGACTCAGTTTTGACCTACAGGGAATCTGCTGTTAACTACAGTTATTTCAGTGTTCCTATAGTACGACGTGATTATAACCGATGCAAACCGCCCACTAGTTAGAGCGTAATCTCTGGGTAGACGGCACAAGGAAGGACAAGTGACTTCTAGTCGCGCCCTACCTCCTGCTGAAGCGGCTGCAAGGTCCTCTGCAACGATCTTTTCAGCAGAACTGGGAGTCACACGTGAACACGAAGGCTGGAAAGCAGCAAACTTTGACTGTTCGCATACACAGGTTGTTAAATGGGCCACGTAATTCTGAGATACTTCTTCTCTGTATTATTCATCAAGTTAATGCCAAAGGACCTGGGCCGTGGGAGAGGTGCCTACACACGGCTGGCACACACACGGCGTGACCCTCGTTACAATAACAACAGGCTGAAACAGCAACAGAGACAGAAATACGGGGCCTGGTGACACGGTTTAGCCACACAGTCATCACAGCAGAAGACAACGACAAGCACTGGTGATTACAAGAGCCATTAGAAATTGCCATTATGCTTTGAAAAGAAAAAAATAATTAAGAAATCACCACTTCCAAGAGGCAGCCCATTGGAAGATTCAAAGAGTTTGTGAAATAGAGAGACAATCTCAGACGTGCCTTTAGTAAAATAACGAATCCTTTGACACGTGCATTTGAGCCTAGACTTAAAAGTAGTTATCAAGCAAAAAGACTTAGGGGAAAACAAATCACCTGCAAAGAAGAACTTGCCTTGGTTTGCTTGTTTTTCCACTAGTGACAGAGACTGAAATAAGAACAAAGTTGGAGGATGTCCTGCCTTTGGCTGGCACAGAGCTAAGTTCCCTCCTGCGCTGGCACAGCGCTGCGTTCGGATGCAGGGTGACAATAATGTTGCTGAGCAGTGCTGACACGAAGTCAGGGCCTCTCCAGCTTCCCCTGCCCTGCAGCGAGGGGGTGCACAAGAAGCTAGGAGGGGGCACAGCCGACCCAGACTGGCCAAAGGGTCATTCCATGCCACGTGGCACCATGCCCAGTGTATGAACTGGAGGACAGCTGGCCCAGGGGCAGTGACCATGGTTCAGGAGCTGGCCAGGTGTCAGTCAGCAGGTGGTGAGCCACTGTGCTGGGCATCACTTGTTTTGTATCGTCACTCTCTTCTCCTCCCTTGCTGTCCTATTAAGATCTCTTTATCTCAACCCACCAGTTTTAGTCTCCCCCCACCCCAATTCTGAAGTGAGCAAGTGGCTGTGTGGTGCTTAGTTGCCAGCCAGGGTTAAGCCCTAACAGAAAACTGAGCTCATATTCTCCCTGAGGAACACTGTTTTGGTCAACCGATGGGGCATTTTTATTTGTTTCTTTCCAAAAAGGGTTACTCTAGTGTCTGGACATCCGTATCTGCATTTTCACTGGTCCTCCCTCTACAACAAGACATCTGAGCCCAGCCCTGGGAGCCAAGACCTGACCAAGAGTCTCAGTTTTACGCTGGTTCCCTCTGCAGGAAGACATCCATTCTGCACTGCTTCTTCTCATCCACAAAAGCAGAGACAATACCATCAATCCATTGGTAGGTGAAGCCTATCCCAGGGATTCTGCAGTGTTTGTGAAGTGCTCCAGAGGCGGCTCTCGGAGGGAGAGCAGTTAGCAGCAGCAGCAGCATCTCCCCTCTGACGTGCTTATCGAGCACACCAGGAATCACACAACAGCACTGGCACACGGGACCCCAGAGGCCAGGCAGGAAGCGGGTGCTCCCCAGCCCCTTTCCCTCAGGATAATTAACTGCCACCTGGGCTGATCTCAGCTAGGAGCCAGCGGCAAGCTACACGCACTAATCCCAGTTCACAACACCATGTCTGTAGGGTTAGAAAGCTAAAACAGGTGCAAAGGAAAACAAGATTTAACTTGCAGAGAAGCTTTACTCTGCATTTTAGGTACCAGGCAGCCTGGCTGGAAACAATCCAGCATCCAACACTGGATGCATGATCCAAGCACAGGACTTGCCAGCGTTCCTTGGGAGCGTAGGGATCTCCAGAGGCAGGTAGCAGTCTGACAGCAGCGTGTTGAGGCCTCTGCAAAAGGTCAGATCGTTCGGTGCCAACCACAGAACCGTCTGGGTGGGAAAAGACCTTTAAGCACATCCAGTCCCACTGCTGCCCCAGCACAGCCAAGGCCACCACTGCCCATGTCCCTGAGCGCCTTGTCCACACGGCTCAAACCCCTCCTGGGATGGGGACTCTCCCCTCCCTGGGCAGCCCCTTCCAGGAAGGAATTTTTCAATATGCAATCTAAACCTCCCCTGGCACAACCTGAGGCTGTTTCCTCTTGTCCCACCACTTGTCCCTTGCAAAAAGAGACCGACCCCCCCTCTCTGCACCCCCCTTTCAGGGAGCTGTAGGGAGCGATCAGGTCTTCCCTCAGCCTCCTCTTCTCCAGGCTGAACCCCCCCATCTCCCTCAGCCGCTCCCCACAGGAATTGTGCTCCAGCCCCTTCCCCAGCTCCGTTCCCTTCTCCAGACTCGCTCCAGCCCCTCAGGGTCTGTCCTGCTGTGAGGGGCCCAAACTGACTCCAGAATTCAGGGTGCAGCCTCCCCAGTGCCCAGCACGGGGGGACGATCCCTGCCCTGCTCCTGCTGACCACACTGTCCCTGATGCTGGCCAGGATGCCCTTGGCCTTCTTGGCCACCTGGGCACACGCCGCTCCTGTTCAGCCGCTGTTGACCAACCCCCCAGGTCCTTTCCCATGGGCAGCTTCCCAGCCTCTCGTCCCCAAGCCTGGAGCGGTGCAGGGGTTGTTGTGGCCCGAGGGCAGGACCCGGCCCTTGGCCTTGCTGCCCCTCACACAGTGGCCTCAGTCCATGGACCCAGCCTGTCCCGATCCCTCTGCAGAGCCATCCTGCCCTCAGGCACATCCACACTCCCCCCAGCTCACTGTCATCCCAAACAGACTGAGGGTGCCCTCAATCCCTCGCCCAGGTCATGGATAAAGACACTGAACAGAACCGGCCCCAGGACTGAGCCCTGGGGACAAACCCCACTGAGGACGGGCTGCCAGCAGAATTTAACTCCACTCCCCACCACTCTTTGGGCCCAGCCACCCAGCCCGTGTTTCACCCAGCAAAGCGAGTGCCCATCCAAGCCAGGAGCAGTCGGTCTCCCCAGGAGATGCTGTGGAAAACAGTGTCAGCGGCTTTACTGAAGACCAGGCAGACACACCCCAGCCTGTCCCTCCTCCTCTGAGTGGGTCACCTTGTCACAGAAGGAGATGGGGTTCGGCAAGCAGGACCCGTGCTGACTGGGCCATGCCGGCTGTCCTGTACCGCATGCCCGCGCTCAAGGTGACCAGCTCCCCAGCCTTCCCCAGCACTGAGGTCAGGCTGATGGGCCTGTAGGTCCTGGGATCCTCCAGGGAACCATGAGCCAAACGTGAGTAACACAGGTTCAGGGTGTGCACAAGTATCCTCCCCCATCCCTCCATACTCCTGGGGTGGGGGCCAGAGACACCTGATGCAGGTGGGACCTTCCCAACCGCTCCTTGGCCCTGCTCAGACACTCAGGACCTCGTTAAGACACTTGCTTACGTTCCTTCTCATCAAGTCACCAGCAGAAACACTGACCAGAAGGGAGCACTACAAGCAAACACTCGAGGAAGACTCCACAGGCGCAGAGAGAGGTGGAATGGATTCGTAGAGAAGATTCAAACCCATTATTTTTGCCCCTCTTTGGCAACACCCCCACACGGCCAAATACACTTCGGGCCTGAAGGAGCCTACGGCACTGCTCCGCCACCTCCCATACCCGCCTTCCTGCGCCTGCGACGTCATCGAGGTACACAAAGGCACCTCGGCACCGAGAAGCTACACGTAAGAACGTGGCGTTTTACACACTCCTTGGGTAAAGAGCAAGAGCAAAAATAAACCAAGCAATCCTTGGGCACCTGATCGGCACAGAAGCTCAGTGTCAGCAATAACTCGTGCAGCTGAGCAGTCCCCTGACCAGTGCTTTGGGCACAAGCTTTGGATTTAAAGTTACGGGGGGGGAGAGCGGGGGAAAAAAGTACTAAACCCTGCCACTTTCTAGTCACACAACGAGAGCTTCAGAGCCAAATCACAGTCACTGGGGAAAAGCAGTGAGGTTTCCTGCTGCCCAGCGAGACAGGGAGCTGCACGGAATGCACAGGAGCGTACCAAACTCCACAGCGACAGCGGGAAAACTCAAAAGCCCTGACACGTGTGAGAGCTGGCGAAGCTGGTCACCACCCCCGCTGCAGTCAGGATTCCCCAGCTCACCCCACGGGAAACGGTCTGTAAGCCAGCAGCCCGCTGGGACTGCGCTGCGGCGCCGGCATCATCAACGGCATCAGGATTAGCCCAGTTCGGCTGCAGCTTCCGAACCTGATGGCAACCCGCACGCTGAGCTGGAGACCTTCCAGCAGATAACTGTCATAAAACTACCCAACCACCACTGCCCGTTGATGGGCAACACGCGTTTTAGCTGGAAAGAGAGAACTAGAAGCTGTGGCTGTAGGAGGCAATACTGTACACCAGCTGTCCTGTGCTTGGAAAGCTTCCCCCATGTCACGCCAGCACAGAAGCCTCAGAGTTCGTTGCAAGTCTTTGTTGTTCTTAGCACGCTGCTTTCCTCTCCTATTCCAGGAGGGAACTCTAAACACCTCCAGCTGGGCAGAGGATAAGGTTAGTTTTCCATGCACGTAGAGAACACCAGCGCACCCCAGCGCTGTACATGGCATACCTGAAAGACATGAGTTACACATGGTGGGCAGAGCCTGTTCCGTGTCACACGTGTGCTAACTCTGGAGGGAGATTCCCTGAGCGCTCCACCCTGAAGCTATGCTCTCACTGCCAATGAACAGGCTTCAACCACCCTGTTACAATTTTAAACTACTTCAAAAGCTCTCGCTGGCAGGAACATCCAGGCAAGCAGGCTACAGCAGCCTTAGCGACGTGCACCCTCTAGCTCCCTGGTACAGCAGCAGCGGGACCCCAGGCCCCTGCAAAGGCCACACTTACCATTAATAGCAGGAAACTGCCAAAAGCTGCCCTGGGCCTCCAGAGGGGTCAGATGAAACCACAGCAATGAGAAGGTTGTCATTAACCTGCAGCACAAAGCAGGAACACAACTCTTCCCCACCCACGTAGAACATTAAAGGCCTTGTCTCTACTAGCGTTCCTGCTTCTTCAGACTCCTTAAGAACTCCCTCCTACCCTTCTGACATCCCAGGCAGGTCACCCTGAACCACACCCCCTCCTTAAAAGGTGGCACCTGGGAACAACACCCAGCACTGAGCCCTGTGGGCGACCCCACAGGACCCCAGCAGCAGCCCCTCCAGCTGTACCCAATAACCCCCACCCACACATTAACCCATTAACACTGCCATTAACCCTTTAATTAGCTCTCTGCCTGCTGCTGGGAGTCATCCCCAAGCAATTCAGAGCATTACACTGAAGCCTGGAGCATGCTGGGATAAAGAGGGAGCAAACACCCTGTATTTCAAATGCAGAAGTAGCTCTCCCTTCAGCAGGGAGAGTTGCTCGCAGGATGTACCTCAGAGCTGCTCCAGTCAGGTTCCCTGCTCCTTGCAACACACTGAATTCTGCTTCGTTTCTTGAAGGTTGAGCTGAGGAACTGCATCCCCCATAAGCACAGCCAAGGGGGCTTCGAGTGAATTGGCTTCATTTATTAAACTGTTATTAAGCTCCCAGCAATGGAATTTGCAGTGTGTCAGTTCATTTAGTCTAAAGACTTGCTTCCAGCCCAGCTGTAAGCCCTCTGTGTGCTTCCCTGAGAGTTCTGACCCACAGGAGCAGACAATTCCGTCATATCCAGGGATCCCACTGCAAGAAAGTGGGAACCTTCCATGAAACCCAGGAGACTTGCGTTGAAAGCGATGATCTTACAGGTGTTCTCCTTTGCATATCTCCTCTCTTCCCCGCCACACTACCCGATGGGATCTGGGTACCCAAATCTCTAGGTTAAAGAGCAACTTCCAGCAGAACAGGTCCTGTTTGTGCTGTGCCCCTCCTACCCCTGGATCCAAGCAGGTCTCCTCGTTTCGGATCACTTCCAGAAGCAAGACAGGTCTGCCACCTCCCTGGTACCCTCCCTCTCCCAGCACTGTTGGTCCCACAGGTCATGGTCGCACTGTCACATCATCCCTTCCATCCTGCCACAGCCCCAGGGACTCACTTTTCTAGAGGGTCACCATGGAAGCAGCGTGCTGGGGGGGTCTCTGTGCTTGTTGTTAAAGGTATTCTGCCTTCTACAAACCTCATACGACGACTTCCCACCTCTTCAAAATCTACCCACAGCACGTGGTCCTGTACCAAGAGCTCCAGTGCCCTGTCCCTGCCCAGCCTGTGCTCCCACGGCTGCAACACCCCCGCGACACGTCGGTTTGCTGAAGGACTAGCGGACACTTTGCCAATTGCCGTAGCCTCTGGGATGTGAACACGCGCACACATGTACCTCCTGACCCCGGAGCCGCCACCGGCGAGAGAAACGAGCTCCGGGGAGCTCCGCGTGACTGCCTGTCTCTCAGGCAGCAAATTAACTGCACTGGGACACCCGGGTCTCGACCCCAGGAGTGGTACTTTGTGTCTGAGCTCATTCCCCCGCAGCGGAGCCTAACCCCTCTGGCACAGGAGAAAGCTGCTTTAAGGCCTCAGTGTTCTAAACCAACCACAGCATCTCCATCCTTTGAGGCTCGAATCTCACCTGCAGGCGAATCACTCAGCACAATGAGCAACTCATCGACCTGGTACCACCATTTTGGGGACGAAAGCAATGGTTCGGTGCAGTCTGAAACCCGTTCTGAGCGAGGGGCTTTCTCCCCTTTTCCCCACTTCCCACATATTATCTGTGTCTCCACACAGAGATGTCTCTGTACGTCGAAATACCTGCCTGAACACACTGCTCATTTCAGCAGCAGAGAAGCTGTGCACGTCCCTTTGGAACAGCGCTTTCCCCCGTCTGGCACACAGCTCCTCAGCAGTGGGCTCCAGAGACATACGCACACCAGACCATCACGTTTCAGAAAGACACGGTCAATCACTTCCTTCCCATGTGGTCTGACAGAGCCGAGATCTGCACGACAGCACTCTCTTCCTTAGACTCATTCACCGCAGGGTAACAGTGGTGTGAGTGTTCCACTTATCGTCCTCGTGCAGCGGCCATCCCCGAACGGACAGACTCTTGCTTTCATCTGATTATGAGCTCCATGCGTTATCTTCCCTGTGTTCTACCCTGGATGTAGCGAGGCTGGGTGTACAATATTTGAGTCACAGATTGCTCCTTGACAAAGAGAAAGGTAGAGAACGAATAGGACGCTTGCTACGGGGCACAAAACGTGCCCCCTCAGTTCCTGCTGCCCACCAGCTCAGTTCACCCAGCAATACCAGGTAGTTGCCCGCTACTCATACCCATTCCCTCCTGCGTTCCCTCAGTTCCTGTTGTGAGCTGACGACGACACAGCGATGACACGTCAGCCGCTTCATCCTTGCTGTTGATTGCCGCAGCGATGGACATCCACAGCAGGCACAGGGGGAGAGCCCAACAGCCGTGGGAGGCCGGAAAGTGTTTAGAAGTTACCCTACATCTACCATTTACAGTGTGTTCCCTGCCCCATACCACCAGTGGTCCCCAAGAACCTTGAATTCCACAGTTAAACCTTCCCGGTGACCCCACCGTCTGCAACTCAGCTCTGGCGTGGTGCTGCCCGGCACACAGACAGGAGGTGGCCTGGGGCCAGGGTCTGATTCGCGGGCCAACGCATCGGGCGTGGGCACGTTCAAACCTTTCCCAGCTCCACGGAAATCCTGACTGATCACTTGCCATGCCAAAATCACTGTAAGGATCAAGGATGATTTAGGTTTTGCATAAATATGATGTGGCATAAGATCAATTACTGTTTCCCAAACATAAATCAAAGGTTTGGTTTGCCCTTTTCTGAAATTAAAGAATACTTCCCTCCAACACTTCACCACCCTGCAGTGGCCAGGTGTGTTACTCATCTTGCTGAGCCTCGCTGGCTGTTACGAGGTGCTGGTGGGTGGCACTGGGGGTGTTCCCTGGAGAAAGCCCACTGCAGGCCTGGTACGCTGCTCGAGACAGCTGCTGTTCTCCCTGAACCCAGGGGAGGGAGATGCCCCGTGAACAGTGGGCAACCCCCCAGCGTGTCGCTGGAGCTGCCCTGGGGCAGTCTCCGAGGCAGAAAGCCAAGCACTTTGGCTCTGCCCATCACCTCCCTGTCGATTTAGGAAGCTCTGCCATCAGACCGTGTGGGACCTGCCACAGAGGGGAAACCCTGTCTCCAGAGTTTTGAATCCCAACTATATTTAAAATGGTGATAATGCCTGCAACCCCGACACACAGCTTCAGGCACAGAAATGAGGACATTACGTATTTATTTTCGGTCAGCAGGAGGTCAAACCTCCGCACTTTGTCCTGTTCTCGCACACAGGGGGACAACGATCCGTTTCCGTGCGGGGCCCCGCGGGCTTGGCGAGAGCCTGCGCATCGTCTATGGCCTCAGGAAGGGAAAGAAGGGTTTATTCCACTGCCGCAAGCGCTGGGGCTCAGCACCAGCTTTCCACGCTGGGCGGCACCCACAGCCTCCTCCAGGCCCACGCCCAGCGGCAGAGGGCACAGGTCCCTCCAACGCCACCTGACTGCCAGGGACACAAGTGCCTAGTTCATGTGGCATCTGCCCTTCCAGCCTGCTCCCTGGGAAGCGGGACATCCCTCCGCTGCCTCTCCCTGCACTCCTGCAATGCTCGCTTCACTCCGCTCCTGTCCCTTCGGCCCCCTCCTCCCCACCCCCTGCCAGGAGCTGGGTAGCACCTTGCAGCTCCCGTTTGCCGGGAGGGAGACACTTTCTCAGCGGGAGGCTGTTCCCAAGCAGTGACAAGGCACAACACACCGTGGTGGTGAACAGAATTGCCAGAAGGGATGGCAGCGAGACCATCCAGTCCTCCAGACGAGCAGGGAGGGATGCCATGCCTTGCCTGGCCAGGCAGTGACGAACTGCTGACACTGCTGTGCCGGCAGCGAGTGACCGCAGATAGTATCAAGGAATGGTGAAATACTGCCAGGCAGAGCGAACCTGGAGGACCCCTGATCTACATATGGGAAGTATCAGTAATGATACCGATGTCTTCTTATGGGAAAGCCACTGGAATTTTACAAGAATTAGGGATTTAGGAATCATTTACCCTCCGTACTGCTACAGTGCCCAAGGGAAATCAACCCAAATGCCCGGATGTGCCTTGTTTGAATGCTGTGAAGAAGCTGTGGGTGCCCCATCCCTGGGAGCGCCCAAGGCCAGGCTGGGTGAGCCTGGGAGCAACCTGGGCTATGGAAGGTGTCCCTGCCCATGGCAGGGGGTGGCACTGGGGGGGGGCTTTGAGGTCCCTTCCAGCCCAAACCAGTCTGTGATTCTATGAGCAGGACACATCGCCCAGTCCCACCAGCCAAGGGAGAGGAGTGCCAAGGGCGAAGTCGCCGGTTTAAAGCTGAGTGTCAGGGCGAGACAGTGAGTAACACGAGATTCAAGGGTGAGGTTTGGCAGCTCTTGAGTTAATACGGTGATTACTCTAACAATAGAGTTTACGAATTCTATAGGTTCTAACAACCCGATTATTACCCTTATTTGATAAAATATGCGAACAGAACTAAGAAGGAAGTGTGGAATTTAGGGATTTAGGTCCTGTTCCGATCGAGGCAACAGCTTTAAACACGGCCAGAAACAGAAGCGGTTCACAAGAGCTGACAACGAAACAGGCAGGAAGCTCCAGACCCCTGAGCTAAGCTCTGCTCCCCACGTGCCCTGTTCACGCAGGTGGGCAATGCCCGCTGAAGCCCTGTTCGCCCTAAGCTGGCCGCACTCACCGGGTTCAGCGGGAGCAGAATCCAGTTGGGCTTCCCCGTCAAACACGTGACCCTTTGTGCTGTGTCCTGTGCCTGGGGCTTGCAGGTACTATTGGAAAAGACAGCGAAAAAGAGGGGGAACACAGTGCCACCCACAGTGGAGGACCACAACATGAAAGAAGCCTGAGCAGCTGCCGAGGAACACAATAAATCTGTAGCTGGGACTCCAGTCAGCAGAGGACAGCTTTTCATCGCTGTGTCAGTGGGCCATTTTCCCTCAGTTACACAAACCACAGCGACTCGATCCCATGCAACCAAGTGGAAAACCTCCCAATCTTTTCCTCTTTTCCCCTGAGGAAGCGGGTAGAATTAAGCTGGTTTGGTGGAGGTCAAGGAAGAACTAAAAGGTTATACAACCTTATTTTTTCATAATGGAAACATGATGAGGGTTATGATCACTCACCGCCCATCTTTCAGATTTACTACTTGTGGTGAGATGAAAACCCCTTTTATCCTAATTGATATTCCCATTTATATTCTGCATCTTCACTGGAACGTTCCCCAGCGCTGCGCTCATGGCCCTGAGCTCCCTTCCCCGTGCGTGCAGCGGTCGAGGGAGACCTTCCAGTTGTGAAAGGTCCCTTCCCCGAGGCCGCCCCGAGGCCACGGCACACGGCTGCCCCGGTCTGGTCAGCACTTACAAGGCCAAAGACGTTAAGCAGGATTTTGATGGATTTTGATGTGTCTCTATTTTATCCCCGTGGAGTTCTGCCTTAGGTAAAAAGCCCAGTTGCCTCTCAGGGAGGAACTGCAAAGCTCCTTGTGCTGTTCATCGCACGTGTCACCAGGCCTTCCCTCCCGCCAGAGCGCCACGTCTTGCTCTCACCTGCACACTCGCTGAATGAGTGATTTTCAGCTCAAGGAGCAGTGGGGAAAGCAATTCCAGCCCCCCTGTGGCACAACCCACCCGCGTGGCTCCACTGTGGCGGGGCTGTAAATGGTGACGGCAGTATCCGAACAGTCATGAGCCTCGGACCTCCGTTCGGACTTGTCTGCCCGCGACGTTCAGGGTGCAGGTTCGGCTTTACTGGGCGGACGGGCTGTGGGAACCTGCAGAGGGGTCTCACCTCCTGCGGCTCGCAAATGAACTTCTCCAGGGAAGGGATGCAGGGGGCTGCTGAGCCCCAGAGAGCTCGCACCGGAAACCAGACAGGGAAACCCTGAGCGTCTCCTCTGTGCTGCATGGAACCGCATTGCTCGTCAGAGCGGGACGCAACCGCCACGGTCTCCAGACCGGCTTTCACAAAGGGGGTTTCTGTGCTTGCGATGAACACCCTAAATACAAGCCTGTGAGGGTGGGAAAAATGGGTTTACAAGACCCTAATCATACATGTCGGAGATGTAGTGGAGCACGTAGTCTACAAGGAGATGCCCTTCAGAGGCCGAAGGAAGAAAGCAGCGTGGGGAACGTATGAAACACACTGGTTAGAAAAGCAACCGGCAACGTTCACCCAGGGTGGGTCAGTTTGAATTGCACAGGCACTGCCGGTGCAGCACCCCGCAGATGAACAAAACCAGGGGGGCCATTGGGTATTATTTCATCAGCTGTTCTGTAACAGGTCTTTCAGGGCTGTTCTGCCACGTGATGAGGCGTGAAATGCGGGATTTGGCGAGTATATTTATATCCTGAGGCAGCATCGCTGATAATAGCTCTGTGCCTTACACAGAGAGATCTACTGCTGCACAACCTGCCAGTGTCAAGGTTAAGCAGGATGAATTCTGCCTGCGTGAAAGGAAAACCCAGACTCACACTGAGGCACAGGATTAGGGGCAGGGGGCTGTGGAATCTCCACCCGTGGGTATATTGAAATTCCAGCTCGCCAAGGCTCCGAGCAACTCCCTTACCCTCCAAAGTTTGCCCTGGGCTGCACAGGGGGTTACACTAGAGGCTTAAAAAATCCTCACCCTGCAAAGCGTGCCCTAATTCCACAGACCATTCCGGATAAATCAGTCCTGTCCTTGTACAGGTATTGGGACTATGTCCAGCGGTGCTGTTCCCAGACCGGCAGGCAGTCACACTGCCCACGCAAACACGAAACGGCACGTTACATTTCAATGTTTTTCTCTCTGCCCTTTCTAATTCGCACGTGTGATTGCCAACCACCCGTGAGACGTCACACCCACAGGCAAGAAGAGTTTCCACCAGCTCTGGGTATTTTAAAGCAAAGCAAAGCAAAGCGAACTAGACGGGAACGCAGGAGCTGGTCAGGCCTCTCCGTGGAGAGCTCTGGCAGTGGGCTTCGGGAGACCGCACCGGCTGTGCCCAAGCCCCCTGTTTAGAGGGCCTTGGCCAAAGTGAGTGATTTCCTAAACCATCCCAAACGTGGGGTTAAACTGAACAACAATAAATCCTGTTGCCGAAGTGTGCAGAAGTGTTAAGAGAATAAAACCAGATGCTCTTTCTAAGGATGTGGCTGTGGTCCCTTACGTAAACCGCAGTAAAGATTTGCTGCTTTTGTAGCTACAGGTGCCTGAGATCAGCACAAGCAGCAAAATCTCCTTGAGAAACAGCGTGGGAGGGAATAAAATCCCTGTCAGTGTAAAGAAACGTTTTGGAACGACAGGGGTCCTTACGAGGATTGCATGATGCAAGGCGGAATGGACCGACATGGGAAGGAGGGAAGAAAGAAGTACATGAAGTTAAAGCAACTTCACACAGAAAATTAACCTTCCCTTTTCCTCCCGGCAGCTCTCACACTTCCAGCTGCAACAGGAAAGGAGGGAAAACTGAATGCAACCACTTTGGTGTGTTCAACAGCGGTGTGAACACAGCCCGCAAGGAGCCCCCAGCGTTTACATGAGCAGCAGATGAAGCTGACAAAGCAAATAATAAGGGTAATTAATAGCACAGCACACTGCGTCGGACAAAACCATCGCCTGAATATGGGTTTTAAAACCGACGGAAGGAACTGGCCTGCTGAGCGCTGAGCAAAGCGTGGGTTTTATGATTTAAAAATTCTTGCAAGACCACGCCAATGCTGCCGACCTGAGTAACGAGGGGGGAGATTCCCCCCTCTGAGAGGAATACAAGCCGCGGTGTGTGCTTGGGCGGGTACCAGTGTGTATTTGGGTGGACAGGAGCCCCCACTTGGCTGCAGCTATTCCTGAAGATGCTCACCAAAGCTCCCTGGGGTGTTTCTGACTGAAAACTGGCCAACAAGACTGGCACCTGGCACAGTGTGACGAACAGTCCACAGAGAGGAAATAAGGAAAGCATTAATGTAGAGTTTAGCACCGGAGTCACGGACAGCCTCCAGGACATCCCTCTCTGGAAGCACAGGAACCAGCTAAGTGCAGCTCAAGGCTCTGACTGTACCAGTCCTTTCACTCCCTCAAGGCAGAGCCCTACCAGCCAGCATCGCGCCCGCTGCTCCCGTTTCCAACCAGATGTTCAGGAAAAGCACAAAAGAAAACATCAGAGGAAATGAAACCAGCCAATACCAACCTCCCCATTTTTTCCTTTCCTGCCAAACTCCCTCGTTGCCCTCCCCAGGCTGTTGGCCGGTGCTGGGGTGAACCGCACCCTGGAGCCGGTGTGGAGTTACACACAGCGAGACTTCAGCCGTCGTTCTCTACAGCCGGGCTCCCAGCCGCGGGAAAGGACAGAGCAGCGTTTGCGCAGCCGGTCAAGCTGATTCATGCTGGTGCATGTTACACTGCGTGCACAACGTTTTTCCCCCGAACTGTAAGAAGCTGGACCCCTGTCAGCCACGAGCACACGGAGCCCGTTTGCACAGGCAGTTTTGACTGCGTACAGCCGCTGCACGTGAGCATTTACGACTTTGGTACGACCTTCATCCCCAGTAACTGAATTCACGCCGACAAGCGTCTTTCTGGTTTGGAACGAGACACGTATCAGTTCTGTCTGAACGGGACTAATGTTTCGGCAGCAGCAACATTCCAAGACATTCTCCTGGTGTCCCTTAGGATACAAACAAGCTGTTTACATCTTGAGCGAATTCCTGCCGTTGGATGTAGGACACAGGGCAGTATCCTGGAAGCTGCTACCACAAACATTACTTCCCAGTGCCGATGACAGCACGATCGCACTCCCCTCGTGCTTCCCGAGAGCAGTGGTTCAGGTAACGCACGCAGCTAGGCAAGGTGACGGATTTAGTACCCGGCTGATTCGGAGATGCCGCAGACGGATGAACTGGTTTAGACTTATACCAAAGTCATAAAGTACCTTTAGTGGATTCCAGCATCATCAAAATTCCAGTTGTACCTTCTGATGTTAACTAGACACAATCAATTAAATGCATCTTTGTAATTACATCTAAAATTAGCTCAGACCCCGCAGGGAGTCTCGTACACTTGTCGTGTCAAGCCGACAACATCTACAGCATCCAAATTCCACTCAAATCTCCCGTGACTTTCTGGGAGAGTAACATTCCAGCACAAGTGCGGAAGGGAACCAGCAGGGACACCCGCAGCCCTGCAGCTCCCAGGTTCAGCCACGCAGAGGAACTGTTCCTGGCATTCCGCTCCACAATCGAGCAGACAGGGCATTTGCTGCCGCCAAAGCCCTCGGAAGCGCTGGGAAGGAAGACGGGCATCGTCAGGCATGGATGCAGAATACTCCTGTCCCTTGGCAAGAGGAAGGAGCACAATTTCGAGTAGACCACGTTCAACTTTGTGCAATTCACCCCTAAACTTTGTTTTCCAGGCTCCAGGTGCAGAGACTGCCGGCGCAGCGGGGAGAGCATGGAGAAGAGCTTTGTGCTTGAGGCAGCAATTCCAGCCACTCACGGCTGAGTAACGATGAGCCGGTAACCCGAATGTTCGTGTGACAGCAGCCTCAGCCTTCAGCAACAGGTGAGATGTGTGCGCAGACAGGAGAGCTGCTGGGGGATTTTATTAGTGCTCCTTCGTGTGACGGGAATTTCTGCTTAGCGACGCTCACGGCGGTTACCGGAACGCAGGCAGCAGCTCACTAACCGCTCCCAGCTGCAGGCTCAGGGCAGGCAGGCATACTCACCTGGGGTAAAACACATCCGACCTCGGGGGACAGCTTCCCCCCGAGTCGCTCTCATTCGCGGATGGAGATGGGCAGCGGTGAATGGTTGGCATCTCCATCAGAAATGCTGTTACCACCTCTGTGCCATCCTGAAGGAGCAGGAAAAACCAGGAACAGTTTCATCTCGATTCCGACGTTGATTCCCTGATCAAATGGCAAAATTGGCATCTACGTTCCAAAGGCAAAACGAGGGAGGAGTTATGTACGTCTGGCACCCCTGGAGGCCCTGTAGAGCCGAGCACGCACGGCCGCGGGCATCCGCAGGAAGCAAAGGCGGCGAGCTTGGCTTCCCTGCCCCTCTCACCGTGTCCTGGCGGTACCTTGCAGCTGGGCTTCCTGTGCCGGGCACGAGCGCACAGAGCTGCCGGTGCCCTGCGTTCTGCAGGAGGCGAGGGAGAGCGGAGGGGGGAGGTATTTACGGATTGCACCCGCGGGCAGTACGGTGTGACACGTTCACCCGAGTTACGGTTCCCTCCACCGAGTTCATGTGAGAAACACTAACAGATGGGAGGTTTCGGAGTGAAATCAAGGCTGATTTCTTGGAGAAGTGGTGCCGTACCTGGAGTACCGACAGCGCTGCCGAGGTGCAGGTGGTAAGTAATTTTCCTGATGGGAAGGAAAAGGGAAATCAATACAGCAGGAATCAAAATCAGATTCCTTCAAAAATTAGCTGGAAAGCTGCGACGTGTCTGCACACAGTTGACTGCTCTGTCGCTCAGGAAACGGGATGTCTAACAAATCCACTGAATTAGAGTCCATAAAAACGTTCATCTGTGTTACCGAAGATGCCAACCCTCAGAGGCGTTAGACAGAAATGTGACTGGCAGCTTTCCAGAATCCTGACACACAGATAAAGGCCCCAGCTGAGCTCCCTGCCGCTGGGGTTTCCAAGGCAGAGCCGCCTAATGACACCACTGCACAAAACCTTGCCAAGTGCCAGGGCGAGCAGAGAGGATTTCGGGCACCAGCAGGCACATAGTTCCGTTTCAACATGTCCTTCTCCCCTCCCCCGCTGACCTAGGGGCTAACTCACAGACACAGAATGTGAGTAACCAAGGGCTGAGTCAGGTCACTACAGCAAATATTCCCAGATATTCCCAGAGCGTGTGTTACAGGTTGGAGCTCGGAGTCCACCCTGGTGGAGATCCAGGGAAAAGGCTTAGCTGGCACAGCGATAGCCTCACCCAACATCCAGCTACTCTGACAGTGGGCAACAGCAAGCGCCTGCGGAAGATTGAATCATGGAATCACAAAATCCCAGACTGCTTTAGGCTGAAGGGACCTTACAGCCCGCCCAGTGCCACCCTCTGCCATGGGCAGGGACACCTTCCATAGCCCAGGGTGCTCCCAGCCTGGCCTTGGGCACTCCCAGGGATGGGGCACCCACAGCTTCTCTGGGAACCTGTCCCAGTGCCCCCCACCCTCTCCAGGAAGAATTCCTTCCTGATGTCCACTCTCAATCTCCCTGTTTTCAGTTTAAACCCGTTACCCCTTGTCCTGTCACTCCCTGCCCTTGGGAAAAGCCCCCCCAGTTTTCTTGTAGCCCCCCAGGCACTGGAAGGAGCTCTAAGGTCTCCCCGCAGCCTTCCCTTCTCCAAGCTGAACCCCCCAACTCCCCCAGCCTGTCCCCAGGGCAGAGGGGCTCCAGCCCTGAGCATCCCCGTGGCCTCCTCTGGCCTCGCTCCAACCGGTCTGTATCCTTCTGATGCTGAGGACTCCACAGCTGGACATAGCACTCCAGGGGGGTCTCCCCAGAGCAGAACAGAGGGGGAGAATCCCCTCCCTCGCCCTGCTGCCCACGCTGCTGTGGATCCAGCCCAGGATCCGGTTGGTTTCTGGGCTCCAGCGCACACGGCCGGCTCATGTTCAGCTTCTTGCCCCCAGCACCCCCAGGTCCTTCTCCTCAGGGCTGCTCTCGATCCATTCCCCACCCAGCCTGTCCCTGTGCTGGGATTGCCCTGACCCAGGTGCAGGACCTTGCCCTTGGCCTGGCTGAACTCCATGCGGTTGGCATGGTGCCACCTCTCCAGCCTGTCCAGGTCCCTCTGGATGCCATCCCTTCCCTCAGCGTGTCACCGCACCACACAGCTCGGTATTGTCAGCAAACCTGCTGAGGGTGTGCTCGATCCCACTGTCCATGTCCTGACGCAGATGTGAAACAGAAGACAGCATGGAGATATTGCCAAACATACCCAAGAGAATTGTTCCCGCTGGGATCTGCCTGCCTGACTCCCACGGTCAGTATTTTGAAACTCCTGCTCTCTGCTGTAAGAATTGTTTATTCCATGAAGGCCTTTCTTCCTCTAAGGGGATGGAGACAGAACATCCCAGTGAAAAAATTCCTCATCTGCAAGCGAGTGAAGCGACCTCCAGAAAGGACTGCAACAGGGTGTGTCTGCGTGCAAAGCCCACCTTGGGAACCGGATGCAAAGAAAAGCTCTCACCGGAGGGTGTTAAAACCCCCCTGTTTGAGGACCCTGTGGATAGAGGTCGGTGCTGGTTTTGGCTGGGGTAGAAGAGGCAGCGGTTTGGAGAGGAGAGGAGATCAGAGTCCACCTATGAAATGGGTGAGCCCCCCCTGAAAACCACGCACACCCATCCAAACTGGTGTCTGCAAAGGGGTAGCAGCATTAATAAGCAACAGAAGGTCTGGGACTGTAAGAGACCAGGTAAAATGTCAGCTCGAGGCAGCGTTTGACAGAAACGGACGGTCGAAGTACGCAAATGTCACGGTTTTGTGGGAAACGGACACTGAAAATTTCAACGTTATGCTAAGAAGAATTTCTATTTTCAAGGATTTTTTAGAAAACAAAGGTAAAAAAATAAAGAAAATTTGTATAAAGGCAAGTTCTCCACAGGAAACCATCCTCCCACTGCTACCGGGAATCGCGGAAGCTGTGCGATCAAACCGCACTCGCACTCAGGCCAACGCCGCAAAGGCCCGTGCCCAGTTTCCACTGTGCTGTTAACTCATGCCCAGAGCCAGTCCTGGCCTCAGGCAGCGAGCTGGCCAGGGCAGCGGGAGAGCCACCGGCCAGCAGGCACCGTGGGAATGGCTCTTCCCAAACCTGAGGGATGACTGTCTCTTTAGGAAGAGCACACAGAAAGTAATTTTGCCGTCAACTCTCGCCACTCTGTTACTCGAGAACTAAAAAACCCACCCGACCAGAGAACCAAGGACAGAGGATGAAAAGCTCCAGGACCATTAGTCACCAGGTGTGAATGGCACTGATTGGAGCTTACCTAAAGAAATCAGAGGCATTCTTCCCAGCTTCTATTTAGTTACCACCTTTGGCCTCCTTGCCTCGTCCTCCTTTGTTACCGCTTGTTCCAAGCTCAGCTGGTGAGAAACGCTGTCGCTACAAAAAAATGAATTGGTCTAAATCACTTCACCTCGGGGAATTAATCGCCCTCCTCTCTGTTGCGCTCACACCTCTGGAGCATTGAATTATCAAGAAAGGTTGGCTCAGTGGAACCAAGATTCTTTATCTGCCAAATGAGCCCGTCTGACCCTGGAGACAGGAGAAAGGTGTTGGGGTTTGGTACATAGCCCCCCCCCCCGGATCTTTGCAAGGAGCGGCATAGGCAGAAATGCCTGGGACAAAATTCCCGACACCGGGTTCCCAACCCTAACAGCAACATTTTGGAGATTAACTGGCAATCCCAGCCACTCCACAAACAGACGGGGAGGATGGGAACATTGAAGTGGAGACCAGTCTGGGTTGTGCCACAGTGAAACGGGAACGCAGGTCCCCACAGCCCCAGCTCAGTGCCCTGAACGCTCGCAGCCAACTGTCTCTTGGCTGCCTCTGCTCTGGGGAAGCATCAGGTCAGCTGAGAACATACTCCCCTTGTATGTTCAGGCAAACACAGCCCGTCCCACACGGTCAAACCCAAAACCTGTTGGTCTTAAGCAGTGTCAAGAGTACTGACCGAAGCTGATGTAGCACAAAACCATGAGCAGCCAGGTGATTTAATAGGTCAGCTCAATGAAAAGGCAACAGGAGCACCAGTCTGTGCTAAGAGAAAACCAGCACAAACGTGGCTCTCCTCTACAATTCACAAATACCTCCTGAAGGATCTGTCGCAGTGTGGGTCAGGCACAGACCCACAGCCTTACAATACTGTGCTACAAGTGAGAAATACCCTTACTCTTCACTCTTCTCCTCCCACAGCACAGCTGAGACTTAGCCAAAGCTGAAAAATTAAATATTTTCACCAAAAGCCTGAAACAAAACAGCCAGGAAATAGCTTTGAACATCACTTCTAATTAGAAGGTACTGTTAGTCAATCTTCCACTCATTAGTTGCCATGTCAGAAGCACAGACAAGGAAACACTTTCTTGAACTCTGCGAATTCTCTAGCAATACATCATAAAGGGGAATAACACAGCCCAGAAAACACTTTTCTCTAGCGTATCAGAAGAGCAGGTATGGAGACTAGAGTTTGCCGGGCCAGACGCCCGTCAGGGAGCTAGCACAGCCCAGTACATCACGGGATCAAAGCAAGGAAAGCACACTCAGCACTGCAAATTAATCCCAGAGTTATGGCGAACACAGAAACCATGGCCTGATCTGTACCCAAATTATTCCTGCTCTTCCTGGATTATCTCCACTGTAACTTGTATTTGGTGGGGAACTTTACAGCTTTTTAAATGCTGACTAAGCTAAAAAGGGAAAGGAAACCCTTCCTTTTGGGTGCAGAGTTAAATCTGAGTTTGCTCCCTCGTTAGAAAGGCAGAAATTCAGAGCAGCTCTGCTGAAATTGGAGTAATTCTGGATCAGCATCAGTGGGAGAGTGGCAAGGGCCGTGAACAGGTAACCTAGCATCAGCACGTCCTCTCATACCTCCTCACTGCGCCCTCTGTGAAGAGTGTACGCTGTACCCCTGTGCTGGCAAACGGATTGCCTGTGAGACCCGCTGCGCCCTGGCACTTCCACTTCAGCACCAGAACTTGTCATGTTCAATCCCTCCCGACCCCTTAGTCTGCCCTGGTGAATCTGCTTGTTTCACAGGGGTTGTGGCTATTACCTGGGATGATTTACTTTTTCTAAAAGCCTCAAAATGCAATTATTCTGCTTTTCCTTATACTCGACGCAATCTAGAGAAACAAGCTTAGCAGGGAAGCTTTTCTGGCCTTGAGAATAAAGGTCCAGTGGTTTCAGTGTACAGAGCAGGCGGAAGGAGAGCGGCAGTTTACAGAGCCTTTTGCAGCAAACTTGTCAGGAAAAGTACTTGTTGTCGGGAAGGCTCGGAGGAGGGAGAGACGGTTAGTGCACTTCTAGAAAATCTGCCATTAGGAACACTAACAAAATCCCCCTCTTCACTGCTCATCCTCTTCCTTTGCTTTTACCATCGCAGCTTTTGGGGGTCATGATACCTAAAAATCTTCAGTCTGTAACCAGTTACATTTTCTTGTGTTTTTCAGTCTGTAATCATAGAATCACAGAATGGTTTGGGTGGGAAGGGACCTTAAAGCCCCCCCAGTGCCACCCCCTGCCACGGGCAGGGACACCTTCCATAGCCCAGGGTGCTCCCAGCCTCATCCAGCCTGGCCTTGGGCACTCCCAGGGATGGGGCACCCACAGCTTCCCTGGGAACCTGTCCCAGCAATGCAGCTTGCTGAACATCAACCGCGCGTCTGGCCTTCCGCCGGCAGTAAAGGCTTGCTCCGTCAACTTCAGACACCAACCCTGGGCTGGGGGCGGGATCGAGCCCCCTCGTGCTGCGCAGTTCTGCTGCTGAGGGATGGAAGGTGAGGCATTGTTCCCTCATGCATAAACCTCTTTCAGCAGGCGGGAAGGAAATCAAACCACATTTGTAAATACGCATCACAGCAGAAATAAGAAGGTCCAACGGCCTGAAGAAGAGGCACAAGAGATTGACCGGCTTCTTGAAGCCACAGATGGAATTTCACAGACGTGGTCATCGGTTTTCCTTTCATTCCAGTTCCAAAGGAAGGAGAGAGATGACACGACAGAGAAACAGAAACTGAGCTTAAGGGAGAAGAGAGAGGAAAAGAGAAAGTATTACACTTGGCACTAGTGATTAACTCTCACTGAGAAATCATAGTTCTTAGGACATGACTGTTTCAGTACTGAGTCCGTGAAACTCTGCACGGCAGAGCGTATCGTATTGTGGAACTAGAAATGAAGTTGTTAGTTCTGCTGAGAACCCCCTAAAGCTCTGTTGTATAGGGGCAGAGTGTCTGTGATAAAATGTCATAATTACCCTGATCCTTATGTGCTGGTTCTGGGGGTCGTTCCTTTTCCACTGACAGTCGGACGGGCAAACACATGGAACACGACAAGACCTGTCAGCATTTAGGCCACAACAGCAGCTCCGGATGCCGAAAAGCCAAGTTCAGGTCCCCTCTCCACCCGCAGCTCAGATGAAAAGCTGGATTCTGAGGTGGGCAGGGCACGAATTTTGGATTCCAAAATGCAGAACAGGAGAAAGCAAATGTTTTCCCACATTTGAAAGAGTAGCTGGGAATGTTTTCTCTTTATCCCTTACCTCCAATGTGAAAAGACAGTCTCCAGACACACAACTGGCTGTGTTGCCCAAAGGCTCCCTCCTGTATCTGCTACATAATCTCTAGATACAGCTTTTCTACTGTTACTACACGCTGAACACATCTGCAGTTACAAAATTCACTTGACTCTGATCCTGCTCCAGCACTCAGAATGTAAAATAATCTTTGGACAAAAGTCCTAAGAACACAGCAATATTGCGTGTATTTTTTTTACTTTTTTTCATGCACAACAAAGGCAGAATAACGACCTGTTTCTGTGCTGCCAGAACATGGCCCCATTAAGCATTCCAGTTAGACAGCCTTCTAAATGGATGAGATGATGTTATTTTTTGGGAAATACTCTGTCGATATTACCCCAAATTTGTGAAATGCCTGTGCTGCTTTGTGAAAAACAGCCCATAAAAATTCCTTTTTCACAAAGGAAGCAAGTACCAGTGAGTATTCCCTTGATATGACAGCACAGCAAAAGAGTCTCTCCTTGACACTCACAAGCGGTGTCAAGAAGCGCCCCTGTTTCGCTTTCCAGGTAGTGTTGAAACACAGATGCATCCCTGAAGCTCTAGGGCTTACATGGGTAAAGCTGCCTGAAAACCTTATTTCCTGATTTCACCCCACAGCGAGTTTCTAGGATTCCACTCACGCCTCCTCATCTTGCTCAAGACCTTAAAATATGCATTTTCCTGTGCAGGGCTGTGTAGGCACATGTGATTACATAGGACATATAGGCGGTAACTCCAGGGGACAGAAGTCACCAGTAAAATCCCCCTTAACTGGGCTGTTGGGAAGGAAACAGACCGCTGGGTAGAGCCCTGTAGGAGACACAGGACACAGTTCTGGCAGTAGGTGTCTTGTCAGTTGACCTGCGTGGACGAACAGGCCCACAGGAATTCCGGGTGGCAACAGCAGGCACCCACTAGGTTCAAGACTGTAGGTTCAGAACTTGCAAGAGCTAATAAAACACATCCTTTTCATCTCTAATTTATGTGTCCTTACAATTCTGGTGTTAAGTGTAACTTAAAAACAATTATTCAAGCTATTGAAGAGAAAAGCAGGCCATGGGGCAACACGTAGGAGGGCACACACACACACACGCCGCTGGCTCCTGTCACCTGTGACGCTGGGCAGGCACTGGAGCACCTGGAGAAAGCTGAGGAGGCAGAGGTGCCTGGAATTACAATTGCAAATCATTTCTCTCCCAGTGGAGAAAAAAAAGAACGTCCAGTAGCGAGAAAGAAAAAATTAACTCAGGGAAGATTCCACACTAATTTGTGTCAGCAACTGCAGAGGGAATGTAAAGAGGAAAAGAATAATAGCAGGAAAGGAGAGTAATCACCATAGCCCGAGAAAACATTTCTTCTGTCACGTCCCATTTCACTCTGCCTGCGCCTCCTCTCCATCTGCACCGCTCTCAGGGGGGACACCCACTCGAATCAATCCACTTCATTCTTTCCACAAAATTGCTGTATGATGCGTTTCCTCTCTGAGCCCCAGCTGACGAGCAAAGCGAGCGAGTAAGAATCACGTTCAGAGAACAGCTCTGCTCTACAGATTCCACCTTGACACGGGCCCCAGCTGTACCAGCCGGTCGGCCCCTTCACTCACGTCCCACATGCAGCAGCTGAAGAGCCAAGGGCCCAGCTGTGCTGGGGACAATAGAAACCCAGAGCATTTGGCCTCTCAGGAGGGTCAGAAGATCAACCTCGACAGCTGAAGAAATCCTGCTGGTTCCTTCTTCACAGAAGAATGAGAGCTTTCTCATACAGAATAACCTGTGAGCACCGTCTGAAATCCAGAGCAGCCTTCGCTCCTACGCCGTGGTGGGTGATTGCCCACAGCTCATCCCAGACCGGCTGCTCTGGTTTCACTCTGTTCTGCACATAGTTTCAGTGCAGCTCTACCTCAGCATCATATTCCAGCTGAAAACTTGTCTCTGATCAGTCCCTGGACTCGGCCTGTCCCTACCCTTCCCCCCCTCCAGCTGCCATGAAGAGCCTCATACAGCATTGCTGGCGTTGGCCCACCCCTCTGCTGGCCCACCCTCAGTCGCTCCTCAGGTGCCTGACACTGCCCATCCTCACTCACTGCCTGACACCCCCCACCCTCACTCGCTCGTCAGGCTGCCTGACACCCCCCACCCTCACTCACGGCTCCTCAGGCTGCCTAACACTCCCCATCCTCACTCACTGCCTGACACCCCCCACCCTCACTCGCTCCTCAGGCTGCCTGACACTCCCCATCCTCACTCACTGCCTGACACCCCCCACCCTCACTCACGGCTCCTCAGGCTGCCTGACACCCCCCACCCTCAGTCGCTCCTCAGGCTGCCTGACACCCCCCACCTTCAGTCGCTCCTCAGGCTGCCTGACACCCCCCACCCTCAGTCACTCCTCAGGCTGCCTGACACCCCCCACCCTCACTCACGGCTCCTCAGGCTGCCTGACACCCCACCAACCCACTTCCAGCTGGCGCCAGACTTTTGCATTGGTAAGCAATCATCAGAAACCAAATTCAACCGGAGTTCTCCAGCTGCGTTTTAGGCTACGAAAGTGAAAGCAAAGTGTTCCAAGTGCAGGCAGGCTGACATCGTCATGACAGCAGCACAGCGCTAACTAGCAGCCATCATAAATAAGATGGGGTTGAGCATCCTTAAATGGCCAAAACTCTCCTGCCGTAGCTACTGCTCTGCACGACTGACTGACAGACAGAAGACAGCACAGCCGAACCAAAGCTGCTGCTGACCACCTCTTCCAGCTCGGGGCTGGAGGACAGAGGCAGGGAACAAGGCCATTAGGCTAAGCCTAATCAAGCAAGGAAATCCAAATCCAAAAGCAAACGGAGCGATGCCCTGCGTGCTCCGTACACCAGGAAGGCAGCACAGAGGACAGGGCTGGTGAACCAGCAGTTCTGTACCCAGCAACGCCTCGCTAGCACCCAGGTGCTGGTGTGCCACCAGTCCTGCTAGTGCTCGGCCTCTGGCTCTCGTTCCCACAGCACAAAGATGAATTTAGGGGAAGTGTGACTTCAGATGAAAACTTCAAGTGCCTCAGAAGACCTGCAGAAGATGAAATCACAGTCTCATATGTAGCAAAGATGCCAAGATGTGAAGGCATCTTGATCAGTTCAGCTTCTGCCCTGGGGTCAGCAGCAAAGGGACTGCTGGAACTGTGAAAAAATAGCTCCAAGCGGTGCAACACAAAGGAAGAACTACAGCCCGTCACAGCTGTCCCCCTGGTCACACTGGGGACACTTCTTTCACAGTTCTAAGTGTTTCTGTGAAGCTGGGAATGGGGAACTGCTAACAGCCACAAGACAAGCCCAGCAGACTGTGGAAGGCAATGAGAAGAGCAAATAGCAGCTGGGCAGAAAGCAGCCCCTGTAAAATCGAGTACAGCCCTACCTAGAGGAAACAGAAACGTTCCCACTGTTAATGTGCGTAAACTGGGACGGGCAAAAGTTAACACAAGAGATCCTGGAGCTGTAACAGTTTCAGAAGGCGATGCCAGAAGGGTTACCCCCTACAACTACCATGTTCTTCTACAAGAGGTTGAGAAAAACTACAGCTCTTTGCCTTTTGTGCTGCTCCTCTGCCTTAGCTGCACCCCAGTCGGGCAGGGGTTTTGCTGAGACAGCAGTAACAGGCGTTTTCTCCGAAGCTGCTGTGAACTTGGACGCTGATGACCTTCCGCTGCCCGAACTCCAACGGGTACAGGCAGACCCGGTACAGGTTTTGAGGGAGAAGCACAGCAGGCCCCACTGCCCAAGTGCCTTTCCTCTCTAGGAAAGCCAATTCCTGGCTGCCTAACCCCTTCCTTAATTAGTTACCCCAAGTGCGGGCAGGTGCTGAAGGGCAGCTCACACTCTGCTGGAGTCTCTTGGATGGAGGAAGACCTGGGCACAAGTGGTTGTACCAGGCAGCTCCTCTGGGCTTTCAATAGCAATTTCAATACCTCATTTCAGCGAATTTTTAGTCATCTCCCAAGAAAGTCCTAAATGTTGCCCACCATTTGCGCAGTGTCGTCCAGCGTTCCACTTCTCAGGATGAAGCAGCTCCAGGCACTCAGCCACACCTTCTGCCAGAGCTGGGTTCCACGGCAGGTAACGTCCCCGCACTGAGCAAGGCACCGGTCCATGGTGGAACGGTGCTAAAGGGAGCCCACAGGAGACAGGGAAGGGCACAGTATCCAGCAGTTTCCCACAACGGGAGTCGGCTACTTCCTCAGGTCCCTCAGGGTACCCCTGAGGAGAAGGACAGGTACCAATGGCACCCTCAGTTCTACGCTGCAGAGCTGACGCCTGTGCTGGGGGGCTGGCTGACACTTCACAAACACAGACTGCAAAAAGCTACCCAATCTTTGGTTCAATTAAGTCTCAAGGACTCAATTTACCTCCAGCTTTGCCGGCATAATGGGCTGTTGACTTGCACTGACTTCTCACACCGTGACTGGGAATGCATTGAGAGCAATTTCCCGTGGGGGCACTGCAGGAACTTAGAGAAAGACACATGGGAATCATCCCTCCAGAACACCAGGTATGCGATGGCAAGCAATTTTCCAAGACAGAGAGCAAGAACAAGCTTAATTCCACCGAGAAAAGAGGAACAAGGAATTAAACTCCTGCTCTCAGAGTCAAACTATGGCCTAGTTTGCAGCACTGGTGCAGAGCTATTGCCCATTGCACGGTTCTCCGGGGGACTCCCGCCGAGACAGAATCCACACGCGTGAACAGAATGGGCCTCCCTGAACAACGCAGAGCCAGGAGCTCAGACAGGGGTCCTGCATGTTGCTGTCAGGGAGGTCACTGTGGGTGCTACACACCGCGCTGCTCCTACGCACTCGTGCTTGGCCGCTCAGCTGGCGGCACGGCAGGCAGGCACCGCTGTCCCCGTGTCTGCGGAAACAGAGGAAAACAAATCACAGAACTGGGGTTGGGAGAGCGGGGCAGAAGCAACAGGAGCATGTGGGACACAAGGATTGGGCAGCTTTTGTGGGAATGTGGAAAAGCCACCAGCTTAGCACAAGGGTAGTCTGGAGTTCCCAGTTCGGGTAGAGCAGTGGGGGGTGTAGGGCACAGCGCTGGCTTTGTGTGCTCTGGCTCACAGCAAACCTCAAGTGAAGCTTCTGGAGCCGAGCGCCCACACCTCTGCTATAACCAGTCAGTCCAGTATTCCTCACCCTTTGGAATCACCATGTGAATTCCTTCAACACTCAGACTCACAGAGATTTTCCTACCACAGCGAATTCAGCTTCTTCCCTGGATTTTGCCTCTGCGCTAGATCACTCACCACAGGTCTGGCTGCTCTGCCCGGGCTGGGGGTCCCTCAGGCTGCTTTCGGACACTATGCCCCAGCAAGGAGCCCCCGCTCCTGACCCGCTGGCCAGCACCAGTGATTCTGCCAGGAGAGTGCACCTGAATTCCTTCGCTCCCCAAGCCCCCTCTGTGCACGTCCAAAAGGCGGGGTTTGCTGGGGAGCTAAAGGGAAGAGCACTTCCACTCGCTGAGCTCTACCCCAGCCCCTCCTGCCCCTGCTGCCCCTGCTCATCGTGTTGGGGAAACCCCGTGTGGCTACTGTTCCCTTCTTCAGACTTGCCCCGGAGGGGGTGAGAGGTGGAGTGGCTGGAAGCTTTGGGACTTGAAATGGAGCTGTGGGACGAGCTCCCGTGGGGTTCCCGTGACGAGAAGCAGGAGTGCGGGGGTAGGGTCTGGATGTGCTGCAGTGAGGGGTGGTCTCTGCAGAGCTGCGAAGCCTTGGGGGGTGCGGGGGGGTGTCAGCGGGTGAGGCGGAGAAGCGGAGAATGGCCCCAGTCGCAGTGGCTCCCATTAAAGCGGCGGCGAAGACCCGACAGCCAAGGTGCAGACACGACTTCTGCTGGGCCCACCCAGCTGGGGGCAAAGGGCACACAGGAATATCTGATTCTCGCGTGAGGCTGTTGTTTGGAAAAACTGTGGGCTGTGTCAGTTGTGCGAGGGGTGTGGAACAGCTCCCGCGGCCGTGACACAGCTGGAATCGCTGCTGCTGACAAGTAGCAGCCCGGAACGGTCGAAGCCTGGAGCAGAGCAGCACTGACCCATGTTTTGTCCCTAAAGACTGCAGCCCGCTGAACAACAAAGGTTTGTTATCTGAGGCCCCTCGCCATCAGCCCTGGCATGACGCATGCACTCCCAGTGCCAGCCTCCTCAGCCACAGCGCTCTTGGGTGTGACAGCGTCAGGTGTTGAAATTTACCCTTTTCTACCAGTACAGGAATCACCGCACAGAAAACCCTTGTTTGCCCAAAACAGTGACAGCACCGGGTGTGGAATAAATGCAAATAAGTAAAACCAACTACCAAAAATGTGTTTCAAAGACACAAAGGAGCAGACCCCCACCATTTCACCCATATTTAAGGACATCTACGTGTAGGGCTGCGTAGTGTTTCCTGAAAAACCAGTGGCTGAACACGCAAATGTCTTCACAGGCACCGAGGTTAGTGCTACAAGGAAAAGACACTTTTAATTTGATCCATTTTTCTTGATGTCAGCTACGTGTTAGAGGCTGAAAAGTGCAATGAGAGAGCAGAAGGATGTATGGATTTGTCTGATAGAGGTCTCTGTCCCAAATCTGGGGTGAACAGAATGGTTAAAGGAAAGAGTGTACTAAATGAAAAGACAGCAGCAAAGCAGCAGATCTGCATTCACCGGGAATAAATTCATCTGGCGACAGCGGTAATAAAAGCACCCTCAGTGCTGGGATGATCAACTGCGCCAGCTAATCAGCCCCGCGGAGACAGGGCAAAAAGCCCATTTCAGATGGAGCTGCAGTAAGGAGAGTAAAGAAAGGCGATATAAACCACATCTCCCAAGGTAAACGCGACAAGAATTCATTTTCCCCGTGGCAGCGCAGAGCTCCTGAAGTGCCTGCTGCTGGCAGTGAATGAATCAAGGGGGAGGAGGGAGCACCGGGAGAAAGAGGCGTTATCTTCCCAGCCAACAGAGCCGATCGCCCCACTCCCGTCATGACGCTGGGAACTCGCAAGGCTATAAATGTGCCTGGGCTCCCAGCCCCTTCTCCTTCAGCCACATCGAAAGCAAGCGGGGCTGTGCGAGGAGGGATCCATGCTGTTCTACCCGGCGGCAGCTCTGCCGGCTCAGCCGGGGCAGCATTCCTAACAGTTTAACAGCGCAGCCAAAGCTTTTGCTGGGAGATCTCTGCCTCCCAGTCCCCACCGTGCTGCCTTACTCTGTTCTTTGCCCCTCCTAGCTGTTGGTGGGGATTTGGGAGGCTTGGGAGAGGGAGGTGGGAGAGGCACATCGTTCCTGGAAGAGAGGAACATCCAAGATGACTTCTGCTCCCACAGCCAGCTGGAATGCAAGCCTTGCTGCAGCAGGCAATCCCTGGGGATGGGCTCTGGGAGCAGCACCTGGAAATGCTTCTCCTCCCGCGGCATCCTCAGCAGCCAACTTCTCCAACCAGTTTGTGCAGCCCTCTTGGCGCATCGCCCTGTGGTCTCTGGCTTATGGCAGTGTGGTGGCAGTGGCCGTTTTCGGAAATCTCATTGTCATCTGGATTATCCTGGCTCACAAGCGCATGCGGACGGTGACCAATTACTTCCTGGTAAACCTGGCCTTCTCCGACGCTTCCATGGCTGCTTTCAATACTCTCATCAACTTCATCTACGCACTGCACAGCGAGTGGTACTTTGGAGAGGCTTACTGCCGCTTCCACAACTTCTTCCCAATCACCGCCGTCTTCGCCAGCATCTACTCCATGACAGCCATAGCTGTGGACAGGTGAGAAAGGAGAGGGAAAGCTCAGGGGTGAGAGTGAGATGGGATCCTCTGCTGAGATGACAGTGCAGAGGTAACAGTCATTAAGCGATGAGAGGCAGAGCCTTCGATAGCTCATCGGTCACGCTCCTCTGTGCTCATTTCAGGTCTCTCCCTAACGCGCTGTTTTATTCCCTGTCTTTGGTCTTTCCCCTGCAGCCCTTCCTTGGCTTTTTTTACACAAACACTTCCTCTCCCTCTTCAACTTCAGCTGATCTGTGTGTGCCACCTTTTAATACTAATGCTGCAGCAGGAGCCACTGCTCAGGGGCTTGCTTTCCCTCCTGCGAAAACAGTGGTAGCGATTGTGTGTGAAGGGAGCAGATTTCAAATCTCCCTCCTCGCTGTGTTTCTGCCCCTGACAGATACCTTGCCCCCCAGCAATCACTTCAGACTGTTTTTAATGGCTCTTCTCGCAGACAGCTCCGAGCTGCTTGGGTCCCCCGACTGTAACTAATGAGAGCGTTTACACTGCCATCTGTGCATGCCCCGCGGTCTGCTAAGAACATGGTTTCCAAGTGCTTCATTTTTTCTGAGTCCTTGCAGCAAAGAAGCCTTTTTCACCGTGAAGGAAAACAGGGCAGGGAGAACTACCTTTGGGCTCTGACAGGAGCGGGCTTGGGCAGCTGTAGGCTCCACAGAGCCACGGGGAGATGGGGTGGTCAGACTGCCAGCAGAGATGCTTTGACAGACCGTCCTTCTCGGAAGGTGCTGTGACTGTCTCCGAGGAAACATCCCTTTCTTCACAATCATTTGCACACTCGCTGTTGTGCTGGGCTCAGTGAAAGCCATGACAGCTGTACTGGAGACAGAACTTGCCACATGCTTTAGAAATCCAGCGCATTCCCGAATTCAGCGCAACGGCTCGCTTTGTACTTGAGATCTTTTATTCCTCATAGCAAGGCACTGACCTTCCTCACGAGACCCTCCCGCACGTTCCAGTCACGATACGCAGCTTGTCCAGCCAGACCTGGCAGAACTGCAGTTCAGATCTGGGTAGGTTCAACCCACGTTCTGAAACGCTGTTTCTTGTTTCCAGGTGCAAAGAGCGAGAAACGCGTCGCTGTACCTGTTGTCTGCCAGGGGCAAGTTCATAATCGTGCTTTTCTGTTTGCCCTGCTAATTGCAAGTTGTAGGTGGCGTTTCTGTTCCATCAAGCCAAAAACGAAAGAGAAAATGAGAATCTCGGCAACTCCTCGACCCCTCTGCTTCAGGCATGGGCGAAGACGGGAGGGAACACAGACCCTGTGAGCACAGTGCTGTTGACAAGGATCACACCGATACCAGGGTGGGCGCTTTTATGAACCCGATCAAAAAATCCAATACTCAAGTGGTTTGTAGCAGAATGAGAATCAGAATCCAGGAGCCATGGGCCCAGTGTCCCCTCTCCCAGCACCCTATGCTCACTTTGCTGACCCCCAGACTCAATCAAATTAACCTTCACTGATGAAATAGTAAACAATTAGAGATTCTCCATGTTTCAGAATACTATTGATTCCTGTCATTAACAGCCTCCGTTTCCTTTTGGTGGCCCTTCCCATTACTCTTTAATGAGCTCCCCCAAGTTTCTACAGTTCCCCCTTTTAACTGAAACGCGACCATCGCGGCTTTGGGGGCTTTTACCACCTCTGCAGAGGCATTGAGGCCAGCCACGCTCTGGGCACTGTTTAAAGAACAGCAACATTTCAGCCTGACCAGACACTGCTCAGGACCAACTCCCTGTTTATTCTGGACGTCTCCTGGAGGTGCTGCAGAGTCGTTACTGCTGACTGCTTTATGTCTGCACAGAAGTCACTGATGGCTCCTGTTATTCCTGCAGCCCCTGCCAATGCAGCCGTTCTGATTTCTTTTGGCGTGTTCCATTATTACTGGGATTAGCTGAGTGCATAATCCTCACGTTTATTTTTCAGTCATGCTTGGATTTTCAAACCATAACATTCAATATCGCTCATGAATACATTTGATTGACCTGGTTTCCAACTGTATTTCATTCAGGTTTACTCCTCCCCTGGCACCATCTCCGCTCTCCATGACCCTCAGCATCCCAGCGTTACACTCCTCCTACCCACTTTCTAGTGCGCCTATGGCACCAGCATCCTTACTCTAAACTTGTCATTCTGGTTTCCCACCTTGATTCTTGGACTTCCAGTGCCCCTGCAGAAGCACACACGTACTGGGCCAGTTTTCTATGTTTCTGTGGCATTTGCAGTTTCTGGTGACTGTCGATAACCCCTCCACAGGCTCACTAGGCTCCAGCGCGATACCTGATACAACCCTGTAACAGAAGGCTGCAACAAGGCATAAAAACATGATCCGGTTCACCCAATGAAACATAAATTCATCACACGTACCCAGGCAGATCCTCAAAGGAACACTCAGGCTCTTCATTCCCTTCAAGCGTGTGCTGGGAGGGCAGTTACTGTTGTCACAAAGTGCTGCCACCAGCCCCGTAAACGAATCTGTGGCAAAATTCTGCAGTAGGTGGCTGGCACGTTTGAAAACGTCACCTTTGCGGTAGGACACCCTGTGGTAAGTCTCTGCATGAGCTCCTCTTCCTGGGGCGAACTGCTCCCGGCCTTCACGGGCCACAAACGTTGTAAACTGGTACGCCCCCCCAACTAAGCACGACCATCACCTGAAGGGGGGGCTGAGCACGTGCTCCCTGTCCGTGCGCGCAGGAGCACCGGAGCGCAGGGACACGGGCATGTGGAGAAAGGATCTCAGACACCAGCAGGCTGGGCTACGGGGCGCACGGGGCAGACCTGTGCTGCGGTCGCACAGCAGCGGGGCCAGGGCAGATGCGCGCCGCGAGCACGCTGGTACCTGCAGTCTTGTCTATGTGCTGGGGACCAACCGCTCGGGCGGGCTCGCCATGGACAGAGCGGGTGGAAGCACCGGCCGTAGGGAAACCCGCCTTCCCAGCCCCACACAGTCAGCCCAAACAGCCTGCAGCCTCTGCAGAGCCCCCCTCGCCCCCTCCGTCAACCTCCTGTCTCTAAGGAAACGCTTTCCGCGCAGGAGAAGGGAGAGTTTGCGCTGAAGACCATGGGGAGAGACGAACACAGTAACAAGAAAAGCGAAAAGCTAGATGGGTTTCCTTTCAGGTTCCTTGTGCTTTACAGGCCCCTTTCCCCACGAAGATCCCCCCCAACAGAGAGTATTTCCATCCGAAGGAGTGGATGGGGGAGTTTCTGTGAGCTCAACAGGCTGCTTGTCCCACGAGATGCATTTTACTGTCCGTCACCTTTACCGACACCCCCCCGTCCCGCCCCCAAGCTGAAGTTCAGTACAGCTTTGTTCCGAACTAGCGGATGACTCCGTACTTATGGCGTCATGAACCCGCCCGTCACTGCACATCGTGAAGGGAAAATGCAAAGAGGCTTTTAATATTGTCACTATTGTCAGTTTGCCACGTTGCCAGTCGAACCGTAGAATCCAAATAGGAAATGCCTTCCCCGCTTCCCTGGGTTCCCCAAATCTGTGTTTTTAGATGAATCACCTGATGTTTCTGGATGCCAGCTGCCCTCTGAAAACTACTAGTCCTCAGAACCACAGAAAAAAGGCTGAACAGCAGAGCATTAAGGGTTCAAAACCAAGAGGTGAAACTTAAAGGGCTCTTTATGCCTTGGGGGTCTACAATGATTTTCTGGGTTTGACACTTCTCTCTCTCTCCTTCTGAGAAACGAGGTGAAATGGTTTCTGCAGAACACCCTGATGCAATGGCTACAAGATTTGGACTGTGAGAGACTGAGGAAACCCAATCCATTTCCTGCTGTGATCCAAACTCACAGTGACCGGGCGAAAGAACAGAGTTTTGGGGGTGGATCAAAACTCATGTCAGAGTTGTGCTATCAATAACATACTGAGTTTGGGATAAATATGGGCATTACAGCTATTTGTTTCCTCTTTGTTTTGCCCTGAGTAAATATCCCGGTTAACAAACTGCTTTCCAAAGATGCAGCGGTAAAATGAGGTTGGTATGCCAATACCTTGAGGAGTGAACGCAGCGTTTACAACGGCAACTAGCCCCAAGGTGCCCACTTCCAGGCAGGAAACAATCCGTGACATGCGCGAACCGTCTGTTGAAGTAGGGAGCTCGCGGCACAGTCCTACCCCTGAATGCATTTTCTTAGTGCCCTCACTTACAGCTTCCTGACAACCATGAAAAGATGCTTCTCTGTCTCTGTGCTTTGCTGCGTAACCTACCCAGCAGGACTTCTGCAAAGACAGTCAAGAACGGGGTTTTTCCTTTTCTTGAGCATTACTGCGCACCTGCATGTATTCCCGACTGATTTACCAACCAGGAGAGAAATCTGTGTCATTCCCATCGAAACCAAAATGATTTCGGAACAACTGCCTGACCAAGGGGGAGCTCCTCAGCGGGCAGTGGCAGCGACGCGGGCAGGGTCAGCGGTGCGGGCAGGGTCGGCGGTGCGGGCAGCAGCAGCGATGCGGGCAGCAGCAGCGATGCGGGCAGTGGCAGTGACGTGGGCAGCGTCAGTGGTGCGGGCAGCGTCAGCGGTGCGGGCAGTGTCAATGGTGCGGGCAGCGTCAGCGGTGCGGGCAGTGGCAGCGGTGCGGGCAGTGTCAATGGTGCGGGCAGGGTCAGCGACGTGGGCAGTGGCAGCGGTGCGGGCAGGGTCAGCGACGTGGGCAGTGGCAGCGGTGCGGGCAGTGTCAGTGACGCGGGCAGGGTCAGTGACGTGGGCAGGGTCAGCGACGTGGGCAGTAGCAGCGGTGTGGGCAGAGCAGGGCCATCGCCTGCACAGAGGGAGCGTTTGCAGACCTTACAGTGATTGGGTCCTTGATAGCACTGGCAGCTCTAGTCAGAGACCCGCAGGAGCAGAAGCCCTCCCGGCAGGGGAAGCCAGCTGGTCCTTCACGTACGAGGCAGACCAAGGAGCAGGGGGATTCCTGCTCCATCAGTACGCACAGTTACAGCACACACAGTGCTTATAAAAATGTCACCTATTGCCAGTTACCAGAATGTTCCGCCAGCAGCAAGGGAAGCAGCGCAGGGTTTAGGGGAGCTCAGCCGTTACTTCAAGGTGATCGCTGCGTAACAGCGGCATTGCCCGCTGCCGGTCCTGCTGGCCACCCAAACCTGCCCTGTCCCACAGAGACAGCCCTACAGAAATGCCCATAGCCCCTCTTCCTGCAGAGTCACTCCAAATGACTGACCACAGACCGCTCCCCCAAGAAAGGAAGGAGCGTCGCACTGGCAGGAGCAAGATAAAGACTAAAGAATGGAGGAGTTAAAGATTTGGGGGTTTAGATGCCTTTGAAGTCTCCCCGTGCATTCATCTCCTTTAGTCTCTGTTTCTGCCTGATGGAGACCTTCGGTGGGATTTCCCACAACAAGGTTTTAAATAAGGGCAGGAAATCATAGCCACTTCCCTACCTGTGTTTCCTAATGACCAGTTCGTTCCAAACGCGGAATTTCCAAACCAGCTGTGTTCTGAGGGAACAACAGGACCCGTGCGTCCGCGGAGGGAGCGTGCTCTGCTGGCTGCCACTGTGGGGCCGGGGGCTGCGGCAGCCCCACCTCCTGCCTCTCCCTCCCTCAAGTCCCCGTTTGCTCTTACAGCCTGGGCCTGGACTGGTGATTGTTCCCTGACTTGAGTTTATAACCACAGTGTGAACAGGGAAAACAAATCACTTGGGATGATTAAAGGGTTACAGCTGTGTCCCTGATGAGCATTTGTAGGATCCAATTTTGGACATTTGTGTTTTAAAAATGCCTTATGCATTTTTGCTACAATTTTCTAAATAGTGTATTTAGAGGGAAGATTTTCCTGCCCGTGTGAGTCAGCAGATGCTGTTTTACACAAAGATAAATTACTTTTTGGTCTTTCCTACTGTCAGGACCATCACACCCCAACTTCAGAAGCTTCTGTAGTTCTTACCCGCTCCTTGTCTCCTACGCTGTGTGCAGATGTCACAGAGCAACGTGCCGGTGCTGTAATTACACCCGCAGGCTCAGAGAGTGCATCGGTGTTATCCAGATGAGGACGGTCTCCATTATCGTTTCAGCGAAAACTGATTTTTTTGCTTTGATGAACCCAAGGAGCAAATACCAAACCATAAAATGTAGACTCTGGCCAAACCGAGCAGTTCTGAAGAAAACCACATGGGTTCTGACCCCAGCAGGTAGGAAAACGGGCTGGAAGGAAGAAAGCACTGCAGCAAGCACCCCGTGATGCTCCGGCCGGTCTATCCTACAGCCAGGCTGGTTTCTCATTACGGTCAGTGGAAAGACTCCTGCTGACCTCGGCAGTGATCAGCCAGGGGCAGACAAGGCGCAGCTGGGGGATGAGCGATGACAGTGGGATACAGCTTGATCACAGCCAACAGAACCGTGTGCTAATGATTCCAGTGATGAAACTGGAGTGCTACCTAAAAATGCTCTAGAGTGCTGTGCAGAACACGGTGCAGACGTCAAATAGGCCACTTCCTTGCAAGTGTTGGCTTGAGTCTCCAACTGCACACATTTACATCCCTAAATTGCCAAACGTGCATGTTCCATCTAAAATTATCTTCCAAGTGCTAATGTGTCCGTTGATGGGGTAATGACGGTTTCTGCTCGCTGGAATAAATGAGGCTAGTGAGTTCATTCTTTCCACTGATGCGTACCTCAGACTGAGCATCCCCACTCCGCTGTGCCGAACAAGCCACCTGCGGCATTAGTGGTGACGGGCGTGAGAAAGCATTACAGGTCCTGCCCCAAAATGAACCCACCCCCGGGAGAGCTCAGAGCCCGTTGTTTTGCAGGGGCTCTCACTGCCCCAGCCTGACTGAACGGTCCATGGCCAAGGACTGCAAAGCCAACCGGCACAGCGCCCCCGAACAGCGTTTGTGTGGCTGCAGAACGCCTCTGGCGGTGTAGCCAGCCCTCAGCTGCTTGTAGCCCGCTGCCAGCACGTTGGGGTTTCTGCCCGTTCTGCTCGCCACCGAAGCACGGGTCGGCCAGTGATGGTTTTTTCCCGTCTTTCACCTTTACATCACCCAAGTTTCCGTTCTTATCCTCTCCTCTCTCAACCCAGTTTCTATCTGCCAGCATTCTGCAATTCTTCCTTTGCTTCTCCTCCTATGAGTTTCTCACCAGCCCTGTGTCACTTCTATTCCTATTTTTGCATTCAGCATGCTGTTTCCCAGCCTTCATCCTTCTGCTTTTGCTCCGATCCCATATCTCACCATTCTCCCTTTCATTCCTGGCCCATGCACACAATCCCCTTTTTTCGACACCCTGTTCAGCACCGCTCAGTGCCCAGTCCAGGCAGCGTGTCTGCTGCTCTCCCTTGGAACCCTCACTGTACAAAACATACCTAAGGGTATCAGACAGAGCAAGGAAATGCGCCCCAGTGACAAACCTACACCACGACGGCAAGGCCAACTGAGAAATGAGCTACTGCTCTTGCAAGCTGATTGACAAACCACCTACCGCCCTCAGGTACCAGTAGTGGCAAGATACCGTACCAACAAAATCCTGCTGCCAACGACACCTGAAGTGCAGGAGGGACTCGGTTCTCTTCAGGGCTCCTCCTGATTAACATCCAGAAGCAGCTCAGCTATGGAGGTGTTTTTAACCTGCAACTGAGAGCCATTCCAAATTTTCCACCATCCTTAATTACGGCAACGATGGCTTCTCCAGGAAAATGCTACCAACCTCAAATGACAAATCTGCGTGCGTGTAACAACTGCAGCCACAAAGCACTATCTCGCTATGGTAGTAATTAAGCAATTTTGTTTCTAGGAAAAGCCACTTGGGGGATAAGTTCGATACTTCACTGTAATTGTCAGTGTGCTGACCAGCACAATGAAGTGTATTTGTTATCACAGGCTCAGCTGCAGGCAGCTGTCCTGCCCTGGTCAGCTATGTCCCTCCTGCTCAAGGTGTTATCGAGGAAATGGCCAAGGCTCCCCCACTTCCTCCTCATCTTGTTCCTTAGCGTGACTGCCCGCTATGTTTTCGTCACCTACCTTGTACAAAAGCCAGGCTGTTGGCTTATCACTCAGATTTCACCCAGGCAGACAAGCAGCCGGCTTTTCATCGGACCCTGTCCTTCGGCCTACCCTGCTCAGGCAGCTTGGCTGCTAATTTTGCATTAGAGACAAACCCAGTGTTAAGCAGCAGAGCAGAGGAGGATCCAGCTGTACTGTTGCTTTTCAACCAAGTTGTGCAGTTACAGGTTTAACTAACTCTGGGCAATCGCTGCTCTAGTGGCAAACACGCGGTTCAGCGGGTGTCCCACAGCTTTGAAAGAATACCCAGGGAAGAGCCCTTCTCTTCCAGCACTGCCCTCATGGGCACTGAGCCACCCGAAGGGCACAGTGCCATAGGAGCGCCAGGAAGACAAGTATTTCTGCTTTTATCCCTCTCCCAGCCCTAAGCTCTGGCTGACTCTAGATCCACCCGAATCCCTGAAGGTTCTCATGCAGAGGTGTTTGCTTTCTTTTACAGATACGTGGCCATTATCGATCCCTTGAAGCCCAGGCTCTCTGCAACTGCCACCAAGGTGGTCATTGGGAGCATATGGATTCTGGCTTTCCTGCTGGCCTTTCCCCAGTGCCTGTACTCCATAACCAAGGTGATGCCCGGGAGAACTCTTTGCTATGTAGCATGGCCTGGTGGTCCAAACCAGCATTTTACGTAAGCTTTTGTTTTTTGAAGTTGTGCATGGTGCTGTCTACACTTGCAGTGGACTTGGCAAAAGCTGTAGTGTCATGCAGATACCCTACGTGCAGAATAACCAGCAGCATTGACCGGGGAGAAATCTAAAGCGCCTTTCCTAAGCTAGGAAGTTAAACCATGACATAAGTGAAACATATTTATTCTCTTCCCCTTCTGTCAGTGTTCTCCATCCCATGCTGCATGTTTACCCTCTCTGCTTCACCTACTTCCATACAGACAGAGATGGTCAGGAATGGGGACTGAACACGCAATTCAAAGCAAGGTTCCTTTTCATCTTAACAAGGAAAGTATTTCCAGCCTCGAAACCTGCCCCACATTGCCTGTGTGCAACAGACCTGCCATATGAAGTACGCTGGTAACATGGGACACTCATCAGGGCCCTTGTATAACTATACCAGTTAAATACTGCTTTTATGGCCCAGTCAAGGGCGCAGCATGCCTAGCTTGCCCTCAGGATACTTGGCTGTGCAATCATTAATCAGTTCAGCTAGTTACAGACACACATACCTTGTTCTTCAGTCACTAATCATGGCAGCTGTAGAATTATGCTGAATTTCTGCTAGTGCAAGTGAAGAACCAGAACTAGAAACCCCATAAAGCACTTGCACTAAAATTTAAATAAATTTGCGGTGCAATTCCAGACTTTCAAAAAGACCGTGAAAACTCCAGGGAGTAGCCCGTCAGTATGAAACACGCGTTGCACTTCAGTAGCACTTGACTTCCAGCAGCCCCTTCCAGTGGGAAAGCTCCTCTGAAAGTACTTACCAGCTTAATGCCTTTTCATTGCAGGTATCATGTCATTGTGATTGTGCTGGTCTACTGCTTTCCACTGCTTGTCATGGGCATCACTTACTCCATCGTGGGAATCACCCTCTGGGGAGGAGAAATCCCAGGCGACACATCCGACAAATATCAGGAGCAGCTCCAGGCTAAGAGAAAGGTACTGTTCATCACACCTCACTAAGTGAATCCTGGTAACCTCACCCGCCATTGCAGTTCCAAGTGTCACAGTATATGCCTTGGGAAACACCAAGTCCCTTGACGTAACAGTAATGACACCCCTTCTTCAATAAAACCCCGTCTGACCGGCTGTGGTCTATGCCCCAGCTGTTCGCTCCGCAGCCTTACTGCCCAGCAGTAAATAAAGGCGACCTTTGGGTCTTGACTTCACACGTGGCGGCACATACCGTGTCTGATATGTGGAAATTAAGCCCAAATGTTTAGCCACTACAGAGCTCAAAGACTGAGTTCTGAGCAGTGGGCAGCGGGTCGTTGTCTCCTGGTGGGCTGGATTCTGATCCTGCCGACAGACAAGTGAATCATGCTGTAACTCTCAGTAGGTCAAGGCCTTGCACCTCAGAGATGGGAGCTGATCAGCCCGTTCATACTGCACATTTAGGGTTTAAATCAGTGACTTTTGGTGAGATGCCTAAACTATTGTCTTTCCCAGGTATTTTCTTGCAGTCTTTCTCCTGTAAGTATAACCAACCCCAGCCGACCACGGTTCCCTTATCAGATAACTGATTATCTGCCCAGTTCCCATTCAGTTCCGATGCCGTGCCATGAAGGTTTCTTTCTGACCACATTCTTTTTCTTAACCTAACTTTCCTTCTTTAACAAGGCAGCCCTTCTGCTTTTTATTTCTGGCCTTTTTTTCCATACTAAAATGCATTTAACCCTTCAGATCTGAAAAAGTGAAAACACAGACTTCTAGCTCACAGTGCTGAGCGCATCTTCAATTGCCCGGTTCGCCCCCCCTGCGAGCGTGTCCGCGGCACGGTGTATGCCTGCGCTGTGCCACAGCACGGGCAGCACGTGGGCCCTGAGCCAGCAGAAGACCTTCTGCAAATACTGCAGAGCAGTGATGTTTCCCTTCCTTGAAGCAGACTGCCAGAAACATGGACGTGTCTCCTCCCCACACACTGCACAGAAGCTGTTCCGGCAGAGGATCTGTGGAAGGGAAGATCAGGATCATTTCCCTATTCCTACCCTTTCCAACTCGTAAGCGACAAGCGCTGCCCTTTCCACGGCGAGTTCCAGTTGGCAGAAGGGCAGGCCTGGGCAGCTTTACGGGGGGACCTGCAGTGCCCCCTCTGAAACCACAGGTGCTATTCATTTTGGCTTTTTTAAGAGGGCGGGACACCAGCCTCTCCTAAGGAAGCCAAATGCAGTTTGACTAGTATGATCCCACACTGCCTTGTAACACTTCACAGATTATTTTGAATGTGGACAGAGAGAAAATGACGAAAAATCATCATGGAAAACTAACCAGTTTCTCTGCATATTTGCCCCAAAGTGAAATTACTGGACTAATTCCCAGCAATGACGAACGCACTGCAAGAGGTCAACGTTTCCCTCTTCACCATTACCCGCACAAGTCCAACACTGCCACTGCAGGCTTTGCCATGCCTGGTGTCCCTTACTCAAAACTGTACTGTCACCTGTACAAAATGACCTTTCCTACCGAGCACAAGCAGAAAAAGATCTCCCAAGTCAGCTGCTGTGCCACTGCCCTTGCGGCCAGTGGAACAGGGAAGCAGATATTCAGTGGAGGGTGCCCAGGGGCCGACTGTGAAGAAAGGAAATCACTTTCCGTAACAGATGCAGTTTGCTAAAGTCAGGGTGGAAAGAAATCTATTGAAAGTCAATTGGGAGAACCAGATAATCCCAGAACTTCAGCTCCTGTTACTGTAATGGCTGAGTAAAATAAATATGTCATAAAACCCAAGGGTCTCTGAAGAGAAAAGCCAGTTTTTACTATGTGCTGGGAAGGGTCCAATTAAATCTCTTAAATACCTTAAAAACAGCACCTCTTTAGGACTCTAAACATACATAAGAGATGAGGAGTAGCATCCTTAATGAAAGGATTTTAGTTGGGAGAGTGGTAGAACGCCTTCAATACATGCAACACGGGACTGAACCACGTGCAGATATGCTGTAGGTGCAGCTCACAGCCGCGACAGCTCCTCGGTTCCACAGCTGAGCTCTCCTGCAGGACTCATGAAGGAACTGCTGCTTGGAAAGGTGAATCATAACTGCTTACTCATGAATCCAAATAAGGCTGGAATCCAAATCCAGCTGGACTGGAATCCAAATAAAGCTGTCACTCCATCTGCCTCTGGTAACAGAGCTGTGGCTTTTCCTGAATTCAAACAACTCTCCTGCTTTTCTTGCTCCTTAGCATGCAGACACCTAGGCATGCGGGACTCTGTGCTGGCTGCATTTATTACGAAAGGGAAACAGAAACCAGGTGACCACACGTTTCATATGACACAGCGCAAAGGACGCTTGGTCAGGGCGGTCTGAATCGGGACTTGACATGAAGGTGGCAGTGACGGTTCACGCGAGACCTTTGAAAGAAACATGTTTGCCACGAAAAGACTCGCAGCTCCTGAAAGTTACTAGTTACTCAGTCGACCCCTGTGATACTCCCCCCGTGAGACTGTGCAGTGCACCGGGATCCTTCTGAAAGCAGCATCCAAGAACAAAGGATGCCAAGAGTTTCGCAGTGCACATGACAGCTGGGCAACACGAAGTCATCCAACAGCCGCTGGGGTTGGTATCTTTAAGGGTCAAAGACCTGAAATGTTCAGAAATTCAGGAATTCAGGACTGCATGAGACTACTACCACTACTCTTTTTATTTCGACAGATCAAATGGCTCAGGGACTGGCCCATTTAAATTTGCCTGGCATCAGCCTCCTGAACATTCACTACATGTGAGCACTTGGCAGCCATTGCCCCTTCTGAAGCTCCTGGCATGAGACTGATGTTCAGCTGAACATCATTTATCCTCCTGCAATCCTCACTTTCACGAGAGGGAATTATGGTTTCAACACTGTCACATGACTGAAGCTGACAGAGGGGGCTCAGAACGTTACTCTCAGTTTTACTGGGCCCAAGTGTTCTTTATATTCGATGTAAATTCCTAGAGACTTGCTCTCAGATGTCTCCACACTCTCTTTTTTCTACCTAACCGTCTGTTCCAAACCCTCTTCCAACTGTACTGAGCCTGGAAGAGGGGATAATGATGAGCAGTGAATAAAGTCACTCAGCTACTGATGTCTTTGTGAAAGCATGCAGTTCTGATACAACTGTCTTCCGAAAAACAGTGTTTCAACAGAAGATGCCATTGCCTGTCCCAGGAGGGAGAACACAGAAAATACTCTCCTCTTTGATCTTTCCCTCACAGTTCCCCTTCTCTATTAACTTCATGCTAATACGGACCCGGGCATCTTTTTCAGCAATTTGCAGGATTCCTCCACTCCTCCCTGCCTCTGCCTGTATTCTTTGCTTCTCCTGAGACAGCTTGAGGCGTCACCTCAACTTCTCAGTGCAATGAAGATTGATTAAAAGCCACTTTTTTCCAACAACAAAGCTGTTTTGCACATTTGGGTGCAAAACCAGAAAAAAACCCAAAAGGTGTGTTTGCAAGCGGCTCACAGTATCGCAGCGATGACTGAAGAGATGGCCAGGTTTACCGGCCTAACCGCATAAGGGGATCTTCAAAGGTTTATATATGTGTTTTGGTGGAGGAAGTAGACAGCCCATATCCATTCACAGTCACATACGTCTGTTGAATTAGCTCATACAGCATACGCAACACAGTGGAGGAGCAACTGAAAAGGTAGAAAACTGGAGACTTCTACCTGAAAAGAAAATAACATTCAAACCCACATGGGACTGCAGGAATAACGCTGTCAGGAGAAGCACCACTGAACATGAACTGGAAATATTGCACAGCGTGAGAAGCCAAACCTAGTAAGATGGCAGGACAGACGGTTTCCAATCAGGGTCAGAACGGTTCCATCTAAGTTCACAAATCACTCAAAATTACTGTGTCAAAAGCTTTTACTAGATAAGCAGAAATATCCAGGTGAAGTCTTAAAGGACTACAAGTGAACATCACAAAAAGGCACCCCAACGATTCTAAACCATTTTCTGCAACACTTACATAAAGCATTTCCCCCCTTTCCCATACTCTGGGAGTAAGCGGCAGTACAGGATGTGAACACACAGTCTCCCGAAGAACTCCTGCGTGAACACTTCACACGCAGCCGCTCACATGGATTTCTCAGGTTTGTTCTTTTGCCCAAAGAAGGAACTAAAATGATCAGAGGTCTTATGGAGGCATGAAAATGGCCTGGACTTTGGAGAGAAGGAGGCCAAGGGAGGAGCTGGTCAAGGTTTACAGAATCACAGAGTTGGCAGATAACGTACCTGAAGAACTGTTGGTCGCCAAATCCTGAAATACGGGAACTAACAAGAGAGCAGGTTCCAGCAGGTAGAAGAGACGGTACTTGAAGGGAGGGTAATTTTACAGTTGGTGAAGAGCTCCTGAGACTCTCTCCTGGCAGCTGCTACGATCTCAGAAGGCTCAGAAGGGGATCAGGCAAACCAACAGGCAGTAAGTTCATAAACAGATACTGAAAGGATGAGGCAGGGATGCCCCCTTCTCCAATTCCATTTTGGATGCTGGGGCAGTATGAGGAAAATGGAAGATGGGAACTGGCCAGGTTCATGGGATCTCCCTACACAGCAGCTCCTACTGCCACTCAGAGGCAGACCAGTGGGATAGATCCAGGAGGAATTGTCCTATTTCCTTATGTCCCTTTTTTACACAGCAGTACAGCTATGAAAACAGAGTTCAGCATCTTATTCCTGACCTGTCACTGACTTCCAGTGCAACTAAACATGCAGAGTATCTTTTTTTTTTACCACATATGAACACACGACATGAAGACAGGCTAATACACTTTTTATTCTACATCGCATGAAATAAGAAAAGCACTGAGAAATAATGATGTTTTGCTGTCATTAAATGGTACTGACCAGGTCAGGATGAAAGAAAGCAGCTGGATTGGTTCACTATGGAGTAGTTTAGTAAAGGGGCAGATTTTGTTAACTTTAAGAAAAAAAGGCAAGAGCATCAAAGTCCAAAACATTATAGTGCAGCATCAAAACTCATGGAACCTGGAATTAATTATAAGCACCCACAAAGGCTGGCACAGATTTGGAAAAACAAAACCATACTCATAACATAAAGCTTATTGATCAAAAATAGGTGATCAGAATATTGCACTATGAAGTCACACATCACATGGTAAGGAATTCTGAAATCAGAGCTCCTTATTGTTAAGAAGTAGCCACTAAGTAGACAGACACTGCCCCATTCATAAACCTCCCGTGAAGGTCTGTATCTGCCCCATTCATACACCTCCCGTGAAGGTCTGTATCTGCCCCATTCATACACCTCCCCTGAAGGTCTGTATCCAGCCATGAGAAACACAACATTTCGCCGCTGCGGGTCCGAGGATTTGTCTTGCCTGAGACATTCCGTTTCCTGCCAACACCATCCTGAAACCCCACTTTTATCCCAGACATTTGTTCAGGCTTCTGCAGGGCTGGAAAAGAATTGCTCCCCCACGGGACTGCACCTTAACAACACGGCAAGTCCCTAAAGAGCGAATCCAGTCCCAGCCACCCAAGCTGGAAATACGGGAAAGGTTGTCCGGCTTCAAGTCCAGTGAAGACTTTCCTATTTAAAAGGGGAAATAGGTGAGGGAGACACTCGGCTGTTCGCATGTATTTCACATTCCAGAGGTTCTCACTGGCTCTTCCTGCTGGCTGTAGAAACTCCAACTGTCACCTCTCTCTGTTCCGTGTTAGTTTAGGTTTGTTCCTGAGTTTTCATACTGATTTCAAGATTAGCACCTTAAAATATCTTCCACTGTGCTTTTTTTTTAATTACACATGGCCTTCTCTCGACTCACCCACTGTTTTGTTTCCTGAACTTCTGTGTTACCCGAATTAAACGCCAGACGTTTCTGGAGAGGTTGAGCCCACAGCACACGAATCCCTGCAGGGCTTGTGTGAATACCCCAAAACTGGTAATCCATCACCCTGGGAAATAACCCGTAGGGTTATGTGCGCGGTACAGCGTATTGCTGCAGCCTGTGAACCTGATGGCTGGCACGTATATTGCGTAACGGTTATTCTCCTCGTTGGCTCAGATGTCATTTTGAGGGTCATCATCTCCTAAACCAGTATTTCCAAAATTCTCACCAAGTCAAAATCTGAAGTAAAACGCTTGGGAAAGTGACTGTATAAAGTATGCTGAGGAGTAGGGATGGTAAGCACAAAAAGCATTTGGAGGAAACCCAGGAATTCCAGAAGTAGACCAATTCCACTACAGTAGCACGAGCCAGAGGAGGGTGTTGACCCAGATGTGCCGGGACAGACCACATCCCAGCACGAGGCCTTTACGGCAGGTCCCGCCAGCACGCAGCGCTGCCACTGAGACCAGCCCTGAGGCGGTTTAGGCCATTAGGGCCCAATAAGCTGTTTTCTCTCTGCGACATAAAAGGGACAGATGGACTATTCCGGATGGTTTTGCATTTAATGAAAATTAACTTCCGTCTTAAGGGATGTGGCATTAGTACCAAGAATGGTATCTTACACTTTCTAGTGGAAAGCCATCGAATTTAACCATTCCACTCCCCTGAAATGGTCTTTGCAAAGCTCCATTTGCACGTCAGCTGCCACAGCCCAGCCCCAGAGCAAGGCAGGCTCCGCTGCTGCCAGACAGAAGACAGCATCCTCACCCTGGCCCCGGCGCAGCGCGTGTACCTGAAGCAGGACTGGGCAGCACTGCCGAGTAAGTCATCAAAGACATATTTGTAGTGACTGACTCCTCTGAGGCTGAACAGCCTTTCTGTGGTTAGCTTTAGGAAAGGAAAAGATGAAATAGTTCATTTAAAAGACACAACAAACATGGGTGTTAGTCAGAGCTCTGAAACTGCCGCAGAGGTCCTGACAACTGTCGGCCTTATCCGTATAAAAATGTCTGTGGAAACATTCCCAAACGTCTGCTGAGAAAGAGAAAAGAAGGTCCGCATAAGCTTCAGAAAAATGAAACAGCTTGGCAAAACGAACTGCATCCTGTACTGTCATGAGATAATGGAAGCTTCCCTAAACTCTACTGGAGAGGTTGCCTCAGATCTGGGGCGCAATGGGACTAGACAAGCACCGGATTTCACGGCTCCTCCACAAGCAAATCTGTTCCTTGCTTGCCAGGCACTGGAAGATGCTGAACTGTGCCCAGAGCTTTCTCCACTTACCCCTTGGATGCCAGTTTGCCTCTTTCAATACTGCAGTACTAAATGAGAAAAAGGCCAGGGACCAGCCGCAGGGCCTGAGACCTGTCACTACAGGCAACTCCAACAGAACCCCTCCGACATCAGCTTAGATCTCCATCGGAACAGCATTCTGCCTTCTGAAGTGCTGCAGCTAACCACAAGTGTTCAAAATCCCACTGCTCCCCAAGTTCCAGTTTCCAGGCTGGGTTTATTCATGGACAGCTCTATTTCCACCACCATTTTCTGTTAGCTTAATTAACTACTAATCACTGGTGCCACCTCTACAGATGTTTGGTATAGCCATATCCTCCCTCAGCCTTTATTCACGTTCATTACAAATGAAACACGGGCTTCCGGTTGTCTTTTATGTAACAACATCTATATGCAGCAAGGGACCAAAACCAGGCACGAAACGCCAGAGATGGCATCTCCCCACGGCCTTGCACAGGGATAACAGCACTTCCCTGTCTCCACTGAAAATGCCTCAGCTGGAACCTCCTGGTACCTCATTTATCCCTGACCTGGTGGTGCTGCAATGAATCGATGCACCTGTCTCCTCTTCACGCGTTCCCAGCAGTTCTGTCCACACCGCCCAGCAGAGAATCTTACTAGTCTTTAATTCAGAAAATTCCAGACCTTTTCCAAGCACGGCCCTACATGTAGAGCAGTGTAAACAGTTTCCGAAACGAGCCAGTACCGCGCCAGCAGTTTGGCTGCTCTGGGGGATCTGTCCCACTCCCGACAGGCACCACGCCAAGGCTCTGACTGACACCTGGAAGTTGCATTTCCGTGCCTGCAGTGCTTCAGCACCCAGGTTTTCACCAAACTGCCTGGAGTGCCCTGCTCTGTACCCAACACCTCGGTACACACACTAAGTGCGCCTGATCTCGGGGCTGGCACAGGTTATACCCTGGTTTGGAGGGAGGGCGGTATTAAATGTTTTCTAATGAAAAATGTCTCTCTCAACTACCTTTCCAGCGGGAAGAGCTTCCCCAGTCGTTCTCAGTAGTGAAATGCAACACATAAAAGTTACTTGCAGAAATTAGTAGCTAAAGACAGGTTTTCTCTGATTCTGGCAAAGGCACCTCTTCCTACGACACCCTTAATTCTGGCAGTTTGTGGGAAGCTTGAAACTTACCCGTCCAGCGGGTGGCCCTGCCGAAGCCGGAGCCTTCACGAGCTTACGCCTGCCTAAAGCTGGGGCTGCGACGCTGCGGACCGAGTTACGGAAGGGGATGTCGCACGCTGCTCCGCACGCTGCTTGCGGGCTGAGCCAGCACTGCCCACGGAGCAGCGGCCAGACCGGGCTGCAAGTGTCGGTGTCCTCTTGCGCCGTGTCCCAGGCCCGTGCAGGCACCCTGCCACCCTCACCAGCTGGCTATTCACACCACGGTGCAGGCACTCACAAACAACTGCTGTGGCAGTTAAAAGCCTGGAGAACAGGGCTTTTTTGCCTTCGTTTCTCAGCAGCTTAATAAAAGCTTCCGAAGGGTAGTAAGGGCGGGAATATCACATGAATGTCTCTGTTGAAAACACTGGTAGAAGACACTTTTTCCTATTTTGATCAGTAATACACCTCCATAGCTACTAAAAATCTCAACAATACAGAGTTCTGACAGAAAACCTTGATCTGGGCATTTTCATTTCCCATTGATCACATCCTTAAACCCTTGCACAATCCACACACAATGCCAGTTCACACCCAGACACATGCAGACTTCCTGCTCGCAGCTTGAGGCAGCAGGGCCAATCGAAGAGAACTTTTTTAAGTCTGAGAAGTTGTGTTAAATCTTTCCAACCCTGAGCATATGGCCTAAACATCTACTGAAAGCGCAGGGAACGAGCAACGTCATCCTTAATGCTGTGTATCCCAATTTGTGTTACACAGTGTCACCCTTCTCACGCTTAGCAGCTGCCCAGGCAAAGACTGAGACGCGAAATGCTGGGGCACTCTTTTCACTCTGTGTTAAGACACCAAAGTTAACTACCCCTAACCAAAATACTTGTTATAGAGCTATTTCATGCACTTAGAATTCTGGAAAAACAGGGCTCATCCTGACTCTTTGTCAGGATATTTTGCCCAGGGATTTGTTCTCCTTTTAACAGTTTGCCCATATTTTGAGCAAGTTTACCTACTGTAGTAAAAATAAACGTAGACCCCCTGACCATTTTCTGAGCAGCATTAAAAGAGTGAAATCCAGTGAAATTACTGGCTGATGATCCTGGAGGCCGCCCTGCTCTGCTCTCTGCCTACCAAGTAGCTACAGCACTAACGACCTTCCACTCAGTGACTCAGGGTTTCCTACAGGTCAGCTCTGACCTGTGACTGCAGCACTCCACACTCATCCCCCACGCTCAAAGCAGCAACCAAGAGGGAGCGAAAGGACAGTAAACTCTAAAAATGCCTTTACACTGCATAAACCTTGCACAGTGTAAGTGACAGGCTGGCGCAGGTTTTCTGGTCAAACCCCTCTTATTCAACAGTGGGGCACTACTCCAGGACAGGGCAGAGTTAGCAGACTGATGCTGCCTGGGCAGTGAGTCGGCTGAGGATTGCGCACATCACGTTTTGGGGATGCTCTTCCTCTCTAGTTCTATGCATCAGATCCTCTGTAGCCAAAAATTCATGTGGCACATGGAAGTACACTGGAGAGACCAAAACTGTCAACACACCACTGCAGTGTCAGAGAACCCAGTGTGCTTTAAATGCACGGCTGAACTGAACCACACGCGTTCCTTAGCATCGAGATGGCCACCGGAAAGACAAACGAAACCCAGACGTGCTGCTCTCTCCTAGTCCTGTCCAGAGCCGTGGAAGCTGGTGGGTTGGTTTGTTAAGACAGCCTGCCTTTCCTCTCTCTAGTCCCTCCCACGTTCAAGTTTGGCATCTGACCCTCCGGACAGATAACCTTAGCATCCCACCTTCTCTGAGGCGGGTTTCCGAGGAAACAGCCACCCTGGCGCGGGTCAGCTCATACCTCATTCCAGGGGAGTATCCAGCCGGGGCAGCAACGATCAGCGTGCTGACGTTACGGCCAAGTGCCTGGACACTTCGCTACCGGCAGAAACGCTAACGTGTCCGTAGGACAGCAGAAATGGCAGGTGCTGTCAGGACAATGGCCTCCTCATGGTTTATTCCACCTTTGAACCACCCCAACATTTCCAAAACGTTCCGCATGTGAGTTACACATCCACTTCTCCTGCTACATCCATAACCTTGTGCAGTTATTAGTGGAGTAACAAGAATAAACCAAGGGCATCGAAGCCAATTGTAAACCTGTGGGACCACTGACTTTTCCTTCAGTCCAGCTGAAATTCAAACCGGACTTGGGGACTGCGTCCAGTTTTGTTGTTGTTTTCCATAGGTGACACTAATCACTTTTGCTCTGACCCTTGAAAAGAAAGATGAGCCTCTTAAAGCCACTGTCAAACTGTGCTCCCTGCACCATCAGAAAAGCATCATTTCGGAATGGCAGTACCAGAATTGCTGTGATGGGGGGCTCACATTTCAGCACCCGTCGGACAGGAAGCTGGTTCGCTCCTTCATATGCGGACAGAGGATTGTTTTCAACTTCACAGCTTAAATAGCAAAGCGAGCGCTTGTGAACTGCCTGCAGCACAAGATCATGCAAACTGAAAGGAAAGGCAGTTTCTTTATTTCAAGCACTGAGAAAAAAAGAACAAGTAAGCCAGAGGAACAAAATGATCTGTCACGCACTGGGATTGACAGGTACCTTCCTGACCGACAGACTTCCAAGCACTCAGATTCTTTCCCCTTAACATGCATCTCCTTCAGCCGTGAAGCATCGATCCTCTCCATGGGCTGAAGGGGCCCAGGAAAGCCCTCGCTGGTCAAAGCCATGTGAAAACCCCCGGCACTCAGTGCCTCAGACAACAGCCCTTCTGTGTACTCACACCAGCGGTTGCCTTTGAACCCTCATCTTCTGGCAACAGTTAGCTGACTCCACCTCAGTGCCGGGGAGAAGCAAGAGACATCACGGAGCGCCCTTCCCACAGTTACGGAGTGACAAGCGCCATGTGTGCTCCCGGGCCTGGGAAGTGGATTTACCAACTGCATCCTGACACCGGAGAAACACTTCGTGCAGTGACAGCTTGGTGTTCCACTTCCACAGCAGCACGGAGCAGAAAGGGAAAGACATCGGCCTGGGAGTAACAGTTCTGAGCCCAATGATGCTCTAGAGTGTGACATTGGTGTGAATGAAACTGGCAGCCAGACTCCTGGCCTTGGGAAGCAGCAGTATGAAAAACGAGCTGGAGAGGCACCGAGGAGCTGCAGAGCACACGGCAAAGGAAACGATCCCCCACCCAGAGCCTGGATACTGATGGCAGACCCTTGCCTCGTCTTGTGAATCCCTGGAGCCCCCCCACATCAACTGAGCCTCTCAGGAAAGTAGAGTTTATTCCTAATCATTCCAGAGCTGATCTCAATGCTACATCAGACTCCAGCTCTTTTTCATGCAAAACAACAGAAGGAAAACCCCCCACTTGCTGCTCTTTGAGGGGAGCAGAATCTGTTGGCTCCTTTTCACTTTCACTGCTTCGGAGGTTTCACCACAACAGCATCCTGCAAACTCCCATCCCCGTGACCTTGTCTGGTTTGTTCTTTAAATCCATTTTTCTCATTATATGTCATTCCTCAATGAAAGGACATTTCTCAGAGGAAGGATTTAAAGGAACAGGCAAGACTAAAAAGTACATTTTTTGAAAAGTTTACAAACTTTCTTCCTAGACTTGGTTTTTCGTAGGCAGAGACAGAAGTACAACAGCAAACACGTTGATGGAAATGAAAATATAAAATACTCTGACTTTCCATCATATTCCAAATCCAGCCTCAAGACTTGCCTGAAGGTTGCACAACTGAGAAACTCAGAGCAACTCCTTCCAACAACTCCTTTTAGCATCCCTTCAGTCCTGGAGCAGAAACAGGCCCCTTCCCCAGGCTCGCTGCCCGCACTGCTCAGAGGGACTCGGAGCAGAGCGCCAGGGGAAAGCAGTGCTGCCTGGCGATGGGCGTACGTACCAGCGACACGCACGCTCGTGGCCAACGTGTACTGTGCAGCCCCAGCAGCAGGAAAGCTTGTACCAGGGCCAGGTACCAGATCAAAATTGCTTTGTGCTTCTCACAGGACGATGTAATAGGCGTTTCAGACGGCGCCGTGACATTTACACGCAGAAGGATTCCATTCCATCAGCCGAAATTTACACAAATATCAACCTGAGACACGTAGGTATGAGAAATCTCCAGACTTTCTTTTTCTGCTGGCAAAAGCACAAACAGGAGGAAACGGCACCTTGTACAGCGCAATGTCAGGACTGTTGACAGCGATCACAGCAGGCACAGTAAAAACACCCCAGACCTCCCCGCACAGCCCCGCCGTGTCCGACCTCATCTGCCCTGCAGACAGTCTCTGGCGGGAAGGTGTGACGTGTGCCGCGGGTGGCGGCTGGGCTGGTATTTAACAACCTGCAGGGGCAGAGACGGGTCAACGCTTCACACGACCGTGACTTTCCGTCTTGTGTTCCAAGCCTGGAACAGATCTCCTCCTCATTCCTGCTTACTGGAAACTGGGCAACAGAGGTGATGGGGCCTGCAGAAACCAGCCAGTAACGATCACCAGCCCTGGAAACGCGTCTCCCCTGAAATCCAGCAGGATACTGCATTCCCTCAGTTCCTACAGCCCGGTGTTTACTCAGATCACATCTCAGAGCTGGGGACGAGGAATGTACACCCCAAGCAAGAAGGACACCACATCAGTCAAGGCCAGAATGAGGTGCCCAAACAAAACACCCTGTAACCTTAATCCATGAGGAGCTGCACTGAAAAAGGAAGATTTCAGGTAGCCAAATATAAGTAAGCAAACGTATTTCTTGGAAGAATCAATACAAATAAAGTTAGAGGAGACTTTCATGCTCCTTTCCTCCAGAAAAGGAGGATCAATAGCCAAGGGGAAAAAAAAAGGAAATGGAAATTGAGGAACATTGGATTAAAAGACAAATTACATAAAGGCATATTAATCTTTGCTTTGACTGATCTTAATAATCAAATGCAGGAAAATTATTACGGGATGTTGAAACACTAGTGCACATAAAGAGGCTAATGTGCATTATGAACAGCATTTCCTTCCTTCCCGCAGGTGGTAAAGATGATGGTGGTCGTGGTGCTGACCTTTGCCATCTGCTGGCTGCCCTACCACATCTACTTCATAGTTACTGGGATCTACCAACACCTGAACCGCTGGAAATACATTCAGCAGATCTATTTGGCCAGCTTCTGGCTTGCCATGAGCTCCACCATGTACAACCCCATCATCTACTGCTGTCTTAACAAGAGGTAAGAGCTGCCTATGAAACGCCGCACGCGTCACCTCCGTGAGAATGGAACGGTTTGAATGGGTAAGAGGCACAGGATTTCCACTTCAGTGGTCTCCAACTAGTGGGAGAGGAACAAAACAAACAAACACACACTTCCCTTAGGTTTGTACTTGAAACGAATCCCACAAACCCAAATGTGCACTTCCAGTAAATACTTGGGTCTACTTGGCGTTGTAGAGCACAGTTCAGCATTCAGAGCCCACCCCAGCCTGTTTCCATAGGCACCGTTCAAATCTATAGCAGTTTGGTATTGGTTTGGCCTGCAGAACGTTAAAATGCAGAGACACAGACAGTCACCAGTGATACACGGTGCAACCTGCTTCCTCGCTAATTGTAGGCGCAAGTTCATTTTGCAGTGATGGAAGGATGTAACACACATCGGGATTTACAGTGTATTTTACATCTCACCACTAGATTTCTACCGAGCTCTGAGGTCCGTCCAGCAGATGAAACTGGTGCTCATATTCCCATCACTTACTGTTGGAGAGCCAGACACGATGCTCTGCACTTCACAGGCAGCACGGTGTGCCTGGGGAGGGGGCTGTTACAGAGTGTGGCAGTCTGACACTCCTGCGCTGCAGAACGAACTCGCGTTCTCCATTCCGGCTCGTAGGACCAGGATCTAACCACCATCCTGGCCATCCTACTTTCCAGTATTTCCTCTGGTATTACTGGATAAAGACCACCGAGAGCAATGAGCTAGTTCACAAATTCAGTCAGTACGAATCAGTATTGAATAAGTAAACTCCAGTGTTATTTTAAATCTCTTTGGAATAAGCACTCAGTGTTAAATTCTATGGCTGCCAAGCTTTATACCGATTTTGTTAAATATGTGTAAAACCCCAGTAAAGATCACGCAATACCTGCCCTAACCCTAATGCAGTGCCCTACTCCCGCGGAGTTTTTATTGATGTAAAACACCGGAGTGTGCCTGAGGGATGAGGATGGCCTACGATGCTTAACATTCAGTCTTTAACACGGCACCGTAAGGCCTGATTTCTTCTGCCCCTTCTGGTTGTTTACAACCAGGCAAGGAAGGGGTAAAGTTCTAGTGTGCCAGAATGAAATCCAAACCCAAATGGCAAATTTCCCACTAATTGCAACAGAAACCAGATTTCCCTGTGTGTCCAGTGTCTGCAAAATCAAAGACGAGGAAGAACCAAACCTCATATTCCCTCAATTACTACCACAAACCCCCAAAAACATTGCCATTTTCTTCAAAAACTTCTCATGGCAGAGTCACAACAGACATTGTTCACAACAATTCAGCCTCTGATGCGGCTCATGTTGACACACACACATTGCAAAATGAAATGCCTGGATTAAAGAATACAAATCAACACCAATTTCATAGTTTGGAGACACACTACAGATTCACACAGCTTCACAGCGTGGTGGGGGTCAGAAGGGACCCCTAGAGATCACCCAGTCCAAGCCCCTGCCAGAGCAGGATCACCCAGAGCAGATCCCACAGGAACAAGTGCAGGGGCTTTGGAAAGGCTCCAGGGAAGGAGACTCCCCCCTCTCTGGGCAGCCTGTCCCAGGGCTCTGTCACCCTCCCAGGGCAGAAGGGTTTCCTCACGGTCAGGCTGAACCTTCTGTTTGACAGTTGATGGCCATTGCCCCTCGTCCTGTCAATGGACACCCCTGAGCAGAGCCTGGCCCCATCCCCCTGACACCCCCCTTTAGATATTAATAAGTATTTATATACAGGTCACCTTGTTCAGAATTTGACGCAAGAATGAAATATTGGTGAAAGTTTTCTTCTATGTAAGTTCCATACTGAACTCAAGAAGCCTGAACATCTGCTTCCTTCTCACGCAATAGGAAGGTACAGCCTGCTGCTGGGAGTCCAACTGACCCCAGTGCTGGTATCTGTGCTGGATCCAGTCCCAGCGTTACACCACCTCACCCCAGCCCCATCTCCCAGGCTAACTGGGATATCACTCACATCTCTACATACAGAAAGCTCTGTTTCCAGACGGGGAAAAGCCCTGTCCTGAATGAGAAAGAGGACAGAAGGTGAGACAAGGAACACTGCAGTCTAGAGGTGTTTTGGTTTGACAGGTCCCTCCCCTAAATCCACTTCCATCAGAGGTTCTTCCTACATTTTTCATAATGCAGACTGCATCTAAGCAGAGGATGCTGAACAGCGAGCGGCCTCCTCACTTGTCATCACAGGGCAGCTCTGCGGCAACCTTAAAAACCTGAGGAGGAAAGGTATTTATTTTTGTGAGGTCAGACAACTTCAGTGAAAAGTCGATCTCGATTTTACGTTTGGTCCTCGCCTGGGAGCTGAACCACTGCTCCGAGAACCTACAGGCACAATAACCGACAGCTGACAGCACAAACAAAACCAGGAACAGGGAGACAGGTGAGAAGGTCTGGATGGGTGGCGGTGGAGGGCTGCCCTTTTCCAGGCTACACATGAGTGAGCAGCAAATTGTTCTGATACGTTTAACTTCGGGTCTGGAAACGCACACACACCAACAGTGGCAATAGTCTTTGGAGCAAATCTCTGCCTCTGAGCAGCAACACAAGTAATGCTGTGTGAGTGTGAGCACTCCAGCACCAACGTGCTTGAGCCTCACAGTCCCTGCAGACACACTGCTCACATGCCGTCTTTAACTTCCTAGGATCCTCTTTAATTAATACACAGGATTTGCCAAATATTTCATATGGACTATTACTAGTCACTACATCATCCCCATATAGGCATCTCTTAAGAGAGGGAAGCACAGGAGGGATATCGGAATCTGGGAGCGGGGATAGAATTTTAGAGGAAAGAATGTGGCAAAGTTTCTTGCTCCGAGGATCCGAAAATCGAGGCGCAGATTTCATCTTAGCCGGGCCAAACCCCTTCTGTGAAGACAGTGCTGTGACAGTTGGTGTTTGCTCAGCTAGGCACGGCCAAAGGAGGGGAGATAGAGTACCAGGAACACCCCAACTTCAACACAGACTGCAGGGAAAATGTGCAGCAAATCAGAAACAGAAAGGAGGTGTTAGCACTGCCTTTTTCCTCTACTCAGACTTTACTCCAGTGAGCTCCCACTGCCTTCAGCACGGGCAGGGGCAGGGGCAAGGCAGTTAGCGGGCGGGTGCCCCGTCAGCACAGTGCCTGCGTTCAGAGGAGGGCCTGGGCTGGCTCTCGCAAGCACCGGCTTTCCCAAGCCTCCTTCCACCTAGGTTCCGAGCTGGCTTCAAGCGAGCTTTCCGCTGGTGCCCCTTCATTGAGGTGTCCTGCCACGACGAGCTGGAGCTCAGGGCAGCCAGGTTTCACCCCACGCAGCAAAGCAGCCTGTACGCTGTGTCCAGAATGGAGTCCAGCACGACAGTGGTGTTGGACACCAGCGACGGAGACAGCACCCGCGCCAGCCGCAAGAAAAGAGCAGCTCCGAGGGATCCCAGTTTCAATGGCTGCTCACAGAGGAATTCCAAGGCCGATGCCACAGCCTCAAGTCTCATCAGTTCACCGCACACGTCAGCAGACGGTTATTCCTAAGCATTCCATGGGGACAGCTGCAGAAGGGCAGCACTGGACAATGCCCCCCTCCCTTGGGACTGGATACTCAAACCGCAGGAACGCAAACATCATTCCACGGCTGGACCCTCACTACAAACATCAGGAGACTGATAGGCATCGCTTCCTTTTCTGCTTTGGAGAGAAAGAGGAATGGGAAGACATGTCCAAAACCACAGCCACACCGTATGCACAACCGGGTTTGTAGGGATTATCCAAAATAAGCTGACGGCACGGAAAAAATTGTTCCAGCTCTATCTGGCCTGTGGCATTTATGCTGCGCTTCCGGAACTGCGGCTGGCTCCTTGGCTCAGCGCCGCTGAAGCGCGCAGTGCTGTCTGCTGTGGGTGCACGTACCTACCCTCCCAAAAACACCAGGGCTGAAAGAACCAGTCTTTACAATGAAGACCTAATGAGCCCCAGGCCTAGGGAATTGTTTTCCAGTTAATCCCTGCTCCCAGGCGAACAGACAACATGAAGCTCTGCTCTCTGTCTGCAACAGCACGGTTTCTCAAATATATATGAAAAATGTTTTTTGAAAACGGAGAACATCTCCAAGTTAAATTCTACCGACGTTTCTATATCGTGAACATTAGACTCCAACGGAATGTGCACTTCCAGGGGGGTGTATTCCTTAGGTCAATGTCTTGTGCTTTGCATTTTGGTGCGAAGGGCAGGATCTTCCCCCAGCGACGCTACCAGGAACTGGTGATTGACTGTAGGAAGGTCAGAGATCTTAAACTGGAGAGTCACAAGCAGGAATACCCCCGTGGCAAGAACCTGTGCAGGAGATCCAGTCACATGTTTCGCTGTGAAACACCTTTCCCAGGAAAAAAATATTTGGGCTATTGTCCCAAAGTCTCTCTAGCTAGATGCACCTAACCCCACTCCGCTGTGTGCATCTGAGAAAGCCAGGCACTACTGCGCAGACACTTCCCCCACGTCAGCCAAAGCCCACCGACACCGCTATTGCAACGAAAGCTGAACGCTCACAGGGAGCAGCAGGCAGCCTTTGGCCCGGATAAATGGCTGTACAGCTGGATGGAGCAAGGGGTCTGCGACGGTTTGCACCCAAGCGTCTAAACAGAACCTCAGCAAAGGAGTGTGAGCGTCTTCCTGAGCAGCCGGCACAGCCCAGGGAGCGTGGGTGGCCCGACCCCAGCCACACCAGAGCTGAACAGCGAGCAAGGAGAACTGGAAGGGAAGAGCTCAAGCTGGCTTTAGCCCCCGTTCCGTCCCAGGACAGGGGATGCGCAGCATGTGGCAGCGAGCGTGCCATAAGGAACTAGCAACGGAACCGTGATTCCTCTCCACAGCTGATCGCTATATCCTGTGTAGTGTAATTTGTGTATTGTGACTTGCAGGAATTGCTGTATCCCTCTGCTCAATCAAAATCCTGTGTAAGGTCAAATATCCTCAAATAAGTAAATATGTTATTTACCATCAACCCCTCTATGTGTAGAGTAACTGACTAACCCAGTGGTAGAGTACTGAACTCCGATAACAACGTATCACAATTCCAGACTCACACTTTTCCTATCCAAGGCCCAATCCTAAATCCACTGCAGCAGAGCTCTGTGCATTCAGGGTTTTCCTTTTAAGGCTGGTTCATGAGTCTCACCACCCTGCGCTTCTGAAAAATGAGCTGGCTGCCATCACGCCAGAGCTGTATTCGCTCTTCCCTTACAAAACAGTGCACAGTGCTCCCGCGTGTGTCAGGCGACACTGATATAAAAATGTTTTTCTGGTTTTCCCCCTGAAACACTCTGCTTTCAGAATTTAACCCCCTCCCAGGTGTTTAACAGTCCTGCTGAGAAGCCTGGGGAGAGCTGCAGTCTGAACCGAGGTGCATTGCCGTGCTGGTGGTGTGCTGCAGACACAGGCTGCAAGCCCGCCACTGGCTCATGTACAGCTCCTGAGCCACACACCGACACACAACGTGGCGTTGTTAAATGCAGCATCTTTTCTAACTCTGGCCATTGCACAACCAGTGTGGATAAACAACACCACACACCTGTAAATTTGAACCATATGGGTTTGATGAGATTAACTCACCGGTTTTAAATGTAGAGTATAAACCCCACACAGCTGTGTATAAAAATAGAGCAGCACAAAACACCATCCTCGTACAGCTTTCACAGTCCTTGGCTGACAAACACTGAGGAAGTGACGGTGCCTTCCTGGGTCTTTAATTAGGGAAACAATGTCCCTTTGCTGTGTGTTTTAATAGGACATTCTGGACAAGTAACAGATAATCTCATCATATTGTGGTGGGGTGGGAGTGTCAACACCACCCTCACCACTCCTGTGGTTCTCCTCCAAAGTTACAGGATATTCCTGTACAACAAATGGAGAAATCTGTGCTCCTAATCAAGGGAGCATTACAGTGACCCATGGTGCAAATCCATCCCTCAGCCGCAGCAAAGGTCGAGGGGCACACAGCCAAGGCTGTTACTGACAGCCAGTTGCACTTGGACAGCTATTTCCAAATGAACATTTTCAGTAAGTGTCCTGGTTCCTATGAAATTCCTTGCAGGCCTCCGGACACCCCTCACGGAGGTCTCATCCTCAGGCGGTGCCCGGGAGGTTGCCCCAAGGAGCCAAGGTTGTCCCGTGCAGTGAACATGCCTCTGTGTGGCAGCTGGGGCAGCACTGGCATGCTCCCGGCCACTCTGCAGCCCTCAGTCCCTGCTCCTCATGTCCACAGAGAGGTGAGTCAAGGAACATGGACACAGCGATAGCGTCCTGCTGAGAGGGGCAAAACAATGCTGTGAACCAGCTACAGGTCAGCAGCGTCAGGAAAGACTGAGATGCGAGTCCTTCTCCCGTATGAGTTCCCACTACTTCAGCCCAGGCTCCCGCTGGAGTCTGCCAATGAGTTGGCGCTGCTCCCTGAACTGCCGCTCTGTAGTGAGTGCCCCTTGGAACCGCACACATTCAACTTCCACATCTCCTGGCCAGTACGTTCAGCATCAGTTTTCCGTGTCACTCCCCTGACACTGGCTGAACTTGTAAAGAAGGAAAGCCAGAGTGACAAAAAGCTAAACATGACCCAAAGCAGATCTCCAAAACTCATTTCATGGAGACTTGTCGTATCTTCGTCCCAAGTCCTCCACACAAAAGCACGATGCTGAGAGGAAAAACAACCTGCGTGCGCTCGGGGGCCTCATAGCCGACGCATTCAGCAGACTGGAGCCTGTGACTTTTGGCAGAGGTCCCTTCCCAGCCCCCTTCCAGCCCACCACGGCTGCCAAGGGAGGGAGGCGCTGGCGGAACTGCGCAGCACAAGCTGGCAGCCTGCTCACACCTGGTAGCTGTGTCCCTCGAGGACAGTCACCCAAGGAAGGTCACCCACCAGTGCTGTGTACATTTTCAACTATAACACACAAAAGAAACTGGTATAGGAAAGGAAAACACAGGGTTTAGAAGGTGCCTTTTTTTTCATAGAATCATAGAATCACGGAATGGTTTGGGTGGGAAGGGACCTTAAAGATCATCCAGTTCCAACCCCCCTGCCATGGGCAGGGACACCCTCCATAGCCCAGGGTGCTCCCAGCCTCATCCAGCCTGGCCTTGGGCACTCCCAGGGGTGGGGCACCCACAGCTTCTCTGGGCAACCTGCCCCAGTGCTCCCCACCCTCTCCAGGAAGAATTCCTTCCTGATGGCCCATCTCAATCTCCCCACATTCATTTTAAACCCATAAGGAGGTTTAACCCATATGAATGTTTTTATGGAGGTAGAAACATGCTGGCGGTTTGCACACGGATGTTCCTCCTTTAGCACCAGTGGATTTCAGTCGCAGCAGCCAACAAGAACCTTCAATTGCACTGATACAAATTTCAAAACCTTTCAGGCTGTTCTCCCCAGAACTGCAGAGTTTATAGACACGTGTTCCTCTTGTGCTTATTTCCCCACTTCCGCGTTGCCCCAGCTGAGGTGGAATTGTCAATCTGCTGTACTACTGCCTCCCGTTCAAGGTGAGCTTCAAACTCAGAGCCCAAGCTACCAGGTGGTGCTTGTTAACGAGAGCCTCCGTGCACCGAACAGAAGGCGAGAGACACCGCGCAGGATGCTCCACTGCTTACAGAGGTTGGGTGAGCATCTTGTATTGCCTAATGCATTCCACTCAACCTGAGTTTTCCTGGTCAAGCAGGAAAGCAGGAGCAGATTCAAGCGGTTCTATGTTCATAACTCAGAATGATTTGTGGAGTGCAATCAAAGATAATTGTTTATCAGCCCACAAGCCGTGGCTGTGGGTATTTAAATTCAGATAGTTTCAGATGGGTTCATGTATCACAGGCTATACAGCGCCTGGCTAAGCGCACCTCCCCTCTCCTGTCAGTAACACTAAACATGCAGAGCGGATTACAGCCGAAACCGGCTCTCCCACAGCACACGGCCACATTTACAAATGCCAAACCCGCCTGTGCGCAGTACCCTGTCACACAGCCTATGGAATCGCTATGTCCAAATTGCACAGCACTAAGTTTCTCACCACAATGTTTGTGATGTGTACGAAAAGGGACACCAGCACCAGTCACAGGACTTGTGCTTCCAAAGCACCCTCACTTTGGAAATTCACGCTGCCCAGCCTGTTGGGATTTACATGCTTTAGGTTATTAAAAAATGAATTATTTAATCAATAGGCACTGCCTAACTGAACGTTAATAATCTGCCAACACGTGAGATACTCCTCAGCTCTTCTATAACACTGCCCATAAAGCCATGTGCCAGTGAGAGTAAAACAGATCAGGTCTGCGGACGCTACACACCCCGAGACCTCAGGCAGCCCCCTGAATCCAAGGGAGAACTTCCTGCCGCGTCTCCAGGCTGGCAGAGGTTCTGCCAGACAGGTCTGACAAATGGAGGACTGGGAAAGGTTCCAGAGTCAGAATTCCCAGGGCCGCTCAGCCAGCAGCTCCTCCCTGTCCGCAACACTGGAACCCACCTCTCGGATGGTAACTTAAGGCAGCCAGCAACACCCCAGGATCAGAGGAACTGCTTTTCCTGGGCCTGAAGGTCTCCTCTAGCGTAAGGTAGGGCCTTATGCTAGAGAAAGGACACTTTGGTTTCAGCAGTGGGTTCTAATCTGTGCATGCTGTTCGGTCATTTTGTTTGAGTTTGGAACCTTAAAAACATTTAGGCAAGTGTCTCACCAAGAAGTGATGGGCCAGTGGGGTTACCCACATGGAGGAGTGCTCCTGGGGCTCTGTGACTTCAACAGGGCAGAGAGGAGTGATCTTCCCTTCTCCCCTTTTGCCTGGCACCCAGCACTCTCAGGGCTACCCAAAGCCACTGCTGTCACCCAACCCGCTAATAAGTATGGGGCAGCAGGACCAGCACTGGCAAAGGAAGGAGACAGCCAGCCCAACAGCTTGTGCCTGGGCCCAGAACTACAGTTCACAGCTGGTCAGGCATGTAATCCCCTAAAACTAGCAGGATGTAAGGACACTTGAGCCAGCAGCAGATGAGCGTAGGTACAAAAATTAGTGCAGACATCGAATCACAGGATGGTTTGGGTGGGAAGGGATCTTAAAGCCCACCCCCAGTGCCATCCCCTGCCATGGGCAGGGACACCCTCCACTAGCCCAGGTTGCTCCCAGCCTCATCCAGCCTGGCCTTGGGCACTCCCAGGGATGGGGCACCCACAGCTTCTCTGGGCAACCTGTCCCAGTGCCCCCCACCCTCTCCAGGAAGAATTCCCTCCTGATAGCCCATCTCCATCTCCCTCTTTCCATTTAAACCTGTTACCCCTTGTCCTGTCACTCCCTGCCCTTGGAAAAAGCCCCCCCACCCAGCTTTCTTGTAGCCCCCCAGGCACTGGAAGAGGCTCTAAGGTCTCCCCAGAGCCTTCCCTTCTCCAGGCTGAACACTCCCAGCTCTCCCAGCCTGTCCCCATGGCAGAGGGGCTCCAGCCATGTTAACACAGAGCTATGTGAAATTACTCCCTCACTGTGTGTAAACTTGCCCACGCTGCCAGGCTGGGCCATTTCTAGTGCCCATAGTCACACACAGACCTCTCATGGCATGTGTAGCTATTCCCCATCACAAAGTAGTTATTGTCCTGGTCTATACTAAGGAAAAGATCAGCGTAACCATCTGCCATCCTCTCCAAACCTTCCAACACCTCTCCCTTGTACTGTTTTAGCAAACATCTCTCACACAATATCTCCTCCCAGGCTTCTCCCTAAGTGAAATGCAGCTTCTTTCACCACGTTCGGTCATTCTGACACCAAGGCGGTTCGCACAAGGAGCAGCACAGCGCTCCGGTCTCCAGGTGAACGTGACAAGCAACGAACACGCGAAACCCGCGAGCCCCAGTTCTCACGCACAGCCAAGTAACTTCTGTTCCGAACAACCCCAATACCCGGGGGCACCTTGGGTAGAGTTACGGCTAATTATTGTCAGCTTGTATCGCACAAAAGGGACATATTCCTCCTCACTGCAGACATTTGTAAGCCTCCTTTTTACCCCACCAGATCCTGTGGTTCCTCCATAGTTTTCCCCTATTAACCTAAAGTCCCAGCTCCTGACCCTGTCCTTCTGCTCGGATCCTGAGGCCCTGAGGGGAGGCTCCTGGAGGCGGCCTCCACTTGGCACAAGTCCAGCTCAGCGTGCTGTGTCAGTCTCATGCCTGTGATCCGAGCACACTGCCACTGGCAATGCTGGGTGGGCTAGGGGACTGTAGGCGTTCCCCCATCGCAAGAGCAATGAGCCCCCTCCTCTTAGCACAAGCATCCTCACAGGCGCAGCAGGTGTCACAGAAACCTGGACTGGGCTTTCACCAAAGAACCTGCAGGCCATCAGTCAGAGGACGTGAGTTTGACTTCTCAGTCCCATGGCGGCTTAGCAAAACGCACCTACAAACGGCCACGGAGGGCAACAGCCATGACACGTTTGGCTGCGGGCTGCAGTGGTGTTTACACCTGCATAACTGTCGAAGGAGAGGCCAAACCGCCTTACAGCCCGACGAGGGAGGCGCAGTCTCCCCCACTGGGACTGCAACTACCAATGCCAACCCTCTAGCCAGGAAAACGCTGTTCACAGCCATAACTGCACATTTAGTTTGGCAGCTCACTAATCCACTCTGCCATAGCCCAGATCAATCGTGCTAGCCCCTTCTGTAGCTTGTACAGAAATGGAAATATTATCGAGCAGCTGCAGGGTGTGTATGTGACCCTGAAGGGCTAAAAAACGACTGGGTAGAAACCCACCATAATGCACTTTCTCTTTGGAAAACAACGTCTCTGTCGCTTGGAGCAGCAGAAGGTGAGTTGACTGCAGTAACCCAAGATCAATATGGTCTCTTCCAGCAGAAAAGGTTGACGGTAACACTTCTTCAATAGTGTTTAAGTGAAGAGCCTAAAAATCGAACCACACCAAGTGAAGTGACTTTTAGTTGAACTATATCTCACCCTTGGAAAAACCTGTGGAAAAGAAAGCAACTGCAAATACATTAATTTCATGAAAAAAACCCTTATTTAAACATGCCAAATATCCAACAAAACTGTCCAGCCTCAGTCCCCATGTAGCAGCGCTGGAAGTGAATTAGACTGGCCAACAGAATTTCAAGAGTTCCACTAATATTTTTGCAAATCTGGAAAAACATTTGACCTACTGCTATGCGTGGCGTTGTTTGCTGAATGTGGAATTCCCAAATCACAGAAGGCTCTGAACTTTGGCAAAAATCATTCTGTGTCCGAAAGACCCTACCAGGAGCAAGTTTCCATGCCCATACCGTGCACCAAACCACCCCGATGAACATCAAACACCGAATTGCTGAGTCAGCCTAGAATCAAGAGGCTGCAGGATGTCACCACACGGGAGACAACTTTAAACAAATGCTCCTGAAAAATTCATCTGCGTGAACAACTGAAGAAAGTAGAAAATTGTTCCCCAACAACGCAAACAGCCTAAAAAAAGCTTCTGATGTATTTCTGTTATCTTTGAAGGTCTCTCCTTTTCAAAGAGCCTGAGCACCAGGCCCTCTGTGTCCAAGGGTCCAGCTGGCTGAGGAGGAAATTATCCCTAATTGTAGGCACAAGGGGACACACAGCCCATCCTCCTGGCTGCCATGGGTAAGGCATGCTGGCTCTGCAGGCCGCAGCATGCAGGATGGAATGTGGCTGACTACACCCGGCCAGCTCCCCCTCCCAGGACACCACATCACCCAGTACAAGAGCGGGATCAGCCGGGAGTGTCTGCTGCCGCTCTGCCCAAGGCATAAGCTCCCGTCAGCTCAGGAGGATTTAACCGATTTCCTGCGTAACCTGACCATATGTGCTCAGCTATGTGTTGTTTTCCTTCCAAAATCCTGGTATACACACACTCCAAGCAGGAGGATCAACTGCCCCTGTTAGAGGCTACACAGCCGGTAGTGGGAGCACCACAGTACATTACAGCTGATCCCTCTCCGTGGATAGGCAACAGGCCTGAATGGAAAGGTGGAACTGTGAGGGACAATGCAACGAAAGCCAGCAAAGGAAGTGGCAGCTGTGGTCCACACCAAGTGATTATTAAACTATACCAATCCCATTTAATGTTTATATTTTAGAACCCTTTGGCTCTGTCTGTTCCCAAGGAGATGGCAAAGCTCACCCCTCCCCATGTCCCTTCTTCCTGCCATAACAAGGTCTTTGGGAACCTCTCCTTGTTTGGACTCAGAAGAAGCCTGGCCCAAGGCCATGGGGGAGCTGCCAGGCAGCCTGACCTGTTCTCTGCACAGCTCTTCAAGCTAACACAGAGTGCTCCCCACTCATCTCCATGGAGACCTGAACGAGCAGGAGGTCCTAATGCTAATTGCTTTCTACCAAGTAATTCCCTTTGTCTTGCCTGCCACAGTGACATATGGAGGTGGCAAATAATGCATGCATACACACACAAATCCAGGGAAAGAGAGATGTCTTGAATGACATCTGTGAGTTTCATCCATGGAAAAGAGCTATGCCATTTCCCAGGTCCCCTTGGCCTCTCAGTGGGGGTTCTGGGGACCCTTCCCAGAGCTCAGGTCCTTGCGTGAAGTTTCAAGTGATACAATAACCACCCAACAGGAGCTCAGAAATGAGATGTTGGGACAACCACACAGTTGGCTGCTACTACTCCTCTCCCACTGTCAGATAAGTATTGCAACAGAAACCCTGCGGGGATGTGCCAGAGGTTGATGTGATAAAGGGTGCTAATCCCATCGTTTTGACCTACAGGGATCTAGGTCACAGTTTTCCTAAGCAAAGTGATACAATCTTCAGCCCAAAATCCAAGTTCCTGCTCTGCTGAATAAATGTGGCTTGGGGACCAGCAACTGCAGAAGGTACAGAAGGGCCTTAGCTCTTTCAAGGCTCCTGAGGAGGTGACAAAGGACGCTGCAGGTCAGGTACCCAAATACCCAGGGGCTTTGGGGTACTTGAAAACAGGAACAAAATTAAATCCCTCTTACATAGGCCACCATGTGTTTCAGGATGTATTAGGACAGGCCATGATATTTTCATTGACAGAGCACTCTTAACATTCCTTCTGCCTTTCCAGTAACTGCCAGAGCTGTTGGGAATTAGGGACAAACCTAAACTCACTTTGCTGAGGGGGCAGAGTCCATATAGGAGCTGTTCACTCCACAAGGCCCACAGCCCTCACCTGAAGATGAGGGCAGAGAAAAATGGCTAGAACAGATTGGAATAAAAAGCTCCTCTTGCCTGCCAGTTGGGAATTGGAAATTTTGGAAAGCATTGCCTCTGGAGTGCAGCACACGGGTGGTGGGTAGCACCAAAGGCAGCAATTCTGACACCACCAGGGCACAGAATGAGAAGCCTGCACGCTGCTGTGCTGCAAAGGGCTCCATCACGAGCGAGGAGCCAGATGCTGCTCCACAGCTGAACCTCGGCCGGGGCTGCATGTGTGTCCAGGCAGTGCCCAGCAATCCCACGTGTCTCCGGGCAGAGCCAGTGATCCCACGTGTATCCAGGCAGAGCCCAGCAATCACTCCCCTGGTGGGTGCTCCTGGCGGTTTCAGCACTCCCAGTTCTCAAGCCATTGTCCCACTTCGTGCAATGCCTTTTCTCTTTTTTCGTGATGCAGTAGCGATTCCCCCCATGCTCACAGGGAACTTCACCTGCCATCTCTGCATGGAGGACGTGTAATCACACTAAAGAAGGTGGCACAGGATCTTGTTTATGCTGGGATCAGCTCTTATGATCCAGCCCATCACCAAACACCAGCACAACTGTTCTGAGAGCAGCTGACACAGCTGAGAATTTGTTATCGCAAGTTATGGATGCACAGGGTCAGACTTCACCATGCTGTGCATAGTCAAAGGTGTCCTTTGCTCTCTTTTCCTTCCACAGCTTGGCTAAGCGCTTCACAAAATCACACCGCTGCAGTGTAAGAAATCAGTGAAATTCAATCCCTTCCAAATACCTGAAGTTTCCTGGGTTTCTCTAACAGACGAAATAGCGTTAGAGCTGTAAGTTTCAAGTTTCAGTCCCTATATGTAAATTCCACCTCTTCTACCTTTCTCCTCTAGCTGGCTGTTGTGTGGAGAGTATTTGTAAGGCAGCCTGGGCATGCTCCGACTGAATTCCTGTGACCTCCACAAGAAGAGCGTGTAAGTTAGGCCACTACAGCTGAGAAGCATCAGCCTACAGCTCTTCCTTCCAAACTCTGTAGATGGGAAGCGGGTGACTTGGTTTGTTCATAATCTTAAAGCTGAGAATTGCAGGAGATGCTTTGGTGCTCAGCCAGACAAACCCAACATCACTCAGCGGCCGGCTCCAAGCAGCAAAGAGCAGCTGATGATCATAGTCATGTCTCTGCGTTAGGTTTCTCCCAAAGTGCATTGTGCCCTTAAACGATTGATAGAAATGCTTTTAAATAAGACTTTAAGAAATATCTGATTATTCATTTTATTTCAAAGAACTTAGGAAAAAAAAGTGGGAAAAAGGATAGCAGAGGGCAGACCAAATGGCATGCATCTTGCTTGCTCTGAGAAAAAGCCGTCAGCCTCTAAGCTACAGAAATCAAACACATATTTTGTACAGCGCAGTGTTTACCTCCGTGACCACACCAGGAAAGCTTCTACTGGAAACAGAGAGAGAAAAAAGGCACACATCAGGACAAAGACCATCCCTTTGAACTCACTTTCCCACAAATGCCAATAAAGCTTCCTTTTCCTTAACTCCCCGCCTCCAGGTCATCTATGGCCTCATACTATCAAAGCACTAACCTGTCTGTATCCTTCTAATAGGGAAAAGCAATAGGAACCCCAAAGACACTTCACAGAGATACTTCCCTTTGTATCTCAAACCGTGCACCTGCAGAAGGCACTGTGCAAACGTGAGACTGAAAACTGTGATAAGGGATTGATGTGCCTCACCTCAGACAGCAGGATGATAAAATAAATAGTTATCATCTCACAATCATAATACAGAAGATTTGTGCTTGGATTTCTCTTACCCTAGGAACGTAAGACTGGCAAAGTTCTTGCCACGGAGCAAGACCCACTGTGCTCACACCTCCCACAACAGAAAACAAAAACTGCTGCTTCCGTGAGGTTATAATTGAAATGCAACACACGAAGTGACTGGCAGATGAAAACAGGTTTGCTAAGAATAGCAGCCCACTTGATTAGGGAAGGCTTTCAAAACGTCTCCTGGCTCTCTCTGGGAAAAGCACGACGGCTCTCTTCCCCCTGCGAGGTTGACATTGAATGCACAAGGTGATGGGTGAGAGAGCATCTGTGACCACACGCTGTATTCCCCTCAACGGCATGCAGCAGCTAATTAAACTGCGCAGGGTTCACTCTGATATAACTGACCAAAATCCACTCAGGTTTCCATCAGAGTTTCATTTGGATTCAGTCAGGTAGAAAGAAGAAAACATAAAGCATTGTTTTTCCTAGTTTTGTTCCTGAGGCATTCACTCACGGAGACACTGACAGTTCCTTGCATTGATGAAGCTGTAAAGAGTACGATGTTTTGCAAGGGACGACAGACGCAGCATCCAATCACTAAGGAGAGCTTGGGGACTTTGGCTGAGCTTCTCCAGTATCTGAGGCTCTGAACCTAAGAGGAAGGGTGTCTCCTGATATGCCTCAGTGGGTGTTTGCAGAGACCTAGCGTTACCAGAATGTAACAGCCAGGGTCTGTTCTCCCAGCCTTGGGACATGGTGAAGGCCCCATGCGCGTGAAAAGCGGAATCAAGCCCTGGCCTGCGGGCACAGAGCACGGGCGGTGCAGGCAGTGGTTTGCACAGCAGCCTTTGGCTTCTGCAGAACCACCTCTTCCCCTGGAACTACCAGCTTCCAGTGCACTTGTTTACCTTATTGACAGAGGGTTTATCATCTTCCTCAAGCGACTGACTGATTCTACAAGTATCTGACATTTCTCTGTCGCTGCGTACTACTGCCACCACCACGCATGGCAACCTGCTGAGGCAACACAGCAATAAGCCTAATATTTCAAATACACAAACCCCACTTCCCAGCTGCACAAAAGCAAGGACTTGTGATGGTTAAAAGCACTTAGAGACAATTCAAGAAGTTGAATGAATTAACAAGCAAGAGATCTGCTTTTCTACATACTCTAAAAGCTATGACCAAGCATTGTGCTGCAACTGGACCACAGTGGTTTGAGTTCAGGATGTCACTGATTTTATTAACGAGATACAGAGGTCCCAACGTACCCTGACACCACAGCTTCCACTGAAGCCCAAAGGTTGTCTTCCTCCAGATTTTTCTCCTGGTATAAAGCACAACTTTGAGATACGAGGGACAGAAAAAGTAACCTTCTAACTCTAAACCTGGTGTTTGCTGCAGTCCCTCAGCCCAGCCCAGCCTCCTCCTGCTACTTAAATTGTTACACCTTTCCCTTCTGCATATTTCTTGAGCCTTCTTTAAAGGTGGCTTCCTCCTTCACAGGTTACTTTCTTCCCGTTCAGCTTGGCAGGCTTTTATGCACTAATTAGTGAAAAAGATGACAAAGACGAAAGAATACTGGTACTCACTCACTCCACTGATGAGCAGCTACCCCTGCTGTGAGCACCCTTCTCTGACTCACAGCCTACAGCCTTTATTCCCAACAACCTGCTCGCTTTTGGAAACCAAAAGGTGGACACAAGCAGTTTGTTTTCTGCTAGAGAATCCCGCTGGTTTGCAGCCCTAGAGGTAACGCTGCCCACCTAAAGCCCTGCCTGGTTTGTTACCAGGTACAGCTGTTCAGCCCCCACAGGGCTTCCACCCTTGCAGGAGCGCAGCACGCAGAACACATAGAGGCTGACAGCACGGGCAGGACTACCCTGAGAGCAAGAACTACAGCCCAGGAGCTGGCAGAGCAGAAACAGATAAAGCAGTCTGGGAAACGGGACTGGAACGGAGATTGCTGGTGAATGGTGGCACAGGAGTGCAGTGTCTCACAAATAACACATCCTCGAGACTGCAGGAGGAGTTGGCAGGGACAGGCAGAGTAGTTGAGCACTGCTGAGACATGTAGGAGCCCTCAGCATCAGAAGGATACAGACCGGTTGGAGCGAGTCCAGAGGAGGCCACGGGGATTCTGCAAGGGCTGGAGCCCCTCTGCCGTGGGGACAGGCTGGGGGAGTTGGGGGGTTCAGCCTGGAGAAGGGAAGGCTCTGGGGAGATCTTAGAGCCCCTTCCAGTGCCGGGGGGGGTACAAGAAAGCTGGAGGGGGCTTTTTCCAAGGGCCTGTAGTGACAGGACAAGGGGTAACAGGTTTAAACGGAAAGAGGGAGACAGAGATGGGCCATCAGGAAGGAATTCTTCCTGGAGAGGGTGGGGGGCACTGGGACAGGTTGCCCAGAGAAGCTGTGGGTGCCCCATCCCTGGCAGTGCCCAAGGCCAGGCTGGATGAGGCTTGGAGCAACCTGGGCTAGTGGAGGGTGTCCCCGCCCATGGCAGGGGGTGGCACTGGGTGGGCTTTAAGATCCCTTCCCACCCAAACCACTCTGGGATTCTAAAAGTTCTTTGAGCTCTTACTCATCAATGCAAGATAAAATCTGTGTTGACAAGCCCTGAGGTGTTGCACTGCCCCAGTTACTGCAGTAATCCACGTCTGGCACCATGCACCACCTAAACCAGATGCACGACTCTTCCCTGCTGGCACCAAACGAGTGACGTGTCAGCCCCTGGTCAGCACTGCACGGACACTGTCCCTGCGGACAGATTACAAACTGTAACATCACTCAAAAATATACAAAGCATCTTCAACACCACTTGGCTTCTCAAATAACCTATTTACTTTTCCGCAAAAAGCAGCTTGGAAGCTGGTGACCCTCCTGACTTTCTCTGAACAAACGGATGTGCTCCGTTTGAGCACTGAGTTGGGCCTATGCCCTTCTTTTGGGTTTCTGTTTCTGCACAAAATTCCAGTAACTGCTGTACTTGGCCTGTTCAATGTCCCAGTACAATCTGCACATTATTTTCCCTCTCTTCACAGCCTGGTTTCTGAATCAGAGTCCCTAGAGAACAACAAAGGTTCCTTACCTCCTGTAACCTGACAGAAGTCATTACTCTGCAGACTGCCGCCTGCTCCAGCAGTCAATACTGGAACATTGCTATTCGGCATGAACTCAGATGCTCAGAGCAAGGAGAGCTGATCAGCATTTTGTCTGGAAAACGAGTCTCAGGAAAAAAACCAGCAAAGAAATTCCTTTAGATGTCTCCTGCATAATGCACAGGAGAAAACATTATAAAGCATCTACTTGGGAATAAATTATTTCCATAACTTTAAGGCCACTTCTCTGGGAAAATACGTTTCCATTGACTAAAAGAGTAGCAAGGTCTTTCTTGCTCTTGTTCCCGAACTCCCAGGCAAGTAACAGCCCAAAAGATGGAATGCATATATTAACATGACAGGAGTTTCTCCAGGATATGCTGCCTCCAAGCGCAGCAGGTAGAAAGGTGGAATTCAGCTGCAATGCTCTGTCATTTAAATGATGAGGCAATCAGACCCTCCACTAGGCTGTTACAAGAGGTAAAGCTTGAATGTTTAAGTTAGTAGTGGGGTAAAAAATGAAGCCTGCCTTCAGACTCACCACAGCACAGAACAAGGGCTGCAGGACTGTCACAAAATCCATAGGCAGAGGCTTCACCAACAAAGCTGTTCTGCATCTTCACCGGTCACTGCATCGAGTCTTTCAGACAAGGCAGTGAAGTGGAATTACAGAAATGAAACCCACACAAACCTCTTCCCTACGGACTGCAGGAAAGCTCCTGGCAGTGAATCCATCCAAATTTCACATGGAATAGTTGAACAGAGCAAAAATCATTAATTGAAAAGAGAGGTGCCCCCACGGGAGTGCAGCCAATGGGTGAGATTAGCTCCTGCCTGCGGGACGCGGTGTGGAAGTTTCCCTGTGAGCGATGCTTTTCACATGCTGCTGCCTTTGCCTCTCGCCAGTGGAACAAAGCAAGGTTAAGGATGTCAAACCCTCGGCTGTGTGACCCATCTCTCTGCCAGTCTCTCATCATCAGAGCTGGCAGTGACAAAGTCAGAATGCAAACGATGTTTGCAATGAGCTCTTTAAAGAAAAACAATTCCAGTACCCAGAGCAGACTCGGGCACCTCCCCGGAGAGCGCACCCTTGGGCAGCTCTGGTACAGCGCAGAGGTGAGGCCATCTCGGGGTGCTGTCCTTAGGGGGGACGATCCTGAGTTGTTAAAATAACTACATAAACATCCTCATTTATAACTTGTACACATATTTTGGAGAAATAAACAATTTGTCGGAATTCTTTCACAGAAACCATTGTAGATGCTTAACTATGGACACTTTCTGTATTAAAAACATTGGGATTTTACAAAATCAAGGTCCAGAGTACATCCTGCCTACATTTCTTGCTCCCTTAGGGCTGTTATTAAGTGCAACCGGTGTGAGGAGGGGCCATGCAGTCTGTGGGTTAGAGTGGAGTCCAAGGTACCTGATGCCATTTAAGAATGTTCAGGCAATGTATTTAATATTTATCAGACATTCATTTTGCAGTTGGAGCAGCAATTTTTAACACAGACCCCAAACTAAACCACTGTTCTGTTTGCAGGAGTAAATCAGACCAAAATCTTCCCTTGGCTTTTGGTTTTAACATAACCAACCTCGAGCATCTGTGCAGAGGCTTCACTGGGTGTGCAGTGAAGGCTTTCCCACCACACTGCGCATGTCCAAGAAAGGCTGTGAAACACCGCTTCCCTGCTGCTGCCTAAACATTTTCTCATCAAGATGCTCGAAGAGTATTACTCTATGCAGTTGCTTTAGCTACAAATACCTAAGAAATACCTTGGAAGTCTGCGACAATTCTCCAAATAATTTTGCGCTGGCTCCTGGTCACAAGCAGGTGTTGTGTGCAGATCCAGACACCTTCTAAAATAATCTCGGATTTGGTACACAAGTCCAAATGTTAATTGCCTCCAGCTCGGAGGAATTGAGGAATTGCCCTGCTTTGCTGCAGCAGTGCTGTTTGGAACTGGAGATGGCTGGAGCCCACAGCTCAACAACCGAGTATCTGCCGTAGTACAACACACTATTCTCCTCCACACTTTCTCTGTTTTTTCCAATTTCCCCATTCTTTTCAGCTGGATAATTCAGCTGGAAGCCTAACAAGCTTGCCTTGATGTTGCATGTGCTTTCGCAGGTTTTTTTACTCCCTCAGGACTTTAATCTTACTCTACTGCTTTACACGATGCTGTTTCCCCACAGTGCTACACACGCAAGTGCTCCACGGTTCAAGACTCAAAAGTGTAGGGCTCAAATTGAAACCATGAATGTCATTTCACCCAAAAAGAGTAGGTTACATAATGCCACTTAAATTGACAGCCCAGTTTAGCTGGCTTTAATTCCGCTTTCTGTGCACTTAAGTCACTTAATCTTTTAACACATGGGCTTCTGCCTGTTCTTTTATAGCTCACAGTATAAAATCACTAATTTAAGCCATTAATATTTTTGTGTCTGGAATATCAAACCGGCATAAAGCCATACCCTGAAGTTTCCCAGGGCATTATCTTCCAGCAATGAACAATTTCATCCGTTCTGGTCGGAAGGACTCCCATCATTTCCATGATCAGTGAAGACAAACAGTAACGGTAAAACCGGCACTGCCACAGAAAGAGTCACACCTTTCCTACCTGTAGGCCATGTTACCTGTTTCTACTCCAGCCACGGAGGGAAAACACCAAAACACAGCCACAGCGCAAATTCAGTTGAATATGTTCACTGTGATGGAAGCTGTTAACTAGCCTCCAGCGCTGGGAGGGGCTCCCTCACGAATTGACTCCATCAGCCCCAGTTCCCCTTTGGCTTCCATCCACGCCCACACACGGAACACTTCAGCACAGAGGTTACTCTGGCCAGCGCCTTTTCTACTGTGTGTGACCAACTGGCTTCATAACTTGGAAGGGCTGTACTCTGCACAGGACGGGTGAGTTTAGCCCTCAGTATAGTTCAAAGTCTGGAAACAGACGGTTAAAACATTATGGACAGTCCATCTATGTCAATTCTCCCTCTTACTGCGTCAGTGACCACAGCAGAGGCAGGAACCAGCCCTGGCTGCCACCCGCTGCTCCCTGACCCACAGCTTGTCCCCTGAGCAGCCTCTCACACCACCCACCAGTGCCAGAGCCTGCTCTCTCCTTCTGCCTCAGCCTTGCGGCGAAATGCTCCTGGCAGCTGCTGGCAGGTTTGGCATGGAACTCCACAGTACAGCCAGCACTTGTTTGCATGGAAACGGAAGAGGTGGTTAAACAGACAGCTGGGGCTGTGCTGGCACACAGATCTGGATATATCAGCAGGTCATAATTCACAGGTGTCATACACACACGTACAAACTGTCTCTGAACAAGGGCCTTGGAACATTTCTATCTTTGCCCCCGAGTTTGCCATTACCATGTTTAAGGTATCTGGCATCATGTAACAGACCCACACACCAGTCGCCTTTACCAAACGTCGTGTGCCGAATGGTCATGCCAAGGTACAACATCTATTTTGTCCCACTTCCTAGGTTCCAGAAACACAAGTGTCCACAGATGTGAACAGACCAGCCGAGCACACTGCTGGGAAAAGGCTGGCAGCCCCAGGTCTGTGCGGGAAAGCTGGCACCGCTGAGGGAGAAGGGACCAGCAGCAGAGAGAGGAGAGGGGTGGGAGAGACACCAGGCAGCCCCCGGGTCGGTGCGGAAGGAGGAGGGGATGCCCGGAGCAGAGGTTCCTGTGGGGAGAGGGCAGGCTGTGCCCTGCAGCCACAGAGGGTCACGGGGGGCACAGACCCCCCTGCAGTCCAGGCAGGACTCCACACTGGAGCAGGGGGATGCACCCAGAGAGCCTGTGACTCCATGGGCAGCCCAAGCTGGAGTAAGGAGCTCCTGAAGGATGGCACCCCGTGGGGGGACCCACTGGAGCAGTTCATGGAGAACTGCAGCCATGGGAAGGGCTCACATGGGAGAAGGTGGTGGGGAACTGTCTCCTGTGGGAGGGGCCCCAGGCTGGAGCAGGGGCAGAGGGTGAGGACCCTCCACTGAGGAAGAAGGAGCAGCAGAGACAGTGTGCGATGGACTGACCCCAACCCCCATTCCCCATCCCTCTGCACCATTCGGGGGGGCAGGGAGGGAAATGGGGAGTGAAGCTGAGTCTAGGAAGAAGGGGGGGGGGTGAGGGGAACGGTTTAAGATCTGGATTTGTCTCTCATTATCCCACTCTGATTTGATAAGTAACTAATTAAATTCATTGTTCTTCCCCAAGCCGGGTCTGTTTTGGCCCTGACCATATCGGGTGAGTGACCCCCATCCTCATCTGCTCCCACCAGCCCTTCCTGACAGTTTCTCTCCCCAACCCAGTGGCAGGAGTGAGCCAGCGTTTGCATGGGGCCGAGTTGCTGCTGGGCCTCAGCCACGACTCCCACTACATGGAGCTTGACACGTCTGTTTGCTCGGGGGGGGGGGGGGGGGGGGGGGGGGGTTGGGTCTGGGTTTTAAACTGGGCACAGCAAATTTAAGATAAACTGTGAGAGGCACACTGCTGAGTGGGCTTTCGGATCACAACTGCTCTCTCAGATCTCGTTTTGCTTGTTTTAAATGCCTGGGTTTGTCCTGCTTCACAGTGTTTGAGCTCTAAGTGAATTTCAGGAAAACTTTAAAACATGGAGTTACAGGCTGTTTCTAAAACTGTCATTAACGTACCATAATTAGTAATATAACTTTAAAATATGTACATTATACCCTGCTACGCTAATTGAAGTACTGAGACACACGAAGAAATGACCGTGAGATGAAAGCTTGCTGTGTGTCAGATGATCCATGCAGAATTTCTCTCCCCAGTGCATCTATTTAGCACACAGCGAAACAATCTAAAGTAGATTCTTCTACAATGAAAAAACATTCGAGCGCTTTGTGGGTGATGCCCACGCCATGTTGTAAATGTGAAGACAAAGCAGGATCCACTGGCCGAGGCATCCTAGCAGCTTTCAAGAGCTAAAGAGCTCCAGTAGAGATCAGTCTATTCAGGAAGCCCTTTTCTCGGTCATTTCTTGTTTGAACCATACATCGAACTGATGCTCCGGTTTGGTGTACAGACACAACTAAGTCTGATACCTTCAATGAAGGCCACTAAGACAGACCTGATGTTAGAAATGGTTTATCCCTATGTAGGGCCCGAGGATTCCTGCTGCTAAGGAGCTGCTGATCCGTCCCCTGTCCTCCTTTATTTCCTAACACCAGAATACCCATAACACTTGCATCTTACACCACTGTAGCAAGTTTATACTCACGGGTGCTTGAACCGATGCACAGGTGCATGCTACGTAAGCACTACACTTGAACAGGGGGTGTGCTTTTGAAGCAAATCTTCCCAGCATTCCACTCCTACCAGCCAACACGTTGGATCACACCTCCCACTGGCCTCTGGTTTATCTTCAAGAGGAGATTAGCCCAAAGCCTAGCAGACATTCCAGCAACAGGACTAGATTAAACTTACTCCAGAGTAGCACCCCTGCTCCTCGAGAACAGTGCATCAATGTCATGTATGAGCTTTGAAACTGCCTCCGTGCTCACACATCCACAGTGAAAGACTGAACTGGTGACAGACAACTTTCAGACAGCGCAGCACTCACGGCACACTGAAGATCAAGGGAACCACAGCTTGACATACAAGAAATATGGCAGGTTTAGGACAGACATAACCTACAGCTGAGAAACGCATAGCAGTGTAGTGGTATTCTCACACAGGTATTAAGGAATTGCAGGAAATATTAAGACTGGGATTCAGCTTCTGCCCTTATGCCCTCAAAACCTTTTACTGGCTGTGTGATAAAACAGCTGCCAAGGCGAACATCTGATCTCCATCAGGTCCTCGCTCCACGTCCAAACTGTGCAAACCCCTGGGCACTGTCCCTCCCGTACCCGTGTGCAATGCCTGACGAGCTGCACACTGCCCAAATGCCACCCCCATCAGGAAGCGTGTCTTTGCCTCTGTTCAGCTGGAAGCACGTCCATCTCCCCAGCCAGGGCATCTCCAAACCCCCCACTCAGTGCTCCTTGTGACCAAACCAGACTTCAACCTCATTCAAACCGAGACCATCTTCAACCAACGCAATCACACCTTGTGACTATACGAGCACTGTCGTACCACTCAGAAATAAGGGAGCAGCAGCTCCACAGACACCTGTGGGATTCCGCAGGTGTGCCAGCTTCTCACACAGCAAACGTGTCTGAGACAATAACATGAGTGCAGTGCAATCCCTTACTTGCAGACCACCAAGTCTCCAGCAAATTTCCACTTACATACAACCAAACCAACACAGTTACAATGCCCTCCCACACACATTATCAATTTTTAATCAAAACCCCTCTGATTACACTGCATTATCAGTAATTATGGCTAAAGTCAGAGTACTCACACATCCTATTAAGCACCTCTGTCTACATTAAGACTGACCTCTCCCAACAGCCTCCTCACATTCCCAAACATCATGGCTCTGCTTAACAACACCCATCTCAGGAATATTGGTGAGAACATTCCTCTCGGTCCATCTGACCGTTGCTGCTGACAAACAGCCCAGCGCCCAGGGAGTAACTGCACCTTGGCCCTTTGCAAATGCAGGAGGAGAGTCACAACAGGCACAGGCACCCCCCAGCCGGCAGGAACATTTCCTGAGATTACATCCAGCATTTCCTCTTTTACTCTTGCATGTGACGAGCTCAGCAGTGATGCTTATACTTCAAATACCTCACTAAGACTGTGTATCGTTTGAAGTTTAAAAGCACTCGGTTTTGGGATGTCACGGACCACATGCTGCAGGGGCTGCCCAGCCCCCCTCAGCAGCACCTCTGCACAAACTCCCTCAGAGACTTTTCATTCTGTCCACCTCAAGTTAACGGAAGACTGAATCCACGCGTGCACAAGTGGAGTAAAGAAGAGTGGCAAGGGATGTCTTTAAGAATAAAGAATGATCAAATAGCTTCAAACATTTAATTGTAGATGCAGATGGGAAAGACACAGCCACCTTAATTGCTGATGCTGTGATCATAAAGAAAAATCTTCAACTAGTTGCAATTTTATTAATTAAGCAAACATTTAATCCTGGAAGAATGTGAACTGATCTGGTGTGCTGATATCCTGGTATGCACCATGCTGGAGGCAATCCAAAATAGAGGACTTGGAATAGCCCCAGACAAGTTCCTCTCTCCAGTGAGTCAGACAGTAACCATGGGAGTTTCTGGCTTTGTTTGCATTCCTACATCCCACCACATTATTCCCATGGTTTACATCCCATTTACATCCATTCATGTTACTAGATTATGCAGGATGTTACAGTTTGCCATTGAAAATGCAGTATCTGTTTCAAACTAGATGCATGTCCTGCAAGAATGAAGTCCAACGCTGGAAGTGTGCTGTGGTTCAACCCCAGCAGGCCACTCCACAGCACAGAGCTGCTCGCTCGCTCGCTCCCCCCGGCTGGGGCAGAAGAGAGAACTGGAAGGGTAAAAGTGAGAAAACTCATGGGTTGGATCAGAGAATTCAGTGGGTAAAGCAAAAGCTGTGTACACAGGTACAGCAAAATAAGGAATGGTTTCCTTACTTCCTAAGGGCACATGTTCAGCTACTCCCAGGAAAGCCAGGTCCATCCCACACAACAGTTACTTGAGAACACAAACGCGTAACACCGCATGCCTTCTTCTCCCACCAGCTTTTATCGCTGAGTAAAACAGCCCGTGGTACAGGCTATCCCTTTGGTCCATTGGGGTGTGCTGGTTTAGCTGGTTTTTAGGCTTTACCTATGCCATGGGGTCGGCTGTCCTGGCTGTGTCCCCACCCCATCTCTTGTGCACCCCCAGTCCTGGCAGCACAGCTGAGGAGCAGGGAAGACCCTGACCCTGTGTAAGCACTGCTCAGCAACACCCACAACACCCCTGTTACTGACACTGCCTCCAGTGCCGTCCAAAGCACAGCCCCACCCCAGCTACTCTGAAGAACCCTAACTCTGTCCCTGCCAAAGCCAGCACAGAGTGCCAGATGGACAGACACTGAAAGGTTGGGTGTTCAAAGCTACAGTTCTTTTACTTTTTCAACCGGTAACAGCTCAAGGCGGTCCCTAAATGGCACTGGTTCTACAGTGACACGTTACCTTCTGCTGCTCGGTCTGTACTCAGTGAGCTCCTGTGGGAATTCTGCTTGTCTGAACGTTACTTAGAGCCAAGCATGGACTCCTGCTTTCTGCTGTATCCCAATTCCATTGTACAAGACTTGTCCTTGTACATCACTGGGACCATGAAGAGATTAAAGTGAAATCAGACTCTTGGTATTTCTATTCCCTTGATTTTAATTAAAGAGATGAGAAGAATTTCATTCTACAATCAAAGGATGCTTTAAAAAGAGACACTATCGCCGCAGTCTCTTCTCCCTGGCAGCCAGGTCTGTGCAGACACAGCTTTACGTTAGCATGGCAAAGGGGCAGGAAAACTCGACTTAAACATGTCATTGCTACAGAAAGACAGAAACCCAATGTCTCCTGGAATCTGAGCGCCTGTCCTTCTCAGGGGAGCTCTTCAGATTCACACTAAATTAGATCAGTTGGTAATGGAGGTACTTTAATTAAGATACTATCATTTTGTATTCTTTCTGATTAATTCTGATAAGAACTGAATTACTTTGTCTCAAGATCCATGATCTTCCCCGTCTAAATTGCCTTTGAAAAACACTCAGCACAACTGCCTATGAACAATTCAGTTGTAACTGCCAGTCTATCATTTTACATTTTATCACTTAAAAATCTTAGCTTTAATGCTTCTGAGTCATCTGTTGCTGAGTTGGGTTTTATAATTCAAAATCATAATTTCTAGTTTTTATGAATTAGTGTCTAAAAGCTAAATCGATACATCTGTGTTCAAAGGCTGGTCTGAAACAATTCCTTATCCAACAACTGTAAAACTACTGGTTCTAAACTATCCAAACTACATAGCGGGCCTCTCAGATAACCTCATCTAACCCTAACCTAACCCTAACCCCGCCTCGCCTAACCCTAAACCCTCCTGGTCTAACCCTAACCTAACCCTAACCCCGCCTCACCTAACCCTAACCTAACCCTAACCCCGCCTTGCCTAACCCTAACCTAACCCTCCCCTCCCCCTCTCAGCCTTACGAAGTTCTGCTGTATTCCCATGTGCTTACTTGCTCAATCCTTTTCATAAACACGGTATTTGAGAAGCAACACCTATCAAATTCCCAGACTGGGAGTTCCATTCACACTGGATTCAACTCTGCAAAACAAATGCCCCATGGCAGTCGGGAGGGAAGGTGGACATAAGCAAAGCAGGAGCTCGGGGGGGGGGGGATCCTGGAGGGAACGCACCACACTGTCAAGCACTGAAAGCACCGCCCCTGTCACCCCGGCTACTCTGTGTGTCTCACAGCCATCAGACCTGGCACATTTTCCATCCTCCACCCTTAGGGAAGATGGTCCCAGCTCTCTTTCCCTCCTGATGCAAAACACCATAAGTTCAAAGAGAGTTCCCCACGTGTTCTGAGAACAAATGCTGTGGGTGCCAGGGCCAGGCATGAACTGCACGTTCATTCTGTTCACACTTTCAGAGGGCTCCGACCTTCCTGCGAGATTCACGTAGTGATTAACTGACTTCTGCAGAAACATCTACGCACGCCTAGTGAGCAAAGCACGCTTCACATGATGTTCCATTTTCCACGGCACTCGAAAAATGCTAAGAAAGCAGAGCCCCAGGACATTCTATAGCCTGCAGGACTCAAGGCAGGATACAGAATAGTCTTACTGCATTTTTCCATTAACAACAGTCTCCTTTCATGTGACATTTCTACCTGCAGCCAACACGTTACAGTATTGTTGCTGCTTTAATTTAGAAAGTAAAATTCGCTGCATAATGAAATCATATCCCGAAAAGAGGTTCAAGCGATGTAACAAAACAGGTACACGAAAGGGCACAGCTTTACAGGGGTGCTCCAGTGTGGAAATGCAACCTGATTCTGCAGCCCCTGCTCCTGGAAGGAACGCTTATGAAAGCCACAGTTTCATCTGCCCCCTCACCCCCTTTCAATGACACTTCTGCAGGGCTGCTCCTGCCGGGGGGAGAAGAGGCCCTGAGGTAGACTCTGCTGGGCGAGCTCCCATGGCTTTGACTCTGTCTGCAACATTCTGGGAAGATTTCTGACCTCTTTAGTCCCCTGTCCGCAGTGGCCATTTCTAGGCCTCATAAGGAAAGAGGATTCCCCTGGATTTCTAACCCTGTTTATGGGATAGCTAACCCCACAGAATTTCACACAGCATTTCCTGTAGGGACCATGCTTCCCAACAACGTGAGCGACCTTTCACACATATACTCTAGGGATTTCGAAGAACAGAGATTCAGTCTGAAACCCTCACGCACACTGGAAGCCAGGCAGTGGGGAAGGAATTCATTCTGCTGACAAAACCAACAATTTCTTTTCTTAGCCTTCACACCCCCGTGGGCAAAGAGCTCCGGAACTCGCCTGCAGCAGGGGCTGGTCACCCTGCCGCACAGCTCAGCTTTCAGTAAAGCTGGCTCTGAGGGAGAAAACGATCAGACTGGCTGGGGCGTAATCAGAAAAGAGACGCAGGCTGTTACCTGGAAGGCAGCGTTTGGCAGGGCACTTCCCTCTTCCTAGCACACGCACTGATTTGAAACTACCCCTGCCATACTGATGTACATTCCCAGAATTCCTTCCGTACTTCGAGTATCAGCTTATGCGACCGCACACGCCCGATGGGACCATTACCCCATACGGCCAACCGTAAGGTTTATGCCGTAGCCAGCTACAAACAGTGCCAGGTTCAGCAGCCCCTGGTCCGCCCCAAGCCGCCTCCAAGTGACATGCACTCAGTCTGCCTCCCAAGGATGGTTCTGTTCAGCCTCCAATAAAGGTTCTCAAGAACACAGTCACAATGACTGTTGGCAGTACTGGTGATGAACAGAAAACAATGTTCTGTGCTGTGTCATTTGCTCATGAAGCATCACCAGCATTTGTGCTGGGTGCTGACAGTTCCCGAGGGAAGCAACTCAAACTCCAGTTTTCAAGTCAACAATCATTCGTTAGTCTGGGGATTACTTTTTGTTTGGTTGGGGGGCTCTGGAGTAGTGATGGTGTTTGGGGGGGTTTACACTCATAAATCAATACAATGTCATACTAATTGTAAGGCTCGAACCTTGTGGAGGATTTTGGACTGCCGGACTGCCTGCGCACAGTTCTCTTCCCCATGGCTTAGGCTGGGCACACAGGAACTACTGCCTATTTGAAAAAGGTAAATCCTCTTTCATTCCCAGATTGATTTTACATTCTAAAAGACAATCTTCTAGATCTCCAAATTAATATGAACTAGAACAGAGTGCTGTTTTCATATCCAAAAGGAAAACTGCAAACCTGTTTGTAACCCATTTCCGTGACTATATTTGAATTTTTCATCTGCACTTTCTGGCAGAAGATGCAGCCAAGGTTGGTTCTGCCCCTTGAGCAGTTGCTATTTACAGATGCAAAGTCAATAGGAAAGAGGCTGAAAATCAGAAGTGAACTCACAACAATTCCACACACTGACCTCCTTGCTGACCTTCCCGAGAAGAGCCTGGTGAGAAGTCACTGACTTGCCAGTGCAGATTTCAACGGGTAAACCACGGTCTCTTCTCTGCTGGCGAAGTAACCTACAACCAACAGTTAAAAGGGGACATATGGATTAAAGCCAGTTCCACACACATACTGCTGCAAGGAACAACAAAGAGAAAAGAAAAAGGCACACAGGCAAGTGCTCAGTGAAGGACGCACAACGGCCTGAACGGTGGCCCTCTGGGATCCATTCAAAATCCTGCTGATGGCAGCAGGATCACAGTCAGATCCACTGCTATGTTGCGGTGCTGCAGGTTCACCGCTGCCCACTTGGCCAGGCATGTGAGACTGTCACTGTCAGAGGTAGGACTCTAAACACCCCCTCCCTGGTCATCCAGGGCTCTGGGTAACAGTCACCAGACAGTTTTTCTGGAATAAAAACAAAACAGTGTTTTCCATTCCTCCACCCCCATTCCATTACCCAAATATGCACCTGAAAAAGGACTTCACTCAGAGACCCTGTAGAAGCAACAAGAAAAAGCTCAGAAGCAGCTCTGTTGGGTTTGGAAACTCCTGGTTTGAACAGGCATTCAAACTGCAGCACCAATCACACACCCCTTGGCTTCCAAGGGTTTGGTAACAGGGCTGCAACGGAACAATGGGGGCATTCCAGCACGGGCTCTTCGTAGGGCAGGTAACAAACACGTCTACCCCTTCACAACTATTTCAGACAAGGGTCAACAAAAAGAGGTGAGCCTAGATCTCCTCACCCGTGCTGACAATGAAATAAGAATTATTTGCACTTGTGCATCTGTTATGAGCTCTCGAGCACACTGGGGTATTCGTGTGTCTCTCACTTAAACATCGAATCACGGGGCAGTTTGGGTGGGAAGAGATCTTAAAGCCCACCCAGTCCCACCCCCTGCTATGGGCAGGGACACCTTCCATAGCCCAGGGTGCTCCCAGCCTCATCCAGCCTGGCCTTGGGCACTGCCAGGGATGGGGCACCCACAGCTTCTCTGGGCAACCTGTCCCAGTGCTCCCCACCCTCTCCAGGAAGAATTCCTTCCTGATGGCCCATCTCAGTCTCCCTCTTTCCATTTAAACCCGTTACCCCTTGTCCTGTCACTCCCTGCCCTTGGAAAAGGCCCTCCCCAGCTTCCTTATAGCCCCCTTCAGGTACTGGAAGGGGCTCTAAGGTCTCCCCGGAGCCTTCCCTTCTCCAGACTGAGCAAGCCCAACCCTCTCAGCCTTCAGTGATCCTTGTGATCACTGACAACCCTTCGAAATGTGACTCACTGAGGCAACAAGCTCCATCTGAACCTGCGAACTGTGGACTCACAGTTCTGTAGCCTCAGTGCCATGTCAGCCTTCAGTGTCAGGGTGACTGTAACTGCTGCCAACTTCCAGGTGACTACAGGCCTGACCGTACTGCAGGTGTACGGAATGGCTGCGGAGTGTTTCCTTCCAGCCCTCCAGCTCAAGCCAAGGGCAGTACCATTCCTGATTTCCACCTTTTGTGGTGAGGAAAGAGCTCAGGCTGAAATGCTGGACCTGGACTTGTGCAAAGCATTTGAAACTGTCCTGCAGGACATCCTTGTCTCTATACTGGAGAGACAGGGATTTGATGGGTGGACCACCTGGTGGATAAGGAACTGGTTAGCTGGTTGCACTCAGAGTTGGGGTCCATGGCTTGATGTCTGAGTGGAGACCAGTTCTGCACGGATCGGTATTGGGACTGGAGTGGTTCAACATGTTTGTCGGCAACATGGACAGTGGGATCAAGTGCACCCTCAGCAATTTGCCGATGACACCAAGCTGTGTGGTGCAGTGACACACTGAGGGAAGGGATGGCATCCAGAGGGACCTGGACAGGCTGCAGAGGTGGGACTGTGCCAACTGCATGGAGTTCAGCCAGGCCAAGGGCAAGGTCCTGCACCTGGGTCGGGGCAATCCCAGCACAGGGAAAGGGTGGGCAGAGAATGGATCAAGACCAGCCCTGAGGAGAAGGACCTGGGGGTGGTGGAGGAGCGAGGAGCTGGCCATGAGCCGGCCGTGTGCGCTGGAGCCCAGAAAGCCAACTGGATCCTGGGCTGGATCCAGAGCAGCGTGGACAGGGGAGCGAGGGAGGGGATTCTCCCCCTCTGCTCTACTCTGGGCAGACCCCCCCTGCAGTTCTGCCTCCAGCTCGGGGGCCCCCAACAGCAGAAGGACACGGAGCTGTTGGAGTGAGGCCAGAGGAGGCCACGGGGATACTCTGAGGGCTGGAGCCCCTCTGCCATGGGGATGGGCTGGGGGAGTTGGGGGGTTCAGCCTGGAGAAGGGAAGGCTCTGGGGAGACCTTAGAGCCTCTTCCAGTGCCTGGGGGGCTACAAGAAAGCAGGGGGGGGGCCTTTCTTTGTCTTTTTTCCTCTCCCCAGAAAAACTGGTGTTCCAGCACCCTGTTACAGCCTGAGCTGGAACAGATAGTTGTTCTTACGGCACAACAGAACGACATTGTTTTAACCGTACAGCCAAGCTTTGAGCCCTCCTTCAGCCTTCAAAGAGGAGAAGCACCTTGACAGAGACGCATGAAATCTCTCCTGGACACAATGTCACCCAAGCTGCTTCAAAGGAAATGATTTATGCCTACAGTGCCAACAACCATGGCAAGGAAAGGAGAACAAAAGGACATTTAACCTTTCTTGAGACAGCAGAAACACAGCAAAAACTTATTTAAGCATTCCCAAAAATCTAAAAAAGAACAAATAAAAGAGACATGGTCATGGCGCCAAGCCCCCGAATTCAAGTCAAGTCCAAGCAGGAACACGTCCCTGCTTTCTTCAAAATCGCTCCTGGGCAATAATCACAAGGGCATTCTTTCAAGTTGTAATTCTGGAGGATATGAGTGTTACAGCTTTTTCTGCAGGAATTAAAAAGGACGAATGGATGACCAGACACAGGACACAGATACAGCCCACCTGCTGAACCGTCCCAATGCCCCTTACACGGCTCAGGGGAGGGAGTTCCTCTTGCGCTCATGCTCCTGAAGGGCTGCGCTTGTGGAAAACATCCCTTTGCCAACACTGCATACGACACCAAAGCCTCCGTTATTTGCCAGGATTTTAGCTGCCTTGTTACCCAGCTGCACCTTTTGGACAGAGGAACTTTATCATTTGCCCAGCTTTAATTACTGCGGCACTGCTAATTGAATTCCTGAGTCCCCAGGTGTTCCACAAAACCCCGCAGTGTTCACCACTGTATGCCATTAATCTGATAATCTTTTCTAGCTGGACTGTTACTTCCAGTTTGCCATTCCCTCTGTTATCTCACTCTACCCTCCCACTCCAGTCATCCTGCACCCTGCTGTCAGTACTGGCACTGCTACTCTCACGGATAAACACTACAGAAATAAAAATTGCTCCTCAGTCTGGCATGGATATGGCTGCCTCTTTTCCAGTGTTAATTCCCAAGACGTTATCTCAAAGAGACCTGTAGGGGATGGGTCATGATTGGGTCTTACCATAAGAAAAAGTTGTCTAGAGATTTAGCACAGCTGAGTTTTGCGCCTCACTCAAGTGTAACCAGCTGAAATGGATAATTAGATGGGCGGGCACAGAAACACAGCCAGGAGTGTTTAAGAGAAGGAAAAACCAACCCCAGCTGCCACCACAAACCATACCACCCAGGACTATACGTCATCCTTCTGACCTTCTAGTCAGCTCAGTGAAGATTTCTTCCATACAGCATTACCTTACTCCTGTAGTCATTCCTGTTCTCCCCTTGGAATGACCACGAGTATCCTTTTACACTCCTGCTTCAGGGCTGCCTATTAGACTACCACCCTCAGGTAGTTTCTTCATTCCACAAAAGTGAAGGGTTCCGGCCCCAAAACACTGGTCAGCACCGCAGTATCGTCCTGTCTGAGGCTTCAAACTTAGGCTCACACAGAGCCTAAGTTGCTCTGGAGTTGTGTCCGCTTTCTGCTCCAGAGGAATGCTCGTGCTGATTTCAGATATAAAAACCGTGTCCAGCATTTCTGTTAGCACAAAACTGGCGAAATACTCTCTCCACTGAGTCATGTGCAATTAGTGCAGACACAAGCAATGTCTCTGCTAAAAGATTATCACAGAATACACCAGAAAAGCCTGTAGTGCCTTTCATCAAATCCTACTTCCCCTGAGATACTGACTGACACCCTGCGTGCAGAAAGACAGGCCAGGCTGCTGGAGCGCCCCACAGACACAGTGCAGGCTTTCATCACCTGCTTGGTTCTCAGGCCTCAAAGCTTCTGGCTGACAGTTCCTTCTCAACACAGAGACGGAATTTAACTCTGCCAGTATTTATTGCTGCACTTCCACAGGGGAATTTAGTTTACACTACAGTAACAGAATTCGCAGCAAATCAGTTTATTAACACCGACTGGGACCGGAGTCGCTAAGCTGCCCTGCTACACTTCCCACAGGGCATTGCCTTCTGCAACGCGGAAGGGTTGGCTGCCTTCAGTAACCAGTTGGTGGGCTGAAATCGGTACCTGCTGTTTCTGTTGGCCTGCCCCTGGAGCAGACTGTAACCAGAAACCACAACACCTACCTCAGGGAAATGCAGCCACACAACGTGCCCTCAGCCCTTACAACACCATGATACAGCCAGTGTGCAGCAGCTCCCATGCTCCGGTCCCATTCCAGGAATAGCTGCACCTGAGCTTTCTCCCTGCACGCAGCCTTACACACCACTGCCCACACCCTGAAATGCGGCTGAGGCCACCCAACAGCGCTGTCATCCGTCAGGGGTGACAAATGGGTGAAAAACACATGGGGGTTTGGGGTTTGGTTGCTTGGTTGGTGCTGGGGTTTATAACAAAGCCAGCAGATCCTCTGGAGGTGAGGTCTGCTAACCTGAGTGAAAACTAAGAAACACAGCAGGCCCAAAAGTCTCTGATCCCATCTCCAGGAAATGGTGATTTTGAAAGCAGTTCCGGTTTGAATCAGAGAAAAAAGATCTTCCCATGAAGCTGCGTTTCTCATGAGAACTATGGCAGATCCCAGCCTGCCAGGCTCTACAAAGACGCCCTGTTCGTCGCACATTGCACAGACTCATTTTCATGTGACAGCAGCTCAGGTCGATGAATTCCCACTCACAGTGTGTGTGTGGCTTCGAGGCTGCTTTATCGAGCGTCTGCGCACACCGTTAACGTACCGCTAGCTCTGAGAACCGAGAAACCTGGGGCTGCTGGATACTGCCTGCTCCCAGGTGTGCTATGCATTCCAACTCCTTTCAGGAGCTGTAAATGGTGGAAGCCACTGCCTATCCCGTATGCCTTGAACACGTAAGGACTGGGAATCTACCCATTTCCAGCGCCCAGTGGCTCACATCAAGTTTGGGACTGTTTTGCTTAAAGATCATAGCCCAAAGTGTAAAAATGATGGCCAGTCCTTTACATACCAATGAGCCCCTGTGATTCACAGCTTGTAGCAGAAAATACAGCATCCTCCCACACCACAGACACCAGCAAGCTTCACGCAACGGCTGTTCTTTGTCCCACCCAGCCACCCCTCCCAGAGGGCTGGTGCCAGTATCAGCACAGCGGTACAATGACCTACGAGGCCTCTAAACATCGCAGCACTCTATTTCTTGCCATCAGTGTCTCCCTTGAGTTAAACTGCATATATGACCATGACCCTAAACAGCATTGCCCCATCACTATTTAATTCATCTAAACAGCTTTGCATTAGTCACACTGGGCAGGTAATTACTTAATTGCTGTCTTGTTTTCGGGTGGCACAGAGTTAAATGTCTTCCTGGTGGCTGGCACAGCATTGCATTTTGGGTTTAGGAGAACAATGCTGGCAGTACACTGACGTTCTGGCTGATGCTGAGCAATGCTCACACTGTCAGTGACTTTCCAGCTTCCCATGCTGCCCTGCCAGTCAGTAGGTGGGGGGTGCACAAGGAGCTGGGAGGGGGCACAGCCAGGACAGCTGACCCCAACTGACCCAAGGGACATTCCATACCATATGGCGTCATGCCCAGTGTATGACCTGGGGAAAGCTGGCCGGGGGCTGCTGCTCCTGTTGAGTGGGTGGTGAGCAATGGCACTGGGCATCACTTGCTTTGGATGTTCTTTTACCATTATTAGTATTATTTTCCCTTCCTTTCTGTCCTATTAAACTGTCTTCATGCCAACCCAGGAATTTTACATTTTTCCCAGAGGGCAGGGGGAGAGCGAACAGCCGCGTGGTGTAGCTGCCTGCCACATTAAACCAGAGCAATGGCCTACCCATAGTTCTACTGATCCAAAATAGGTTCCAGTGCTGGAAGTCAACAATTCAGTTTTACAGTCTCTCAGATGATTGGCCTGAGTAAGATTTCATGCTTACTTTGTGAGCTTTGAAAGGAAAAAAGCGTTTAAAGCTGGAAAGCAAAGTCTTGATTCTTGCCCTTAAAAAAAGGTCAGTTGGGATGATCTTGGACACCGTTATGGAATGTTGTTATTACATCAGCAGCAGGAAGACTAAAAATCCGGGATTTGACACCCAAATGACATTTCCTTCACCTCTGCAAGCCCAGCATGAGATCTACACTCTCTTTTATGATATCAGAGGTGAGGAGAGGGAGTTGTGCTCCCCCTCTTCCCTGGCCTGAGCCCCCCCTTAAAAGGCCGATCACTGCGGGCCAGTGCAATCCGAGCTCTTGCAGGCTTTGATCCTGCTCAACAGGAGTTACAATGCAGCTTGTTTTCACATCACAAAAAAGGATTTGAAATGCCAGTAATTTCAGAAGTTCAGGATGACAGTGAATGGCAACTTGCACCTCACACATCATGGGTAAGGATCTATCCTTCACACCAGGCTGCAGTACCTCCAACAGCTGGGCTGGAAGACACCAAAACCACTGACAATCTAACCTGAGCATCAATTCTTCCTACTATTGTGATAATGTTCCACTCCCAAGATGAAAGTCATTTCACTTGACATACTCAGACAAGTGACAGAAATTGTCTCTTTCAAAGATAAAATCTCTTCTACAGCACAAGTTGAGTTTATTAGAATATTTGTGCTCCAAACCACACCAAAACTGTTCCTGCCAGAACTACACAAGCATGATGCAGGAAAATCTCACCACTAACACAGATGACAGTCACCAGAGCAGCTGCTGCACGGATCCATTCCTGCCCTCTTCAGGTAAGACATGGGCTGGTGTTCCCCTGCACATCAGCACCAAAGACCCAAGCAGATACACCTGCGATGGTGAGATACTGCTGCCCAAGGGCACCTTGACTGTGCACACAGCCAGCTGAGAATGGCTTGCTTCTTGTAGGTCCCCAAGAGCTACAGTTTCCCTGCCTGTTCTCTGAGTGTATCTCTGCAGAGGAGTTACTAACTTCTGCAATTCAGCTTGTTGGAAAACAAACCAAGTCAATAGTGAACTCTCTAATTCCACACACAGCCCACCCCCAGGTCTCTCTCCTCACCTGTGTCATAGACGGCATATGGATTCTATGCCACAAATAGGGAAGGGTCAAGTCATCTGGGAAACCTTACCTACGCTTTGCAGGAGGCTGATTGAACTGTCCACTGGTGAGGCCTTTAGAGCATCAACACTTGGGACATGAAACCAGGCGGTGAGCACTAAGTGCTGCCACCAGCGTACTGTACTTGCAGGCTGGTGAAGGACAGAGCTCACCACATCCGGTTAGTCTTAGATTTGTGGTAGTTACAAAACCCATTCACAGCAGAGCCAGCCCACGTTTTTAAATGTAGAATGAGAGCCAATCTTCCACAGTGCTCCATCGTTAGGGATTCAAATCTGCCATGTAAATAACCTCAGGACTTGCTGCCCCAGGCACAACCTTTACACATCACACAAACAGGCAGCACCTGATGACAGACAGAATGGGCACACATTCAAATCGGCTACAAATCCAGACTTCATTGAAAACCACATAAAAGCTCAAATAAAGACTGCTATACAACACAGAGGAGCCAAACCTTCACTCACATACCTAATCCCTGTGACCCTATTGTTGAGAATATCAACTGAAAATTGAACATTTCAGACAAGCCAAGTCGTGGTGGTTGAATTTTGGGACTCATTACTTATTCAGCACACATTTGTTACAGCATTTTTCATTTTCTTCCCCAAAGGTATTAGCAGAAAAATCATTTAAGAAAGCATTTAAAAGGCCTTTCTTATCGATGACATGAAAAAGCCCCGGCAGCGCACGCATTTGATGAATATAAGCTAATGAACTATTATTTAACTGCATCACAAACGTCAGAGGTCTAAACCAACACTGCTTAATTAGGATGATGTGTGCCCCAAGTCTTCTCCCAGGAAACTGGTGAATCACAGCAGATTCCCTTCACTGCCAAATATACTCAGAGATTTATATGAACACATCTGTTAAAAATATCTTAATGGCATGACATCTCCTGCTGTTAATTCAGATTGATTACTTGTTAAACATAATCAAATGAGGCAGGAGGGAGATTGTTAACTGTTGTTTACATGAGGATATATAAAATAATGGAGAAAATCCTGGCATTTAAAGAGAGGTTGAGGTACTGTTGGAACAGCAAAGTTTACACATTTCAGATGAAACACATGAAATGACTGTAAGAAAACTAGTGTTTCCCTTTCCTGTTTTCCTCCTGCATGCCTACTGATTCAATGGATTTCAGTGCCTGAATAACACCCCCCAGGCACAATGGAGTCTGTATTATTTCTGCCAACAGACAGATTACATGCTCCCCCCACTGAGCAATGACTGCATCTGAATCCTGCTCCTGCACTGCCTGCCCGCAGGAAGGAACGCGCTCCTAGACGAAACACACTCCTCAAAGTACCTTGATCCACCTACAGAAATGCTTCCTACACATCCTGCCTCCTGTACACGTTCCCTTCCTTGGAATCCCAGACCCAGAAGGGATCTGGCAAGACGGAAGAGTGTAAGCCTGAAACGATGGAGCCCGAACAGGGCTTTTCTTCCCTTTTTTCTTTTCCCAATTTACCATGATTTTGCCCGTGAAATGCTTTTACACCTTTCTGGGCCAGGCCTCAGCAGCCCTCCAGGAAACCTCAGCTTCCCACCCCCGTAACTGTTGTTACACACAAAGCTCCGAACCAGCAAACCCATACTGGTTTGTTGTCCCTGTAACTCCAACCTCTTCCGAGAGCTGCACCTCCACCAGGGAAAAGAGTGCTGCCTGTACCTCTGGAGTTGTAGGCATGGTGTTCTCCTGTCCCCTGGCGTATTACTCGCTACATCTGTTTGCCTTTCCTGAGCATTAATCCACTTGATCATTAGTAAAAGGTTCATCAGCTTGAGACTTTCATCTCACCTGCTCATCTCTAAACACTCTCGTTCCTTCACTCTGGAATGACAACAGGCAGAGGGAGTTGGAAGGGAAGATGGCAAAACAGAATCAAGAAGTATCGAGACAGACACCACGAGATCTCCAGCTAGCGAAAGCACGCAGTTTCATGGCCTGTCACAGAACTGTCTCATCAAACCCAGCTGAGAACAGCCCTTCCGCTACAGCTGCACCCATTCCCAAAGTCCGTACTGTGGCTGTTTCTCTTCCTCTCACCATCTTTGTCCAAAATAAAGTCTTTACAGTTCCAACTGGGGTTCACTTCGACACCTTCCAACAGTGACACACTTAGAAGTGGGTTTTGCCACAAAGTGGCAACTCTTTTTGCCACAACTTTTATGGGACACTCTTTGTGCAATAACACAGGTGGCAACTTCTGATTAATTAAGCGAGGACGAGAACTGGTGATCCAGCGCGATGACTTTGCTGTTAACACCAGACCAAACCTCTAAAATCCCAACCCAGGGCAAAAGCTAACTTGTGACCTTGTTGCTCTTGTTGCAGGGGTGGGGGAAGAGGGAGGAGCGACGACAACACTGTAACTGAGTTCTCCCTGGCAGGAACTTCATTAATAATCCTTCATTCCTCTCCCCACCCACCCCAGGCGAACGTGTTCATTCATTCAGAGCCCACAGACCCCACGCCATGAACCCTCCGAGTCACTGAAAGGTGATTCCACATTCTGAAGGAAGAGCTGGAATGAAATCACAGAACCACTAAAGTTGGAAAAGACCTGTCAGATCATCCAGTCCAACCATCACCCCAACACTCCCACAGCCACCAGACCCTGTCCTTATCTACACGTTCCTTGAACACCTCCAGGGATGGTGACTACCACTTCCCTGGGCAGCCTGTTCCAGTGCCTGGAAGGTGAAGTTTTCCCCAATATCCAACCTAAATCTCCCCTGGCGCAACTTGAGGCCATTTCCTCTTGTCCTGTCACCAGTTACCCGGGAGAACAGACCAGCACCCGCCTCCCTGCACCCTCCTTCCAGGGAGCTGTAGGGAGCGATCAGGTCTCCCCTCAGCCTCCTCTTCTCCAGGCTGATCCCCCCCAGCTCCCTCAGCCGCTCCTCATCAGACTTGTTCTCCAGACCCTTCCCCAGCTTTGTCACCCTTCTCTGGACACGCTCCAGCAGCTCCATGTCCTTCTTGGAGTGAGGGGCCCAAACTGAACACAGGACCTGAGGTGCAGCCTCTCCAGGATAAGTCGGAATTGAACCTGGGCCACAGTGGTGAGAGCGCGGAATCCTGACCACGTGGGAGGTACATAAACCTCGAGCACGCGCTCAGAGGAAATGACCAGTCTACCAGCCGCACGTACAGGATACACCTACGTCTGCGGCGACAGCTTTCAAAACTACCCACCACCACAACTGAAAACAGGAACAGATAAACCTCAGGGAAGAAATGCAACTTGGGGAAGAGATCCAGAATTTCAAAACCCCCACCGTTTCCCAAAAGTAACTCTGACATCCATACTTTCTAGGTACTTGGCAAGTTTTACCATTACTCTTGATTCCTATTATAACTGGATTCCCATGTTTTCATAATACAGACTGAAACCCTGCAAGAATGGTAAGATTAGGAGATTTAAACCCCACTGATTAATACTTCTATTTAGAAACCTTTTTTCCTCCATTTGTGTTGTACTTCAGGATTAAGCAAATGATTTAAAACTGGACCAGATTTTCTGAGAGCAGTTTCTGACAGGACTGCAATATAAAGATGGATTTTTGAGCAGAATTTCGTATTTCTTGAGTCTAACATGGCACGCTCATCCTGTAAAGATTCTAAGTGTGAACTTATGTGTATGACTAATCCTAATGAAATACTGAAACTCCTTCTTTATATCCTGAAGTTCCATAAAACCTCCCAGGCACTTCCAGAGTCCCTAATGAAAACAGTGCTATCCACACTTCTGACGGGGTTTGATTTTAGAATATTTATTTTCAAAGTGTTTGATAAATAGCAAAGAATATGCTCAGAGAGTCCTCCCAGGCATGTGACAGGGCAGAATGTCACACCTGGTCCTCCACTTTCACGTGTTCTGTGTCGGTTCCTGCAGCACGGCTGAATCGTTACGGCCTGCTGCCCACTGCCGCTGCTGCCCACTGCCGCCCACTGCAGGGCTCACCACAGCTGGGGAAAACCCAGCCAAGCCATTCTCTGCAGTCAAAGTGCCACAGCACACACAGCTAGGGCAAAGCAACTGAGGTATTGACTGAGATTTATAATCCTCTTGGAGTGACTGCACTTGCTCAGCTCCACATACCAAGAAACCCACTATGTATAATCACTGTAAATTGAATGCAGTGTCTAATAAACATGAAAGGTTGTTAGCACTCTCAAAAACACAGTAAAGGTTACAGGTCTGCAAAGTGAAAAGTGACCCCCCTTTCATTAATGACAAGAAATCGTTGCTCCGTTTTACCTGTCACTGTTTGTGTCAAACACTAACAGAAACAAAATCCCCGAGAATCTCTACTGAACAAAACTTCTGCTCCCCTTCCTCCCTGAGCCCCGAGAAAGGAGAGCACCCAGCGAGGAGTCACACGCCTGTGAGGATTCCACCAGGCTGCAACACCCCGGAGCCGAGTATGTGAAGCTCATTCCACCACACTGCTGCCACCTGTGACACTGCTCCAGGGTCCCACACTCCAACCACCCACGTTCCACCGCCGCAGCGCCACAGTCACCAGGGTCTGTGGAAAAATGGTGGGTATCTTCAACGTGAGCCAGGGAAAGAGGTTCAGTTGATGAGAAGGGTACAGAAACACACAATGACGCGTAGTGAGACCTTTTAAAGAGACAGCACTGTCCCACACAAACAGGTACCTGTCTCCACGTAACAGTCCACAGAGACAGGCAGCTGAGGCCAACTGGCCTACGTAGCTCCAGACCAGCCCCACCCGGACTCCGTATCGCAGCTGAAACGTGCTAGCAGAGATCACCACTGCTTTTCATCTCCCCCTAGCGAGTACCACACCGCCCAGCCTCCAAAATCTGCAGTTGTCATCTAACAGACAGGTAGGAACCAGGCAGTCCCAAGCACCAGCACCAAGTACCGCGGCTGACCCTGGTTAAACCCAGTGCGTATTTAAGATGCACAAGTGCCTCGCCCTCTCTGCCAGAAAACAAAGCAATTTTTGACCAGTCACACAGTGCACAAAACCAGAGAAACACCAGCACCTTCAGTACCAGAAACCAGGATCACAAAGACATTGCATTCCAGTGTCCAAAAAGCCGATCCGCTTCCACTTCCTGCCCGCACCTGGCAAACGGCCTCGCTGTAATAACATCCTCGAACAACAGCTCAGTTTCCAACAGCCGTTCAGCACTCCCATTACCAGGTGATAGCACGTCCTACCCCCTTCAGTCCTGCTGGCCCACACCAAAGCTGCTGGTGCTGCACAGCTGTAGTTATGTCTCCGGTGAGCATTACCCTGCAACTCACAGTGACCTTCTGAACTCCGAGGATGTAAAACAGAGAAGTCACACCTCGGGATGCAAACTCATGCTCAGCCTTACCCACAGCGACTCTCCACTCTCAGTCAGGACTAAAACCAGTTTGTCTCCCAGTATATTCCCGGGTCTGTGTCAAAAGATGATAACGAGAAGACAAAGGGCCAAATTTTACTTCCTCTGAAGTCAGTAGGAAAACTCCCACTGACTGCACTAAGTGCCAAAGCCAGCACCAGCTTCCCGAACCTTATCAACGGTCCCTTCAGAGTACCAGATGCATTTCCTATCGCCCCCGCGGAAGGGTGATGGTCTCTCAACTTTGCAATCATACTGCTCACAGAGAAGCACCTCAGCCTGCCAGCACTAACCCCCCGTCTCTGCCCACCTCGGCTGGGTTCAGCACATAGCCGGGGGTCCCGTGGAAGAGGCACAGCTGCAGCAATGACTCAGAGGTCACTTTGCAACTGAAAAAAGGGTCACTGTCGTATTTTGAGGAGACCTTGCATGAGCGTCTGTTCCCCTCTGCAAACATAATAAAGTTTGCTTTTATGAATACAAGCACTTAGATATTCAGCAGGAAATTGCTCTTAGAAGTGACACAGGAAGAAGAATTTCAATCAAACTGAAAACTATATTCTGAAGGTGATGTAGAAATACAGTGTGATCCTCTTTGGGGTAAAAAGAAAAAAGTGTTAAACAATTAAAACCACTTGCTGAATGTTTAACTAAGGATACAAACGGCACGTGGCTTTTTTGGAACTGCAAGAGGAATCAATGTCCCCAGTTTCTGAACAGAAAAACAGAGATTAAAAAGCAGTTAGGTAGTTACTAGTCTTTTCATGAGAATTAACAAAGGTAACAAGACAGAACCTGCACCTTTCAAGTACCTTCCCTCTTGAAATAATTTAGAAGCAGCCAAAGAGTGCTTAAGTATTTAATTCACGAGCATAGTATAAAGGAACAGCTAAAGATCATCTTCCTATGCTCAGCCACTTTAGCCTTGACCGTGGTATGCAGCTGGAAACCTCTGCCACACCAAATTCAGTAGGAATCTACTAATTACTCCTTCCCCTTAATGAGCTGACAGCACACCTGGCAGCCACTTGCTGGAACTGGCTTGGCCGAGCAAGCGAGGGCACTCAATTCCCAGTGCACAGCCCGGAATTCAGCTAACGTCTTGCCTGCCACACAGCACAGAGCAGCCTCACTCCACTGCTCTGGTGATGCCGGCACACATCCAGGGGGACACACAGAGGATCTAAATCTGGACTTTCGAATTCAACAGTTGTTTGCACAGAAATCAGAGCGCAGAAGGATTACCACTTGGAACGGGAGGTCTGTTCAGATGGCCTGTCACTCCCTTCCCAGTGCCAACATGTCCAAAAGTCACCCGTGAAGCTGTACAGAAATGCAGCCCATGTCCAGTTCCACATGGCACACTTTAGACCACCTTTGGATCTCCACTTGGGAATCAGCAGCAGACAAGAGTTCCGTTTAATAAAAAGGGGCCACTGAAAACCAGACCTGAATCCATAGGACAAGAGGTAGGTAGCCCAGGCCACAGCAGAGACCATACAGGCCATGAACTTACCTCCTCTGGGAAGAGAAAACATTGACACAGTCGTTACCGCCCAGCTAATTAACCCATGCTACTGGCAGTGCTCACCATAGTAACGTTCTGCAGCAATACCGCAATATACCATTTCCTACATCTGAGTATCAGCAAGAGATCACCATAGCCCATGGCTGAAACACCCTCTGCCCGGAGGCACTGCACATCTCACGTGCCCTGACCTACCCAGCTGCAACGTAGGTGCCCCCAGTTCTCTCTGCTGAACAAGACTGAGGAGATAAAGCAGTTGCCCTTCCTTGAACAGCTGCTCCACAGAACATCGCAGGCAGAAGGATAACATAATTCCATACCATCTCCACAGAAGTGAATTACAAAACAGATCACGTTTTCCCCCAAAGTAGGAAATGTGGCTATCGAATTAAGGCAGTCACAAGCCATTTGCCGGTACTGTGCCGCCCTCTGCAGTCAACGCGTGAGTCCTGCAAGTACAGCCGCGAAAGGAGCTCGTGCACGTCACTTGCCAAGACCAGCAGGTCCATCACTGCCCATCTTAATGCCTCTACGGGAACGCACGAGGCATGGGAATGGCCAAGAGAAGCCAGAAGCGTGCGCACGCCTCTGACCTCACTGGCATCGCGGAGACGCAGTGGGATGGCTCCTGTGACTGGAGTGTCCGAATGGAAGGATACAGGCTCTGTAGGAAGGACAGCCAGGGGATGGAACTCCACCTGGGGAGGGATGAGGAGCTGACCAAGAGCTCATGGACCAGGATTAAAGGGAGGGCAGGAAGAGAGGGTACAGTAGCAGAAGTTTGCTACAGGCCACCTGGTCAGGATGAGCGAGCGGATAAGGCCATCTACAAGCAGATAGCAGCATCCTCACGGTCACAAACCGTGGTCCTCATGGGGGACTTCAACCACCCCGATATCTGCTGGAAGGACAACATGGCAGGGCACAAGCCAGCCAGGAGGTTCCTGGAATGCATCCATGAAGACTTTCTTCTCCAAGGGATAGAGGAGCTGACAAGGAGGGGTGCCAGGCTGGACCTTGTTCTCACCAACAGGCAGGGGCTGGGGGGGAATGTGGTACTCAAGAGCAGCCTTGGCTGCAGCGACCATGGAATGGGGGAGTTTGGGATCCTTACAGAGGCAAGCAGGGTGCACAGCAGGTTCATTACCTTGGGTTTCAGGAGAGCAGACTTTGGACTCTTCAGGGAACTGATTGGAAAGGTGCCATGGGATGAAGCCCTGGAGGGAAGAGGGACCCAAGAAAGCTGGCAAGTATTCCGGGATCTTCTCCTCCAAGGTCAGGAGCAATGCATCCCAATGAAGAGGAAGTCAGGTAAAAGTGCCCAAAGGCCTGTGTGGATGAACAAGCAGCTCCTGGGGAAACTGAGGCACACAAAGGAAGCCTGCAGAGGGTGGGAGCAGGGACAGGGAGCCTGGGAGGATTACAGGGAAATTGTCAAACAATCCAGGGATGAGGTCAGGAAAGCTAAAGCCCTGATGGAATTCAACCTGGCCAGGGACATCAGGGCAATGAGAAGGACTTCTGCAGGTACACAGAGGAGAAAAGGAAGGTCAGGGAGAATATGCGCCCTCTGCAGCAGGAAAGGGGAGAGCTGGTTTCCCAGGAAACAGAGAAGGATGAGGTGCTCAATGATATTTTTGCCTTGGTCTTCACTGGCAAGGGCCAAGCCATCCCCCCCCCCGAGCCACGGAAGGCAAGGGTAGGGTCTGGCCGCCCATGGATAGGGAGGATCAGGTTTGGGAACACCTGGGGAACCTGAAGGTGCACAAGTCCATGGGATCTCACAGAATACATGCACAGGTCCTGAAAGAACTCGTGGATGAGGTTGCGAAACCGTGAGCAAGAAGCTGGCCAGGAGCTGGCGGTGTGCGCTGGAGCCCAGAAAGCCAACTGGATCCTGGGCTGGATCCAGAGCAGCGTGGACAGGGGAGCGAGGGAGGGGATTCTCCCCCTCTGCTCTACTCTGGGCAGACCCCCCTGCAGTTCTGCCTCCAGCTCTGGGGCCCCCAACAGCAGAAGGACACAGAGCTGTTGGAGCGAGGCCAGAGGAGGCCATGGAGATACTCTGAGGGCTGGAGCCCCTCTGCCATGGGGATGGGCTGGGGGAGTTGGGGGGTTCAGCCTGGAGAAGGGAAGGCTCTGGGGAGACCTTAGAGCCCCTTCCAGTGCCTGGGGGGGGGGTACAGGAAAGCTGGGGGGCTTTTTCCAAGGGCAGGGAGTGACAGGACAAGGGGTAATGGGTTTAAACGGAGATTTAGATTGGACATCAGGAAGGAATTCTTCACGGAGAGGGTGGGGAACACTGGGACAGGTTGCCCAGAGAAGCTGTGGGTGCCCCATCTCTGGGAGTGCCCAAGGCCAGGCTGGATGAGGCTTGGAGCAACCTGGGCTATGGAAGGTGTCCCTGCCCATAGCAGGGGGTGGAACTGGGGGGGCTGTAAGGTCCCTTCCAACCTAAATCATTCTATGATTCTACTTTGACAAACACAACTTATAACCTTAATAGAACATTTTTCCAAGGTTTGTACAGCACCAGATCTTCACATGGATACCCTGAGACAGCATTATTTCCCTAAGGGAATCACTGGAGACCACCTGACAGCTCCTCTTGGGCCAGCTCTAGGCATTTGCTAAAATGCAGCTCCTTCAAAGGCCTTTTTCTTTTTCGCCCTCCCCCACGCTGTATTGTTGTCTCATAACCCCACGCTGAGCTCCAGGCACGTGTCTAACTTTACCCGTCAGGAGGAGCTCATCACCACCGGCACTGGGAGCAGTTACAGAGCCAGCTCACGTACGAGTCCTACAGAGAGGACGGGGGCTCTGGCCTCGATCGGAACCTGCCATGGTTGCTGGCGCGGGCAGCACGCGAGCCCTGCCGGGGCCGCAAAGCGCGCGGCGCGGAGCTGTTTGTGCCACCCCGGCTGCAGCCGCTCAGGTGACAGGAGCTACCAGGTTCCTGTTCCGCAGGGTGACGTTCGCCCCTCACATTTCAGCGTCTGAGAGCCGCTGCAAACAGAAGTTACTCACATTACGGCCCGGGAACTGCGGGGACGGAGGCGCCCGGGCGCCGCTCCAACGGCCACCGAGCCGCATCCAACCGCGGGCGCGCGGGGCTCTGCCGACGGTCTCCCTCCGCCCCACCGTGCCGCGGCGGCTCCGCGAGGGCCGCCCTGACCGCAGCGCGCGCAGCTGGCACGCCTAGACCCGCCGCTGCCTTTTCCCGCGTCCCGACAGGGCACCTGCGTGGGCCCGCCCCTTCCGGCACGGTCCCGCCCCTTCCGCTCCCGCCCGACGCTTCCGGCACCACCGGGCGTCCCTAGCGACGGTGGCCGCTTTATCCCGCGGCTGCGCGACGAGCGGAGCTGACGGTGTCTGAGGGGCAGCCCCGTGCCCCCGGCCCGGCCCGGCCCGGCCCGGCCCGCACCCTTCGTCTGAGCGGCAGCTCCCGCCTCGGGCGGCCCCGCGGGAAGCGCAGGAGCGAGCCCTGCGGGAGCACGCAGCGGTACGAGACCCGGACCGAGCCCGTGAGTGTGGGCGCGGCCCTTGGCAGCCACGGGAGCCCGGTGATGGCCTTTGCCAGCCGGGGTACAGCCCCCGTGGCGGCCGGACACCCGCCCCCGGCTCCCGGGCGCTGGCGGTGCGGAAGGCGACAGCCGGTTTGCTGAGGAGCAGCTCAGCATCCGGCCCGAGCGTGGGAGTCGGGCAAAGGGCAGGCGAGAGGGGCAGGAAGGGGGAGCGGAGGGAAGGGTGGCGTTGGTGAACGGGCAGAGGGGCTGTTCGGAAAGGGAGGGGTAGCGGGGGGGATGTGGGATGGGAGCCTGTGATAATGGCAGCGGTTCATTGCTGTGTGATACCTGTGTGTCTCCAGCGTCTCAGAATCAACATTCCTACGGGAATTTATGGAGCTCAAAGGGAAATGGGTCTGACGAAGAGCAGGTCTGAATTCAGCTGCAGCTCCCGAGGCTGGTGGGGTGCGCACCAAACGCGGGAGATGGGACTGCCCCAAGTATGTGGCAATCGGGGTAGTGTCAAGTCTGATTTCCCATAGTGCTCTGTGATCCCCTTCACCTCATTATTCCAACGATTTCTCCACAGCTCTGGCTGATTAGCTTTGACTTTTGGTATCCCAAACACAATAATCTGAGAGTTTTGTACAGGAGGCCAACACGTTCCCGCTTCTGTGACGGCTACGATCACCTCTCTGATGTGCTGACCAGGCTCCTGGAGGAACAGCCCCCGAACGCCACTGACATCATCGAGAGTATCAGCCAGGCTGTGGAGGGGGCTCAGGGCCGGAACAAATCGGACACTCTGCGGGAAGAACAGGAGATTCTGCCAACGTTTGAAGCTGCAGAAAGGCATAAAGCTTTGTTCCTCCGGGCAAATGGGGAAGGAGATGAGATGGTGAGTCACTGGTAGAGAACAGAAAATGGAGAGAATTCCTATCATAACCGAGGGAAACTAATCCCCAAGGTGTTGGTTTGGTAGGAAGTTCCCAGTACCTATTCGAATGCAGTGCCGCTGCAGCACACAGGTACCAGCAACACGAGTCTGCCCTCTCCTCCACAGCCTGTGACTGATGCTACAGTAACACTATACCATGGCAAAAGGGAAAAGTAGGGTATTCCAGGAAAGAAGTTTGAGGTTTCCATACTCCTGCCTATCGTGCTTTGATATAAAACACATGGAAGGGCTGGAGAAACTCCATAGGTAGGTAGCACTGCTCCTTCCAAACTCCCGACCCTGCCGTGCACAACCTGTAATGCCTTTTGCTGTGGGATAATCCCCCACCCCCCTGGAATGAGAGCAGGATAACAAGGTGAATGGGAATACCTGATGAGCTCTCCGTTACTGGCCTAGTCCTGCTCCCAGTGACGCAGCTGGAGCCTCACTGCGGCCTCCGTGTGAGCGGGGCTCAGTGTGTGAGAACGCAGGGAACCTTATGCCAAGGTTCCCAAAAGAACAACATTCACTGCAGCGGAATATCGCTGCTCTGCTGTGCAAACGTATGGAATATGTATTCTGTGTTCCACACACGCGCCTGGCCCACAAACCAGGAAGCACAGCGACGCTGTGGGCATCGAGGCCTCGCACACGTGACGTGCCCTGGCCCTGAGTCCTGTGGAGATTGGTGTCACAATTCTGACTTGCCTTATCTCGCAGTAATTAGGAGTAGAATGTTGAAATCTGGTGTTCTAAAAGCTGCAGTTCCTCTGTGTTCTCTGCGTTACCCTTCACATGGCATTTTAACATTTCTAACTGACAGTGACTGAGCGTGCGAAGCGCAGGGCAGGATGAGTGGTGCTGCAGGAGGGTGAAGGGTCGGGGGGCAGCGCAGTTCGTTGGTCAAGTAGGTAATGACACTATTCTCCAGCTCTAACTCTGGATCTTCTTCCCCAGGTACAGACACCTCCCCCACCTAACATGATGGAAACAGCCTTTCACCCTGAACAGGCTGGAACTGGCTTGAGCAAGGATGAGTCCTATCACATACTCCTTGCCCTTCAAAAACGAATCAGTGCTCAGCCAATTGCAACCTGTCGCTTCTGGGGCAAAGAAGGAAGAAGAGACACATATGAGGAAAACCCCGATTTCCAGCCTGTCCCTGTGGTGGACACGGTGGATTCTCTCTCCATGTGGGTGCCCCATGCAGAGAGCATCCTACAGCAGGTGTGTGCTGGCAGCTCACGAGCACCTCGACTCCCAGCTGTGCTGGGCACCCATGGGGTTGCAGAATGTAACGGACACTCCTCACCTCCACGCCTGAACCACTCACCACAGACAGCCCAGCACTGACACGGTTCCCTAGAGTCACAGATCTCTGTACGTGGGAACCCTCTGGGGCCAGTACTTCTCGCAGTGGTGTGCTCTAGGGACTGAAACCCATCTGTAGGTACAGTACGGCATTAGCCCTGCACGGCTAACAAGAGCTTCTGGTCATCGTCTGTATAGGGTGTTCTCTTTTGAAGTCCCTACTGGACAAAAATGGGGTAGGATGCTAACATGCAGATGGCTTTTGACTGTATGTGAAGTGGAACTTATCTGGAGTTTTCTGCTGGTTTGTTTTTTTGGGAAACGTGAGTGAAAAATCTTAAAACGCAGATACTGTAAATAAAACTGCAGCATGAATGATGGGTGGTGTAGGGCTAGTGCTGGGAAGGGGTGTTGCCAATCAGATGATCGTGGTGGGATGACTTGCTGGCCAGTCCCCCAGTTCAAGAATGAAAGTAAAATAACAGCAAATGGTAGGAAATAAGGTTACAGATGACAACCAGCAAAGTAATAGCTGTACAAATCAAACCTATGTGCATGAGAATCTTGGGAACATTCTGGTGTGTTCCTCTGCCTGGTGGCTGAATAAGAAGGCAGAATTTAAAAGGACAGGGCAAAGTCCATAGGTGGTGGCCTCTAAGTAACCGTCGTCTAGCGAGGACACAAGCTGGGCTGGCAGGGAACTGACCACCACAAAACAACAAAAAGCTGATGACAGAGGTGTGAAGTTATTCTGAAACAGAAAGCAGGGATGAGGGAGGAATGAGGACTGTTGGGAATTTAGGGAATATCTATTCCTGCCGTTAGCTCTGGGTGTGCCTGAGCCAGTCTCTAACTGGCTTGCATTCTTGTAGTGCCTGTTACACACATGTATTCCATTCCCATATCAAATACAGGGTCACTGTGTTTGGCTTAATCCTTTTTAAAAGTCAGAAGAGGAGAAGGCTGAGGAGCCAGATGAACTACAGCAAGAAACAGGACTCCCTGTTCTCACTCCACTCTCAGAAGATGAAGGTATTCTTCATGGAACAGGAATGTTGGCCTTTAGGCTGTAAATACTTGAAGTTACAGGGCTCTGGTGCTTCCTGGAGCAATAGAGTTTCCCCCTGCAGGGGAAGCACCTTCCGCTAAACTGATCAAAAGCAAAATGCTTCTCAGTATTGCCATGAAACTGAAATAATTGGGTTTACTAGTTAACAAGCTTGTTGGTAATCGAGGGAAAACATAGCTCAGACTTGTCAGGCTACTGTGAGGGTCAGACATCTCCCTGCATGACATACCTTCAGCTGTCTTTGTCAGCTTTGTAGACAAAAACATGTGTGTGCATGTGTCAATAAATCACTATGTACACACACGCGCAGAGCCACAAATAAGAATTGTGGTCCTGTTGCACATTACTGCAGCAAATCACAGGAATGTGGGAACCTGAATATGAAATTACAGCAACAGTAAATTATTTTCCTATCCATTCTGTGATCAAGGTGAACTTAAGCTCTGTAATTTATTCCTAAGTGATAAAAAGTCCCTGCCAAAAGAAACAGCAGTGAGTGCAACTGAATTTCAGGAACATGATCTTTGTACATGGCTCTGTTAGCATTCCCGTGCTCCCTACCCATCCATCCGACCCCCGTGTGCAAACGCAGCACCTGCATTTGTTTCTGACCTCTGGCCCATTTGGCACGTGACTCACTGTTGCCTGAATTCTGTGAGTCTCACAGCTCAGTCTTAAGTATTTTGTAGAGGCTGATAAGTCACATTTATTGATAGGCTGTGTGTGTTTGGCTGCCTCCAGGAATTCAAAACACCCCTCCTCGGACAGCTCAGCCTTCCACAAACCTGATCCCGCAATGTGCCGTGGCAATCCTCCAGTCTAACTGTGGCCCAGGGCATGCCTTTGCATCTGGCAGGTGAGTAGCTGGGAGAGGTCACAGCGCAGACTGTCTGTGCTGAACACAGGTACCTGTCTAACGAAGCCCCAGTGCCTTTACTGTTACTGCATTATATTAGTCCATGAATTCTCACTACTCCAGAGACTGATGCAGAAGGCCGCTCAGATGTGCGCAGCAACAGTAAGTATGTACACCAGGCTGGAAACGGATAACCACAGAGAGGCTGGCGTAACGGTAACGGATGTGAATGTCCCGTTCGTGTTTGGGCACGGCCCTTGATGCAAACCCTGCATTCCCAGTCAGTGGTACCATTTACAAAATCGCTACACTCTGGCTGTAAAACTCATTCGTTTCCGTTGCACGTGGTACAGCCCTTCCCTCCTCGTGCTGTACACGGGCACTGGAGCTGCTCTCGGCCCTGGTGCTGTTGCCAGTGGGAAGTTGGAGCCGTATTCAGCACAGCCCTCATCATTCTAGCACTGGGAGATGTTTAATTGAACATTAATCTTCCACTTAATCAACTGTTACAGCAGGTACAAAGAGGTGCCGACCGTTAAACCCCCGTTACTGGGTGTCTGCACCGCAGTGACTGCACAGCAGGGGAGGGAGGGCTGATGTTTTACGGGCAGGGGGAGAACGTGTGATCTTTCCTTTCCCAGGGAACCTGCCAACGTTTACTTGGGGTCACAAACAGGGCCCGGAGAGCCACGCTCCCGCGCCGCCTCCGCCCGTGCCAGCGGAACACCCCAGCGGCCGGACAGCGCCGAGGCGAGACCCGGCTGGGGCAGAAGAGCGGGCCCTGCGGGCTGCCAGGCCTGGGGGAGCCCTCGCCGCGGGGGAGGCGCAGGATGAGCAGGAGGAGGATTAAAATACGGGAAAACATATTTTTAAAAGATTACACATGCGTAGTATTGTCATCAGTCGCTAATGAGTTGATTTTAAGGGAAATGCAACCGGAGCCTTTCCTGGTCCCTGCGGGCGCCCCCCAGCTGCCTGCCCTGACCCCGCTGGGGGTCAGCAGCCGCCGCCCCCCCCGCCGTTAGTACAACCTGCACTTCCCTGCCCACCCAAGCCGCACTGAAACCACGCCCGGTGCACCCGGTTCCCCCGCCCGCGGGTAACGCGGCGCATGGCTTACGGAGCTCCGGGCCGCGCGCACCGCCACCGCCGCTACCACCGGGGGGTCCCGCACAGGCGGAGGGGGTGGCGGGGCGGCTCGTGGGCAGTTCAGCCGCCGATCCCTCAGTACGCCCTCCCTGCCCCCCCTTCCCGTCAGCTTTCCACGAGTGGTACGGTCCGCCGTGGCGCATGCGCTGCGTGGGCCAGTAGCGAGCGGCCCCGGGAGTTCAAATTGCGGGGCCGGGCGGGGCGTTGCGGCGCTGCCGGCGGCGGGCGGGGGCGAGCGGTTCGCGGTCACCGGCCACCGGCGGCGCGTGCCCGGCGTGAGCGCGGGCATGGCGGAGAAGGGGGCCGTGACGGTCTGCGTGCGTGTGCGGCCGCTCATCGCCAGGTAGGGCCCCGTGCCGGCGGGAGGGCCGCGCCTGAGTCCCGAGTCTCCGGCCAGAGGGCCGGGTGCAGTGCTGCCCGCGGCCGCGGGGTCCCGCCGCTTCCCCGGGTGTTGCTGTGCCCCCCTCGCTGCCAGCTGCGCCACGGGACCGCCGCTGCCTCCCCACGACGGGGGGGCGAGGGCTGAGCCGGCGGCCGCCATCCCCGCTGGTGCAGGAGGGGCCGGGCCAGGCGGGGCTGGCGGGGGCTGAGAGCGGCCCTTGCGGGAGGGGCGCGGGCCCACGGTGCAGGAGCGGGATCCGGGCCGGGGGGTGACGGAATGTCTCTGCTTCTAGAGAAAATGCTCCCGAAGAGAAAGTGTCGCTCCACTGGAAAAGCGAAAACAACACTGTTTCCGACGTGACTGGTGCAAAGGTGTTCAGCTACGGTAAGGGTACACAGGCTGTCGCTGTGTTTTGATGCTCTTGTGGCCCTTTGTTCCTGGCCCCGAGCGTGCACTGACCTCCGTGACCCTGGCTGTTTGCCGTGTCTTTGAGCTTTGTTTTCCGACTTGAGAATTTTGAAGTAGGACTGTCAGACAGGCTGGATCCGTGGGCTGAGGCCACTGTGTGAGGGGCAACAAGGCCCAGTGCCGGGTCCTGCCCCTGGGCCACAACAACCCCTGCACCGCTCCAGGCTTGGGGACGAGGGGCTGGGAAGCTGCCCATGGGAAAGGACCTGTGGGGGTTGGTCAACAGCGGCTGAACAGGAGCTGCGTGTGCCCAGGTGGCCAAGAAGCCAATGGCATCCTGGCCAGCATCAGGGACAGTGTGGCTATCAGGACCAGGGCAGGGATCGTCCCCCGGTGCTGGGCACTGGGGAGGCTGCACCCTGAATCCTGGAGTCAGTTTGGGCCCCTCACAGCAGGACAGACCCTGAGGGGCTGGAGCGAGTCCGGAGAAGGGAACGGAGCTGGGGAAGGGGCTGGAGCACAATTCCTGTGGGGAGCAGCTGAGGGAGCTGGGGGGGTTCAGCCTGTGGAAGAGGAGGCTGAGGGGAGACCTTATCGCTCCTTACAGCTCCCTGAAAGGGGGGCACAGAGAGGGGGGGTTGGTCTCTGTCAGGTGACAAGTGACAGGATGAGAGGGAATAGTCTCAACTTGTGCCAGGGGAGGTTCAGATTGGATATCAGGGAAAGCTGCTTCACTGAAAGGGTGGTTAGGGTTGGAACGGGCTGCACAGGGATGGGGGAGACACCATCCTGCGAGGGATTTGAGACACAGGATGGGGTGGTGCTCAGGGACACGGTTTAGGGTGGACATGGCTGTGCTGGGCTGATGGTTGGACTCGATCTTAAAGGTCTTTTCCAGCCACAGTAGTTCTGTGATCGGGGAGTGCAGAACTCCAGTTTCAGTCGTTACCACGGATGTGCCTTTGAAGTCAGCTTCCTGCTGGGCGTTGCTTTCTGTGCTCTGGCTTATGCTGTAGTGTGGGAAGACGTAAGCTGGGTCCTTTCCATATGAGTTCCAGTTACAAAGGTGAGAAACGCTCACAGGCCAATCCCTTCGGCTCAGGCAGGATCTCAGTGAAGCAGCATTTTATTTGTGATTGCAATGGCGGGCGTCCCCCCCCCCTTGCAGGACAGAGCGTGCTTCATAGCAGCAGAGTACATCTTAAATACCCTCCTTCCTGATGCATTCAGCCCCTCCCGTTTCCTCACTGGCCGAGCACTCCAGGTTCACACCCACCCAACGCCGGTTTCTATGCTTTTGTACCACTTTCAAATTTTTTAGGGAAAACTGTGAGTGTTCCCGTTCCCTTTTTAAGACTTTGGTCTCTCTTTGTTATATCTTATTCTGCAATTCTTTATCTGGTTCCCAATCTGTTATTTTTTTAATGTTTTCATTCTGCTGAGGGGTGATATTTTTTTATTTGACCTTGCCAACCAGCCCTTGCTCAGGATGGGTAAGTAAAACAGCTCATACAAACATATGATAAACCTGAGGCCTTTCTAGGACTGGAATTTTCCATCTGCAGAAGCACAAACAGTTAGCTCTTACACAAATGGACTAGGCCGGAACTAGTCCCGAGCGTGGGGTGAGAAGAGGGTGGGGGAACCCAAAGCTGAAACTTGCCCATGTGGCTGTCATCCTCCCTCGCTCTGAGCATCCTGCTGTGACCCACTCCCCTCGTTCGTGTTACTGTAGCCACTGCAGAGATTGTTCCCCAGTTATCCAGTCAATCCAAGCATGCTCCAGGCTGGGGGTTGCCGAGGAGCCTGTTCTGTCAGGCTTACAGTCCTCACAGGCAAACCAGCCAGAACTGCTTTTAGGATTAAACGGGATGAGTGTTTAACTGTGTCCGTCTTCTTGGGTGTTTTTTTGACTCAACGTTGTTGTTCTTAGGTGTGAATTGCCCTGCAGGCAGGCTGATGCCCGTTTACTGGGTTTGCAGTCAGCAGCACTGAGTACGCTGCCGGCTCGTTGCTGACACGTGGAACAACGGGTTTCCAGGCTTTGTTTTACATGTTTTCCAGATCACGTCTTCCACTCCGGTGACAGCTCTCAGCAGCTGTTTGACAGTGTAGCTGTTCCAATTATCCAGTCAGCTGTGCAGGGCTACAATGGTGAGTCTGAAAACTGTTGAAATCCTGTTTGTGATGAATTTCATCAATAATCAGTGATGTGTAACTGTCCTTCCAGGCACAATTTTTGCTTACGGCCAGACTGCTTCAGGGAAGACCTACACCATGATGGGAAATGCCGACTCTGTGGGCATTATTCCTAAGGCCATTCAGCACGTTTTCAAAGTAATTTGTGAGGTGAGCGATTCCACCCACGTGCCTGGAAGGATTGATAGCGTTTGGGATTGTTCCAGCAAAGATAACTGCAGTCTCCAGGAGCTCGTGAGGGAACGTGGCAGTTGCTTTGCTGGCCTGGCAAAGCCGGGGGCGTTGGAAGCCACAGTCATGGGGCTCCGTTAGCTGGGATCAAATCAGAACAACCCGGGGGGGTGAAGTTGGCACATACGCCGAACCTTGCTAATGAGTACAGGTAGCTGCTCACTCCTTAGTGGGGTAGGTACGGTGATGTGAAGCTTTCTGTTCTTTCTTATGCTATTCTTAAAACTTCAAACAATTAACAGTATAAAAGATGCTTTTTAGTGGGAAGAGTATGAGACTAAATGTACTTCTCTGAGGTTTCAAAATTGGCTGATTGCTGGATGCTGATAGGAAGTGAGGAGAAGGTGCAAGTTAATACTGTGGTTTCCAAAAGCTCAGGTGCAGAGCACCTGCAGTTTGAGGATCTCAGGTAACTGTTATCAGGCTGTGGGATGCTCACTGCTCCTTTGAGGAGGTGCAGAGCACCTCGGGGCGTCTGTAAAGGTAACTAGAGCCAAGGAAACTTTCCATGCTGGAGTCCATCGCGCAGCGTTCCCTCACCCTGGTGTTCTTTCCCAGGGAGGGTGGGGGGAAGCAGCAGCAAAGTCAATCTAAGCAAACAGAGGAGACTGGAACAGAGTCTAAGCAGGAGGGAATTAGACATGGGAAGGGCATTTACGTGGCAGGGCAGTTGTCTTGTCTGGCCTGCTCCAAGTGCTGTACTGGTAGTGCAGCTGGAAGGAGGTGGGAGAGAAGGGAGAGGATTCTGTACTGGTAGGTGCTGATTTGCAAAGAGGGTGAGGGGGAAGGAAGGCTTTGGGATGATCCAAACATACCTGTGAGTGCAGAACCATACCATTGAGAGGTGTTCCTTGATTTGGCTGTTGTGGTTTTTTTTCTTTTCCTCTTTGAACATTAGATCCCAGATAGAGAATTCCTGCTCAGGGTTTCTTACATGGAAATCTACAACGAGACCATTACAGATTTGCTTTGTGACAGCAGGAAAAAGAAGCCTCTGGGAATTCGTGAGGATGTTAACGTAAGTAGATGTTGTGCACTGTAAGTATTGTGTCTGTTGGGAGTCAGAGTAGCAGGTAAAGGCAGCCCCAAGGGCATGTGGTTGAGGACTTCCCTGTGTCAGTGTGTGTAACTAATACCTTCAGAAGCAGCAGGAGGACACGGCGCAGCAGGATAACAGGGGAGTTGGCCTGGCTCTTGCTGGTTTGTCTTTGTAAATGTTGGTAAATGTAGGCTTCATGCCTGAAGTTCTCCAGAATCTTATTTAACTCCAACAGGGAATACTGGGGACTTGTCTGGCTACTCAAACTTCTCCAAACACGGTATCAAGAGTAGCTCAGTGTGTTACAAGTCTGCAAGAGATGTGAGGAGAGTATTGAAGTAACTGGACATCATCAAGGAGATGCACTTTGTTGCTGTAATCATGACGTGACCGTCAGCCTGGAACTAGGCAGGCTGAGGATGAGTAGGGAAAAACTTCACAAGGGCCTGTAGGGACAGGACAAGGGGTAAGGGGTTTAAACTGAAAGTGGGGAGATTTAGATTAGATATCGGGAAGAAGTTCTTCCTGGAGAGGGTGGGGAGGCACTGGGACAGGTTCTCAGAGAAGCTGTGGGTGCCCCATCCCTGGGAGTGTCCAAGGCCAGGCTGGATGAGGCTGGGAGCAACCTGGGCTATGGAAGGTGTCCCTGCCAAGGGAGACTTGTCAGTTGTATGACCATGGCCTCATGACATTCTGAGCAGTACACTCCTGGGTTCCCTCAGAGAATGTCCAGGAGGATATTTCCTTTGCCAGTTTTATTTTAAAGACAATTTCTAGGCCCTTTTTCTGATTCCTGTGCCTTTAGGCTGCAGTCCTGAGAAAGCTCTGAGCTCTCCCCCTGTTCCCTGTGCTTGGAGTCAGAAGACATTGCCCTGTGACTGCTGCCTTTTAAGAAGGCAGCAAACCAGAGTGAATGCAGTAATAACTGCTGGTGAGGTTCGCTTCATGGGCTGAGCTGAGTCTGAGTTCAGCAGAGTTTGTTCCCACTTTTGTTTTTAAGCGGAATACTTACGTAGAAGATCTGATTGAGGAGGTGGTGGTTGCCCCAGAACAAGTTATGGAATGGATCAGAAAAGGAGAAAGTAAGTCGTTCAGCCCTTGTGGGCTGTTACCTTAGGAAAGCATTGGTGAACCGGGTGTATCGACAGTCGGGGGGGATATCTCTGTGAGATCGTGTTCAGGAATCCATGTTTTCCAGATTTAAAATTGTGCTTTTTGTCTGTTACCTCCATTCTCTCACAATATAAGCAGAACTAGTCTAATATTGCTTTTTGACAGAAAATCGCCATTATGGAGAAACGAAAATGAATGAGCACAGCAGCCGTTCTCACACCATCTTCAGAATGGTAAAAACTTTCTCTATTAGGAGGGTTTTATCATTTTTCTTGAAATGACACAAATGTTCCTGCCCCCTCTCCTAGATCATTGAAAGCAGAGAGCGCGGTGACCCTGCCAGCGGCAGCTGGGATGGAGCAGTGATGGTGTCCCACTTGGTGAGTTGAGCGCAAGGAGCTATTCAGTAGGAGCTGAAGCAGAGAATTTACTGTTGCCGCTTGTTTAAGCGTAGAATGGTCCTTTATGACAGCGCAGCGTGCCGTGTGAACCTCTGTTTCGCAGTCCTTAAGCAGAAATGGTGCTTCTGATCATCTGTACAGGGGGAGACTCCGGGGGTGTTACCTAGAGGGCATCTTCCTACCCAAGGGAGTTCTGCCATGGGAATGGTTCCCAGACAGTTCCCGCTGCACTGAGGAGTACTGTGCCTCTGCCAGGAGCATGAGGGACTCCAGGCAGAGTGCTCCTGCATTCTGTTAACCATGGCTTCCCCTGCTGATAAATTCCTGACCCCTACACACAGCTCCTGACCACTGACAGCCCTGTGAAATGAGTGGGTAACCTTCAGGCTTCTCTTCTCCTGAGATACAACCACTGCTAAAAGAACCTGGGGCCTACAGCTGCGATGGCCAGAGGATTCTGTTTTCCAGAGTAACAGCACCCAGCATCTCCAGTGGATTACTGGTGTATGGAACATCCTAACCTGTGGAGAGCACACTGCCAATCTCTAGGGGAAGCGGTGTGGTTTCTGGAGCCTCCTCTGCACAGCCTTTCCTGGATTCTCAGAAAAGAACCTAAATCAACTGGAGGAGTAAATCCATGTGGAAGCATTCAGGCTGCTGACATCTGCATGAGCACCCTTACTCAGAATTAGCAATAGTGTTAGGTCACTCACATGCCCTGTGGAAAAAGCTTTCTGTTCTGGCTGTGTGCGAGCTCTGGGACCGGAGTGCAAACGTTCCTCCTGCAGTGTCTAAGCAAACCATTGCCCTGGCCTTCTTTTTCTCCCCACAGCTCATGGGATCCACTCTTCTATCACACCCACCCTCAGCCCTGTCTCACTGTGCCAGCAGATTTTATACTGGCCTCTATTGACCGGGGGGTGGGGGGAGATATTTTTTCTGCTACTGGCCTCTTTGGTTTCTTGCTGCTTGGTAGAGTGAGTAGAGGATTTTACCCTTCTGAAACAAAACCCGGTTAAAGGGAGGGTTACTCACTCAGGCAAATCGTTACACGGTGCTGTAAAGGTCTAGTTGGCTTTGAACCAGAGTCAGAGTGAAGCTTTTCCTTTGGTACTGAATTTCTTCCCTTCCTTATCCCCACTGTGACAGGCAGGGAGAGACGGAGCTGGCTGAGGACAGGGGCAGATAATCTCGTCTGGGCTCTCCCAGGAAAGGTTGGACCAGGTCATCTGTGATTCCCTGAAGGTTCCTATAGTTTGACTCTAGTGAACACTTCTGTACTGAGAAACTGGTTTTGTCGCTGGGCGTGGGGAGAATGTGTGCGATACTGCGCAGGGGCTGTTGAGTTCATACAAACGTATTCCGTGTCCTTCCGCACCCGCAGAGTGCCAGCTGGTATCTGTGTCGCAGCCACAGGTGGTGTCCAGTGATGACAGACTCTTGTTGTTTTCTAGGTGTAACTTTAGTTTATTCAGTTCTTGGCAGCAATTTGGAATTAAGAGGCTCTAACAGTAAACTGCCTCTGAACTAACCTGTAAATTGTTTGATGAACTTGCAGAACCTGGTTGATCTGGCGGGCAGTGAAAGAGCCAGTCAGACAGGATCTGAAGGTGAGTCTCAGGCTGTCCTGGTGCCACTTCTGCTTCTTCTTGTGAGGGACTGTGATAGGAAATGATTTGATCAATGTGCTGTTGTGTTACTGTTCATTAATAATCCCTTTTCCCTGGGTAGGGCAGGAAAACACTGAAAATGCTGTGAAATGCAAACAGGTAGTGCTGTGGCTTTTCTAGAGCTGCAGGTCCAGCAACAGCCCTGCCCAGCACTAACAGAGTTGAGTTGGGTCAGGAAAGAGTCACTCATAGCAAAGCAATGATGAGAAGCTGTTAGGGACTGGGGTAAAGGTGAGGAGTGGGTAGATGGCTCACTCCTCAGCTAAGAGGGAGCTTGTTAACAATGACAGCAAGAGCCTGCACAGAAATGTCTTTATAATTCAGAAAAAAGTGAGGAACACAAGTGGATGTTCTCCCTTCCAAGGAATAACAGAAGTTGTATCAAGGTTGGTTTGGGGTTGTGGTTCAACCCCAGCCAGCAACAAATTACACCCAGCTGCTTACTCACCTCCCCCTTCTGGAGGAGGAGGAGGAGTATCGGAGGAAAACAAGGAAACCCATGGGCTGGGATAAGAACAAGCTAAGAATTGAATATAAAGGAATAAAATAGCAATACTAATAATAGTAAGTAATAAAAATAATGGCAAATGAAACAAATTATACAGCTGCTCACCACCTGCTGACCAACACACAGCCAGGTCCTGAGTAGTGTGAGACAGAGCCCAAGAGCGATTGCAGCAGAGTCCGAGTGACCCCACAAGCAAGAAAGCGACCGAGAAAGCCACCTGACTGACTAATGCACAGCCACGACCCCCCAGCCCACTCCCACTTATGCCCCGAGCGTGTGGTGCTCTGGGATGGAATCTCCTCCGGTCAGTCGGGGGTGGCTGTCTGAGCTGTGTGTCCCCACTGCTTGGAGGGAGAAAGTTGGGAACACAGTGAGTATCAGGAGCTGGGGAAGCCCCTGAATTGGTGCCAGCACTGCCCAGCACCAGCTGAAAATACCGGTGTTATTAGGGCTGTTCCCAGGGCAAGTCCCAAACAGCCTCAGACCAGCCCCTGGGAAGGGAATTAACCCCATCCTAACCCGGACCAGCACAGGGATGCTCACACGTGTGTAAGGGCACGTGGAAAATTTAAGCAGGAAACACAAAGTTCTCATGGCCCCAGCTACTTACTGCGTAAGAATGAACATGTATTGGCGATGGATTGCTAGCTTAGTCTGAGTTTGGGCTGTTGTGGGTGACTGATGCTGACTGCTGCTGCTGGGTTACAGCACGCTGTGGCACTTGAGGTTTAACTCTCCAATAACCCCTCTGAGCACAACACAGCTTGACTGGCTGCAAGTGTATGTTAATGTTGGTTTAAATGCAAGAGTAACAGCTAACAGCGTTCTGTGCTACCCAGGTGTCCGGCTGAAAGAAGGCTGCAATATAAACCGGAGCTTGTTCATTCTGGGTCAAGTTATCAAAAGACTGTGTGACGACCCTGCTGGGTAAGCACTCGTGGAGTCACTAGGAAACTCAGAAACTCAGTTCTTTATCTGTAATCCTGTTCTGTGTAGGGAACCAGTTCAAATAACCTCTTGGCTCCAGAGGAGAGATCTACTGTGCTTTTTCTATGCAAAAATATTAATTCTTTCTTTTTTTCTTCTCTTTTTCATCAGCTTCATAAATTACCGGGACAGCAAGCTGACCCGCATTCTGCAGAACTCCCTGGGAGGAAATGCCAAGACGCTCATTATCTGCACAGTTACTCCTGTCTCTCTCGACGAGACGCTCAGCACTCTGCAGGTAAAACTTCACGCCTCTTCCCAAGCGTTGTTCTGGCTCAGGGTTTCAGTGCACACGGGCTGGAGGGGTGGGCAATCACCTCTCCAGTGATCTGGGCTCACTTGAATCTTCTGAGGGTCCTCTGAGGATTTGGCACTTGACACGTTTGCTCTGCCCACCCCGTCTCTTCCCAGCCGTTCTCTCGTGGTCGGCTGTCCAACTCCACTGTCCTGGCAGTTGGAGCAAGGCTCCTTCCCTCACCTTGCAGGGAGCAGATACCCTCCACTTCCTCGTCTGCCTCTCCCAGACGCAGCACGCCCGCCTTTGCTGACACGAGGTGTTGGCCAGGCCCCACCGGAACAGGGGGAATAATGCAACTATTCCTGGTCTGTATTCTTTAGCCAGGATTGCCTGCCTCTTGGGTCGCTTGGGTTTTTATTAAATAAAGAGTAACAGCGTATTTTTCACTTCAGTATTAGGCTTTGCTTTTTAGGTATTAATACAGAGCAAAGCAAACTTCCATTTTCAAAGCTTAAATACATGAAAAATAAGGGAATGTTCACACTGATGTCCTTTATTATATGGTGTTCTTTATCTACTGAGCTGTCCCTTTAATTCAGTTGGGAAATATGAGGCAGAATAAGCCTTTTGATATCCTTGATCTCTGCTCTGATGAGAGAATGTTCTTCCAGTTTGCCAACACAGCCAAAAGAATGAAGAACACTCCCAAAGTGAATGAGGTGCTGGATGATGATGCCCTGCTGAAGAGATATCGGAAAGAAATTCTGGATTTGAAAAAGCAGCTGGAGGAGGTATGGGGTTAGGCGTATCCATCCTTGGTATGGACAGCTGGTGGGAAACCCTCAGTTTTAAACCAAAACCAGATAAATCTGGAGGGATGGGTGGACTGTGGGAAGTGGTATCTGACGTGTCCGTTGAGAACAGACACTGAAATGTGACGTGACGTTTAGAACACCTGATGATCACCAACGTGTCTGTGACAGCGAACGCTGAAGGAGAGCAACTGCTGGAATGGCTTTGCTGCAGGTCCAAGGGTTTGAGACATGGAATCTTGTTGTGCCTTACAGCACATAGTCGTAATGCTGCACATCAAAGGGAGCAGTCACCTGCCGCACCATAACCTCCTGTATTGCCAGTAAACATCCCAGCTTAGTCCAGGTTTTCCCCTTTACCTGTGTTTCTCTTCAGTTTGTGTTGCAAGAAGTTGCAGCCGTGTAAGGTTGGTGGCAGAACTGATGTCATGCGCAGGCAGAAGGTACAATTAGGGAATGAGCAATAGTAACTCCCCCCCGCGCAGTGCAGTTTCATGTCCATCTCTGCTCCCCGGCTCCAGGGACTGGACTGGGCAATCGTGCGAGTCTTGCTAGAGCAGAGAGCATAAAAGAGAAAGCAGAGTTCTGAACATACTGTTTTGGTGAATTAAGCTCATCAAAAAGATGCTTTTTTGATTTTCTTGCAAGTAAACTTTTCCTATGACTACTTTAAGGAAGAAAACCTGGCCTCTTATTTTCGAAGAGAATTAGTCAGCAGTGTAAACTTGCACCTGGAAGTGTTTGCTGTCTTCTGAGGTGGTAGGTAGTGAGGGAAGTACTTAAATACCGCAGAGCTCATTGGGAAATCCTGTGTGAACTTTCAAGTAACACAAAGCTGTCCAAACCTGGCTCCTGTAATGGTGTTGCTGTATGACAGCAGATTCTCAGTGCTTCAGATTTTAGGAGACCACGTGCATTAGAGCAGCTTGCTGTGATTTGTCAGTTGAATTGTAGATACTGAAGAGCTTTGGGCTTCTGGCACTGTGGGAAGGTTCTTAAGTGGTGTTACTCTTCAACAGTGCTGCTGCCTTTTTTTCTGCCCTTACAAAAATCTGAGGCTGTATTGCTTTGGGGCATTTTGATCTCTTTGAATACGAAGTCTGCAGGCAGACTGTAGACTACAGGGTCCATTTTATTGCTAACAATGGCTCTTCTAGGCTTAAAGGAAAATATGTTTGTGATTGGTTTTAAATATTAGTAATTGTGTATCCTCTGTAGGAGTGGTTTGTGCTCTTGAAGTATCAGTTTCGTTCATATTCTTTTTGTGGAAGGTGTCTTCAAAGACTCAGATTAGTGCAATGGAAAAAGACCAATTGGCCCAGCTGTTGGAAGAAAAAAATTCCCTTCAAAAAGCTCAGGAAGATCGGATCCGCAACCTGACGGAGATGCTGGTGACCTCTGCCTCCTTTGCCTCAAACCAGCGCGCTCAGGTAAGTGCCTGATGTGTGGCGGAGGGGAAACGGTACCTGACTGGGGCTACGCTGCCAGCAACCAATAGCTTTGATGGGCAACTTGCACACAACTGCCCTTATTGTTAAAGGGGTAACTCTTAAAACAACTCCGGGGTGAGTATCAGTTCCACGCTGCCTGCAGGGAACAGGCTGCGGAGACGTACGCGTTCAGCCCGTCTCGCTGCCATGTAACTGAAGAACTGGTGCTCTGTCTAGGCAGCTGCGGGTGCTCTTACAGAGCCCACCCGATGCCACCCCCAGGTGCTACCTGGGGCTTCACTTGTGGTAATTTCTCTGGAAATACTTTTTTAAAGGCCAGGAGAAGAAGAAGAGTCACTTGGGCTCCTGGTAAAATAAACCAGGTGAACGTGAGCTGTTTTGAAGACTTTGAAAAACCAAGGTTGTCTGAAACAAAGAGAATGAAACTGTCCCTGCCGGCCCTCCCGGACCTGGAGGATTGCGAGCATCTTCAGGAAGAAAGTAAGGGAACTGCACTGCGGCTTTGAACTGAGAAATCCTCCCTTTTCAATACACCCAGGCTAAGTAGGAGGGTAACTTGCTGACGATACAAAAGGTACATGTAGTTGGCACTACGCTGTTCCAGCAATGTTCCATGAACACAGTTTGGAAGGGTTACCCGTATGGGATTTGACTTGTCTGCCAGCCCAGAACGCTGCTGGAAGGGAAAAGGCTTGAGAAATACTGGGAGTTCACATGTGGATGGTGGATGAAAGGCCCATTTCATTTAAACAAGGGGAGCAGGAGTCTTGCTACCCCAGGTGAAATAGTGTAGCAAATTCCTGTTGGATAACTCTGCAGGGATTGCTTAGATTGCTTAGGGAATAAGTCCACTCTGATAGCACAAAAAGAAAGGTCCCTTTCCAAAGAAATTACTTCCCCACCCCCTTAGCTTCAGGATATTGAGCTTTTAGTAGTTAAAACCACAGGGAAGAGCTCTGAGGTAACGCAGGGTTTGCAGACAGCTCTGCCGTGCAGCTTACCACAGCCCCTTGCTGCTGTGTGACAGCAGCCAGAGCTGGTCTCCAACAGACCATCCCTCCGACCAGTGCTCTCCCCCTCCCTGGTAACCTGGACATCTGGGCAAATTGGACATCAGGAAGGGATTCTTCCCGCAGAGGGTGGGAGGCACTGGGACAGGTTCCCAGGGAAGCTGTGGGTGCCCCATCCCTGGGAGTGTCCAAGGCCAGGCTGGATGAGGCTTGGAGCAAGCTGGGATAGTGGAGGGTGTCCCTGCCCGTGGCAGGGGTGGGGCTGGGCAGCTGTAAGGTCCCTTCCCACCCAAACCGGTCTGTGATTCTTTCAGGACCCACAGATGTATTCCATCAGGACTTGTGCACCTTCAGGTTCCCCAGGTGCTCCTGAACCTGATCCTCTCTATCCATGGGTGGTGCTCCATTCTCCCAGACCCTACCATTGCCTTCCCTGACTCGAGGGGGATGGCTTGGCCCTTGTCCAGCAAAGACTGAGGCAAAAAAATCATTGAGTGCCTCAGCCTTCTCCGTATCCTGGGAAACCAGCTCTCCCTTTTCCTGCTGCAGAGGGCCCACATTTTCCCTGATCTTCCTTTTATCCCCTGTGTACCTACAGAAGGCCTTTGTGTTGGCCTTGAGATGTCCCTGGCCAGGTTGAATTCCATCAGGGCTTTGGCTTTCCTGACCTCATCCCTGACTTGTCGGACAATTTCCCTGTAATCCTCCCAGGCTCCCTGTCCCTGCTCTCACCCTCTGTAGGCTTCCTTTGTGTGCCTCGGTTTCCCCAGGAGCTGCTTGTTTATCCACGCCAGCCTCCTGGTGTTTTTACCTGACTTCCCCTTCACTGGGATGCATTGCTCCTGAGCTTGGAGGAGAAGATCCCTGAGTCCTCGGATCTTCTATAGGAAGGGTTACTCAGAGATCAGATGGAGATACAGAGAGATTCCAGGAGTTATTAGAGGAGCGAGGGACAAAATGTTGAGCTGAAGACAAGATGAGTTGGGCAGTATTTTTGTGGAATTGCATCTCCTTACAGCCTTATCGCTTCTCCTTCTGTCCAGGTGTTCTGCTGGCGTGTGGACTGTTGGGGCTTTCCTCAGGGCTGGGGGGGCACAGGTTATGCTTTGCTCTTTACATCTTACAGGGAGCTGTGGAGTGGTTCTTTCCTGGACACTTTTTGCCGAGGCTGTAATTCTATGTTCTGGCTTTGGTTTTGTTTCATTAACTTGTGCTAACGTGGTCAGCATAAGGGTAGGGCCTGGAGCTCAGTGTCCTGCCCTTTCCAAAGAGAAAGCCCTGAGATTCGGAGTCCTGCTCAGTGTGCCACAGACTTGCCTTTGATTGTTTCCAGTGGGGGAAAATTCCTTAAGAATAATTCTTGATGTCCAGGGTAACATTCCCTCCTGCTCTGTGTTTGTAACACCTCTCTCTTTTCAGTGACGTCGGAGAGCTCTGAACATGACCACGAGTGTGCAGCGGTTCCTGACCAACTCTCAGATGTGGAATGGACGGCTGGGCCTCACATGAACTGGGTAACGGCGCAGCCTAGTTCAGCTGCCTGGTACACAGCACATGCGCTACCTGCTTCTCCGGGCATTCAGCCTTGCTCTTCTGTGTGTCTGAAGGGTACCGGGCCAGAAAAAAGGCTCTTGGTTATCTCTGCGGTGGTGGGGTGGTTCTGTGGTTCATGGCTCTGTGGTGAGTGATGCAGTAAGCTTTGGTGTGTAAACAGGGCGAGCTTTGGGAAGACAAGCAACAAGGAATACAATCCTGAGCTTGCTTCCCCTGTAGATCCATTAACTGAGAGCAGGTCTTTCTCCAGACCCAGAGGGACTTTGAGGAATCGGTGCAGCTCTGTGAAGCCTTGGCACTCGAAAAGGTAAGTCTGTTGTGTTTTCTGGAAATAAGCCCAACAGTCACCCGCCAGCTGCTAAAGTTCCTTGCGTTTCTGCTTCAGGATATTGCTGTGAACGAGGTCACTGTCCTGCAAACCGAGCGTAGTAACCTGGTGTTGGAAAACGAGCAGCTGAAATCAGAGATAAATGAAATGAAGGAGAAACTGAAAGAAAAAGTAGAATTAGATGAATTTGAAGCACTGGAAAAACAAACACAGAAAGATCATGAGGTAAGGAGCATCGAGATAAATACAGAGAGCAAAATTCTCTGTGCTCACATGTTTCCTGGCATTCATGTACGTATTTGCGGGCGGTGATTCCCACACAGACAGGTGTGTTGAGCTGCATTCCCCGACGGAATGAAGGAACCCAGGATGTAAACTGGGTTTACTTAATGTAAAATTCAGACTTCACTCCGCAACTTGAAATTTTAGTTAAACATGTATCTGTGTGTGTGTATCCAGATGTTATTTTTACATGTGCATGGTTTGAATGTCACTCGATTTCTGCAAGAGACAGTTGTGCTGTGGAAATCCACTGTCTAGAATGGTGGTGCAGTGACAGGGTGCTTGCTAAACCGTATTTCACGGTGCTAAACACCTTGGTTTACAATGCAGGATGGCTCTGGCTTTTGGACCTCCATCCAGCTCTGAGCATTACCTTTCAACGTACGACTTAGCTGAGCAATGAACCATTTCAGACTCACAGTGCGGACAGTAATGTCTGCGGGAAACTGAAACGTTGTTTTGTGCCGGGAAGTCAGGAAAGGCAAACCTACCGACAGGATAGCTTCTGATACAGGAAATACTGACTCTGTTCTCCTCACTGCCTTGTGCTGTCAGGGGACATGTACCTTGTTTATCCAGATGCTCTGTGTTCCCGTTCTGCCACCTAAAACATGTATTGCTTGTATTGGATTCTGGCTGGACTGTGACATAAGTTAGTGGGGAAAAAAAGAAAACACCTCCCTCCCACCCACACCCCACCCCCCCAAAAAAAAAAGAAAAAAGAAAAAGCCCAAACACAGAAAACCCCCAACCCAACAACCTGTGGTATTCAGACAGGGATGTGTTATCCCTTTTCTGTCCTGATACCTTCTCTGCAGCTGACCTGTGCAGACTGGTCTGGTCAGCAGCCTCTGAGCAGGAGCTGCAGCTGTGGTTACATCCTTCTGCCCCGCTGCTTCAGCTTACAGTTTAACAGGATCACCTCTCCTTTCCATGGTGTTCCTCACAAACACTTACGGATCTCAAACAGAATGGATCCATCATCTGGATTTATCTGGTATTTAAGATTCTTCTCAGAAGACCCTCTGTATGCTGGACTGACAGTGTCACCTCCGTTATCAGCCAACGTGCCATTCTGTTAGGGTTTCCCTGCAAAGCTTTTGTGTACCTAACAACAGACACAATGCTCTAAAGCAGCCTCTGTTGCAAGAGTTGCCTTGTGAGTGACTCGTGTTTTCCCATCTGGATCTGAAACAGCCCCTGCGAGGTGAGCGCCTGTCGCTGCCCGGGAAGCAGATGAAGTGCAGCGATACCCAGAGGTCATGCACTTCGCTACATACAGTAGTTGCAATCCCTCAGTGTAAATCCCCACAGAGATGCAGGGAAACTCCCTTATTCCTAATACCATTGGATTCCTTCTGATGGCAGTGTGCCATACTCCCCCAGCCATCCCCTGCTAGACCAGACTGCAGGTTGGGTTTCCTTCCCTCTGTGCTCCTAACCAGACATAAATGCTCACCGGAGTGCTGGTTTAGAGCTTCTCGCTGACCTTGGACTGGCAGGCTGGGTTTTCTCCTTGCCCACCCTTGTAACTCTGCAGGAATCCTGCAAAGGAGGGCTTGTTGCAGAGCTCTTCTGGCAAAGGCCAAAGGAAGAGAGTTTTCAGTTTCAGAAATGAATTTCTATCCAGGCTCCTCCTTGGGCCTCCTTTAGGAGATGCCCCTGAACGTGCTCGTGGCTGTACCTCAATTTGGGCGCCTTCCCGGCTGTGTTAGTGAACAGATGGAGTCTGAAATAGCTTCACTGGGCAGTGAAAACCTGCGTAACGCGACTAGAACTTGATGTGCCGTATCTGTACGATGCCCGCGCTGAGTGCCTTGGTCACGTGGCTCCTCTCAAGTTGTCGCAAGCTAAACTGCACTTGAATCCTTTCTGATTACTGGGGACCTAAACCAGCCTTGCACCTCTGCTACCCATTTGAAAGAATATGTAGCAGCTTGTTTTGTAGCTGTTCAGGTAGATGTGGGTGTGGATCTGGTTTCCCCCCGAACAGAAAACACAAGGTAGACCTTTATCTTCCCGCTGTTGGCACCTCACACCACTGCTGTGGTGCTGTCTAACGTCCTCTGCAACTGTGCTTCCATGTGCCCTACAGATTCAGCTCATACATGAAATTACCAGCTTAAGGAATCTGCTTTCAAAGGCTGAAGCATGCAATGAGGAGCTGGAGGTGAGCCTGGCTGGGAACGTCCCTGCGGTAACCCCTGCATGGCGCGTGCGGAGCGTGGTTCCCTGCCATCCTTTGTCTGCTGAGGGCAGCTGCGCACCGGGCGCTGCTCAGCCTCCCCACCCGCTGCCAGGAGATGGCTCAAACCTGCAAGCACCTGCCGTGTCCCACGCAGATTCTGTTAAATTCTACCCGCAAAGCCAAACCTGGCACTAGAATCTGCCTTTTTCATTTTTTTCTCTGACTTTTAGGCAAAAATAAACTCCAAATTAAAGCAGCTGAAAGAGAAAGAGAGCAAAATCAATACGTTACAGAATCGTGTGGGAGAACTGGAGAGAGCTGGAGCAGGAGAGAAGAATGCATCGTTTTCAGTGGTAAGCTGGGGGTTCGGCTGGGCTGGGAGGTGGTGGTGGTGGAGGCAGGTTACAGTTACATATAACCTGGGGGTCATGAAAATCACTCCTTACAGCTGTTAAAATTTTTTGTAAAGCCTAAAATGTGAATTACTCCCTTAACATACAGCAGTGTCTGAATGCTGTGGGAAATACAGCTCTTCCTCCCGTCTCTCAAGTGAGCCTGCTACTGTCCTGTCTAGAGCAGACGCAGCAAGCTTCCCGGGCCCGTGTCCACGTCTAACCACGTTTTAATAAATAAATTTATTATGGCTATATAGTTTCTGGTTTCTTCAAGTATTTACCTGTCTTTTTCAGGGAGATTCTGATAAGCTGATTGAGGAAATTGAGCAGCTGAATAAAACCCTCTTAGACAGTGAAACTGTCGCCCTGGATGCCAAAAAAGAATCTGCTTTTCTCAGGACTGAAAATCAGGAGCTGAAGGAGAAGATGGTGAGTACTTGCTAAACCACCTTTGGAGCGGTACAGAACGCTGCCAAGAGCCTGTCTGCTCCCGGAATAGTGAAGGGAGGAATTGGGAATTCATGGGAAATGGGTCTTTAGGAGAAAGATAAAAGGATACTAAAGGCTTCTCCCCCAGGAGTGGGTGGCTGGTGTTAGGCTGACCAGGAGAGAGCGAGCGAATGAACAGACTTTAGGGATTTACTAGGACATGACTCCAAACCGAATTTTACCAGGGAACCAAAGAGTGAGAGATAGGAACTTGGAGAGAAGTGGGATGGAGCTTACTCTGAGTTTTGAAGGAACACAGACAAGATAACAGAAGCAGTCATGGCCGTGACCTCTGAGGGGAAGGTTCGTGGTGTTATGGGCTGACAGGAATGCAGTTGTGCCTTCATGAGCTAAGTGAATAGACCCCTATCTGTGCGTGAATTCCATGCTGTCTCTCTCTTCCTGAAGGCTGAATTGGTAAATAACTACAAGCAAATGGAAAAGGACATTCAACAGTATCAAGGCCAAATAGAAGCAGGAAAAGCCAGCTACAGGAAAATGCAGGGGGACTTGCAGAAAGAGCTGCAGGCTGTGTTTCAGGAAAACGCCAGGCTGACTTCGCTCGTGGAGGGTAAAGTTCCCAAAGGTACCGTTTCAGGTGGGGTTTCCCCTCCTCTCATTTCTTTTCCCCAGTGCAGTGGGGGAGTAGGGAATGCCTTGGCTCCCGTTGTCTCAAATACCTGCAGCTTCTGTCAGTAGAACACGCGACAGTCGCTGGCACACGGCGCCTCCTCCAGCACTTCCCTCAGCCATTTGGAAAACCGTAACTTAGGGAATGTTGTGTGTTTTGCACAAAGGCAGGTTAATAAAGGCTGTCGGTGAGAAGCTAAATAAACCGGATGTCAACCTACTGAGCCTTGACCCAATTCAGACCAGCAGTTTCGTTTGTGGGCCATAGTAATATACACTTTTCTAGACAAATAACCCTGATGTGATATCCAAAATGCACCCAAAAACTTCTGCCTAATTTAAAACGTGATGTTCTTCTGTCTGATTCCTCTGAGCCTGTCCGTTCTCTAGATCTGCTGGCTGCACTGGAGCTGGAAGAGAGGGCAGCGGAGTTGAAAGGAGAGCTAGAAAAAGCACTGCAGGAGAATGCCCTTCTGCAAAAACGAGTGAACGAGCTGGTGGCATCTCAGTCTCTAACAGACACTGTTGAGAAACAGCAGAAAGAGGTAAATAAAAACCCCACCTTTTCCACTTGTTTTATGTTGAGCCTGGCTGGGGACAGAGTGACGAGGCCAGTTGGGCAGGAAGTGTTAAGCCAGCGGTGGTCTGGGATCAACCAGAGTTTACAGCCAAGTCCACCAAGTTGAACACTTGCACCTGAGAATAACTTTCCCATCCCGCGTTTAGTCGCAAAGTCTGCTCTGTTGGGAAGTTGTAGTCCAGCGTTCCCTGCCTGTTTGCCCTGGTCACCGTTGGGAACTCTGTGTAACAGCCTCTCAGCCTGGTTTGCTGTTCCAGAACTGGTATTTTTGGTTGGGTCTAATTGACAAAGAGAATTTCACAACCTCTTAGCAGAAACGCTGCAGGAGAAGTGAGATTTAACTTGCCAGCTCTGGAAAGCTTGTAAGGAAGCTTTGCCGTGTGCTGGCGGCTCGGGGCCTAGCAGACTCGGTGTGTTGGGTGTGCCTGGAAGGGTCAGTTGGGGAACACTTTCTGGGTTTCTTCACCCTCAAATACCTGCTCCTGAGTACACGCAGTGAGAATCACCTGGGACAAGTAGCCTCAGGCTCAGGAATGCTTTGGGGAAAACTCCAAACCCTCCCAGTGGTCTACTTGGACTGATAAACCAAACCAAATTAGGTGTAACAACTGTGTAAACTGTATCAGGAGGAAAGAATTGCTGCATCAACTGTCAGTGCAGGGGCTAGAGCAGGGCATCAGCCCAGCCCTGCCTCAGACACAGCGAAAGGACGGGTGTAGCGAGCATGGGAGGAGCTGGAAGAGAGGTTTTAAGGTTGGGGAAGGGACTTGTCTGTCTTGCTCCTCTTCAGAGGAGGGTTTGCGAGGCAGCTCCCTCCAGCAGAGCAAAACCCAGTGCACTGTGATGTGTGCCTGTGCTTTATTTCCTTTCTGCGTATCAACGTGCTTTTTACTACGCAGCTCTGACAAATCGCGTTTTCTAAACCAGTGTTCCTGTTGGCAGATCCTTGAAAAATGTGAGGAGCTACACTTGTTAAAACTGGAAAGAGCAAAGCTGCTTTCTGAAGCTGCTGATAATGAAGTGAAACGTCAACACCTGTGCGAAGAAATTGGGAAAGCAAAAGACAATCTGGCAGTGGCACAACGTAACTATGAGAAGTCTGCTGAGGAGCATGGGGCACTGAAGCAGCTCCATGAAGAACTAGAGCAAAAGTACAGAGCTGTGTCAGAGACCAGCGAACAGATGAAGCTCCAAATAGAAGTGCTGTCTGAAGAAGCACGAGAGTCTAAAACAGCTTTGGATGAAGTGAAATTGGAGGTCAGTGTCAGGCTGCTCGTTTTTACAGCTAAGACACGAGGAGTTTGTTCGCAGTATTGGGGGCGAGTTGAGATGCAGTGTTGGAGGTATGAGCAGTTATCACTGAGGTTCCTCTCGCGCAGCGGGTGTTCCTTGCTCTGTGCCGGTGCTCCAGCTGCAGGGTTGTGCAGCTCAAGTGTCTCTGTTAACAGGTGAAGTGTGTGTGTTGCTCTGGGTTGTATGTTCTCCTTCTGTGCTAGACCTTTCAATTCCCCTTTTTGCATTCCTAAGTTATCTTGATCATGCAAATATTCTTTTTCTTAATTCCGCTGCTGTGAGTTTCTCAGCTGCGGTCCTAGAAACAAAGTTTCCCCAAGAGAGCTGGAGTCTCTACAGCAGAAGGCCTTTCAAGGCAAGGAGTTTGCATACCTTGGTGATTAGAAAGGGCAGAAAAACCCACCCCCAGCTGTTTCAGGAGGGCGCTAAGGATGCGTATTTGTGCCAAGGCTCTCGGCACCAAAACAGCTGTCGTGTTCCAGCTCGGGGTTTGATAACTCCTCCCTTGGTCGCTCGGAAGCTGTGCTACAGCTCCATGTGTGGGGTTGTGTTTCAGTAGGACTTGTGCTAAGGGAAACCACAGGAAGGTTCATAAACAAGCAAATGCTTATTTAATGTGGGCAAGACTACAAACAGGGCCTTAGGGAAACCGTAACCTTCCTACTCTGGTTGGAAACGAGCATCTCTCGCCCTTTCCGAGCAAATGTGAGCTTCGGTGGGAGCATGGACATGCCGTGCAGGTCTGCATCACAGTGAAAGTGTCTGGCCTTTCCCTTTGTGGACTGCAGCTCTCTAGCACGACGAGAGCCCTAGGAGAGAGGACAGCGGAGCACCAGCAGCTGCTCGAGGTGAGAGCAGCCTTTCTTCGGGCTCCACAGAGGTTAAATGAAACGGAGCAGTTGGAAGTACCAGGAAAGGTTACGGAGTTGAGGCTGGAGGCCAAGGATTCAGAGGTTCAGGCTGTTCTCCAGCAGCTAATGAAATGCCAGGAAGAAATAAAAACTCTAACCCAGGAGAGAGATGACCTGAAGCAGAAAGAGGAGTTGCTCCAAGCTGAGACAGAGCAACTCAAAGAGGACATCAAGGACACAGTGGCAATGGTAGGAATTCCGCCCTTGTCAGAAAGGCCTGTGCGTGTCAAGGGGAGGGTATGAGAGCTCACAGGCTCTATTGGAACGTGCAGGGGAGTGGGGTTCTGTGCGTGTTGGAACCAAGGGGTGCTCACCCATGGTGCACGCTACTTCAGTGCTCTTCTGTGTGTTCTCTTCCTTCTGTTCTGAAGAACATTCTGGCACACGAAGAGCTGAGAAACACACAGAGTTCCCTCAAGCAATCCCGGGACACTGTCAAGAAGTTGAAAAAAGAAATTTCTGAAAAAGACTCCCAGATTCTGAGTGTTGAAGAGGCACGAGGGAAAACCATTGAGGAACTGGAGATGCAGGTAAAACATTGTGTAATAATTCCGAATAAACACGCTTCTAGTTTTTTCCAGCATGGTGGAAACAAGCCCCATTCCTCTGCTTATAGTCCCTTCCGCTAGTCCTTACAAAATTCCTAGGCCTGTGGCAGGAAGCTGGTGAGAGCAGAATGCTGCCTGATCTGAGGCTTTGCCCGGCTGCTGCCCTGCTTCCTTAGAGCTTCCAGCTGCGTTACCCGCTCTAACGAAGCTTTGCTGAAGCAGTGCCCCCGGGGGGTGTTGGTTTGGGTGGTGGCGCCAGCTGGCCCGTGGTGCGGGTCACCTCTGGGGTGGAAATGAGGCCAATGTTTTCCAACGCCCGTTCCCAGCGAGTGTTGCATGGGGTTGAGAAGGGCAGCTCTGTTCCCAGCCTGCAGCAGGAGGCGGATTCATTGTGGTTTGTGCCTGTTGGGTCAACAACTGCCTGAGGAGGGTGCTGAGAATGTTCTGTGTTACACAGTGGCTTCAGTGACGGTTTCTCTGGAGGGAGAATCCACGGTACATGGGACTAGATTTTTCTGGGAGCAGGTCAGCTGCCAGCCCCAGCGTGTCACCAGTTGTCAATTCTGCATTTGCACGTTGAACGATGTGCAGGACTCCTTTTTCCAGACAAGGGGCTGACTAAAGCTGCAGAAGGCTGCTATAATGTCACCATTTAAAGCAGATAAAGGCCAAAGACAATCCTGGAGTTTTCCTAGTGTGGTTGCAGCGGTTTGATGTTAAAAATACAGCAGAGCGAACCAAACCACTTCTGCATTGAATGTGGGGTTTGAACTGATGGCAGTGCTGTCTGCACATTTTTATAGGTGTCACAAATGACGGAGGAAATCAAACTCATCACATCGGAGCGAGACCAGCTTGCTGCGGAGAAATCGGACAACAGCTGTAGTGAACACACACAGGTGCGGGCACTGAGGGAAAAAAGCTCTTTCCTCACACGAGAGAACGGTTTGCTGCAGCATCAGCTGGACAGTTTCCGTTGGGAAAAGGAAGAGCATGGGGAAGGAAGTGCAGTAATTATGCTCAGGCTAACGGGATGCTGCTTGTTGGAACTTTCACTGGAGCGAAAACAGTTTTCAAAGCAGAGAAAAGGGTCCTGCTGTGTGGCTGCAGCGCAGCAACCCCCAGGGTTGTTACTGCCTTAAAGTTCATTCCAGCTGCATTGGGCTGCGTGGACAGCTGAGAGCAGGAGGGGTCCAACATTTGTCCTGTAAATGGGACCTGAATTTGATACAGGGCGGCTGGGAGATGCACCACGCAGAAACGTGGCTCTAGAAGTGGTTGAAGCTAAAAATTGCTCCCATGGGAAGGGTGGTGGCGCTTTCCCAAAGCAGGGCCAGAACTGGCTGTTCTGGCAGCGTGTGGTCAGGGATGCTGGAGCCAGCGCTTCTCCATAGCTGGACATGCCAACTGTGTGTGTGTGTACGCGCCTTGGAAACAAGTAAAGTGTGTGTGCGTCTGCGTGTTTGTGGGGGAGGAGACAAATGTCAAGGGAATAATTACCTTGACACCCTTATTACCTCCCGGACAAGGGCTGTGTAGTCTGGTTTGGATTTGTTGTTGCTGGGGGTTTGTTACACGTGGTGGTTTTGGGGCTGGTTTTAACCCTCGCGGGCTTAGGCTGTGGCCATTCACACTTTCCTTTTACATGTCTCTTACCTCAAGAAACTTGAGTTGCACGTTGAGTTCAGTCACATCTTCTCGTTGTGCCCACAGTACGGATCTCTGGGACGTTGCTTCCGTTTGCTTTACACAATCGCCCTGTTTGGGAGCAGATGTTTCTCTTAAAGCTGCTTCTCCAAATGGCGTGACTTCTGTCTCTCTACAACAGATCTCAGGGGTACGAGAGAAGTCTGCTGAGCAAGAATTGTGTCTTCTGAGGGCGGAGCTGAGCCAGGCCCGAAGGAAACTGTGTGAAATGGAGAAAGCGAAGGGCCGGGAATGCGAGAGGGAATCTGAGAACATTGGGAGGACGGAATCTATTCCAAAACTGCATGACTGTCGGGAAGTGAGCACTCTGACAGACAGAGGAGATGATCAGCTTAAAATGCAACTGGAGAGTCTCCAGAATGAGAGAGACCAGCTAAGGAAAACTATCCAGGAGACACTTGGCATGGTAAGAGAGAGTGCCATTCCTGTAAGATAATGGTTTGGGAAAACTCCTGTCTTAACTTTTGAAAGTGTTGTGCAGGCTGTAATGTATTGAACCATGTTTCCAAAGAATTCGGCTATGCAGGAGGAGTTGAGATGTGCTCACACCTCTCTCAGAGAACATCAGGAGACCATTGTGGAGCTGAAAGGGAGTATTTTGGAAAAGGAAAATCGACTACTGAGAGCACAGGAGGCATTGAAGGAGGCGACTGAACTGCAGCAGAAGGTGAGCTGCGGCTTTGTCAAGTAAACAAAACATTCTCTGAGGGCTGGCAGCTCACGCTCTCTGCGGACTCCAGTTTGAGGGTTCAGTAAATCTGATAACAGAACTTCATTAAAGGTTTTCCCTGGACTGCATCTCAAAAGAATTCCATAGAAATGAGCAGAGAAGAGGATCATGTGTGGTGACCTGCACGTTCCAGCCCTTACTTATAATGAGATGTGTCTCAGCTTCACAGCGTGGTGGGGGTTGGAGGGGACCCCTAGAGATCACCCAGTCCAACCCTCTGCCAGAGCAGGATCCCCTAGAGCAGATCCCACAGGAACAAGCGCAGGGTCTTTGGAAAGGCTCCAGGGAAGGAGACTCCCCCCTCTCTGGGCAGCCTGTCCCAGGGCTCTGTCACCCTTTCAGGGCAGAAGGGTTTCCTCACAGTCAGGCTGAACCTTCTGTTTGCCAGTTGATGGCCATTGCCCCGTGTCCTGTCCCTGGACACCCCTGAGCAGAGCCTGGCCCCGTCTCCCTGACACCCCCCCTTTAGATATTGATCAGCATTGATCAGATCCCCTCAGCCCCCTCTTCTCCCAGCTGAACAGCCCCAGCTCTCTCAGCCCTCCCTCACATGGAAGGTGCTACAGGCCCTTCCCCATCTCCGTGTCCCTGCGCTGGGCCCTCTGCAGCAGCTCCTTGTCCTTGGGCTGAGGAGCCCCGAGCTGGACACAGCACTCCAGGGGAGGCCTCCCCAGCGCAGAGCAGAGAGGGAGGAGAACTCTCCATGACCTGCTGGCCACGCTCTCCCTAACGCAGCCCAGGGTGCCACTGGCCTTCTTGGCCGCGAGGGCACACTGCTGGCTCATGATCACCCATGGCCGTCTCAGTGCGGAGTGCTAGAATGCTGGTTGGAATCAGGACTGCCCTCTGACTCCAGCGCACTTTTCAAGTCTTACAACTCATTTAATTCTGATATTCCATGTTTCAGCTCTGGAACTCTGAAGGTACTTGGGCAGGTCCAAGGCAGTTTAGCTCATTCTTGCTGCACTATTATAAACTCCTTGTCTACCTATTCCTCTCATGTCTGAAGCTGTTGGGCTGGAGTCTGAGAAGCATTAACTCGGCTGTGGGAACAGCCATGGAGTCCTCTTTATGGAGTGATAACAGCCTGCAGGTTTTTACGCGTTCACTTCTGTTTGCCAGCGAGACAGAACCACTGACACTGGGCTTTAAGCAAAATTTATGTCTCTCTCCGCTTACTGAAGCGGTGAACTGATGGAGGTGTCTTGTGGAATAATTCGATGATAACAGCCCGTATGTACAGGTTGTGCATGTGAAATATGGTCCAATAACACTGTTAAACCAGAGCCTGGTGTCGGGACAGCAGAATTTAATATATTGGAATGTTGCTTTGTTTTGCCAAACTCACTCTCAAATTGCTTACACCCCTGCTAGAGATGGTGAGAAATAGTAAAACTAAAACTATTGCTTTGTCATTTCAGCTCACTGAAGTAACTGAACACCTGACTCGTGTGTCTGGGGAATATGACCAGCTGCTGGCAGCAAAAGAACAGGCTGAAAGAACAATGAATGAGCATCTGTGTCAGCAGCTGGAGAAAATCACTTCCCTTGATCAGGAGAAAGAGGAGCTGCAGCGAATGGTAGAGACCTGCACAGCAGAAAGAGATCGGCTAGAGGCTGACGGGCGGGAGAGCAAGGAGAGGGTATGTATACAATCTCCTATGGAAGTGTTTGAAGGACCGGTTGTACCCCTCCGAGTTATTGCGGTCACAACGCCTTTTGCTGGTCATGCCTTCACCCCTTCATAGCAGTGGTAAACGATATAGTTTACAGTCTGGATTTTGGAATCTGCCTCTCCCTTCCCCTGTCCCCTGCCCTGTTGGTTGGGGCCGCTCTGGGTATGGACTTGGTTGCCTGCTTTCTGCTGGCCACACTCCATTACTTGTGCATCCCCTCAACAGTGCCTGTGCACGTAGCACCACACAGCAGGGGTAGTCCAGGCTTAGTGATACCCAAGGGCTTCACTTGCTGCCGTTGCAGCTCGCTCTGGAGCGATGAAGGGACGGCTGAACCCAGAAAAGGCACAGATGAGCCATCCTATTTCTCCTTCCTGAATGGCTTGTTTCCTGGCAGATTAGTGACTTCAGTATTCCAAGTGTTTGCTTAAAGCAATGCCTGTGCTGAAGCACTGTGTGACAAACTTGTTCTGATATGTCGTTAACAAAAACCTAGGAAGTTCAGGAAGTGCTTTTCCTAAGAGAAGCTCTGCAAGTGATTTTTAAGAAGTAAAAGTTTCCATGTGAATTGACAAACCTGAGGTCAAACCACTGATGATTTCTGTATAGACCAAGGAACTTAAGCATGGAAATCAGCAAACCAGGCTTATCAAATCTTCACTTTTAGATTTTCATCTTCTGAACCATTGGACACATTGTTCATGGAGCTGGTGGCCGTTGCCACATGAACAAGTAACTTTCATGGCAGGGTGTTTTGTTTGGATTTTTTTACATAATCTGTTCCCCCCACAATGTTTTCACTTTCCTCTTTACTTCTGCCTACTTCTATTCACACACCCACACACACACACCCACCCACACACACACACACCCCGCCCCCTCCTCAATAAAGACTGAAGACTGCCTTCCCCTGGAGTTCTGACACAAGGCAAGGGGAAGTGAGGTGTTTAAAAGGGTCGTTGTTCTGCTAGTTCTCTCCTAGAAATCCCAGTGCTTTGACTTACTGTTCTTAACTCCTAAGAAGCAACACTTAGTCCCACTGAGTCAGCATCTGTGTACTACCTCGTCCTGCAGTGCTTCAGAGTCCTGGCAGAAATGGAGGCTCTACAGGAAGAACTGAAGCGTCAGAAGGAGGAGGTGGATATGCACAGCAGTGTGCTGGCAAATGGAGAGGAGAGATTGCAAAACACTGAACAAGAACTAAACAAAGAAATAAAGAGGCTGACAGAAAAGGCAAGTGCAGTAATCAGAACTCCTAGAAATGGTTTAGGGGGTGTCCCCTCGAGGACTCGGTAAACAACCAGTTTTACCCATGAGAACTTGTGCTGGGTTATTAGTCCAGTCATGATGTTGTGCTAATACAATTTAGCAGCAAAAGGATTTTTCCTACTAGTTGTGTTGATTTTATACTTCCTAAATGTATTTTTTTAACAGGTAGTCAAGTTGAATGAGGACTTAAATTTGGTAAGTAAGGAAAAGTACCAGCTGCTGGGAGAGCTGGAAGCAAAGACTGAGAGTGAAAGTGGCCAGCTTCAGCAGCTGGAGAAGCAGTGTGATCTGTTGGCACGGGAGAGAGAGCAGCTCCAGGAGGTGCTGGAAGGCGTTCGAGCAGAGAAGAACAAACTGGAGACTGACCTCCAGGAGCGTGCTGATAAGGTACTTTGTCTCTGACTGAAGTACAACCGCTCCGAACGCTTGGCAGAGGAAGGTGGTTAATTCGTGACGTTGTCTTGCAAAGTATCTTCCGGGTATTACCGTTACGTCCCCAGCCAGCAGGACATTGGCAGGCTCTGCCTGGTGCCTCGGGGAACGGTGTTTAAAGTCGTGTGTAAATTCTTTTGAAAACGTTACCAAGGCTGCTTTAGTCAGGAATAAGTGAGGAGCCAGAAAATATGTGGGTTTCATTATCACAACCCTTAACAGGCATTTTCTTAATTAATTTGCAGTCACGCATTTGAGTTGAGCTCCAGAGTTTTAAGGCTAAAGCTGCCAACTCTGACAGTTTTTATTTCTCCTCTGGAGGAAGCGGATCCTCACTGCAGGGAAGGGAAGTGAAGGGGCTGGTATCCCCTGAGCAGCAGTCCTTGGTCAGACATTGAGTAATCGCTTCAAATACCTGTAGTTGATTCCAGTCTGTGCTGGGAGGAGAATCTTCCTACTCTTGTTACCAATAGCTTCCAGTTCACCTCTTCCCAGCAAGATAATCCCCACTGGAAGACTTCAAGTGCCCTGGCAATTCAGAAGTGTAGTGACAGGCATGCTAGCTCTGTTACAAGTTACCAACAATAATCTCACAGCGCTCTGACAACACAAGTTGGTGTGAGTAATGTCTGGGTAGTTCCTGATGTGAACCCTACTCAGACTGCCTCTCTGCTCTGACCCCTCTGAGTAAGCTGGGAGTGTAGAACATGTGTCCAGCCATGGCTGTGGCAGCGTGTGTCTGATCCCTTACATTGCTAAGGGCTGACCCATCAGGCAGTTGGCAGGCGCTGCTTCGTGACAGGAGGAACTTCCAAAGACAGAGTTTGAAATTCCTTGTGCTCAGAGTAAGGCAGGTGTTTTGTGCCAAGCACCTGGACTCCTCTGAAGCTCTGATGGCCAGGTGTGGGAGACATAGGTTCGCGTGCCAGCTCACAGCTTCACTTCAGATTTGTTGCTCTGTTTTCACTTGAGATTCTTGAAACTGAGCAAGAATTGAAGTGGAAAGAAGAGCTCCTCAGCAACGAGAAAATCAAAGCTGAAGAAAGGGAAGAACGTTTGTTGGAGGTTCAGAGGCAGTCAGAGATTTTGGAGGACAGCCTGACAACCAAGGTGAGGAGCTTTGGGTTTAAGAGCTCTTCTGCAACTCTGTCTTCTAATGTTTTATTGCTGAGGTGCTAAACTTCTGCTCCAGACAAAACCTATTGGATTTTTTAATTCCCAGCACATTGTTTTTATGGATGCAGCACCAGCATCAGCACGGGCCTAGGGTCTGGTACAAGCTTCTGTAGCGATGTTCAGAAGCACATTCTCAATCTCTCTCAACCTCGTAACAGCAGGGCTGGGCACTCCACTGGGATGGATGCCGACTGAGCTGCTGTGTGCAGGCTTAATGTGATAGTCTGAACTGTACGTGTGTTCATTCAGACTGTAACAGGCCTTGTGTGCACAGTGTGATCTGAAGTGGCTTTGGAATCCTTGGAGCTTTGCACATTTTCAAAGTGTACCTGTTATTTAGAAAGTCTGGCAGTTAGCTCTTCCCAACTCAGGTTTGTGCAGTTTTCACTTCCCTTTCACCTCTCAAACTCTTGCTTTGTGTGTGGATTGAGGAGTTTAAGGATCGCTTCAGATCAGCAAATGGGTACCTGCTCTGTTCATTAGAGCCAATAAAAAGGCAATTCCATTGCCCATCCCTGACACTAATGCTCTATTTCGTTTAGCTTCCTTGTGCTCTGACTGCATGCTGACTGCCTTTCTGTTTGTTTCCTCTCGCTGTACTGAAGACCAAAGTTACTAGAGTTCTCTAGGTGCAACGCTGTTGCCCTTCCTTTTCACTTTGAGTGATTAGAACACCAAAATTATTTTTACACTCCTCCTGCTGTTAGTGTGAATTTTAGTTATTGGAAATTGTGGTTTTTATGTTCAACACAACTGATCTGAGTACTGCAGGGGAGGGCACAGGCCAGACCAAGTCATAATCCCTGGGTTTTCCCTTATTATAGATTCAGCAGTTAACGGAGATGCTAAATAACGTGTCATGTGAAAAAGACCAGCTGTTGGCTGAAAGAACTCGTCACTCTTTCCAGCTTAAAGAACAAGTCTCCTTGATTACTCAACAAAAAGATGAGCTACAAAAGCTCCTGCAGGATGTCAGGTCTGAGCGGGACCAGCTCAAGGCTGAGTTGCAAACACAATCTGAGAAGGTTGGTGTTGGAAGCAGCGTTATTCATCAGCTCTCTTCTGGAACGGTGTTTACATACATGTGCTTTTCTTGTAGTGTGTGGAAACAAATGCCAAACTGGAACGTGCTCTAGAGCCAGAGCAGCAGAGAAGCTTGAGGGATATGTCCATTCAGGTGGATCCACTGTGCAATGCCAAGCGGATGAGTGATGACAGCCTGGAGGGAGAAACCTTGAAAATTAAGGTAAACTCCATTCTCTGCGCATTTTAAGGACGCAGGTAAAACCTTAATCCCCCTTGTTCTGTATCATCAACCTTGCTGCTGCGTACAGTCCATCAAACTGTTGACATATCTTGCCGAGACACTGCGAGCTCTGGGATCAGTTGACTGGCTGTTGCTGTTCAGTGGCTGTGCAGTCTGTCGGAGAATGTTCAATCCAACTTCAGTTGAGACATCTCTGCTTAATTTCCTCACTGTACAGTCATCCCGATGAAAATAACTGGTCACCTGGAAGTGCTTCACCATGTTGGTTTTGCAAAATCTACCCCAAAATCCTCCTTTCAATTACTCCCCTAAAGATTCCCAAAACATTAGTTTCATTAAACAGCTTCTCTCCTTAGAACTGGAAGCTCCTCTGGTTCCTCAGGGCTTTTGTTAATTAACTTTCCGTCCTACATCAGCAGGAGGGAGCTAATAATGAGGGGAGTAAACAACAGGACTTTGTCCCTCTCGGTGGCACTGTCCCCTCCTGACCTTCATAAGGGGTAAGGTCTTCTCTGCCCCTGTTCCATGGGTGGTTTTCTCAAGTACCTTGTACTAGCTTGTGCTGGATGCAGGTGTGTGTTAGTTCCAGTGTGACTGTGGAGTGGAGGGTTAAACTGGTGAATCCTGCTGTTCCCACTAAGCCCCGAAGGTGGAGGCAGGGTGCCCAGGAAGTGTTATACTTACACTAAAACACACAACCCAGTTCGCATGTGATGCTTGGGGTGCAGGTTACTGGGAGTGCCCCAGAGCCCCTCGGGTTTCTTAGCCTGCTCACTGCTCTATCATCTCCCTGTTCACAGCAGAGTGCTGGGAACAGCTCTGTGGGCCCTGCTTTGGCAAAAGACCAAGTATATCATAGAACCACAGAGTGGTTTGGGTGGGAAGGGACCTTAAAGCCCACCCAGTTCCAACCCCCTTGCCATGGACAGGGACACCTTCTATAGCCCAGGTTGCTCCAAGCCTCATCCAGCCTGGCCTTGGGCACTGCTAGGGATGGGGCACCCACAGCTTCTCTGGACAACCTGTTCCCAGAGAGTATCAACCTGGGAGTCCATCCTGAGAGCAGCCCGGCCGGTGAACTTGTGAGTGGGCACAGCTCTGTTTCGGGCCTGATCCACAGGCCGTGGTGTGACGATGGAAATCACAGGAGTAACTTGAGCTTGTGAAATAGTTTCTGGAAGACTAGCAAAGTCTCTGCCTTTCTGCCTGCCGTAGCGGCTCGGTCGTGTTCCTGTGGCACGTTACAACTGAAGTCTTAGTCCTGTTAACTCTGCTAACGTGGGGGTTAGTCCTGGCAGCTGCGGGTTTGGTTTAAGCTTCTATTTGTAGTCCATCACTGCTCCTTTTGGGGACTGAATTCTTTCTCACTTGCGTTTAGGAACTTCTTGAGAAATTCCCAGATGTGAGGAAGAGGTATGAATGTCTCTCCACGGTGTCGCTTAAGCTGAAGCATGACCTGGATGGCCAGAAAGCCCTGGTAGCTGGCATCCTGGCTCAGCTGTCTGCAGAACAGAGCACGGAGCTCAAAAGGCTTCACACTGAAAATGAGAAAATAAACCGTCACCTCCAGAGTTTATTGAACAAACTGAAGGTACCAACTTAAAGTGCTGCGTGTGTGGGTGCTTCTTTTGGCTTTGGGGGGGTTGAATAAGCTCTCATTACTAACAGCTAAGGCTGATTTTTGTGAGTGCATGTCTTGTGAAAAATAAATCGATAGGAAATGCTTTACAAACCTGGAACTGCCTAAGTTACTCAACCTTAGTTTTTGACTGTAGTTCGCTGCTTTGCACAGTGCTGTTTCATTAATAGCCATCAGTGTTGATTGGGAAATATTTCTTCCATACTCCATGCATCGAATTAGGGGCCCCTAAGGATGTATTTTATTGTGGGGGAGGAGAAATGCAGGATGTCGTGGAGATGCGTGTTACCCTGCAGAACTACCAGCTTGATAATGTGCAGAGCCTTGCAGACCTTCCTTAACCTGCAGCTCAGGGGGGAAACTGGTTCCAGTTCTCCAAAAGAAGTTAAGGGGAATGGAAAGGAATTCTTGTTTCCCATATCATTTATGTCATGTTATAGATGCCCTTCTGCTCCAGTGGTTCAGGATGTTTAAGCAGCGATCCCAACTGGAATAAAGCTTTAAATGGGCACAGTGACACTGTTCTTGTAGATCCTCCTCACCTTTCGTAGCTTTAAGAGAAAATAAATACAACAAAGGACACTTCATTGGGCTTTTCTGGCTTGAGAGTCATGGAAGGCTGCCTAGAGCCACTTAGACTTTTTGGGAGCCTACAAAACCAGCACGTCAGAAATGCTTGACCCAGCTGGCAGTCCTGTGTGCCACTGCTGCACAGCACGCTTGAGCTTAACGTTCCTAGTCACGTTGGCCTTGTCCTGGACACCTACTAGGAGAGGGAATAGATGGCATTCTAAAATGTGGAGTTGCAGCTGGCTGCAGGACACCTTTTTCAGCGTGTTCACTGGTGGATCCTGTGCTTCTCCAACAGTTCCTGTTCGGCCGCGTTTGCTCGAAGAAGAGAGACTATTATGCTACTGCTAATGAGCACAAAGTGGAGTGGGTTGAGGAAAAGAGGAAACAAGAACAGCTGCGGGCTCAGATTCGGTGTCTCGGGAAGGTGGATGTGAGCCAGAATGAAGTGTCTGCTCAAGAGTTACACGCCAGGGAGGTGCCGCAGAGTTTGCGGCTGGATGCAGAGGTAGCGTTGGGAACCGTTCTCAGACAAACGCTGTGTGGGGTGAGGCACGGGCTGGGGTGGTGCTGCCCATCTAACAGGCACAGCTTCATCCCTTACGACCTAAGGGGGTAGAACTTGTATTTTTTGAGCTACTAAGTCTAGAATGTGAAGATTCTGTTTATAATAAAGTGGTTTGAAGTGAAATTATTAGCTTATAAAATAGTGGGAATGTTATTTACTCAATTCCCTGTAAAATATGTACCACCCACTCCCAAGATGATGTAAACTGTGAGAGACTTTTGCTAACATGCTTTTGCTTTTCACTTCCCACTTGCCCCGGGGCTGCAGCTTGTCTGTGTTCCCGGTGGGGAGTAGCCTAAGTACAATGACATTCCTTTCATGTGGGAATTGGATGCTAAGACAGACTTCCTGCGAATCCTGATAGCTAAGGGGGGAAACATCTCTGTCTGGGCATGTAGTCATCACAGCAACACTGAAACCGGAATGACCTCTCCTCTTACAGAGCGTTCTCCAAGATGTCTGGGCAATGGAAAGGGAACTTCTCGACATAGAGGCAGAGCTGGAGCGGGAAGAAAGTGCCAGAGGAGAGACAGCACGGTTCTGGGAAGCTTGTTCAGGGACTGGCTGTGATGTGGACAGGCTTAAAGAAGTGCTAAAGGAAGACAGTGGAAGACTTCTGGAAGTCATTAGGTTCTGGACTCCTAAAGTGAAGGTAAAGATGAATTGTCTTCAGTCAGAAGTGTATGTTGTGTCAGCACTCTGAAAATGCCTCTCACCTGATCTGAAAACAAAACACACAGAAAACCTCTTTGCAGGGGGGTTTGGTCATTATCATCAGCACTTTCTATGTTCCTACGGCATGGTGAGACGTGGGGGTGCTTGGAAGAAGATTTTTAAAGACATCTTTCCTCGTGTGTCTGAACTTGGAAACCTGTTTTGGAATCCTGTTCTGTAGAAGGCTGTCGAGGTGGCAAATATGTGGGTTTGGGGTTTTTTGTTGTCTTGTGGTTTTATTAGACTGAACTCTGGAAATGGTAGGTTCAGAGTTGTTCTGTGGCTTTGCTTGCAGAACTTGGCAGCAGATACAATCGCTTCCTGCAGGCTTTATGTCCCTAGGATTGTGGGCTCGCTTCAAGCCAGCATTACCAGAACTGCCCCAGCCTTTTTAAAACTTCACTCCATTTCTAACTTCAGAGTCAGATTATTCAGGGTGGTGTTCAGCCTTCCTTTCTCTTTCCTTTCGTTCTCGCTTCTTGCCCCCTTGGGAAAACAGACCAAGTGTTTTACAGGGTCAGGTGCACCATGAACAGGATTTCATCGCTGAATTTATGGAGTGTTTCTCAAAAAACAGGTTATGGGAGGGAATCTCCTACCTTAGGATTAGTTCTTAGGAAAAGCTTCCTAACACATAGTTCCTGGTCTCTTCATACTGTTACTCCTTCAGCTAGTAGGGACCTGAAGCCTGAGGAACTCGTCACCCTCCTTGCCCCAGCATCGTGACTGTTCTGTCCCAATCAGTTCAGCTATTGTAAAGGGCTGGGTCTGTAGAGTCAACAGCCAATCTGGAGTTCGTAAGGATTTCCCAACGCTGGGAGGCTTTTCGGAGGAATTCCAAACAAACACTGTAGCATGGAGTTGTGGTTTCCTGAGAGGCGTGAAACATCTCTTTACGGGGCACGTTACGTGTATGGCTTTCTGGAGCAGCCCAGCAGGGATGTTCTCTCAAACGGTTTCACTCCCTTAAGTCAATACTTTCTAGCCCCAAATTCTGCAAATTACTGCTTCTGCTACTGACAGTCAAGAAGTCTTGCCAAGGTAGTTCCTTCCCTCCTGTAACGTGTGTTTGAGTTAACACAAATACCAGTAAGTCAGCAGTGCACTGTCATCTTCTCCTGCCCCTTCCTGCCTCCCCATCTTCTGGGAACGAGACCGGACCTGGGAGTGCTGGTGGTTCTGTTTCTGGTAGCGAGCATCTTCAGAGTGGACACTGGCAGCAGAGTGGGAAGTCAGTGCAGCCTGATACACCTCCTGTTCCTGCACTTGCCTTGTTTCTGGTCGCTTCAAAACTCAGTCGGAATGTCTCTTTGTGACACCCCTTGCTTTCAGGTGCTCCTTCAGCTTTCTTCCGAGCTGGATGCCAAAGCCGCCACTTACTGTAAAAATGCTGACGTGGAATTGAAGCAGAGAAAAGAGAAAAGTGAAGAGTTGCTTCGGGAGTTAAACACCCTTAAAGAACAAGCGGCTCCTGGTGGCTCCGGCAGCCTCGCCTTAGAGGAGGAAAACTCCAGGCTCCGTAGCCAATTAAAGGCTGCGGAACGAGACATCCAGGTACCGTATCTGCTGCTGCCGAAACCTGCCCTGGTGCTCGCTATGTACACAACAGCACTTCTGGCTGAGCAGCAAGGGGGAGGGTTAGTGGCCCCCAGCAGTCTGTGCCATGCCGTGTGCTGGCCAGAGGGCACTTGGGGAATCAAAAAGCTAGAAAACCAAGTGCAAGTTTGAGGTCTTGCTATGACAAGAGCTGCCTGTTTTCATACACAAACAGGCATCAGTTCAGAAATCCGTATGAAGCGTTCCCACCTGTGTCTGAAGTACTGTTTTCCATGGTGTGATACTCCTGATGCTCCGTTGAGCCGATGGCGTTCACCATGGCCATCTGGCAGCTGGAGAAGGATTCTCCCTTTAATCCCAGGAAGGGCGGACTCACGTTGTCCTGGTCTTTATTTCAGAGTTACCTTTGGTGAAAGCACTGTCTGCATTGCCTCAGACCTGAGCGTTCCAGGGGTCTAAAAGGTGGCACAAAACGGTGAGGTAGGCACCGGGAGTTGCCGCAGAGCCCATGGTGTTGGATTTTGTGTGTGCTTTGGGGTTTTGGTTTGCTTTCATTAAGAACATGACCATGCGCTGTTACTGTTGTATCTCTTGGCATAACTACTCATAACTGCTGGATGTATCTCCACAGGCTACGGAAGTACAAATTCAGAAGCTGGAAAATGTAATACATGAAGTAGGACAAAATGTCAAAGAGAGGGATGAGAGGATAAACAAGTTACAGGCACAGATAAGAACAAGAACTGAGACAAGTGAGCTCACCCAGCTGCGAGACAAACTGAACGAGACAGAGAAGTCTCTCAGAACTGCCTTCACAGAGAATCAGTCTCTCCAGGTAGGAGCAAAATCCTTCCCTCTCCTCATTCTCCCCCGATCTTGAGGAGCGAGCCTGCTGGGGAATAGCTGCAGATCAAAGAGTTCTACAGCAAATCCATCCTGCTGGTGGCATCGGTCAGGGTAAATACTACTCGCCTCTTCAGCGTGCAGTTCCAAATTCCACCAGTGCAGCCTTCAGGAATGAAGTCTAAAACCCATGTTAGGATATTAGAAGCAAATTTATTCTGAACAAGCTTTACGTTTTGGAGCTGAAGCTTGAGCTGCTTTTCCTGTGTAATGTATTTGTGTACTGGTTCAGAATTCCTGGACCTGTGTCTGCAGACAGGTTGGCAAAACCTGCTAAACACGCTTGCACGTGACCCGAGTTAGGATTAACTAGCGCTGAAGTGCTGCCTGGGAATGGGGCTTTCTTACTGCAGGAGAATGTCGTCCCCCAGACGTGTCCCACACAATGTAGCGGATCACAGGACAGGTGTCAAGTAAGCAGCCCTTCCCATCACTGCGAAGCAGCGAGCCGTTCATTCTTCCCGTGGGATCTTTCATTTTTCTTTCAGGCAAAATTAGATAAAGGTGCCAAGTTGTACAAAGAAGAAATTGATGATCTCAAAACACAGTTGGTGAAACGTGATATGGAAAGAATGAAACAATCCCAGATGCTGGATATAAAGTAAGTTTAAATTTTACCTTGTTACAGTTTTCAACTACTTAAGAATTAACTTCTACGAAGCTTTGCTTTCAACCACTGTGCTTCTGCCTTTCTGTTTATTTGTTCTGCAGAGCAGAATCAGAGACTCACAGAGCAGTTTGGGTTGAAGGGACCTTAAAGCCCCCCAGCCCCACTCCCTGCCATGGGCAGGGACACCTTCCATAGCCCAGGGTGCTCCCAGCCTCATCCAGCCTGGCCTTGGACACTGCCAGAGATGGGGCACCCATGGCTTCCCTGGGCAGCCTAAGGGAATAGGAAGGGAACACTGAGCTGTGGGTGTGCTGGGTTGGTTTTGTAGCCAGACTCCAGGGAAGGTAAAACCCACATGCATCCTGGACTGAGTACACAACTCCTTCCCTCTATGCCCACCGAGAGGTCTCACCTGAGCCATGTTCGGGCATACGTGGAGTAACTCTTCTGACTAGAGAGGGTGAGGGGAGAGCAGTAATTGAAGTCACACTCCACTGGAGGGAAGGGATACACAAGGAATAATTCCCATCCAACTTCTGGTTTTCTGCCCTTTACCTAAAGCCGGACTGCCAACCAGGATTGTGTGCTTTGGCCTGTCGAACTTGGTGCGTTTGGTATTGAGAGCTCACTTGGGAATCAGCCTGGCTCTCCTGCAGCTGGGATGACGGTTACACTGAGGATTTCTTTTTTCCTTCCTCTCTTCCTGCCCAATGTAGACTGGCTAATTATAAAGCTGTTACAGAACACCAAGACCAGCAGATAAGAAAGCTGAAAGAAGAACTTAGAAGAGCACAGCAAGAGCAAGATGCTACTGGTACATTTAAGAGAAATATGAGGGTCTCTTTGCTGTCAACAGCTGGTTTAAGGTGCTGTGGTTACGGTCTGGGCTGAGCTGCAGGCCTTCCGCCCCAGAGAGCGGGAGGGAGACTGGGTGCTCGGGAAGATGAAGTGGCAGTACGCTGTCTGCCACGCAGGGGCTGCGTTAGAGTCACAGCGGGGCTGGGGTTTATCTCCAGCCACGTTGGCACTTGGGGGGAAGCCGCAGGGGCGCGGCAGCTCACGGTGCCGTTTCTGCCCTGACTGACCTCGTGTATGAACAGCGAGTTTTAACCGCAGTTACAACAAACCATTGTAAGGGCACTTGGAATCGAGTGAGGTTCCACAGCCAAAAGCCCAGGAAGGAACAGGCTAGAGAATAGATGGACTTGGTTTAGGCACTGTCCAAGTAACACACACCTCTGTGTCCAACTCTTCTAGTGGTCCTGGAAAAAGCAGCTCCTCAGCAATCCCAAGTTCCCCTCACATGTGGGGGGGGCAGTGGTATTGTGCAGAGCACACACCTACTCGTGCTAAAGTCTGAGCAGGCGAAGCTACAGAAAGAGAACTTGCAGCTGAAGAAACAAAACGACCTCCTGCTAAGGTGAGTGTCAAGCTGGTCATCAGCACGTCACACCACCTGCTGCTGCTGAACGGGGCACGGCCCTGGTATTTCGAGGAGACCTGTGGCAGCCAGGAAGGCCATGATTACTGATTCCGGATTGCTTAGGTTCTGTCACATCAAAACCTTTGATTTAAAGCTGGTGACCTCCTGTTTATATATCTACGGCTTTTGGCCTTGGGCCTGCTGTCTAAGCACCTTCAGTGCCAGAAGACAGACTGCAATTGTGTGTTGGCAAGAGTTTCAGCTCAAATTGAAAAAATGCCCCTGCAAGCAGCATACACAGACAGGGCCTGACACTGCCAGCTCTGCCGTGTTGTCCGGAGGTACCGGAGCTGCCTCTTGGCAGGAGTTTTTCCTTAGTTAAAGGAACTACTTTATATTTCTCTTTATGACATACTGGGGGCGTTCTCTCTTGCCAGCAATGAGAGTGAGCTGAAAGGTGAACTTAGAAAATGGAAAGAACGAGCGCTGAAATGGAGGGAACAATCCTCGCGAGTAACCGCTCGAGAGACACAACCAAGGTCTCCAGGGAAGACAGTGCCGTATTCCCTTCAAGAGCAAACGCCGTCACCGTCCAAGGAACCCGTCTCTCGGGAAACTGCGGCTCGTGACATATCAAAGCCTCCGATTTGGCCAAGGAATTTCTTTGATAATTCCAGCTTGGGCGCACTGGCGGGTACGTAAAGCAGCGGTGGTGTCCTGGGAACGTCGGGAGGGGTGAAATACAGGGGGTGGTCTGGGAGTTGAGAGTGACTGCTCTAAACTTGCTAAATTTGGGCCGCAAACTTGCAGAGTAACGTGATTCTCTTGAGCTGCTGAAGGGCTGACGGGCTGGAGCTGCGAGCTGGTGTGCTCTGAGAACCTCGGCACCTAAATGCGGGTCCTTCACGCCCTGATCGTTGCGCAAACGCTTTTCTGTTCCCGCAGCGGAGCGGGGATGGCTGCCTGTAGGCAGGGAGTCACCGAACAGCATTGCTAGGCCGCGGCTGCTCTAACACGTTTTGCCTTTTAGCTTTGCACTGCTTAAACACAGATTTTGGCCAAGCTATTCCGAGGTAACTGCGGCTTAACTTTGCCTAAACCGCTTTAAAGCGGCAGTGTTCAGTCTCTGCTGCAGGACCTGCCTGTCTGCCCGGCTCCAGCCGCAGCCGTTGGAGAGCGTCTGTTCCTCAGCCCCGCCTGGCGTGCCCTGTGTCTGGGCTGCTGACGCCTGGGGAAGTCTCTGCCGGTCGGTGTCAGCACACCAACGCCACTGCCCGCGGTGCGCTTCCTTCTCGGAGCTCTCCGGAGGCCCCAGCGGCATGTGGAGTGAACCAGTTCTCAAGGCAGGAGTTTCAGGCTGTTGAAAGGTGGGACTCGGTGCCGTTTCTTGTGGTGGTGACCGTGGCCGCAGTGCAGGCTTCCTCGCACCACGACGCTCCTGGGAGGCGAGCATCGAGTGTGACACTTCAAGCACCAGTCGAGACGAAACTGCTTGTCGGACTGGGGAATGTTCATTTAACGTTCTTGTCTTCCCTACAGATACCCCACCTGCAGGATTCGAGCCCAGAGAACATATTAAGCGCTGGTTTGGGACTCCAGAGGAAGGCAAAGCCCCCGACTGCACCACCCAGTGAAGGTGCCCTGCTGTCAGCTGCCTGTGCAGTGGCTACAGCCAGAATCTGTGTACACAGGGGAGAATTCCTTCAGGTCAAAAGCCTTTTCCAGGGTCTGTGGGAAGAGCTCCGGTGGCATGCAAATCCCCATCTGTCTTGGACTTGCTACTTCCCACAACTGGAAAAGCTGGAATACAAGAACAAAAATAGAAAAGCACACAACCTGCTCATCTGATGATGTTCTGCTTTGTTGGTTTGTGGGGTTTTGGGATGGCAAAGAAAGAAAAGCCAATGTATTGAAGACACAAGTGGAGATGGGAATGACTCACAAGCTCATCTGCTGTGAAACTCCTCAGTCTTAACCTTTCCATCCTGACATTCCTGAACCAGCTCTCTGGAATGCTCTATTTGTATACTCAGAGCACTGTTGACTCGGGAAGAACTGTACTTGCTGGCTCTCAGCACAGGGTTTTATACTGTGCTGTCTCTAAGTTCCAGAAGCTGCATTTGCACCGCAGCTTTAACCTCTCTGTCCAGACATGGCAACTGAAATTCCTGATTTTCTGCTTACAGGGCACGCAGTCAAGGTTCCTTCTCTAATTCCTTACCACATTTCCACAGCTGGGCCAGTTATGGTGCCAAGAGTAACCGTATCTTGCATCATCTTTCAGTATGCTGCTAGTTTGTGTCAGAAGTTGGGAACTAGATTCTCTCTCAATAGCAAGTGATGGACCTGACACTCTTCTGCTCCTCCAGGGAATGGAAAATCAGCTGTCCACGCTGGGCACAAGACAGACTGTTGTACTGGCCAGCTGACTCACAGCGCAGCCCTGCTGTTGTGTGTTTGTGTGAGAAAGCTTGTTTTAACAATGAACAGCCACATGCCATGTATTTAACAGTATTTTTGCTGGTTACTTCACTTGTGCTGGGGGCTGAGGATGGGGAGTGCACTATTCTGTGCCTGAAGCCTCATCTCGCACAGCTGTCTCCTACAGTGACCTGGCCACGTCTGTCACTGGTGCCTCCTGTCTGCCCTCTGTCACGGGCTGCAGTAACCACCTTGTGCACAGTTTACTGATGCACCGTGCACCAGTAAATCTGATCTAAAGGGTAGATCCTCCTCCCTTCCCCCCCCCCCCTCCATCCTCCGCTGCCAACTGGAATGAAATTGGGCACTCACAACCCGAGGTTGCCTTAGGAATTGATGAGGTGGAAAAGTCATCCTGGAGAGCAGCCTGCGTCACCCTTTGCCTTAGGCTCTAAATGGTGCTCGGGCTCGTGAGCGCTCCATGTCGGCTTACCCCAGCTGACAGGCAAGTGCTCACGCTGGCATGTTCCTGGGATCAGGAGTTCGCCAGGATTCCTTACCGGGTGGAGGGTCTGCAGAGATCTCTTGGAAAGAGCCAACCCTCTCTTTACCTCGAGTAGCTGCAAAGTACCAACTACTGAGAGCCTGGAGTATCTACCTCTCAATCCCTGACCCAGAGTGTGTTTTGGGGAGCTGTTAAAGGTGGTGTTAGTCAAAACCAGGCAGGTCCTAGATACCGTGGCTGTGTTCAGCACTGTGCTGGTGCCTTTCCTGACGTAGCCCTAGCACGTGGGAGCAGTTAATTTCCAGACGGTGACAAGGCGCAGAGCGTGTTCTGCTGTGTTTGGTGTCCTGGGCTGGGGTTTTTCAGTTTCCCACTGCGGCTGCAAGATTCCCTTTGGCTGCCAACTTATTTTATCTGCGCTATTTTGGTGTTCTAAGAAATTAATTAAACTGACTCGTCTGTCTCTCTGCCAATGCTTTGAGGACTCCTTCCTCCTTCGCACACCGTCGTTCGTGGCTCTGCAAACGGAGCTGCAATCAAACCGAGCGCGTTGGCTGAGGTCCGAATAGCGATGTCCGTCCGCAGTGTAAGGAAAAGCCCTGCAGTTCCCATGGTCCCAGGCGCTGCTGTGACTGTCCGTGGGCGGAGAACAGAGCTGCATTCCAGGGGGATGCGCTTTGCCCCGCGGGTGCATCGTGACAGGCGCAGGACGCAGGGAGGTGCCTGTGGCTGGGATTTGCTGCCAGCTGCCATCTCCCCCCCGTCTACTGGAGCCGAGCGGAACCTCGACGCGGCTCCATCCTCCCCGACGTGTTTTCCCCGAGCGACTGAGCGGAACTTTGCGGTGGGGGTGACGATGCGCTGCGTGGGCATAAAACCGGATTTGCTGTCGGTGTGACGCCAGCGGCTGTTGTTGATGTGCCGGGGAACCGAGTGCAGCTCAAACCCCTCCCGCTCAGCAGGGCCCGGGCAAAGGAGATCCCGGGCGTGCGTACCCCCCCCGCAACGGGCCAGGGGCTGACGTTCCTGTCCCGGCCCCGACTCCTGCCCACGGCGCGGCCGCTGTGTCGGGTGGGAGCCCCGAGCGCCAGGAACAGGGAGCTGGGTGGGGGTCGCTGGTTCCCTCGAGGGGAGCAGGAGCTGCCCAAACCCTGAGTGGGGCGGGGACACCCACACACCCCCCCGGTTATTCCAGAGTGCGGGTGGGGGTTAGGGAATGGGTCAGCAGTGCAGGGGCAGTTCTGAGCTGTCCCGGGGTCGCTGCTGCCGCCCTGCGGCTGGGGCTGTGTAATGCGGGCGGGAGCATGCGCATGCGCATTGGTGCGCTTTGCCTTGCTCGATGCTGCCGCCCGGCGACCAAATTTCGGTACTGCAGCCAGGGAGTCGCGCATGCGCAGTGCTGCTCCTCGGCTTCTCTACCGTTACCCGGCGCCCACTCTTAGGAACTGCCGCCGGAGAGCTGCGCGTGCCCCGCGCTGCGCTTTGCCTTGCTGGATTCTGCCGTTCTGCGACCCAAGTGTGGTAGTGCCGCCCGGCGGGCGAGGAAGCGCATCGCTTCGCCTTGCCTCGCTCGCTGCTGCCGCCCTGAGAGCAGCAACTGCTGCAGCGGGGTGCGGCTCGTGCGCACGGCAGCGCTGCGGCTGGCTCCCTGCTGCCACCGTGTGGGGAGAGTTCGGTACTGCAGGCGGGGGGACGCGAAGGGGCATCGCCACTCCCTGCCCTGCTCCCTGCTGCCACCGCGTGGGGAAAGTTCGGTACTGCAGGCGGAGAGGCGCGCATGCGCCTTAGAGCGCCCCTCTCGGCTCTCTGCTGCCACCGTGCGAATTAAATGCGGTACTGCAGGCGGAGAGGCGCGCATGCGCTTTACAGCGCCTCGCTCGGCTCTCTGCTGCCACCGTGCGAATGAAGTGGGGTACTGCAGGCGGAGAGGGGCGCATGCGCTTTAGCGCGCCTCGCTCGGCTCTCTGCTGCCACCGTGCGAATGAAATCGGGTACTGCAGGCGAAGACGGGCGCATGCGCTTTAGCGCGTCTCGCCCTGCTCTCTGCTGCCACCGTGCGAATGAAATCGGGTACTGCAGGCGGAGAGGGGCGCATGCGCTTTAGCGCGCCTCTCTCGGCTCTCTGCTGCCACCGTGCGAATGAAATCGGGTACTGCAGGCGGAGAGGCGCGCATGCGCTTTACAGCGCCTCTCTCGGCTCTCTGCTGCCACCGTGTGAATGAAATGCGGTACTGCAGGCGGAGAGGCGCGCATGCGCTTTACAGCGCCTCTCTCGGCTCTCTGCTGCCACCGTGTGAATGAAATGCGGTACTGCAGGCGGAGAGGCGCGCATGCGCTTTAGGGCACCTGTCGGCTCTCTGCTGCCACCGTGCGAATGAAATGCGGTACTGCAGGCGGAGAGGAGCGCATGCGCTTTACAGCGCCTCTCTCGGCTCTCTGCTGCCACCGTGCGAATGAAATGCGGTACTGCAGGCGGAGAGGCGCGCATGCGCTTTAGCGCGCCTCTCTCGGCTCTCTGCTGCCACCGTGCGAATGAACTCGGGTACTGCAGGCGGAGAGGCGCGCATGCGCTTTACAGCGCCTCTCTCGGCTCTCTGCTGCCACCGTGCGAAAGAAATGCGGTACTGCAGGCGGAGAGGCGCGCATGCGCTTTACAGCGCCTCTCTCGGCTCTCTGCTGCCACCGTGCGAATGAAATGCGGTACTGCAGGCGGAGAGGCGCGCATGCGCATTAGGGCACCTCCCGGCTCTCTGCTGCCACCGTGCGAATGAAATGCGGTACTGCAGGCGGAGAGGCGCGCATGCGCTCTACAGCGCCTCTCTCGGCTCTCTGCTGCCACCGTGCGAATGAAGTGGGGTACTGCAGGCGGAGAGGCGCGCATGCGCTTTAGCGCGTCTCGCCCTGCTCTCTGCTGCCACCGTGCGAGAGAAATGCGGTACTGCAGGCGGAGAGGCGCGCATGCGCTTTACAGCGCCTCTCTCGGCTCTCTGCTGCCACCGTGCGAATGAAATGCGGTACTGCAGGCGGAGAGGCGCGCATGCGCTTTAGGGCACCTCTTGGCTCTCTGCTGCCACCGTGCGAATGAAATGGGGTACTGCAGGCGGAGAGGCGCGCATGCGCTTTAGCGCGCCTCGCTCGGCTCTCTGCTGCCACCGTGCGAATGAAATGCGGTACTGCAGGCGGAGAGGCGCGCATGCGCTTTACAGCGCCTCTCTCGGCTCTCTGCTGCCACCGTGCGAATGAAATGCGGTACTGCAGGCGGAGAGGCGCGCATGCGCATTAGGGCACCTCCCGGCTCTCTGCTGCCACCGTGCGAATGAAATGCGGTACTGCAGGCGGAGAGGCGCGCATGCGCTCTACAGCGCCTCTCTCGGCTCTCTGCTGCCACCGTGCGAATGAAGTGGGGTACTGCAGGCGGAGAGGCGCGCATGCGCTTTAGCGCGTCTCGCCCTGCTCTCTGCTGCCACCGTGCGAGAGAAATGCGGTACTGCAGGCGGAGAGGCGCGCATGCGCTTTAGGACACATCTCGGCCCTCTGCTGCCACCGTGCGAATGAAGTGGGGTACTGCAGGCGGAGAGGCGCGCATGCGCTTTAGGGCACCTGTCGGCTCTCTGCTGCCACCGTGCGAATAAAATCGGGTACTGCAGGCGGAGAGCCGCGCATGCGCTTTACAGCGCCTCTCTCGGCTCTGTGCTGCCACCGTGCGAATGAAATGCGGTACTGCAGGCGGAGAGGCGCGCATGCGCTTTACAGCGCCTCTCTCGGCTCTCTGCTGCCACCGTGCGAATGAAATGCGGTACTGCAGGCGGAGAGGCGCGCATGCGCTTTACAGCGCCTCGCTCAGCTCTCTCCTGCCACCGTGTGGGGAAAGTTCGGTACTGCAGGCGGGGAGACGCGAAGGGGCATCGCCGCTCCCTGCCCTGTTCCCTGCCGCCAACGTGCGAATACACCTCGGTACTGCCGGCGGGGTGGCGCGCATGCGCACTGCTGCGCCTTGCCTTGCTGGCTGCCGGCGCGAGCTGGAAGGGACCTTAAAGCTCATCTCATTCCCCCACTCGGACACCTCCCAGGAGCCCACGGAGATCTTGCCGCCGCAGCTCTTCCCGTTCGCCCTGCGCTCCGTGTTCCCGTGCCCGGGAACAGCGCCGCGATGCTCCCGCGCCCGCGGGGCGCTGTCGCCGCGCTCGGCGCTGCCCCCCGGACAGAGACGCCGGTGCCGCTCCAACGCGCGCGGTTTTGGCGGGCGCCGGACGGGCGAAGCGCGGAACTGCAGCGCCTGTGCCGCCCCGGCACGCGCCGCCCGCCGCGCGCTCGCTGCTGCTGCCGCCCGGTACCCGGAGACCGGTCCTGCAGCCCTGGGAGCGCGCGCCGCTTACGCCGCCGCCGTCGTCGTCCCCCTCCCCCCCCCCCCCCCCGTTGACGCATGCGCGGTACCGCGGAGCAACATGGCGGCGCGCGGAGGGCCGGTCCCAGCGGCGAGGGAGGATCGAGCCCGCAGGTGAGGCTAGCGGACCCCTTGGGCGGATGCGGGGGTGTCCCCGGACCGGCGGCCGCCTGTAGGGTCGGGACGTGAAGCTCCAGCCCTCCCGCTGCGGCAGCTGCCCGGCTGCTGGAGGCGGGCCGGGCTGGGGTAGCTCCGCGTTCACCCGGAACGGAGAGAAGGGGGGGGGGGGCAGATGGCAGCAACCCCCGGGTGCTGACTCGGACGCCTCCCCGGCTCACCGGATCTCCCCGTTGCCTCTGCCAGCCCCCTCGCCCCGTGCAGCAGCCCCTGGCTCCAGCAGCCCCCCGTAGCCCCCGACCACGCCGAGCCCTGCGGTGCCGGTGGCTGGTGGCCCTGGGGGCGTCTCCGGTAGCCCCGGCAGGAGCAGGCGAGTGACGCCGGTAACGGTTGCTGCTGCCTCTGCCTTTCAAGGCTGCCCGGAGGACGCAGTTGTCCGTTCCTGCCCTGGGGATGCCGCTGGCTGCACCCGTCTCAGGCTGAGCTGGGTTGTCTGTGCCTGGGCACGGGGTGCCGAGGGGCAGCCAGACACTCCCGGGCTGTGGCCCGGGGCTGCCGGGGCCAGAGCCGGAGAGGCCAGATGGAGGAAGAAGGAACCAGCAGCCGTCTGGCCGGCAGCTGCCTCCTGCTGCCAGCACGAGAGAGCCAGTTTCTGGCGGGGGGGAGGCTCCCTCTCTGCAGGCCGCAGCAGGCCGGGCTGGCAGCGCGCACTGCGGGGGCTGTGCGCGTCCCCAGAGCGCGGTCCGGCCGCGGAGTGTGCGAGCGAGGCCGTGTGTCTGGGGAGCCCTGTCTGGGCAGAGCTGTGAGAGGCCCGTTTGTTCCCTCAGGTGGAAGCAGCCAAGTGAGCGGAGTTACGGGTGGAAAGGGAGGCGAGAAGGAGAAAGAAGTGTCTGAACCAGCAAATTCTCCCGGCAGCGCCCAGAGAGAGAGCTGTGGTGAGTCCCGGGCCCCTGGGGCCCTGTCCCTCTTCCGCATCCCTGTCACTTGCTGTGCCTCCCGCCCCCCCTCCAGCTCCCTGTCTTTTCCGTGCTGCTGCGATTCGTTTTCTGCTCCCCTGTCCCTCTTTTCTTCTTGTGTGCCGCTTCTCCCTCTTTGTCTCCCCCCTCTGGTTCTGTCCTGCAGCCCCTGGCTGGTTTTTCCTTCTCCATCCCTTTGTCCTGCTCTGCATCCAGCTTTTTCTTTCCCCACGGTGTCTCTGCCCTGTTCCCTCACGTTCTTCTCCTCTCTGCCCTGGATGTGCTGCTCGGTGTCCCTGCTGGCCCGTCTCTCTGTCTCTGTCCTTCTGTTGCTCTCGCTGTCCCTGTGTCTTGCTCAGGGCCGTCGGGTTTTTCACTGTGCATCTCACTGTCTCTGCCCTGCTTCCCGTTCATCCCTTGCTCTCTCTGACCCTTTGTGCTGCTCCCTGCCCCTTTGGTTCTTTCTCTCCCTGCAGGGCTCCTCATCTCTCTCTCTCTCTCTTCCCCCAGCTGCTGTCCTCTCACGGTTTCTCTCTTTCTCCCATGGTCATCGCTCTTGTCTGTCCCTCTGTCCCGCTTCCTGTCCCATTGTTTCTCCCTGTATCCCTTAGTCCTGCTCCCTGCCCACATTCCTGTGCCTCTGTCCTGTTGAGTCTCCCATTTTCCCTCCGTCTCCATCCTGCTGCTGCTCTCTCTGCCCTGCTCCCTCCCTGCTGCTCTTTCTGCCTCTGTTTCTCTGGCCCTGCTGCTTTTTTCTCCATCTCTGTCCCGATCCCTGTCCCTTTTCTCCCTCGCTGTCCTTCTGCCCTGCTTCCTCTCCCTGTCTTTTCTGTCTGTCTCTCTCTGGACCATTCCCTCTCCCATCCCCGTGTCCAGTTCCCTTCCCTTCTTTCCTTTCTGTCTTCCGCAGTGTTTTTCCCTTCCTCCTCCCTGTCTCTCTCCCACTGCCCATCGCAGTTGCTTTTCCCTCCAGCGCTGTCCTGCTCTCTGTCCCTTTTCTCTCTCTCTCTCGTTCTCTGACGCCCCCTGGGCCATGTTTCATTCCCCCGTCTCTGCTGTGCGGCCCGTCGCTATTTTTCCCCTCTTCCACCCCTGTGTCCTGCTCCCGGACCTCAGTTTTCTTTGCTCTTGTTCTGCACCTCGTCCCTTTTTCCTTCTCGCTCCATCTCTGTCCTGCTGGCGATGCCAGGCTTTTCCCCTCCATCCCTGTCCTACTCCACATCTCTTTATTTGTGCCTGTCTCTCACACTCTCCTGCCTCCATGGCTTTTTTTTCCTCTCTCTGCATCGCCCTGTCTCGCTCCTTGGCCCTGTCTGTCTCTGACGGTCTCTGTCCTGCTCCTTGTCCCCCTCTCTCAGCAGGGGGTTCCTATCATCCCCCAGGCTTCTTCCTGCCTTTATTTGTTCTTCCCGTTCTTCTGCCCCGATGCTTCTGTCCCCACCATTCTCCTGCCCCTCATTACTGCTCGCTGTGCCTCTGTGCTGCTTCCTGGCCCTGTGTTTGCTGTCTGTATTTCTCTGTCCCGCTGCCTGTCCAGTCGTTTCATGCTCTCCCTCCCTGCCCAGCCAGCTCTCCCCTTTTCCCTTCCTCTTCTCCTCTCCCCTCCTCCTTGGCCCTTTTTTCCGTCCCTCCCTCCCTCCCTCTCCATCCTCTCCCCCTTTGCTGGGGTTTTAGTTCTCAGTTTTTCCCATCTCTACACATCTGACCTGTTCTTTGTTTCTCCATCCCGTTCTCCCCTTCCCTGTCCTGGTTTTCTCCCTGCCTGTATGTCCTGCGCCCTGTCACCATCTCTGTCCCTCCTTTGTCCTTCCTCTCCTTCCCCCTGCCGCCTCTCTCTCCCTCTGTCCTGCTCACCGGCCCTACACGTTCTCGCTCCAGCTCTGCAGGGCCCCTCGGCCCCATTTTTCTTGGCTTCTCTCCCTCTCTGGCCATTTCTGACCTTTCTGTCTCTGCTCCTCCATCTCCTCCCTTGGCTTCTTTTTCTCTCTCCCGTCCTCTGTCCTGCTCCCATCACGGCATTTTCTTCTTCTGTTTCTCTGCCCCACTCCCCCTCCCTCTTTTTCTTTCTCCGCCCCACTGCACTGCTCTCTGGCCTTCCTTCCCACCCTCCACCCCCCCTCATTATCCTTGTGTCCCTTGTCATCTCTCCACCCCTCTGTCCCACTCCCCATCCCTGATTTTCCTATTCCATTTCTCTGTGCAGCTTTCGGTCCCTGTTTTGCGTTAGGGTTAGAGTTCTGTCTCCCTGTCCTTGTTCCTGTTGCTCTCGCTTGCTCTCTATCCCAGTGTGCTGCTCCCCATCCCCCTGTGTTTCTCTGGGTCCCATTTTCTTGCTCCCTGTCCCTCCCCTCTATCCCTCTCTCCTTCTTCCGTCCTGGATTTTCCTCTCTCCGTCCCTCTGCTCCCATTGCTCCTTTCTCCATCCCTCAGTCCTGCTCCCTGCCCCTTTTCTCCTCTCGCTCTCCGTCCGTCCTGCTCCCTCTGCTGTTATTCTGCCTTTGTCCCTCTGTCCTGGTGCCTGTCTCCTGCTGTCTAGGAGTATTCCCCGGTCTGTCCAGCTGTCTCCGTTCTCCTTCTTCTCTTCCCTGCTCCGGCCCTACTTTCTCCTCCTCCCTCTCTGTCCCGCATTCCATCAGCATCTTTTTTTCCTTCTCCATCTCTTTGTCTTCACCTGCATTTGGTGCCCCCCAGCCCCACCCCCAGTCCCTCTGTCCTCTTCCTTTCCCTGCTCTTTGTCTCTGCACGTCCCGCACTCTGTTCCCGTCTCTCTCCCTGCCCTCGCGCCTTCCTTTTCCTTCCTTCTTTTTCCCCACGTTCCTCTCTCCTGCTGCTCCTCTCAGCTTTCCTCCCGTTCCTTTGTCCCGCTCCCTGGCCCTTACGGCCGTCAATCCCTCTGGCCCGTTGCCCGTCATTAGTTTTGCCGGCTGCATCCCACCACCCTGCTTCCCGTTCGTCTCTTCCGGCTCCGTCCTCCTGGCCTGCTCCCTGGTGGGATTTTCCCTTTCTCCAGCTCTGACCTGCTCCCCACCCCGCTCTGTCTCTCTCTGTCACCCTTCCTGGTTCCCTGTGCCCCTCTCTCTGCAGTCTCATGTCCCGCTCCCTGTCCCTCTCTGTGCCGCTCCATCCCTCTGTCCCTGGCCTCGTGCCTGGTTTTCCTTGCTCCATGCCTGTCCCGCTGCCCAGCGCTGGCCGGTTCCTTTTCCTGACTTGCTTGGGGTGTTTTCTCCTCTCTTGGTGGCTCTGCTGCTGTTCTTGCCCCTGATGTTTTCCCTCTCTCCATCCCTGCCCTGCTGGCTCTTCCCTCCCCCAGTGTCCTGCTGGCTCTTCCCCATCCTCTCTGGGCATGTTTCCCCTCGCTCTATCCCTCTGGCTGCTCCCTGGCAGGATCTGGTTATTCTCTGGAGTTCCGCTCAGCCCGGCGCTATTTTGTCATTCCCCGTCTCTCTCTGCTGCTCCCCGTCCTCCCCTTTCTCTCTCCTTCTTTTCTTCTTCCTGTCCCTCTGCTTTTCCCTACCCTTGCATCCCACTCCCTGCCTCCGTCCCTCTCTGTCACACGGTCTTGCTCCCCACCCCTCTCTTTCCTTCCACCCTTCAGGTGTGTGCGTCGTCCCCGTCCCCCCCTTTTCCGTGTCCCCGTGTTTCTCTCCATCCTTCTCTCATTCTCCCCTGGCTTCTCTCGCTCTCCCTCTCCCCAGCTGCCCACGGCTGTTTTTTCCTTTTCCGCTCCTCGGTCCCGCTCCCTGTCCGCGCTGCCCTTTGTTCTGCCTCCAGCCCGTCGTCGTTCTCTCCAGCTCTGGCCTTTCCCTGTACCTTGTTCTCTCTGCTCCCCGCTCCTTCTCCCCCATCTCATTGCTCGTTCTGCCGTCGCCCTCTCTCTGTTCACCCCTGACCCTCTGAGCTGGTCCCTTCCCTCTCTTTCTCCGATTCTCTGTCTTACCTGTCCCCCTCTCCCTGTCCCTCTCTCTCTCCTGCTCCCTGTCCCCGTGATTTATGGCCTCGGCTCCGTCCCGCTCTCTCCTCCAGCGCTTTCCTCATGCCGCAGCTGGGTCGCTCTCGTTGGCTCTCGGTCCCAGCGTCCCGCTCCCCGTCCCTCCCTCGCCCACCATCGCCCCTTTGGTCTCCCTGTCCCTGCCCCGTTTCCCTGTCCCTCTGTCCTTCGTCCTGTCTGTCCTTGGCCCTCTGGCTGCTGCCCAGCGCTGGCTTTTCTCCTTTCTCCGTCTCGCTCCTGTCGCTCTCTTCTCTGCGACTCTGACATGTCTTCCTCCGTCTCCCCCTGCTCCCGGTCCCTTTTCCCTCCTTCTCTGTCCCCCGTGCTCCCCCTCCTTGACTCCACGGCTCCGTGCCACGGCCTGTCACAGCGTTTCTCGCTGTCTCCCCTTGGCCAGCTGGCTGTCCCGTTTTTCCCCCCTGTCCTGTTCCCTGCTGGGTTTTTCTCCGCCTGCACTCCCTCACTGCTTTTCCTTTCTCCATCCAGCAGCGAAGCAGCGGAAGAATCACAGAACCGGTGCCCGCAGGGTCTGCCCGCGTGAGCGAAGCACAGCGCGGCCGCGCGGGGGGCGTGGGGGGGGCTGTGTCTGGGCAGCCTCGTGTTGGCAGCGCTGTGAGACCCCCCTCCGCTCTCTCAGGTGGATGACGGCCGAGTGCCTGGAGCTGCAGAGGAGGAAGGGAGGGGAGAGAGAGACCCCCGAGCTGCCCCGTTCTGCCAGCAGCTCTGAGGGCGGGAGCTGCGGTGAGTCCCAGAGCCTCGGGGCCACGCCAGGTCCCTGTCCCTGGGTTGGAATTTCTTCCCTCTCTGTCCCAGAGCCCGTTTTTGTCTTTATCACCCTCCGTCTGGCTCCCTGTCCCTGCGCTTGAATTCTTCTGTCTCTCTGCCCTTTCGCTCATCGCGGCTTTTTGCTGTTTCTCGGTCTCTCGCTGTCCCCCTCCCTGTCCCCTTTTGACCTCCTCCCTCTCTGCCCTCTGGCCCGTCCCCATTCCTTGTTTCCCCCATCTCTCAGGCTGGTTCCCTCTCCCTTTGGATCGGTTCCCCCTCTCTCCTGTCGCCATCTCCAGCTGCCGAGGGGCTGCCCGGGCAGGCCGAGAGGGAACCATCGGGGAGGTGAAGGTCTCCTGCCGGCAGCGGGGTCTGTGGTGAGGCGTGTGTCCCCTTCTCTGCGTCCGGGGCTGCCTGTGTCCCCCTTCTCCAGGCGTCTCCCTCCCCCCACCCCTCCCTTTTCCCATCCCCCTCCCTGTGCCGTCCTGGCATGGTGCGAGATGCAGCCAGACCCTGCGGAAAGGGCATTGGGGGAGCACTTGGCTCTCAGTGGGTTTATTGCTGGGGCTTTCCATGTGCAGATTCGCTCCAAGGGATCCAGCAGCTGAGTGCGCCGTCCTGAAACGTCTCCGGTTCTGGGGGTGTCGTATTCCCAGCGTTCTCTCCGCCAACCCTTTGGGGAGTCCTTCCTCCTTCGCACGCCGTCGTTCGTGGCTCTGCAAACGGAGCTGCAATCAAACCGAGCGCGTTGGCTGTGGTCGGAATAGCGACGTCCGTCCGCAGTGTCAGGAAAAGCCCTGCAGTTCCCGTGGTCCCAGGCGCTGCTGTGACTCTTGGAGGGCGGAGAACACAGCTGCATTCCAGGGGGATGCGCTCTGCCCCGCGGGTGCATCGTGCCAGGCGCAGGACGAGCCGTCGGCATCGGCAGTGCCCGGCATGGAGGTGCCCGTGGCTGGGATTTGCTGCCAGCTGCCATCTCCCCCCGTCTGCTGGAGCCGGGCGGAACCTCGACGCGGCTCCATCCTCCCCGACGTGTTTTCCCCGAGCGACTGAGCGGAACTTTGCGGTGGGGGTGACGATACGCTGCGTGGGCATAAAACCGGATTTGCTGTCGGTGTGACCCCAGCGGCTGTTGTTAATGTGCCGGGGAACCGAGTGCAGCTCAAACCCCTCCCGCTCAGCAGGGCCCGGGGAAAGGAGATCCCGGGCGTGCGTAGCCCCCCCCCCGCAACGGGCCAGGGGCTGACGTTCCTGTCCCGGCCCCGACTCCTGCCCACGGCGCGGCCGCTGTGTCGGGTGGGAGCCCCGAGCGGCAGGAACAGGGAGCTGGGTGGGGGCCGCTGGTTCCCTCGAGGGGAGCAGGAGCTGCCCAAACCCTGAGTGGGGCGGACACAGACACACACACACACACAGACACACACGGTTATTCCAGAGTGCGGGTGGGGGTTAGGGAATGGGTCAGCAGTGCAGGGGCAGTTCTGAGCTGTCCCGGGGTCGCTGCTGCCGCCCTGCGGCTGGGGCTGTGTAATGCGGGCGGGAGCATGCGCATGCGCATTGGTGCGCTTTGCCTTGCTCGATGCTGCCGCCCGGCGACCAGATTTCCGTACTGCAGCCAGGGAGTCGCGCATGCGCAGTGCTGCTCCTCGGCTTCTCTACCGTTACCCGGCGCCCACTCTTAGGAACTGCCGCGGGAGAGCTACGCGTGTCCCGCGCTGCGGTTTGCCTTGCTGGATTCTGCCGTTCTGCGACCCAAGTGTGGTAGTGCCGCCCGGCGGGCGAGGAAGCGCATCGCTTCGCCTTGCCTCGCTCGCTGCTGCCGCCCTGAGAGCAACTGCTGCAGCGGGGTGCGGCTCGTGCGCACGGCAGCGCTGCGGCTGGCTCCCTGCTGCCACCGTGTGGGGAGAGTTCGGTACTGCAGGCGGGGAGACGCGAAGGGGCATCGCCACTCCCTGCCCTGCTCCCTGCTGCCACCGCGTGGGGAAAGTTTGGTACTGCAGGTACGATCACGCGAAGGTGCTTTAGCGCGCCTCGCCTTACTCTCTGCTGCCACCGTGCGAATGACATGGGGTACTGCAGGCGGGGAGGCGCGCATGCGCTTTACAGCGCCTCTCTCGGCTCTCTGCTGCCACCGTGCGAATGAAATGCGGTACTGCAGGCGGAGAGGCGCGCATGCGCTTTAGGGCACCTCTTGGCTCTCTGCTGCCACCGTGCGAATGACATCGGGTACTGCAGGCGGAGAGGCGCGCATGCGCTTTAGGGCACCTCTCGGCTCTCTGCTGCCACCGTGCGAATAAAATGCGGTACTGCAGGCGGAGAGGCGCGCATGCGCTTTAGAGCGCCTCTCTCGGCTCTCTACTGCCACCGTGCGAATGAAATGCGGTACTGCAGGCGGAGAGGCGCGCATGCGCATTAGGGCACCTCTCGGCTCTCTGCTTCCACCGTGCGAATGAAATGCGGTACTGCAGGCGGAGAGGGGCGCATGCGCTTTACAGCGCCTCTCTCGGCTCTCTGCTGCCACCGTGCGAATGAAATGCGGTACTGCAGGCGGAGAGGCGCGCATGCGCTTTACACCGCCTCCCTCGGCTCTCTGCTGCCACCGTGCGAACAAAATAGGGTACAGCAGGCGGAGAGGCGCGCATGCGCTTTAGGGCGCCTCTCTCGGCTCTGTGCTGCCACCGTGCGAATGAAATGCGGTACTGCAGGCGGAGAGGCGCGCATGCGCTTTACAGCGCGTGTCTCGACTCTCTCCTGCCACCGTGCGAATGAAATCGGTACTGTAGGCGGAGAGACTCGCATGCGCTTTAGCGCGTCTCGCCCTGCTCTCTGCTGCCACCGTGTGAACCAAGTAGGGTACTGCAGGCGGAGAGGCGCGCATGCGCTTTACAGCGCGTGTCTCGACTCTCTGCTGCCACCGTGCGAATGAATTGCGGTACTGCAGGCGGAGAGGCGCGCATGCGCTTTACAGCGCCTCTCTCGGCTCTCTGCTGCCACCGTGCGAATGAAATGCGGTACTGCAGGCGGAGAGGCGCGCATGCGCTTTACAGCGCCTCTCTCGGCTCTCTGCTGCCACCGTGCGAATGAAATGCGGTACTGCAGGCGGAGAGGCGCGCATGCGCATTAGGGCACCTCCCGGCTCTCTGCTGCCACCGTGCGAATGAAATGCGGTACTGCAGGCGGAGAGGCGCGCATGCGCTCTACAGCGCCTCTCTCGGCTCTCTGCTGCCACCGTGCGAATGAAGTGGGGTACTGCAGGCGGAGAGGCGCGCATGCGCTTTAGCGCGTCTCGCCCTGCTCTCTGCTGCCACCGTGCGAGAGAAATGCGGTACTGCAGGCGGAGAGGCGCGCATGCGCTTTAGGACACATCTCGGCCCTCTGCTGCCACCGTGCGAATGAAGTGGGGTACTGCAGGCGGAGAGGCGCGCATGCGCTTTAGGGCACCTGTCGGCTCTCTGCTGCCACCGTGCGAATAAAATCGGGTACTGCAGGCGGAGAGCCGCGCATGCGCTTTACAGCGCCTCTCTCGGCTCTGTGCTGCCACCGTGCGAATGAAATGCGGTACTGCAGGCGGAGAGGCGCGCATGCGCTTTACAGCGCCTCTCTCGGCTCTCTGCTGCCACCGTGCGAATGAAATGCGGTACTGCAGGCGGAGAGGCGCGCATGCGCTTTACAGCGCCTCGCTCAGCTCTCTCCTGCCACCGTGTGGGGAAAGTTCGGTACTGCAGGCGGGGAGACGCGAAGGGGCATCGCCGCTCCCTGCCCTGTTCCCTGCCGCCAACGTGCGAATACACCTCGGTACTGCCGGCGGGGTGGCGCGCATGCGCACTGCTGCGCCTTGCCTTGCTGGCTGCCGGCGCGAGCTGGAAGGGACCTTAAAGCTCATCTCATTCCCCCACTCGGACACCTCCCAGGAGCCCACGGAGATCTTGCCGCCGCAGCTCTTCCCGTTCGCCCTGCGCTCCGTGTTCCCGTGCCCGGGAACAGCGCCGCGATGCTCCCGCGCCCGCGGGGCGCTGTCGCCGCGCTCGGCGCTGCCCCCCGGACAGAGACGCCGGTGCCGCTCCAACGCGCGCGGTTTTGGCGGGCGCCGGACGGGCGAAGCGCGGAACTGCAGCGCCTGTGCCGCCCCGGCACGCGCCGCCCGCCGCGCGCTCGCTGCTGCTGCCGCCCGGTACCCGGAGACCGGTCCTGCAGCCCTGGGAGCGCGCGCCGCTTACGCCGCCGCCGTCGTCGTCCCCCTCCCCCCCCCCCCCCCCGTTGACGCATGCGCGGTACCGCGGAGCAACATGGCGGCGCGCGGAGGGCCGGTCCCAGCGGCGAGGGAGGATCGAGCCCGCAGGTGAGGCTAGCGGACCCCTTGGGCGGATGCGGGGGTGTCCCCGGACCGGCGGCCGCCTGTAGGGTCGGGACGTGAAGCTCCAGCCCTCCCGCTGCGGCAGCTGCCCGGCTGCTGGAGGCGGGCCGGGCTGGGGTAGCTCCGCGTTCACCCGGAACGGAGAGAAGGGGGGGGGGGCAGATGGCAGCAACCCCCGGGTGCTGACTCGGACGCCTCCCCGGCTCACCGGATCTCCCCGTTGCCTCTGCCAGCCCCCTCGCCCCGTGCAGCAGCCCCTGGCTCCAGCAGCCCCCCGTAGCCCCCGACCACGCCGAGCCCTGCGGTGCCGGTGGCTGGTGGCCCTGGGGGCGTCTCCGGTAGCCCCGGCAGGAGCAGGCGAGTGACGCCGGTAACGGTTGCTGCTGCCTCTGCCTTTCAAGGCTGCCCGGAGGACGCAGTTGTCCGTTCCTGCCCTGGGGATGCCGCTGGCTGCACCCGTCTCAGGCTGAGCTGGGTTGTCTGTGCCTGGGCACGGGGTGCCGAGGGGCAGCCAGACACTCCCGGGCTGTGGCCCGGGGCTGCCGGGGCCAGAGCCGGAGAGGCCAGATGGAGGAAGAAGGAACCAGCAGCCGTCTGGCCGGCAGCTGCCTCCTGCTGCCAGCACGAGAGAGCCAGTTTCTGGCGGGGGGGAGGCTCCCTCTCTGCAGGCCGCAGCAGGCCGGGCTGGCAGCGCGCACTGCGGGGGCTGTGCGCGTCCCCAGAGCGCGGTCCGGCCGCGGAGTGTGCGAGCGAGGCCGTGTGTCTGGGGAGCCCTGTCTGGGCAGAGCTGTGAGAGGCCCGTTTGTTCCCTCAGGTGGAAGCAGCCAAGTGAGCGGAGTTACGGGTGGAAAGGGAGGCGAGAAGGAGAAAGAAGTGTCTGAACCAGCAAATTCTCCCGGCAGCGCCCAGAGAGAGAGCTGTGGTGAGTCCCGGGCCCCTGGGGCCCTGTCCCTCTTCCGCATCCCTGTCACTTGCTGTGCCTCCCGCCCCCCCTCCAGCTCCCTGTCTTTTCCGTGCTGCTGCGATTCGTTTTCTGCTCCCCTGTCCCTCTTTTCTTCTTGTGTGCCGCTTCTCCCTCTTTGTCTCCCCCCTCTGGTTCTGTCCTGCAGCCCCTGGCTGGTTTTTCCTTCTCCATCCCTTTGTCCTGCTCTGCATCCAGCTTTTTCTTTCCCCACGGTGTCTCTGCCCTGTTCCCTCACGTTCTTCTCCTCTCTGCCCTGGATGTGCTGCTCGGTGTCCCTGCTGGCCCGTCTCTCTGTCTCTGTCCTTCTGTTGCTCTCGCTGTCCCTGTGTCTTGCTCAGGGCCGTCGGGTTTTTCACTGTGCATCTCACTGTCTCTGCCCTGCTTCCCGTTCATCCCTTGCTCTCTCTGACCCTTTGTGCTGCTCCCTGCCCCTTTGGTTCTTTCTCTCCCTGCAGGGCTCCTCATCTCTCTCTCTCTCTCTTCCCCCAGCTGCTGTCCTCTCACGGTTTCTCTCTTTCTCCCATGGTCATCGCTCTTGTCTGTCCCTCTGTCCCGCTTCCTGTCCCATTGTTTCTCCCTGTATCCCTTAGTCCTGCTCCCTGCCCACATTCCTGTGCCTCTGTCCTGTTGAGTCTCCCATTTTCCCTCCGTCTCCATCCTGCTGCTGCTCTCTCTGCCCTGCTCCCTCCCTGCTGCTCTTTCTGCCTCTGTTTCTCTGGCCCTGCTGCTTTTTTCTCCATCTCTGTCCCGATCCCTGTCCCTTTTCTCCCTCGCTGTCCTTCTGCCCTGCTTCCTCTCCCTGTCTTTTCTGTCTGTCTCTCTCTGGACCATTCCCTCTCCCATCCCCGTGTCCAGTTCCCTTCCCTTCTTTCCTTTCTGTCTTCCGCAGTGTTTTTCCCTTCCTCCTCCCTGTCTCTCTCCCACTGCCCATCGCAGTTGCTTTTCCCTCCAGCGCTGTCCTGCTCTCTGTCCCTTTTCTCTCTCTCTCTCGTTCTCTGACGCCCCCTGGGCCATGTTTCATTCCCCCGTCTCTGCTGTGCGGCCCGTCGCTATTTTTCCCCTCTTCCACCCCTGTGTCCTGCTCCCGGACCTCAGTTTTCTTTGCTCTTGTTCTGCACCTCGTCCCTTTTTCCTTCTCGCTCCATCTCTGTCCTGCTGGCGATGCCAGGCTTTTCCCCTCCATCCCTGTCCTACTCCACATCTCTTTATTTGTGCCTGTCTCTCACACTCTCCTGCCTCCATGGCTTTTTTTTCCTCTCTCTGCATCGCCCTGTCTCGCTCCTTGGCCCTGTCTGTCTCTGACGGTCTCTGTCCTGCTCCTTGTCCCCCTCTCTCAGCAGGGGGTTCCTATCATCCCCCAGGCTTCTTCCTGCCTTTATTTGTTCTTCCCGTTCTTCTGCCCCGATGCTTCTGTCCCCACCATTCTCCTGCCCCTCATTACTGCTCGCTGTGCCTCTGTGCTGCTTCCTGGCCCTGTGTTTGCTGTCTGTATTTCTCTGTCCCGCTGCCTGTCCAGTCGTTTCATGCTCTCCCTCCCTGCCCAGCCAGCTCTCCCCTTTTCCCTTCCTCTTCTCCTCTCCCCTCCTCCTTGGCCCTTTTTTCCGTCCCTCCCTCCCTCCCTCTCCATCCTCTCCCCCTTTGCTGGGGTTTTAGTTCTCAGTTTTTCCCATCTCTACACATCTGACCTGTTCTTTGTTTCTCCATCCCGTTCTCCCCTTCCCTGTCCTGGTTTTCTCCCTGCCTGTATGTCCTGCGCCCTGTCACCATCTCTGTCCCTCCTTTGTCCTTCCTCTCCTTCCCCCTGCCGCCTCTCTCTCCCTCTGTCCTGCTCACCGGCCCTACACGTTCTCGCTCCAGCTCTGCAGGGCCCCTCGGCCCCATTTTTCTTGGCTTCTCTCCCTCTCTGGCCATTTCTGACCTTTCTGTCTCTGCTCCTCCATCTCCTCCCTTGGCTTCTTTTTCTCTCTCCCGTCCTCTGTCCTGCTCCCATCACGGCATTTTCTTCTTCTGTTTCTCTGCCCCACTCCCCCTCCCTCTTTTTCTTTCTCCGCCCCACTGCACTGCTCTCTGGCCTTCCTTCCCACCCTCCACCCCCCCTCATTATCCTTGTGTCCCTTGTCATCTCTCCACCCCTCTGTCCCACTCCCCATCCCTGATTTTCCTATTCCATTTCTCTGTGCAGCTTTCGGTCCCTGTTTTGCGTTAGGGTTAGAGTTCTGTCTCCCTGTCCTTGTTCCTGTTGCTCTCGCTTGCTCTCTATCCCAGTGTGCTGCTCCCCATCCCCCTGTGTTTCTCTGGGTCCCATTTTCTTGCTCCCTGTCCCTCCCCTCTATCCCTCTCTCCTTCTTCCGTCCTGGATTTTCCTCTCTCCGTCCCTCTGCTCCCATTGCTCCTTTCTCCATCCCTCAGTCCTGCTCCCTGCCCCTTTCCTCCTCTCGCTCTCCGTCCGTCCTGCTCCCTCTGCTGTTATTCTGCCTTTGTCCCTCTGTCCTGGTGCCTGTCTCCTGCTGTCTAGGAGTATTCCCCGGTCTGTCCAGCTGTCTCCGTTCTCCTTCTTCTCTTCCCTGCTCCGGCCCTACTTTCTCCTCCTCCCTCTCTGTCCCGCATTCCATCAGCATCTTTTTTTCCTTCTCCATCTCTTTGTCTTCACCTGCATTTGGTGCCCCCCAGCCCCACCCCCAGTCCCTCTGTCCTCTTCCTTTCCCTGCTCTTTGTCTCTGCACGTCCCGCACTCTGTTCCCGTCTCTCTCCCTGCCCTCGCGCCTTCCTTTTCCTTCCTTCTTTTTCCCCACGTTCCTCTCTCCTGCTGCTCCTCTCAGCTTTCCTCCCGTTCCTTTGTCCCGCTCCCTGGCCCTTACGGCCGTCAATCCCTCTGGCCCGTTGCCCGTCATTAGTTTTGCCGGCTGCATCCCACCACCCTGCTTCCCGTTCGTCTCTTCCGGCTCCGTCCTCCTGGCCTGCTCCCTGGTGGGATTTTCCCTTTCTCCAGCTCTGACCTGCTCCCCACCCCGCTCTGTCTCTCTCTGTCACCCTTCCTGGTTCCCTGTGCCCCTCTCTCTGCAGTCTCATGTCCCGCTCCCTGTCCCTCTCTGTGCCGCTCCATCCCTCTGTCCCTGGCCTCGTGCCTGGTTTTCCTTGCTCCATGCCTGTCCCGCTGCCCAGCGCTGGCCGGTTCCTTTTCCTGACTTGCTTGGGGTGTTTTCTCCTCTCTTGGTGGCTCTGCTGCTGTTCTTGCCCCTGATGTTTTCCCTCTCTCCATCCCTGCCCTGCTGGCTCTTCCCTCCCCCAGTGTCCTGCTGGCTCTTCCCCATCCTCTCTGGGCATGTTTCCCCTCGCTCTATCCCTCTGGCTGCTCCCTGGCAGGATCTGGTTATTCTCTGGAGTTCCGCTCAGCCCGGCGCTATTTTGTCATTCCCCGTCTCTCTCTGCTGCTCCCCGTCCTCCCCTTTCTCTCTCCTTCTTTTCTTCTTCCTGTCCCTCTGCTTTTCCCTACCCTTGCATCCCACTCCCTGCCTCCGTCCCTCTCTGTCACACGGTCTTGCTCCCCACCCCTCTCTTTCCTTCCACCCTTCAGGTGTGTGCGTCGTCCCCGTCCCCCCCTTTTCCGTGTCCCCGTGTTTCTCTCCATCCTTCTCTCATTCTCCCCTGGCTTCTCTCGCTCTCCCTCTCCCCAGCTGCCCACGGCTGTTTTTTCCTTTTCCGCTCCTCGGTCCCGCTCCCTGTCCGCGCTGCCCTTTGTTCTGCCTCCAGCCCGTCGTCGTTCTCTCCAGCTCTGGCCTTTCCCTGTACCTTGTTCTCTCTGCTCCCCGCTCCTTCTCCCCCATCTCATTGCTCGTTCTGCCGTCGCCCTCTCTCTGTTCACCCCTGACCCTCTGAGCTGGTCCCTTCCCTCTCTTTCTCCGATTCTCTGTCTTACCTGTCCCCCCTCTCCCTGTCCCTCTCTCTCTCCTGCTCCCTGTCCCCCGTGATTTATGGCCTCGGCTCCGTCCCGCTCTCTCCTCCAGCGCTTTCCTCATGCCGCAGCTGGGTCGCTCTCGTTGGCTCTCGGTCCCAGCGTCCCGCTCCCCGTCCCCTCCCTCGCCCACCATCGCCCCTTTGGTCTCCCTGTCCCTGCCCCGTTTCCCTGTCCCTCTGTCCTTCGTCCTGTCTGTCCTTGGCCCTCTGGCTGCTGCCCAGCGCTGGTTCTCCTTTCTCCGTCTCGCTCCTGTCGCTCTCTTCTCTGCGACTCTGACATGTCTTCCTCCGTCTCCCCCTGCTCCCGGTCCCTTTTCCCTCCTTCTCTGTCCCCCGTGCTCCCCCTCCTTGACTCCACGGCTCCGTGCCACGGCCTGTCACAGCGTTTCTCGCTGTCTCCCCTTGGCCAGCTGGCTGTCCCGTTTTTCCCCCCTGTCCTGTTCCCTGCTGGGTTTTTCTCCGCCTGCACTCCCTCACTGCTTTTCCTTTCTCCATCCAGCAGCGAAGCAGCGGAAGAATCACAGAACCGGTGCCCGCAGGGTCTGCCCGCGTGAGCGAAGCACAGCGCGGCCGCGCGGGGGGCGTGGGGGGGGCTGTGTCTGGGCAGCCTCGTGTTGGCAGCGCTGTGAGACCCCCCTCCGCTCTCTCAGGTGGATGACGGCCGAGTGCCTGGAGCTGCAGAGGAGGAAGGGAGGGGAGAGAGAGACCCCCGAGCTGCCCCGTTCTGCCAGCAGCTCTGAGGGCGGGAGCTGCGGTGAGTCCCAGAGCCTCGGGGCCACGCCAGGTCCCTGTCCCTGGGTTGGAATTTCTTCCCTCTCTGTCCCAGAGCCCGTTTTTGTCTTTATCACCCTCCGTCTGGCTCCCTGTCCCTGCGCTTGAATTCTTCTGTCTCTCTGCCCTTTCGCTCATCGCGGCTTTTTGCTGTTTCTCGGTCTCTCGCTGTCCCCCTCCCTGTCCCCTTTTGACCTCCTCCCTCTCTGCCCTCTGGCCCGTCCCCATTCCTTGTTTCCCCATCTCTCAGGCTGGTTCCCTCTCCTTTGGATCGGTTCCCCCTCTCTCCTGTCGCCATCTCCAGCTGCCGAGGGGCTGCCCGGGCAGGCCGAGAGGGAACCATCGGGGAGGTGAAGGTCTCCTGCCGGCAGCGGGGTCTGTGGTGAGGCGTGTGTCCCCTTCTCTGCGTCCGGGGCTGCCTGTGTCCCCCTTCTCCAGGCGTCTCCCTCCCCCCACCCCTCCCTTTTCCCATCCCCCTCCCTGTGCCGTCCTGGCATGGTGCGAGATGCAGCCAGACCCTGCGGAAAGGGCATTGGGGGAGCACTTGGCTCTCAGTGGGTTTATTGCTGGGGCTTTCCATGTGCAGATTCGCTCCAAGGGGGATCCAGCAGCTGAGTGCGCCGTCCTGAAACGTCTCCGGTTCTGGGGGTGTCGTATTCCCAGCGTTCTCTCCGCCAACCCTTTGGGGAGTCCTTCCTCCTTCGCACGCCGTCGTTCGTGGCTCTGCAAACGGAGCTGCAATCAAACCGAGCGCGTTGGCTGTGGTCGGAATAGCGACGTCCGTCCGCAGTGTCAGGAAAAGCCCTGCAGTTCCCGTGGTCCCAGGCGCTGCTGTGACTCTTGGAGGGCGGAGAACACAGCTGCATTCCAGGGGGATGCGCTCTGCCCCGCGGGTGCATCGTGCCAGGCGCAGGACGAGCCGTCGGCATCGGCAGTGCCCGGCATGGAGGTGCCCGTGGCTGGGATTTGCTGCCAGCTGCCATCTCCCCCCGTCTGCTGGAGCCGGGCGGAACCTCGACGCGGCTCCATCCTCCCCGACGTGTTTTCCCCGAGCGACTGAGCGGAACTTTGCGGTGGGGGTGACGATACGCTGCGTGGGCATAAAACCGGATTTGCTGTCGGTGTGACCCCAGCGGCTGTTGTTAATGTGCCGGGGAACCGAGTGCAGCTCAAACCCCTCCCGCTCAGCAGGGCCCGGGGAAAGGAGATCCCGGGCGTGCGTAGCCCCCCCCCGCAACGGGCCAGGGGCTGACGTTCCTGTCCCGGCCCCGACTCCTGCCCACGGCGCGGCCGCTGTGTCGGGTGGGAGCCCCGAGCGGCAGGAACAGGGAGCTGGGTGGGGGCCGCTGGTTCCCTCGAGGGGAGCAGGAGCTGCCCAAACCCTGAGTGGGGCGGACACAGACACACACACACACACAGACACACACGGTTATTCCAGAGTGCGGGTGGGGGTTAGGGAATGGGTCAGCAGTGCAGGGGCAGTTCTGAGCTGTCCCGGGGTCGCTGCTGCCGCCCTGCGGCTGGGGCTGTGTAATGCGGGCGGGAGCATGCGCATGCGCATTGGTGCGCTTTGCCTTGCTCGATGCTGCCGCCCGGCGACCAGATTTCCGTACTGCAGCCAGGGAGTCGCGCATGCGCAGTGCTGCTCCTCGGCTTCTCTACCGTTACCCGGCGCCCACTCTTAGGAACTGCCGCGGGAGAGCTACGCGTGTCCCGCGCTGCGGTTTGCCTTGCTGGATTCTGCCGTTCTGCGACCCAAGTGTGGTAGTGCCGCCCGGCGGGCGAGGAAGCGCATCGCTTCGCCTTGCCTCGCTCGCTGCTGCCGCCCTGAGAGCAACTGCTGCAGCGGGGTGCGGCTCGTGCGCACGGCAGCGCTGCGGCTGGCTCCCTGCTGCCACCGTGTGGGGAGAGTTCGGTACTGCAGGCGGGGAGACGCGAAGGGGCATCGCCACTCCCTGCCCTGCTCCCTGCTGCCACCGCGTGGGGAAAGTTTGGTACTGCAGGTACGATCACGCGAAGGTGCTTTAGCGCGCCTCGCCTTACTCTCTGCTGCCACCGTGCGAATGACATGGGGTACTGCAGGCGGGGAGGCGCGCATGCGCTTTACAGCGCCTCTCTCGGCTCTCTGCTGCCACCGTGCGAATGAAATGCGGTACTGCAGGCGGAGAGGCGCGCATGCGCTTTAGGGCACCTCTTGGCTCTCTGCTGCCACCGTGCGAATGACATCGGGTACTGCAGGCGGAGAGGCGCGCATGCGCTTTAGGGCACCTCTCGGCTCTCTGCTGCCACCGTGCGAATAAAATGCGGTACTGCAGGCGGAGAGGCGCGCATGCGCTTTAGAGCGCCTCTCTCGGCTCTCTACTGCCACCGTGCGAATGAAATGCGGTACTGCAGGCGGAGAGGCGCGCATGCGCATTAGGGCACCTCTCGGCTCTCTGCTTCCACCGTGCGAATGAAATGCGGTACTGCAGGCGGAGAGGGGCGCATGCGCTTTACAGCGCCTCTCTCGGCTCTCTGCTGCCACCGTGCGAATGAAATGCGGTACTGCAGGCGGAGAGGCGCGCATGCGCTTTACACCGCCTCCCTCGGCTCTCTGCTGCCACCGTGCGAACAAAATAGGGTACAGCAGGCGGAGAGGCGCGCATGCGCTTTAGGGCGCCTCTCTCGGCTCTGTGCTGCCACCGTGCGAATGAAATGCGGTACTGCAGGCGGAGAGGCGCGCATGCGCTTTACAGCGCGTGTCTCGACTCTCTCCTGCCACCGTGCGAATGAAATCGGTACTGTAGGCGGAGAGACTCGCATGCGCTTTAGCGCGTCTCGCCCTGCTCTCTGCTGCCACCGTGTGAACCAAGTAGGGTACTGCAGGCGGAGAGGCGCGCATGCGCTTTACAGCGCGTGTCTCGACTCTCTGCTGCCACCGTGCGAATGAATTGCGGTACTGCAGGCGGAGAGGCGCGCATGCGCTTTACAGCGCCTCTCTCGGCTCTCTGCTGCCACCGTGCGAATGAAATGCGGTACTGCAGGCGGAGAGGCGCGCATGCGCTTTACAGCGCCTCTCTCGGCTCTCTGCTGCCACCGTGCGAATGAAATGCGGTACTGCAGGCGGAGAGGCGCGCATGCGCTTTAGGGCACCTCTTGGCTCTCTGCTGCCACCGTGCGAATGAAATGGGGTACTGCAGGCGGAGAGGCGCGCATGCGCTTTAGCGCGCCTCGCTCGGCTCTCTGCTGCCACCGTGCGAATGAAATGCGGTACTGCAGGCGGAGAGGCGCGCATGCGCTTTACAGCGCGTGTCTCGACTCTCTCCTGCCACCGTGCGAATGAAATCGGTACTGTAGGCGGAGAGACTCGCATGCGCTTTAGCGCGTCTCGCCCTGCTCTCTGCTGCCACCGTGTGAACCAAGTAGGGTACTGCAGGCGGAGAGGCGCGCATGCGCTTTACAGCGCGTGTCTCGACTCTCTGCTGCCACCGTGCGAATGAATTGCGGTACTGCAGGCGGAGAGGCGCGCATGCGCTTTACAGCGCCTCTCTCGGCTCTCTGCTGCCACCGTGCGAATGAAATGCGGTACTGCAGGCGGAGAGGCGCGCATGCGCTTTACAGCGCCTCGCTCAGCTCTCTCCTGCCACCGTGTGGGGAAAGTTCGGTACTGCAGGCGGGGAGACGCGAAGGGGCATCGCCGCTCCCTGCCCTGTTCCCTGCCGCCAACGTGCGAATACACCTCGGTACTGCCGGCGGGGTGGCGCGCATGCGCACTGCTGCGCCTTGCCTTGCTGGCTGCCGGCGCGAGCTGGAAGGGACCTTAAAGCTCATCTCAATCCCCCACTCGGACACCTCCCAGGAGCCCACGGAGATCTTGCCGCCGCAGCCCTTCCCGTTCGCCCTGCGCTCCGTGTTCCCGTGCCCGGGAACAGCGCCGCGATGCTCCCGCGCCCGCGGGGCGCTGTCGCCGCGCTCGGCGCTGCCCCCCGGACAGAGACGCCGGTGCCGCTCCAACGCGCGCGGTTTTGGCGGGCGCCGGACGGGCGAAGCGCGGAACTGCAGCGCCGGTGCCGCCCCGGCACGCGCCGCCCGCCGCGCGCTCGCTGCTGCTGCCGCCCGGTACCCGGAGACCAGTCCTGCAGCCCTGGGAGCGCGCGCCGCTTACGCCGCGCCTCGCCCCCGGCCCCCCCCCGTTGACGCATGCGCGGTACCGCGGAGCAACATGGCGGCGCGCGGGGCGCCGGTCCCAGCGGCGGGGGAGGATCGAGCCCGCAGGTGAGGCGAGCGGACCCCTTGGGCGGATGCGGGGGTGTCCCCGGACCGGCGGCCGCCTGTAGGGTCGGGACGTGAAGCTCCAGCCCTCCCGCTGCGGCAGCTGCCCGGCTGCTGGAGGCGGGCCGGGCCGGAGTAGCTCCGCGTTCAGCCCGGAGCGGTGGGGGGGGGGGCAGATGGCGGGCACACCCCGGGCGCTGACCCGGACGCCTCCCCGGATCTCCCCGTTGCCTCTGCCAGCCCCGCTCGCCCCGTGCAGCAGCCCCTGGCTCCAGCAACCCCCGCAGCCTGTCCCGTAGACCCCGGCCGCCCCGAGCCCTGCGGTGCCGGTGGCTGGTGGCCCTGGGGGCGTCTCCAGTAGCCCCGGCAGGAGCAGGCGAGTGATGCCGGTAACGGTCGCTGCGGCTGCTGCCTTTCAAGGCTGCCCGGAAGATGCAGTTGTCTATTCCTGCCCTGGGGATGCCGCTGGCTGCACCCGTCTCAGGCTGAGCTGGGTTGTCTGTGCCTGGGCACGGGGTGCCGAGGGGCAGCCGGACACTCCCGGGCTGTGGCCCGGGGCTGCCGGGGCCAGAGCCGGAGAGGCCAGATGGAGGAAGAAGGAACCAGCAGCCGTCTGGCCGGCAGCTGCCTCCTGCTGCCAGCACGAGAGAGCCAGTTTCTGGCGGGGGGGAGGCTCCCTCTCTGCAGGCCGCAGCAGGCCGGGCTGGCAGCGCGCACTGCGGGGGCTGTGCGCGTCCCCAGAGCGCGGTCCGGCTGCGGAGTGCGCGAGCGAGGCTGTGTGTCTGGGGAGCCCTGTCTGGGCAGAGCTGTGAGAGGCCTGTTTGTTCCCTCAGGTGGAAGCAGCCAAGTGAGCGGAGTTACGGGTGGAAAGGGAGGCGAGAAGGAGAAAGAAGTGTCTGAGCTGGCAAATTCTCCCGGCAGCGCCCAGAGAGAGCTGCGGTGAGTCCCGGGCCCCCGGGGCCCTGTCCCTCTTCCGCATCCCTGTCACTCGCTGTGCCTCCTGCCCCCCCTCCAGCTCCCTGTCTTTTCTGTGCTGCTGCGATTCGTTTTCTGCTCCCCTGTCCCTCTTCTCCCTGTTCTGGTGTGCCGCTTCTCCCTCTTTGTCTCCCCGCTTTGGTTCTGTCCTGCAGCCCCTGGCTGGTTTTTCCCTCTCCATCCCTTCGTCCCGCTCTGCATCCAGCTCTTTCTTTCCCCACGGTGTCTCTGCCCTGTTCCCCCGCGTTCTTCTCCTCTCTGCTCTGGATGTGCTGCTCGGTGTCCCTGCCGGCCCGTCTCTCTGTCTCTGTCCTTCTCTTGCTCTTGCTGTCCCTGTGTCTTGCTCAGGGCCGTCAGGTTTTTCACTGTGCATCTCGCTGTCTCTGCCCTGCTTCCCGTTCATCCCTTGCTCTCTCTGACCCTTTGTGCAGCTCCCTGCCCCTTTGCTTCTTTCTCTCCCTGCAGGGCTCCTCATCTCTCTCTCTCTTCCCCCAGCTGCTGTCCTTCTCATGGTTTCTCTTCTTCTCCCATGGTCATTGCTCTTGTCTGTCCCTCTGTCCCGCTTCCTGTCCCATTGTTTCTCCCTGTATCCCTTAGTCCTGCTCCCTGCCCACATTCCTGTGCCTCTGTCCTGTTGAGTCTCCCATTTTCCCTCCGTCTCCATCCTGCTGCTGCTCTCTCTGCCCTGCTCCCTCCCTGCTGCTCTTTCTGCCTCTGTTTCTCTAGCCCTGTTGCTTTTTTCTCCATCTCTGTTCTGATCCCTGTCCCTTTTTTCCCCTCGCTGTCCTTCTGCCCTGCTTCCTCTCCCTGTCTTTTCTGTCTGTCTCTCTCTGGCCCATTCCCTCTCCCATCCCCGTGTCCAGTTCCCTTCCCTTCCCCCACAGTGTTTTCCCTTTCTCCTCCCTCTCCCACTGCCCATCGCAGTTGCTTTTCCTTCCAGAGCTGTCCTGCTCTCTGTCCCTTTTCTCTCTCTCGTTCTCTGATGCTCCCTGGGCCGTGTTTCATTCCCCCGTCTCCGCTGTGCGGCCCGTCGCTATTTTTGCCCTCTTCCACCCCTGTGTCCTGCTCCCGGACCTCGGTTCTCTTTGCCTTTCTTCTGCCCCTCGTCCCCTTCTCGCTCCATCTCTGTCCTGCTGGCGATGCCAGGCTTTTCCCCTCCATCCCTGTCCTGCTCCATGTCTCTTTATTTGTGCCTGTCTCTCACACTCTCCTGCCTCCCTGGCCCTTTTTTCCTCTCTCTGCATCGCCCTGTCTCGCTCCCTGGCCCCGTCTGTCTCTGACGGTCTCTGTCCTGCTCCGTGTCCTCCTTTTCCCCCTCTCTCAGCAGGGGGTTCCTATCATCCCCCAGGCTTCTTCCTGCCTTTATTTGTTCTTCCAGTTCTTCTGCCCCGATGCTTCTGTCACCACCATTCTCCTGCCCCTCATTACCGCTCGCTGTGCCTCTGTCCTGCTTCCTGGCCCTGTGTTTGCTGTCTGTATTTCTCTGTCCCGCTGCCTGTCCAGTCGTTTCCTGCTCTCCCTCCCTGCCCAGCCAGCTCTCCCCTTTTCCCTTCCTCTTCTCCTCTCCCCTCCTCCGTGGCCCTTTTTTCTCTCTCTCTATCCCTCCCTACCTCTCCATCCTCTCCCCCTTTGCTGGGGTTTTAATTCTCATTTTTTCCCATCTCTGCACATCTGACCTTTTCTTTGTTTCTCCATCCCGTTCTCCCCTTCCCTGTCCTGGTTTTCTCCCTGGCTGTATGTCCTGCGCCCTGTCACCATCTCTGTCCCTCCTTTGTCCTTCCTCTCCTTCCCCCCGCCACCTCTCTCTCCCTCTGTCCTGCTCACCGGCCCTACACGTTCTCGCTCCAGCTCTGCAGGGCCCCTTGGCCCCATTTTTCTTGGCTTCTCTCCCTCTCTGGCTGTTTCTGACCTTTCTGTCTCTGCTCCTCCGTCTCCTCCCTTGGCTTCTTTTTCTCTCTCCCGTCCTCTGTCCTGTTCCCATCACGGCATTTTCTTCTTCTGTTTCTCTGCCCCGCTCCCCCTCCCTCTTTTTCTTTCTCCACCCTGCTGTACTGCTCTCTGGCCTTCCTTCCCACCCTCCACCCCCCCCCATTATCCTTGTGTCTCTTGTCATCTCTCCACCCCTCTGTCCCACTCCCCATCCCTGATTTTCCTATTCCATTTCTCTGTGCAGCTTTTGGTCCCTGTTTTTCCTCTGGCTCCGTCTACCTGTGCTTGTTCCTGTTGCCCTCGCTTGCTCTCTATCCCAGTGTGCTGCTCCCCAGCCCTCTGTGTTTCTCTGGGTCCCATTTTCTTGCTCCCTGTCCCTCCCCTCTATCCCTCTCTCCTTCCTCCGTCCTGGATTTTCCTCTCTCCGTCCCTCTGCTCCCATTGCTCCTTTCTCCATCCCTCAGTCCTGCTCCCTGCCCCTTTTCTCCTCTCGCTGTCCGTCCGTCCTGCTCCCTCTGCCGTTATTCTGCCTTTGTCCCTCTGTCCTGGTGCCTGTCTCCTGCTGTCTAGGAGTATCCCCCGGTCCGTCCAGCCGTCCCTGTTCTCCTTCTTCTCTTCCCTGCTCCGGCCCTACTTTCTCCTCCTCCCTCTCTGTCCCGCAGCCCATCAGCATCTTTTTTTCCTTCTCCATCTCTTTGTCTTCACCTGCATTTGGTGCCCCCCAGCCCCACCCCCAGTCCCTCTGTCCTCTTCCTTTCCCTGCTCTTTGTCTCTGCACGTCCCGCACTCTGTTCCCGTCTCTCTCCCTGCCCTCGCGCCTTCCTTTTCCTTCCTTCTTTTTCCCCACGTTCCTCTCTCCTGCTGCTCCTCTCAGCTTTCCTCCCGTTCCTTTGTCCCGCTCCCTGGCCCTTACGGCCGTCAATCCCTCTGGCCCGTTGCCCGTCGTTAGTTTTGCCGGCTGCATCCCACCGCCCTGCTTCCCGTTCGTCTCCTCCGGCTCGGTCCTCCTGGCCTGCTCCCTGGCGGGATTTTCCCTTTCTCCAGCTCTGACCCGCTCCCCACCCCGCTCTGTCTCTCTCTGTCACCCTTCCTGGTTCCCTGTGCCCCTCTCTCTGCAGTCTCATGTCCCGCTCCCTGTCCCTCTCTGTGCCGCTCCATCCCTCTGTCCCTGGCCTCGTGCCTGGTTTTCCTTGCTCCATGCCTGTCCCGCTGCCCAGCGCTGGCCGGTTCCTTTTCCTGACTTGCTTGGGGTGTTTTCTCCTCTCTTGGTGGCTCTGCTGCTGTTCTTGGCCCTGATGTTTTCCCTCTCTCCATCCCTGCCCTGCTGGCTCTTCCCTCCCCCAGTGTCCTGCTGGCTCTTCCCCATCCTCTCTGGGCATGTTTCCCCTCGCTCTATCCCTCTGGCTGCTCCCTGGCAGGATCTGGTTATTCTCTGGAGTTCCGCTCAGCCCGGCGCTATTCTGTCGTTCCCCGTCTCTCTCTGCTGCTCCCCGTCCTCCCCTTTCTCTCTCCTTCTTTTCTTCTTCCTGTCCCTCTGCTTTTCCCTACCCTTGCATCCCACTCCCTGCCTCCGTCCCTCTCTGTCACACGGTCTCGCTCCCCACCCCTCTCTTTCCTTCCACCCTTCAGGTGTGTGTGTCGTCCCCGTCCCCCCCTTTTCCGTGTCCCCGTGTTTCTCTCCATCCTTCTCTCATTCTCCCCTGGCTTCTCTCGCTCTTCCTCTCCCCGGCTGCCCACGGCTGTTTTTCCCTTTTCCGCTCCTCGGTCCCGCTCCCTGTCCGCGCTGCCCTTTGTTCTGCCTCCAGCCCGTCGTCGTTCTCTCCAGCTCTGGCCTTTCCCTGTACCTTGTTCTCTCTGCTCCCCGCTCCTTCTCCCCCGTCTCATTGCTCGTTCTGCCGTCCCCCTCTCTCTGTTCACCCCTGACCCTCTGAGCTGGTCCCTTCCCTCTCTTTCTCCAATTCTCTGTCTTACCTGTCCCCCTCTCCCTGTCCCTCCCTCTCTCCTGCTCCCTGTCCCCGTGATTTATGGCCTCGGCTCCGTCCCGCTCTCTCCTCCAGCGCTTTCCTCATGCCGCAGCTGGGTCGCTCTCGTTGGCTCTCGGTCCCAGCATCCCGCTCCTCGTCCCTCCCTTGCCCAGCATCGCCCCTTTGGTCTCCCTGTCCCTGCCCCGTTTCCCTGTCCCTCTGTCCTTCGTCCTGTCTGTCCTTGGCCCTCTGGCTGCTGCCCAGCGCTGGCTTTTCTCCTTTCTCCGTCTCGCTCCTGTCGCTCTCTTCTCTGCGACTCTGACGTGTCTTTCTCCGTCTCCCCCTGCTCCCTGTCCCTTTTCCCTCCTTCTCTGTCCCCCGTGCTCCCCCTCCTTGACTCCACGGCTCCGTGCCATGGCCTGTCGCAGCGTTTCTCGCTGTCTCCCCTTGGCCAGCTGGCTGTCCCGTTTCTCCCCTGTCCTGTTCCCTGCTGGGTTTTTCTCTGCCTGCACTCCCTCACTGCTTTTCCTCTCTCCATCCAGCAGCGAAGCAGCGGAAGAATCACAGAACCGGTGCCTGCAGGGTCTGCCCGCGTGAGCGAAGCACAGCGCGGCCGCGCGGGGGGCGTGGGGGGGGCTGTGTCTGGGCAGCCTCGTGTTGGCAGCGCTGTGAGACCCCCCTCCGCTCTCTCAGGTGGATGACGGCCGAGTGCCTGGCGCTGCAGAGGAGGAAGGGAGGGGAGAGAGAGACCCCCGAGCCGCCCCGTTCTGCCAGCAGCTCTGAGGGCGGGAGCTGCGGTGAGTCCCAGAGCCTCGGGGCCACGCCAGGTCCCTGTTCCTGGGTTGGAATTTCTTCCCTCTCTGTCCCAGAGCCCGTTTTTGTCTTTATCACCCTCCGTCTGGCTCCCTGTCCCTGCGCTTGAATTCTTCTGTCTCTCTGCCCTTTCGCTCATCGCGGCTTTTTGCTGTTTCTCGGTCTCTCGCTGTCCCCCTCCCTGTCCCCTTTTGACCTCCCTCCTCTCTGCCCTCTGGCCCATCCCCATTCCTTGTTTCCCCCATCTCTCAGGCTGGTTCCCTCTCCCTTTGGATGGGTTCCCCCTCTCTCCTGTCGCCATCTCCAGCTGCCGAAGGGCTGCCCGGGCAGGCCGAGAGGGAACCATCGGGGAGGTGAAGGTCTCCTGCCGGCAGCGGGGTCTGTGGTGAGTCGTGTGTCCCCCTCTCTGCGTCTGGGGCTGCCTGTGTCCCCCTTCTCCAGGCGTCTGCCTCCCCCCACCCCTCCCTCTGCCCATCCCCCTCCCTGTGCGGTCCTGGCATGGTCCGAGATGCAGCCAGACCCTGCGGAAAGGGCGTTGGGGGAGCACTTGGCTCTCAGTGGGTTTATTGCTGGGGCTTTCCACGTGCAGATTCGCTCCAAGGGATCCAGGAGCTGAGCGCACCGTCCCGAAACGTCTCCGGTTCTGTGGGTGTCGTATTCCCAGCGTTCTCTCCGCCAGCGCTTTGGGGACTCCTTCCTCCTTCGCACGCCGTCGTTCGTGGCTCTGCAAACGGAGCTGCAATCAAACCGAGCGCGTTGGCTGTGGTCGGAATAGCGACGTCCGTCCGCAGTGTCAGGAAAAGCCCTGCAGTTCCCGTGGTCCCAGGCGCTGCTGTGACTCTTGGAGGGCGGACAACACAGCTGCATTCCAGGGGGATGCGCTTGCCCCGCGGGTGCATCGTGCCAGGCGCAGGACGAGCCGTCGGCATCGGCAGTGCCCGGCAGGGAGGTGCCCGTGGCTGGGATTTGCTGCCAGCTGCCATCTCCCCCCGTCTGCTGGAGCCGGACGGAACCTCGACGCGGCTCCATCCTCCCCGACGTGTTTTCCCCGAGCGACTGAGCGGGACTTTGCGGTGGGGGTGACGATACGCTGCGTGGGCATAAAACCGGATTTGCTGTCGGTGTGACGCCAGCGGCTGTTGTTAATGTGCCGGGGAACCGAGTGCAGCTCAAACCCCTCCCGCTCAGCAGGGCCCGGGGAAAGGAGATCCCGGGCGTGCGCAGCCCCCCCCGCAACGGGCCAGGGGCTGACGTTCCTGTCCCGGCCCCGACTCCTGCCCACGGCGCGGCCGCTGTGTCGGGTGGGAGCCCCGAGCGGCAGGAAGGAGGGAGCTGGGTGGGGGCCGCTGGTTCCCTCGAGGGGAGCAGGAGCTGCCCAAACCCTGAGTGGGGCGGACACAGACACACACACACACACACAGACACACACGGTTATTCCAGAGTGCGGGTGGGGGTTAGGGAATGGGTCAGCAGTGCAGGGGCAGTTCTGAGCTTTCCCGGGGTCGCTGCTGCCGCCCTGCGGCTGGGGGAGCGCGCATGCGCATTGGGGTGCTTTGCCTTGCTCGATGCTGCCGCTCAGCGACCAGGGTTCGATACTGCAGCCAGGGAGCCGCGCATGCGCAGTGCTGCTCCTCGGCTCGCTCTCTACCGTTACCCGGCGCCCACTCTTAGGAACTGCCGCCGGAGAGCTGCGCGTGTCCCGCGCTGCGCTTTGCCTTGCTGGATTCTGCCGTTCTACGACCCAAGTGTGGTAGTGCCGCCCGGCGGGCGAGGAAGCGCATCGCTTCGCCTTGCCTCGCTCGCTGCTGCCGCCCTGAGAGCAGCAACTGCTGCAGCGGGGTGCGGCTCGTGCGCACGGCAGCGCTGCGGCTGGCTCCCTGCTGCCACCGTGTTGGGACAGTTCGGTACTGCAGGCGGGGAGACGCGAAGGGGCATCGCCGCTCCCTGCCCTGCTCCCTGCTGCCACCGCGTGGGGAAAGTTCGGTACTGCAGGCAGGGTCACGCAAAGGTGCTTTAGCGCGCCTCGCCCTGCTCTCTGCTGCCACCGTGCGAATGAAATGCGGTACTGCAGGCGGAGAGGCGCGCATGCGCTTTACAGCGCCTCTCTCGGCTCTCTGCTGCCACCGTGCGAATGAAATGCGGTACTGCAGGCGGAGAGGCGCGCATGCGCTTTACAGCGCCTCTCGGCTCTCTGCTGCCACCGTGCGAAAGAAATGCGGTACTGCAGGCGGAGAGGTGCGCATGCGCTTTACAGCGCCTCTCGGCTCTCTGCTGCCACCGTGCGAATGACATCGGGTACTGCAGGCGGAGAGCCGCGCATGCGCTTTAGAGCGCCTCTTTCGGCTCTCTGCTGCCACCGTGCGAATGAAATGCGGTACTGCAGCCGGAGAGGTGCGCATGCGCTTTAGGGCGCCTCTCTCGGCTCTCTGCTGCCACCGTGCGAATGAAATGCGGTACTGCAGCCGGACAGGCGCGCATGCGCTTTAGCGCGTCTCGCCCTGCTCTCTGCTGCCACCGTGCGAATGAACTCGGGTACTGCAGGCGGAGAGGCGTACATGCGCTTTACAGTGCCTCGCTCAGCTCTCTCCTGCCACCGTGTGGGGAAAGTTCGGTACTGCAGGCGGGGAGGCGCGAAGGGGCATCGCCGCTCCCTGCCCTGTTCCCTGCCGCCAACGTGCGAATACACCTCGGTACTGCCGGCGGGGTGGCGCGCATGCGCACTGCTGCGCCTTGCCTTGCTGGCTGCCGGCGCGAGCTGGAAGGGACCTTAAAGCTCATCTCATTCCCCCACTCGGACACCTCCCAGGAGCCCACGGAGATCTTGCCGCCGCAGCCCTTCCCGTTCGCCCTGCGCTCCGTGTTCCCGTGCCCGGTAACAGCGCCGCGATGCTGCCGTGCCCGCGGGGCGCTGCCGCCGCGCTCGGCGCTGCCCCCCGGACAGAGACGCCGGTGCCGCTCCAACGCGCGCGGTTTTGGCGGGCGCCGGACGGGCGAAGCGCGGAACTGCAGCGCCGGTGCCGCCCCGGCACGCGCCGCCCGCCGCGCGCTCGCTGCTGCTGCCGCCCGGTACCCGGAGACCGGTCCTGCAGCCCTGGGAGCGCGCGCCGCTTACGCCGCGCCCCGCCCCCGGGCCCCCCCCCCCCCCCCCCCCCCCCCACCCCCCGTTGACGCATGCGCGGTACCGCGGAGCAACATGGCGGCGCGCGGGGCGCCGGTCCCAGCGGCGGGGGAGGATCGAGCCCGCAGGTGAGGCGAGCGGACCCCTTGGGCGGGTGCGGGGGTGTCCCCGGACCGGCGGCCGCCTGTAGGGTCGGGACGTGAAGCTCCAGCCCTCCCGCTGCGGCAGCTGCCCGGCTGCTGGAGGCGGGCCGGGCCGGAGTAGCTCCGCGTTCAGCCCGGAGCGGGGGGGGGGGGGGGGGCAGATGGCGGGCACCCCCCGGGCGCTGACCCGGACGCCTCCCCGGATCTCCCCGTTGCCTCTGCCAGCCCCGCTCGCCCCGTGCAGCAGCCCCTGGCTCCAGCAACCCCCGCAGCCTGTCCCGTAGACCCCGGCCGCCCCGAGCCCTGCGGTGCCGGTGGCTGGTGGCCCTGGGGGCGTCTCCAGTAGCCCCGGCAGGAGCAGGCGAGTGATGCCGGTAACGGTCGCTGCGGCTGCTGCCTTTCAAGGCTGCCCGGAAGACGCAGTTGTCTGTTCCTGCCCTGGGGATGCTGCTGGCTGCACCTGCCTCAGGCTGAGCTGGGTTGTCTGTGCCTGGGCACGGGGTGCCGAGGGGCAGCCGGACACTCCCGGGCTGTGGCCCGGGGCTGCCGGGGCCAGAGCCGGAGAGGCCAGATGGAGGAAGAAGGAACCAGCGGCCGTCTGGCCGGCAGCTGCCTCCTGCTGCCAGCACGAGAGAGCCAGTTTCTGGCAGGGGGGAGGCTCCCTCTCTGCAGGCCGCAGCAGGCCGGGCTGGCAGCGCGCACTGCGGGGGCTGTGCGCGTCCCCAGAGCGCGGTCCGGCTGCGGAGTGCGCGAGCGAGGCTGTGTGTCTGGGGAGCCCTGTCTGGGCAGAGCTGTGAGAGGCCTGTTTGTTCCCTCAGGTGGAAGCAGCCAAGTGAGCGGAGTTACGGGTGGAAAGGGAGGCGAGAAGGAGAAAGAAGTGTCTGAGCTGGCAAATTCTCCCGGCAGCGCCCAGAGAGAGCTGCGGTGAGTCCCGGGCCCCCGGGGCCCTGTCCCTCTTCCGCATCCCTGTCACTCGCTGTGCCTCCTGCCCCCCCTCCAGCTCCCTGTCTTTTCTGTGCTGCTGCGATTCGTTTTCTGCTCCCCTGTCCCTCTTCTCCCTGTTCTGGTGTGCCGCTTCTCCCTCTTTGTCTCCCCGCTTTGGTTCTGTCCTGCAGCCCCTGGCTGGTTTTTCCCTCTCCATCCCTTCGTCCCGCTCTGCATCCAGCTCTTTCTTTCCCCACGGTGTCTCTGCCCTGTTCCCCCGCGTTCTTCTCCTCTCTGCTCTGGATGTGCTGCTCGGTGTCCCTGCCGGCCCGTCTCTCTGTCTCTGTCCTTCTCTTGCTCTTGCTGTCCCTGTGTCTTGCTCAGGGCCGTCGGGTTTTTCACTGTGCATCTCGCTGTCTCTGCCCTGCTTCCCGTTCATCCCTTGCTCTCTCTGACCCTTTGTGCAGCTCCCTGCCCCTTTGCTTCTTTCTCTCCCTGCAGGGCTCCTCATCTCTCTCTCTCTTCCCCCAGCTGCTGTCCTTCTCATGGTTTCTCTTCTTCTCCCATGGTCATTGCTCTTGTCTGTCCCTCTGTCCCGCTTCCTGTCCCATTGTTTCTCCCTGTATCCCTTAGTCCTGCTCCCTGCCCACATTCCTGTGCCTCTGTCCTGTTGAGTCTCCCATTTTCCCTCCGTCTCCATCCTGCTGCTGCTCTCTCTGCCCTGCTCCCTCCCTGCTGCTCTTTCTGCCTCTGTTTCTCTAGCCCTGTTGCTTTTTTCTCCATCTCTGTTCTGATCCCTGTCCCTTTTTTCCCCTCGCTGTCCTTCTGCCCTGCTTCCTCTCCCTGTCTTTTCTGTCTGTCTCTCTCTGGCCCATTCCCTCTCCCATCCCCGTGTCCAGTTCCCTTCCCTTCCCCCACAGTGTTTTTCCCTTCCTCCTCCCTCTCCCACTGCCCATCGCAGTTGCTTTTCCCTCCAGTGCTGTCCTGCTCTCTGTCCCTTTTCTCTCTCTCGTTCTCTGATGCTCCCTGGGCCGTGTTTCATTCCCCCGTCTCCGCTGTGCGGCCCGTCGCTATTTTTCCCCTCTTCCACCCCTGTGTCCTGCTCCCGGACCTCGGTTCTCTTTGCCTTTCTTCTGCCCCTCGTCCCCTTCTCGCTCCATCTCTGTCCTGCTGGCGATGCCAGGCTTTTCCCCTCCATCCCTGTCCTGCTCCATGTCTCTTTATGTGTGCCTGTCTCTCACACTCTCCTGCCTCCCTGGCCCTTTTTTCCTCTCTCTGCATCGCCCTGTCTCGCTCCTTGGCCCTGTCTGTCTCTTACGGTCTCTGTCCTGCTCTGTGTCCTCCTTTTCCCCCTCTCTCAGCAGGGGGTTCCTATCATCCCCCAGGCTTCTTCCTGCCTTTATTTGTTCTTCCAGTTCTTCTGCCCCGATGCTTCTGTCACCACCATTCTCCTGCCCCTCATTACCGCTCGCTGTGCCTCTGTCCTGCTTCCTGGCCCTGTGTTTGCTGTCTGTATTTCTCTGTCCCGCTGCCTGTCCAGTCGTTTCCTGCTCTCCCTCCCTGCCCAGCCAGCTCTCCCCTTTTCCCTTCCTCTTCTCCTCTCCCCTCCTCCGTGGCCCTTTTTTCTCTCTCTCTATCCCTCCCTACCTCTCCATCCTCTCCCCCTTTGCTGGGGTTTTAATTCTCATTTTTTCCCATCTCTGCACATCTGACCTTTTCTTTGTTTCTCCATCCTGTTCTCCCCTTCCCTGTCCTGGTTTTCTCCCTGGCTGTATGTCCTGCGCCCTGTCACCATCTCTGTCCCTCCTTTGTCCTTCCTCTCCTTCCCCCCGCCGCCTCTCTCTCCCTCTGTCCTGCTCACCGGCCCTACACGTTCTCGCTCCAGCTCTGCAGGGCCCCTTGGCCCCATTTTTCTTGGCTTCTCTCCCTCTCTGGCTGTTTCTGACCTTTCTGTCTCTGCTCCTCCGTCTCCTCCCTTGGCTTCTTTTTCTCTCTCCCGTCCTCTGTCCTGTTCCCATCACGGCATTTTCTTCTTCTGTTTCTCTGCCCCGCTCCCCCTCCCTCTTTTTCTTTCTCCACCCTGCTGTACTGCTCTCTGGCCTTCCTTCCCACCCTCCACCCCCCCTCATTATCCTTGTGTCCCTTGTCATCTCTCCACCCCTCTGTCCCACTCCCCATCCCTGATTTTCCTATTCCATTTCTCTGTGCAGCTTTTGGTCCCTGTTTTTCCTCTGGCTCCGTCTACCTGTGCTTGTTCCTGTTGCCCTCGCTTGCTCTCTATCCCAGTGTGCTGCTCCCCAGCCCTCTGTGTTTCTCTGGGTCCCATTTTCTTGCTCCCTGTCCCTCCCCTCTATCCCTCTCTCCTTCCTCCGTCCTGGATTTTCCTCTCTCCGTCCCTCTGCTCCCATTGCTCCTTTCTCCATCCCTCAGTCCTGCTCCCTGCCCCTTTTCTCCTCTCGCTGTCCGTCCGTCCTGCTCCCTCTGCCGTTATTCTGCCTTTGTCCCTCTGTCCTGGTGCCTGTCTCCTGCTGTCTAGGAGTATCCCCCGGTCCGTCCAGCCGTCCCCGTTCTCCTTCTTCTCTTCCCTGCTCCGGCCCTACTTTCTCCTCCTCCCTCTCTGTCCCGCAGCCCATCAGCATCTTTTTTTCCTTCTCCATCTCTTTGTCTTCACCTGCATTTGGTGCCCCCCAGCCCCACCCCCAGTCCCTCTGTCCTCTTCCTTTCCCTGCTCTTTGTCTCTGCACGTCCCGCACTCTGTTCCCGTCTCTCTCTCTGCCCTTGCGCCTTCCTTTTCCTTCCTTCTTTTTCCCCACGTTCCTCTCTCCTGCTGCTCCTCTCAGCTTTCCTCCCGTTCCTTTGTCCCGCTCCCTGGCCCTTACGGCCGTCAATCCCTCTGGCCCGTTGCCCGTCGTTAGTTTTGCCGGCTGCATCCCACCACCCTGCTTCCCGTTCATCTCCTCCGGCTCCGTCCTCCTGGCCCGCTCCCTGGCGGGATTTTCCCTTTCTCCAGCTCCGACCCGCTCCCCACCCCGCTCTGTCTCTGTCACCCTTCCCGGTTCCCTGTGCCCCTCTCTCTGCAGTCTCATGTCCCGCTCCCTGTCCCTCTCTGTGCCGCTCCATCCCTGTCCCTGGCCTCGTGCCTGGTTTTCCTTGCTCCATGCCTGTCCCGCTGCCCAGTGCTGGCCGGTTCCTTTTCCTGACTTGCTTGGGGTGTTTTCTCCTCTCTTGGTGGCTCTGCTGCTGTTCTTGGCCCTGATGTTTTCCCTCTCTCCATCCCTGCCCTGCTGGCTCTTCCCTCCCCCAGTGTCCTGCTGGCTCTTCCCCATCCTCTCTGGGCATGTTTCCCCTCGCTCTATCCCTCTGGCTGCTCCCTGGCAGGATCTGGTTATTCTCTGGAGTTCCGCTCAGCCCGGCGCTATTCTGTCGTTCCCCGTCTCTCTCTGCTGCTCCCCGTCCTCCCCTTTCTCTCTCCTTCTTTTCTTCTTCCTGTCCCTTTGCTTTTCCCTACCCTTGAATCCCACTCCCTGCCTCCGTCCCTCTCTGTCACACGGTCTCGCTCCCCACCCCTCTCTTTCCTTCCACCCTTCAGGTGTGTGTGTCGTCCCCGTCCCCCCCTTTTCCGTGTCCCCATGTTTCTCTCCATCCTTCTCTCATTCTCCCCTGGCTTCTCTTGCTCTCCCTCTCCCCGGCTGCCCACGGCTGTTTTTTCCTTTTCCGCTCCTCGGTCCCGCTCCCTGTCCGCGCTGCCCTTTGTTCTGCCTCCAGCCCGTCGTCGTTCTCTCCAGCTCTGGCCTTTCTCTGTACCTTGTTCTCTCTGCTCCCCGCTCCTTCTCCCCCGTCTCATTGCTCGTTCTGCCGTCCCCCTCTCTCTGTTCACCCCTGACCCTCTGAGCTGGTCCCTTCCCTCTCTTTCTCCAATTCTCTGTCTTACCTGTCCCCCTCTCCCTGTCCCTCCCTCTCTCCTGCTCCCTGTCCCCGTGATTTATGGCCTCGGCTCCGTCCCGCTCTCTCCTCCAGCGCTTTCCTCATGCCGCAGCTGGGTCGCTCTCGTTGGCTCTCGGTCCCAGCGTCCCGCTCCCCGTCCCTCCCTCGCCCACCATCGCCCCTTTGGTCTCCCTGTCCCTGCCCCGTTTCCCTGTCCCTCTGTCCTTCGTCCTGTCTGTCCTTGGCCCTCTGGCTGCTGCCCAGCGCTGGCTTTTCTCCTTTCTCCGTCTCGCTCCTGTCGCTCTCTTCTCTGCGACTCTGACGTGTCTTTCTCCGTCTCCCCCTGCTCCCTGTCCCTTTTCCCTCCTCTGTCCCCCGTGCTCCCCCTCCTTGACTCCACGGCTCCGTGCCACGGCCTGTCGCAGCGTTTCTCGCTGTCTCCCCTTGGCCAGCTGGCTGTCCCGTTTCTCCCCTCTGTCCTGATCCCTGCTGGGTTTTTCTCCCCCTGCACTCCCTCACTGCTTTTCCTCTCTCCATCCAGCAGCGAAGCAGCGGAAGAATCACAGAACCGGTGCCCGCAGGGTCTGCCCGCGTGAGCGAAGCACAGCGCGGCCGCGCGGGGGGCGTGGGGGGGGCTGTGTCTGGGCAGCCTCGTGTTGGCAGCGCTGTGAGACCCCCCTCCGCTCTCTCAGGTGGATGACGGCCGAGTGCCTGGAACTGCAGAGGAGGAAGGGAGGGGAGAGAGAGACCCCCGAGCCACCCCGTTCTGCCAGCAGCTCTGAGGGCGGGAGCTGCGGTGAGTCCCGGAGCCTCGGGGCCACGCCAGGTCCCTGTCCCTGGGTTGGAATTTCTTCCCTCTCTGTCCCAGAGCCCGTTTTTGTCTTTATCACCCTCCGTCTGGCTCCCTGTCCCTGCGCTTGAATTCTTCTGTCTCTCTGCCCTTTCGCTCATCGCGGCTTTTTGCTGTTTCTCGGTCTCTTGCTGTCCCCCTCCTTGTCCCCTTTTGACCTCCCTCCTCTCTGCCCTCTGGCCCGTCCCCATTCCTTGTTTCCCCCATCTCTCAGGCTGGTTCCCTCTCCCTTTGGATCGATTCCCCCTCTCTCCTGTCGCCATCTCCAGCTGCCGAGGGGCTGCCCGGGCAGGCCGAGAGGGAACCATCGGGGAGGTGAGGGTCTCCTGCCGGCAGCGGGGTCTGTGGTGAGGCGTGTGTCCCCTTCTTTGCGTCCGGGGCTGCCTGTGTCCCCCTTCTCCAGGCGTCTCCCTCCCCCCACCCCTCCTTTTCCCATCCCCCTCCCTGTGCCGTCCTGGCATGGTCCGAGATGCAACCAGACCCCGCGGAAAGGGCGTTGGGGGAGCACTTGGCAATCAGTGGGTTTATTGCTGGGGCTTTCCACGTGCAGATTCGCTCCAAGGGATCCAGGAGCTGAGAGCGCCGTCCCGAAACGTCTCCGGTTCTGTGGGTGTCGTATTCCCAGCGTTCTCTCCACCAGCGCTTTGGGGACTCCTTCCTCCTTCGCACGCCGTCGTTCGTGGCTCTGCAAACGGAGCTGCAATCAAACCGAGCGCGTTGACGGTAAACACACACATTTTTTCCACATATCCCATCGTGTCCTTTCCAGGCACAAGTTCCCTTTTTTGAAATGGCCCATTCCAATTCCCGGCCACTTCACGAGTGCAGTTCCAAAACTACTGTCCAATGGGAACTGGAGACCCTAAAGCTGTGGGACACCACCACTGCCTTACCTTTGTACCATTAGCTTCTAATAAATCTTCTGACCCTCAACTTCCTGTCTCTGGCCTTTCTGTGCCGCTGCCACTCAATCAACCCCACTTCAGTCTGTCAGATTTATGGGAACAATCCAGGCGGTGCCTCAAGTACAGTGTTTGTAGCCACCTGCTTGTCGCCAAGGCCACTGATATTCCCTACTTCCTACATGAGCTGTTCTGGTTTGTGTGACAGACGATTCCTTTACTCCCTGCACACAACTGCCAGTCCGTTCCGTCAGCTCCCCTTTCCCAGCTTTCCTCGGTTTGGCTAAAATCACTTGCCAGTTATTCTAAGGCTGGAGGTCCTGCTACCCACAGCCAGGATTCTCCACATGTCCAACACCAGGTGAGATTAAAGACAGCTGTAATGTCCTCTCCTGTCCTCATGGACTGGTTGATCCCCCATTGTTCAGCATTATCATTTCCCACCCACCCACCCACTGAGCCCACAATGAACAAGCCCATTCCCACCCACCCAACAGTTTTCCCCTTAAACTTACGGTGATCGTCTTCGACTGTCCTCGAGGGACCCAGGGTGTCACTGGCGATGGACAGAGTTGCTCGGCTGTGCCCTCCTGGGTGGCAGTGTAGAGTTCTGTAAGCAAAGACAGGACAGTCTGGTTCTGCCACTTCACAGGAAGGGCAGAAGCTCCCAAGAAATTGCTGAGGTGTTTCTCAACATTGCCCGTCACCGTTATCTCCTTATGGATTGCTGTGAGCCAGCAGCTTTTATTGGGTTAAGCCTCGAGTTCCTGCTGCAAAGCCGTGATCTCAGCCCCTCGTGCTCAGCTGTTCTCTCAGGCGGCGAGTCCTGCAGCCCCTGAGAGCACCCCTGGAACTGCTTTTTCGCACTGCGTTTACACTTGGCATGAGCTTGTACCAGGAGGATTCTGTCTGTTAAAGCCTGGGTGGCATCCCAGGGCTCTTGAGCTCATTGTTTCCCTGGGGGAGAGGGTTTCGCCTTAACCTTCTCCAAAACTTCCTCCAATGAGGGGGTTTTGCCCCTATCTCGATGGGGAAATTACAGCACAGGGAGGTACCTCTTAAAATGCAAACTTCTCCCTTAACTCCCATGCGGCACCACTTCACACCCCCACCCCTTCACCTTTCAACAGCTTCTGGACTCCATCACCGCTGGCTGTGAGCTGTGTGGGAATGTCGGACCGGCCCCCTTGCTTTCGAGACCCTCTCACTCAGGGGTGTAGGGCTCAGGGAGGCTAGACCAGCCTGTCCTTCCCCTGGTATAGACCACACACAGCCTGCACACGCTGTTTGCCGGGATCCTGTCCGTGACACCAGTAAAATCATACCACTCCCATAAGTGGATTCTGGCAATCAGAGCCCAAACCAGAAGCAGGGTCGGGGTGCACCAAGCGTGAACTTTATTGTGACAGGCTTCCCCGGGGGAATGAGGGTGAATAGCCATAAAGCCAGGTAGAGGATTCTTAGAGGGAGGAGACGGGGAGAAAGGGAAAGGCACTGAGGGTGGCAGTGAAGAGCAGATAGAGAGGGGAGAAAGAGTGTCACCCCCTGGGGTCCAGCAGCGTCCCGCTGCTCCCATGGCAAGTCAGTGGTGGTCTGGCCCTAGGTGCTGGCACCAGCTCTCTGTCTCTTTCCCCATTATATAGGACTGCACCACACGGCCCAGCCAGCCCCAACGTGCTGCTGGGGACAGGGGCGAACTTGTGGCCAATCAGGTGACTTCCTTCTTGTCCTGTCCTAAACAACACCGAGCCCCTCATGCAGTTTATAAACCACCAAGGGCTCCTCCTCACTGCCTCCTAACTTCAGCTCCGCCATGGGCTGCAGCAGCGCAGTCAGCAGCTGCACTTTACCAGAGCACAGTGTTGGATACACAATGGTTTCTATGAATGTCTTCCTGCACAGATGCAGGACGAGCTGTTGGCATCACCCGTGCCTGGCAGGGAGGTGCCTGTGGCCGGATTTGCTGCCATCTCCCTTCCTGTGTTGGAGCTGGGAGGAACCTCGACTCAGCTCCACCATCCCAGACGTTTTCCCTGAGTGACTGAGCAGACGGGAGTGACGATGGATAGTATGGGCACAAAAAAGGATTTTCTGTCTGTAAAACCCCAGCGGCTGTTGTTAATGTGCCGGGGAACCGAGTGCAGCTCAAACCCCTCCCGCACAGCACAGCCCGACGGCAAAGGAGATCCCAGGCGTGCACAGAGTCCCTCAGCTGTGGGCCAGGGGCTGACGTTCCTGTCCCGGCCCCGACTCCTGCCCACAGCACGGCCGCTGTGTCGGGTGGGAGCCCCGAGCGGCAGGAAGGAGGGAGCTGGGTGGGGGCCGCTGGTTCCCTCGGGGGGAGCAGGAGCTGCCCAAACCTGAGGGTGGGGGGCCAACACTAACGGTTATTCCTGAGTTCTGCTCCCGGGGGAGCAGGGAGGGAGCAGGAATGCTGCTCACCATAGGCCTGAGGGATTGATGCCAGGTGGTGCTGACCAGGGAAGGGAAATGACAGAACAAGAAGAAAAAGTGGGAGAGTGAGAAAGAACTCACCAGCCCCGGTACCGGGATGCGCACTGCAGCTCAGCGATCACACATAAGCGGTACTGTGCTTTGCCTGACTCGCCGCTGTCGTCAGCTGGAAGGGACCTTAAAGATCATCAGATTCGGACCGCCATGGACACCTGCCCCGAGCCCACGGAGCTTTCCGCGCCGCAGCCTTTCCTGTTCGCTCTGCGCTCTGTGTTCCCGTGCCGGCTAACTGCGGGGAAACGCTGCGGTGCGTGCGCGGTGCTGCTGCTGCGCTCGCTGCTGCCACCCGGTCACCAATGATTAGTAGTGCAGCGGCGAAGACACGCATGCGCAATACCAGCTGGCCCCCGCCCCCACCCCCCCCCCCCCCCCCCCCCCGGACGGGCAAAGCTAAACACTGCAGCTCCGGTGCCGCCCCGGCTCGCCTCGCCTGCCGCGCGCTCGCTGCTGCTGCCGCTCCGTTGCTGGAGGTCGGTCCTGCAGGGTCCTAAAACCCTAAAGCAAATCCGAACTCCCGGCATACCCAAAGGATTCAGTATGACCGACCGCCGGCGGCATCCAGCTGCACTACAATGCCCGGGAGCATCAAGGCAACGGACTATAGTTCCCGGCATAATGCGGGGAACAAACATGGCCGACGGGCAACGTCGCGTTTGCGTAGGACACTTCCCGGCATGCTGCGGGGAACAAACATGGCCGACGGGCAACGTCGCATTTGCGTAGGACAGTTCCCGGCATGCATCGGGGAACAAACATGGCCGACGGGCAACGTCGCGTTGGCGTAGGACACTTCCCGGCATGCTGCGGGGAACAAACATGGCCGACGGGCAACGTCGCGTCTGCGTAGTACACTTCCCGGCATGCAGCGGGGAACAAACATGGCCGACGGACAACGTCGCATTTGCGTAGTACAGTTCCCGGCATGCATCGGGGAACAAACATGGCCGATGGGCAACGTCGCGCCTGCGTACTACAGTTCCCGGCATGCCGCGGGCAACAAACATGGCCAACGGGTAACGTCGAGTTTGCGTAGTACACTTCCCGGCATGCATCGGGGAACAAACATGGCCGACGGGCAACGTCGCGTTTGCGTACTACAGTTCCCGGCATGCTCTGGGAACCAATATGGCTTCCCGGAAGCGTCGCGTTTGCGGACTACAGTTCCCGGCATGCTCTGGGAACTAACACGGGCACCCGGAAGCGTCGCGTTTGCGGACTACAGATCCCGGCATGCTCCGGGAACGAACACGGATACCCGGAAGCGTCGCGTTTGCGGACTGCAGTTCCCGGCATGCTCCGGGAACGAAGGCGGGTACCCGGAAGCGTCCCTTTTGCCGACTACAGTTCCCGGCATGCCCTGGGAACGAACATGGCTACCCGGAAGCGTCACGTTTTAGGACTACTATTCCCGGCATGCCGTGTCCGCCATTTTCTTTTCTCGGAGGACGGTGGGAACTGTAGTACTAGAGCTGCTTCCGCGAGTCGGCCATTTTGATTTCGATTTGAATTCCATTTAAAAAATTAGGGTTAGGGTTAGGGTTAGGGTTAGGGTTAGGGGGTTAGGTTAGGGTTAGGGTTAGGGTTTAGGGTTAGGGTTAGGGTTAGGGTTAGGGTTAGGGTTTAGGGTTAGGGTTAGGGTTAGGGTTAGGGTTAGGGGGTTAGGGTTAGGGTTAGGGTTAGGGTTAGGGTTAGGGTTAGGGTTAGGGTTAGGGTTAGGGTTAGGGTTAGGGTTAGGGTTAGGGTTAGGGTTAGGGTTAGGGTTAGGGTTAGGGTTAGGGTTAGGGTTAGGGTTAGGGTTAGGGTTAGGGTTAGGGTTAGGGTTATTAGGGTTAGGGTTAGGGTTAGGGTTAGGGTTAGGGTTAGGGTTAGGGTTAGGGTTAGGGTTAGGGTTAGGGTTAGGGTTAGGGTTAGGGTTAGGGTTAGGGTTAGGGTTAGGGTTAGGGTTAGGGTTAGGGTTAGGGTTAGGGTTAGGGTTAGGGTTAGGGTTAGGGTTAGGGTTAGGGTTAGGGTTAGGGTTAGGGTTAGGGTTAGGGTTAGGGTTAGGGTTAGGGTTAGGGTTAGGGTTAGGGTTAGGGTTAGGGTTAGGGTTAGGGTTAGGGTTAGGGTTAGGGTTAGGGTTAGGGTTAGGGTTAGGGTTAGGGTTAGGGTTAGGGTTAGGTTAGGGTTAGGGTTAGGGTTAGGGTTAGGGTTAGGGTTAGGGTTAGGGTTAGGGTTAGGGTTAGGGTTAGGGTTAGGGTTAGGGTTAGGGTTAGGGTTAGGGTTAGGGTTAGGGTTAGGGTTAGGGTTAGGGTTAGGGTTAGGGTTAGGGTTAGGGTTAGGGTTAGGGTTAGGGTTAGGGTTAGGGTTAGGGTTAGGGTTAGGGTTAGGGTTAGGGTTAGGGTTAGGGTTAGGGTTAGGGTTAGGGTTAGGGTTAGGGTTAGGGTTAGGGTTAGGTTAGGGTTAGGGTTAGGGTTAGGGTTAGGGTTAGGGTTAGGGTTAGGGTTAGGGTTAGGGTTAGGGTTAGGGTTAGGGTTAGGGTTAGGGTTAGGGTTAGGGTTAGGGTTAGGGTTAGGGTTAGGGTTAGGGTTAGGGTTAGGGTTAGGGTTAGGGTTAGGGTTAGGGTTAGGGTTAGGGTTAGGGTTAGGGTTAGGGTTAGGGTTAGGGTTAGGGTTAGGGTTAGGGTTAGGGTTAGGGTTAGGGTTAGGGTTAGGGTTAGGGTTAGGGTTAGGGTTAGGGTTAGGGTTAGGGTTAGGGTTAGGGTTAGGGTTAGGGTTAGGGTTAGGGTTAGGGTTAGGGTTAGGGTTAGGGTTAGGGTTAGGGTTAGGGTTAGGGTTAGGGTTAGGGTTAGGGTTAGGGTTAGGGTTAGGGTTAGGTTAGGGTTAGGGTTAGGGTTAGGGTTAGGGTTAGGGTTAGGGTTAGGGTTAGGGTTAGGGTTAGGGTTAGGGTTAGGGTTAGGGTTAGGGTTAGGTTAGGGTTAGGGTTAGGGTTAGGGTTAGGGTTAGGGTTAGGGTTAGGGTTAGGGTTAGGGTTAGGGTTAGGGTTAGGGTTAGGGTTAGGGTTAGGGTTAGGGTTAGGGTTAGGGTTAGGGTTAGGGTTAGGGTTAGGGTTAGGGTTAGGGTTAGGGTTAGGGTTAGGGTTAGGGTTAGGGTTAGGGTTAGGGTTAGGGTTAGGGTTAGGGTTAGGGTTAGGGTTAGGGTTAGGGTTAGGGTTAGGGTTAGGGTTAGGGTTAGGGTTAGGGTTAGGGTTAGGGTTAGGGTTAGGGTTAGGGTTAGGGTTAGGGTTAGGGTTAGGGTTAGGGTTAGGGTTAGGGTTAGGGTTAGGGTTAGGGTTAGGGTTAGGGTTAGGGTTAGGGTTAGGGTTAGGTTAGGGTTAGGGTTAGGGTTAGGGTTAGGGTTAGGGTTAGGGTTAGGGTTAGGGTTAGGGTTAGGGTTAGGGTTAGGGTTAGGGTTAGGGTTAGGGTTAGGGTTAGGGTTAGGGTTAGGGTTAGGTTAGGGTTAGGGTTAGGTTAGGGTTAGGGTTAGGGTTAGGGTTAGGGTTAGGGTTAGGGTTAGGGTTAGGGTTAGGGTTAGGGTTAGGGTTAGGGTTAGGGTTAGGGTTAGGGTTAGGGTTAGGGTTAGGGTTAGGGTTAGGGTTAGGGTTAGGGTTAGGGTTAGGGTTAGGGTTAGGGTTAGGGTTAGGGTTAGGGTTAGGGTTAGGGTTAGGGTTAGGGTTAGGGTTAGGGTTAGGGTTAGGGTTAGGGTTAGGTTAGGGTTAGGGTTAGGGTTAGGGTTAGGGTTAGGGTTAGGGTTAGGGTTAGGGTTAGGGTTAGGGTTAGGGTTAGGGTTAGGGTTAGGGTTAGGGTTAGGGTTAGGGTTAGGGTTAGGGTTAGGGTTAGGGTTAGGGTTAGGGTTAGGGTTAGGGTTAGGGTTAGGGTTAGGGTTAGGGTTAGGGTTAGGGTTAGGGTTAGGGTTAGGGTTAGGGTTAGGGTTAGGGTTAGGGTTAGGGTTAGGGTTAGGGTTAGGGTTAGGGTTAGGGTTAGGGTTAGGGTTAGGGTTAGGGTTAGGGTTAGGGTTAGGGTTAGGGTTAGGGTTAGGGTTAGGGTTAGGGTTAGGGTTAGGGTTAGGGTTAGGGTTAGGGTTAGGGTTAGGGTTAGGGTTAGGGTTAGGGTTAGGGTTAGGGTTAGGGTTAGGGTTAGGGTTAGGGTTAGGGTTAGGGTTAGGGTTAGGGTTAGGGTTAGGGTTAGGGTTAGGGTTAGGGTTAGGGTTAGGGTTAGGGTTAGGGTTTGGGTTAGGGTTAGGGTTAGGGTTAGGGTTAGGGTTAGGGTTAGGGTTAGGGTTAGGGTTAGGGTTAGGGTTAGGGTTAGGGTTAGGGTTAGGGTTAGGGTTAGGGTTAGGGTTAGGGTTAGGGTTAGGGTTAGGGTTAGGGTTAGGGTTAGGTTAGGGTTAGGGTTAGGGTTAGGTTAGGGTTAGGGTTAGGGTTAGGGTTAGGGTTAGGGTTAGGGTTAGGGTTAGGGTTAGGGTTAGGGTTAGGTTAGGGTTAGGGTTAGGGTTAGGGTTAGGGTTAGGGTTAGGTTAGGGTTAGGGTTAGGGTTAGGGTTAGGGTTAGGGTTAGGGTTAGGTTAGGGTTAGGGTTAGGGTTAGGGTTAGGGTTAGGGTTAGGGTTAGGGTTAGGGTTAGGGTTAGGGTTAGGGTTAGGGTTAGGGTTAGGGTTAGGGTTAGGGTTAGGGTTAGGGTTAGGGTTAGGGTTAGGGTTAGGGTTAGGGTTAGGGTTAGGGTTAGGGTTAGGTTAGGGTTAGGGTTAGGGTTAGGGTTAGGGTTAGGGTTAGGGTTAGGGTTAGGGTTAGGGTTAGGGTTAGGGTTAGGGTTAGGGTTAGGGTTAGGGTTAGGGTTAGGTTAGGGTTAGGGTTAGGGTTAGGTTAGGGTTAGGGTTAGGGTTAGGGTTAGGGTTAGGGTTAGGGTTAGGGTTAGGTTAGGGTTAGGGTTAGGGTTAGGGTTAGGGTTAGGGTTAGGGTTAGGGTTAGGGTTAGGTTAGGGTTAGGGTTAGGGTTAGGGTAGGGTTAGGGTTAGGGTTAGGGTTAGGGTTAGGGTTAGGGTTAGGGTTAGGGTTAGGGTTAGGGTTAGGGTTAGGGTTAGGGTTAGGGTTAGGGTTAGGGTTAGGGTTAGGGTTAGGGTTAGGTTAGGGTTAGGGTTAGGGTTAGGGTTAGGGTTAGGGTTAGGGTTAGGGTTAGGGTTAGGGTTAGGGTTAGGGTTAGGGTTAGGGTTAGGGTTAGGGTTAGGGTTAGGGTTAGGGTTAGGGTTAGGGTTAGGGTTAGGGTTAGGGTTAGGGTTAGGGTTAGGGTTAGGGTTAGGGTTAGGGTTAGGGTTAGGTTAGGGTTAGGGTTAGGGTTAGGGTTAGGGTTAGGGTTAGGGTTAGGGTTAGGGTTAGGGTTAGGGTTAGGGTTAGGGTTAGGGTTAGGGTTAGGGTTAGGGTTAGGTTGGGTTAGGGTTAGGGTTAGGGTTAGGGTTAGGGTTAGGGTTAGGGTTAGGGTTAGGGTTAGGGTTAGGGTTAGGGTTAGGGTTAGGGTTAGGGTTAGGGTTAGGGTTAGGGTTAGGGTTAGGTTAGGGTTAGGGTTAGGGTTAGGGTTAGGGTTAGGGTTAGGGTTAGGGTTAGGGTTAGGGTTAGGGTTAGGGTTAGGGTTAGGGTTAGGGTTAGGGTTAGGGTTAGGGTTAGGGTTAGGGTTAGGGTTAGGGTTAGGGTTAGGGTTAGGGTTAGGGTTAGGGTTAGGGTTAGGGTTAGGGTTAGGGTTAGGGTTAGGGTTAGGGTTAGGGTTAGGGTTAGGGTTAGGGTTAGGGTTAGGGTTAGGGTTAGGGTTAGGGTTAGGGTTAGGGTTAGGGTTAGGGTTAGGGTTAGGGTTAGGGTTAGGGTTAGGGTTAGGGTTAGGGTTAGGGTTAGGGTTAGGGTTAGGGTTAGGGTTAGGGTTAGGGTTAGGGTTAGGGTTAGGGTTAGGGTTAGGGTTAGGGTTAGGGTTAGGGTTAGGGT